>OY728122.1:440259137-442759137 GCA_963277665.1 Viscum album | reverse complement strand
CCTTGGCCCCTCCATGAGCTACCCTAATGGCCTCCTTCATCAACCCTTTTTTATGAAGATATAATCCATATGTGGGAACCCTTGTGAGGGATCATGCCAATGCCTATTTCAAAACCATTGGATTTTTATGAACAAATCAATGTGCACATCATCATGTCCTCTCAAGAATACATACCCATGGTAAATGAGTTCCTACTAATAACCTTCTTAATAATGGGGTCCTTGGAATGCTATTGAGCATTAATTACCATGGTAATGAAGTTCCAAACCATGGAGATACTCATGTGGACCTCCTCATTCAAGGTAGGTAGGGGGAGAATCATTCTCACTTTTACCGATGAGGTATAGTGTATTATACTCCTCTCATCCCCAGAAACCAGTCACAGGGAATCCCTCCTTGAGTAATCCCTTAGTCTTTTTTATGGGAGGAAGCACTCTTGATCCTTTTTACTGGCACAGGATACAAAAATTAGAGTATATGGGTATAAGAGCCCTCTCATATTCCCTCTACCTTTGATATTAGGCCTTATCCACCAAAAAAACAAAGTGGATTGTGTGGTTTTATTAGATCTATCGCTTCCCCTTTCTTCTCATACCAAGCATGACTCACGTGGGATTAGAATTTGGTATTGTTCATGACATATACATGATCCTAATTTTTTTTAATCATTTCAAGTTTAATCCCCAACCAAACTATGGGCCTCCTACTCGGTATAATTCCCAACCACGTCGCTAAACAACCTTCAAATGGCCATATTACCAATGAAGTAAATAGTCAGGCATCCTCTAAAGTGTAAGCCCCAACCACACTCAGTCCAATGGGCCTATTATATTGTATAATCCATAATATAACCCAAACCATTGGCCTCCTATATGGTATAATACCAAATAATATCTAAGAAAATGGGTATCCTTTGAAGTGTAATCCCCAACCAAACCTCTAAAACACCCTGAGTCAAGACTTTACTCACAATTCTAGATACATGGGACTCCTCCATATGTGTAAGCCCCAACCTTCTAAACTAAAAGGGATTTAATTCCCAAACAACTAGAATATATAGGAATCCTCCTTAAGGTCCAAACCCAACACCCCAAATCCACCCTATTTTTCTATAGACCATATTCTCAATAGGGTCATATCCAACTCGTAGGGCCATATTGCTTCCAATTCCCTTTCATAACCATCCTTATTGGGCTATATTCCTAGTAATATCATATCCTAACCCAATAAAACACAATTATTTTGAGCACTTAGGGCCTCTTAGGTATAATTCCCACACCAAATATTGACTAGGCACCTTCTGCTTGAGCATCCGTTCCGCATGATGTAAAATTGCATGGTTTAGTTCATATCACATGACCTTAAAAAGTATGATGTGTCTTGTTAAGTGGAACCAAAATATGTGGGTTATGATTCCTTTCACAAGGATACATAGCAGTCCCGTATTATGGGTTCGATCCCAATATCAAAACAATGTATATCTCCCAAGATGATGATAAGTTCCAGAGTGCCTCACTGTGTGGATTAAAACTAGTATCATAATCATAGGCAACCAAAGAATCTCTAATCCATCCGTAAAATGATACCACTGATTAAAAACCTCAAATAAATGAAGATATATCCAGTGATGAATAACTTTGGATAAATACAAATGATTCTAGTTTCCATGCATGCTAATAATTGATTGTTAATACTAGGATGATCCATGTTATACTTGGGGATGAAAAAAAGATTTTCAAACATATCTTAAATCTATAAGAGAGTCTCATAACAGGGAATAATTCCCCTAAAAAGGGTGTGATAATCCCAAATTCACATCCTCTCAATTAATGTGATTTATTTAGGTGTTTTTGACTATGTTCCCTAATGAACACCTGCCTTTGGAAAGTAGGTCCATGAGTCATCATAGATAAGATAGTCGTTGGGTGTCTCCAGGTCTATGAACAAACCCGGTTGGAAACTGACCCATCACAATCTGGTGTGAAGTGGAATGTTGAACCTGATATGAATGGTTTTTTAATATTCAAACCCACACAATCAATAATACCAGACCAAATGACACCACAACCCCTTTTCATAATAAAAAATAACGATTAATGGAAACTTTGGGAATTTAAATTTGATACACAAACTCAGTTTATCAATAAATTTTTAAGTATATTTATAAATTAAATTATAAAGGCCAATTTAGCATGATTTACATTACTTATAATGTTTTTATAAAGGATTTTTTAATTTATTAAATACATGTTATGGAAGTTTTAAGGATTTATTATGTATCTCTTGGGTGTGTTAAATGTTTACTCTTAATTTGAGAAATAAATTATTTTAAAGAGGTGTGTGGTATTTGATAAATGGAATGGTTTGAAATGAGTTGATTGGAAAGAGGTTTTCACATGGGAACCATGGGTATCTAAGTGGGATGATATGAAAAAGTATACTAGGAAAATTTCCACCCTCCATAGACTTTGAACAAAACTAAAACACTAATTAAACATCATGTGACAATAAGGATGTGGCTACAATAGGGAATTTGGATAAATTCCATCCTATTAGCTTGTTCATGAGAATATATTTCTATAGTTAAATCATAAAGAGTATAAGGATCCTGGGATGAACTGTAACCTTAGTTTCCCTAGGGTTTCCCCATATTTCTTACTCATATATTCCTATTCTTTTGTGGTGATTTATTATCTATTTATTTTAAATACCTTTTATTTTAGTTTTTCTAACTTCTTATTTATAATTTTTCTTATTCTTGTTCACTTATTTAAAATGTTTAAAAATTATTGTTTCTATAATGGTTCAAAAATTGGTTTTTCAAATAAGGTTTCTCAATAGCAGTGTTAAAGGCTGGTAAACTATTTTCTAGTGATTGTTTTCATTTAAAAGGAGAAGAAATGGAAGTCTATAAATGTTAAATATTAGATTTCTTTATAAATTGAAAAACCTATTTCCTTATTCATAATTTTAAACTATATTTAAAATGGATATTTTATTAAAGGGTAAACATATGTAATTGTGGGTGGTGACCTACTTGAAATTTTTTATGCTCGAGCTTATATTTTATATCTCAGTTTTAGGTTCTTTTTCATCCTATAGTCACTCATGGAGTGTTTTATGTTTTCAGATGGGATAGTGACCTATAGTCACATAGAGTTTAGTTATTTGTTTAATTTAATTTATATTTTATTGTAACATTGGTATAATTATGCTATTCTTAATTCTTTTTGTTAATTGTTGTCCCACATTATATATGGAGTTATAGATTTTTAACATGAAGGGTATTATATGTGAGTTAATTGGTGGAAATTTGAGGTAAATTATTTTCTTTATATATGTTTTATTCTACTTTATTTTTTCTTATTTTGTGATTTGGAATGGACTTACAACTTATGAATGAGTCATGTTGAAATTTTAGAAGAATTTTCAATGTGTTTTTAATTTAATTTATTGGATAAATCATTCATTTTGTCTCTTATTTGATGCCTTTTATTGTTTTCACCACCCCAATGTAGTTGGGAATGTGCCTCAAGGATGTCTTAGGATGGATTAGGTGTATTAAATAGGGATGACCTAGGTTGGTTTGTGAAAAAATGGTATCAGTGCCTAGGTTCCTAAGAGTTCTTAGGTTAAAAATTTACTTGTTTTTATTTTATATGATTGGTTTATTGGATTTTGGATATTAAGATCTTGGGATTTGGGCCTTAGGTGGGTAACTGATCACTACTGCGTGTGATGAACCCTAAGTTACCATTGGATGATAGGATTTTTAATTTGATTTTAAGTTTTGATTTTGATTATTCTAAAATATTTTGGTTCTTTTGAGGGTTTATTGAATTGTTTAAAAGATTCAAATGTTTAGATGGGTGACAATGGGAGGTAACTGGCATCACTTGAGGAGATCGTATAGCCTAGAAAATTATGTGGAGTCTGGGTTTCTAGATTGATATGACTTTCATTGATGGTTCAATGATTGAAATATGATTCTTTAAACCATGTGGTTAATTCATGCACAACCACTAGTCCCTATCAAATAATATTTTGGCATTGTGTGTTACTATTGGTTGGTTTTAGGTTATAATATCATAATGAGATTGTTGGTTTTAAAATAAAAACGATTTGGGTTTTAAAAAAATGAATATGGGATTTTATGAAGAAAAATTGGTCTTAAAATAGTACTTTGAGAATTGGTAAAGTGGTTTTTATAAAATAAATCAAATGGGTTTTATTTTAAAAAGTGAGAAAATTGTTTTATTAAAATAAATTTTGAAACTTTAAAATTGTTTTCAAGTAATATTTCAAGCTTTTAAAATAGAAATATTCATTTTCAAATACTTTTAAATGGTGGAAGTAATTTTTGAGTTTATTTTTGAGGTTTTTTGTAATCGATAATTTCTTTGTGAATAGTTTTTTGGTTGGAATTTTTTTTTAAAGGTTATGGTTTAATGTGAACTAAATTAGTTTTTAAAATATTAAGGAGAATTTATAAAATAATTAAAATTAAATTAGGTTTTTAAAATTTATAAAAAAAATTCATTAAAGATCCTATAAAGATTAAAATTGGATTTCAAGTGAATCTTTAATATTTCAAATTTAATGTTGTGATTTTAAAATTGTTAAAGAGTATGTTTTAATAAATTTATTTTTTTAGTTTTCTTGATTAGTGGTTCTAATTCATACCTTTACGTTATTATTTTTCATTAGGATGTGATTTTGTATAAGGGAAAGTTTTTCTCTAAATGATATTAATGGGATTTTTTTAGTTTTTTCATTATTAATAGTATGCCACCAAGAAAGGTATTGAGAATTTTTAGGTCTAGGGGGATTATCTCTTATGGGTTATCAGTTGATTAGGTCATGGTGTGGTTCTGGTTTTGTATTCTTCCTTAGGTATCTACCCAGTTTCTTTGTGTAGGTTGTGTAATTTTTAGGTTTCACTTGTACCTTATTGATGTGGTTGGGTATTCTTAGGGTTTTCATGATTATGGTTGAAATGATATTTATTTTGGGTTTTTTGGGAATGAGAAAAACCTTGGGTGAGTTTCCTGGGTGGATAGGATGGAAGTTAAAGCAGTCAAGTTCAGCACCAAGTGGGGTTGGTTTGATTTTATTAGATCCACCATGAGTGGTGTACTAAGTATGTGTTCTTAGGTCTTATATCATTATTTTTGGACTCAAAGTCAGAGTCTATGTTTCTTGATAGGGTATGATCATGGTCAATTCCTGCTCCCTTTTTTATTCTTAGTTTGAGGGTATCAATGAGTGGATTAATGATTCTTATCATTGGGGTTTTGGAGTGTTCCTAAGTTCATATTATTTTGGGATTCTTGATATCTTTCACTAATTTGAAGAGTAACCATATGTTTTTTAGGGATATTGGATGTGCCTTTTTGTGAAAATTATGAATGATCTATGGTCATGCTTAGGGATAATTATACCATTATCTTTTTCTTCTATTTGTTCAAAGGGTCATCTTATGTGGTTGACATCAATAGGAAGAAAGTGTTTTAGTTAATTTTTTAAATGTTGGGGAGACCCGCTATGCGTCTCTACTTTTTGGAATTATCATTGGGTGATTAAGAGTGAATTATGGAAATATTATATGTATCAAAAGATACTGATTTTATTTGGATGTGGATTTGGAATGGTTTTGTGATCGTGTCATGGTATGTTCTTACTTTTTGAGAAAATTTTCCCTTTATTTTCTTCTCTTTAAGATCGATAACTTTCTAGGGATAGGAAGTGGTATGGTATGGATAATTTTCACACCCTGAGCACCACGATCCTAATTATTTTGATCATTTATTATCATTTTCCCTTATATTCTATTTTTCCGTGGACCATTTAAAATTTTTAAAATTAAAATGATTTGGTTTGCCACATGGTTTTCCCACATAGTTGGGAAAACAATACAGTGATGTTTGGATGGTTCAATTATTGTAATGGTTAGAGAATATCTTTTAAAACTATGTTGCCAACTTTTGTGGGTGTTCTGGATATATTTAGTAGGGGTTTATGGTTGGTGCATGGTTTTTCCAACTGTGTGGCCAAACTATGTGTATTACCCAAGGCTTTAAACTTTAGAAATTTTCATTTTTACCCCTCCCTTACTTTTACCTAACCCCCCCCCCCCCCTCCTATCACCCCTCTCGCATGACACTACCAATCCCCCCTCCACCCTCCTCTTTTAGGTTACTCTACTTGTGATTTCAAGTGTGATTTATCCAAGTTAGGGCTTCTCCTCCTCCTTCTCCTTATTTATCTCCTTCATCTCCCCTTATCCTTCTTCCATTTTGTTATGTGTGCTATAGGTTGAACCAAAGGTGGTTTTTTGGTATGATTTTATTATGGATAAATTTTAATTGGGTATTTCTCTTTCATAGGGTTCCTCTTGGTATTGTGAGGTTCCTTTAACTTAGTTGAGGTGGGTTTCGACCTTGGTTATAGAAAGTCATGAGTTTAGATTAGGTTTTCCCCATGTTTGGATATTTAATTTTATAACCATATATTTATTTAGATTTAAAATTCATGCCTTAGTTTTATAATGGTAGTATTAAATGTGTTTTGGAGTTATTTAAAAGGAAAATAAATTTTTACTTGATTTTCATTCCAATGCAAAGGACTTTTCAAATTGGGAACATGTTATAAATATGTTTTAATAAACCTCACACACCGTGAGTTTAAAAAATTGTATAAATAGCCCTTATGAATTAATTATTGTGATTTTAAAAGGTGTTTAGGTCTTCAAAGATAATTCTCAATTTGGATCTTATGTTTTTTCTTGTAATTTCAAGTAATACTTTAAAATCCAAGTGTTCATAAAGTGTTTCAAGATTGGTTTTGAATAAAAATGAGAGGTTTGAAAATGAATTTAACATATTTGGTGGTTATAAACATATAAATTGATATGAATATATATAAATATATATATATATATATATATATTCACATGAGAATATGTTAATTTATTCATCAAGAGATGTATATATCTGTGTGTGTGTGTGTGTGTCTAAATGTATATGAGTATACCGATATAGGGAAAATTTAGGAATTTAAATTTCATACTCAAATTCAGTTATCCAAGAATTTTTTTAAGTGTATTTCTAAATTAAATTATAAATTCCCTATTGTAAGTATTTACATTTCTTATAATTTTTTTATAAAGTATGCTTTAATTATTTAAATCCATGTTATAGAAGTTTTGAGTATTTATTATGTATATCTTGTGTGTGTTAAATGTTTCATCTTGATTTGAGAAATAAATGGTTTTAAAGAGGCATGTGGTATTTTATAAATGGAATGGTTTTAAAAGAGTTGATTAGAAATATGTTAGCACATGGGAACCCTGGTTAGCTAGGTGGGGTGACTAAGACAAGTATGCTAGGAAAAGGTCTATCCTCCTTATCTTTTTAACAATTATAAAACACTAACTTAACAAAATGTGACTATATGGATATGGTTACCATTAGGACTTTAGATAAAGTCCATTCTATTTGATCATGCATAGGAATAGTTTTGTGTGGTTCGATAACCAAGAGTATGAGGATTCTAGGATGAACCCTAACCATAGTTTTCATACGGTTTCGCCCATGGTGCTTACACTTAAATGTATCTTCTTTTTTGGTGATTTATTTTCTATTGTATTTTACTACCTTATATTTTAGTTTTTATTACTTATTATTTATTATTGTTTTTTATTCTTATTTTTTTATTTAAATTTTTTCCAAAAAAATTTAAAAAGTGTTGTTTCTAAAAAGGTCTAAAAAGTGGATTTTCGAATGGGGTTTCTCAAGAGCACTGTTATTGGATGATGAAATGGTTTCTATCACTTTTTTCATTTTAAATCAAAAAGAAAAGGAATTTTATAAATGTTTTATATTGGATTCTCTTATAAACTGAAAAACCTATTTCTTTATTTATAACTTCTAAATAGCATGAGAATAGATCTTTTATAAAAGGGTAAGCATGTAGAAAGGTGAGTGGTGAGCTACTAGACATTTTTATACTCATTCCTATATTATATATCTTAGCTTCAGGTTCTAGTTCATCCTATGGTCACTCATGTAGAGTTTTATTTTTTGGTATTAGATGGTGACCTAAGGTCACATGGATGTTATTAGGTTGTTTAATTTTATTTTGTATTCCTTATCACATCAGTCAAATAGGCCTATCTAAATTTCTCTTCTATAATCAGTGGTGCAATTTATGAGGAGTTATGGATGTTGAATCTAAAGGCTATTTTTACTAGATATTTGAATATGATTTTAGGTAAAGTTTTTTATTTATATTTTTTGTATTCTACTTTCTTGTTTTTTCTTATGTGATTTGGCATAGACATATGAAATACAGATGGATCATGCCTAAATTTTAGAAGAATTTATGTTTCTTGTTTAATTTACATTATAGGAAAAATCATTCTCATTAGATCTTATTTTATTCCTTTATTTATTATCACCACCCTGGAGTGATCAAAAACATTCCTTATGGATGTCACAGTTCAGCTCAGGCATCCAATAAAGGGGCAACCTGGGATGGTTTGTGACAACACCAGTCTAGTATATTATAACTATTTCCAAATATGGTTAAACAAACATTGTATGAAAAGGTTTTTAAACCAAAATAAAAACCACATGTACTTGAGATATTAATCCATGAGTTGTGTTTCTTCTCTTTCCTTGTTCAAGTTCCATATATCTTTTTTTAAGCATTGCATGATTCTGTTAGATAATTATACACTCCATATTCTTTTTTTCTTGGAGCCTTTCCATGTCACCCATAGGGATTTTTATCTTCATAAATGGTTTTAGTTTAACCTTCTTTGATCTTATGATATAATTAGTAGCTTCTTAAACTTCACTAGAGTGTCATCTTCTTTGATTACATAATAATGATGTGTTTTTTAATTACAATTTTACAATATAATATTTTATATTTGAATATATTTCTCCACTTCAGTAAAAATAGGGTATTGTTACTATTTAGTGATATGTTGATATCGTAGTCAGCGATATCTAGTATGCCTTTGATTTATTTCATTGTTTTGTTATGATATATCTTATAGTAGTTGGATATATCCAAATATCCTTTATTGAAATCTCAAATTTATTTTATGATGTATCAAGTCACATTTACTAAAAAATTAATGGGTAATGATAGTTATTTATTGTTTCTTGTTATATATATCTTCCATAATGTTTTTCTTTTCATGACTAATGAAATCTATTACCTCTAAATATAGTATCCATGTTTCATCTTAATACAACTCAATCCTTCTATCTATGTTATTTTCAACATTTTTTTGGTTTTTATATCACATTTCTTTCTCTCTCATTATTTCATAGTTTCTTAATGGTTATAATTTGATCATGTGTGGATACTACTTTATTTTACCTCCAATATTTCAATTTCACAATAGAATTATTTGTTTTATAAGTCTGACCATTGATTTGAATTTTTTTTCTTTACGATTTACTCTAAATTATTCATGGTAAACCCAACTCTTTTGCATGGATGAACATATAATTCAAAATTTTAATCTTTACAATGACTTCAGAATAAACTACACAATCAACGTATAGTTACTTTTTTCTTGAATATTAAGATCACACATGATTTCTCCTAAAAACTTCAAAATAAAACAAAATGGGTTCAACATTTTCAATAAAAATATAAACTGATAATTAATTCATTAAAATTAAAAACTATATAAATATAATAATTATTCTAAAATGAATCAAAATTATAAAAAATTAATAGATTCCCACTATTTGTGAATTGCGATGGATTTTAATTTAATGAATTAAAACTATAAATATAAAAATATTTGGCTCTATCAATTCCCCCTCACTTAGAATTTTTACTCTTAGAAAAATATCATCAACGAATTCAAGGTAAATGATATATCAATCATTGAATTCAAACAATAAAGTTAAATTAAATAAATTACTTTTAAACATAAATTTTTTCTAATTACTTTATGTATAAAACTCCCTAACATATCTTCTCCCCCATATACACTTATTTTAACCAATCATTTCCATTCATCACCCATTTGTAAACTACCTTCTTAGAAGTTTCCAAAATCTTAAGGATATGCATGATTACCATAAGCTTGTTATGAATATTAGTTCTCCACTCAAAATAATGTATCAATAATGATGGATTTTTAAAATTTATCATGAGGTTAAAGGATTTTTAATGTTATAAAAATAAAAAGCTTTAACAAAGATTTTTATCTCTCATAATAAAATTCATGATTTATAATACATATATCAATAGAAAATTTCCCTCACTCATTACCTTAAAAATTTTATTACCCATTCACAATATGATTCCCAAGTTTGAATTTAATGGTTCACAATACAAATCAATCAAAAATAGTGAAGTTTTGTTCCTCAATTATCTATTTTCTTTATCTTTTTTTCATTTTTTACATTTTTATGACTTTTTTATTTTTTAAATACATTTTTGTTTGTAATTATTTTCTTGGATAATTAAATTAATTAATTAATTAAAATGGATAATTTATTTTTTAACTTTATACTTGTAATCTATAAAAACACCTCACTCTCTCCCCATAAATATATATTATTCCCAAAGAAGATAATGAAACAGCCCTCCCCCCACACTTATCTAAAATATGATCATTCAAAAATAATAATAAATTGGTAGTAAAGGAAGATCATCTTGTAATATGTATCACCTATAAGGTTGTCTATGGTTTATAAGGTATTAATATAGGTAAAATGTGAAAATTTAGTCCTAACAGATTTACATGGGCTTAAAAACAAGTGCATCAATCATATTGACACAACTTATGAACTCTAAAAGCTTTGTAAAAGAATCACACCAAGTTCTAGAAGAAAGTTCACAATTATATACTCTCTCAATAAATAAGGGTATTATTAAGAATATTTTAAATATATTTATAATACCTTATAGGAGGGTAAAATAATAAGCATTGGATAGTAACTTATGGGCATAGACTTTCATAATTTGTCAAAATTCATGTAAATTTTTAAAAAAGAAAATAAATAAATAACATATCATCAATCATTTAAATTTTGATTTCTTAGTTCAATTAGTCCATCTCAAATTACTTGGTCTCCAAAAAATGATATTTGATATTATATTAAGATTAATTTTTTAAAATACATTTTAAAAAAATAAAACATAAATAAAAAACTAATAACAGATCTATCCTAAGTCATATATAGACCCATACAGCCAAATTTGTTGTTAAAACCTACTCTTGAAATACTGGATTTGATACCAATAGAAGTGACCCAATTTAACCATCCATAATTAAAACATCAAACATAAATAACCAATATTGATTCACTTAAATACCCAAGACCTTATAGGTTTATAGTTTTAAAGAATTAGTAAAAAACTCTTTATGTAAAAAAAACCCATGTCATTATCCTTAAAAGGAAATTTTTACAATTATACATAGATTTTATTATTCAATAATAATACTTCAATATCCCCCACAAAATTATAAACACATGCTCTATTCTAGACCAATGTTATATGGAATCATTATTCATAGCTAGGGGAAAATGGGAACATGATTACATGTAAGATCATATTCTCAGTAATGGTGAAGATGGGAGATGTCAATCATAAGTGAACATAAGATGATCATAAGGGTATGATAACATAATCAAGTGTGAGTTCTCAACATAAAAGATTTATACCCATAAAATATTAGATAAAAACATAAAAAACATTTCATGTATAGAAGTATGATTAATAAAGGTTTCAAATAATAAATCATCATTCATGAATCAAAACATAGGCATGTGTCATCAGAAGCATGGAAACATAGCTATTCACAATCATGTCTATGAAAAATATTGTGAGCATATCTAGAATAAATAATACACATACATTAAATTTGAACATATATATTAATAATAATTTCCATGCATAATATTGTGAAAATAGGTAAAATAAATCCTACTCATGCATTAAAATGTGAACATAGATATTCGTAATCATGTCCATGTATAATCTTGTGATAATATATAGAAGTAGTCATACTCACACATAAAAATGTTAACATAGATATTAATAATCATGACCATTCATATCATCATCATCTAAGGAGATATCTATATCACATTACCCAATCCATTGGAGGGATATAATGGTCCCACCCATTACATAATAATAAGTCATTCATATGTATGACATAAGATCATGAAAACATTTCATCATATCTTAACCTATGAAAATAAAATGGGTTTCATCAGGATTTCATAATCATAATTAATAACCATATAGAGAAATAATAAGGATGATATCTTTGATCATATCCCTAATGAATCATAAGTAACAACAATGGTTATTTTCATAGAAGAAAATTCTATTAAAAGATCACTGCAACATTTCTTGATGAAAATACCATTTTATTTTGAAATTTCTTATTTAAAATATAAAAAATTCAAAATTATTAGAAAAACATTTTATTTAAAAATAAATATAGAAACATGTAAATTAATACTAAAAGTAAATTTCAGTAATTATTTCGTGAATATTGTTTCTTGTGGTATTCATTAAAACAAAGATTATTTCCACACCTTTAGTACAAAGTCCAAAAGTACCTCGTTTGAAAAAAAAGACAAGAATAAACTTTTTAAACCATTTTATAGAAAGTAAAATATGGTTAAAATGAATTTAATCAATCACTATATAACAATAAAAACATTATTCCAAACAATTTAAATAAAATATGGACAATGAAGAAAAATATTCCTGACCAAATAGGAAATAAAGTAACCATTTATAAAAAAATTCTCAATAATTTTATCTAACAAAAGGAGAATAATGAAAGGAAAAAAAATGAAAATCCCATAAATAAACATATTAAAATAAAATGGATAGGGTATAAAGAATATGGATGATATATTTTCCCTCAATGTAAATTTAGAATAAACGGATTTGAGAAGAAATGATATTGTATCATAAATATCTTACCACTTCGTTAAATTTTGAATCATAACCATCATGAATGAAAAAACTTAAAATGAAAGTTTAAATATCATGACTATAAAGATATTAAGGATATATCATATCAAATGGGTTGTGTATACACCACATGAAAGAAACAAGTGGTGAATATGGAATATGTCTCATAGAAAAAAATTGAGATGTGAAAACCTTACCTTAAGTCATGTCTTGATTCGTACACATTCAAACATCCTGTATAATAAATATATATTTATTATAAATATATTCCAAAACCATATTCATATATAAACTTTTAAATAGTTGGGTATGATGATTGTATCTTCATTTATAGGACTCCTTTGGATTACAGCTTAATCCCTCTTAGGATGGCCTTAGACGAAGAACAAGAGATCAAGAATTAAGGGAAGGAAAGCTATGAAGGTTTTTAGGTATATATTGGTTAATCTAGAGGGATCAAATTATCTAAATAATGGTAGAGAATAGGTTCCTTTTTATAAGTGAAGGGAGGGATACACATGGAATTACATAAAAATATTTAAATAATATAAAGTCAATTTCTTACGCAAGTGGCACAAAATGGACATAATTTTTAAGGAAGGACGTTATAAGGTTTAAATTTATTCAATAAATAAAACTTAAACAAGTTGAATTTTCATTTTAAAACTTATATTTTGGTTTAACCCCCTCATTAAACCTAACTTTAACTGTAGTAACACATTTTTCACTCTTTAAGGGTTATAAATTTACGTCTAATATGGAAAGTAAATAAAAAATGTCCCATGGGTGAAATTTTAGACCATTTATCATTAAAATTTTCTTATTTCATCATTTTTTTTATTTTTAAATCATTTAATAAAATATTATTTAACATAAAATATAATTAAATTCATTTTTGGAACTATTCATAAAATTTACTTTAAAGGAATCAAGATAAAAATATATTTTGAATATATTCTCTTTCACCATAAATTATAAATTATTATTAACCATAAAATTTAAAGAACACCATAATTAATCCAAAAATATTTCTTTTAAAGATTTGAAATTCGTTTACGCTGATTTTTCTACTGCTTACACAAGCATCGTTTCAATGTTTCCTAAGAGTTTAAGGTAAATATATAATCACTAAAAATTAAAATTAAATTAACATTATAAAAATAACTTATTTATGTTAAAAATAATATTTTATATTAATTCATAATAACTTTTATCCTAATTAAAACATATAATATAAATTAAAAGCAAGAGAGTGACATTTTTATAATTATCATTTACTTAAAATAATATAAATTTTATAATCAAATTAAAGTGGTAATAAATAACTATATTTTTTAATCTTGGATGATTATGGCCGAAAATATATCCTCTACTAAAATAAATACAAGTTTTTGGGATATTTTTAGGCCTTATATCATAGTGTTAACCATGTTTTACCAGTTTTACCAATGTTATTGTTCATAATGAAAAAAAGACATATTTAAAAAATTTGAACCTCATGTTTCAAAATATGTAATATTTTTTTCAAGATTCAATTTTTACAATTTTAATATATCAATTTTAATAAAAATTCCTAAAACTCAATGAAAAAGAGTTTTTAAAAAAATATATTTTTAAGCCTAAAATTGTGCTTATACCAAAATTAAATATGATTCTAATTATTTTTTAATTAATTATATTAATTATATTTAAATAATATTTAGTTTAATTTTATACAAAATCCAAAAAAAATTACTTTTAAATCACTTTATTTAAAGAAAACAGTGACAGTTTTGTAAAAATCGATATTTTCCTATTCCCTTAAAAATCAAATTTTTCTGTAAAATACAAGAAAATATCAAAATAATATTATAAAAAGATAATTTTAAAATTTATTACCATTTTTCAAAAAAATATAAAAGTGGTGTAAATTAATTATAATATCCATGCACAAAATGTAATGAAAACCATTTTTAAAGAAAATGTATTTTTGACACATAAAATGAATTTATTCTCATTCCTTGAATAATAAACATAATTAAATGAATTTTATTTCATTTAATTAGATATGTAATCTTATTATTTGATTATAATCATTTATAAATAGTGATTAATTTAATCTATTAAGAAAAAAATACATTACACACATAAAAAAAGTTTTATGAAAAATATATCTTTTACCTTAAAAAGTTTTTATATTCATTTTCAACCAATTTAAAAAGACACAAACTATAGTAGACCAAATATAGTGGTTACTATATTATATTGGAACAAGATATAAGTAATCACATCCCTAAGGACTGAATAGTTTAGTAGTCTTGAAGAACAAGATACAAAGATGATTCCCAAATTACATTTGAAATATAAAATACATAGAATAAAAGAATTCATTTATAATTTATGTTACTCATAATACCCTTATTCATATCATAGGTAAAAGAAAAAAATAAAAATAGTGATATCAATTTCTCAGTAAGGGCATGCATGTAGTAGAATCCAATAAGGAATGAATAATAGAGAAAGAATAAATGATGATCAAATAATTCCATATAATTAATCACATGAGCAATAAACTCATCCATGGATATTATAAAAATTAAAATAATAACATTTAAATCAAAAAATTATTTCATAATGATTGAATCCATAATGTTGGAAATAAAAAATATACCAATGAGGCATTGGCCTAAACATCTGAAAACATCATTGAGGCCTTATGACAAGACATCTAAAAATAAATGTGTAAGGCCTCGGCCAAAACACAATATAGTTTGTCTCATGAGATATATCTATGCATATAGGGGATATATATCCCAAACCATCACTTACTAAGTTTAATACATTCCTCAAATTAATAAATAATACTAATTAATCAAAACGCCTTAAAAATAAATAATTGTATGTACTGTAAGAACTATTCATGAGGAATATCAATACTTTCCTTAGTCAAGATGATCATAAACCATCCAAAAAATATGTTGGATGGTATCATTAGATTTCATCCTCAACATAAGATTAAACAAAGATGTTGACAAATATTAAAATACTTTAAATGCATTACTGGAATATTTCTTGAGGAAAATACCATTTTTACTTTGAAAATAATTTTTATAATTTAAAAACTTCACACAGATTAAAGAAAACTTTTTATTTGAAAATAAATTTTTAAAATTATAAAGTAAGATTCAAATAATTAAGTTTTAATTATGGAATTAAATTCTTTTCATGTAGTATAAGTTAAAAAACATTCCCTTTACACATTTGATAAAATTCAAAAAGTACCTTATTCAGAAAATGACAAGAATATTACTTTAAAAATTTTAAAAAGTTAAAACATAGATAAAAATGAATTTAATAAATCATTGTATGATATTAAAAATATTCTTCAAACTTTTTTGAGAAAATATGGATTTGGAAGAAAATACTCCCCCAATAGAGACAATCCTGAATTGTGATGAGATTTTGAAATAAACCCTTACCACTTTGGTAACTTATGAATCGTAAGCCCCATAAAATAAATGGCATAAAATGAAACATTAAATACCATGAAGATAAATATATTCATAATATAACATATTAAATGGGTAATATATACAACACCTAAAATAAATAAGTTGTGAATATGGCTTATGTCCCACGAAAATAAAACTGAGACAAGAAACCCTTAAATCAGTTCCAACTTCCTTCACATGTGTTCAAATATCCTATATAATAGACATGGATCCCTACTACAAGTTCCTGAACTCTCTAACTTAGTCATCCCTCAATGTTTGTGAAAAAATGTAATCATAGAATACCGTATGAAAATCACTCTATATCATTTCTTGATATCGGTCTTCTTAGGTAATTAAATCTCACCATCTCTTGGTAGAATCACATGATTTATAGGTAGTGAGATTGACCCTCCTCTATAGAGGCATATACAAATGATCGAATATAGAAAATATGGTTTCCATCCATAAATCAATAGCCCAAGGTCTGCCATCCCCTAAAAAGGTAGAAGGATGCTACTGCTGGAACTCCCTAGTCAACTCCATCATAGTCAGGGTAGGTTAATAAAATCCTTTCATACACTATATTTTACAAAATAAACCCTCTAGAAACTAAAAAACAATTCTGAAATTAGGAATAGAAGGTGGTTCTAAAGGTGGAACTATGGGATGTATCACTGGTAGCTCAGGTCCCACCACCTCTGAAGCATGGTCATTACTGCCCTTTTAGTGTAAAAATCAAGGCTATCATGTTGGAATGATTCTACAATTCCAAAGAAATTCCTCAAAAAATAATTTAGTAGATGAAATGATCAAAGATAGAAATTAGGATATGTGCATAACCTTTCTATGAACATGATCACACCTCTCTGTCAGCTCTTAAATCTTGATCTAGGTGATAAAAGAATACCATAACAGTCCATAAGAAATATAATAGACACTAACAACTACCCACTAATAAGTTCAAGTTTGGGTCAATGTCTCATATCATTCAATAGATGTTCTGGTATATGGAGTTTCAATTTCAAGGTATAGAGGAAAAACCCTTTACTTTGTAATTGGAATCCCATTTATAGGTAACCATTTCATTTAAATGTTTAATTTAATTTAAGTTTGTAATATTTTATATGTATATATAAATATATCATGATCCAGTTAAATTTGTTTCCATTCCCAATCTATAAAATTCATACCTCTTATAAATTACAATTGGTGCATCATTTATTTGAAACCTTACCTTTACATCTATTATCAAGACGTAACATGTCATATGAAATTATTTTATTTTAGAAATCACCTTTTAGGATTAATAAGAGTAATTTCTCCATAAATTATCTTTGGAATTCAATTAATCCAATCAATTAACACATTTTCAATCCATTGAAAAAGTAGGTCCAGAACCTACAACATGGTATAATTGGACAATTAAGGTTTCATCATAAATCTATGTGGGAAAAAACTATTTATATTTATTTAGGTACTTTAATTAACCCAATTATGTTATCATATAAAAAGTTTCAACGCATTACGAATACATAACAAAGCACTAAGCTATATGCAGAAAGAAAATACACGCAGGAAGTAAATGTGGCATGGAAAAATTCATGTCATATCTATCCTGAAGTTCCTACAATGATGCATGACACTAGTTCAAGGAAAACTAAGTCTATAAAAATAATAATATCAGTAATAATAACATCAAAAAACATGTGCATCACCCAATAGTGAAATCAATATAACTATAATAGGAAAAAAATATAATAGAAATAATGTATCCCATGTAATTTAGGTTTCCCCTATACATGGTTCAACTACTCATAGGCACAGGCTCATTACCAAACTCTAATACATCCTAGCCTCCTTTCTAATACCCAAATATTAATACAAAAGAAAGGAAACTTCTCTAATACCACTTTGTAACACCCTATCCCAAGATCCACTAAAATAATGCTCTGATTTGGTGGGTCACATGGCATCAAGTATGCCTCCTAATATATTAGAGTCTTCTAACTAATAGTGAGGGTTTAAGGTGGTATATTAGGAATACTATACCCCCATATTAGATTGGTATTGTGGATATAAATAGAGATAATAAATAGATATTAATAGATAAAGCATGATACAACTGACATCATAGTAGAAATAGATACCATAAATAAGCATAACAGAAAAGGACACATCCAAGTGGTAATAATAATCAATCCAAGGATGAGTCAAATACAAAATTCTATCATGGAATTATGATGTAAAAAATGGGAATACATGTGATATAGAGTACAAGCATATACAACATGCTATATAAAAAGTACAAATACCAAAAGATAGCTCCACTAGAATCACAATAATATACTTGGTCCTTTACCCCCATGCTCTATGCTATAATTAAAATAGATCAAGAATCCATGATAGGGATATTTCCCTTATCCACACATGTAATCATAAGGTTTACTTAGGTACCAAGGGCAGCCCGAGTACAATGTGAGATAAACACTCTAGGCCACCAAAAATTGTGTAAATAATAATCCATTCAGTTTTTATAGAATAGTATTGTGCATGTATAATGAATAATAAACAATGTTGGAAAATAAATACCAGTCGGTTCAGGTTCCAGTTGGACACTTGGAAGACTTTACCTACTTCAGCATAGGTTGGAATGGGTCTGATTAGTTTACAATATATAATAATCATATATATATATAATATTCATTTATATACACTCTATATGTAAGGATATCTAGAGAAATATACATGGATAACAGGTTCTAGTTGGACCAAGGATGTAACTCAGGCATCCATTACTAGTCTAATGAGTTATAGGCTCTAGTAAGGGTACTAGCCTTGAATTTCATAGGAATATGATATGTCATGATCATCACTCAAGATAGTGGGGTGAGTCGTTATACCCAACACTAAATGTAAATTAATGTGGAATGCCATGCCCATCACCCAAATAAAAGTAAATTGTGTGAGATGGCATTCCCATCACCCGATATAAGGGATCGTGAAATTCCATTCTCAAAAAAACCCTTTACTATTGTTCACCAACCTATATCCATGTTCTAATAATAATAAATTATGTGGGATTAACTCTTAATCATTTATAAAAATTTATTCCAATCTAACCAAGGTATTTATAAGGATATAATTCATGTTTATAAATATATAATACATGGTGTGGCCTTTCCACCCACTTCCATTCAATTAAATGAAACCCTTTTTATTCATATAGAAAGGAAATTCTATTTTAGGGTCAATACAAACCACTTACATAGTGGTTGGGTCAATTAAATATATAAATCCAATGGGTAAATTAATTCAAGACACCTAAATGGGTGGTATCCAAGTGGTATAAAATCACTAATAATTTAACACAGGTATATGGGAGTATCTAAAAATAGTGAAAACTAATTAGAAATGTAAATACATTTTAAGGAAATGCGTGAAAAATTATGTTGTAGGGAACATCATAAAATACTATAAAAACACCTAAACTTTTAGGTAAAAATTTCTAGACCACATATCATAAGCTTGTATCACTCTCCTCATCCAATTTCAACCTTTGAATCGAACCGTAATGGGAGAAATCGGAAGAACGTACCAATGTCCTGAAAATAGTTCATATGATCCCGCACTAAAATATAACAAGATATGGGAAAATAAACGAATATAGGAAGATATAGGATTAGGTAACTCACCTTTATGGATCCAGTACATCCTACGGTAGTCCGATCAGAGTCCGGATGGATGAGAAAATAAGAAACCTATATTAAGTTGGGTGAGCCCTCACAAGAGGGAAGAAGGATACATGTCCACTGGAGGAGAAAAAAATGGGAAGAATGGTTTTAAACATTTTAGGGTGAAAATGGTAAATTTCCCTTCAAAATAGGGGTCACACTTTTTGGCTACACGGTTTTCCAAACCGTTCTCCAACCATGCAGCAGCTACTGCCCAAGAATCCCCATCACACGGGCTAGGTGCATGGTTTTTCTAACCATGCACAAGCCATGTGAAATGCCTCTACTAAAAAGTATATGTAATTTCAATGGGATTGCAGTCTGGATCATTAGATTAGGTAAAACCATGTCATCTCCTACTGTGCACTGAGTTCCCCACACAATTGAGTTGCACGGTTAGCACTAACCATGTGCTAACCATGCGGCTCAAACTATCTCTCTAATTTTTGAAGCTCCGGGCTCCAAACAAGACCTGAGTACTCTCAATATCCTTCTAAAGATATATAGAACCCTCACTAATATAACACAATGAATTTAAATCATAAAAAAATGACCCATAACTTTATGAAAAGTTAACTCATTACAAAGTGAATGATTCATAGAAAAATTAAGGGATTCAAAACCATAAATCCATGATGATTTAAAAGGCCATATAATTCATAAGATATTAATGTAGTAGGATAAAATTTTTGTTTCAAGTTTATTTTCCTAATGTTTTGGGATTCTTTAATTTTCTAATGATATAAGAAAATATACTTACTTGATATATTTCTATTTCATAAGCACAATTTCATCCTTTGGTTTTTCTTCGATCAATTTCCAATTCATCCCTTACTCGAAGAAATTAATATCCAAAAATTAATTTTTTATTCCTAAAGAACTAAAATTTACTTTTAAAGGATCATAAGATCTATAAAATAGTGAAAATTATTTCCATTTGTATCTAACTATTTTTCAAAACCAATATGGTTAGCAAAAGTTATCAAATATGCATAAATTACATTAATCTTTAAAACCTCATCAAAATCTCAACTTAAACCATTTCACAAATGTTTAACCTTATGGCTCATCCAAAATATTAAGATCCATAAATTTAGAAACAAATTTATTGAATTTCAAAAATGAACTTATCACTAATCCCCAAAACAAAATGAAGTGTATCTTAATCATCACTTACCAAACATGTGAATACCTTCATTATGTATTCTCTTAAAACATGGTAATAACTTTAATTACCATAAAACCTTATCAAAAACATTCATGACCCCTTATTACTTAAGTAAAACACATTTTATTGGATATATTCTTTAAATCCAAATATTTTTTAAACTCTTTTAATGATAGTATAATGAACTATGTCAACAAATCATTAATCAGTCATGAGGTTGTTAGTACTATCCAATTTACTGTATCCATATCAATTATCAATTTATCCAAACATCGATAACATATTAAGGGTCCTTAATCATGTGTTTTACAAGAGGTTCAACTTTCCACTGAATCGTTTTTCTTGGTTATCGGTATCATTCAACATATGCTTTCAAATCCTTATAAAAATTTGTTGCAGTTAAATCCTTATATATTTCATAATTCTTATAACCAAGGAATAATTGATAAAATATTCAAATGACATAATTATTTAATCCAAACACAATCACATTAATCATTACTCTTTTTCTGTGGTAATAGCATTAGATTTACTATGATCCATTAGCTTATTTTGAGGTATATTCCTTTGATTCTTGAGACATTGATTTGTGTAGTTCCCCATATCCTTATAGTTGAAGCATTGTACATTGGAAAGTTTTTTCTTACCCTTATAATCACAAGCACGGTGTCCTTTATCTCCAAACATGTATCAAACTTCCATTATATATAATAAAGTTTTGGGGTGCTTCTACAATCGTCATATGTAAGAAAATCCTTCTTTCCCTTCTTCTCTTTATCCACCTTTTTCCCAGCCATCATCTTCTTATTTTTATTCCCTTAAAAGAAATAATACATATATTATTCTTTATCTATATTGTTATTACATTATACTATGTCCCCATATGATGATTATTTTTGGGATACTATTTCCCTTTGAAATATTGTCTTAACCCCATCAATGAAATGATCATTCTTAATCATTGGATTGTGTGCATTGTTGCGGTTCTCATTAATTCTACTAGATGCCATTTATAATGATGGAATACACTAGATTAGATCATATCATTATGAAACATAATGTATAATTCCAATACTAGTGAAATACTTAATATAAATTGAAAATTTTATGCATTGTTAATCTCATAATCATAAACATGGTTTATTTAGGGATATCATTATTTTCAAATCCTTCATAATGGTTTGTAAATAAAATGTGAATTATACTAATAATTTCCCCTAGGAGTGTCAAAATAGGTGTGCAGTAAGGCCCATTTTCATGCATCTAGTGACAATAGGGTTAAGCCCAATATGCCTTTTTTAGGGTTATTACCCCTAGGTAAATCTATTCTAAAACCATGTCCACTTATAGTATCTAGAAAAGGATATATTACGAGGAAAAACCACATAAGATATACCTTACTAAAACTTTAGGATGTTACTTTTAATGGACCAGACCTCTCTGGTCCATTCCTTTGTGAAAATATAGTGTTTGAGGTGTTTTTGGAGGTCAAGGAAACTTATTTCTAACACTTTTCCAAATTTCCAATTCTGTGAACAATGTTTCCAGGATGGTAAGTCATCTATTGGTAGGTTGTCTATAGGTAGTTCATTTATTGGTAAGTAATATATTAGTTGGTCATCTATCGGTAGGTCATCTATCGTTAGGTCATCTATTAGTAGGTGTATAGTGTTTCTAGATCAGTAGGTGTACAGTGTTTCCAGCTTCCTACTGTTTCACCCCTTTGGTGTTATCTTTGACATAAAATGAATTCAAAGTCTTGTTTTAAGGGATTTATGGATAATTAAAAGCTCATAACACCTATATTAATTTTCCTAAGGGTCTTGGTGCCTTCACTCATTCAAAACCATATGGTCTTTACCAGATCTGCCTTTAATGGAAAATCTAAACCATATCAAAATTGCTACTCTGTATAGATTTTCAAAAGGGCCTAGATACCTTCCGCCCTTGTTATTCCTTCTGCTTTATCTTGGTTTGAGGCACCCTGAACCTTTTTTCCTAATGATTTTTGTGATTGTTCTATCCTTGGATCATTTCCCTATTCCTTTTTTCCTACTTCATGAACACCCCCTGTTTTGGTGAAACCAGGAAGTTTCAATCCATCTTTGATATAAGGTATGTTATACCTCCATTCTTCTGGGTTCCTCAAATTATTTCCTCTTATTTCTACTTTCCTTGTAATGGAATGTGTTCTCTATGTTTCTAATAGATCTTTCTTGGGTGTTAGTTAATGCGGTCATGATACGGCATCCTTGGGTGGATGTAGTTGTTACGGAAGAGGTGATCGTGATTCATTGTGTTGGCCCATTCTCGTAAAAATAACATCAAAAACCTTTTTAGGTAGGGGATTCATGGATTCTATATTCTATTTACATGAAGTCATAGAGTTAGCATGTTTTAACCCACTGTATCATAATGAAATTGGCATAATAAATATTTGAATTGGATTAAAGAATTAATATCAATTTCTTAGCGATGTTGTTACCTCTTGATTTTCTAGATAGTGTGATATCTGTACTTTTACTATTTAGCATGTCGTTCTAGATGTTAATTGGTAAATAATGTAAATCCATGATTAATTATAAATTAATTGGATTAATATTAAAGGAGCATATTAATGAATCCAGTTTTTGTTGTAATTTGATGATAATAAAATTGATGCATTATGCATGTTTAATTGTTTTGGTGGATAAACCTAAAGTATGTTAATGCATGTTGATAAAGGAATTAAAGGCATGTTAAATTAATTGTTTAATTAATTTTTGATAGCTTGAGATAGATAATTATTTAGGTTTCCCATATTTGGAACTTGTGATAATGAATTGGTTGTTTCAGGATAGAACAAATATCTTGTTGTGTGTTAAAAGATAATTCCTTATAGGGTTTTGAGTTACCCGCTTGCTTGTAAAGGCCAAGCACCTTATGCTTTGGAGTTGTGAGTTCTTGTTGGGTGTGAAGTCTGAATGCCCTTTATAGGGACAAGATCCCAATATCGTGTTTGTTTCATGCGGCTTGTGATGTGATGTGACCCTGGGATGGCTGATCTTGGAGGGTTGTCGTATGTGGGGGCAGGGAGGCCTAGTGGTTGTAGAAATAGTTCATTCCTAGAGTTACGAGATGCATCGGTTTATGCATGTGGGTGTCTGGGAGGATACTAGAAATGATGGAATGGGTTGAAGCTAGGCTTACCTATTAATATGAATGTTGTGATTCTTATTGAATCTGTTTTTTTTTTATCTGCATTACTTTCCCCACTTCTTAAGGAAACTAGTCTTGCTTACCCTCCTTCTGAAATAGGTGAAGACACATGGGGTATTCCACGTAATTTCCATGTTTAGACTCTTGAGTATGGATGGGTCTATGCTCCTATTATAGGTGTCAAAGTCTTGATAGGTAGTCCATCTACTCACTGCGTTGATCCCCTTGTGTTTGGTAGCTTATAATTCTTTTCTATAGTGCCTAGAATTATAGAAAGTGAAGATGTTATTAATTAATGATTGAATTAATGAATTTTTAACCCATTGGGTTGGGGCTTGCTGGGATGCAATGCCAAGGTAATATTTCTGAGAAGCTGTGGACTCGGTTGGGTTATGCATGGAGGGCATGGATCTTGGTAGGAATGGTAATGTGATGTAATGTGGTAAATTATAATGGTTAATTAATGGTTAAATAATTAATTAATGTAAAATTCAATTGATTAAAAGGGATAATATTTATTAATGTTTATCTTTAAATGGTTGTGTGCTTATAGGATATCTAGTCTTAGTAGTGAAATTCATGAGTTCGAGAGACATTAGTTGCAGTTGAGTCTAAGACTAGGTTTTTTCCATAGTGTAGTTGTGAGCTATATTATATTCTTCAATTTTTTGTTTCTATATGCTACCCCACCCAGTTGTTTAGGGTGACTAACACCCTAGGTATTTTGATCCCTGGGGGTGTTTTCCCCAACATCCTAGTGGGAGGATGGATGGATAACTTCCCCCTTTGGCCTCACTCTCTTCTCTTGGTAGTTACTTGTGTTGGTATGCACAGTATTTAGTTTTCCCCATATATGTGTGTAGAGAGCTGTAATGGATTGTGGTTATTTTACTCACATATATTCTGGATATAGTTCCTATGTGCTACTATAGATATAATGTGTATAGGTTGTGATGGCTTGAGGATACTTACTCGATGTATGGGTTGTAGTGGATTGTGGTATAATACCTGATGTTTGATACTCATTATGTGGGTTGTTGTGGCTCTCAAGAACTACCTGGTTACTTTTGGTTTCATGTTTGGGGTGGTGAGTTGCATGAGGTGTATGTTGTGGTGCTACGCCCAAGTGTCTTCGGGCTAGCCTTTTTAGAGAGATATGCTTAGGATGTGTGACATTGGGGAAAAATAGAAAACCAGTGGGGAAGTCGTAGTAGGGTACCCTTGATATTATTTATTATATTATATACTCCTTTATGTGATACTTTGTGAGAGTATACATGGTGAGTTTGGGAACTTATTATGCATGTTTTGGTGATGAGTTAGTTTCACTTGTTGTTCATTGTGCTTTAGCATGATTTCTTTACTTTTGAATGAGAGGATTCGGGGAGGATCCTACTGAGTATATTATTATAATCATCCTACATATATATAAACTGTTTTTATGGTCACCTGGAGTAGGTTGGAGGTTAGGATGGTTACTACTAGCTTGGGGTTACAGGAGCTGTTTGGACTTTGTGGTCATTGTCATTTTACTTTCTTTTGGTACTTGTAGTTTTTCCCTTTTAGTTATACTAGTTCTTTCAGGGAATTAAATATGTACACTTGGGTTTCTTTTACCTTATGTTCTGGGTAGTATTTTTTTTGGTGTCTACCTTATCTCTCTCTTCCGCATGTTTTCTCTTAGAGGGTAATGCCTCCCATCTGTGTGTTTATTATACCTTCGGTGCTAGTCGCTAACCCGAGACCTACTGAAGGTGGGGATCGAGGTTCATTATCTCTATTCTCACATTATTGTCCTAGGAGGGGTACACTTTGTGTGGAGGGGGTCATGAAAGAGTGTTATTAGATGTCTGGTTGAGGGATATGATGGAGTTTAAAGTTAGGCATAGGAGAGGTTTCATGGGTTGGTAGGGAAATGGTAGCAGCTAAGTTCAGTAAGTGTTGTAAACCCTGGAGATGGGCTGATACATAGGAATTTAGGGCGCGTTTTGGTTTTATTCATAGACCTTTAAGATTACAGTGGCTACTAAATGAGGTGATACTAGTTTTAGGGTAGAGACCTAGGAAAGGATCATGCATCATTCTTCTTTTCACCTGTGTTTGAATGGGTAGAACTTGGTATAGGTTAACTAAAAATGACTAAAATAAAAAATAATAATTAATGTTAACAACTTCTATATTCCATGTTTAGGATCTCTAACTGTTTTTCCTTTTTCAGGTATGGCTCTAAGTTGACATCCTCATCGGGTTCGCGCAGAAGATGCTCAGTAGGTTGCGCCAACAGATCGTCACTGAGTAGAGGTTGATGAAGAAGAAACTTAGATGAGTACACTCTAATAATTTCAACTCTATATTCTATATAATTATTAGGGATTCATTTCATATGCAGTCATAGAAGATTGTTTGGAGGGGGTTGAGATAGCCTTCAGCTCGATCCACACTTGGAAGGAGCACTGGGTATCATTTTTTGTGACAATTTTGCATAGAGTCACAAAGAAGAGGTGTTTCTTATTCCTCAGATGTCATTAGGAGTTGTAAGACTCATGGGAGGAGTTATGAGACCAATTTAGAGTCAATTTTCTTTCTTCGACTACAAAGGCATCCAGTTTCTAGGAGCTTTTTACCCTTTAATAGGGGAGATCTAGTGTGCGAGAGTTTGGAATCCATTTCAGGAACCTTTTTCAATATGCTTTGGACCTTTTTCTAGATAAGGAGTCTAGGATGATGCATTTTAAGGAGGCTTTTCATCCATATATCCAATTATAGGTCACCATGTTTCTATTTAAGACATATCTTGAGGTTCTTGTGAGAGTAGAGGTCATTAGGAGGATGTTAGTTAAAACTAGATTGTCACGAGAGGGTAGTTGTCAAGATTCCTCATGAAGTAGAGTTGTTTTCTAGGGTTCCTATTTTTCAAGAAAGAAGAGTTTACATTTGTTCAGGGGTAGGTCCCAGCCCTCAATATCTTGTTTCTCTAGGGGAAGCGTCTCTCATACCTATGCCAAGGGATCAAGATCTTGTTTTTCTTATGGGTTATGAGGTCATTAGCGGTGAGAGTTTCTAACCTTTTGAGTAGTCAACATGCGTTAGGTGTTCCACTTTAGGTTCCTCCATTGAGGCAGTTCTAATCGAGGTAGAAGCAGCAGGTTTCACTAGTTTTGGATCAGTAGAGAGAAAATGGGGCTGGAAGAGGATAGCCATGGGATTATCCTCATCCTCATAGAGTAGAGTGAGGTTATGGAGGTGTTCATCGTTAGGGTCTATGAGGTCATGGAGCAGTTCTTGGTTAGCTTCATGTGTTATCATTGCCAGTGCTAGGTGATCCAGACATCATTTGAGGTACAATTTTCTTATTTTCTACTTGGGTGCATGCCTTGTTTGATTCAGTAGTAATGTACTCCTTCATATCACCTACCCTTGTCCATTATTTGGGAATCTAGGTAGAGGGGATTCTATTTCCATTGGAATTAACTACTCTAGTTGGATTCCAAACTGACTTGTTTTAAGTATGTAGATACTGTGAGCTAGTGTTGGGGTAGAATCGCTCAAGGGAAGATCTCCTATGTTTATGGATACAACCATATGATGTCATCTACAACATGGATTGGTTGTATTAATTTTAGGCTATCATGGATTGTTTCAAGAGGCAGGTGGTGTTCTTTGATGATGGTGGAGATCCAGCGGTGTTTTTTGGTTAGAAATACCCTCGGATGGGTCATAGGCATGTTTTTTACTTGTCATCATTGATTGTTGAGGTAATTCTAAGTTCATAGAATCTTCAACATCTGATGTTTCCCAAGGTCATAGAATAGTGCCTTGGTGTCTTTCTAGAAGAGGTTGTAGCATTACCCCCTTGAAGAGAGATCGATTTTGGGATAAATCTATAGTCAAGTGAATCTCCTATATCAATGTATTCATATAGGATGGAACCTTATGAGTTACAGGAGCTTCGTATATAGCTCTTTGGTCTGTTAAAGTGTAGTTTTGTTCAACCGAGTGTGTTGTCGTGGGGTGCATCAGTTTTTTTTGTAAATAATGCTGATGGAAATTTGTAGTTTTGTGTTGATTATTATCACTTAAACAAAGTGACAGTGAATAATCACTATCCTATTCCATGGGTTGATGATTTATTTGATCAAATGAAGGGTTCAAGTTGGTTCTTGAAGATCTATTTGTGGTAAGGATTTCATCAAATGTGAGTGAATGGAGAGAAAATTTCAAAGGTTTCCTTCTGTTGTCATCATGGGGATTACTAGTTCATTGTGATGTTGTTCGGTGTGAAGAATTATTTATATGTGTTCATGGGGTTAATGAATTATGTGTTCTGTGAGTTCTTGGATAAGTTCATAGTGGTTTTCATTGACTACATCCTTGTGTACTCTGTATCTGAGGATGAGTGTGTGGAGAAACTATGTGTTGTTTTGTGAGTTCTTCTCCATGAGAAGCTTTTTGGGAAGTCATCGAAGTGTGATTTTTGGGCTCTATAAATATTTTTCTTGGGGCATCTTTTATTCCAGTAGAGAGTATTTGTGGATCCATTGAAGATAGAATCATTTGTGTCTTGGGAATCCCCCAAGAAAGTGGAAGAGGTGTGAAGTTTTCTTGGTCTTATAGGCTATTACAAGAGGTTCATAACCAATTTCTCTTAGGTTGAGACCCCTATGACAATGTTAACTAAGAAGGATCAAGATTTCATGTGGACCGATTAGTGTTAGGTATCTTTCTAGTATCTGAAGGAGAATTTGTTCTGGGCTCTGGTTCTTTTTCTTCCTGCAGAAGGAGTTCAGTTTGAGTTTTCCTATGATGCTTCGCATCTGGGGTTAGGCTCTGTTTTGATGCAATAGAGATTGGATGTTTTTTATGGGTATCGTTAGTTACTTCCCCATGAGTGTAACTATTCCACCCATAATCTTGAGTTGGTGGTGGTGGATTTTTCCCTAAAGTTATGGAGATATTACCTCATTGGAGAGTGTTTCTTGGTCTTCACCAATTATAAGATCCTAAGGTACATTTTCTCATAGCATGACTTGAAATTGTGATAGCATCGATAGATAGAGTTATTATAGGATTACGACTTTGAAATTTTGTATACGCCTAGAAAGGGTAATGTTTTTTCCAATGTGTTTAGAAGGAATTCATGCAGTGATTCAGTGTGGGAATCAAGATATTCCTAGAGAGTGATGGAATAACTTTCAGCATTACATCGGGATATGGGAGAATTCAGTGGCAGAGGTTGTATTTTTCAGATGACAACGAAGTCATCTCTACTGCATTAGGTAGAATAATCCCACTTAGGGGATCATGAGGTGGAGGTATAGAGAGACCGAGTTGTTTTTAGTGAGGCCCCAGATGGTTGGTTAGAGGATAAACAACACTAAGTGTTGTTTTAGGGAAGGATTTTCATTCCTTTGGAGTTGTGTGAGATGGTTCTCAAAGATTTCAAAAGTTCACCCTTATTAGTACATCCAAGTGTCATAAAGATGTATCGAGCTTTGAGGAGTCAGTTTTTTTGGAATGGGTTGAGGCATGCAGTTGCAGAGTTTGTGTCTCGATGTTTGTTCTTCCATAATGTGAAGGTTTAGCATAGTGTTCTTGGTGGTTTTCTCCAGCCATTAGATATTCCTCAATGGAAGTGGGAGGACATCTTGATGGAATTTTTACTAGTTTACCTTGATCTCAATGATGCTATAAAGTTATATGAGTATTAGTGGATTGTTTGAAAAAATCATCCCACTTCATAACAATCAAGGAGTTGAGCTCAATGGAGGTTTTGTCAAGGAAATATCTAGAGGTAGTGGTGAGACTCCACAGCATCCTAAGGATGATCATTTCTAATTGAGATCCTCATTTTACCTCCAGAGTGTGGATAGGTCTCCAACATGATTTTGGTTCTCGACTATGTCTTATCACTACTTTTCATCCATAGAAGGATGTTCAGACAGAGCGGACCATCCAGACTATTGAAGACATGTTGCACTCTTGTGTCTTAGATTTTTGAGGTTCATGGATGAGGCACTTACCCTTGGTAGAGTTCACTTAAAACAATAGTTTTCACTCCACCATTAGTATGGAACCATTTTAATCCTTTTATGTTCGACCTTTCTATTCTCTGTTTTACTGGACTGGGGTCAGAGAGTCAAAAATTCTTAGGCTGAAATTGGTAAAAAACATGACAGAGATGGTTCAGGTGATTCGTTATAGGATGAAGGCAGCGCAGGATCATTCAAAATCCTAAGTCTATCATAGGAGGAGACCTATGGAGTTTGACATTGTAGATCACAGGTTTTTTAAGGTGACTCCCCATCATGGGTAGTGAAGGTTTGGTCGTGGGAGTAATCTTTCTCCCCAGTTTGTTGGACCATTCGAAGTGTTGGCTCCTCTTGGAACCATAGAATATTGGACAGAACTTCCCCCATAGATGAGCAGGATACACAATGATTTTAATGTGTTTTATATCCATTGTTATCTTCATGATGACTCTCATTTCATCGATTGGGGTGAGATCGATGTTGATGATCATGTGACCTTCAAGGAGTGGCCTATAGAGATCCAAGACCACAAGGAGAAGGTGTTGTGTGGGCATGTTATTCCCCTAATTCTTATATTATGGAGGCATGGTGGCATGGAGGAGAGTACTTGTGAATGTGAGTCGCAGATACGTACTCAGTACCCTAAGTTTTTTGATGTTTAGCTCTTCTCTTGTAACATTGTTCGTTTGGTAGTTGTAGACCCTTTCCATTTTTAAGATGGATTTCCCTTGTTGCTTATTGTGTCTTTCTCTCTTTTGAGATTTATCTTCCTCTAGAGATTGGTTTATGAGCTATTTGTAGTTTTCATGTGGTTTAATTTTGTTCCTTTGATGAAGTGGTCGATCTCCTATGGTGGTGAGAGCCATGAGAGGTATCTCAAAGGGTGGTTGTTCAGACCTCTTTTATGTTTCCTCTCAAGGTTGTTTTTGGATTCTTGAGGATGAGAATGTTTTGAGAGGTATATGATGTAGTGGCCCAGACCTCTCTGGTCCATTCCATTATGAAAATATAGTGTTTGAGGTGTTCTATGAGTTCAAGGAAACTTATTTATAAAACTTTTCCAATTTTCTAGTTTTGTGAACAGTATTTCCAGGATGGTAGGTCATCTATTGTGATGTGTATAGTGTTTCTAGATTGATAGGTGTACAGTGTTTCCAGCTTCCTATAGTTTCACCCCTTTGACGTTATCTTTGACATAAAATGCATTCAAAGCCTTATTTTAAGGGATATAAGGATTATTAAAATCTTATAACTCATGTATTAATTTTCTTAAGGGTCTAGGTTCCTTTACCTAGTCAAAACCACATAGTCTTGACCAGATCCACCTTTAATGGAAAATCCAAATCATATCTAAACCACTACTCTGTTTAGATTTTCAAAAGGGTCGGGATAACTGCCTCTCTTTTTATTCCTTCTCCTTTATCTTAGTGTGAGGCACCTCAAACCTTTGTTCTTGAGGATTTTTTTGATTGTGTTATCTTGGGATCGTTTCCCCTTGGATTTTTTTCCAATTGCATTCACACCCTCTATTTTGGTGCAACTAGGAAGTGTCAATCCGTCTTCAATATAAGGTATGTTCTACCTCCATTCTTATGGGTTCCTCGATATGTTTCATCTCATTTCTCCTTTACATATGATGGTATGTGATCTCCATGTTTCTAATGGAGCTTTCTTTGGTGTTTTTTGATGTGGTTGTGTTGTAGTGTCCTTAGGTGGATGAAGTCGTTGTGGGAGAGGTGATCGTGATCCATTGTGTTCGCCTGTTCTTGTGCAAAGAATGTTCGAAACCTTTTGGGGTAGAGGATTTGTGGATTCTCTATTCTATTTACATGTAGTCATAGAGTTATCATGTTTTATCTCACTGGATCACAATGAAATTGACATAATAAATATTTGAATCGTATTAATGAATTGGTATCAATTTCTTAGTGATTTTATTGCCTCTTAATTTTCTAGATAGTTTGATATCTATGATTTTCTTGTTTAGCATGTCGCTCTTTATGGAAATTGGTAAATAATGTAAAGATGATATTAATTGTAAATTAATTTGATTAAGATTAAAGATTCATGTTAATGAATCTGGTTGTTTTTTTAATTTGATGATAATCAAATTGATTCAGTATGCATGTTTAATTATTTTAGTCGGTGAACCTAAAGCATGATGATGTTTTTTGATAAAGTAATTAAAGTCTTATTAAATTAATTGTTTAATTAATTTTTGATAGCTTGAGATAGCTATTTGTTTAGGTTTCCTATAGTTGGAACCAATGAAAATGAATCAGTTAATTCAAGAAGAAATAAAGAACCAGTTGTGTGTTAAAAGATAATACCTTGTAGGGTTTTGAGTTACCCACTTGCTTGTAAAGGCCAAGAACCTTATGATTTGGATCTTTGAGTGCTCATTGTGTGTGAAGGCTGAATGACTTATTTAGGGCCAAGATACCATTTTCTTATTGTTTGTTTCCTGATGCTTGTGATGTGATGTGAGCCTAGGATGGATGAACCTAGAGGGATATTGTGGTATGTGAGGGTAGGGATGCTCAGTGGTGGTGGCATCAGTTGATGATTAGAGTGACGAGATGCATCGGTTTAGGCATGTGGGTGTCAGGGAGGACACCAGGGATGATGGAACGAGTTGAAGTTGGGCTCACCCATTGATATGAATGTTGTGATTCTTGTTGAATCTGTTGTTTGTTTATCTTCTTTACTTTCCCTGCTACTTAAGGCAGCTTGTTTTTCTTACCCTCCTTCCAAAAGAGGCAAAGAAATGTAGGGTATTCCATGTGCTTTTGAGGTTTAGCCTCTCAAGGATGGATGGGTCTATGCTCCTGCTATATGTGGAAAAGACTCAACTGGTAGTCCATCTACTCACCATGTTGAGCCTCATGTTTTGTATCTTAGAATGATTTTCTAGATTGCCTAGAATTATGTAAAGTGGATATTTTTTTAATAAATGGTTGAAAGAATGAATGTTTAACCCATGGGGTTAGGGATTTCTGGGATGCAATGTAGAGGTAATATTTTTGAGAAGTCATGGACTCAGTTGGGTTATTCTTGGAGGACATGGATCTTGGTTGGAATGTTAATGGGATGTAATTTGGTAAATGTTCATGGTTAATTAATGGTTGAATAATTAATTAAAATAAAGTAAAACTGATAAAAATGGATAAGATTACTTAATATATCTCTTTAAATGGTTGTATTCTCATAAGATATCTATTCTTAGCAGTGGAATCCAGGAGTCCGAGTGAAGTTAGCTATAGTTGAGTCTAAGACTTGGTTTTTTCCATAGTGTGGTTGTGATCTATATTATATTCTATAATTTTTTGTTTTTATACACTACCCCTCCCTATTGGTTAGGGTGACTAACAACCCAAGGATTCTGAGTCATAGAGGGTGTTTTCCCCAACATCCAGATGGGAGGATGGATGGAAGACTTTCCCCTTTAGCCCTGCTCTCTTCTCTTGGTAGTTACTTGTGCTGGTATGCATGGTGGTTAGTTTTCCCTATATATGTTTATAGAGGGCCATAATGGGTTGTGGTTATTTCACACACATATATTCTGGATATAGTTCATTTGTACTACTATAGGTATAATGTGTATAGGCTGTGATGTCTTGAAGATCCTTACTTGGTGTATGGGTTGTAGTGGCTTTAGGTATAATACCTGATGTTTGATACACATTATGTGGGTTGTGGTGGATCCTAGGAACTACCTAGTTACTTTTGGTTATTTGGTTGTGGTAGTGAGTTGCATAAGGTATATTTTATGGTTCTATGCCCCAGTGTCTTTGGGCTAGCCTTTTTGGAGAGAGATGCTCTAGACGTGCGATGTTGGGGAAAAGTAGCAAACCAGTGGGGAAGTAGTAGCGGGGTACCCTTGATATTATTTACTATATTATATAATATTTTATGTGATACTTTATGATAGTATCCATGGTGAGGCTGGGAACTTAGTATACCTATTTAGGTGATGAGATGGTTTCAATTGTTGTTCATTGTGCTTTATCATGCTTTCTTTACTTTTTCATGAGAGGATCTGGGAAGGATCCTAATAAGTATATTGTTATACTCACCCAATGTATATATAAATTGTTTTTCAGGTTTCTTGTAGTAGGTTAGAGGTCAGGCTGGTAACTACTAGATTGGGGTTGTAGGATTTGTTCGGGATTTGTGGTTGCTGTCGTTTTACTTTCTTTTGGTACTTTCAATTTTTCCCTTTCATTTGTAGTAGTTCTTGCATAAAATTACATATGTACACTTGGGTTTATTTTACCTTGTGTTATGAGAAGGATTTGGTTGGTGTTTATCTTATATCTCTCTTTTGCGTGTTTTCTCTTAGAGGGCAATGCCTCCCATCTCTGTGTTTGATATACCCTCGGTGCTAGTCACCAACCTAGGGCCTACTGGAGGCAGGACTCGGGGTTCATTATCTCTATTATCATATTATCAACCCAAGAGGGGTATAGTTTATGGGGAGTGGTTCAGGACATTATTATATACTTATATTCAAATTCTATCAAAGGGTTATGATCCCTAATTTATTTTTTCATAAAACTAGTTCCCAAGGTTTCTACTAAACTTCCTCTAATACCAACTATAGTGATCAGGACTCCAGCAACCTAAATCCGGTGTATGATTTATTACATTTTCATAGATATAAGTATTCAAATCCCAAATTACTTACCATTTTATTAGTTTTGGAGAACCATATGCATACATGATACCCATTTTACATTGGGAATTGAAAATAAAACATAGTACATAGAAAAATAAAATGAACTGCATCTTTGAAAACTCATTCAAAGATTTATTCTTCATATCTTAGGGGAAAGAAACAAAATAAGGGTGAGAAAAAATTATCATTAAGAGTTACATATAGTGGAATATTTCATGAATCATTAAAAATAATCAATATATAAAGGTAAATAAATGAACAGACATTACATTTAAATAACTTGATTATATGAATAGATAAGGAATAATCAATATTGAAAGGTAAAGAAATAAAAACACATTAAATTTAATCAATAAATTGAGAATGAAATGTGTCTATATATAATATAATTGTTAAAATATCATATAAAATAATAAATTAATTCTTAATAAAGAAAATGTTTAATTATTGGGTGTCATGTATCAGACACATGATACATATATCATCAAGACCTTTCACAATATGGTTTAAAACTATTTAGTACAAACTGATCCATTTTGGACAACTATATATCTACTTTCAAGTCCTTTTGCAAGATATTTTAAAACTAATGCATAAAAACTCATAGTGTTTAGCCAACTAATTTTGTCTCATGAGACCTGTAGATGAACCGAGGGGCTATATAAAGTCTGGTCCCTACCCATGCATGTCCAAATCTTTCCTCATATATCGAATTATCAATTTAATTAACGAATAGTATGCCTTATAAAAAATAATATTATGTAAAATATAAATATTTATCAATATTTCCTTAATAAATCAAATAAATCTCAAATTAAAACATCTTATGTAGAAATTATATATGTTTTTACTGGTTTAATGTCCATAGGGAACTGAATAATCCATGGGGAATTTAATGACTACAAAAATTAATCAATGAAATTAATGCCAGTACTTTCCTAGGTTAAAATTATCATAAACCAAACAAAGTAATAATAAGGATGGTATCAATATAATATATACCCATTGGAGTAAGAATAAAGGTTTTTTGTCATTGATTAATATAAATACCATAATGATATATTTAAAAACATTCTTGAGTAAAATATCCTTATCATTTTGAAAATATGTTTTTAAAATATAAAACATTTTCAAAATAATTCTCTTTGGAAATAAACTTGAAATCTTATAAAGGAAGCTTTAAAACATTTTTAAATCATGACTGTAGAAAATTCAATACATGTTGTAAACTTCAAAACAAATATTCCTTTCAAATGTTTAGTAAAATCCAAATGGGCATTTTTTTATAAGACATAATATTAATTTAAAAAAATTAAAAAGTCAAAATGGGTAAAAATTCCTTTAATAAATCATTTTTAAATGTTAAAAATATTATTTAAAACATTTTTCGAAAACATGTTTTTAGAAGAAAAAAAGATTTCTAACCGAATAGAGAAATAAAGTCTGATTTTCTCAAAAAAATTATCAATTAATTTAAGCACTAAAGAGTGTAAAAATCATACTATTACTTGAAAACATCATGAATAACCAAAGTATAATAAAATTAAATGGGTTTATTAGTAAATTATCAACTAATTTCCTTCAACTGATTTTCAAGAATAAATAATCTTTATTAGAATATGATTGTGAAATACACCCTTAAAATGATCATAACATTGAAGTGAGAATTAATAAATGAATCGATTATGTTTATCAAATGTAAATACACATAAAACAAGTGTAAATAAGCATAAGATAATAAAAATTCATTATACACATAATCTTAGAATGACATAATCAATGAAGTAGAATATTAACCTAATGAACATAAATTGAGTTAAGAAATCTCTTACCTCGTGCTTACTTTTCATTGAACATTCATTAAATTCATGTATAGTGGTTTTAAACATGTTATTAACTTACACTAGAACCATATTATTATTTATAATATTATATTTGATCCTCTTATATCCTCTTACCACCTATTTATTAATAATATTTCATTGTTTTCATTGTTTTGGGTGTTATTACCTTGTTTTATTTTGTGTGTTTTATAATTAAAGATATAGTTCTTACAAATATTACATAGTTTAATAATCTCCATAATAATAATAATGAAATAATTATCATTTTTTACATCATTTTACTTTTAAAACCTATCATGAAATATGGTTATGAAAAATGGAGTATGTTACGAGCATGGAGACGGTAGGTCGTACGTATGCATGAGTAACGTTTCCATTTTCCAATGATCATTATGAGAAGAAGTTAATTAATATATAATCTTTATATAATGACAATAATATCATATATACCATATTATATACTTATATATATCATCCATGTGGTGTGGTGATGTAAATATAGTCACATCGCATCGTGAAGGTGGTAGTCCACATGTACAAGAACGGTGTTATCATCTTTAAGTGAGTGAAAAAGTAAGAAATAAAATGATATATCATTTTTAAATATTGATAAATATGACTTCAATATTATAATTGTTTAATTTATATCAAATATAATCATTAAATTTATCTGTATCACCTTCCTTGTGAAGCATTAGTGAAAGATAAATCACATTGCTTCACGAGGCAGTAGTTTGTCGTACACACGAGTGATGTTATCATATCTCCTATGGAATGGGAGATAAATAACATATATATGATATAATGACTATATAGGTATAAATATGTTATAAATATGATATATATATATATACTTTATATACACCATAATACCTAATCATGAAAGTTGGTAATGGAATAATGAATGATATCGGTTTGACTGAATTTTTTTTTTATTATATCATAAACCCCTTTTAAGGATGAAGGGGAACCTAACATGACTTAAATGACATAAGACATTAAACTGTGCCCCAAAGGGTAAAAATATATAAAACCAAATCAAAACAACAAGGGAAACTCCTCCACAGCATAAAACAATCAGTCCAGCTTCCACCTTATCATCGCTACTCGGCTAGTTGTCCTGTGCAGTGATGCACGGGCCTGGTACCAATGGAAAAGGCCATACCCTCTCAAACGTCCGATTCCAAATAGCCATGATCTGATGAAAACTCATCTCTAAACCACATCTGAAACAACCCTTGAAGTAGAAATGGAAGCATAGACCCTTGTACCTCTAACCACACAGCAGAACACACACCCAAGCAGAATCAATCAGAACCAAAGATTCGCACAACAGATTCACTGCAATAACACCATCCAAGAAGAAACCATCTTTCAACACCATTCAAAAAATCAGGAACATCACCAAAAAAGAAACCTGTAATAAACTCAAAGAAGACAGCAAGGAACTCCCCCCTCAGAGATACACCAAATCCGTCGTTGACCACACCAGAAGCACATCGGAGACGTCTTCAAGTCACGCCGCTTCAAGCCGAGAAGTAGAGCAACACCGGGCCGCGATGTTGCCGAGACAGAGAAGCCATCTACACCAAACCGAGCCAAAAAGTAAGAGCCATGATGAGCAAATATCGAGAGCGAGAAGTCGAGTCCCACCGATCTGAGACAGAATCTAAGCAATAGCAATCATCATTGGCGTCGAGGACCCAGAATCAACGTTGAGCCACATCACAGCCACACAAATCACACCGAAGTTGTGTTGTGCTATCTCCGACAAGATCTAGAGGGCCGATGTCGAGACCGAATTGCACCGAAGGATGGAGGTAGATAGGCCGAGGAAGAAACCCTAGCTGCTACGAGGAGAGCGAGATGCCGCTCAGAGGTCGGGTTCCATGATATCAGTTTGAAAGGTGGTAGTCCACCGTACACATGAACAATGTTTTCATAACCCATTTGATGGAAGTGGAGATGTTTATAGGTCATTCCATTATTATAAAAAACATCCCATTATATATAATATACTGATCTTATTATATAATAATGGTTTGATAAAAATTTAAGGAGTTGTAGAACGAAATAAAATAAAGATGTTTGTTGAAGAACATTACCACTTCTTTGGGTATCCTCCTTATGTTTGCACTGAATCCTTCCTAGGTTGGATTTATTCCAAAAATATGGATTTTAAGATGAGTGTAGGGAATTTTTTAAGTTATTTTTTTAGGTATTTACTAAACAAAATAGGTTTTAATGAGTGAATAATAGAATAGAGGGTTCCTTTTATAAGCGGGGTGAGCGGCACACTTGAAATTTTTTTAAAAAATATTCAATCGTACCCATGTTTTTATCATGCCAAAAGCCTCTAAAATGGGCCATTATCAAAAATAAAATAGATAAGGTGTAAATATAGATATAAAATGGGTTTTTTAAAATTTTTTAGTTCTTTTTTGATCCTTATCTTCTTAGTTTAACCCCTCGGTAATTCTATTTTTAGCTTAATTGCGGTAACTAATTTTTATTATTGTCACTATTCATTTTGGTCAAAAATTATGTTAAAATTATTAGAAATTATAAATTATGATAATTAAAAAAATGTAATCCATTTTTCCAAATTTTATTCACATAATTGGTAAATTTTATTTTAAAATCAATCCTGTGAACATGATGAGAAAGCGGGTTATCAAAGAGAAAATGTTCAAAAGTTTATAATGTTTTTATATTAAAATTAAATATAAAAATGATTCCAATGACCTAAATTGGATTAATTGATATATAATTGAAATATTTTTAATTTAAAACCAATTTGAAATATAATTCAACATTATAAATATTTTAAATGAAAAAGAGGTTTTTCAATTATAATTAATTATTTTTTACTATTCACCAAAAAATTAAACTTGATAGAAAAATCCAAAAAAATCACCCGAATATAATTTTGGTATTATTATTTCAAAATGAATTTTATTTTTTCAAATAAATTTTCTAAAATTGATAAAAATAAATTTTAAATTATGTGCGTAAAGGGCGATTAATCCATCTTTTAGAAAAATATTGTTTTCATAAAACATTTCCTTTTATTTTAAATGATTATTATTTTATTTATAATAAATGAATAAAAAATGAACATGTGTAAAATATATATTTTCATATTTTATTTAATCTTATTCATACCTGTCATTATAACTTCTAGGTGATAACTATCATATTAAATAATAATATTTTAATAATATGTCATGTTCCATTTAAACTCAGTGTTGTTTCTAATGAAAGCTCAACATAGTGTTTTTTGTAATGTAAGATAAACTAAATATTGTGTGTAATGCAGGATAAAAACATTGTTTTAGGTAATGCAAGATAAACTCATCGTTTCATGTAATTCAAGCTAAACTCAGTGTTGCGTATAATGTAAGCTATTGAAGAAATTGAATTTATTTAAAAATTAATATATTGTAAAGACTTGGGGTGTTATATTTTCTTATAATATTTGTATTACATGTTTCATATTTCATATAATACAAAGTTATTATTTTATAATTTTGGGGTGTTATAATAAAATTAAATTTTCTAAGATTACTGCTGATAGAAATGGTAAAGGAATTGTAAATTAGTTAGAAGTCCATATTAATTCAAATGATTAGAATATTATAAATTCAGAGAATAAATATAAGTTTGTTTTTTATTTTGAAGAAAATAATTATTTTATAAATTTAAATTATGAAGTTGAAAACATTAAGAAGTTGTTGAAAAACTTTACTACATGGTGAAATTATTTTGACAAAATATGTGGTTAACTAAGATATAAAATATCTACTTCCAAACTTGGAAGTGAAACCATCAAAAGGTTTGGAGCTTACCATTAAAATTATTTTGTACCTAGTATAGCTCCTTTCGCACTAAATACTATAGAGGTGGTAACTATAGGAAGCAATGTTCATTGAATAGAGTTGAATCTATAAAAACTCATAGAGATTATTTTTCTAAGGAACTTGTTACACTCAAACAGCAAAGTAAAATTTGGGTGACATAGGTGACTTTCACTAATATGATTGAACCTAAAAAAGGTATACTTAATATAAAATTATATCTAAAGTTTAACATCCTGACCTAGAGGCCACTAAATGATGACCCGAGCTGAAGGGTTACATGGCATCAAGCAAGCCTCCCCATACATCAGAGGCTGTCGACTAGAAGGGAGAGACTAGGGTGATTTTGTGGGGACACTATGCCCTAATGTCAGAGTATAGAATAGTGGTAGTAATCAAAACAGTAAATATAAGAAGTAGATAAATAAATGGCCTGAGATAAACATCCAAAATACTATAATAATGAATAATACAAAAGCAGTCATATACAATATGATGGTCATGTAATATATCTACAAAGAAGGAAAACAAGTATACAGACATCCAGTACAATACATGTATCAAAATAAAAAAAAGACTAAAAATTACTATCTTCTGATAGCATCACAATCCTATCTCATTTCTATTCTCCCCTTTTAATAATCAATGATCAAATCAAGTATCGTAAAATAGATGCTTTCCCTACTCCCTACCTGCATCCATGAATTCTATCCGAGTACCCAATGGTGATCTGAATAGGGTGTGAGATAAAACTCAGTAGGCCTCCACTAATGGTATCTATAACAAATCTAGTTGGTGTAATATAAACAGAATCCATGTGCAGTATATCATAGGTATAACAGTACTAAAGTAAAGTTTTAGATGAAAAATGTGATACTATATATCCAAACATAGAACCCTTTGAAATGAATACAAGGAAACCATATACAAGGGCTACTATGAAATATAAACAAGTGAAACTATCTAGTCTACCCACTAGATTCAAATACCTATACCAGGGTTGTCTATAAATCATTGAAAAAATATCTACAACAATCGAGTCGTGTAATAAATCATAAACATCCACAATATCTATGTTGTGTAATCCAAATTAAACCATCCACAACGGCCTTGATATGTAATCTAAATTAAACCATCCACAACGGCCTCACTGTGTAATCTAAAGTAAACCATCTACAATGGAATATCCATTTAATCAAAAATAAACCATCCACTATGGCCTCACCATGTAATCAAAAGTGTCAGACCATGAAGGGTTGGATCTGAGTTACATAAGACTAAGGAATCCATGTCGAGGCCCAAGATCATCTAGACAGAAACTCAATTATGAATTGGGTGGATTCCAAGGATCATGTTAATAGCATATATCCCACATGAGTACAATTAAGATAGATCCAAGGGGTAAAAATTACAATGGTATCTTATGGAATCAGGATCCAAGGATTAAATAGGTCCAAGGAATACACTATTGTAAACAATACCCATAGAGTAAAAATTTACATGGAATCCTATAGAATCAGTATCTAAGGAGCTAATCCAAGGAATCCACTTCAATAATAAATTCATCATCTCATTTCAAACCCATTCACATTCCATGAGTTCATCCAACTCATTTCCATAATTTATATTCAAACAAATTAAATAATTTATCACCATGAATCACATGGAAAATGAGGCATCAAATCTCTCTTAAACATTCAATTCAATTCATTCCTTTCATTTAAAAATGAGTAGGTAAGACAAGGTGATAAAAACCTTAAATAATTAATTTAATTCTCATTATATATCCCACTAAAATTGGTGAGCTCACATGCACCCAACGGGGTGGTACAATGTAGGGAAGATATAATGGTACACCCCATTAGTGGACTAGGTTGGGGATAACAACCACAAAAAATAAAAAAGTTACTAGTAGGAAACATAAATAGTTTCCAATTCATTCAATTAAATAATTCGATTAATTTTAGGGGAAAAACCAAAAATATAATCATGAAGAACAACTGTATAAAGATATAAAATAACTCATCCATAATAGAAAAGGTATAGAACACCTACCATATACATTTTGTAGAGTAATCATCTAGTATCGACCTCTAATTTGGTCCAAATCAAGAGAAAAATTAAGAACATATGAAAATATTAGAAATAGGGCATATTATCTTGCACCTAAATAACTCTTTTGAGATGAAGATAAATGAAGAACAACACAAGATGAATGAAGAACTTATTGGCATGGATTTAATGAGACCAACAGATCTTGAATCCAATCCTAAATAGTGAAGATCCCTCAGTACCTAGTTTAATAGATCTTAATGGGATAATATTAGAGCTCCCTATATACTGAAAAGAAATGAGGAAAAAGGGTTCAAAAATATAAAGCTGTATGAAAATGGTAAATTATTACTTTTTAACTGGGTCCCATGGTTTTACCACATGAATGGACAAACCATGTGGAAACTATATACCCTTATCTACCACAAGGTGGTTCTCGAACAATTTGGGAAACCATGTGAAAAACATGCACTTATCCTCTATCAAAAGTTGTAGAGCCCCTACATGGGTATGCAGCACTAATTTCATGATTTCCTCAAACTATCCTAACTATGTGGATTGGGTTTTATGGTTTATACTAAAATTGTAGCCCAGCTTCCTTTCTTAAAAATTCAAGATCTGGGCTTCGAACAAGACTCAAACACCCCTAAAACTCCCATAATCTCATTAGATACTCACATTAGATCAATACCAAGGAGTTAAACTGAAGAAAAAAAAATATTCATACCTCATAGGAAAAACTAGGATATTACAATATCCCCCCTCCCCACATAATGAAATTCATCCCCAAATTTCCCTTCCAATGGTGGTCAAGAATCAACTAAGAATAACTCCAACCATTAAGCATGTACATCAATATTATGCTCCCAAGTCTCATCTTGTAAATGATCATGTTTCTGTAGCACCCATATTAGAAGAACTGATCGGCCTAAAATAGACTTCATGCTCATATCAAAAATAAAAATAGGATTCTCCTAAAATTATGCTTCTTCTTGTAGCTCAACCTCATCTGGATATAAATTATGAGATGGTTCCATGTGATAATGGCGCAGTTGAGATACATAGAAGACAACATGCGTGGCTCGATACATTTTAGGTAAATATAGATGATAGGATACTAGAACGAATTTCTCCAAAATCTTATATGGAAAAAAATATCATGGTGAAAGATTAACCTATATCCTAATCCATCTGTGTCCCAAACTCAATGAGATATGTAAAAATACCTGATTCATAACCTCAAACTCTAGAGGTTATCGACAGTGATTGGTGTAAGATTTTTTCTAGACTGTGTAGTAGTCATCTGCTTCCAAATAAATTATACCTACTCCAAAGTCTCCTAAATGAGATGAGGTCCAAGTAAATATACCTCTCCTTCCTCTAAATATCACATAGGTGATCTTCATGGCCTACCATACAAAGCTGTATAATGTGTCATATTTATATTCTCCTGATAGCTATTGTTGTAGGTGAACTCAACCAGGGGTATATGCATCTCCCAAAAGACCCCAAAATCAAGGATTCATGCTCTCAAAATTTCGTCTAAAACCTATATCGTGCACTCTAACTAGCCATCAGTCTATGGGTGGTATGTTGTGTTTAGAAGAACTTGTTTATCGAAATTTCTATGAAACATCTACTAGAAATGAGAAGTAAACTAGAAGTACCTATCGGATACCATGGTCTAAAGAACCCCATGAATTCAAAATATCTTATGAATATATAACCTCATAAGATCATCTACTGAGAAGGTCTCCCTGGTCAGTAAAAAATGAGAGACCTTAATGAGCCTGTCCACAACAACCCATACGACATCACTTCCTCGAGGTTACCTCAGTAACCCATTCATGAAGTTCATCTCAACATATTCCCATTTCCACTCAGGAATGGATAACTTCTATAAAATCCCATCTAGTCACTGGTGTTCTACCTTTACCTACAGATAGGTGGAAAACCTCATGAAAAAACTAGATACCTCTCATTTCTTCCCCAGCCACCAGTACTGATGATGCAATTCATGATACATATTGGTAACACTGAGATGTACTACCCAAAATAAGGCATGATATTCTCACATAATCTCCCCATGTGTATCTATTGGAACCCAAACTCATCCATATGTATATATAAACTCATCCTCACCCACCATCCAACCAGGAGGAGGGTCCTCATCTACCACACTCTCCCATAGGACTAGGCCCTCAAAATCAGATAATTGTATCATCCTTACTCTATCAAAAATAGTGGATTTCATTGTAAAGGATGAGAAAAATGTATAGACTTGTCCATCATGCACCTACAAGTTAAATTTTGAGAATATGTACATAAGATTCCACTCACTATTGTCCTCCTAAACTATCACTATTTGAGTCCTCCTCCTCAGTGCACTAGAAACTGCATTTCCCTTTCCAGGTGTATAGGTAAGCTTTAAGTCAAAAGGCTATAGGTACTCAACCCATATTCACTACCACAAATTTATATCACACTATTTTAATGTATGTTTGAGGCTTTTTTTCTCTTTACACCACAAAATTCTCTCCCAGTAAGTAATTCCACTAATAGAATAAGGCGTGTACAGAAACATCTAACTCAAGATTGTGCATTGGGTAGTTCATATCATGTGTCCTTAAATGAAAAGACATGTATACTTTGATTTCACATCATACATAATAACTAATCCTATATTAATACCTAATGCATCTCAATAAATAGTGTATCTCATTCCCATATCTGGAAGAATCAGGACTGATGTAGAATTTAGTCACCCTTTTATCTCCTAAAAGGATATATCATAGGTATATAACCATAAAAACTTCACACCATTCGTATTCATTCCCATAAGAGGTTACTCTAATATTGATAATTATTATATGAAATTCATGTAATATCCATCTATCCCTAAGAAACTATGTATTTTAAAGTCATTCTTGGGATACTCTTAAGAAACTATAGCTCACACCTTATCTAGGTCTAAAAATACTCCTGTCTCTAAGATAATATGACCCAAAAAGTGAATTGTATCCATCTAGAAGTGAAACTTTTTTAGCTTAGCATATAATCTATGATCTCCCAGTGTATCAAAAATAATCTCAAAATATTTGGCATGGTTATGTTTATTGTGATAATACACCAAGATATCATCCATGAATACCACCACGAACAAAACTAGATAAGGATGTAAAACTCATTTCATCAGTGTGATGAAAATTTTTTGAGTGTTCATGAGACCGAATGGTATAACTAGATACTCATATAGACTATACCTGCTATGAAAATTTGTACAAGGTATGTTTGTAGGCCGAACATACACCCATTGATAAACTGATCTCAAGTAAATCTTTGAGAAAACCTAGTATCCTTAGATCTTCTTGAAGATATCATTTGTCCTTAGAAAGGGATACAAGTTCTTAACCATCAACTGGTTCAATTTATGATAATCCACGCATAGCATAAGGGTTTTTTCTACCTTTTTCACAAAAAGTACCGGTGAACCCCATAGAGAAGTATTGGTTTATATAAACCCCATTACTTCCAAGTCCTCTATCTGCCTTTTGAGCTCCTTAAACTCAATATTATCCATCCTATAAGGTGGAATGGATACTGGTGTATCTATTGGAACTAGATTGATAGAGAACTCCACCACTCTCTCATGAGTTAAACCAAAAAAAAAATCGGGGAAAACATCCTTGAAATGATCAACCACTAGAGGTAAATATTCCTGATGTGATCCCTAATAATCTAGATACAATCTAGCTATTTGGGCTATCATCCCATCCATCCCACAATGCTTGGGTCCATTTATTACTACCTGTACATCTCATTCACCCTTTTGAATAAAAAATTCACCATATGGTGATGTGAAGGTCACCCTTTGGTGATAGAAATCGACATGGGCTTGATAAGAAACTAGCCATTCTATCCCAAGTATGATGTCAAACCCTATCATATCAAGGAAAAAATATTTCATGTGAATTGACACCTACCTGTCTCAAGGGGAACTCCCTGCACTGGCATAAACCCTTCTTTTTTATCCCATAATAGAGTGTCGAGTATCATAATGCCCTCAAGAAACTAAATAATGATCCCAAGTCTCTCCAAAATAGATAAAAATATGAAGATATGAAATGAAATTATATAAAAAATACTAGATAGTAGAGTAGAACTTATTAATATTATACCTATCACCATATATGGTCTGATTCTCTACTCCTCAAGTGTAGGCTATATAATATATCTAGCCTGAACATCAACTTTGTGAAATAACCTCACTACCCATAGTAGGTCCACTCTACTATTTAGGTACAACTAGTGCCTGGATATCTTGACCACGACCACCACCTCATCCTGAAAAACCGGAACTACTCCAACTCTTAGCCTGAAACAGAGCTATAAATCCTACTCTTGGACCTAGAGTAAGATTAAATCCCCTTCCACTAACTACTGGAGGGAAGGTCCTTCAAAAACATTATATGTGGACCATCCTACTATATGATCGGAACTTGACTGGGTCTCAATCACACTGATTCTTTATATATCCCTATCTCCCACACCAATGATAGAAGAAAACACTACCAACACTAACAACCTAGCTGGTACTTCCATCATGAGAAGCCTCAAAACAGTGATTCCTACCACTGGAATCTTAATCACTAGGTCGAGAGACTAAACCAACCTGCTCTATGCCCCCATCTTCCTTCAGGTTCTTCTCAGTAATAAGCACCTAATTCATTGTATTAGTAATAGTATTCAACCAAAACATGTTGACCTGCGATCAAATATAATGCTTGATACATTCCTCAAAGTGTGTCTCCATCAATGGATCATCATCAATATATATCATAACAAAATGTTGAATCTCTATAAAGTGTGCCAAATATTCCATAACAGTCATTACGCCCTAATCTAGACACAAAAAATCACTGGTCCTTTAATCTATCAGGGTATCAGGGAAAAATTAGTCATAAAACCTGGATTGGAGATCCCTTCAACCCATATCCCAAAGCACATTATCCTGGTTCAAAACATCCCACCAGTGCTTAGCCCAAAACATATATGTTGTGAGCATCACTCTCCTCTCAAGAAGTGTCTACAAATGCTAGAAGATCAAAAAAATTGCCTCAATCCATATCTTAGTAGCTTGTGGTCCTCCATCCATTGAGAACAGGGTAGGATTCTACTGTTGGAACACACACATCAACTCTTACATATGTGAGATAGGTTATGGTGCTCCCCAAATGGTCTGCATACAACACATAAAACTCTCTTAGAATTATTCCTTAGCACCCATATTTGGTACTATTAATGGTTATACAACTGGAACTATAGGAGGATCAACCGGTAGCTGATATACCACCACCTCTAGAGTGTGGTCATTGCCACCCTCCTGGCATACAACTTGAGGTCATTGTTGTGGCATCTCTCTAAAATTCTAAACACATGCATCAGAAAAGATCAACAACTAGAAGATCGTGGTTAAAATAATAGGAAAGGTTGAAGCCTTCTTATAAACAAGACACAACCCTATTATTTCTCTTAAAGTCAGTACTGGGTAAAATAATAGTCATAAAAAGTTCTAGATACACTGCCAAATATCCACTCTAAAGAAGCTTCAAGGTCAGGTTCTCTATTTCAAAAATTCAATTTTATTTAATTTCATGCCTATTTTTTAATTCACTTTAAATGTATAAATCAAATGGATCACCACTTCTGATCCATAAGGGCTCATACACCTCATGAACTAAAGTGTGGTGTCCACTTAATCAAAAGCATTACACATTCCAATCCATGCGACCAATGTTCCATGACTCAACATGCCATAATTGTCTGCTTAGGGTGTGTTATGTAGCCTATGCAAGAAAACACTATTTATATTATAGAAGGAACTCTAAGTACCAATAATTTTTCTCAATTCCCTATATAATTCCTTTATTAAACAATAGTTATTTCACTCAACACATATATAACAAAGTCATGAAGTCAAGTAATGCATCCTAAATGTAATGGCATAATGCATGGCATGTGAATTCTAATAGGTTCCTAAAATGATGCATGAGATGAATACCCACATATCCTTGGGAAATAGTAAAAAAAATTAATCACAATAAACATAAAATAGAAAGTGTTTTACCCAATGGTAAAATCAAATCAACTGTAATAGGAAAAATCCATAAAATAACAATTTTTGTTCCATGAAATTTGGAACTTTAATATATGTGGGTTAGCTACTCCCAAGAACATCTCATTAAAAAATTCCAATACCTTCCTAATCTCCTTTATATTGTCTCAAAAGAGTAAATATTGAAAATAAAAACCCTCTGATGCCACTTTGTAACATCCTGACCCAAAATCCACTAAATTGTGCCCTGGGTCGGTGGGTCACATGGACTCAAGTATGCCTCTCCATATGCTAGAGGATGTTAACTAGTAGCGAGGACCTAGGGTGTGTCTGTGTGGAGACTATTACCTCATGTTTGAGTGTATCACAATTGTAGTAATCACAAAATTAAATATTAGAAGCAGATAAATAAATGATACGAGATAAAAATCCAGAATACTATAATAATAAATAATCCAAAAGCATTTATATACAATATGATGGTCATGTAATGTCTCTAAAAATAAGGAAAACATATAAATACATCTAGTAAAATGCATGTATCAAAATACAAAAATACTAAAAAGTACTATATCCATATAGAATCACAAGCCCATCTTGGTATTGTTCTTTCCTACTCCTAACAAATGATCAAATCAAGTATTATACAATGGGTTCTTTCTCTAGTCCCTACCTATATCCATAAATTTTTTATAATTACCCAATAGTGGCCTAAACAGGGTGTGAGATAACACTCAGTAGGTCACCACTAATGGTGTCTATAACAAATCCAGTCTATGTAATATAAATAGAAGCAGTGTGAAGTATATCATAGGTATAATAGTAATAAAGTAAAGTGTCATATGAAAAAAGGTGACCCTGTGTATCCAAACATGGATCCCTATGAAATAAATACCAAGAAACCGTATACAAGGGATACTGTAAAATATAGACAAGTTATACCATCCAGTCTACCCACTAGAGTCAAATACCAACACCAAGGATATCTATAAAGAATAGAAAAAATATCCACTATGGGTGATCCATATAATCAAGTGTAAACAACCACAATAGTCATTCTGTGTGATCTAAAGTAATCCATATATAATGGACTCACTGTGTAATCCAAATTAAACCATACACAATGGATTTTTTTTTTAATCCAAAGTAAACCATCCATAATGGCCTCACTATGTAATCAAAATTTAACCATCCACAATGGACTTTCTATGTAATCAAAGGTGTCAGACCATAAAGAGTCATATCCAAGGTATAAAAGGCCAAGGAATCCATGTCGAGTCTCAGGATCATCTCGATGGAAACTTGGTAACAACTTGGGTGAATTCAAAGAAGCATGTCAACAGCAAATGTCCAATTTGATTCCAATAAAGTTGGATCCAAAGGGTAGCAAGCCATGTGGCATCCTAAAGAATCAGTATCCAAGGAGTAAACAAGTACAAGACATACACTACCAAAAACAAGACCCATAAAGTATAAATGTACATGGATTCCTATGGAATTAGCATCCAAGAACCTCATCCAAGGAATCCAATACCATAATTAATTTATCATCTCATTTTAAAACCATTCAAATTCCATGAGTTCATCTAAATCATTTCCAAAATTTCCATTCAAATAAATTAAACAATTTATCATCATGCATCACATGGAAAAGGAGGCATCAAATCTCTCTTAAACATTCAATTAAATTAATTATTTTAATTTACAAATGAATAGGTAAAAATAGGTGCTAAAAACCTTAAAAAATCATTTAAATATCATTATGGATCCCACTAAAATTGGCGATATCACATGCAGCCAATAGGGTGGTTTAACATAGGGAAGATAAAAACACACACCCAATGGGTGGACTAGGTTGTGGCTAAAAACCTCAAACAATAAAAAAGTACTAGTGGGAAACTGAAATAGGTTCCAATTCATTCAATTCAAGCATTCAATTAATTTTAGGGTACCACCCGGAAATCCTAGCATGCAGTACAATCGTGTCAAGCTATAAAACAACTCAACCATAAGGGAAAAGATATAGAACACATACCATATACACATAGTAGAGTACATGTTCAGTATCAACCTCTGATTTAGTCCATATCAATAGAAAAAGGAATGGATTAAAATCCTAGAAATATGGTATATTATCTTACACCTAAATAACTCTGTTGAGATGAAGACAGGAAAATAACAACCTAAGATGAATGAATAAATTTCTAGCACAGGTCCAATGAGACCAGTGGCACTTGAATTCGATTCTTAATAGTGAAGATCCCGCAATCCCTATAATGGGATCTCTTCATGAGATAAAATGGGAACTCCCTATATTTTTGTAAATATAGGAGTAAATAAGAGTTCAAAAATATAAATCTATAGGGAAAAATAGTAAATTTCCACTTTTTAACTAGGTTACATGATTTGGCTGCATGGTTTGTCAAACAGTGCACCAATCGTGCACCCTTCTATACCTCAAGGGGGACCTCTCATAGTTCATGGGCGCTATTTGGGAAATCGTGCACAAACTATTCACTTATCCTCTATCAAAATTTTCAAATCCCCTACACGAGCATGTAGCCCTAGTTGCATGGTTTCCTTAAACTGTGCAGCCTCCTGAACCACTTCATCTAGCTGCACATGGCTACTCCTAAATGTGTGGCTTGGGTCACACATTTTTTACTAACCTTTCAACCCAGATTCCTTTCTAAAAAATTTAGGTTTTAGGCTTCAAAAAATCCCCACACTCCCCTTAAACTTTCGTAAACTCATTATACACTCCCATTAGGTCAAACAGAAGGAGTTAAACAGAAAAAAAAAGATTCATACCTCATAGGAAAACCCAAGATCATACATAAATATTTTAAGTTGTTTCATACTAGTATATGAAATACTATATATAATACCTGGTAATTTTTTTTATCATAACTTAAATCCTTTGTGAATTTTTTTCTCAGATTAAGTTTCAAATTTTTAAAATTTTCCTTAATACCTTTCATTAATTCCCTCTATTTTGGAGGTGTTTTTGTTATTATTTTCAAATAACATTTCAAAAATACAAATTTTAACTTTTGTATATATTATATTTTTTTAAGATATAATATATCTAAAAATATCTTAAAAATAATAATATTAAGATAATTCATTGGTAAATAACTTTCAAAGATTTGTATCTTTTATCCTTAAACCTATAGATTTTTAAAATAACTATTGTTTTTTACATTAATATGAATTTCATATATTAGTGTTTTATAAATTTTTACATTCATTAGAAGAATATCATTTATTATTAGAATTGTATTCTTTAAAATTAATTAAGGAATCATTTTTCACATGAAGAATTTTGGAACTTTGGGTCATTTTTTTGTCATCATTAGAAGGTTTTTCCTATAAATAAAGAAGTTTACCTAGAGTTCATTGGTTGTATTAAATATGAAGTTCTAGACTTTTGGAATTTTATTATCCATGTATTTTACTCTGAGAATTTGATTTCTCTAAAGAAATTTCATCTTGAGAAATTTTTTGTTAAAGGTTAATGAACTGAGTTTGGTATAATAAACATGAGTCATTACTAAAGTAATATTTTTTTTCAAGGATGGAAATATTTTTCTTTGCCTCAAAAAGTTATAGAGTTGTTTTATTCTTGTCTTGTCTGAGAATTTTATAGATCAAATACTTTTAACAATATATATGAAGTAAAGATGATGTCCTTTAAAGTTTAAGGAAAAGACTTTGTCATGTTGCTAAATATTTTTATAGATTCTATAAAAATTCTTTTAAAATGTGAAAGTTTGTTCATTTCACACATACTTCAAAATATTAATGGATCCTTTACTAGAAATCAAGTTGGAGAGATGTTTTTATGATTTAATTGGAAAATTTATTAGATGAATCACTTATACATGGAGATAATGATTATATTTCAATGGTTTTAAGGTTTTATTATTATAATAAAAGGAGATCATGATAATTTAAACATTCAAGATTTGTATCTATTATATTTTTTAATTGGAATGAGAAAGTTTAATATTGTTAAATTAATTTGGTAATATATTGATGTTTTTGGTATGAGAATGGTAAAAATGAAGTTGTTACCATACTATTGGAAGCTAAACTATAGGCTTGTGAAATATTTAATAAAATAAGTCATAAAAGATTTTGTATTTGTTAAAAGAAGAAAATAATCATCTTTAAGTTTAAAACCCATATTTTAGATGAAGTTGAAATATCACCTAGTTGAATAGAAGTTTTTTAAAGGATTTTTGGATGTTACTCCATCATCAAGTACATAGATTCATCAAGAATATAATGGAAAAGATGTTGAAGAGGAGGAAATGAAGGGAAAGAAAAAATCAATATAAGTTATACCTATTTATGTCTCATATTCTAAAAATAATTTTAAAATAGTGGATAATGATCTATTATAAATACATGAATAAGAAAAGAGTAAGAAGACTGGGGATTAAAAATTTTGAAGATATGATTTAAATATTAGGAAATATAAAGTTTCTATGCCTCTATTTTCTTTAAGAAATCCAGTTATCGATGAGTAGAAGAAAAATCATGATTCATTAGAAGTATTGTTCAGTAAAGAAAATGAGAAAATAGCATATGTTTTATCACCTAAAAGGAATAAATCTAAGTAGGGTTCTTCATTTTGTGATGAAGTGTATTCTTTTATTCAAGAATCTCTTGAAGTTTCACCTCCTCATGAAGAAACTTATTCTTTATTTTCAAAGGAATCTTATCAATCATCCTATAATGAAACTAAGTCTAAGTTTTTACTATAATAAGAATCACATAAGATATCCTCTTTTGATAAAGTTGAAAAATATAAGAAATATTATATGGAAGATAATCATTCTCAAAAATAATCAAAGGAGTATCTAGTTGTTGAAAAAGGAAATTCACTAGATGTTGAGAAAGAAAAATATTTGATTTCTAGTAATCAGAATGAAATATATATTGAAAAGGTGAGGAATCTAAATCTTTTCACCCTATAGATTTTATAAAAACTACATTAGAAAAGATATTATCTCTAGAAATAACATCGAATGATAATCGTAAAGTAAAAGAGGATGAAACATAGAAAGAAAATTCAACTGAATAATTTTCTATAAATGATATTACTAGTAGTGGACTAATGAAAAATCATATTGTAATTATAGTTGAAAATGTGCATAAATTTAGTCATCTGATTTCAATTATTAAACAAATGGATTATAGACTTAGTTTTCTTTAGACCGATGTTATTAATTTCAAAGTATCTTGAATATTCCATTAATTCCTAAACCATCAAGATAAAATCAAATATTATTTTTCAAATTTCAAAGATGACTATGAAGTTCAGTTCACAAATCTTAAGAAACTGGAAAAGTATGAAAATCATCAAGATAAGTATACATTAGTTTCTTAATTAAAATACCACTCAATATCAGAATATATAAGAATAATTTTAGAGTTTTAAATCCCATGAGTAGATTCTGATAGGATAAGATAAAGATTTGAAATATTTAGAATTAGAATTTAATGATTCCAAAAGTTTATCAGAAAAATGTGATAAGAGAGTTAGAATATTAGAAAATATTATGACTAAATCACTTCCAAAAGAATAAAATTCTATTTTTCTATCTTATTTTGGTGACTGTATACACTATTTTTTTAATGTTCTAACTAATTTTTAATCATTTAATATTTTTATAATCTTTGATTTTGGAAAAAAATGCTTGAAACAAAAGAAGAATTAAAATTTTTCAATTTTTTATTTTATCAACTAAAAATAATTACACATTAAAATATTATTATATAAGGGGTTATTTTAAAATTATGGATTGATAATTTCCTAGTTTTTAATTCATTTTATTATGTATGATTGTCTTAATTTCTTAAAAATATTTCTAAATGTGAATAATATTCCTTATCCAAAAGGAAATAAAGGTATTTGTTTATAATTTTAGGATATTTTTTTGAAATTTTAAGGGGTGAAGCTACTCAAAGAATATATATTTCCAAAAATTTATTTTTTGTTTCTTTTTTAAGTTAAATGGAATTTACATTCAAGGGGGTAGTTTTAAAATAAAGATCTTATTTTTTCACAAATTTGGTTCAATTTTCTCCATTTTTTGTGTTTCATTTTGAAAATCACAAATATGGAATTATGTGAAAATTTTTAAAACTTATATAATTGTCTTATAACGGGAGATAATTTTAAATAAAATTGTAATCATTTTAATCATTTTATAATTGGGGAGAAAATTTGTTTTATTTTAAAAAATTAGAGATGGTATTTTTTTTAAAAAAAACTATTTAATAAAAGGGGTAGATTTAATTTTCATTGAACAAATAAGTTTTTTTGAACTTTTTGATGAAAAGGGAGAAATCAATTTCATCGAAACTTATAAAATTTACAGCAAATTTATTTTTAAATTATGTTAATATTAATTTTTCATTCATGTTTCTATTTTCAAAAAGGAAATGATGATTGAGTCATATACTCACTTTAAATTTAGTTTATAAAATTGGGTTACATTAATGTTATAATCTGTTTTAGATATAAGTTTTTGTTTGAGTTGTTTATGGTGTGTAGAATGAAAATATGGTAAATATAATTTAGCTGGTTTAATCTGAATTATGAAAATATGGATAATCAAGGTTTCATGAAAGATTCAATTCAAAAGATGTGTGAGTATTCTAGTAGTGTTATTTGACTTTATTTGAAAATTAGGAGCTATGTTGAGTACATTAGTAGATGGTGAAAAAGCTTCTGATGAAGTTACAACTAAAGTAGTGTTGTTATTCTTAAATCGCACATAAAAATATTAATAAGAAAAATGAACTTAATTTATCAAATAACCAGATTTATAAAAACTTCATTTAAATATATCTAATTCTCATGGAGTACTTGTAACTTTATTATTGGATGCAGTACTTTTATTCCTTGAATCTAATGAAGAGGTTTTCCAGCTAACATATTCATTGAATATTTAGGTGCATGAATTGAATGGATTAAATACCCTTAATATTCATTGAATAAGTTCCAATAAAAATAAATTTATTAAATATGACCAAAGTGTTTTTTCATTAAATGAAATTCATTGGACATGGATATAAAATGAGGTCTTAAGGAGAATATTTTATCATATAATGAAATCCAGAGATATTTTTTTCATTGTGAGATCCTTGAGAGATCTAAGAAAGAAATAAAGGGAGGAGTGGGTGGGGAAATTAATCCTTCTTCTAAATAAAATAAAATTTATTTTTTATCTACCCATTCCCTTTCATAGTGATCAATTAATAAAAAAATGGTATTAAAGGGGTTCTAGTGATGAAAATATGGTGTGACGATATCATTATAGTTTTAGTTACTTTTATGATGAATTTTCCAACAGGTGCTTCGGAATTCCATGTCATTGGTTAATCTTTATCATTTATAACATTTTAATTATATATTGATCAAATGAGGTTTGTTTTTAATGATCTGGGAGTCAATTCCACCATTTTTTACCATTCTAGACACAATGATACACTTTATTTTCCCAAATTATGCTCAAATTTGTACATAATTTAAATTCAATGGAGGTTTCATCCATATTAGGGGTGATCATATTTACTTCATCAAACTACTAGATTTTGGAATTCTCGAATGGAATATTTCCTTAATGTAAGGGATCTCTTTGGCTCCATTGATAACAAGGGATTAACCCCCAATTCCACCAAGGAATCCGAGTGGAATAAGCTAAAAAAGAAAATGACCAGTCTAATCCACCGATAGATCAATCACAATATCTACCACCAAATTTATCAAGAGACTATTATGTAAGAACTATAGATTATGTTCAATAATATATACTAGTAAAATATAACTTGAAACAATATTATCTTGTAAAATAAGTTGATGAATCTTTTACTACAGAGTGGGATCTCTATAGCCAACACACCAATGAGTTCCAAATCCTGGGGAATCAACTAGTGGTTACTGGTAAGACTATAAATGATTAATATCAGGTGTACCATCTTCTTTGAACACTTCTTGATAGCTGTGATAAATTAGTGGTATCCCTTCGAAACCTTGTTCCTAGAGGAAAACTTTCCATAGAAATGGTAAAGGATGCATTGTTTAATAAAGAATACCAAAGAAAGGATGTGGGTTACAACCAGATGAAAGTTATTGTGTTGGAGAAGTGAAGGAGACGGTAACGGGGTTGTCAAGGGGTATGAATCATAGGTTAATGATAGAGCATAGTAAGGTCCGTAGATGATAGGAGTCCAACATACAAATTCTATTATTATGTTATAAAGGGACACTTAATGATGAATTTTTTAATGTTACTACAAGAGAAAGGATAAGGTAATTACCAAAAAAGAATAAATGAAGATGTGCATGTGGTAGCCACTAAAGAAATTTCACTTTATTTCAAAGATAAAGAAGATACTTTATTTCACACATCAAGATAATATGTAGAATGGGTGGTCAATACTACATCATCATACAATGTAACTCTACATTGTGAGTATTTCTTAACTTATCAAGATAGTGACTTTAGTGTAGTTAGGATGGGGAATACCAGTTCAGCGGAGATTGTTGTCATGGGTGATATCCAAGTTAAAATGAACATTTGATATAAAATAACCTAGAAGGATGTTTGAAATGTTCCAAGCCTTCTATTTAACCTATTATCAGGGATAGCCATGGTAAACAAGGCTATGAAAAAATATTCAACAAAATATCATGGAATATAATGAAGGGATCCATCATCATCTCCTAATTACAAATATGTAGAATGTTGTACAAAACTCATGTAAATATTTGTGAAGATATCCTCATTGTAGTGAAAGTAGGGGCATCATCAAATTTTTGGCATCAGAGACTCATCCACATGGGTGAAATAGGGTTATCAAACCTAATGAAGAATAATTTCATTGGTATTGACAAGTATGCATCACTATATTCTTGCAACTACTACTTCTATAGGAAAAATAATAGAATCTCATTTGGTAATACTTCATCAAGGAGAACAGAGTTAATAGATCAGGTGAAATTTGATGTATGTGGTCCCTTATAGGTGGAATCACTAGGAGGTAACAAATATTTACTAACATTTATCATCTCAAAAAGTGTGGGTATTCTTATTTAGAATGAAGGACTAGGTGCTAAACTACATCAATACGTTCCACTCCATGGTGGAGTGTGACACTGAAAGGAAGTTTAAGTGTCTTAATTTATAAAATATAGGAGAGTACACATCCAGGGAGTTTAATGCCTATTATAGGTGTTAGGGAATTTGACATTAGATATTGGTCCTACGCACCCCACAACACAACATAGTTGTATAAAGGATTCATAGAACTATCATAGAGAATGTCAGGAGCATGATGAGTTTGGATATGATGCCTAAGCCATTCTAGGGAGAAGTTGTTCAAGTTATATGTACCTCATCAATTCCACATAATTTTGGGATTCCATAGAAGATATTGTCTTGTGAACATCCTTATTAATCTAATTTATGAATATTTGGATGTTTTTATTTTTCACATGTATCCAAAGATCCCAAACAGAAGCTAGATGGTAAATCTCCTTCATTAATATTCATCAGCTATGGAGATGAGGAGTTTGAATATAAGATTTGGGATCTAAAGGAGAATGTGGTGATCCAAAGTAGAGATTTCATGTTCCATGATAATTAAATGATCAAGGATATTAAAAATTCTAGAATGTATCTAATTGAAAGTGTCAAGGAATCAATTCCTGATCCAAAAATTGTACTAGAACCACCTTCCATGGGCAAGGAGGAGGTGCATCATGACTCATCATCTACATACTAGGAGGAAATAGAGGATGATATTGAGTAGGAGGATACTTGACCCTCTCCACCAGAAATCATAGGACTATCACATGAGCTAGGTGATGATGTGCCTCTCAAACCTAACATTTCATAAGTTTTAAGATATAAATTAGAAAGGACTCTAACAACAAGATATCTTGAATGTAGGTATCTATTACTAAATAATGAGGGGGGGCCATATGGTTATCGGAAAGCAATGTATCATCTAGAAAAATTCAAGTGGTTTCATGAAATTAATAATGGAATGGAGTCATTGATGAATAACCATACATACTATTTAGTGTAATTACCCAAAAGTAAGAAGGAACTAGTAAAAAAATGGTTTTTTAGGATGAAAAATGGTGTCAGTAGAAAGGAGGTAAATTACAAATATTAAGTAGTGTTAAAAGGATTCCCTCATAATAAAGGATTTTACTTTGAAGATATATTTTCACCCATAGTGAAGATGGATTCAATCTGAGTCATTTTCAGATTGGTGGCCATCTAGGACCTTGAACTTGATTAGATATACATGAAGACAACTTTTATTTATTAATAAATCATAAAAGATAGATTTATGAAGTATCCATATGGTTTTGAGGTTTCTATACAAGAAAAAATCATGTGAAAATTGAATAAAAGATTGTATGGACTAAAACAAGCTCTGAGATAGTGATATAATAAGTTTTAATTATTCATGGTGAATCATGGATACAAGTGGACACAAGTAGACCAATGTGTTTACTTCCAGATATTTTAGGATTGTAATGTAGTAACTATTATACTTTTTTTTGATGACATGTTGATCATTGGGAAGTTTTTAGTGAAAATTATCCAATTAAAGATGGATTTATCCATGTCTTTGGATATAAAATACTTGGGAGTGGTTCAATAGATTTTGGGGGTGTAGGTCACTCATGGAAGAAAGGTAAGGTTGTTATGGATATCTCAAGAGAGGTATATTGAACATGTTCTAAAAAAATTCATTATGGATAGATCCAAACCAATGAGAATTACTTTACCCAATCATATGAAGTTGAGAAAGAGTTCAAGTCTGCCATCTAAGGAAGATATCGAGGTGGTGAAGATGGTACCATACTCTTTGGAAGTTGGAAGCTTGATGTACACTATGATGTGTACAAGTCCATACATTTCCCATGCAGTAGAGAATATGATTCGATTTATCTCCAATACTGAGAAGTAGCACTGAGATATTGTCAAGTATATTTTTACGTATCTTAAAGTGAAATCAAAACCTTTTTTTCTATAGGGGAGTTGATCAACTCTTGGAGGGATATACAGATGCAGATATTGTTGGATTTGGTGACCTATAACCAACTTCTACATACTTTTTAATAACTTGTATTTATTATTTTGAATATTAATTTATCACATCATGATTGTTATTCTATGTAACATAGTATGTGATAATTTTTTAATATTAGCTCTTGCACTGAAAGGTCATAGCAGTTCCCAACTATGGTGAGAACCCAGAAGTTTCATGATAATATTCTAAAATATATGTTCTATAGAAAGATGAAATCATTTAAGGGACACAAATAATATAGTCTATCAAGGGTGGAGACTCATAGGACTTTGAGGCACCTTATCATTGTGTACACCAATAGTAATATCTAGTGTAGGATATTATGAGAACGAGACCTGCCAGTAGGAAATCCGTATTTATATGTTTCATTTTATGTTCCTACCTATGGATGTGTGTATTGATCCTTAGACTTTAAGATTATTATTAATGAGTATTATAAGTCACATACTTTTATTTATTGAAAAAACCATGATAACATATGTTTGTAGTGAGGTGGGATGTATTTCATGTGTCACAAGTAATATTTTATTAATAAAAAATGCAAGAAAGAATTTGTAATGACCCAAACTGTTATAAATAAAATTCTCCTTTTTGATTTATTTAAATATCTCACATTGAAATATGGTTATAGAAAAACAAGGAATTATTTGGTCTTATTATATCCAATTGGATTTAAAATATCGTTAAACATATTTACCATTTATAATATATTTATTTAATAGTGATCAAATGATTAATATAAATATAGGGTATTAAAAAATCCAATTGACAAAAAAAAGGAATCGATGGCCTTAACCAGTAGAATTGTACCCTATGAAGCCCATTTATTAGATATTCTAAGACAGATAACATTTCTAGGATTTTCCCTTGACCAGTCCTAATATGAGATCCAGCAACTTAAGCATGATTGAAACCATTTACGAGATAATTTCAAACTCATTGAGATCACAGACTAAACCATGTTCGCCAAACCACCCCATGAAAGTCCCACCATTGGGCACCTTACCCTTAGAGAGTTTTCTGGTGTATTAAAGGGATATGTATTGAGACCTTATCAAAATAAGTATATAAATTATTTTTTATAGAATAATTAATACATTTTAATCCAATTTTATTTACTTTGTAAATGATTTTTATTTTGATTCAATAAAACACAAATAGTATTTTTGGTTAATATTCAAATTAAATTAAGGAATTTATTTTTATGAATTTATGGATTTTTTAATAAAAAATATTTTAATAAAATATTATTATTAAATAATTTTTATTCAATATGAATGATCGTATGATTTTTATAAAGTCAAATATAATTTTTATAAGGGTTCAAAAAATGTTATTGTCAAAAAACCCGATATTTCTTAATAAATGTAAATTTTATTTTAATAGTGTAATTTTAAATTTTTATAAAATTATTTAGATAAAATGAATTTTATTTTTTTAATCAAAACATCAAAATTATCCAATGGTTAATTTTTCATAATTTATTAAAAGAGTTGAATTTTCGGGTAAAACTTAAATATCATATAAATATACTTTGTGTTTTATGACATCATAATGACCTAAAAATGATGTAATAATTACTATAAATGGGATAAATTACCAAATAAATATTTTACCTTTAAAATAATAAAATAATTTCATTTTATTTTTATTTTATTTATTTTGTAGATCCATTATGAATCTTCTAAAACCTATAATATATTTTAAGGATTTAAAATCATTTCTTTAAGAGTGTGACTCACCTCCACATAAGCAAGGGAATTATTTTAATAATTTTGGCCCTTGGACTTATAAAATAATAAAAACTAATCCTATCTGGAAGAAACTATGGTAAAAAACAATGGTATTTTTTGTGGTTTTGGACATTTTATTATGTAGAGTCCAAAACCTAAATAATAAAGAAATCCCCCTATTTTCCTATATAAACCCACCCAAGATCAAATTTCTCTTCACTCAAACTCCTTTTATCATGAAAATACTCTAACCTACACACTATATAATCCTCCAAAGGCTCCCCCAATCTCTCAAAAATCCCTTATCAATCTTTTGGAGTCACACACACAAGTAAGGGATCCTCGCCTTCCTCTCCTTTCAAATTCAAGCACCTTCTTTAAAATTAGTTATTTTAATTTAAATTGGTTATATTTTAATTCTTTTATAATAATTCCCTTACTTTCCAATTTTTTCATTTTAATGTGATATCATTTATCCTCCCTTATTTGTACCCTTACCTAAGTTGTTACTATTCTGAAATTTTGTAAGGGAATCTTCCACTCTCCTCATTGTATCCAACACTTCTTTTTATTATGTATCTAAATTTACTTTTTCTCATTTTGAGATATGTTCTTACATATTCCCATTAATTTCCATTTAATTTATAAATTATTATTTCCCCTTTCACTCTCATTAATCCTCCCATGATTCTTTATGCACACTCGTTACCATAATAAAATATAGTTAGGATTCTTTTCTTTATTCATGTTTTTTCATTAAATTATGCCTTCTATTTATAAATTTATAATGTTGGTATATTATTTTCCATGTCCCTGTTACTTCAAATTTTATTTCTACGTTATGAGATTCCACTTTCTCTCTCATAAACCCATTTTTATGAATATTTAAGTGACAACGTTATGTTGCTGAAATTTCACCGCGATCTTCCATGCCAAGACAATTGTGTAGTAAATACCAAACTCATTTCCTATAAAGGGTGTTAAAATTTGTGCACGTATAATTTTTTATTGGGTACTTAAACATATTTATTCCATGCTCCTTAATCATGGAATAAATTATTATGATGAATGAATCTATGTTTTATGATCTATATGGTGAACTTAATTATGAGAATGAAATGAATATGATGGGTTCCCCTGGATATAAATCCAATTCATTGGGTAATGTTTAGTATCATGATATATCACATTGGGATAGGTAGTTAACCTAATTATTTTATGGGACTTTTTCCACTATGATTTCTTGGTAGTTTTAGACTTGACCTGTGTTTATGATTCAGTGTTTTATGTTGTTGCCACATTTCCCATGTTATGATTATCATGATATATTGTGCCTTATTATTCATGTTCCTTTTATTCCTCATTGATATTCCTATTGTATAACATGTATCACTTATTTTGTGTTTATTCTCTTATTGGTATTTATATCTCACCCCTTTCTTATTATTATCCCCAGGTTATCACGTGCAGTTTTAAGTTCAAAGGAGTATTTTGAGCATGTCAAATAAGTTTTCAATAAATATTTTGTATTCTTTGTTTTATGTTGTTATGTTATGTACCTAATTACAAAATACACATGACTTCTCAATCATCTAATTTTTATTAATTATAGTATTATGTAATAAATAAAATATTAATGAGAAATAAAGAGTAGGGTTGTTATAGTTGGTATCATAGAAATATTTTAATTATTTTTGGGATTAGGATTAGAAAAATATAGTAAAATCCTTAGGGATAAGAATAAGTATAAGAAAACATACCTAAAATTTGGTTAGTATATATTAATTAGTTTATCAATAAAATACATCCCTATCTAGATATTACAAGTGGATGTGGTTCTGGCATAGATGTACCTAGGAGTAGAAACTCTGACAAGGTGTTCTGGGCCTGACATGGGGTAACCTAGTATATGAAAACTAGCCTTAATATGCACCTGGTTTTTACTCCCATGGGATATTCTTTGGTAAATTCATAATCTTTTTATAAACCATTATTAAAGGAACAAAAAAAATCCCATAAGAATATATGTTAGGAAATAGATTATGGATAACATAGATTGAAGCCTATAAATTCATAAGTTTTGGAAATAAATGAAATTTATAAGTTATCCCTTTAATGTAATTAGATTCCCATTTATGTGTTTAATGGTTTAAAAATACTCATCCCTAATTTTCCTTTTATTATTTAAAGTAGCTGGAAATAGGAAGAATCGATTAAACAATCAATGTGATGGGCAATGTGATGACTACCCCAATGAGATGACCAACCCAATGGGAGCAAGAATCATAAAATTTATGATGATACTATCTTAGATGACTCGGATTCTGAATAGAAACATAGATAAAGAGGAGTTCCCAAACCCCTCTAAGAAATAAAAATTTGTAATCGAGAGTTTCATGTGATAAAGGTCTCCTACTTTCAATGGATTATCTGATCCATTAATCGCAGAACAATGGATCAAATACATTGACATAATTTTCTCCATACTTAAATGTTATGATAAGTATGCTAGTTATTCATTCAATAATAGTGAATGTACTTTTTTATTATAGTTCTATTCATTCCTTCATATCATGAATGTTTAATTGAACTATTAAAAAAACCACCACAAAACATGGAAGTAGATTTGTCATTGAAAACGAAAAATTGGGAAATTATTGCATCCCAAGTATATAAATACTCTCCTATCAAAGTTTGTGGGATGAACTTCTCAGTGATCCTTTTCATACTTCATTTAGTGGAATTTGATGCAATTATGGGTATGGAATTGGTTTCCCTATATAGATCCAACATAAATTTCCATGAGAAGGAAATCACTCTCTATATTTCAAATAGACCTCTGATTCTATACAAGTGAAAGGAGGATGAATATTCTTTAGCACCATCATCTCAAGAATGGATATTATTTCCCTATGAGAAAGCGTATTAAGCTTAGATGATTGATTCTAAGGAAATAACTATCCTCGAATACATGCCTATTGTGATGGAATTTTCTGATGTGTTTCTTAAGAAATTGCTTGGTCTTCTTCTTATCCAAGAGGTTGAATTTCTAGTCAATCTTATACATTGGGAATTTCCATTATCTAAGACTCTGGATAGAATGGCTATTGTTGAACTTGAAGAGTTAAATAAATAAATATAGGATAATATGGATAAAGGTTTCATACGTCCACATACTTTACCATGGGGTGCACCAATCTTCTTCGTCAAGAATAAGGATGGGCCAATGCACCTTTGTATTGATTATCATGAGCTCAACAAGATCACAATAATGAACAAGTACCCTCTACCTCGGATTTATAACTTGTTTGATCATATATGTGGAGGAAAATACTTCTCCAAGGTGGATTTTCGGTTGGGATATTATCAAGTAAGGGTAAATAAGGAAGATATCCCCAAGATATCTTTTTGTATAAGGTATGGGTACTATGATTTCATGGTGATTCCATTCAGACTAACTAATTCTCCAGTAATCTTCATGGACATGATGAATAGAGTCTTTAGATATTTCCTCAAAAAAATTGTGGTAGTATTTATAGATGATATTCTAATATACTCTAAAATTAAATAGGATCATGAGGAGAATCTGATCACTATTATAAATACCCTACAAAAAGATAATCTTTACACAAAGTACAGAAAATGTGAGTTTTAGTTGAAGGAAGTCTCTTTCTTGGGGTATATCATCATAAGCAATGGAATATATTTGGACCCATCAAAGACATGAGAAATTGAAGGATGGTCAAGGACAACATATATGATAGATATATATAGTTTCCTTGGGTTAGTTGGGTATTATTTTAGATTTGTGAGAAATTTCTTACAATTTTTAAACCCTCTTACAAAGCTAACTCACAAGGGAGTCAAATTTTCTTGGAATGATGAATATGATGAGAGATTCATTGAGTTAAAAAAGGAGGCCAATCACTATGCTTGTTCTCACACTACCCATAAGTGGAGAACTCATTGTACTCATAGATGATTCAATGAAGGAATTGTGATGTGTGTTAATGTAGAATGAAAAATTCATAGACTATGCTTCAAGTAAGTTAAAAGTTTGTGATCAAAACTATCCCACACATGATTTGGAGTTTGCAGTTATGATATTTTCATTAAACATCTGGTGGAATTATATTAATGGGGATAAGTGTGATATATATATATGGATCACAAAATCCTCAAGTATATATTCACAAAATAAGAGATGAATATGCACCAACGGATATGGTTAGATATGGTCAAGGACTATGAATTATCAATCCACTACCATCATCATAAAGAAAATAAAGTGGCGGATGCTCTAAGTAGAAAGGATCCTACATCATTATCAATGATGAAAATTGATAAGGATCTAATCTTATTAGACCTAAAAAGGATATACATGGGAATAATAAAGTAAGGGGGATCGTCAATCCTTTCACAAATGATTTCTTGACCATATATTTTAGAAATATTATAGGATGCTCAAAGAAATGATGTGGAAATTTAGAAGGTGTAATCCATGAGAAAGGGTAAGTCCTCACATTTTAAAATTGATGAAGAAGGAATTGTGAGAATTGGGTCAAGACTATGTGTTCCCTCAAATCATGAGTTAAGGAAGGAACTATTGAATGATGCACATAGTTCAACATTCTCCATTCTCCTAAGAAGTGAAAATATGTATCAAGATCTCCATGAGCACTATTTGTGGGACAGTATGAAGAAGGAGATCTCTAAATATACATAAAAGTGCTTGGTATACCAACAAGTGAAGTTTGAAAGGCAGAATTCTAGGGGATGATGAAACCATTACCCATACCAACATGGAAATGGGAGAACATAACCATGGACTTTGTCACTAAACTTATAAAGAAATCCAAGGGAAACAATGTTATATGAGTTGTTGTGGATCATCTTACAAAGACATATCACTTTATCAAAATTCTATAGGACTTATCAATGGATCAAATTGTATGAATATATATCAAATAAGTGGTAAGGATTCATGGAGTACCACTATCAATTGTATCTGATCGAGATCAGATATTCACCTCCAACTTCTATAAAAGTCAACATGATCTAAACACAGATCTGAACTATAGTAAGTCCTAACATCCTCAAACTAATGGCCAATGTGAGTGTGATATTCAGAAATTGGAAGATATATTGTGATCATGTTCTATGGACTTCAAAGGAGGATAGGACCAACATCTTCCTCTGGTTGAGTTCTCGTACAATAATAGCTTCAACTCAAGCATAAAAATGAATAATTATTAATCCCTTTATGGGAATAGGTATAGAACACTAACATATTGGGATAAAGTTGGGGAAAAACTATTAGGTCCTGAAATGGTCGAAGAAATGGTGGAAGAAGTTAATACCATTTAGTAGCACATCAAGTCTTCTCATAGTCGATAGAAGAGTTATGCTAACAATCATCAATGAGACCTATAGTTTGATTTTTGAGACATGGTATTCCACCACATATATACATGGAATAAAGTGATGATATTTGGGAATAATGGAAAGCTTAGTCCAAGATACAATGACCCCTTTGAGATCCTTGATCGCATCAGAGTGATGGCATATCGAATAGCACTCCCACTGAACCTATATCAAGAACATTATTTATTCCATGTATCCCTCTTGAGGAAGTACATACCAAACCCCTCACATGTACTCAAACCATAGGTGGTACCATTGGATAATGACATTTCTTATAAGGAGAAGTCAGTTAAGATCTTATATTGTATAGAAAATTTATATAAAATAAGACAATGCACCTTGTCAAAGTGTTGTGGAGAAACAAAAAGTTTGAAGAAGAAACATGGGAACCAAAGGAGGTGATGAAGCAGAGTTACCCTAAATTGTTTTAGTGTGTAAAATGAAAATTTTGAGGGTAAAATTTCTTAATGGGGGAAGATTGTAATGACCTGAACTGTTATAAATAAAATTTCCCTTTTTGGTTTATTTAAATGTATCATCATGAAATATGGTTATAGAAAACACATGCACTTATTTAGTTTTGTTATATCTAATTCGATTTAAAAGACCAATAATTATATTTACCATTGATAATATATTTTTTGAACAGTGAACATGTGATTATTATAAATATAAGGTTTTAAAAAATCCAATTGACACAAATAAAGGAAGTGGTGGCCTCAACTAGTAGGATCGTACCCTATGAATCCCATTTATCAGAGCTAATGAGGGTGATATCATTTCTAGGATTTTTTCTTGACCAAGCCCAAGATTAGATCCAATAACTTAAGTATGATAAAAACCATTTATGGGATAATTTCAATCTCATTAAGATCACGGTCCAAACCATGTTCATTGAACCACCCCATGAAAGTCCCACTATCACACACCTTACCTTAGGGCCTTTGCTAATGTATTAAAGGGATATGTATCGAGACCCTATAAATATGAACATTTGAATTATTTTGTATAGAATAATGAATATATTTTCATCCTATTATTGTTACTTTGTAAATTTTTTTATTTTGATTCAATAAAACAAAAATAGTATTTTTGGTTAATATTCAAATTCAATTAAGGAATTTATTTTGATGAATTAATGGATTTTTGAAATAAATAATATTTTAATAAAATATTATTATTAAATAATTTTTATTAAATATAAATTATCATATAATTTTTATGAATTCAAAAGTAATTTTTATATGGGTATAAAAAATGTTATTGTTAAAAAACCCAGCATTTCTTAATAAATATCGATTTTATTTTAAAAGTGAAAATTCAAATTTTTTGAAAATTAATTAGATAAAATGAATATTATTTTTGGAATCATAATTTTAAAATTATCCAATGGAAAATTTTTCATAATTTTCTGGGACAGTCAAATTTTCGAGTAAAAAAAAAATATTATATAAATATACTTTGTGTTTTAGGACATCATAATGAAAAAAATTGATTGTTTCGTAGGTCCTTGAAACATGATATTCTAGATTTAAGAATCTTTGTTTCCAGGAAATTTCCATTGGATTTATTCATGGAACCAGAAACTTCAAACAGTTCTTTATCCAAAGAGGATCTGCTTTCCAAAGGCAGGCGTTCGTTAAGTTTTGAACTTTATGATACTTAAGAACATGCATTGATCTAGAGGATGGGAAGTTAGACTCATCACACCCTTTTGGGGGAATTATTTTCTACTCTGAGACTCTCTTTGAAATAAAAATATTTTCTGAATCCTTATTAATTCACCAAGTATATCATAAGTATCCCTTGGAATTTAAAAATCACTTATTTAACATGTATTAAAATTATCAGTATGTATTCGAGGTTTTCCATCAATGGTATCCTCTAATATACTAATTAGAGATTCTTTTAATCATCATTCATGATGATACTGGTTTTTAAGCCACGCAGTGGGGCACTCTGGAGTTTATTTTCATCCAAGGAGACGAAGGTTTGTTTTGATCTTGGGATCGTTCTCATAAAATGAGCTACCTACATATCCTTGTGAAAGGAATCAGAACCCTCGTAGTTCGGTACCACTTAATAGGACACATCGTACCTTTAAGTTCATGTGATAAGGACCACTAAGCATAAGGTGCTTAGTTATAACTTAGTGTGGGGCTTATGTTAAAATAGCCCAAAGAACTTTGGAAAGGATATAGGTTTCCAAATAGGATAAAACCCTATTGGGAATATGGCCCAAAGATAACAGGTTTGATTTGAAGTTTTGGGTTTGAACCTCAAGGAGGCTTCCTACGTATCCCATATGGATAGGAATCGAATCCCACGTAGTTTGATGAATCTCATATGAGAGTATGGTCTCTGAGAGAAATGAGTTTGGGCTTACTTCCTGAAAAGGATGACTTGATGATTTGAGGATTGAATTTGGGGCTTATTTCCTAATGAGGATGCCCAAATTGGGGGGAATTAGTGTTGGATTCCTAAGGAGGATATCCGGTGAGCTCAGGCTCTGAGAGAGCTTCCTACTCATCCTGGTTTGAACATGAATCAGAGTTCTCGTAGTTCCTTCAAATGAGTGTTTGTGCACATATTTTAATCATCACATATCTCTAAGCCCATGTGAGTCATGCTCGGCATGAGAAATAAGAGGATGTGAAAGATTCAACAATGACAATTCACACTTCCAAATTTTTCCTCCATGTTGATGGAAGAGGGCGCGTCGACCGTGGAAGATGGTGGGGAGATGAGCCTTCCCTCTATTCTATTTACATTGGACAAGGGTCCAATGTAAGGAAGAAGGGGTGAAGGTGAGGGGATTATACAAATATGGATGCCCTGTTTGAGATTGGTTGGGGCTTACACCTAATGAGGATGCCCATTTGGAATTTTTTGGGGCTTACTCCTAAGGAGGATGCCCATTTGAGGTTTAACCTGGAAAAGAAGTCAGGTGATGAGGTTTGAGGATTTTCTTGGGGATTTTATCGACTCAAGGTACTCGAGGAATCCATAAGGAGAGTCCAAACTCATAACATGTGAAAGAAACCAAGAGGAGTAAGTCAACTCAAGGCACTTCATTGAGTGTGATGGAGTGTCTCGGATCATGTTATTCCAAGGTTAGAAGTATGGACGCATAAAGGGCGCAATGGAAAATGTCATCGATTGGATCTGAAAAGGTCGTGGTGCGACTCTCCATTTTTAATGGGGGTCAGTGACGGAAGTGAAGGGACCCGCCCGAAGGGATCGGCCCGAAGGGCCGAGACCGCAACCCGGCACTGAGCCCAAGTAGGGGGTGCGGGGGCGCATCCCCCACGGTATGGACTAGTGGGGTTACGTAGGTGCTCCGCACAGGTGCTCTGCGCAGGTGCTCCACCAAAGGTGCTTCACAAAGGTGCTTCGTGAAGGTGCTTCGCGAAGGTGCATCGCGCAGGTGCTCCGTGAAGGTGCATCGTGTAGGTTCTCCGCGAAGGTGCTCTATGAAGGTGCTCCACAAAGGTGCTCCACGCAGCTCCCTGTGTTCTTGACCATGATGGGACTTTGAACCACTTTTCCCCCTTTAATTCTCTCTTCTCTCATGTTTTAGAGAGCTACCTGAGAACAATTGGGGGATCTTGGAGAAAGAGCTACGCAATGGGAGCTTTGGGACATCTTTCAACTTTTTCTGTCCTTGAAATGGGAAGCCCAATGGCTCTATTTATAGGTAAGGAGGGGACCCGGTTGAAGGAAAGTTGTCTGTGCAGGTCCTTCGTGTAGGTCCTCCGCATAGGTCCTTCGCGTAGGGGTGTAGAAATTGTTCTTTCACGCAAGTCCTCCACGTAGTTCCTCCGTGTAGGTCCTTCGCGTAGGGGTGTAGAAATTGTTCTTCCACGTAGGTCCTCCGTGTAGGTCCTATGCGTAAATCCCTCGCATTGGTCCCTTTGTGAAAATTTTATCCGTCTTCCGAATGCCATAACTTTTGATCCAAAAGTCTATTTAGGCTCCATGACCTGTAAAATCGAATCTATCGAAGAGATCTACACTTATTAAGATGTTTAATACACCAAGTCTTATCAGATGAAACTCGGAAATAGAATTTAATGTTTCAACACCTTTTCATCATAGATCTTGGAAATCCACTGCCTACTCCTGGATGGGGAATCATTCCACTTATTCATCGGGTATGGAGTAGTAGTTTGGCACATAGAAATGTAGCTTGAATCTTCTTCCTTTTCACAGAAAAGTGTAAATAACACATTTCATGGTGTCAAAAGTGATGTAATAATTTCTATAAATGGGATCCAAGACCAAATAAATGTTTTCCATTTAAAATAATATTATTTTAATTTTATTTAATTTATTTTTTAAATCCATTATGAATATTCCAAAACCTATAATATATATTTTAAGGTTTTAAAATAATTTCTTTAAGAGTGTGACTCACCTAAACATAAGAAAGGGAATTATTTTAATAAGTTAGTCCCTTATACTTATAAAATAATAAAAAACACTCCCATTTGTCATAAACCATGGGAAAACATGGTATGGTTAGTGATTTTGGATATTTTATTATGTAGAGTCCAAAACCTAAATAATAAGGAAAAGTCCCTATTTTCCTATATAAATCCACCCAATATATCATTTATATTCACTAAAACTCATTATATAATGTCCATAATCTCACCTAAACTCTCTAGAGTCCTCCAAATTCTCACCCAATATCTCAAGAAACCCCTCCTAAGCTTTTGGAGTCACACACTCAAGTAAGGAATCCTCACCTTCCTCTTGTCCTTTCAAATTCAAGCACATTCTTTGAAATTAGTTCTTTTAATTTCAATTGGTTATATTTTCATTAGTTTATAATAATTAACTTACTATAAAATTTATATTATTTTAATTAGGGTTCATTTATACTCCCTCATTTGGACCCTTACCTAAGTCGTTACTATGCCGAAAATTCATAAGGGAATCTTCTACTCTCTCTTTTTATCAAGCATTTATTTTTGCTATGTCTCTAAATTTACTTTTACTTATGTTGGGATATGTTCTTAAAAATTACAATTACTTTACATTTAATGTATAAATGATGATATCCCCTTTCACTCTCATTAATACTCCCATGATCCTTTATGAACACACATTACCATGCCGAAATATAGTTACGATTCTTTTATTTATTTAAGTTTCTTCATTACCTTGTTCCTTATATTTCCAAATTTATAATGTTGGGATATGATTTTACATGTCCCTATTACTTCCCATTTTATGTCTATATTATTAGAGAATCATTTCTCTCTCATCAACTCAATTTTACTAATATTTAAGTGATGTATTTATGCTACCAAAATTTCACCACGATCTTCCATGCCACAACAATTGTGCAGTAAATACCATACTCATTTCCTATCAAGGGTGTTAACATTTGTGAAAATATAATTTTTTATTAGAGAATTACACATATGTATTCTACACTCCTTAATCATGGAAAAAATTATGATTATGAATGAATCCATGTTTTTTTATCTATGTGGAACACTTAAGCATGAGAATGAAATGAATATGATAGGTGAACCCAGATAGTGCTCCAATGCATTGTGTAATGTTTAGTATCATGATACATCACATTGGGATAGAGAGTAAACCTTATTACTTTATGGTACTTTATCCACCATGATTTCTTAGTGGGTTTATCCTTGACCTATGTTTATGATTTAGTGTTTTAAGTTGTTTTCACATTTCCAGTGTTATGATTATCAAGATATATCATGCCTTGTTATTCATGTTACTTTTATTCCTCATTGATATGCCTATTTCCTAACATGTATCACTTATTCCATGTTTATTACCTTACTAGGATTTATATCTCACCCCTTTCTTATGTATGTCCCCTAGTTATCTTGTGCAGCTTTAAGTTCTAAGTAGTATTTTGAGCATGTTAAAGAAGTTTTCAATAAATATGTTGTATTCCATGTTTTATTTAATTATGTAATGTACCTAATTCCAAAATACACTATAATTATAGATCATCCAAGTTATATTAAGTGTATTATTATGTAATAAATCAAGTATTAATATGGAATAAAGAGTAGGGTTGTTATAGGATTTTCCCTTCTATTCTTTAATGGAAGTTAATATCTCAGACCCTTTGATGAAAATTATATAGCCTAAAAAATCCATGACCATGGTATTCTATAGGAATGTTTGATTTTCAAAAAGTCAAATAAAGAGACATAGAGCATATAGGTTGATGTCACTAGCATGCAACCTACATGATTATATATATCACAATAAAGGGATTATATTACATAGTAAGAATCTGTATGAGGAATTATGTTGTTGCGATATTAACTTCTTTATCTATGGGTACCTTGGTGTGTTGCTAAATGTTAACCTTAAACTTCATACTGTTTCACCTAATGCTACTGAGAAAGAGTCCTAGAGGGTCACACGCATTGAGTTTATCCATAATATCATTTAAATAATATATTATTATTTATTATTTAAAAATTTGAATAAATATTATTCTTATATGTGATTTAATAATTTTTCATATTTTTTTGATCACATATATTCCATCACCATTATTCAAGAAAATATTATGAGAATAATATTTAATAAATATTTATTTACTATTTAGTGAATATAATATTTATATATTTATTGGAAAAAATGTAGTGATGTTTATTTATTAAATATATTATCATTATTCAAGGCCCAATAAATATTGTAGTTGAATGACGAACTGAGTTTAATGGTCTGGTGAGAAATAATTATATTGAATATTATTTGAATAAATAATATTTATTTTAATTCATGAATTTAACACATGTTAAGAAAATAATAATAATATTATTATTATAGATATGGGGTTTTACAAGGATTATGGAAATAATAAGGGCTCATGTGAAATTATTATTCTCTAACTCTAGTGGTATATAAACCCAATTATATTCTTTTTCTATATATCCAATTAATTTGATTCGTACAACAAGATATAAAGAGAATCTTCTCAAAGCCCTAGACAGATTCCTCTCCAAGAACTATCTCAATAACAAAGAATGATTCTCCTCCACCACCACTCTCAAGTATAAAGAGATCTAATAGAAATATTCCTTAGGTCAATTCTTGGGCTGATCAAAGATGAATGATGCAAGCAACAGGATCTATAATGCTAGCACCTTGAGATTCTTACGGTGATGTTCGGAGGTTAGTGAAACACATGCAGATCACTACTAGAGAGAATCTACTCTTGATTCCTAAAAGGAAATGATAGTATGACTTAGATATGTTGGAAGATCCATCAATGAACACTACTACAAAATAGGCCTTTAACAGTGCTAAAATGGCCTTTATCAACATTATAGAATCACTAACTACTAGAGTGAGATTAAAATCCCAAGTATTTTATCAGAACTAAAAAAAGAATTGATAAATGGGTTCTTTATCAGTGTTTTTATTAAGTGCTGATAAAGGGGACCTTTATTGGTTCTTGTAGGAGCACTGATAAAGGGTACCTTTTTCAGAGTTTATAAAATCCCTGATAAAGGATCCATTTATCAGTGCTTTTTAAAGCACTGATAAAGGGATCATTTATCAGCACTTTAAAAAGCACTAATAAAGGGAAATATTGCAGTGTGTTATAACAACACACTACAACACCAGTGCAATGTGCTGTAACAGCACACCACGTCACCAGAAACACCACCAGATACAAAAAAAATCAAGTACCAATATATAATTTAAATGAAATGAAATTTACAATGCAAATACAAGAAAAAACACTATATTATAGACATTTGAAACATTGGTTTATACAATTACATATAAGTACAAATTATTAAATACATTCAAAAATATCAGTGTTCCTTTATCTTTAGATCCTGACCCTAACTCATGTTATTGATGAACAAACCACCACTAATAGAGCAAAATAATGCACCTATATAAAAAAAATTCTTATGTTAGTAATAATATAAATAAATAAATTAACAGAAAGTGTAAATTTTAAACTAAACTTTGAGTCATACCAAGAACATTGTGTATCGAATTGAGTTGCAGTTTATTATTACACATCATGTCATTTCTTATTTTTATTCAAGAATTATCTCTATGAAAATTAATTAAACAAGTATAAGATAAATCCCCACATGCCCAGCCTAGTGGTTTTATCATGTGGTGGTGTTTGGGAGGTCTTGGTTTCAAGCCACCCCATGCGCATTTAGGTAGGTTTTTTCTTGTTTATTCCCCCTCCCCTAACTGATGTAATATAAATAATTATAAGATAAAAATAATAAGGAAATAAATTAAGTAATAGCAGATATAATGATGAGAAAACAATCTAGCCTTATTTTCTAGGTTTTGGTGATGTGATGCAGATTTTAAAATAAAATGACACTTATATATATTAGAAAGATTCAGTTGGAGTCATATTGGTCACAACATACATCGAATTGAGGTGAGTCTGATTCCTACATGTCTCAAATGATTTATGGATCATTTTTTCAAAGTATCAAAACAATCTAATTGTGTTTTCTTGGTTTTGACTATGTTGTTTTTATTTTTTACTAAATGTCATTTTAAACTAAAAACATGCACTTTGACTCATACCGGTCACATAATGTGTCAGTTTGATTTTATATTGATTATTACATGTCATAAATGACTTATGATTCATTTTTATAAATTATTAATAAAATTTGGGTGTGTTTTCTTGGTTTTTAGTGAGTTCCATATTTTGAACTAAAATTTCAATGTTAAATTGATAATAAATACATTGAGTCATACTAGGAACATCATGTATCAGATTGAGGTGAAGATAATTCCTATATGTCAAAAATGACTTATGGATCATTTTTCTAAAGTATCAAAACAATATGAATGAGTTTTCTCAATTTTGAGTAGGTCAGTTGTCCTTTTTACTAAAATTAATGTCAATTTTAAATAAAAAGATACACTTGGAGTCATAATGATCACATCATGCATTATATTGAGGTGAGAATGATTCGTATACATCTAAAATGACTTATGGATCATTTTCCTAAATTATTAAAACAATCTGATTGTTTTTTATTAGTTTTGAGTATTTCACTTGTCTTTCTTACTAAAATGTCATTTTAAACTAGAAACACGTGCTTTGAAACATACTGATCACATATTATATCAGTTTTATGTGACACTAATTTACACACGTCACAAATTAATTATGATTTTTTTTCCTAGATTATAAATAAAATCATAGAATGTTTTCTTGGTTTTCAGTGAGTGACACTTTTTTAACTAAAATGTCGATTTTAAAATAATAACTGACACATTGAGTCCTATTGGACACATCATGTATCGGATTGAGGTGAGGCTAATTCATAAACATAAAAATGACTTATGGATAATTTTCTTAAAGTATAAAAACAATACGAATGTGGTTTCTTTGTTTTGAGTAGGTTAGTTGTCCTTTTTACTAAAATTGATGTCAATTTTAAATAAAAAGATGCACTTAGAGTCATACCAGTGGCATTGTGTGTTTTATTGAGGTTTATATGATTCATACATGTCTCAAATGACTTATGGATAATTTTAATAAAGTATGAAAATAATATGAATTCATTTTCTCTTTTTTTAGTTTGTCACTTTTCATTTTTTACTAAAATTTCATTTTAAACTGGAAACATTCACTTTGACTCATACCAATCACATCGTGTATCTATTTGATGTGAGACCAATTCTTACACATCAAAAATGACTTATGAATTTTTTTCCTAAATTATAAAGAAAATTCATTTTCATTTGCTAAATTTTTAGTGAGTGGCACTTTTTGAACTAAAATATCAATTTTAAACTGATAACGGACACATTGAGTCATACCAGGCACATCGTATATTGGATTGAAGTAAGGATAATTAATACACATCAAAAATTACTTATGGATAATTTATCTAAATTATCAAGACAATATAAATGTGTTTTCTCATTTTAAGTAGGTCAATTTTCCTTTTTACAAAAATAAATTTCAATTTTAAATAAAAAGACATACTTAGAGACATATCAGTCACACTGTGTGTTAGATTGAGGTGTGGTTGATTCATAAACATCCCAAATGAATTATGGATCATTTTCCTAATGTATAAAATCAATATTAATGCATTTTATTAGTTTTTAGTATGTCACTTGTCTTATTTACTAAAATTTCATTTTAAATTGGATGCATGCAGTTTGACTCATACCAATCACATCATGTATCGGTTTGATGTGATACTAATTCCTACATGTAAAAAATTAATTATGAATCATTTTCACAAATTATCAATAAAATAAAATAACATTTTATTGGTTTTCAGTGATTTAAACTTTTTGAAATAAAATGTTGATTTTGAAATGATAATGGACACATTGATTCATATCAGGCACATAGTGTATCAGATTAAGGTGCGGCTGATTCCTATGTGTAAAAAATGACTTATGGATCATTTAACTAAAGTATTAAAAACAATATTAATGTGTTTTATTGTTTTGAGTAGGTCAGTTTTCTTTTTTACTAAAATCGATGTTAATTTTAAATAAAAAGACACACTTGGAGTCATACCAATCACATTGTGCGCCAAATTGAGGTGAGGATGATTCCTACACATCCCAAATGACATATGGATAATTTTCCTGAAGTATCAAAGAAATATTAATTCATTTTTTTAGTTTTTTTACATCACTTTTCTTTTTACCAAATTTTAATTTTAAATTGTAAACACACAATTTGACTCATACCAATCACATCGTGTATCAGTTTTATGTGAGACCAATTCCTACACATCACAACTGGTTTATGAATTTATTTCCTAAATTATAAATAAAATATAAGTGTGTTTTCTTTTTTTTCACTGAGTGACAGTTTTTGAGCTAAAATGTTGATTTTAAATTTATAATAGACACTTTGAGTCATATCAGGCACATCATGTATGGGATTAAGGTGTATCCAAATCCTACACATCAAAAATTACTTATGAGTCATTGAATTAAAGTATAAAAACAATATGAATATGTTTTCTTGGTTTTGAGTATTCCATTAATATTTTTTACTAAAATTAATGTCAATTTTAAATATAAAGAAGCGCTTGGGGTCATACCGGTCACACTATGTATCGGATTGAGGTGCGGCTGATTCCCATACATCCCAAAGTCTCAAAAAATTCCTAAATGCTAATGTTACCATGATTTTAATTAACTTTATTTGTTGAACTACCAACACTTAATATTGAATTGATGTTCTTAGCTAAAAAACCTTTCTCATTATTAAAATATAGAAGAGTATAGGAAGATCATGTACCAATTATATCATGAGAAGTCACCACAATGGCACATGAGATTATTTTACTCTTCTGTATTTTAACAAGAAAGGTTTTTTATATAAGAAAATAAACTCAATATGTGGTGTTGTAAGGTTGACAAGCAAAGTAAATAAAAATCATGGTAACATTGGTAGAAAAGAACATTTTATCTCTTTTTTGGATTGTTGTAGATAATTAAAATAAAAATATAACATCCCAAAAGATCTATAAAAAAATTAATAAGTATTAGATAAAAATGATAAGGAAGTTAACTTACAAATAGTAGATAAAATGATGACAAAATTAATTAAATAAGTTATATGAATTCACCTTTTCATGATGGTTTTATGCATTCTTAAGGTATTTACTTTTTTTCATTATCTCATTTTCAGACTCAAAGTCCAATATCTCGTGAGCATGATCAGCTTAGAACAAACCACCCCAACTCAAAAAAAATAATCCCCCTATATAATAAAACAGTTATTATATGAGTAATACTAAAAAGAAATAAATTAAACATAAATATGAAATAATAGATTAATTATATGGGAAATGATTTTACTATGGAAATATCAAGATTACCTATATGATTGAGTAGTGGAGGGAACTTGAAGGAAAGTGATAAATGATAACACTATAGTGGAGAAAAGGTTTTTATGGAGAAGAAGTCTATGGAATTTTTGGTGCAGAAAGGCATGAAATATGGACAGACCATCCCAACTCAAACAAAAGAATCCACCTATATAAGAAAAAAATTATTATATAAGTAATACTAAAAAGAAATAAATTAAACATAAATATGAAATAATACATTAATTCTATGTGCAATGATTTTACTATGAAAACATAAATATTACCTATGTGATTGAGTGGTGGAGGGAACTTGAAGGAATGTGATAAATTCCAAAACTTTAGGGATGAAAAGGTTTTGAGGGAGAAGAAGTATGTGCATGTTTTGGTGCATAAAGGCATTAAATATGAACAGACCACCCCAACTTGAACAAAATAATCCACCTGTATAAGAAAATAATTCTTATATGAGTAATACTAAAAAGAAATAAATTAAACATAAATATGAAACAATACATTAATTATATGGACAATGATTTTATTATGAAAACATTAATACTACCTCTGTGATTGAGCACGAGAAGCATCATTGATATTACTGCAAAGGCAGTAGATGGAACATGAAGGAAAGTGATAAATGAAACACTATAGGGGTGAAAAGGTTTTGAGTGAGAATAAGTCTGTGAAAGTTTTGGTGCAGAAAGGAATGAAATATGAATAGAATTATTCTAAAATAAATGAACTATGCAAGGAATAATTAAAATTAAATCAATTTTACATTATATAAATATTTGGTAAAATAGATAAAATATATCATAACCTTACCTTTACAGCTTCCCAAAGGGTTTCCTTCATTATAGTTTGTTCTTATAAGGGATTGGTAACATCATCATGTGAAGAATACATTGTCTGTATGAGTCGTCAAACATTTAATTTAGATTATGTTAATACAGTAGAGAACATATAATATTAAAAAAAATTACCTTCACACAAAACTCTCTTTATTTTTTTAGGTTTTAGGGATTTGGCTCCTCTATCAATAATCCAAATCCCATATTTGTGGTCCCCTTTAATGTACAACACATTTCCTAGATTGGGATCGATATGAAATGATTGTGATATCCCAATGAAAGGGTCATCCTTGATTGAATTTTCATCTGATCTGCCATTTATTTTAGTCACCAGAAGGAAAATCAACTAATTATTTTTTTTATATCTAAGACATAAAATACTTTCACTTCTTGTGATTCCATTATTAATGATTTTTATTTTTCACCTTTCACATAGAAATTCACATTCATAAATCCCATTTCATCAACTTTTACTATACTCATATTGTAAACCCATTTTCCATGGAAAATAAGCACTTTAAATGTTGTATAATCCAACTCGTATATTTGTTTGATAATGCCAAAATATGAATTATTTTCATTAATTGGATTTTTTATCCTTGGAACCAGACATGTGAATTGCTTCATCCACAAGCATAACACCAATATTTTTCATTATACTCCAGACTTCATGTTTTTTTATAGAATTTATAACCATTCATTACAAAACTATTATAATATATAACATTTTCATTCAGTCCCCTAGCTATCCATTGAAGTCATTCAGCAATTGAATTTGGATTTTCGGATAACTCATTATAAATTTGATCTCAGAAACATCCTATAAACCATTTATTATGTGTATTTTACATCCATCCTTTATACCTTGATGGATTCAAATATCTAATAATTTATTTTTAGGATTCAATGTATGTATAAACATCTTCACTATTATGTAAAATGTAAAGGTGAACTTGTTCCTTCTCTGTTAAGGTAATTGTAACAACATCTCTTCCAAAAATTCCTTCACCCATAGGGCGTCCATTATGACGAGAATTTGGGAGACCGATGTTGTCAACATCTAATAGGTAATGAGTATAGAATTCAATAGCTTCTTCAATAATATATCATTTTTAAATACAAGATTATATATGACTTTGATTCTTGGAATTCCCTTTCAAAATATTTTTATACCATTTAATGGGGTAAATACATCTGTAATAGACAAGACCACATAGTTGAACCTATCTAACCAAGTGAACCTTCAAGGGGGACATTATATCAAATAATAGTGGTTGGAAGAACATCTCTAATTCAAATAATATGACTATAACTTCCTTATTTGTGATTTGAAACTTTATCGGGTCTATAACGTTACTACATATGAATTTGAAAAAGAATAAGAGTCTGGTTAATGCATCCCGTACATTTTGAGGTATAATGAAATAGAAAGAAATAGGAATCAAATATTACATCAAAACATGACAGTCATGTAATTTTAGTCCTTGTAACTTCAAAATAGTCATTGAAATGACATTCCTGATATTTGATGAATACCCCTCTAGAACTTTTATACTATTAAGTAAAATAAAAAATTACTATTTTTCCTATCTAGATAGAGTGTAAGTTGATGGGGGAAGAAAATTATTCCCTTTACCCTTCATTGGTTCCAACTCTTCACTTATCCCCATGTTAATCATGTTCAACCTATCCTTGATGTCATCATTCATTTTTCCATGAACATTTAGTAACATTCCAATAAAACTATCAAATAAATTTCTTTCTATATGCTTGACATCAAGAAAATATCTTACATACAAACAATTCTAATATGGTCGGAATGTCCTGAAGGCCTTCATTTTTTTATTATTTGACAATCCACCTTTCAAGAGGTGAGGTGGAACCCTTACAAGGCCCAAAGGCTTAGAGATAATTACATAACTCGTAGTTATTAAAAGGAATCACCCAGACAAGACAACTTGGAACTACTCCTCCCGAGCATATTTCATGATATCAACACTCCACCTTTGCAGGGATGGTTGGATAGTTGTCTTATGAAAAACTGCACAGGCCCAACGCCAATGGAAAAGACATACCCTCTCATTCTTCCAATTTTGGTTAGCTCTACTCCAGTGAATCTGTCTGCCCTAAATCCTCCTCTAAAGCCTTGTCCCTTGTATTCTGACTAGTACATCTACATTTCATATGGCCTGAAGGCCTTGGGGTGGCCCAAATGCCTTAAGGTGGCCCAAAGGACTTGGGAATCAACTGGCCTAAAGGCCTTGGGTGGTCCGAAATCCTTGTAGGACCTGAGGAACAAACCAGTGGCCCAAAGGCCCATATGGATGAATAGTTCTGGCTGTTACAGTACTAAACAGTACCTACTACAGTACTTCTACAGTAACCCGGAAATACACCTCCAAAAATAGTGTCAATATATTTTACTTTATCAAATAGTTGATCACCCATTATTTGATACGGTGTTGTACCTTATTTGATATTCTCATCAAATATTTTCATCCAGGATCGGTATGTATGTCATCAAGGTAAAAAAAATTCCTAAAAACACAATCTTCAAGGAATGTTTCAACTGAACTGGGTGTGTTTTTTTTCACAAATGTGACACCCCAACATTCCTTTAAAGCTATATCCTGATAAATTTTTATAAACAGGGAAGTCATTTATCATTTCATACAACATGACCCTCAATTTGAATTATTCACTTATATGAGCATCATACATTATAACTCTTATATCCCATATTAATTTTAGATCTTTGATAAATAGATCCAAATAGACATTAATATCATTACCAGGTTGCTTTGGTCTAGATATAAGTAGAGACAACATAATGTACACTAGTAGAAAATGGTCTTTAACATCGAAATTTCAACATCGGTTCATAGATACCAACATTAAAAGTATTTTGTGAGGAGTTTCAACATTTTTTATTCAGTAACTGATGTTAAAAGGTCACTTTCAATATCATTTTTTGTAAAAACCAACATTAAAAGTCCCAATGGAAGACTTTTAACATCATTTGTTTTTTCATAAATCGATGTTAAAAGTAACTTTTGGCATTATTTTTTCAAATAAATGATGTAAAAACTTTTAACCAAGTTTTATCTCATTTCCCAATCTTTGATTTTATTGGTCTTGGAGCTAAAACGGACTTACGGATCAAAAGTTATGGATGTTAGAAGTTGAAAATTAGAAGACTTTTAACAATGGTTTTTTTTCAGGAACCAATGTTAAAAGTAAATTTTGGAATCTCCATTTAAAATAACCATCAAAAAATGTTAACCAAGTTGTATCTCATTTATCAATCTTAAATTATACAGGTCTTTTAGCTAAAATGAACTTACGGATCAAAAGTTATGGATGTCATAAATTGAACTTCTCTAAGAGAAGTCTTAGAGAAGTCCAACTTTATAAGGTCATAACTTTTGATCCATAAGTCTATTTGAACACCATGACCAGTCAAATAAAATATTGGGTAATGGTATACAACTTGGTTAACATTTTTGACATCGATTATTTGAAAAACCAATTTCAAAAGTGACCTTTAACATTGGTTTTAGAAAACACCGACATCAAAAGTCTTCTAATGTTCAACTTATAACATCTATAACTTTTTATTTTTAATTCAATTTTAGCTCCAAGACTAGTCAAATCGAATCTTGAAAAATTAGATACAACTTTGTTAACATTTTTATGTTGATTACTCAAAAAAATGACACCCAAAGTTATATTTAACGCTGGTTTTTGAAAAAAAATGACGTTAAAAGTCTTCCATTAGGACTTTTAACATTGGTTTTTACAAAAAAAGGCGTTGAAAGTCCTTGTGGAAGAATTTTAATGTTGGTATATAATAAATGAAACTGAAATTATTCATTGAAAACTCTTTAACTTTAGTTATATATTTAATTGATGTTAAAAGTAAAATTTCAAATATGTGGAATCAGTTTTTCAATTTTTTTCACAGCACATGTTTCATTTTTTACAATCCCACCTAAATTTTAATACAACACCATTGAAAATATTTTCATTTACTATATATAAATCTGTATCCTATTTCTTTAATCGTTTTAAACATCTTTGATTCAATCAAATTTTCAATGCATCTTTAATCAAGGATTTGAACAAGGTAACTATTATAATCATTTAATTTATTTATTATTATTTTCCTTCATTACTAAAAATCTTGAAAATGTTCCTTATAATGATAAATTATTTTTATGATCAAGTTATGAATATAAAATATCCAGATTAAATTTACCAATCGAGGTGGAAAATTCATTATCGATCACCGGTTTAATTATCACATGATTTCTACCCTATAAAGGAGAGAAATGATGATAAATAACATATCAATTTGATGAAAACTCCTAAAATAATTGAAATGTGTTTGAATCCTTAAGTTTATTTTTTTTATTTGGTGTTTTTAATTTTCGTTCATGTTTCTCATGTTTTCTTTGAAATGAGTTGTATCTATCAAAACATTGAGAATTCCAACTTCTGGTGTCCATAACTTTTGATCTGTAACTCTTTTTAGCTCCACGAATAGTCAAATTGAAGCATAATAAATGATCTAAAACTAGATAAACATTTTTAACATAATTTATTTGAAAAAAAAAGATGATAAAAATGTATTTTAACTTCAGTTTATATCAAAAACTAACATTAAAAATGTTATGTAATCATACATTCGATGTCAGTTTTTTGGAAAACCCGACATAGAAAGGTAAAAATTTTAATTTTTTATATCAGTTTATAAAAACCAACGTCAAAAGAACCATTTTTTAGGTTGGTGTCTTAGACTTCGGTTAAAAACCGATGTTTTAAAAAACATTTTCAACTAGTGGTATTTGTACTTCATGCATAACCATAGTGGTAAGTTATAATTTATCTACATGATAGGCCATGTACTGTGATTACTACTCTATACACCAAAAGGGATTATTACATATATAGATAATGCCAGATGAAAGTTTCTTGGCTTATTTACAAATTCAAGATACTCATGATCAATTTTCTTCCACTGAGGAGAATCTGTTGGATGATGTAGCTCCCCATTTTTAATTCTTGTATCTACATGCCATGTCAATTGTGTCACAGTTTCCTGACATCCATATAGTCTTATAAACCATATAATGATAGGAAATAACCATACATATTTCAAAGAACTTGATTCATTTTTCTTGTATCGATCCACACCACACTTAGTGAAATTTATGATTGATTCATGGTCTTTGCGAGACAATATGAAATAATTTGGACAAGCATGTATTTTTTTAGAGATCATTCCCATTGAATATAGCATTAATTTAGCATCATATGTTTAACATGGTAGTTTATTTTCTTCTGGTATAATATCATTCAGGAGACCAAGTAGTTCTATAAATCTGGTGTCACTCAATCTACTGCCAGATTTCAAATTATATAACTTCAATACAGCTAACAATGTTGTGTATTTAGTACAACTATTATAAAATGGTCTCTTAGAACATATATTTAACTTCTCAAACAACTTTGTACAATCATAAAGGTTATCTTCAATTGATATTTTCATTTCTTCCATGTTATCTCCATCATCATTTACACTGGTATTCATCTCAAATGATCTATAAACCACAGTATCCTCCCAATCGGTGTTCACATTTAGTTTTTTCCCATGTTTAGTCCAATGTTTATAGTTATGATCAATTCTGTGATAAATCAAATGTTCTTCCAACACTTCCAAACTAATTTTTCTTGAATAACAACAACGTAAACAGAAAGGATTTGAGAATAGTTGTATACATGATCTATTGAAAAATTGATGAAATATTTAACTCCATCAACATACTCTTTCATAAAATGATTTGCATGCATCCATTTTTTATTCATATCCATTCTATTGGGTTCATAAAATATTAATTTTTTATAATAAATAAATAAATACACATAAGATATTCATTATTAAAAGTGAAAGTTATAGATAATTCTACTAAGGGAAACCCAATATTTGATTATTTCAAATAATTTCAGTATATTTTCAAGAAAATGGGTAATTAAATTTAGGAAAATAATTACACCGCTATGGTAGGTGTTATCCTCTAAATTCATTCAAAGTTAAAAGTTATAGACAACTGTTATCCTCATCAACTCATCTCCAAAATATTTTTCATTGCATTTTGTTGTTTGACACACATCCTCCATCTCTTGTAGACATGAACCTATATTACTTAAAATACTCTAAGAAGTAGTCATCCATGGGATGACTAATGCTTAGAGTAGTACAAGCAATATTAAAAAGATGGGGGATGAGTCTCAAGTAACATATTGCATTAATAACTATTTGGGAGATGAAGTTGATGTGGATGACAGTTGTACTGCATTGTGTTATTTAAAAGGGTTAATGCCTCCCATTTGTGAGAATTACACTATTTTCGCCAGTTATTAACTTTTGGCCTATTGAAGGTGAGATTTGGGGGGCATAAAAATTCTTGTTTGTGATTCAAGGGGTCTCGGTGGCGACATGTTATGATATATGAATCTTTGTAAAATATATATTTGTGTATAGTATAATATATGTATATATGTGTGTGTGTTTTTTTATTTTCATAATATATATCTTTATTTGTATAATATATATTTTTATTTTATATATTTTTGTAATATAATATATATTTTTGTTTGTATAATATATGTATTTGTATAAAGTATTTGTATAATATATTTGTATAATATATATTTGTATAGTATAATATATATTTTTATTTATATAATGTATATTTTTTCATAATGTATTTGTATAATATATATCTATATTATATTTATTTATTTATTTATTTATTTATTTTTAAAATATACATGTGTGTGCCTATATGTGTGTGTGTGTGTGTAATATATAAATATATAATATAAAATATAAATATAAATATCTTTATTTTTTATATATTTTTATTTTTTCAAAATTATTCATATAAATATATAAATATTTAAAATATTTATATATGTAATATGAAAAATCCATTTAATAAAAAATTATAAATATATATATATTATATATATGCACACACATGTATATATTGACATACATAAATATAAATGTATTTATAAACATGTGTGTGGGTCTATGTGTGTATGTAAATATAATTATATTATAAATTTTCCATTATATATATATCATTATATTGATATGTATCAGGTGAGGTGGGCATGCACCTGGCTTTCATTCCATAGACCCTATGGTCAAGTCTAACGGGAAGAGAATTTCTTGTTTGGTGTGTGTAGAAGGGTGGAAGTGGTCACCTGTGCAGAAGGAGGGAATAGTGAAAAAGAGATTTCTTCTGTTTTAAAATTATGAAAATTTTTAAGGGGTCGATGATCTCATGAATCAGGATTCAATGGTGTTGTGGTGGGTGGGTGGCATAGAATTGAAAATTAGTGAGGGTGGGAGATTGAAAGGAATGATAACCCTATCTCCTTTCAACCAAACATCCCCAATAAAAATTATTGATATGCGGATAATAAAGAAATAATGATGATAAAAAAAACTCAAATAGATATCTCCAAATAATAAATCAAAGAGTGAGGAGGAGGAGGAGGAGAAAATAAGATTCCTTGGATTAAAGCTTTGAATCGTTCAAGAGAAAGTAGGGATATCAAAAACCTAGAAAATGTTCAATCCTTGGATTCATTCAACCCTTGAATTATTTAAACCTTGGATTTAAGCCTTGAAATTGTTTGATCCTTGATTCAAGCCTTGATTCGAGTTTTGATTCACCGAAGAGGAGCGTCGAAAGAGGGTGGCTTCCATAGAAAGCTTCAAATATCACGATGAGTTCACAATAGGTTAAGGTTATTTAAATAGATCAGGGCACTTTTATTAGCGCTTCTAAAAAAGTGCTGATAAAGACCCCTTTTATCAACACTAAATTAGTTAGTGATGATAAAAGCAATATTTATCAGTGCCTTTTTAGCGCTCATAAAACTCTATCTTTATCAGCACTAAAAACCAGTGATAAAAAATAATTATATATATTTGTTATAATTATATAAATATAAATATTTTTAAAAAATAATTATATATATTTGTTATAATTATATAAATATAAATATTTTTAAATATATTTATTATAATTTTATAATTAATTTAATATATAATTATTTATTTATAATTATATTAATATTTTTAAAAATAATAATATTTATATCATTATATATATTTATATAATTATATATATTTTTTTAAGGTTGGGGTCGAAGCCTCATTATTATTATTATTGAAACAAAGCAAAGACCTCTTTAACTGGGTAGAGGGAGACCCATAACATATCCTGAAGGCCCAATGGGCATTTAGCCCATTACATAGCCCGTAGGCCCAATTTTTTGGCCCAAATCTCATTCTGTGAATAGTATTGCTACAGTACCCGCACTGCTACAGTACCTGCCGCTGCTACAGTGCCCCCGCCACCGCTACAGTACCACCGTTGCAACAGTATCTTGGCTGCTACAGTAGCGCTACAGTGCTGCTACAGTAACCTGCGCCCAATGGGTTTTGAACCCCCATTTTCATGTAGAATTATGGGGTGCTTACCACTAAGCCAAGCCCTAACTACATTATATAATTATATATATATACATAATAAATATATATAAATATAAATATAGTAAATATATTCATTACATAAATAAATTTATTAAAATTTTATAATTATTCAAATATATAAAATTATTTATTTATAATTATATAAATACTTTTAAAAAATAATATTTATTTATTTATAATTATAAATATATATATGTATAAAAATAGTAACTATAAATTTATAAATATTTTTATTTATAAATATTTTTTTACAAATATATTTTTAACATTATTTATGAATATTTAATCTTAAGTGCATGCAAGTTAAAAATTAGTATAATTGAATAATTAAAAATGAGTACGCTAATAAAATTGAAAAAATGGATACGTTTTATTAATTAAATATAAATTATTAAAAAATATGGATATATATATTGAAATAATGATGAATACATATTGAAAATATTAAAACATTGTAAATGGGTATATGTAAAATAAATAATATAATTGATTAAATTCCCAAAAAAAATATTTGTGTGTATAAATTGTATATAAAAATGTATTAATTATATATATGTGAAATCAATATAACACAAGTTCGATCTATGTTGAATTGAAAAATCAAACGATATTCAATTATGTCCATTACTCGATGCAATTAGTTAGTATTTTTAATTCATGTTAATTTTTAATTATAAGCCATTATTTAATAAATAAATATTCATATATATCTATATATTTAATATATATTATTTATTAACATTTTCAATAATTATTTAATTAATAAAATTGTTAATATTTTTATTACTTTATTTATTTTTTATTTTTATTTGTTTATTTTTTATTTTACATATATCTATATTTAATATATATTATTTATTAGTATTTATAATTTATATATAGTATAATCAATTTATTTCTTTTTATCAATAATTATTTAATTAATAAAAAATTTAATTTTTTAATAAACACATTTTTATTTTATTTTTATTTTATTTTTATTTTATTATTTCATTTTATTTGGACTTTTATTATTCCTAAAAAGGTGCTGATAAAGGATCCATTTATGGGCACTAAAAATAAAATGATGATAAATGTTTTCCTTTATCAGCACTAAAAATAAAGTATTGATAAAGGCTAGCACTGTTAAAGAATTATTTTTTAGTAGTAGAAGAAATAATTTCTCACAAGGTAATTCTTTAATTATTTAAATTAATTATAAATAATATGTGACAATCATGTGATTTGGTTCTGACATTTTTATATTTTCTATATTATTTTATTCAATTCCATCGATCATAGTGTTTATCATCATGTAAATATCTGATTAATCATCGATTATGATAAAAAGATGAGTTGGGAATGCTCCATCCACCACTTCCATTGTTCCTAGAAACTTCAAGTGGTATCAGAGCGAGTAACATAATTATTTATAATTATTTAAATATCATTGATTGATTTATGCATAGTTAGGGTTTGGCTTAGTGGTAAGCGCCCCATAATCCTACATGGAAAATTGGGGTTCAAAACCCATTGGGCACAGGGGGGTACTGTAGTAGTACTGTAGCGTACTGTAGCAGCGGTGCACTGTAGCAGCGGCGGCGCACTGTAGCGGTGGCAGGGGTATTTTAGGATACTGTAACAGCGTGGGTACTGTAGCATTACTATTCATAGAATGGGCTTTGGGTCAAAAATTTGGGCCTACGGGCCATGTAATTGGCTAAATGCCCACTAAGCCTTCAGGCTATGTAATGGGTCTCCCTCTACCCAGTTAAAAGAGGTCTTTGATTTGATTTAATAATAAATGCGGCTTCGGCCCCAACCTTTAAAAAAATGATTGATTTATGCATTTTTCATTAGTTTTCAATTCTAGATTAATCATTATTTAATTTGAATTGTGATGTCTGCTTTATTCCTCTTATTTTCTCACAAATATAATCAAATCGATTAATTTTATGAATGAAATAAATTTGAGAATATCATTTGGAGGTGCCAAGGATCCTGGCCAAACACAAGTGTACATGTCATTTAACTCAGAGGTACATGTTGTGTACCCATGTTTGATGCACCCTGAATTAATTCAGAATTAATTTGAGTCATGTACATTTATTACACATGGTGAATTTAATTAGACACTGCATGTTGATTGGGATAGCCTGGTGCATAGTTATTAGGAGTACATGATGCGTAACTTCCATATACGATGTGTAGTCCTTTAGTCACATATGGGTCACGTAACTTCTTACACAGCCTACATGACAAGTGACTTTGTAACTTGGAGACCACATGTTGTGTACTCTAATATTTTTCATGGCATGGTTACACATCGAGTCCCTAGAATGTTTTGCAGGTAGACGGTGAGAATAATACACAACATGTAGCTATAGTGTACACATCGTGTACTTTTAACAAATTATACAGAGTTAAAAATTAATTTATTATACCATTAAAACCTTATCAATATATGTTCCATGTGGTCATTAAGTTGATATTACATGCCATGTGATAGTTTATATGTATATAAATTTCTAATTAATTTCTTCTTAATGTTTGGATCTGCATATCGTGTATAAGTTGCATTAAAGTTATTACTCTATATGCATTGAATCATAACATGTTACATAAATACAATGTGTTCCATGTGGTCATTAAGTTTATAGTACATGCAATAAAATCATTTAATAAGTCATGTATGCCAAATTTTTCAAGAGTAAACCATGTATAAGTATAATACACATTGGGTAGTTTGGACGAGTACTCACCGCGTTGCCTCTAAGGCACATTATTTTGTACATGGTTAATTTTAAATAAATTTATTTAGTTTTTTTAAAATTATTATGGATGAAAATCTCAAGAAAATTTTAATGAGAATTAAGATAAAAGAATTTATTAATTAAAGAAGATAATTAATTAATACGAGCACGGTTTATCTTAAATAAGAACGATTTGAATTGAATGTTAATTTTATTAAATGTGTAAATCACTGCATGCATGTGGATGATCATGATCATATACTAGACCCTTGTATGTTATTGGTTTCTTTTAATTTATTATTAAATTAAATTTTTGGCATGTGTTCCATCCCTCCTCTCATTATGTAAGGGCATGCATGTTGATTTTTTCTTTTATGTAAACTCTTTAACGAATCATTTGGTCCTCCTCACCTACGTCTGAGTAAAATAATATGTAATGGATAGAGCTCTCAAGATAATGGAGGTAGTTCAAGTTTGTATCCATGTTTAAACCAATCCAATAGAGATACATAAATGGATAGGTGGAAAGATACAACATGAACTATAAATGGTTTGAGGTATTTTTCCCCTAGATCAATTGTTAGTTTATCATCATCTAGATAGACATACCATTAGTAAAATCTCATGATCATACCACTTTATTATTTTATTTCTATCAAGTTTCATGGTTATTTCATTATGGATGTTTTGTCGCTATCACATGAATTAATGAATTGACAATCATGCAAGATAGAACTAAAATAAACTGACTTATGCATAAACGTTATCTAAGACACGGTTAATCACTTAAGTAAATCCACTTAATATTAACATGCCTGTAATAAAGATAATAATTTTAAATTTATGCATAAAATATAAAATCCCTCAATTATATATATTAAGCTGATATAGCCTTCCACTACTTCAGTTAAAATTGAACCATAATTCAAAGTGATTGACCATCCAAATTTGGGGTGCTTTCAATCATCATGGAATTCTAACTTGAAGTTTTGGGTTGAATTTACTTATTTCACATAAAGGGTTGACTTTCGTGTAACTGAGAGGCAAAGGTTGAGGAAATCCAATTTAAATATTTTATTATTAGGGAGTCCACTCAACAGATCAAGTAACTATGAGTTGATGCAGTTGGAATTTGTAATTCCTATCTAAAACCCTTAAAATTACTTGACCATCCAAATTAGGGGTGATGAGAAGGGTAATATGGATCCTTGTCACTAGAATGTATAAGCAACAAGATATTCTAAATCCAATGGTGAGGGATATTGGGTTTCAATAAAATAGTGGGAGATTAATAAATATAATATTTATTTGTATTTCTAAATTTTATCTGATAAAGTACTAAAACTATACTCATATTATTTTTAGAAATAAAAATAAACATGACTTCAAACATATCACTGTGATCCATACTTTATAATGATAACCTTCTCATTGGTAAAAATTTCCAAGAGTATTAAAGGCACTTACATATTATCCTACACCCTGAAAGGAAATTGTATGTGCTGGAAGAACCTATTCTTGAAGATCCTAGTAAAGAGGATAGTGAGGAAGAGTTGTATATCTATGAGAAACATTTGAATGATTCCATAGATGTTCAGTGCCTTATTCTATCATCCATGACCAATGAGCTTCTTAATCAACATTAGGACATGGATGTTCAAGGAGTGATATCTCACCTTTAGGGCCACTGTAACAGCCCGAGATTTTATGAAAAATATTCTTTTTATTTCATTAATGTCTTGTGTTGTACGCTACACCAAAAGGAGCTTGCACAACACGCATCCTTGTCTTGCCTTGCATTACACGCAATCGCGACCTTCCTCGATAGCGTGTGTAATACGCAATACCGAGTTTCACTAAACAACGATATGCTATTAAAATATTATTAAAACTAGCCGTTATGAATAGTAATAACCACTTTTTAAAATTCTATAAATCTTATTTTTCAAAATTAACTTCATTTTTGGATTCGGAATATCGAAATTAGCTTAGGTTGAAATTTTGGTGATTTTCAGATAACTTTCATATTTTGATGAATAGTGAAAATTACTAAATTATAATTAAAAACAACTTTTTTTAATCGAAATAATTAATAGTGATAAATCATTAATTTGAGTGGTTTTAAAGTATATTTAGAATATATTTTTACAATTTAATACAATGTTGGTCATTGGATGTAATTTCACATTTAAACTAGACATAAACAAGTGTCAATCTTTTGATAGATATTGTTTCTTAAAAAACACGCTATTTGTTTTAACAGCGGGATTTAATTATAAAATTAATTAATGCAACTTTTATGTTATGAATTTGGTAAAATAGACTTCATTTTTGAATTCGGAATATGAAATATAGCTTGGGATGAAATTTTGGCATTGTTCTGAAAAACATCAATTTTTGATGAATAGTGAAACTACTAAGTGGTAGGTTAAAAACTGAATTTTGCATAAAACTTAATTTTACCGCTTCTGTGAATGGAATTTCGAAAATCCGAGAGACACGGTTAATATCAAGGACTAAAATGTGATTCAATGAGATGAAAATAATTTTTTGGTGAATAGTAACTTTTTACTTTTTTTACCACGGTTGATAGTAAATAGGGTAACTAAGGGTAAATATGATATTAATATTACCCTAACACATGTCCTAATTCTATTGGACAAGTGTAATTCGACCAAAAACAAACTTAGGAATAAAATATGACCATTTAGGCCCACTTGGATTAGATTAGGACATTTATTATTAATTTATTTAAAGAAGGGTTAAAATAGTTAAAATCAAAGTTTAATAAGTAAATCATTTTTAATATGGGGTTATACATAAGATAAATTCGACTATAAATATTCATTAGAAAGCTAAAAAGATTTCCTACATAATGGTATTTTATTTGTAAATTTTAGACATCAAATAATTTAATTAATTTATGACACAAAGATGATGCAGTAATTATCTTATTTATGAAATATTGACATAATTGATGTTATAAACACCAAAATAAATGTAATTTGAGACTTTTTATGAATTACACTAATTTTCTAGGTTACTATGATATATTAGTGATGATTTAATCAACTTGGTTCGAACATATAATTCTGTTATGACTTTCACAAAAATCATATATCAAATAGTGTCAAAATTGACACAAAATAGTTTTTAAATCAAATATTATATTATTAATTATTATTTTATTCCTAAAAATCTAAGGTTCGGCCAAATGACTTAGATAAGGATATATATATTAATAATAAACAATTTGGGGTTCGTTTGGCATGTTATAGTAAGTTTGTTAACCATATTGTGAAAGAAAACAAAAAGACATGGTAAAAGTTAAATTATTTAACTTAGAGTTAAATCTAATTGATAAGGTTAAAATAATATCCTAAACTTGTCTAAATTCTATTGGTTGATAGGATTTCGACCCATCCCCACTTTAGCTTCGAAATAAGACCCTTTGGAACCATTATAAACCGATTTTTGACTTTAATATAAAATAATATTTTGAGATATTCCTAAGGTGCCCCTCTCCTCCCCTATAAAAGGACACCTCCTCCCCCTCCTCCTCACACCAATTTGAGCACTCAAGCTCGGCCAAACCCTGCCAAAATCCCTTCTCCACTTCCCTAGCAACATCCTAGAGGTTCTGGTCTTCCTCAAAGACCAATTCTAGTGCCCTAAGAAGAGGTCTCAAAGAGGCACTTCAAAGAAGAGGTAATTACCGTTACCAATTCTTTCATCTTTATTTCTTCTTCCACTTCTTCTTCTTAGGTTGTTTCATTATGAAGTAATAACATCAGTATCACTCATATACTGATATGTTATTATAAGTATGAAACAACCCTATTTCACCATCTATCCATCCTACGGAAAAAGAAATCACCGCGCGTGCGTACGTACGGAATACCGTCTCCACGCCGTGGTGTAATCTATTTTCCACCACCACCTTACATGGATGGGTATAATGGTGTAAAGAATAACTATACATAGTTATTACAACATCATATTGATTCTGATATATTGTATAATCCACTCCAATTCAATTCAATATTTATAGAAATGATATCATCGCTCGTGCGTACGTACGGACTACCGTCTCCACGACGCGATGAGATTCATTCTCCATGTTAACCATTTAAGAATGATTATAAAGTATATATAAGAAATAATAATGAAATATATGACATTTTAAAGCTACTTGATTTATGTATAAATATATATGTATGCCATCTACTTACTTCCATTTCAAGACAATAAGGAAAGTAAAACAGCGTTCATGCGTACGTACGGACTACCGTCTCCATGAACGGTGTTTTTCATTTTATTTATCTATCTATTATATATATATATATACTGAATATATATGATATATAAATCATATTTTATATTCTGGAAGTAAGTAAATCATGATATAAGTAATAATGATGTCAAGAACAACAAGTCAAAACACCTACGATAAATGAAACGATTTTACCCAAAACGCTTCTTTAACATGGAATTTACAAAAGAACGGGTAATATAATGTCATAAGTGAACCATATATGATATCATAACAATGAATATGATTCTGTAATAAGTCAATAACATGATTTAAATCATTATACAGGAGGTCCGGACCCTTACAAAGCAAGTCGGGCCTAAGGTAAGGGAAATATCACAATCTCATTTTTATCCGAGATTGTTTATTCGTAAGTATTTACTGGGGTGTATTTTATCATCCAAATCCATGTTTACTCAATATGTAATATTATTTCCATCCACCTAAAATTGTTTAAATCCATTTTTACCCTTTAGTGAGTTTTTAGTAATACGTATGAAAGGAATCTTTTGTCGTTTTTCGTACGAGGTACTTTTTGACTTTTCCGACAAAAGTACGAAGAATGTTTTTTTAACTTAATACGGCACGAACGGATTTCTACTGTTTTACAAAGCCTTATTTTCATGAAGCTTCCTCTAAAATATTTCATGACTATTTTCAATAAAATCTATTTCTTTTAAAATTGCATGATGTTTTGTGAAAAGAAATTGATTTTGAAGAAGAAAGGATATTTTCCTCAAGAATTCAATTCAAGTGTTTTATCAAAATTATTTTCCATATAAGATATTAAAGGGTTCTGTTTCTATCCATATTTTTACATTGATTTGACTATGTTGTGATGGAATTATGTTTATGAATTCCTTTATCTTATATGAATGGTTTTATGATGTCATGCTGTTTAAGAATCCCATTTTTATTACATGGGTTATGCGATGATGTATGATTTATGATTTTGTGGCACACATAAGAAAGGATTCATTAAGAGATGGGTGGGACCTATATCTCCCTCCAATGCATTGGGTAAAGATTTCATATCTCATGAGATAGACATGGCTGGAATGGTAGGTTATACCGGTTCAGTGAAACAGGACTGAAACGAGGATTACTCGATTCAGAAAGGGACTTTGTCCACTAAGATAGTCTTGGCAATGAGTCTTGACTAACAAGAAATGATTCTCTATGATTATGTGTGTATGCCACAATGAGTAATGTTTTAAGTTATGATTTCATTTCACTACTATGATTTATCCCATGTTATGAAATTATGCTCTCTTTTGCAGGTTAAGATTTCCAAAAAATGTTATGTTCTTATGAAAATTATGTGATTGATATTTCCTTTGTTTACCCTTACTGAGCATTTGAGCTCACCCTTTTATGTTTTCTTTTCCCCAGGATATAAAGAAAGGTTTTAGGTATAAAAAGGAAGATATTTATGGGAGATGTTGAGGATCTTCCACCACAATTAGAAGATTTTATTCCGAGTTTCCAAAGACACTAAACTATTACGATCCTTGTGTGTGTGTTTTTGTTATGTACTAAGTATTCCGCAAATGTAATGTAATGTCCATGTACGTTAGGCTTCGGGTCTCTACAGTTGGTATCAGAGGAAAGGTTTAGTCAACCTTTGGAAACTAGGATGCGAAAACGTTAGTGAGATCCCTAGAGATATTTCTAAGGTATGTCTAGGGATGTCTCTAAGGTTAAGTATACGTATAGGTTATAGTAATAGAATTACGCTAACGATCATAGAATTAAACCTAAGATGTTGGATATTGAAGGTACTCCCCCTTTATTATGTTGTTTTCCCTAGCATGATTTTTGCCTCTCACACTATTCTTTATGGGTTTTAGACGATGGCTGGAACCCGAAGGAACCGTGTTGATCAATGCAATGGACAATGCAATGATTGCCCTCCTGAACAAACAAATGTTATGGGAGATGGAGTGCAAAATCTTATTGCTATACTTACACAAGCTATGAATCATTCTGGACTTCCAAATGAGCAGAGAAGGGAACAATATTCTATTGAGTCCTTCATGAGGCAACGTCCACCTTCTTTCAGTGGGACTTCTGATCCACTTGTTGCTGAGCAATGGATCAGTACCACTGAAAAGATATTTTCAGTTCTTCAATGTTCTGAACATGATAAAGTCATCTTAGCAGTATATCGTTTGGAAGGTGAAGCTGATCAATGGTGGAATCTTATCAAGAATACGAGGCCAAGGGATGAAATTGAGTCCATGGAATGGGACGAGTTCAAGAACTTGTTTTTCAGTAAGTACTTCCCTCGTATTCTTCGAACAAAGATGGAGAAAGAGTTTCTTGAACTGAAGCAAAGGGATGATGAATCTGTTGGTACCTATGAAGCAAATTTTACAAGACTTGCAAGGTATGCTTCTGGAATTATCATCCAACCTGAAAGTAAAGTTGATCGATTTTTCAGTGGCTTAAACCCAAGTCTTCGAAGGGCATTAGCTATAAGAGACTTCAGTAGCTATGAAGAAATTGTGCGTTGTGCTATCAAGGTAGAAATGGAAGTTGGTGTTACATATCCATCTCATGGTTTTGACAAGAAACGAAAGATGGAGTTCAAGGAGAAATCCCAGAATAATGGTGAAAAGAAGATGAATGTTTCCTTATGCACAAAGTGTGGAAAGAAGCATGGTGGAGATTGTCTTAAAGGGACTAGAAAATGTTTTAAGTGTGGAAAAGAAGGTCATCGAGCAGCTGAGTGTCGAAGTAATGGAAAAAGGTTTTCTAATGATGTGAATAAAGCAAACACTGCAGAGAACGCACTACCAACACTTCAATGCTTCAAGTGCAAAGAAATGGGTCATTATGCTAATAATTTCCCTAATCCAAGGGTTAGTGATGATCAACATGAGCAACCACTTAAGGAAAAGGACAAAGGGAAGTCACATGCGATCACTATTGGCGATGTTGAATATGACAATGATGTGGTGGAATGATTAAGTGTTTATGTAATGGGATTCCAAAATAATGTTTTATCATGGAGTATTGGAATATTTATGTATTGGTCTAATGTGGTATTCAAAGTGATTGAGATATTATGCGCATAATGAAGGGAAAATGAGAAAATTAATTGTTTAACAGTATTCATGAGCTCATGATTGATATAAGGACTAAGTGATATCATGGTTTGAGTATATAGAATTTTGAGGATTTTGGTATGTGGAAAGTGTTAACTTTTAACTGCACTCATGTTTTCACTAAGGTATTCAAGAGAATACACGATTAAGGACTTTGAATGTTTGAAATGTGACCAACAAGACATATCTTATGATATGTGGGGATCAACGACAGTATTAAATCTCTGGTAATAGATGTCACTATATTATGAGAGTGGACTGCAGTATTATGTATAAGCCTAAAGATTAGACTGGATTATGTTGGACATAAGTTAGTATTGTTTAAGGATAGAAGATTTTCGATATTATTGATGGGATGTTATAGTAACGTAGTTTTAGAAAAAGGGACAACCTACAGGACGGGCGACAGCCCATCGCTTCGGACAAGGCTGTAGGAATCGAACCCACAACCGAAGTGCGACTGGCCTTTATCGCCTACCACTAGCCTACAGGAAGTCCCTGTTTAGTAGAAACTAGTTTTATTATATTAAGCAGTATGATATATGAAGTATAAGTCCATATGTGATTAATCTCACTATAGATCTACTTATGTATATAATTTTGCTAACCTTTTGTTTGAAACAGATGGAATGACCCGTCATTCTATCACATGATCTGCTAACACTTCACGAATAACAAATTCAACTTCATTTATTTAAGAGATGAAGTGGAAATTGTTAAAGGCACGAACAACAGTGAGATTGTACCAAAATAAAGTATTTATTCTAATTCAAATTTTCAACTTTAGGGAAATGATCTTGAAAACCAAAAATGTTGTCCTAGTGATCTTATACCTGATGAATCAGATGGTACCTTAGATCGTCACAAATTTATGGATTTGTGATTACTGGCTTTTCCATAGCCATGTTCTCTACCACTCTCCATCAGAACATGATGGTTAGATTTCTCTTCTATATCCATATTTTCACCTATGTGGAAACCCAGTGATTAGTTTATTTGGGTAATCGTTACATTTCATACTTTAGTTTTTTTAAAGTCAAGTTTTGGTATTCCTTTTTACGATGTGGGTTTCTATTAAAGAAACTTTCGAATAGTAAACCATTTATAACCCCAACGAATTTCGAGGGCGAAATTCATTTTAAGGGGGGTAGAATGTAACAGCCCGAGATTTTATGAAAAATATTATTTTTATTTCATTAATGTCTTGTGTTGTACGCTACACCAAAAGGAGCTTGCACAACACGCATCCTTGTCTTGCCTTGCATTACACGCAATCGCGACCTTCCTCGATAGCGTGTGTAATACGCAATACCGAGTTTCACTAAACAACGATATGCTATTAAAATATTATTAAAACTAGCCGTTATGAATAGTAATAACCACTTTTTAAAATTCTATAAATCTTATTTTTCAAAATGAACTTCATTTTTGGATTCGGAATATTGAAATTAGCTTAGGTTGAAATTTTGGTGATTTTCGGATAACTTTCATATTTTGATGAATAGTGAAAATTACTAAATTATAATTAAAAACAACTTTTTTTAATCGAAATAATTAATAGTGATAAATCATTAATTTGAGTGGTTTTAAAGTATATTTAGAATATATTTTTACAATTTAATACAATGTTGGTCATTGGATGTAATTTCACATTTAAACTAGACATAAACAAGTGTCAATCTTTTGATAGATATTGTTTCTTAAAAAACACGCTATTTGTTTTAACAGCGGGATTTAATTATAAAATTAATTAATGCAACTTTTATGTTATGAATTTGGTAAAATAGACTTCATTTTTGAATTCGGAATATGAAATATAGCTTGGGATGAAATTTTGGCATTGTTCTGAAAAACATCAATTTTTGATGAATAGTGAAACTACTAAGTGGTAGGTTAAAAACTGAATTTTGCATAAAACTTAATTTTACCGCTTCTGTGAATGGAATTTCGAAAATCCGAGAGACACGGTTAATATCAAGGACTAAAATGTGATTCAATGAGATGAAAATAATTTTTTGGTGAATAGTAACTTTTTACTTTTTTTACCACGGTTAATAGTAAATAGGGTAACTAAGGGTAAATATGATATTAATATTACCCTAACACATGTCCTAATTCTATTGGACAAGTTTAATTCGACCAAAAACAAACTTAGGAATAAAATATGACCATTTAGGCCCACTTGGATTAGATTAGGACATTTATTATTAATTTATTTAAAGAAGGGTTAAAATAGTTAAAATCAAAGTTTAATAAGTAAATCATTTTTAATATGGGGTTATACATAAGATAAATTCGACTATAAATATTCATTAGAAAGCTAAAAAGATTTCCTACATAATGGTATTTTATTTGTAAATTTTAGACATCAAATAATTTAATTAATTTATGACACAAAGATGATGCAGTAATTATCTTATTTATGAAATATTGACATAATTGATGTTATAAACACCAAAATAAATGTAATTTGAGAATTTTTATGAATTACACTAATTTTCTAGGTTACTATGATATATTAGTGATGATTTAATCAACTTGGTTCGAACATATAATTCTGTTATGACTTTCACAAAAATCATATATCAAATAGTGTCAAAATTGACACAAAATAGTTTTTAAATCAAATATTATATTATTAATTATTATTTTATTTCTAAAAATCTAAGGTTCGGCCAAATGACTTAGATAAGGATATATATATTAATAATAAACAATTTGGGGTTCGTTTGGCATGTTATAGTAAGTTTATTAACCATATTGTGAAAGAAAACAAAAAGACATGGTAAAAGTTAAATTATTTAACTTAGAGTTAAATCTAATTGATAAGGTTAAAATAATATCCTAAACTTGTCTAAATTCTATTGGTTGATAGGATTTCGACCCATCCCCACTTTATCTTCGAAATAAGACCCTTTGGAACCATTATAAACCGATTTTTTACTTTAATATAAAATAATATTTTGAGATATTCCTAAGGTGCCCCTCTCCTCCCCTATAAAAGGACACCTCCTCCCCCTCCTCCTCACACCAATTTGAGCACTCAAGCTCGGCCAACCCCTGCCAAAATCCCTTCTCCACTTCCCTAGCAACATCCTAGAGGTTCTGGTCTTCCTCAAAGACCAATTCTAGTGCCCTAAGAAGAGGTCTCAAAGAGGCACTTCAAAGAAGAGGTAATTACCGTTACCAATTCTTTCATCTTTATTTCTTCTTCCACTTCTTCTTCTTAGGTTGTTTCATTATGAAGTAATAACATCAGTATCACTCATATACTGATATGTTATTATAAGTATGAAACAACCCTATTTCACCATCTATCCATCCTACGGAAAAAGAAATCACCGCGCGTGCGTACGTACGGAATACCGTCTCCACGCCGTGGTGTAATCTATTTTCCACCACCACCTTACATGGATGGGTATAATGGTGTAAAGAATAACTATACATAGTTATTACAACATCATATTGATTCTGATATATTGTATAATCCACTCCAATTCAATTCAATATTTATAGAAATGATATCATCGCTCGTGCGTACGTACGGACTACCGTCTCCACGACGCGATGAGATTCATTCTCCATGTTAACCATTTAAGAATGATTATAAAGTATATATAAGAAATAATAATGAAATATATGACATTTTAAATCTACTGGATTTATGTATAAATATATATGTATGCCATCTACTTACTTCCATTTCAAGACAATAAGGAAAGTAAAACAGCGTTCATGCGTACGTACGGACTACCGTCTCCATGAACGGTGTTTTTCATTTTATTTATCTATCTATTATATATATATATATACTGAATATATATGATATATAAATCATATTTTATATTCTGGAAGTAATTAAATCATGATATAAGTAATAATGATGTCAAGAACAACAAGTCAAAACACCTACGATAAATGAAACGATTTTACCCAAAACGCTTCTTTAACATGGAATTTACAAAAGAACGGGTAATATAATGTCATAAGTGAACCATATATGATATCATAACAATGAATATGATTCTGTAATAAGTCAATAACATGATTTAAATCATTATACAGGAGGTTCGGACCCTTACAAAGCAAGTCGGACCTAAGGTAAGGGAAATATCACAATCTCATTTTTATCCGAGATTGTTTATTCGTAAGTATTTACTGGGGTGTATTTTATCATCCACATCCATGTTTACTCAATATGTAATATTATTTCCATCCACCTAAAATTGTTTAAATCCATTTTTACCCTTTAGTGAGTTTTTAGTAATACGTATGAAAGGAATCTTTTGTCGTTTTTCGTACGAGGTACTTTTTGACTTTTCCGACAAAAGTACGAAGAATGTTTTTTTTAACTTAATACGGCACGAACGGATTTCTACTGTTTTACAAAGCCTTATTTTCATGAAGCTTCCTCTAAAATATTTCATGACTATTTTCAATAAAATCTCTTTCTTTTAAAATTGCATGATGTTTTGTGAAAAGAAATTGATTTTGAAGAAGAAAGGATATTTTCCTCAAGAATTCAATTCAAGTGTTTTATCAAAATTATTTTCCATATAAGATATTAAAGGGTTCTGTTTCTATCCATATTTTTACATTGATTTGACTATGTTGTGATGGAATTATGTTTATGAATTCCTTTATCTTATATGAATGGTTTTATGATGTCATGCTGTTTAAGAATCCCATTTTTATTACATGGGTTATGCGATGATGTATGATTTATGATTTTGTGGCACACATAAGAAAGGATTCATTAAGAGATGGGTGGGACCTATATCTCCCTCCAATGCATTGGGTAAAGATTTCATATCTCATGAGATAGACATGGCTGGAATGGTAGGTTATACCGGTTCAGTGAAACAGGACTGAAACGAGGATTACTCGATTCAGAAAGGGACTTTGTCCACTGAGATAGTCTTGGCAATGAGTCTTGACTAACAAGAAATGATTCTCTATGATTATGTGTGTATGCCACAATGATTAATGTTTTAAGTTATGATTTCATTTCACTACTATGATTTATCCCATGTTATGAAATTATGCTCTCTTTTGCAGGTTAAGATTTCCAAAAAATGTTATGTTCTTATGAAAATTATGTGATTGATATTTCCTTTGTTTACCCTTACTGAGAATTTGAGCTCACCCTTTTATGTTTTCTTTTCCCCAGGATATAAAGAAAGGTTTTAGGTATAAAAAGGAAGATCTTTATGGGAGATGTTGAGGATCTTCCACCACAATTAGAAGATTTTATTCCGAGTTTCCAAAGACACTAAACTATTACGATCCTTGTGTGTGTGTTTTTGTTATGTACTAAGTATTCCGCAAATGTAATGTAATGTCCATGTACGTTAGGCTTCGGGTCTCTACAACCACTATCAAGAGAAGGTGATACAAGAGAGATAAGATATATCTAATGATCTGTTTACAACTATGATTAGAGATTCGACTCCAGTTGGGCCACATTTAGTCAATATTATTGGAAACATTGAATGCTTAGACATATTATAGATTAAATTCCCAGATGACTTGCGCATAGATCTCATAATTTCCTCACTACCCAAGTTCTTCTGCAGTTATACTATCAATTATAACATGAGAAATACTGGGAAGAGACTTTTAGAACTTCATACTCTAATTTTTCAACTATACAAGGACATGGGGAATGAAAAACCTATAGTCCTTATAGTGTATAAGAAAATTAATAACAAGGAAAATGGGCCCAAGACTAACAAACCTCCCAAGAGCTGTCCTTCTAAGAAAAGGTTGATCTAGAGGAATGGAAAGGAAAAGGAAGTAATATGTTTTACATGTGGAAAAGAAAACCATTGGAATAGTAAGTACACCCAGAAAAAAAAGGGGAAGATAAAGGTTCATTCATTATAGAGTTTAATATTTCAATATCTACACATTTGGAATTAGATATAGATTTTGGTGCTCACATATTTATCTAAATGTAGAATATAATTAGATTTTGAAATATTTCTAGAGGATAGTAGGATTTGTGAGCTACTAATGGTGTGATACTGGCTTCTCTGTCCATTAGACACTACCACCTTTCATTGTTAATAGTAATGATATTGGTTTTAAAAGATTGTTACTATGTACCAACTATTACCAAGAACGTAATTACTATATCATTCCTAGATACATATGTTTTATTTTCAAATTTGTAAATAAAAGTTGTTTCTTTTATAAATACAACATATTCCATGGTATGACACATTTAAATAATGTTATTTATGTATTAAATTATGAAAACAAAGTATTGTAAATAGATAAGAAATCATGTTCACACAACTCATATAACACCCAGGTATAGAATCATCATCTTGGTCATGTAAATATAAAGTGTTTGATAAAGATCTATTAAGATGGTTATTTATACTCTTTTGACCTAAAACCACTTGAAATATGTCATGATTTTTGTCACGGCCCAACCTAATCTGGGGCTCGAGATGAAACTAACCCGAGCATACCTCCATAGGACAGGGGCAGGCGACTAGTGTCAAACTCATAACTAACATGGGGTGGCCTTTTCCAATATACCTATACACACACACGCACAACCATATTGATGCAAAAGCGTAGAGGAATAATATAAAAAGATGAAAAATGATAGGTAAATAGGCATGCATGAAAAACCTCTAGATAATACAAGAGTACGATAGTGTAAAATTAAAATTAAAGAAGAAAAATACATGCCCAACCAGAAATATATCCCAAACTGAAAAAAAAAACTATAAATTAAAATGATGAGAGAGCCCAACAACTGATCTCCATGATGTGACCATCATATGAGGTCCAAAGTACCAGGTATCTCTAAGCTCTTCTGAATTCCTCGTTGACATGTTCGTCATCTTCATAATATGAAACACATGCGGGAAAAGTCCATGTAGGGGTGAGTATATATATACCCATTAGGACACCCAGAAAGCTGAAGGGGGGTAGTAATATATATTATAGGGATAGAAATATAGTATAATAGTACACAGGATGCGGAAAGTAGTGAAAGAGAATAACTCAACCCAAATCAGGAGAGAGTAACCTCATACAAACATAAGGGGATAAACATGATATGTAGATGAACAAAACATCGAGTATTTGTTGCCTATATCATGAGAGTAGACTCATTAAACCATGATAAGCTAAACACTAAAAGCACATGGCATACCCCGCGCTTCTTCGCAACATATGGTAGGAGAGTAACCAAATATAAGGTATGGATACATGTGTGTGTGTGTGTGTGATCAATCAAAAGAAAACCAAATAAGAGAGAAATGAGATCTTCATACCATATATCATCCTAAGAATAAGAGTCACTAATGGTTCCAAAAGTCCATCAATGATTCCCAACATCTCACGTGTCTGCCCAAAAGTAACCATGTGAAGTATCACTCCTTACCATTATGTCGTATAGCTGATGGGGCACAAAATCCAAGTAGAGGACCCATGACCTAGTGTGTCAGGGGGGTTCCACTATAATTATTCATAGAGGACCAGCACTCATGCTGATGGGGGGGTCCCACTCTAGTGTCATGATTACTCCTGCCCTATCTGACAGGGGGTTCCACTCAGTAGGTATTTGTAGAGGACTCACGCCCTGATGCATCAAGGGGGTCCACTCTAGTGTCATGAGGACATGTGCCCTATCCTATAAGGGGTTACACTCTGTATCTAGAGGAACCATTCCCAAGATGGTTGTGGTTCCACTCTATAGGTTGAGGACCTATGCCCTAGTATGATAGCAGGGTTCCACTCTATAGGTTGAGGACCTGCACCCTATCGGATAGGGGGATACACTTGGTAATTATAGGACCTATGCCTAAGATTATGGGGGGTTCCACTCTATAGGTCTAGGACCCACACCCTGGTGTTATAGGGGGTTCCACTCTGGTCATCGAGGAGCCATGACCTATCTGATAGGGGGTTCCACTTAGAAAGTAGAGGACTCACGCACAAGCTGATGGAGGTTCCACTCTATAGGTTGAGGACCCACACCCTAGTACAACAAGGGAATTCCACTCTGGACATTGAGGACCTGTTACCTATCTGATAGGGATTCCACTCAGTATGTAGAGGACCCATGCCCAAGATGATGGGGGTTCCACTCTATATAAATCCTCTGGTGATCCCACCTGATCACTATCATCATCGGGAATCTCCTCAATAATATTCATGCCCAGATATTTCCTATCATATCCCAAAATTCATAATGGAGGGTACCATCATTTTCTACATGGATAAAAACTTAGGATAGGCTACTTGTATTCCAAAATCCAATTCCAAACAAAAGAGATACAAAATATTGAAGTTTCCTAGAAAGGAATCGAGGGATACACGATGTGTGAGGGGAACCACATGACATATGGTCTTGCTCCATCACCTGGCTGTATCTCTGGAAGTACATGGAACACCTATCGTGTAGGTATGCACAGTGTATGGGGGATATACACAGCATTCCCATTCCACTCGGGGTCCTGCCTATGTGCTTGTCCATATCTATGTGTCCTCCTTGTGTCAGTGTACTTTACTCTGTGTTTATATACTTTAGTACATGGCTTGCCTCTCCACATGGGGTGTCGCTTATGTGCTTTGGTTGTGCCTATGTACTCAGTCACATGGCTTTTGTTTGGCCATGTGCTTCACCATACGGCTCATACATACGATAAAAGGGGTACACAGTGTGTAGGGGGTCTACACGGTGTTTCATCCTTATGAATTCCCAAAACCCTAGCCACCGCAGCCAAGGGGTTACATGTCGTGTATTCATCACAGTACATGGCATGTAGTCGGGTTTTTTCACAGTTTTTAAGATCCAAATACCATGCTATGAATCTGGATATACCAACATAGATCTTTCCTTATTTTCATCTAAGATTAGTGGATCTAGTCTTGATTGTCATTTACAGCCATCCAGTGGCTGGAAATCAGATTTTGTCGATTGACGGGGGTTCTATCATATGCATCACACACCTCTAATCCTTCCACCATCAATTATTTGATCTCCAATCATCCAAAAAATAATCCATGACCCACAAACATTCTAGATATTTCCTTGATTCATTGATCTATCCCTGATAAATCATTTTGTTGCAATTTCAAGGGTCTGATCAGGCTCGATACTACCCATCAACATCAAACCAATACCATAGGGTCCAACCAGTGAAGAACGTGAAGCAATATCAAGGGAAAGGCACAAGAAAAAAAATTAACCATAGTTTTCCAATATTTCTTTTCTAGTGATCAAGAATAATGATATTCGAGTTTGAAAACAAGAATAACCAATTAAATCGGTACATAGGAGCATGCCAAGTATTCAAAATTGGTGCAGATCAATATAGAGGATTGATCTGCCCAATCAATTAAATCAAAATGGGTGTAATCTATAAATTTATGATTCTTACCTAGAGATTGGATTGTTCTTCATCGAAGAACGTTCTCACCAATGATCGAAGGAATTCGTTGCATTCATTGTGTCCCTCTCTACCCCAATCCAGAGTTTTGTCATCGTCGAATATGATTTGCCAATGGAAGGAGATAAAGAACATCACTTGATGATTCCAGGGATATAAGGATAACCCTAGGTATATTTTTATAACAATTGACGTATAGTAAAATTTGGTTAGGTTAAATGAAATAATTAATTAATTCAATGAACATACCACCAATGGGAAAGATATCCGAACACCCCATGATGACCTATTTTCAGTTGAGACTAGGGTAAAAAATGCATTCTGGAATCATCTGTGGTCTCACATTTCTGATTTGAGCTTATGTTTAATAGTTATCCCATTTTCTTTAAGAAATTGTGCATGTGTAATATAAAATATAATTAATATTTTTATAAAATTAATTCTGAACACATTAGTCCTATTAATTTTATGTCATCTCATCACCTGGATCTGGAAATATATGTAGAAAATTTCAAAGTATTACACAAAAAAATCAGGTCTCTACATCATTTCCTCCTTCAATCGTTTTTTCCCCAAAAAGAAAAACTAAATAAACAACTCCGGATACTAAGCCCTCATCTGGCTCTCACACTCCCAAGATTTGTCCTATATGTTTCCATGTGTCCAAAACACATGAACCAAGGGTATGGTCCATCCACATAGGGTCCTCTCTTGTTGATCCTCGATCACCACTAGGTGCTCTGTAAATGTGTCTCCATCCTCAGTGTCCAGCTCACCCCAATCAATGAAATGTGTAGGGTCATGCGCATATATTCTCAATTACGAAACATGGAAGACGTCATGCACCCGCTCCAGATATGGGGGTAGTTCAAGGTGATAAGAAACCTCTCCAACCTTCTACATGATCTCTAATATCCCTATGAACCCCGGGGATAACTTGCCTCCCTAGTCGAACTGTCGTAATCCTTGTTGTGGGGAGACTCTTAAGAAAACATGGTCTCTCTACTTGAACTCCAAGGGCCTATGATAGAGATATGTGTAATATTTCAGCCTACTTTGAGCTACCTCATCCACTCATGAATGGATTGTACTTTCTCTATCATTGTATGCACCAACTCTAGGCTCACAAGAGATGTCTCGTTGATCTCTATTCAAAAGAAGGGTGACATGAATGGTCTCCCGTAAAGGGCCTCAAAAGGTGTCATTCCAATGGTAGAGTGGTAGATATTGTTGTATGAAAACTATAACATGGGAAAGTGATCCTCACATATCCATCTAAAGTCTAACATGAAATCCCTCAGCATGTCATCCAACACATGGATAGTTCACTCAGTCTTCCCATATTGTTGGGGGTGAAAGGTTGTACTTATCCTCATCTAGGTCCCAAATACCCCATACAGGACTCTCCAAAACTTTGATGTAAATCACACATAATAATTTAAGGCAATAATCGAGGGAACCCCATGAAGGAAAATGGTCTCCCATATATAAAACTATTCCAAACTCTCCATCGAACAATAATCCCTGATAGCAGGGAAGTGTGTTGACTTTGTGATTCATTCAACTATAACCCAAATGAAAGCATGTCCCTTCACTATGCATGGAAGCCCTATCACAAATTTCATGGATATGTCATCCTGTTTCCACTCTGAGATCTTAAGGTGTTGTAACAAACCTACTAGAACTTGGTACTCAACCTTTACCTACTGATAGGTGAGGCACCGAGAGAAAAACTCATATATGATTCATCTCATGTCAAACCACCAAAACTACCATTGAAGGTCACTATAAATATTATCCACACTAGGATGTATGACTAGGGGAGAAGTATGGAACTTTCATATCACATCCCCCCACATCATGACTGGAACCACCGTCTATCCCTGAAAAAAGATGACAGGATTACCTCATTCATAATATTCATATGGTGAATCCCCCATGGATATATAGTCATGTAAGACCTCACAATTGATGTCTCTCAACTAGGACTCTCTCACACACTCAAGAAGTGGAGGATTGAACACCATCAACTACAGAAAAGTTATGCCCTCTTCTCTACTAGGGTCAACTACAAGGAATCCAACTACTCAGAAGCCTCATACACTAAGTGATCCTAGAACTTACTACTAAAGGTGTCTACTACCATGTTTACCTTCCTTGTAATATAGACTATCTCTAAGTAATAGTCCTATAGGAACTCCAACCAGTGTTGATATCTTAGTTTCAATTCTCTCTGCATGAAAACATACTTGAGACTCTGATGGTATGCGTAAACCATGAATCACTCCCCCAGAAGGTGTTGCATACACATACTTAGGGTGAATACTACCACTGTCATCTCTAGTTCATGAGTCATGTAGTTCTTCTCATGGGGTTTCAACTGCCTTGACCTATATGTAATAAATACCTACCACTGCATCAACACACAACTGATCCCAGCTCCTGAGGCATTGCAATACACTATGTACTCCAAACCCTCCACTGGTATTCTCAATATAGGAGAACTCATTATACTTAGCCTTAACTAGTGGTAGACATACCTAAGATTGATCTTTGAGAACCACCTCACACCTCGCAACTGCTCAAATAGGTCATCAATCATTGGAAATGGGTGCTTGTTCTTTATCATAGCCTGGTTTAGGAGACAATAATCCATAAAAAGCTGCAAGATTACATTTTCCTTTTTCATAAACAACACAGGGCTGCCCAAGTGAACACATTGGGTCATACAAATCCCTACCTCTATAGAACCTCCAACTGCACCACTAGATCTTGAATCCCCATGGGGTCATCAAATGTGCCAATGCAAACATCGATTTATCCCTAGTTCAAGTATAAACATAGGTCCATATCATGTTGGGGAGGTAAACCTAATGATTCATAATACCCCGCCATCATTATAGGGTTTATAGAGATCACTACATCCATCATTCCAAGGGTAATACTAGCCAATTGATAAATTAGTTGTAACCTCCTATGAATGATCTCATCCTGATCTGTCCGAGGATCACTCCTCATAAATGAGGAAAACTCCATCCCACAACCCATAAGCACTACCATACTCAATGATATCAATCATCTGAGAATGGATGGTCGATGACTAGTCCTTACTGAGGAAAACATTATAGGGTGTCACTATCGCTATGGAAAAATTTTGTATGAGGTGCTCTATGGTCATAGAGTAAGGTCGCCCAATTGGCAGAAACATGTGACCATTGAACCTACCTCCATGAGCCTCCAACAAAAGGGTTGAGAAAAATGTCCTATATTGGTATCACTGGTTCTTAAATAGGGGCTGCACACTGGGAAATGTGGCTCCTAACTCGGTGCTAACAACTATAGCTGGAGTAATAGTGGCATAGGTCGTACCCCAAACCATACTCATGCCTCCTAGATAGAAGTATCATATGTCAATAACTTGTCCTTTCCTTTACTTCTTGCTCTCCTCAACCAGGGCCAGATCTGACACCCCATCACATCCACACATCCCAAACACACAATTCAAAGAAACTCCTCCACCAAACCTTGATACTATCCACTTTGGGATGGCACTGAATCACTCACACAGTTTTGAATCATGCTAAAAGGATGCATATCTATATAGGAAGTTTCCCTATTACTTGAATTTATGATTCCATGCAAAAATATCTCCATAATAAGACTCTACCAAATCCCATCATCATCTTGGAGAGGTCTCACCATGAGGATAACCATAGAAATGGATCTTAATTGAGTGGGATACCCAAACCACAGGATCAAGCATGACCTAGACCACCTGATAAGGGATTATATATCAACATGAAACCTTGGTAATCCATGTCTATAAAACCTATAATGCACACTAAACATGGGTATGTCATCTATTGGTACCACCGAAACCAAATGCTTCTCTACGCAGAGCACTAGTTATGAGTGAAACCATCCAATTGGTCGGGATCTTCACAATTTTGAAAAATCATATCACCTAATCAAGCCAAAAATCTATTGACTAGGGAACTAGCTCATCAAAGAACCTTATTGGCCTCTATAATTGGAACTCATAGGGTGAACTAAGCCTGAGAACATCCTCAACATGCTATGCTGGTACCAACTGCTTCTTGATAGGCAGGGGTGATGCTACCTGCCTGACTGGAGGAAAAAATATTGTGGTATGGACCCTAAACTGAGGCCTCATCACTCATCAGATTGTCTTCATAATCTAGAAATTGATAACCTGGATGGATTTCTTTGCAGAGTCATCTCAAAAGTGATTGATACATGCCACGGTCAAATGATAATATATATACATATCAAAGGGGAGATGAGTCAAGAAGGATAGTCAAAGACTTGATCCTATATGACGTATATACCATTGATCCCTACAACCAATGTATTATCATGCCAAGACAACAAGAATATATTTAAGGTCCTGGTGAATGGATACATCAACCCCCCACACTATCACTGGATTCCCAAGCCTGTGAGCCGCAATCAAAATGATTTTACATTGTTTCCCTAATCCCAAAAAAGTCCTCATAAGGGGACTAATTCAAACACCATCTTGGGGATTGAACCACCACTATTAGCAATCATTCATGACATGACCTAAGTCGGGGCTTGAGCCGCAACTACCCCAATCCCACCTCTATAGGCCAGGGGTTGGCGACTAGTGTCGAAGGCATAACTAACACGGGGAGGCTTTTTCCTATGTACCTATATACAGACACATTTCTATATAAATGGAAAAAGTGAAGAGGAATAATAGAAAATGATGCAAAATACTAGGGAAATATCCATGCATGAAAAACCTCTAGACATTAAAATAGTATGGTAGTGTAAACTAAAAAGTAATAGGGAAAAATACACACCTAACAAGATAGATGTCCCAACCTGAAAAAACTAGAAAGTAAAACACCAAGAGAGCCCATATCCTGATCTCCAAGCTATGACCACCATACACTTTCCAAAGTACCAGGTATCCCTAAGATCCTTTGAATTCATCATCGACCTATCTGTCATCTGCATAAGACGCGACATGTGTAGGAAAATCCCATGAAAGGATGAGTATATACATACCCAGTAGGAAACCCCGAAAGATGAAGAGGGTGTAGTAAGAGATACTACAAGGATATAAAGATAGTAAAATAGCACATAGAATGTATAAAGTAATTAAAGAGAATGGTTCAACAAAAATAAATATACAGTAACCTCTTCCAAACATAAGGGGATCAACACAGTGTGTAGATGAACTACACGTTGATTCTTTTCCACCTATAGCAGGAGAGTAGAATCATCTAATCATAAGAAGCTATACATGAAAAGAACGTGGCATACCCCACACGTCTTCTCAACCCATGGAAAGAGAGTAACCAAATCCAAGGTATGGATACAATATATATATATATATATATATATATATATGCTTAGTCAAAAGAAACCCAAATGAGAGAGAAATGGGATTTCCATCTCACAACTCATCCCAAAAAGAAGGGTCACCAATAGTTCCAAAAGTCCATCAATGATTCCCATCATCTCACGTGTCTTCCTAGAAGTAACTATGTGAATGCCCACATATCTCTATTATGCCACATAGCTAAGGGGGCATAAACTCCAAGTAGAGGACCTGCACTCTAGTGCATCGGGTGAGTTTCACTCTGTAAGTATCCATAGAGGACACATGCCCATACTGATGGGGATTCCACTCTAGTGTCACAAGGACCCATTCCCTATCTGATAGGGGGTTTCACTTGGTAGGTATCTATAGAGGACTCATTCCTTGATGTGTCAGAGGGGTTAAAATCTAGTATCATGAGGACTCACGCCCTATCTGATAGGGTGGTTCCACTCGGTAGGTAAAGTACTTGCACCCAAGATAATGGGGTGTTCCACTCTATAGGTTGAGTACCCATGCCCTGTTATGATAGGGGGTTCCACTCTGGTAATCAAGGATCTTCACCCTATCCAATAGGGGGTTCCACTCGGTATGTAGAGGACCCGCACCCAAGATGATGGGGGGTTCCACTCTATAGGTTGATGACCCGTGTCGTGGTACGATAGGGGGGTTACACTATGGTAATCAAGGACTCTCACCATATTTGATAGGAGGTTCCACTTGGTAAGTAGAGGACCTACTCCCAAAATAATGGGGGTTGTACTCTATAGGTTGAGGACCTTCACCCTGGTGCAACAAGGGGATTCCACTCTTTTCATCGAGGACCTGCGCCCATCTGATAGGGGGTCCACTCGGTAAGTAGAGTACTTGTGCCCAAGAAAATGGGGGGTTCCACTCTACATTAATCCTCTGGTGATCCCCCTTGATCACTACCTTTGTCGGACATCGCCTCAATAAGCGTCATTCCCAAAACATTTCACATCATATTCCAAAAGACACAAAAGAGGGAACCATTAAATTTTACATGTAAAAACACTTAGGATATGCTACTCACATTCCAAAATCTGAGTCCAAGATAAATTGATATGTAATATCGAGGTTTCCTAAAAAGGAATAAAGGAGTACACAGTGTGTGAGGTGACCCACACAGTGTGTAGTCCCACTCCATCACATGTTCATGTACCCGGAGGTACATAGCTCACCTACCATGCAGGTATGCATGGCATGTGGGGGATATACATGGAATTACCATGCCACTCGGGGTCCAACTCATGTTCTCATACATGTATGTGTATCCACCTTGTGTCCATGTACTTTACCCCATGTCTGTGTACTTTAGTACATGTCATGCCTCTCTACATAGGGTGTCGCCCATGTCTGGTCGTGCCTGTGTACTCTGGCACATGGAATTTTCTTGGAAGTGTGATCTACCAAACATCTCATTCGCATTGGAAAAGGGGTAAACTACATGTAGGGGTTCTACACAGTATTCCATCCTCATGAATTCCCAAAACCCTACTCATCATAGCCAAGGGGTTACATGTCATGTGTTCATCACAATACATAACTTGTAGTCAGGTTTTTCACAGTTTCCCAGATCCATGTACCACACTTTGAATCTATCCATATCATCGTATATCTCACCTTGTTTCCACCATATATTAGTGTATCTAGTATTGATCATTGTTTTCATCCATCTGGTGGTTGGAAATCTGATTCTGTTGACCAATGGGGGTTCCATTGTATGCACCGCATGAATCAGATTCTTCCTCCATTGATGATTTGATCTATAATCATCCAAAAAATCATCCATGACCCAAAAAAATCCTAGATATATCCTTTATTCATAAGTATGTCCCTCTTATGTCATTGCATCTCAATTATAGGGGTCTAATTGGGCTCAGTACCACTCAGAAACATCTAACTGGGATCGTGGGGTGAACCGGTGAATAATGTGGAGAAATTGAGGGGTAAAGGCACAAGAACAAAAAATTAACCATAGTTGGCCATGAACTTGTGTTCAATGATCAATAATAGTGATATACAGGTTAGAAAACAAGAATAACTAATTAAATCGGTACATAAGAGCATGACAAGGATCCACAATTGGTGTAAATAAATAGAGGGGATTGATATTCTCAATCAATTTAATAAAAATGGTCATAATCCACAAATTAATGATTCCTACCTAGATATTAGATCATTTTTCATTGAATAATTTGTTCATCAATGATCTAAGGAAGTCGTTGTGTTCACTACATCCAGATCTGCCCTGATCCAAAAATTCATCGTTATCTAAAGTGATTCACCAACAGAATGAGAGGAAGAACATTTCTTGGTGATTCTAGGGTTATGAGGCTAACCCTGGGAAAATTTCCATAAAAATTTATTTATAATAAAATCATATTAGGTTAAATGAATGGATGAATTAATTGATTAATTTATTGATTAATCCACTGAATGTACCACCAACAGGCGAGATATCCAAACACCCCACATTGACCTATTTTATGTCACACCTAGGGTATAAAATGCATTCTGGACTCAACCATGATCTTGGATTTTTTATTTGAGATTCTATTTAATATTTATCCTGTTTTCTTTAAGAAACTTCATCCACATAATATAAAATATATTTAATATTTTTATAAAATTAATTTTAGGCACACCAGGACTCAGAATTGCATGTTGTCCAAGTGTCTAGATCTATAATATATGTAGAAATATTTTAGAGTCTAAAAAGGAAAAAATGGGACTCTACACTTGTTTACAAGTAAAAATTACCAAACCACCATTTGATGGATAGGATAAAAGGGCCATAGAGCTTTTAGGATTGGTACACACTAATTAGTGTGGACCATTTCTAGTAAAATCTATAGGTGGGTATTCTTACTTCATAACTTTTACTGATGAATTGAGTAGATATGGATATGTATACTTATTAGTTATAAGTTTGAGTCCTTTGAGGAATTAAATGTAGTAAAGAATGAATTAGATAATCAACTTGTAAAGAAGGTAAATAAACTACGATCTGATCAAGGTGGTAAATATCTTAACCAAGATATTATCAATTTTCTATGAGACTTTGGGATTATATCATAACTCACTCCACCTTACACACCACAGTGGAATGGTTTTTGTGAAAGGAGAAATTGCACATTGTTAGACACAATAAGTTCGATGATGAGTCAAGTGGATCATCTATTATTCTTTTAGGGATATACATTACAAACTGTGGTATACACATTAAACTGAGCACAAACTAAAGTAGAAAATGGAATTCACTTCGATTTATGGAGTGTAAAGAAACTCATTTTGTTTCATACACATGTATGGGGTTGGGAGGCATTTGTTAAGGCCTTATCAGAAAACAAACTAGCACCTTGAGGCATAAAGTGTATTTTTATATGGTATCCTAAGGAAACAAAGAGATGTTACATATAAAACCCCTCAGATAAAAAAGTGATTCTTTCTAGACAATCCATATTTCTTGAGAGGGATCACATACTCAAAAAGGATAGTGGGAGAAAGATTGAATTTTATGATGTTAATGATAAAGATACATAAGAGTTTGTAAAAGAACAAATTCCACATGTCCCATGGAAGAATTTGTTCCTAAAACATAAGTACTACATAGAAGAACTAGAGAGGTAATAGAACCAGAGAGATATGGTTTTCTGGTCACTGAAGATGTTGGCTCATTATTAGTTGACAATGATGAACCATTATCCCAAAAATAATAATTATAGATCTTAGAAGCTATAAGATGGAAAAAAATCCATGAATTCTTAAATGGATTCCATGTATCATAACCAAGCTTGGTTTTTGTTTGATGCTCTAGTGGATGTAAATCCCATAGTGTACAAATGGGTATTTGATAGAAAACTTGACATGGAAGGTAAAGTAAATACCTATAAATAAAGGTTAGTGGATAAATAGTTTAAATAGAATCAATTAATTGATTATGATGAAACCTTTTCACCAGTTTCTATGTTTAAATTCATCAAAATTCTACTTTTTATAGTAGCTTACCTTGAATATGAAATTTGGTAGTTGGAAATAAAAAAAATTTCCCAAAATGGGAACCTTCAAGAAGATGTATATATGACACAAATAGAAGGTTTTGTGACTCCAGGTAATTCCAAAAGTATTTTCAAGTTGCAAAGATCCATTTATGGATTGAAGTAAGCATCCAGGTCATGGAACATTACATTTAATGAAGCTATAAAAGAATTTATTTTCATTAAGAATGAATTTTATCCATGTGTTTATAAGAGGTTTAGTGGGAATTTGGTCATTATCCTAGTAGTATATATTGATGACATATTAGTTATTGGAAATGAAATATCAATATTACAATCTATTAAGGATTTATTAAACAAGTGTTTCTCCATTAAGGACTTATATAAAGTAGCCTATATTCTAGGGATCAAGATCATATGTGATATATCCAAGAGGATGCTTAGACTAATTCAAAATAAATACATTGACTAGATATTAAATAGATTTAGTATGGAACAATCCAATAGGGGATTTATTCTAGTGTCACATGGTATACATCTTTATAAGAAAATTTGTCCTCAAAAACAGTAATAGAAAGAGATAATGAGTAAGATTCCATAATATTTAGCAATAGGATCAATCATGTATGTCATGTTATGTGCCAAAATTGATTTTTCCTATGCATTAATCATGGTATGAAGATATCAAGCTAATCCAAGAGAACAAAATGGGTATGTTGTTAAGGTTATCCTTAAGTATCTGAGAATAAATAAGAATATATTTCTAGTGTATAGAGGATATGAGGAGCTGGTCATCAGGGTTTATAATGATTCTAGCTTTCAAATAGGTCATAATGATCTGAAGTCATATTCAAGATATGTTTTCTATCACAATGGAGGAGTTGTGAGCTAGTAGAGTTCAAAGTATCTAGTTATCGCTAACTCTATATTGGAGTCCAAGTACATAGCCGATTATAATACAGCCAAGGAAGCTATTTATATATGAAACTGTGTCTAAGATCTTGATGTGGTACCTAGTAGTAAAGACCTTATCAAATTGTATTGTGATAATACTACAGTGGTGGATATTGAAAAAGAGCCAAAGTCACATCAACAGACAAAGAACATACTCCAGAAGTATCACCTCTTGAGAAATTTTTCTCATAGGGATGAAGTTTTAGAAATAAGAGTTCTCAAAAAAACATGGAAGAACCCATGAATGAAGTCCTATATCAGTAGAATAATGAGTATCATGTGAGTGCTAGCAGACCGAAGGTTGTTACCAGTTGGCTCTTGTAACAGTCTGGATTTTCATGATGGTATGGATCATTGTTTTTTTACTTAAATTCCTTATTTTATCCCATTTAGTAGTACCCAAGGGAGTCACGGAGGTCATGAGGGTGTTTGAGGCTTGTTTGGAGCCCAGGGCCCCAAAATTTTGAGAAACAGGCTGGGTTGTATGGTTAGTAGAAAATGTCCCACCCAGACTTCATGGTTTCTCTTAACCATGCGGGGCTTTTAGAGAGGAGAAAGGGACCACACTATTATTTAAAACTGTGTGATGCAAGGTGCATGCTCATATGATATTTTAGATGTTTATGATAGAGGATTACCACATGGCTTATGCATGGTTAGCCAAATAGTGCACCCAACCCATGTGGGGTTCCTCCTTGGATAGTGGGTGGAACATGGTTGGCACAAGGTTTGGCCAACCATGTGGTCAAACCATATGACCTATATTTATTTGTGTAAAAAGACCATTTTACCCTTAATTATCTTTAAACTTTCTCCCTCTTTCTCCTTCTATGGTGGATATAACCCCCCATTTTCACCCATACGTACTCTCGTTCTCCTCCACCTAGGGATCTTATGTTCTCCCACATCCAAACTCTAAATGGATCACCATTAGAAGAATTGGATATCTAGAAGTAAGATTATTAATTATCTTGCTTTCATTCTTAGTTTCTCTTCCCATTTATGACACTATTTTAGTGCAATATCATTCACCCAATTTTTAGGGCATTGGTCTATTTATCTGATTTCTTTCATTCTACTTCAAACTTGAAGTCAATATTGGATGAGGAGTCATCTACATCCCTACAGTAGGTGGTCTATTTGTTTTACCTAAAAGTTATGATGTTTTAATTGCTTTTTTGTTGTGCCTCACTCTAGAATTTATCACGCATTGACTTAAAATGTGTTATTCCCTTATAAATAAATATAAGTATGTTTTTATACTACCTTAGACCCTTTCTAAGTGATTTGAGGATGTCGAACTCATTCAATTACACCCCTTTAGGTGTGATAAATAAATTACCCTCTTTTATATAATTGTTTAGTTGACCAAAGAACTTTCTAAGTGTTTGGATTGATCATGGAATTGAATTACATTTACTTGATGAATTAAATGGCTTGTTTAAATTAAATGGAAATGGGTGGAAAAGCCATGCCGCATGTTTTATCATTTTGAACTTGAGTTATTTAAATTGTGAACTATTGGATATTTATTCTATATAGATGTAAATGCATTAGAGGCGATTCCTCATCATTGTTATTGTTATTATTATTATTATTATATTTTTATTGGATAGTGAACAATGGTTAAGGGACTTGCTGGGCATGATGTTTCACTCTCCCTTATATTTGGTGTCGAGCATGACATCTCTCACCATTATACTTTTATTTAGATAATGGGAATGATGCTCCATGCTCCTATTCTTCAAGTGTTGGGCATAAATAATCACCCCACCTTCTCGAGTGACATGAATGTTGTCTTGCATTAATATGGGATTATAGGCTTGTACCCATGCTAGAGCCATTAACTTGTTAAACTAGTTATGGACACCTAAGTTACGCCTTGGGTCCATCTAGCACCTTGTATCCATGTATATGGCTCTAAACATCCTCACGTATAGTGTGCATATACATGTATACATATTATATATATATATATATGATTATTATATATATATATATATGATTATTATATATATATATATATATATATTTGTGGTTATTGATCAGACTCTTACACTAGCTTATGCCGAAGCTATAGATTCATCCATGTGTCTTGTAGGAACCCGATCCAGTTGGTATTTATTATTCAACGTTGTTTATTATTCATTATACATGCACACTATTATGTTATTTACACTGGATGGATTATTTCTAAACACTTTTGGTGGTGGTATACTGAGTTTATCTCACACCCTACTCAGGTTGTCTTTGGTACCCGAGTAAAATTCATGTATGCGGGTATGGATAAGAGAAAGTACCCTACTAAAGATGTTTGATCTTCTTTACTTATATCACTCAGTATGGGAGCATAGGACCGAGCATATGCTCATCATTCTAGAGGAACATCCTCTTGTCCTTTTTGTATTTTTGTATAGCATGTTGTGTATGCATGTACCTTGTATCCCCTATTTCCTTTTTGTATCTTAGCATTCTATTAAATAGTCATGTATATGAATCAACCTATGAGATTTTGATTATTATTTTAGTTTCTTGGTTATTTATGCTCCTGTAGTTGATTATCATTTGTTTATGTTATGCCATCTGTTATATAATGCTTTTTTTGTTGGTTTATTTATTATATCTATTGTACCACTCGGGTATGAGGGTATAGTCTCCCCACTGTACCACCTTAGACCCTTGCTACTATTTGGAATCCTCTAGCGTATGGGGAGGTGCTCTTAAATCCATGTGAACCACCGACTTGGGGCATTGTTCAAGTGGCTCTTGGGTCAGGATGTTACAAAGTGGTATCAAAGGGGTTTTTTCCTTTTGTCTTACTATTTGGGTATTAGACGGGATACTAGGATGTAATGGAATTTGGTAATGATCATGTGTTTGGGAGTATCAAACCCACGTATATGGGAAACCCAAATTACTTGGGATGAGTTATTACTCATATTGGATTACACCTGTTATAGTTTATACGACTTCATCATTTAGTGATGCACATGTTTTGTGACTTTATTCATGTTGATATTTTTTTATTTATTATGGACTATCTTTTCTTTGGCATGTTAGGCAATAAATTAACATATCATGCATCATTATAGGAACATTAGTACTAATATGTCATGAATTTTCCCATTCCATGTCTACTTTCTGTGTGCATTTTCCTATTGTATATAGTTTGTGCCTTGATTATTATATAGTGAAATGTGATAACATTTATTGCAGGGATAATACAATTAGGTAAATTAAAGTGCCTAGGTCAATCTAAATGGTTTCTTCCTGCATAGGTTGGTGATGACACCTTGATTGGATGATTATATCACGTTGTGGGTTATAGACCTATTGGTTCCATGGACCATGACAATGTCAGTTGATTGGGTTACTTTAATATCAAAGGTGATTTAAGGAGAAAGTACTTATACAAATCCTAAGTGGTGATTTGAGTAAAAAAATCATTGAATATAACCTATTATATACTAATACTGAATATAAAGGTTATTGCAACATAATATTGTTGTTTATATAAAATACTATGGACTCAAATTAAATTAAACTTTTAAATAAAAAGGTAATAGATAAAGGGAATTTCAATTGAAAAGTAAAGGGTGTTTTCCTCTATAACTTGCAATTGAAACTCCATATACTAGAACCCCTATCATTTGATATGATACCTAGACCCAAACACGACCTTAGTTGTGGGTAGTTGGGAGTGTATCTTACGTTCTTATGGCCTGTTATGGTCTCTCCTTCCATAGATACCTAGATTTTGGAGCAAGTAGAGAGGTGTAATTTTTCTATAAGAAGGTTGTGTACCAGTGTTGTTATCTATCTATAATATTTTTGACTATTAGATTCTATTCTGAGGTGTGCGATTGGAATTATATAATCATGCCACCACAACAGCCTTGATTGTATGTCAAGAAGGTAGTGACAACCATGCACCAGAGGTGGTGGGCCTTGAGCCTCCAGTGATACCTCTTATTATTACACCTATGGAACCACCTATTATTCCTGATAAGGGCACCAATGGCCAATTTTGAGAGGGATTTTTTCATATGATATAGTATATGAAAGGTGTCGCTCGACATGCCCTGACTATGGTAGAGTTGACTCAGGGGTTCCAAAAGCAGAATACTCTCACCTTTTTGGGGGATGGTAGACCACATACTCTTAAGTCATGGAAGGAAGTCATGATTTATATTTTCAAGCATCTGGAGACACCTCCAGAGTGGAGGGTCAAGCTCACTTCTTATATGATATGCAGTTCTACCAAGTGATGGTGGGATTTCATTACCTAGGCAGACCGACATCGAGATATGGTCTGGGTGGAATTATAGATGATATTTTATCATTACTTCTTTCCACATACATTGAGGGTTGATTGGTCTAGAGAGTTTATAAACCTACACTACAATAAAACTGTCGTTTAGCGGTGGTTTTTTCACGGCGGTTTTAAAAATCGCCGTTAAACGTGTTTCGGGCCGCTATTTCGCGGCGGTTTAAAAACCGCCGCGAAATGCCATAAATTTTTTTTATTTTTTTTATTTTTTTTTAATTCTTTTCGAGGATTAGCAGTGGTTTTTTAAAAAACCTCCGCAAAATAGCGGCGGTTTTGGTAAAACCGCCGTGAAATGAAAGGAAAACATAAAAAAACACAAGAAACCTCGAAATCACTAAAACGACCATAAATTTTGATCCGGGCGTCCATTGGAGCACCACGACCAGTCAAATTGAAGCTCATGAAGATATCTAGAGGCACATATAATCAAAACCGTGAGACGGTCTAAGGTAAGGAAGATATTAGAGTTATAAGAAAGTTGAAAAAAGTTCTCCAACTTCAAACGGACATAACTTTCCCTCCGGGTGTCCGTTTGGGCTCTACCACATATCAAATCGAAGCCAGCGAAGAGAGATACGCACCAGTTCAACAGAATCAAGCTTCTAATGTGTTTTTCGACCCCAAAAACCCCTCTGAAGGCCTCCGAAACCCCGTTTTCGTCACCGGTGTCCTGAAGAACTTGTCTTCAAACTGACCTAACTTTTGATCCGCGTGTCAGTTCGAACTCCTCCACCTGCCAGATCATAGCTCGTTCTATGAGCTTAAGTTTGACTGGTCGCGGCACCCACATGAACTCCTGGATCATATGTTATGGCCTTTTTAGTGGGTATCAGGTTTGTTATGTTTTTCGATGCCTCGTTTCTAGCACCCGTTCCCCGTCAGCTTTTTTTTAAATGGTCGTAACTTCTGATCCGTCTGTCCATCCAGACTCTTTCACCTTTTAGGTTGAAGATCGTTTCAGGATCTTTGATTTGACAGGTCGCGGATCTAAAATGGACTCTTGGATCATAAGTTATCTCCGTTAATGTGAGTCCAATGTTTTAGTCTCTTTATGACCATTTTGACGGGTTTTAACGGTTGCTCCATTTATTACTGTTTATTTGGGTTTCTATGACTTGTTATCTTTATCAATGGTTTTTTGTGGGTTATTATGATGATTATGTTGAATTATTAAGGGGTTTTCCAGAGTTGTCATGAGTTTTCATGCGTTCTCATTCTTTCTAATGCCTCATTCTTCATATGTTTCTCCATCAGTTTTCATCTGTTTTCATGCGTTTTCATGATTTTTTATCCCTTATCACGTCTTTTCATAATTTTTCATGTGTTTCCTTTATTATTTATTATTTATAATATACTTTAATTTATTTATTATCTATTATTTGTAACTGGTTATTTATTATTTATTATTTATTATTTATTATTTATATTTATTTATTATTTATTATTTATTATTTATATTTATTTATTATTTATTATTTATTATTTATATTTATTTATTATTTATTATTTATATTTATTTATTATTTATATTTACTTATTACTTATTATTTATTATTTATTATTTATTATTTATTATTACTAATAATAAAATATTATTATTAATAATAATATTTGTTACTGGTTATTTATTATTTATTATTTATTATTTATTATTTATTATTTATTATTTATTATTTATATTTATATTTATTATTTATATTTATTATTTATTTATTATTTATTTATTATTTATTATTTATTATTTATATTTATTTATTGTTTATATTTATTCATTATTTATTATTTATTATTTATTATTATTTATTATTTATATTTATTTATTATTTAGTATTTATATTTATTTATTATTTATTATTTATTATTTATTTATTATTTATATTTACTTATTATTTATTATTTATTATTTATTATTAATTAATTATTATTACTAATAATAAAATATTATTATTAATAATAATATTTGTGACTGGTTATTTATTATTTATTATTTATTATTTATATTTATTATTTATATTTATTATTTATTTATTATTTATATTTATTTATTATTTATATTTATTTATTATTTATTATTTATTATTATTTATTATTTATTATTTATATTTATTTATTATTTATTATTTATATTTATTTATTATTTATTATTTATATTTATTATTTATTATTTATTATTTATTATTTATTATTTATTATTTATTATTTATTATTTATTATTTATTATTTATTATTTATTATTTATTATTTATTATTTATTATTTATTATTTATATTTATTTATTATTTATATTTATTTATAATTTATTATTTATTATTTATTATTTATTATTTATTATTTATATTTATTTATTATTTATTATTTATATTTATTTATTATTTATATTTATTTATTATTTATTATTTATATTATTTATTATTTATTATTTATTATTTGTTATTTATATTTATTTATTATTTATTATTTATTATTTATTATTTATTATTTATTATTTATTATTTATTATTTATTATTTATTATTTATTATTTATTATTTATTATTTATTATTTATTATTTATTATTTATTATTTATTATTTATTATTTATTATTTATATCTATTATTTATTTATTATTTATTATTTATTATTTATTATTTATTATTTATTTATTATTTATTATTTATTATTCATTATTCATTATTTATTATTCATTATTCATTATTTATTATTTATTATTTATTATTTATTATTTATTATTTATTATTTATTATTTATTATTTATTATTTATTATTTATTATTTATTATTTATTATTTATTTATTATTTATTTATTATTTATTTATTATTTATTATTTATTATTTATTATTTATTATTTATTATTTATTATTTATTATTTATTATTTATTATTTATTATTCATTATTTATTATTCATTATTTATTATTCATTATTTATTATTTATTATTTATTATTTATTATTTATTATTTATTATTTATTATTTATTATTTATTATTTATTATTTATTATTTATTATTTATTATTTATTATTTCTATTTATTTATTATTTGTTATTTATTATTTATTATTTATATTTATTTATTATTTACATTTATTTATTATTTATTATTTATTATTTATTATTTATTATTTATTATTTATTATTTATTATTTATTATTTATTATTTATTATTTATTATTTATATTTATTTATTATTTATATTTATTTATTATTTATTATTTATATTTATTTATTATTTATATTTATTTATTATTTATTATTTATTATTTATATTTATTTATTATTTATTATTTATTATTTATTATTTATATTTATTTATTATTTATTATTTATTATTTATTATTTATTATTTATTATTTATTATTTATTATTTATTATTTATTATTTATTATTTATTATTAATTATTAATTATTAGTTATTTGTATTTATTAATTATTTATATTTATTAATTATTTATTATTTATTATTTATTATTTATTATTTATTATTTATATTTATTTATTATTTATTATTTATTATTTATTATTTATTATTAATTTTTATTTATTATTTTTTATTTATATTTATTTATTATTTATTATTTATTATTTATTATTTATTATTTATATTTATTTATTATTCATTATTTATTATTTATTATTTATTATTTATTATTTATTATTTATTATTTATTATTTATTATTTATTATTTATATTTATTTATTATTTATTATTTATTATTTATATTTATTTATTATTTATTATTTATTATTTATATTTATTTATTATTTATTATTTATTATTTATTATTTATTATTTATTATTTATTATTTATTATTTATTATTTATTATTTATTATTTATTATTTATTATTTATTATTTATTTATTATTTATTATTTATTATTTATTATTTATTATTTATTATTCATTATTTATTATTTATCATTTATTATTTATCATTTATTATTTATTATTTATTATTTATTATTTATTATTTATTATTTATTTATTATTATTATTTATTATTTATTATTTATTATTTATTATTTATTATTATCGATTTTATATCTATTATTTATGTATTATTTGTTTTTTCAATTAATATATATAAGTATATTAAATTCTGTTTATTAACCACATGAGGAGCTTGCTGGAGTGGTAAAATCTTTGGAAAATATGCAAGAGGTTAGGGATTCAAATCTCACCAAACGCAGTATTTCTTTATATTGCATGGGCATGTGCATGGGCATGTGCATGAGAATGTGCATGCATGGATAAATAAAGTAAATAAAGTAATACGAAATAAATAAAATAAATACGAAATAAATAAAATAAACAAAATAAATACGAAATAAATAAAATAATTAAATAATTAAATAAATAATTAAATAATTAAATAATTAAATAATTAAAATAAAAAAAATTAAAATAAATAAAAAAAATTAAAAAAATTTAAAAACTGCCGCTAAATCATTTAGAGGCGGTTTAAACCGCCGCGAAACGTTCTGCGACGGTTTTAAAAACCGCCGCGAATAGTTTCCCGACACACGATTTCGCGGCGGTTTTTCAAACCCGCCGCTAAATCGTGATTTTGCCGTAGTGCTACATCAAAGAGCCATGTCTATCATGGAATATTCTGCTTGTTTTACTGAGATGATGAGATTCTCCCTAACTTTAATGGGTGATGATCTTATGACTGTAAGGAAATTCAAGGATGGGGTGGTATATATCGTTCAATAATAGGTGAATGTCTTTTGGTTGATGACTATTTCTAATATTGTCAATTAGGCCCTCGTTACTAAGAGGAATTTGAGGGAAGCCGATGGTGGGAACCAGGGTGGTTCAGCACTCAGACCTATTAGTGGTTCTTCTAGAGGAAGGAAGCATCGCTTTGAAGTTTCTCATAGGGGTAAAAATAGTTAAGAATCTCATGATGATATCTTCTTGATATGTCACCAGTACGGGAAGCTGGGAAATGCTAAACCTTAGTGTATGTGAGATCCAGTGGAATGTAGAGGCTGCAAATAGGATGGGGCATATCCAGTGCTTCTGTAAAACTTTTCTATCAGTTCCTAGAGAGCAGGGATATATACTTACCCCACATTTTGGAGTGGGGCTAGTAGTATCTTTCCAGGTTGATAGATGGAATACCACCGTCATATTAGGCCGAGGTGGTGGTCAAGGAAGAGAAAATCAGACTTAGGGATTGCAGTGCCAGTAGAGCGGGCCTACTCAGGGCAGTCAGGATGTGACTCTGGGCTATAGTATGGGCTAGTTACATGTAGTGCAGCCTATGTCGAAGGATTAGAGCACCAGAACTTCTACTATTGGAGGTATTATTCTAGTATCATCTACTTTAGTGTCTACTTTATTTGACACTGGCGCATCATAATCTTTTATATCTGAGAAAATTCTGGAGAGTCTGGGCCTTGAGAGAGAATACTATTATGATGTTATGACACTTGATACCCCATTGAGTTTTTGATTATAGGGTGTTCTCTGATCTAAGGATTGTCCCCTTGAGATAGGTGGATATATCTTTGAGTGGAGTCTTTTCATCCTTAACATGATAGGGTTTGAAATAATTATCAGGATGGACTGGATAGTTCCCTATCAAGTCCATATTGATTACTATCACTGGAGAGTGATATTTACATCACCATAGGGTAGAAGACATATCCATAAGTAAGAATGGTATATTCATTCTTCTCAATAAGGACTTGAGCATCATGGGATGGGTAGAGTGACAGCCCATATTACGAGTATTTTCTTGGAGGATCAGGGGTTATGACCTAATTTTTTTCCTCCTATAGTGGATCGTTTTAGGGACGTCTTCCTTGATGAATTTTCTAGGATACCTCTAATAAGAGAAGTATAATTCACCATCAATCTAGTTTTATGAGCTGCACTAGTATCCATTCTTCCTTATAATATGGCACCTATAGAGATTCTAGAGATCAAGAAATAGTTGGAAGACTTCGAGCCTAAATGATTTATCAAACCTAGAACTTCACCATTGGGTTCACTGGTCCTTTTTTCAATAAGGAAGATGGTACCCTTGAGATTTTTGTGGATTACCGATGGTTGAACCAACTTACAGTAAATAACCAGTATCCACTTCCTCAAATAGAAGACCTCTTTAATCATATTTGAGGAGCAAGGGTGTTCCCAAAGATTTATTTGAGGTCGGTTAATTATCAGGTGTGTGTCAGGTTATCATACATACCTCGCACAACTTTCTGGAGAAAGTATAGTCTTTACAAGTACCTGGTAATGTCATTTGGTCTCACAAATGTGCTAACAGTCGTTATAGATCAGATGAATTGATTTTTTCACCCGTATCTGGATTCATTCATGGTATTCTTTTTGGATTACATCTTAATGTATTCTCATTCTTGACATGAACATGACTAGTATCTTGAGATCATGTTGAATACACTGGGAGAGCACCATATTTATGAAAATGTAAAAAAATGCCACCTTTGTATCAATAAGGTTTGCTTATTGAGTCATATCATCTCAGATATATGAGTATCAATAGACCCAGAGAAGGTGAGAGTTGTAGTTTTCTGTGATCATACCAAGAACATCTTTGATATACAGAGTTTCTTGGGGACAGTAGGGTTTTACAGATGCTTTATCTAGGATTTATCATGCCTGGAAGCACCTCTTGTGGGATTGACTAAGATGGGTTTGAAATTCATGTGGTAAAAATCTTGTGAAGAATATTTTCAGGGGTTAAAGAGCCGATTGACTTCAACATTGATCCTGATTCTTTCAGAGACAAGAAGGGGCTATATTATTTACTGTGATGCATCAGGTATCGGTATGGCAGATGTTTTGATGTAGGAAGAGTGAGTATTCATGTACGGGTCTCATTAATTGAGTCCTTATGATCAGAACTACCAGATGCATGACCTAGATCTAGCTATTGTAGTTCATACTTTATGCTATTAGAGGAATTATTTACATGGGGAGAGTTTTGTGGTATTCATGCATCACAAAATCCTTAAGTACATCTTTACACAACATGATCTAAATATCAAAAAGTGTATATGGGTTTAATACCTACAATAATTCGATTTTGAGCTTTCCTATATGCTTGATAAATGAAATATTGGAGCCGATGATCTAAGCTAGAAGTCTCAGACACATGTAGTTTAGGAGACCAGTGGTGGGTGGAAACTCATGGAATTATTTTCAAAGATGCATATTGAGGTTCAGAAGTATCATGGGTAGAATATCCTCTCAGCCTTAATAGTGACCTCTACCCTTCTGGAATGGGTGATAATGAGGCAACTCTCAGATTCTAGGGGCTTAGTCCTAAGAGATATTATCTCATATGAAGATTCATCTTCTGGTTGGACCGTAGATGAGGATGGGATCATATGATTTCATGGGAATTTTTAGGTCCCAACAGACATCAGAGATGAGATGATGTGGGAATTTCATTCCTTGGTTTGGGTGGTATATCCCTATGTCAAAAATATGTATTGAGAGTTTTGTCGCTAGTATTGGTGGCCTAGTATGAAACAGGAGATAATCAGTTTTATCACTCAGTATTCCACCTATTAGTAGTCAAAGGCAGAACATCAATGATCAATATGAATTTTATAGCTATTGTCCATTATTGAGTGTAAATGGGATTATTTTTATATGGACTTCATTATTGGTTTTCCTAGATCGACTCATGGAAATGATACAGTTTGGGTTTTCATTGATCGATTGATGAAGGTCACACATTTCTTACCTATTCGAGAGACCATCTTGGTAGACAAGATAGGGATTTTATATGTCAGTGAGGTCATACATCTTCAGGGAGACCTATATTATATCATATGTAATAGGGATGATTATTTCACATCTCAGTTCTAGAAGGGGTTTCATAAGGCCTTGGGTACATAGGTGATCCTGAGCATGGCATATCACCCTCATACTAATATACAAACAAAGTGTACGATTCAGGAGTTAGAGGACATGCTCCATGCATGTGTCCATGATTTTGTGGGTTCTTTGGAGAAACACATAAATTCTATTGATTTATCTTATCATAATAGTTTTTAGACTACCATTTAGATGGATCCTTATAAAGACTTATATGGTAGGACTTTTCAATCACCTATGTGCTGGTTAGAGGTAGGGGAGTCATCTTTTCTTGGATCTTGTATCGTCTAGGAGACTATAGAGTAGGTCCAGTTGATCAGGAAGTGCATGTTGATAGCTCAATATAGATAGTAGTCATATTCCAATTGATGTTGGAAACCTCATGAGTTTGAGGTTTGGAACTAGTTTTTCTTGAGAGTTTCGTTGAGGTTAGTCCATTGACAAATTTGGAAGCGGGGTAAGATTTTTCCTTGATTTTTGGACCTTTTGAGGTTTTGGAATAAATCAGACCATTATCTTACCAGATAGAACTTCCTTAGAGATACCAGTCTCTGTATGAATTATTTCAAATATCTCATCTTTTTTGAAATTATCTAGACTCTTTGAACATTCTATAACCTGATGAGGTTGAGTTCAAGGTGGATGCTTCCTTAGAGGAGCATCTGGTGCATATTTTTGATTAGATCGTTAATATACTCTGAGGAAAGATGGTTCCTTTAGTATGGGTGGTATGGCAGCATGACCGAGTACAGGATGAGACCTGGGAGCAGGAATATGATATACGAGCCCAGTTTCTGGATCTTTTCTCAGATGATCCCTCTTTACCCTCTGAAGTCCAACTTAGGGATGAGTTTCTTTAAAGAGGAAAGGTTGTAAAAACCCATCTTTTCATGAAAGTATGGATCATTGTTTTAGGATTAAATTCCACAGTTTGGCCCTTATAATGGTAACCAATGGAGTCACAGAGTTCCTGAGGGTTTATGAGGCCTTTTTGGAGACCATATCCCTAAAATTTGGAGAAACATACTGGGATGCATGGTTAGTAGAAACCGTACATCCCAAACCGCACAATTTCTTCTAGTTGTGTGGGGTGTTTAAAAGGGGATAAGGGGGTCACACGGTTGTCTAAAACCATGTGAGATGAGGTGCATGCCCATGTGGGATTTCAAATATTTGTGATAGAGGATTAATTCATGGCTTTCATACAGTTATCCCATCTAGGGTTCCTCCTTGGATAGTGGGTGGCACACGGTTGGCACACAGTTTGGCCAACCATGTGTCCAAACCGTGTGACCCATATATTTTTGGGTAAAATGACCATTTTTACCTAATTATCTTTAAACCTTTTCCCACTTTCTCCCTTATTCTATAGTGGATAGAACCCCCCCCCCCCATTTTCACCCATAGGATCTCTCATTCTCCTCCACCTAGGGATCTTGAGTTCTCCCTTATCCGAACTCCAGACAGATCATTGTTGAAAGCATCATATAGCTAGAGGTAAGATCCTTAATCCTCTTACTTCCATTCTTAGTTTCTATTTCCATATCTCATGTTATTTTTGTGCAAACTCATTCACCCTATTTTTAGGTAATTGGTTCATTTCTCTGATTTCTTCCATTCTACATCAAATCTAAAGATGATATTTAACAAGGAGTCATCTATGACCCTAAGGTTGGTGGTCTTGTTTTTTTTCTAAAGTTGTGATGTTTTCATTGATTTTCCATTATGCCGCACGATGTCCTTTTCCACATGTTTCCTTAAAATGTGTTCTTACCTTATAAATAAATATAAGTATATTGTTATATTCCCATGGACTCATGTTAAGTGATTAGAGGATGTCGACCTTGTTCAATGCCACCTCTTTGGGTGTTCTAAGTAAATTTCCCTCTTTTATATAACTTTATAGTTGATAAAAGAACCTTATAAGTGTTTGTATTGATCATGGAATCGAATTTCTTCACCTTGATGAATTAAATGGATTGTTTAAATTAAATGGAAATGGGTGGAAAGGCCACGCCTCGTGTTTTATCATTTTGAACTTGAGTTATTTAAATTGTTCACCATTGGATATTTTTTCTATATGGTTGGAAATGAATTAGATCATATTACTCATAGTTATTATTATTATTATTATACCATTTATATTGGCTAGTGAATGATGGTTAGGGGACTTTTTGGCCATGACGTTTCACTCTCCCTTACATCAGTTGTTGACAATAACGTATCTCAATGTTATACTTTTATTTATATGATGGGAATGACACTCCATGTTCTTATGCTTCTAGTTCTAGGAATGATAACTCACCACACCGTCTTAAGTGAAGTGAATTATGTATTTAATTCATATGAGATTATGGGCTTGTACCCTTACTGGATTCATTGACTCATTAGACTAGTTATGAACTCTTGAGTTATGCCTCGGGTCCAGTTAGCACCTAGTATCCATGTATATAGATCTAAACTTCCTCAAGTATAATGTGAATATATATGTATACATATTATATATGTGTGTGTGTGTGATTAATATATATATATGGTTACTGATCAGACTCTTCCGTCTTCTTATATCGAAACAGGTAGATCCAGCCTGGTGTTCTTTATAAACCTTAGTCAGCAGGAATTTATTATTCAATATTTTTTATTATTCATTATACTTTCACATTACTATTTTAAAGTCCCCAAACCTAGTATCCCTAGAGATGGTTCCTTACTTGATTATGTTGGTACTAAGTATAAGTAATCATATCCCAAAGGAAATAATAGTTTAGTAGCTTTGGAAAACTAGATGTAAATAAAAGTATTGCATTACAATATGAAATAAAATACAACATATTAACACCATTGGAAAAACCCCTATTCTCAAAGATTATCCTAGCATGTCAATCATAATATTTATCTTGGAATCCTAGGGAAAAATAAAACATAAGAAAGGGGTGATATAAGATACTTATTAAGGGTAAGCATACAACAGAATCTATCATAAATAAATATAAAAAATAAGGTAAGGTGAATAAATAAAAACATGTTCCATTAAAACATAATCTTGAGAATAATATGGAAGGACTAAAAGATGATCAAATATTTTCATGTAAATAATCACATAAAAGTGAAACTTAAACATGGGTATTCTACTAGTTGAACAATCACATGGATTATAAATAACTAATATCATAATGATGGAATTCATAATGTGTGACATCATAAATATACCATCAAGGCTTCAGCCAAGAAACCATATATAATCGGGTAAGACATCAACCAATACCCAAACTAGTTTGTCTCTTGAGACCCATCGATTCATCGAGGGGCTATATAGAGCCCCACCCATCACTTACTAAATATAATTCATTCCTCATATGAAAGGGTTGAAACATAATCAACATATACATTCATATTGAAACTAGAATATGAAATGTTAATAACTTTCCTCAAACAATAATCATAATCATAAATCATTCAGTGTAATATGATGAATGGTGTCAAAATAACACATCAACAATTAAACTAATCATAAAAAATTGAATAAAATATGATGGATGGTATAATAAGAGATCAATATCAATTGAGAATAATATCCAATAAAGGGTGTTGAAATAGATGAAAATACTCTATTAAAATCTTTAAGAAATTCTTGAGAGAAACACCACTTTACTTTGAAATCATTTATTTAAAATGTTTATAAAATATAAAAGAAAAAATTTTCTTTTAAAATAACCCTGTAAACATGTAAAGGATTCCTCAAGACATTAATTCATCATGAAATTGGGGAAATTATCTCATTCCATATAATTTAAAAAACTTTCCTTTTAAATTTTAAAAAATAAACATTTAAAAGAATATTTTTAAAAGAAAGTGTGAGTGTTAACCAAATGAATTGACTATGTGTATCAGTTATAAATCTATATAAAACAAGTGTAAATAAAAAATAATATAATCAAAATTTATTTAAAACATAATTATAGCATGAAATAATCAATGTAGTAGAAGTTTAACCCAAATAATGAAAATTGGGTTAAGAATTCCCTTACCACTATGTAATCAGTCGAACTGTATGCCCCAAAAAATTAATGAACATAAAATGAAATATTGATTTTTATGAAGATAAATATTTACATGATATGATATATTAAAGTTAAGTATGTAAACCACGCATAATAAATAAGGTTTGAATAAGGAATATATCTCACAAAAGTAAAAGTGAGATAAGAAACCCTTACCTCATGTATGAAAGCATTCTGCACTTGTACTTAATGTACCAGATAATAAAATTATATTCATTAATTACTTAATTTAGAACATTTTAACCATATATTTGATTTATTATAATTTTATTAAGTTAATTTATGGCTATTTTTATGAGTTATAATGTTTAATTGTGTTGTTTCGGAAGCGTTCGTTTCATGGTTTTATGGTTGGTTCTCTTGAGTATAAATATGAGAGTTCTTGTAAAATGGGAACAACTTATCCAGAAGTAAAATTATTTAGTATTAATGAACTTACAAAATTTTAAATGTTATCATGTACTATTTTTTTATATGGTATGATGATGATTCATTGGATAAAATGTTGATGAAAATTTCTTAATTTATTTTGGCGGTTTTTACGACCATCACGAACTTGTGTTGTTTTATTTAATATTATATTTATAAATTGGTTTCAAAACATGATATAAATTATAATATATATATTAAAATATTATTTAACTATAATAATAGTTTTATGACCAGTCTTTAAGGTATTAATGGAAAATGAAAACTTGTCATCCATGAAGGTGGTGATTCGACACATCACGGACAATATTTTCATTTTAAAAATAAAAGGATTGGAGAAGGGATTTGGTGATAGATAATACATTGGCATAATAAAATTCCAATATATATGTAATAATGTATCTACCATTCCACTTTTTATAGGGTATGTGAGGATAGGATAAGAAATGAAAAGAAATTAAAAGAGAAAGGAGGATTTTACCTCTTCAATAACATCTCCTTGGGAACCTCTTTAAGAAACTCGAATTTGGTCTTTTAGTAAGACCAAAATATCTTGGACATGGGGAAGAGACTTGGGAATAGAATTGGGTATAATTTGGATAATCTTAAAGTCTTAGAAGGTGTGATGTGAAGGGGTGGTATTTATAGGAGAGGGGAGATATGTTTTTTGATTATTTTATTTAGTTATTTATTATTTGGGCTCAAGAATATCAATAGTGTTGATTCTTGAGACTAAGTAGAGTAAATACTGAATTTTTGTTTTAAATAATAGGTTATTATATTATCAATTACTCAAAAATTAATATACTTAACTTATAATATTAAATACCGTAAATTATAGTATTTCACTATTCATTAAAAATTCAATTATTTAAAAAATCCCAAAAAATCACCCTAACCATTTTTTGATGTTTAGATTTAAAAAATGGACTCCATTTTATGAAAATAATTTTCAAAATATAATAAATTTAATTTTCAAATAAAAGCATCATTTATTTGAAATATATAGTTTTTAATATTATAATAGATTTTACGACACTTTGAAATTTTAATTATGCTCTCATAAAACCATTTTATAATTATAATGTAAAAAAATATTAATTTATTAATCTATTTTATGAAAATAAATTTTCTTTTAAATAACTAAATTAATTATAAAATTGTAAATAAATATTTAGGTTTCACAAAAATATCAACACTTAATTTATCATTTGTAAAACATTTATTGTAACGATCCGAACTGTTTTAAATAAAATTCCCCTTTTTGGTTTATATAAATGTATCATCATGAAATATAATTATAGAAAACACATGAACTTATTTTTTTATTATATCCTATTGGATTTAAAAGACTGTTAAGAATCATTAACGTTGATAATATAGTCATTGAACAATGATTTCAGGATTATTATAAATATAAGGTTTTAACAAATACAATTGATACATAAAACATGATGACCTCAACCAATAGGATCATATCCTATGAATCCCATTTATCATAGATTTAGAGGGTAATACCATTTCTAGTATTTTCTCTTGACCAAACCCAAGTTGAGATCTAATAACTTAAGCATGAACGAAACCATTTATAGGAGAAGTTCAATCTCATTAAGATCACGACCCAAACCATGTTCACCGAACCGCCCCATGAAAGTCCCACCATCACACACTTACTCTTAGGGAATTTTATAGTGTATTAAAAGGATATGTATCAAGACTCTATCAATATAAATATGTACTTTTTTATAGAATAATGAATATATATATTTTCATCCTATTATTATTACTTTGTAAATGATTTTTATTTTGATATAATAAAGCACAAATTGTATTTTTTGTTAATATTAAAATTCAATTAATGAATTTTTGAATTAATAAATTTTTGAAATAAATAATATTTTAATATTATTAAATAATTTTTTTCATATATAAATGATCATATATTTTTTATGAAGTCAAATGAAATTTTTATAAGGGTTTGAAAACTGTTATTGTCAAAAAAAACCCAGCATTTCTTAATAAATGTAGATTTTATTTTAAAAGTGTAAATTCTATATTTAGAAAATTATTTAGATAAAATTAATATTATTTTTGGAATCATAATTTCTAAATTATCCAATGGTGAATTTTTTATAATTTTATGAGATTGTTGAATTTTTTGGTAAAAATTAAATATCGTATAAATATACTTTGTGTTTTATGGCATCATAATGACCCAAACGTGATGTAATAATTACTATAAATGGGATACATGACCAAATATATGTTTTAATTTTAAAATAATTTGATTTTTAAGTTTATTTTATTTATTTTGTAAAGCCATTATGAATCCTCCAAAACTTATAATATATTTTAATGTTTTAAAATCCTTTCTGTAAGAGCGTGACTCACCTCCACATAAGAAAGGGTATTATTTTAATAATTTAGGCCCTTTGACTTATGAAATAATGTTAACCACTCCATTTTAGAATAAACCTTTGGAAAAACCCATGATATGGTTTGTGGTTTTGGATATTTTATTATGTAGAGTTCAAAACCTAAATAATAAAGAAATCCCCCTCTTTTCCTATATAAACCCACCCAAACTCAAATTTTTCTTCACTAAAACTAATTGTATTAGTAAAATACTCTAATATAAACTCTCTAGATTCCTTCCAATGTTTCTTCAAGCTCTCAAGAATCCCCTCCCAGGCTTTTGGAGTCACACACTCAAGTAAGGGACCTTTCTCTGCTTCTTTCAATTCAAACACCTTCTTTGGAATTTGTCTTCTTAATTACAATTTTTTATCATCTAATTTATTTATAAACATACCCTAATATTCAATGTATGTTATTTTAATGAGTGATAATTTATTCTCTCTCATTTTTACCTTCACCTAAGTTGTTACTATGCTGAAATTTCGTAAGGGATTTCTCTCTTCTCATTTCCATTCAAGAACTCCTTTTATGTTATGTCTATTAAATTACATTTTATTTTGTGGGGATATGTTATTAAATATTCACCATACTGTAAATTTAATATATAAATTATTATATCCCCCTTTTTTTACTCTCATTAATCCTACCATGATCCTTTATTTACACCTATTACCATGCTGAAATTTCGTAAGAGATCTTTTCATTTCTCATCTTTATTCAAGTATCATATTTACATTATGTATTTTATATTCATTTAATTATGATGGTATATTTTATTACATATCACCCTTAAATTATGAGATATCCCTTTCTCTCTCATCAATCCCTTTTATGAATTTTTAATTAACACTGTTATGCTACCAAAATTTCACCGTGATTTTCAATTCCAAAACAATTGTGTAGTGAATACCATACCCATATTTATATCAAATTTATTCACCTTTATGCACATATACTTATTTATTAGATAATTACATGTATTTATTCCACATTCCTTGATCGTGGAATAAATTATTATGATGATTGAATCCATGTTGTATGATCTATATGGCACACTTATGTATGAGAATGAAATGAAAATGATGGGTGTGCCCAAATAGTGCTCCAATGCATTGGGTAATGTTTATTATCATGATAAATCACATTGGGATAGAGATTTAACCTGATTTATTTATGGGACTTTTTCCACCATGATGTATTTTAAGGTTTATCCTTGACCTATATTTATGATTTAGTGTTTAAGTTGTTGCCATATTTCACATGTTATGATTATCATGCTATATCATGTCTTATTATTCATGTTCCTTTTTTCCTCATTGATATTCCTATTTTCAAACATGTATCACTTATTCCATGTTTATTCCCTTATTGGGATTTATATCTCATCCCTTTCTTATGTATGTCTCTAGGTTATCTCATGCAGTTTATGTTCGAAGGAGTATTTTGAGCATATTAAGGAAGTTTTCAATAAATATGTTATATTACCTGTTTTATGTTGTTATTTAATGTACCTAATTCCTAAATACACTAGACTTATCAATCATTCAGGTTGTATTAAGTTTAGTCTTATGTAATAAATCAATTATTAATATTAAATAAAGAGTAGGTTTGTTATAGTTGGTATGAGAGGCAAAGTTTAGTTATTTTTGGGATTAGGATTAGAAAAATATAGAAAAAATCCATAGGGATGAGACTAAGTATAAAAAAATCCCTAAATTTTGGTTAGTATAGAGTAAGTTGTCAATCAAGAAAATACTTCCATGTCTAGATACTACAAGTGGACGTGGTTCTGGTACAGATGTACCTAGGAGTAACAACTCTGACAAGGTGTTCCAATCCTGACTTGGGGTAACCCAGAACACAACAATGGGCCTTACTACAAATCTAGTTTGAAACTCCTAGGGGATATGATTTGGTAAATTCATAATATCATTATGAACCATTATTAAGGGAACAGGAAAATTCCCATAATAATATATGTTAGGAAATGGATCATGGATAACATATATTGAAGCCTAGAGATTAATAAGTTAAGGAAATAAATATAATTTATAAGTTGTCCATTTAATGTCATTGGATTACCCTTTATGTGTTTAATAGTTTAAAAATACTCATCCCTAATTTTCCCTTTATTCTAGCTAATGGTCGGAAATTGGAGGAATCAGGTCAACACTTGATGTGATGAGAAATGTGATGATTTCCCAACGAGATACCCAACCTAATGGGAGCAGTAATCATGAACTTTATGACAACACTCTCTCAGCTGACTTAGGTTCTGAATAGAAAACTAGATCAAGAGGAGTACCCAAATCCTCCTAAGAGAGAACAATCCACAATTTAGAGCTTCATGTGACAAAGGCCTCCTACTTTCAATGTATCATTCGATCCCTTAATCACATAACAATGGATCAACTCCATTGAGAAGATCTTCTTTATCCTTCAATGTTCCAAAACAAGAGAATGTTCTTCTGACTATTTATCGTATGGAGGGAGAATTTGATCAGTGGTGGACATTGATCAAAAATACAAAGCCTAAGGTAGAGATCAAAGCGATGAAGCGTAATGAATTCTAGAATTTTTTTTTAATAAATATTTTCCTCACACTCTCTATCTTAAAATGTAAAGGTATTTCCTTGAACTTAAGAAAAAAGACAATGAATCTATTGGGTAATATGAGGAAAACTTCACAAGACTTTCATGATATACCTTCGGTTTTGTCATTACCCCTGAATGAAAGGTTGGCCACTTCTTTGGTGGGCTAAAACCTAGTCTATAAAAATCCATGGAAATCCATGACTTTGACAGCTATGAGGAAATTTTCCTATATTACCTCAAAGTAGAAATGGATATCAGTGAATCTCAATGGTATCATGGAGATAAGAAGTGGAAAGTGGATTTTAATTCTGGAGGTATGATGGATAAATCTAAAGGTGCCAAGAAATTTCAGCATCCCACTAGTCAAAGTTGTGGAAAGAATCACCCCATAAATTGCCTAAGGGGGAAAAAAATGCTTTAGGTGCGGCAAGGAAGGGAACATGGCCAACATTTACTGACAGAAGAAACCCGATAATGTGATGGAGTAAAGGAATTCTCTGGTCAACCCTTAGTGAATTTTCCATTGCTTTAAATACAAGGAACCATAGAACTTTGCATACCAATTCCCTAATCCAAGGGTTTTTGGAGACAACCAAAAACCTCCAAGGTAGAAAGGGTGAGCTTTTTCCATTACAACCACTGAGGTGGATCCTAAAAATGAAGTGGTGATAGGTCCACTAGTTATTCATTCAAGAATAGAAAATATTCTTTTTTATTCTGGTTCTACACATTTCTTCATATCATTAAAGATTAGTAGAACTATTCAAACACCACAACAAATCATGGAGGTAGATATTTTGGTGAAAATGGAAAATGGGGAAATTATTTCATCTCAAGTATATAACTTCTATCCCATCAAGGTTTATGAGATGGAATTCCCAGATAACCTTTTCATACTACCTTTGGTGGAATTTTATGTAATTATAAACATGGATTGGTTTTACCTCTATAGAGCCAACATAAATTTTCATGAGAAGGAAATCACTCTTTGTATTTCAAATCAACCCCTGATTCTATACAAGTGCAAATAGGAGGATAAATCTTCTTTAGCACCATCATCTCAAGCATGGATATTATTTCCCTACGATCAAGCATATCTAGATTAGATGATTGAGTATAAGTAAAGAACTGTCCTCAAAGACATGACTATTGTGATGGAATACGCTAATGTGTTTCCCAAGGAATTTTCTGGTCTTCCTCCTAGCTGATAGGTTGAATTTTCAATCGATACTGCACCTGTGGTGTTTACATTATCCAAGACTCCATATATAATAGCTATTTTGGAACTTGAGGTGCTGAAGAAACAATAATAGGAGAATTTGGATAAAGGTTTCGTAAACCCAAGTGCTTCACCATGGGGTGCAGTAGTCCTCTTCATCAAGAAGAAGGATAGGTCAATGCACCTTTGCATCGATTATCGCGAGCTCAATAAGATCACAATAAAGAACAAGTATCCTCTATCTTGGATTTATGACTTGTTCAATTAGCTATGTGGAGAACAATACTTTTCCAAGGTGGATATTTGGTCGGGATATTATCAAGTAAGGGTTAAGAAGAAAGATATCCCCAAGACAGCTTTTCGTACAAGGTATGGGCACTATGAGTTCATAGTGATTCCATTCGGACTCAGTAATGCTCCATAAATCTTCACAGACTTGATGAATAGAGTATTTAGAGATTATCTTGAAAAAAATTGTGGTATTATTTATAGATGATATTATAATGTACTCCAAGACCAAGTAGGAGCATAAGAAACATTTGAACATTGTGCTAAAGACCTTGAGAAAGGAGAAGATTTATGCCAAGTACATTAAATGTGAGTTCCAGTTGAAGAAAGTCTCATTATTGGGGCATATCTCACAGTAAATAGGATATCTATAGATCCTTCAAAGATAGGATAAATTAAAGGGTGTTAAAGGCCAATATCCATGATAGATATACTTTGTTTCCTTAGATTAGTTGGGTACTATTGTTGATTTGTGAGAAATTTCTCATGATTTTCAAACCCTTATTCAAAGATAAATCAAAATTTATTTATGTTTTCTTGGAATGATGAATATGAAGAGAGCTTCAAGGAATTGAAAAAGAGGATTATCATTGAACCTGTTCTCATAATACCCATAAGTGGATATCCTTTCGTGGTATTCAGATATGCTTCGAAGAAGGGCTTGAGTTGTGTGTTAATGCATAATGACAAAGTCATAGCCTATGCTTCAAGTCAGTTGAAATTTTATAAGAAAAAATATCTCATGCATGATCTGGAGTTGGAATCTATGATCTTTGCATTGAAAATATGGTGGAATTATCTCTATGGGGAGAAGTGTAAGATATATACGGATCACAAAATCCTCAAGTATATATTCACACAAATAGAGATTAATATGTGCCAATGAAGATGGTTAGAGTTTATCAAGGACTATGACTGCTCAATCCACTATCATATGGGTAAAGAAAATAAAGTGGAAGATATTCTAAGTAGAAAGGATCGTGCATCTTTATTGTTGATGGAAATTAAGAAGGATCCAATATTCTTAGACCTGTAAAGGATAGACATGGGAATACTAAAGGAAGAAACATCATCAATCCTTTCACAAATGATTGCTCAACCAAATCTTTTAGAAAGGTTAAAGGATTCTCAAATAAATGATATTGAAATTTAGAAGAAGGTGGAGTCCATGATAAAGGGGAATACCTTGGAGTTTAAAATTGATGAAGAAGGAATTGTGAGATTTGGGTCAATACTATGTGTTCCATAAAATCCTGAGTTAAGGAAGGAACTATTCGATGATACACATAATTAAACTTTCTCTATTCACCCAGGAATCACAAAGATGTATCAAGATCTCCATGAGCACTATTTGTGAGACAATATGAAGAAGGAGATCATTGATATGCATCAAAGTGCCTGGTAGGCCAATAAGTGAAGGCTGAAATGTTGAAGTATAAGGGGATGATGCAACCATTACCCATACCAACATGGAAATAGGAGAACATCACCATGGAATTTTTCACTGTACTTCCAAATACATTCAGGGTAAACAATGCTATATGGGTTGTTGGGGACCATCTTATAAAGATAGATCACTTTATCACAATTCAACAAGACTTCTCATTGGATCAACTTTCACATATATACATCAGAGAAGTTGTAAGGTTGCATGGAGTACCACTATTGATTGTATCTGATAGATATTTGAGATTCACCTCCAAGTTCTAGAAAATTCTACAACATGATCTAAATACTGAGTTGAACTTCAGTACGACCTATCATCCTCAAACTGATGGTCATTCTGAGTAGATTATTCAGACACTAGAAGTCATGTTGCGAGCATGTTCTATAGACTTCAAAGGAGGATGGTACTAACATATTCATCTAGTTGAGTTCTCATACAACAATAGTTTCCATTAAATCATAAAAATAGATTCCTATGAAGACTATTATAGGAAGAGGTGCAGAACTTCGACATGTTGGGATGAAGTTGGGGAATGCAAACTTCTAGATCCTGAAATAGTTGAGGAAATAGTGGAGAAGGTTAAAACCATTCAGCATCACATAAAAGATGCTCATAGTTAATGGAAGATCTATGTAGATAGTCATCGATGAGACCTAGAGTTTGATTTCAAAGACATGGTATTCCTCCACATATCTCCATGGAATAAAGTGATAAGATTTAGGAAGGGAAAGCTTGGTCCAAGATACATCATCCCCTTTGAGATCCTTGATCACATCGGAGTGGTGACATATCAACTAGCACTCCCATTGAACCTATCTCAAGTACATGATATATTCCATGTATCCCCCTTGAGGAAGTACATACCAGACCCCTTACATGTACTCAATCGAGATGTAGTACCATTGGATAATAACCTTTCCTATGAGAATCATCCGGTGAAGATCTCAGATCATAGAGAAAAATTTCTATGAAATAATACAACACACCTTGTCAAAGTTCTGTGGAGAAACCAAAATATTTAAAAAGAAACATAGGAACTGGAGGAGGTGATGAAACAGAGTTACCCTCATCTGTTTTAGTGTGGGAAATGAAATTTTTTAGGGTGAAATTTCTTATGGGGGGAAGATTGTAATGACTCAAACTGTTATAAATAAAATTCCTCTTTTTGATTTATTTAAATGTCTCGTCATGAAATATTGTTATAGAAAAAAATGTAATTATTTTGTTTTATTATATCCTATTGGATTTAAAAGACCATTAAGAATCATTATCATTGATAATATAGTCATTAAACAGTGATTTCTTGATTAGTATAAAAATAGGGTTTTAACAAATCCAACTGACACATAAAAAGGAAGTGATAACCTCAACCAGTAAGATCATATCCTATGAAACCCATTTATTAGTGCTTTTAAGGGAGATATCATTTCTGGAATTTTCACTTAACCAATCTCAAGCTAAGATCCAACAACTTAAGCATGAGAAAAAACATTTACAAGAGAAGTTCAAACTCATCGAGATCGCGGCCTAAACCATGTTTGTCGAACCGCCCCGTGAAAGTCTCTTCATCACACACCTTACTCTTAGGGTGTTTTCTAGAGTATTAAAGTGATATGTATCAAGGCCCTATAAATATTAATATATACTTTTTGTATATAATAATGAATATATTTTCATCATATTATTGTTACTTTGTAAATGATTTTTATTTTGATACAATAAAGCACAAATTATATTTTTGGTTAATCTTAAAATTTAATTAATGAATTAATGTATTTTTTAAATAAATAATTTTTTAATATTATTAAATATTTTTTTCCATATATAAATGATCATATAATTTTTATGAAGTCAAATGTAATTTTTATAAGAGTTCAAAAAAATTTATTGTCAAAAAACCCATCATTTCTTAATAAATGTCGATTTTATTTTAAAAGTGAAAATTCACATATTTAGAAAATTATTTAGATAAAATTAATAAAATTTTTGGAATCAGAATGTCGAAATTATCCAATGGTGAATTTCTCTTAATTTTTTGAGAGAGTTGAATTTTCGGGTAAAAATTAAATATCATATAAATATACTTTGTGTTTTATAACATCATAATGACCCAAAAGTGATGTAATAATTACAATAAATGGGATCCAAGATGAAATATATATTTTTACTTTAAAATAATGTGATTTTAATTTTATTTTATTTATTTTCTAAATCCATTATGAATCCTTCAAAACTTATAATATATTTTAATGTTTTAAAATCCTTTCTTTAAGAGTGTGACTCACCTACACATAATCAAGGGTATTATTTTAATAATTTAGGCCCTTGGACTTATAAAATAATAATAAACACTACATTTTTGTAGAAACCATGAGCAAAAACCATGGGATGGTTTATGGTTTTGGATATTTTATTATATAGAGTCCAAAACCTAAATAATAAAGAAATCCCCCTATTTTCCTATATAAGCCCATGAAAGCTCCCATTTCTCTTCACTAAAACTACTTGTAGTATGACCATAAAATTAAATCCACTCTCTAGAGTCTTCCCAAGTCACCTCCAATCTCTCAAGAAGCACTTCCAAATCTTTTGGAGTCACACACTCAAGTAAGGGACCTTCCTCTCCTTCTTTCAATTCAAGTACCTTCTTTGGAATTTGTCTTCTTAATTGCAATTATTTATGATATAATTTATTTATAAACATACCCCTTTGTCCAATGGATTTTATTTTAATGAGTTATAATTTATTATCTCTCATTTTTACCTTCACCTTAGTTGTTACTATGCTGAAATTCCGTAAGGGATTTATCTCTTTTCATTTCCATTCAAGAACTCCTTTTATGTTATGTCTATTAAATTCCATTTTATTTTTTTGGGATATGTTATTTCATATTATTCTTACTATAAATTTAATGTATAAATTATTAGATCCCCCTTTTTACTCTCATTAATCCTCTCATGATCCTTTATGTACACCGGTTACCATGCTAAAATTTTATACGGGATTTTTCCTTTATCCTCTTTATTCAAGTATCTTTTTTACCTTATGTATTTTATCTTCATTTACATATGATGGGATATGTTATTCCATATCCCCCATACTGTAAAATTTATATCCAAATTATTAGAGACTCATTTATCTCTCATAAATCCATTTTATGAATTTTTAAGTAATGTCGTTATGCTGCTGAAATTTCACCATGATTTTCTATGTCAAAACAATTTTGTAGTGAATAACATACCCATTTTTATATCAAATTTATTCAACTTTATGAACATATACATATTTATTGGGGACTTACGTGTATTTATTCCACATTCCTTGATCATGTAATAAATTATGATAATGAATAAATCCATGTTTTATGGTCTATGTGGCAAACTTAAGCATTACAATGAAATGAAAATGATGGGTGCACCCAGATAGCACTCCAATACATTTGGTAATGTTTAGTATCATAATATGTCATGTTGGTATAGGAAGTGGACTTTATTCCTTTATGATATTTTTCCAGCACAATATCTTGGTGGGTTTATCCTTAACCTACGTTTATGATTCAGTGTTTTATGTTGTTGCCACATTTCCCATGTTGTGATTATCATGCTATATCATGCATTATTATTCATGTTCCTTTTATTCCTCATTTATATGACTATTGTATAACATGTACCACTTATGAGATTTTTGTTCCCTTATTGGTTATACATCACCCTGTTCTTATGTATGTCCCCAGGTTATCCCATGTAGTTTTAAGTTCGAAGGAGTATTTTGAGAATTTTAAGGAAGTTTTCAATAAAGATATTACATTACCTATTTTATGTTGTTATGTAATGTACCTAATTCATAAAGACACTACACTTCTTGATCATTCAAGTTATATTAAGTATATTACTATGTAATAAATCAAGTATTAATGTGAAATAAAGAATAGGGTTATTGTATTTATTTACTTATTCCATGATATAAATATATCATATTTTCATTTATCAAATACCTAAATTTTATTTATACTTTCATATGTGAGGTTATTATTCTAATGTCCAGATTACTATTTCTAATGGTCGTATTACTATTACAATGGACATGTTGATATTTAATAGTATATCACGGATCATTTAAGATTTATGTTGTGTAAAACATAAGATATCAAATAAATTGAATTTATTTAAGAAGATACATACCGTAAAATATTAGGGTGTTATATTTTTCCCTCCTTCGAAAAATTTTGTCCTCAAAAATTTCATGAGTATTACCTTTTAAACAAATTTTCATGAGTATTACCTTTTAAACAAATGAAGGTGGTTCTTCTTCATAGCATCCTCAAGTTCTCACATTGCTTCTTCTATTTTATGGTTTCTCCAAAGAACTTTTACCAGTTGAGTCATATGATTTCTAAAAACTTGATCTCTAGTGTCAAGAATCACAATAGGATCTTCACAATAAGAAAAATTAGGTTCTAGTTGTATTTATTTATAGGTTAGTTCATGTGTTGGGTCTGGTGTGTACTTCCTTAACAATGATATGTGAAACAAATCATGAACATTGGAAAGTCTAGGTGGCATCACCAAATGATAATCCACAACACCAATTATCTCTAGAATTTCAAAAGGTCTAATGTACTTAGGGCTCAGTTTCCATTTCTTCCCAAATATTATAACACCCTTTCATGGAGATACCTTCAATAAAATGGTATCTCCCACTTGAAACTCCAAATCTTTTCTCCAGTTATCGACATAACTCTTTTTACTACTTTGAGCTGCTTTAATATGAGCCTGAATAGTCTTTACCTTTGTCATTGTCTCTTAAATAAGTTCTCATCCTATAAGTTTCCTTTCACCAACTTCATCCCAACAATTTAGAGTACAACATAGTTTTCCATATAATGCTTCATACGGTGCCATTTGAATACTTGAATAGAAACTATTATTATAAGAAAATTCTACCATAGGTAAATACTAATCTCATATACCTTAAAAGTCAAGTGATCATGATCTCAACATGTATTCTAATGTTTTAATAGTCATTTTAGAGTGTCCATTGGTTTGAGGGTGATAAGAAGTACTCAAATGAAGCTCAATATCCAAATCCTTCTCAAGACTCTTGTAGAAATTTGACATAAAATGGGGATCTTGATCATACACAATCGATAGAGGTGCACCATGAAGTATTAAAACTTCATTAATATAGAGTTGTTCAAGGTCCTCCAGTGTAAAATATTCCCTTATAGAGTGTAAATGTACATATTTGGTAAGTCGATCAATAATTACCTATATTGCATCATTATTTATTAGAGTCTTTGGTAATCTAGTGAAAAAATTCATAGTAATGTCATCTCATTTCCATGTAGGAATAGGTAGAGGTTTCATGAATAATCTATGATGTTTTATTTAAGCCTTCATCTATTGAAAAGCTAAACATATTGATACATAATCAATAATTTCCCACTTCATATTATCCCACCAAAAATGTTCCTTTAAATATCTATACATTTTAGTGCTACCCGGGTGTATAGAGAAATTAGAGCTATGAGCATCATCCAATAATTCCCTTTTTAGCTCAGGTATAGAGGGAAAACAAAACCTATTCCCAAATTTTAAAATTTTATCTTCATATACGAATTTTACCAATTGCCCATCATTCAAAACATTAATTTTCTTTTGAAAATTCTCATCATCAAACTGTGAAATTTTTGTATTTTCCAATAAATATGGTTTGGAAACCATTTGAAAAATTAGTGATGTTTCAGCTTCATTGATAATTCTCATATCTATATTTACTAGATCCATATACATAGGATATTTGTCAATCCTCATTTTGTTCAGAACTCCATGGTCATTCTTATTCAATGCATATGATACCTTATTTTCCTTCCCCAAGTGTTAGTATATTGAACAATCATAATCCTTGAGTAGCTTGAGTCATCTCTTTTTCTTCATGTTGAGTTATTTCTATGAGGATATATTTCAAACTCTTGTGATCTGTATATATCTCACAACTTTCAGCATAGAGATAGTGTATCCATATCTTCAGAGAAAATATTACAGTTGCTAACTCAATATCATGAGTTGGATAGTTCTGTTGATTGTTTAGCTACCTTGATGTATAGTCAATAACTCTATCATTTTACATAAGGAAACAACCAAGTCCTTTATTCTATGCATCACTATAAATCACAAATCCACCATTTCCCGATGATAGATTCAAGATCATAGCATTCAATGATATTCTCTTCAATTCTTCAAAATATTTTTCACATTCCTTTTTTCAAATAAACTTAACCCCTTTATGAGTAATCTTAGTTAACAGGTTAGCTAATTAGGAAAAATTATGAATGAAATGCCAATAGTAACATACTAAACAAATGAAACTACATACCTTAGTTATGTGTGTTGGTGTAGGTCATTCCTGGACTTCCTTTATCTTCATAGGATCAACCAAGATTTCATCCTTAGAGACAATATGGCTAAGAAAAGAAACTATTTGAAGCCAGAATTAACACTAGATAAAATTTCAATATAACTCTTTTATTATAAGAGAAATACTACAAAATTGACCATTAGAGACCGCCAAAAGCAGTCTTTAATGGTCTTTAGCGACCACCTACCGACAGTCAATAGTGGTCGCAGTTAGCCCGTCGCTAAAGGCCAATAGAGACTGCCAATGGCGGTCGCTTTAGCAGTTACATGGCTAATCGTGATGGCAGTCACTGGGAGAAGTAGTGGAGACCACTTTTGGAAATCGCTAATGATCTGAAAAATGAAACCATTAGCGACCGCCTTAGGCAGTTTCTAGCCTGGGAATTTTTTTAAAAAAAACTTCATTTTAACAACAGTCAAACAACCAAAAAAACAACCTAAACAAACAGAAGCACATCAAAAAGGTTCAATGTGGATGTGTGTGTGGATTAAGTGGAAGAAAACTGCAATTTAGAACTCACCTAATGTGGATTACATTCATTCACCCATGACCAGAAGATACCAATGTTAAAGTAAGGATAGAGAATTCAGTCCGCCAGAAGTATGATAATGGAAAATATCATATTGATATAACTGATTGGAAGAAGGTGTGATTGGAAGCCATTTCAATCACAACTCATGATGAAGCAATAAATCCAAGCAAAACAGACTGTCAATATATTTCCACAACTTCCAGGTGCATGCTTGTACAGATCTTAATGTCAAATAGTCTTCCAATATATTGCCACAAATTATGAGAAAATATACATCTCATGAATAGGTGTTGCATTCTCTCTTCAGTTCTCAAGCATAAATTGCATACTGAAGCAATTTGATTCTCATCCTTATTCTTCCAAACCCAAAATCACTTCCACTAAATTTTTTTTACCTTGAATGGAAAAGAAAATCAAAAATCCAAACTAAACCTAAAACATACAATATGCTTCAAACTCTAGTGATTCATATTCACACCACTGATCTTGGTTATTTACCTCCTCTATTTTCAGTTTTATGAAGGAGATGATGGGCCTTTGGGCACTCAAATGTTATGTGGATACACATTGGTTATTCCATGTTTTGTGCCAATGGAATTTGAGTGTGTATTTTATGGAGGTTTTTCTTTAACCTACCAGTATGTGTGTACATTAAGTGAGAAATTTCATGCAAAGCGTTATGACTGCATGATGTGTCGAGAATCAGAAACATTGAGGTTTTTGAAGTAATGAGAAGTTGTATAAATACTAGAAGAGTATTTTTGAGTGCACTTGATAGTGATAGTGTCATGTTTTTTCATAGCTGTGAGTAGCACTGGTTTTATAAGTACATTTGAGTAATTTAGAAAAACTAGAATCTATAGGGTTTTGTGTGAACAAAAATTGTGCATTAAGTTGTGAAAAGAAGATAATAAAATCCATATTCCATTGTTTCTCAATCGTGTAAAGTAGATAAATAGATGTGTATATATATTTTTAATGATTAATTAAAAAATAAATACATTTACATTCATACATACCTCAACCCTTAGACACAGATGGATCTTCAAAATGATATGGTGTTTGTTCCCCTGCCATATCTACAGTCATAGAAAACATTAATAAGGAAATGATTTGATGCCTATTACATGCCATATAATGTGAACTATAGAGGACTCGTTTACTTTTTATTTACCACATACATATTTCATAAAATATAAAGGGGTGTTGAATTTTAATGATTTTATTTCATGTTATAAACAATTTCTATAGACACATCAAAATGAAGAGTTATTGGAGTCACAAGTGGATATCATTGTTTATACACTAAATTTCAAACCACCCCTCACAAATGATATAAACTTTACAAAAAACTCAATAATTAAAATATTTTTTATACACTAAAATGAAACATTTTTCACAAAGTAAAGACATTATCTAAGACACTCCCTTATAATTTGATTCTATTCATTCATCAATGCATTAAAAACAAATTTTTAAACAAACAGTAGGCAAGTGAATTAGTGAATTTAAAACTTATCTCTACTATAAGAAAGCTCCATTATTGTAGATTTGAAAATGAGAGTTTAACACATGAGTATTCATTTCCTTGGAAACCACCATAAGAAATCTTCATCCATGCTCTTTCCACTAAGATTGTCCAACATATGAGAAAGTGCCTTCCTACCCAATCCCCTAAAAGCATGTCCCAAATAAAGCCATGTCTGATGAGGAAAAAATACCCAATTCATATTCCTTACATCGAGATGCAGCAGATTATAAGCATCTACATCATCTATTATAGCTTTATTTAAACTTTTCAGCATTGTAAGGGCAAAGTAGTATAGAAATGACCTTCTCCAGACCGATGTTTTTCCTCATCATTATGCAGTTGTCTATAACATAAAGGGGTCTTGAAATTATTCCTTCCATATTTACAGAATATGTGAGGTGATCTAGATATATATCTCAAAGAACTTGGTTTTTCAGTCATTGTAGTTTTCATCCTGGAAATTATATTAAAAAATCATTGTGAATCATAAAATTATTACGAAAGTAGCATAAAAAGTGGGTAATTTGTAGCATTAATTGCCTATGGGGAAGATCTTATAAGTACCATGATTAAGGTTAATCAAATCATCATTCATTAACTTAAAACCACACACCTTTTTGGTCACACCAGATTTGATATATGTATGGGGAAGAAATGAGAAAAAAATTCAGTTTACAAAGACTAAAAAATCAACAACAAACAAATCACAAAGCCAACTCATTATGAAATATGAGTGATGGAAGTTCCCAAAATAAAAACCCTAAAACCAAAATTAGGGATTACCAGATAGAGAGAAAAATATAGAACCATGTGAAGATGTGGAGTCAGAGGTAGGGTGAGATGTGAAGGAGGGGTGATGATGAGGGCGAATGGGTGGCGCGAGTCTCTGGGTGCAGGCGTGGAAACAAATGATCCACGACGAGAGGGAATCGGGGGTGAGGGAGGCAGAGGTAGAAGTAGGGAGGGGATCTGAGGAGGGAGATGGAGCTGAAGAAAGAGGGAGCTGGAGCTGGAGGTTGAGGCGGGTTCAGCGAGGGAGAGAATGAGCAACAACGAAGGTGGACGTAGGGTTTGCTGAGGGTGGTCGGTGCGTGAGGGAGGAGTGGGGGCACAGGGGGGGATGTCGCGTGGATTTTTTTTAATCCTAGTGACCGCCAATGGCGGTCGCCCATTCCATGGGGCTCCAAAGCTTAAATTTCTAGTAGTGGAGTCTCCAGAATAATCTGTAAGTAGTTCTTATGGTCCTCATATCTTTTGGAGTACACCAAGATATCATCAATAAATACCACAAAAAAAATATCAAGATATTCCTTGAATACTCTTTTCATTAGATCCATAAAAATAGAGGGTGCATTGGTTAGTCCAAATGGAATTACTGTAACCTTTTAATGTGTATACCTTATTTGAAATGTTGTCTTTGGAATATCTTCCTTATTTACATGCAATTTCTAATATCCAGAATGAATATCAATCTTTGAAAAATATTGAGCTCCATGAATTTGGTTGAATAAGTTATCAATGTGAGGTAGAGGATAATTTTTCTTTATTATAATAGAATTGATCTCCCTATAGTCAATGCACAACCTCATAGATTCATCTATATTCTTAACAAAAAGAATAGGAGTTCCCCAAGATGAAATACTAGGTCATAAAAATCCCTTACCACTCAATTACACTAGTTGTTTCTTTAACTATATTAACTCCACATTGGCCATTATATAGGGAGTATTTGATATAGGTCTTCATTTTATTCTCATATAATAGGTGCATCCTCAGTTTGAAGATCGACTTTTTCATCAGTAGATTTTATCTTTTCTTCTTCTCCAAGAATATCATTTAGAAGAGTTGTTGGAGGTGGATCCATATATGACTCGGATGATGAAGTCTCCCCTTTAAAGATGAGAAATTCCATATCTTTATCACAAATCATAATTTCCTTCTCTTTATAATAAACATTTTCATTATATTTTGAAATATATTCTATACCAAGGATTATATAAAAATAAACCATAGGTATGATGATAAAATCAACAATTAGATCACATTTATGTGTCATCATAGGAACTTCTAGAGACATATTTGATTCAATAAGGTTTCCACTATGAGTTTTGATTGACAACTTCCTTGTTAAGGTGAATTGGAAATATCTAATTTTTATAACAAACTGGTAAAATATAAAATAATTCAATGATCCAGAATCAAATAGAGATTTTGATAAATTTTAGGAGATGATTAAAGTACTTACCACCACATAATTGGGAACTTCAACCTCATCTTTTGTGATTATATAAGCATGTTCTTGTTCCCTTGGCCTTTTCTGCAGCATGTTTCTTTGATTTCTAAGGCAATCATGTGCATAGTGTCTCATCTACTTATAGTTGAAGCATTGAATATTGTCAAAAAAAATTATTGCCCTCACAATCACAGACTTGGTGGCCTTTTTATCCACACTTGTAACAAACTCTCATCCCCAATAGGCATATTCAATGAGGTTTATTTCCACATTTATTTCAAGTTATAAATTTTATTCTTACCTTTTTACTTATTTTCTTTTCCAGAGTACTCAACATCCCTCTTCCTATCTTGCTTCCCTTCGAATCCATATGGCTTGGAAAATTCATTCTCCATCTTGATGGCACATGATATTATATCCTCGTATGATGAGAATGTTTGGGAGACTAGTTCCCTTTGTATAATTGGTTTAAGACCATAAAATAAATAGTCCATCTTACTCTTTGGATTACGTATGTAGTCTACTGAATGCCTTGCTAACCTTGTAAAGTTGGATTCATACTTAGCAATGTTTTCATCCTATTTTTGTCTCAAACTCAAGAATTGTCTCTCCATATACACTTGATGTTTACGAGGGAAATATTTTTCCAAGATAATTTTCTTAAAATCCTTTCATTCTATATTTTCAGTTTCTTTTTCTTCCTTTATGTTTTGAATTAATAACCACCATTAATCTTCATATATCGATGATAACCTTCTCCCTTTAATTACTTATCAAAGAAAGAAATATCTTCTATAAGGAACTTATCCATTACTCAGTTACAAATGGGTTTATAGTCCCATTGAATGATAGAGTTTGTTGTCACATAAAGCGGTCTGACATTGTTACATTGTGTTGTGGATCAGCCTGCTCCATGTGAGTAAGGTTATTGCTCATAACCTGATTCAATTGTCCCAATATAGTTATAATTTGTTCATATCTAGTTGTATATTCATCTCCAACATCATTATCTTGCATAGGATGGAAATCCCTTCATGAAATACGAGCATTGATATAGTTTTCATTCTTTACACTAGCCTCTATTTCTAAACAATGGAATACACTAGATAAGATTATGAAAATTTAAAATTGGTGAAACACTTACAAAAATTATGTATAAATAATCTCAAAATCATAAACTTGGTTACCTTGGGAATATTACCAAAGTCAGTTATAGGGATATATTTCCCTAATCTAGGTTTTCCTAAATCTAGTTTCCAAAGTTTCTACTAAACTTCATTTGATACTAACTATAAATTCCTCGACCCCAGCAGCCTAGATATGGTGTCTTACTTTATTACATTGGTACTAAGTACAAGCGATCACATCCCAAATGACCAAATAGTTTAATAGATTTGGAAAACTAGATACAAACATAAGTATTACATTACAACTTAAAATGAAATACAATATAGTAACTCCATTGGAAACACCCATATTCTCCTAGATTCTCCATACATGTCAATCATAATATACATCTTGGCATACTAGGGAAAAATAAAACATAAGAAAGGGGTGACCTTAGATGCTTGGTAAGGGTAGGAATATAGTGGAATATATCATAAATAAACATAAAAAATAATCCAAGATTAATAACTAAAACCACATGTCATTAAAACATAATCTTGAGCATAATATGGTAGGAATAAAATCTGATCAAATATTTCCATATAAATAATCACATGAGAATGAAAATTAAGCATGAATATTCTACTAGTCAAACAATAATATGGATTATCTATAACTAATATCATAATGAATGAATGTATAATGCAGAGCAACATAAACATACCATCAAGGCTTCAGCCAAGACACTATACATAATCGGGTAAGACATCAGCCAATAACCAAACTAGTTTATCTCATGAGACTTGTCGATGCATCGAGAGGCTATAATAGGCCATGTCTATCACTTAATAAGTCCAATTAATTCCTCATATGAAAGTAGTGAAACATAATAAACATATACATTTATATTGAATCTAGGGTATGAAATGTTAATAACTTTCCCCAAATAATAAACATAATTATAAACCATCCAATGTTATATGATGAATGGTATCAAAATAGCACATTCACAGTCAAACTGATCATAAAAAATTCAATAAAATATGGTGGATGGTATCATAGGATATCAACCTCAATTAATAATAAGATACAACAAAGGGTGTTAACATATATGAAAATACAATAATAAAATCATTGAGAAATTTTTGAGAGAAATACCACTTTACTTTTAAATCATTTATTTAAAAAGATGCGCAATTATAAAATAAAACATTTTCTTTAAAAATAACTTTGTAAAATTTTAAAGAATTCCTCAAGACATTAAGGCATCATGAAATAGGGAAAATCCACTCATATTGTATAAGTTAAATAAACATTCCTTTTAAATTTTGAAGAAGAAACATTTAAAATAGTATTATTAAATTAAAGTGTGAGCATTAACCAAATGAATCGATTATGCTTATAAGAGGTAAATCCACATAAAACAAGTGTAAATAAAACATAAGATAATAAAAATTCATTTCACATATAATCATAGAATGACATAATCAATGGAGTAGAAGTTTAACCCAAATAATGGAAATTGGATCAAGAATTCTTTGACCAATCGATAATCAGTCGAACCGTATTCCCCATAAAATTAATGATCATAAAATGAAAAATTGAATTACATTAAGATAAATAGGTTCATGATATGATATATTAAAGGGAATTATGTCGACTACACACAATATATAAGGGATGAATAAGGAATATATCTCACATATGTAAAAGTGAGACGAGAAACCCTTACCTTATGTCAGAAAGCGTTCTGCACTTGTACTTAATATCCTGGATAATCAATTTAGATTCATTAATTACTTAATACAGAACCTTTTAAACATATATTTGATTTATTATAATTTAATTAATTTCATTTATGGTCATTTCTATGATTTATAATGTTTAATTTTGTTGTCCTGGGAGCGTTCGTTTCATGGTTTTATGGTCGGTTCTCTTGAGTATAAATATGGGAGTTATTGTCAAATGGGAATAACTTCTCCAGAAGTGAAATTATTTAATAATAATTAACTTCCATAAGTTTAAATGGTCTCATATATCATTTAGTTATATTTTATAAGGATGATTCATTAGATAAAATGTTGATGAAAATGTCTTAATTTATTTTGGCGGTATTTACAACCATCACCAACTTGTGTCATTTTATTTAATATTATATATATATATATATATATATATTAGTTAAAAAACTTGATATAACTTATAATATGTATATTAAAATATTATTTAACCATAATAATGGTTTTATGACCATCCTTGAAAGTGGTAATGGAAAATGAAAACTCATGGTCCACGAAGGTGGTGAATCGACACATTATTTTAATTTTTTAAAATAAAAGGAGAGGAGAAGGGATTTGATGATGGGTAATCCATTAGAAAAATAAAATTAAAATATATATTTGATACTGGAGTAACCATTTCACTTTGGATAGGGTAGGTGAGGAGTGGATAAGAAATGGAAATAAATTAAAAGAGAAAGAATAAGGATTTTACCTCTTGAATATCGTCTCTTTGGGAACCTCCGTAAGACACTTGGATGTGGTATTTTGGTAAGAACAAAAAGTCATGGACATGGGGAAGAGGATTGAAAAGGAAATTCATCATAATTTAGACAAGATTCAAGTATTAGAAGGTGTGAGGAGAAGGGGTGGTGAGAGGTGATATTTATAGGTGAGGAAAAGGGGTGTTTTTTATCATTTTATTCATTTATTTATTGTTTTGGCACAAGACTATCAATAGTATTGATTCTTGTGACTAAGTACAGTAACTAGTTCATGTGAGTTCAAACTAATGGGTACTTACATCATAAATGACTCAAAAATTCATGTATTTAACTTATAATGTTAAATATCGTAAATTACCGCATTTCACTATTCATTAAAAATTCAACTATTTTAAAAAAATACCAAAAAATCACCCTAACCATTTTTCAGCGTGCAGATTTCAAAAATTAAATCCATTTTTATGAAAAAAAAATTCTAAATGTGATAAATTTAATTTTTAAATAAAATCATCATTTATTCAAAAATACGGATTTTAATATTATAACTGATTTTATGATACTTTGAAAAATTAATTATGGTATTATAAAATTATATTATAATTATAATGAAAAAAAATATTAATTTATGAATCTATTTTATGATAATATTTTTTTAAATCGTTGTATTAATTATAAAATTGTAAATAAACATTTACGTTTCACAAAAATACCAACATTTAATTTATCATTTTTAAAACATTTATTTAATTATTCCATGATATAAATATGTCATATTTTCATTTATGAGATACCTAAATTTTATTTATACTTTCACAGTTGAGGTTATTATTCTAATGGACAGATTACTATTCATAACGATTATATTACTATTCCAATAGTCATGTTAATATTTAATAGTATATCACGGTTTGTTTAAGCTCGGTGTTGTGTGCAATGTAAACTATTGAATAAATTGAATTTGTTTAAGAAGATGCATACCATAAAATATTGTGGTGTTAAAACTATTCTATGTACACTGACTGAATTATTTCTAGACACTGTTGGTGGTGGTCTACTAAGTGTATCTCACACCCCACTCGAGCTGCATTTGGTACCTGAGTAGACTTCATGTTTGTAAGTATGGATAAGGGAAAGCGCCCTGCTATAGATGTTTGATCTACATTACTTATAGCTTGGAGCATGGGAGCAGAGGACTAAGCATATGCTTGTGGTGCTAGAGGAGCAACCTTTTAGCCTTTTTCATTTTTTTATAGCATGTTGTATATGTTTGTTCCTTGTATCCTATGTTTCCTTTTTGTATATCAGCATGTCATGGAATCATCATGTATATGACTCAGCCTATGGGATTTTGATTATTATTTTAGTTGTTTGGTTATTTATGTTTTTGCAGTTGAATATCATTTGTTTCTGTTGTTCCATTTGTTCTATTATGCTTCTGTTGTTGTGAGTTTATTTATTATATATGTTGTGTCACTCTAATATTAGGGTATAGTCTCCCCATTGTACCACCTTAGACTCTTGCTGTTAGTCGATAACCTCTAGCATACGAGGAGGCACACTTGAGTCAATGTAACCCACTAACTTGGGTCACCGTTCAAGTGGCTCTTAGGTCAGGACATTACAGCTCTAATGCAAATGGGAGTTTATTGGAGTTGGTGCCCTAAAACCAATTTCTTTATACTTTATGATAAAATGTATTCATTATTTTGAATATTAATAAACTCATTATCACATCATGATTGTTCTTTTGCGTAACATAGTATGTGATAATGTTCTAAGAGTAGTTGTCGCACTGAAAAGTCATAGCAGTTCTCCGCTATGACGAGAACCACTACCACAAAAACAGTTTTTCCCAGCGCCCCCCCTTTATCAGTGCTAACGAAAAAGCGCTGATAAAGGGGGGGGCTTTATCAACGCTCAAAAAAGCGCTGATAAAGGGTGCCTTTATCAGCACTAAAAAAATCGCTGATAAAAGTACCTCTTTATCAGCGCTTTTTTTTAGCACTGATAAAGGCCCCCCCTTTATCAGCGCTTTTTTTAAAAGCGCTGATAAAGGGTCGAATTCAAAAAAAATTAAAATTAAAAAAAAAATATGTTAATATATTAATATATAAATATAGTTATATTGATATAGATATAATATATAATTTTTAAATATATTTTAGATAAGTATAAATGTACATTAACACTTAATATACTTAATATATAAGATATTTAGTGAAAATAGCTTCTTAAAAAATTAAAAAAATATTTTTAATTAATAATTTGCTAATTATTATTGAGTAGTAGTCATTTAATAACAATTTGAAGACTAAAAAAATTAAAAAAATTAAAAAAAGATCCAAAATAAGTTGAAAACGCAACTCAAACTTCAAACGGTCATAACTTTTGATCCGGGTGTCCGTTTGAGCTATACCACATATCAAATCGAAGCCTGCGACGAGCTCTACGTCGTTGTGACCCGAGAGGACCCCGATTAAGCGTTTTTCGAGGCCAAAAGAGGCCCAGAAGGCCTCCAAAACTGAGTTTTTAGTCGGGGTACCCAGATTTTTTAACATTTTGTGGGTTTTCAGCCTCGTTTGAGGGGGTATTATTGGCTTTTTTGGTGGGGACTGAATTTATTCCAAGGTATTACATTCATATTGATATTATGTCTTTGAAATTTTATCATTTTTTATAATGCACTGCTATTTATAATCAAATATATAACTATATGTACATATTTTTTATATATTCACACCTAAAAATTAAATTTTTAAAATAAATAATTAAACATATTTACATATAAAATATATTATCTCTATCTAAATAATAACTGATATCCATTTTATTTAAAATATCAATATATGAATATTTATATAACTACTATATATTAATATAACTATATATATATATATATTAATCTAGCTATATATATATATATTAATATAACTATATATATATATATTAATATTACTATATATATATATATATATATTAATATCACTATAAATATATATATTAATATCACTATAAATATATATATTCATATAACTATATATATATATATGTATATTAATATAAATATATATTACTATACGAATAAATATAACTAAATATATATATATATAAATAGATATATATATTAATATAATTATATATAGATATATTAATATAAATATATATTATTATACGAATAAATATAACTATATATATATATAAATAGAGATATATATTAATATAACTATATATATATATTAATATCACTATATATATATTAATATAACTATATATATATTAATATAACTATATATATATATTAATATAACTATATATATTAATATAACTATATATATATATTAATATAAATATATATTACTATATGAATAAATATAACTATATATATATATATCATGAAATAGCAAACAAATCAAAATAGAGTAGTGGTAAGGGCTTAGGCGCGCAGGGGGGGTCTCGAGTTCAAAACCTGCTGGAGGCAGAGGCGCGTGCATGGGGGTGGATGTTGGGGGCTAGCGCTGATAAAGGTTGGAGGGGGTGCGTGCAGACGCTGGAGGGGCTAAAAAGCGCTGTTAAAAGTGGGGATCAAGCGCTATAAAAGCCCCCCCACAATTGGTATGATTTTTTTAATTTTTTGTAATTTTTTGTAATTTTTTTTAATTTTTTTAAATTTGTTTTATTTTTTTTAACTTTTATCAGCGCTTTTTTTAAAGCGCTGATAAACGGGTCATTTATCAGCACTAAAACGAAAGCACAGATAAAGGAAGCGCTGATAAAGGGGACCCCCCTTTATCTTCGACGGTTTTAACAGCGCTTTTCCCAGCGCTGTTAAAGGCCCTTTTTAGCGCTGATAAAGGGCGTATTTGTAGTAGTGAACCCAAAAGTGTCACGACAGTATTCTTAAATATATGTTCTATAGTCGGATAAAATCATTTAAGAGATAAAAATGAAACAATCTATTAGGGATGGAGACTCATATGAATTTGAGGCACCTTCTCATGGTGTATGTCATTGGTAATATCCAGTGTAGAATATTATGAGAACGAGACCCGACAGTAGGAAATCCACATTTATATGTGTCATTAGATATTTCTACCTGTGGACATTTGTATTTATCCTTAGCTTTTAAGATTATTATTAATGAGTATTATAAGTTTTGTACTTTTATGTATTGATAAAAACTGTAATAACATATGTTTGTGGTGAGGTAGGATATGTTGGGTGCGTCACGAGTAATATTTTATTAATGAATAATACGAAAAATGATTTGTTCATTTTGTTAATTAATGAAAGTTGGTATCTTAGTCCCTTTGATGGAAATGATATAACCTAAATAAATCCATGGTCATGGTGTTTTATAGGAAAGTTCGATTTCTAAAAAGTCAAAGAAAAAGACGCCGAGCACATGGGTTGATGGCACCAGCATGTAACCTGCTTGATTAGAGATCTCGTGATAAAAATGTTATAATACATAGTAAGCGTTCATATGAGGTATTATATCATTGTGACATTAACTTCTTTCTCTATAGGTGTCTTGGCGTGTTTCTAAATGCTAACTTTGGACTTTAGGCTGCTTCGTCTAATGTCACTGAGAAAGAGGTGTAGAGAGTCACATACTAAGTGTATTCAGAATATCAGTTAAATAATATATTGTTATTTTTTATTTAACAAATTGAATAAATATTATTCTCACATGTGGTTTAATAATTATTCCTGTTTGTTTGATCGTATATATTTCGTTATCAATTATTCGAGAGAATATTATATGAACAAAATATTTAATGAATATTTATTTTTTATTTAGTAAATATAATATTTATTTATTTATTGGTGAATAATAAAGTGATATTTATTTATTAAATAAATAGTTATTATTCAAGGTCCGATAAATATTGTAGAGGAATGGAGAACCGAGTTTAATTGTCTAGTGAGAAATAATATATATTGAATATTATTTGAATAAATAATACTTAATTTAATTCACGAATTTAGCGCATGTCAAAAAATATTATTATTATTATTATTATTATTATTATTATATACGTGGGGTTTCGTGGGGATTATAGAAATAATAATGGCGCATGTGAAATTATTATTTTCTAACCATAACATTATATAAACTCAACTGTATTAATTTTCTATAGAGTTGATTCATATGTTATGCACAACGAGATCCGGAAAGAATCCCCTCAAAGCCCTAGAGAGCTCTTTCTTCAAGAACACTCTCAAGAATGGAGAGCGATTATTCTCCATCATCACTCTCAAGTCTAGAGAGATGGAATAGAACCCTTCCTTGAAGCGATTATTGGGGTGATCAAATACGAACAACTTAAGCGTCAGGGCCTACCGTACTAGCACCCGAAGATTTGTATGGCGACGTTCGGAGGTTTGTGGAACACGTGTGGATTACCGTTGGAGAGAATCTACTCTTGATTCCTAAAATGTAACAACAGTACGACGTAGAAATGTTGACAGATCCATCAACGAAGAAAGAATTTCTTGCAAGATAATTCTTTAATTGCTTAAATTAATTATAAATAATATGTGTCGACCATGTGCTTTGGTTTCACCATTTTTTTATTGTCTATATTCTTTGATTCGATTTCGTTGATCATTGCGTTTATCATTGTGTAAATCTTAGATTAATCATCGATTATGACAAAAATTTGAGTTTGACATGTCTCATCTCCCATTTTTGTTGTGCTCGAAACCTTCAGATGTGACCAGAGATCTTGACAGCAGGAAATTTACATCAGGATACATCTATACTCTTGCAGGAGGAGTTTGTTGGAAATGCCTGACCGTTCGACACGAAAACACAAGCGAGAATGGAAAGATGATTGAAGGAAAAAAACTTGAACACAAATGATGTTTTGTGCACCACCAATTGGGATGCTTTTCTGGAGAGGTTTCCATTTCATTATATAGGAAAAAAAATAAGACATATTTACAACATAATTAAAACCACGCGGCAGCCTTAATGAGGTCAAACCGCGTCGACTCATCAATGAGGGGGAGAAAAAAAACCGGTGAAATAAATTCCAAATAAAAAATAGTCAACAATCACCCCCCTAATTTTTATTGCGTTCTCTGGATCTCAACGACGCCGATCTTCGCACACAACTTCTGAAACTGGCGCGCCCAAGTGACTTCGTGAGAATGTCTGCAGGCTGCTATTCCTCCCTCGAAACCTTCTCCTTGCTCGCCGCCGGCTTCTCTGCAATGAATGTGGCATCCAGGTGGGCGGGCTTGGCTCGTTGGTCGTAATGAAGTGTAACTCACCAGGGTAGAGCTTGCGTTGTGCAAACCCAGGCGGTGTTGTCGGACCGATAATGTTGCCGATGGTGCGAAATTGAAGCGGGGCGTCGTCGTGATCAACGTCCAGTGCTTCTGCCATATTGGATGGCAGTGAAGCAAACTCCACTGTGGTTGATGCCATGGGTATCACCTTAACCACATCTGGTGTTGCATCTTCTGCTGAGTTCGCACTAATGGGTTTGAGTGATGAGCTCTGGTCTCCAACAGTGTTGTCGGCCTCCGCATTCCTTGGTCTACATGCCTTTGTGTGTTCGACGGTGAATGGATCCTCACTACTCCACACAGCTTGTTCACCATGAGCACTCCAATCCCACTGTTTTGCCTCATTGAAGGTGACATCGCGCGTTACATGTACGCGCTTGCTGACAGGGTCATACACGCGATATGCCTTGGACCCGAACTCGTACCCGACGAAGATCATCGGCGTACTCCGGTCATCCAGCTTCTTCAGGTGAGGCTTCACATTCTTAACATGCGCGATGCAGCCAAAGGTGTGAAGAAAGTGCACCGCCGGTCGTTTTCCATGTGGGTCAAACTTCTTGCAAGTAAAGACCAGGCTCCAGCAGCAATCAGACACTTTCAAGCCACAGTGGAGGTGGAGACAGAGCGCAAGCTGAAGGTTCTCTGCACTAATTGCGGTGACGATTTTACTTCAGTAGAATTCGGTGAATACTGTACTGACCGTGGCGTACAACGACAACTCAAGGTTCCCTTTTCACAACAGCAGGATGAGGTCATTGAACAACACAACCAAACCGTGGTGTCTATGGCTCAAAGCATGCTGAAGGCTGAGGGTCTTCTCGGGATGTTCTGGGGTGAGGCTGTCTCCACCGCCATTTTCATCCATAACCGAGTGTCGACTTAGAGCCTTGACGGAATGACACCGTATGAGGCCTGGCATGGAAAACGACTGGCGGTGCACTTTCTTCGCACCTTTGGCTGCATCGTGCATGTTAAGAATGTGAAGCCTCACCTGAAGAAGCTGGATGACCGAACTCGTACCCGACGAAGATCATCGGAGTACTCCGGTCATCCAGCTTCTTCAGGTGAGGCTTCACATTCTTAACATGCGCGATGCAGCCAAAGGTGCGAAGAAAGTGCACCGCCGGTCGTTTTCCATGCCAGGCCTCATACGGTGTCATTCCGTCAAGGATCTGAGTCGACACTCGGTTATGGATGAAAATGACGGTGGAGACAGCCTCACCCCAGAACATCCCGGGAAGACCCTTAGCCTTCAGCGTGCTTTGAGCCATAGACACCACGATTTGGTTGTGTTGTTCAATGACCTCATCCTGCTGTTGTGAAAAGGGAACCTTGAGTTGTCATTGTACGCCACGGTCAGTACAGTATTCACCGAATTCTACTGAAGTAAAATCGTCACCGCGATTAGTGCGGAGAACCTTCAGCTTTCTCTCTGTCTCCACCTCCACTGTGGCTTGAAAGTGTCTGATTGCTGCTGGAGCCTGGTCTTTACTTGCAAGAAGTTTTACCCACATGTAGCGGCTCATGTCATCCACGAGTAGCATAAAGTAGTGGTTCCCGCTTGGCGTTGTTGGTGTGATCGGCCCACAATGATCACCGTGGACAAGGTCGAGGACTTGTTCTGCACGATGCTTCACTTGCTTGGGGAAAGACGCTTATTGTTGCTTCCCAGTGAGGCAGTTGTCGCAGACTTGATCTATTTGATCAATCCGCGGAAGCCCTCGCACCATATCGTGTTGAGCGATCTTGGGCAGAGAATGAGAGTTCAGGTGGCCGTACCTTTCATGTCATCGTCATGCCACCTCTGACCCCCTTGTTGACAAGCATGTAGGTTGTGCAATGCTGAGTCTTATCTTGTACAGCCGGTCGGGGAAGCGCTGCGCCCTAGCCAGCAGGCATCGTTGCTTGTCCCGAATCTTCATGATGCCTCCCTCGATCAATACCTGACAACCATTCTCATCAAGTTGTCCGATGTTGATGATGTTGGCGGTGAGGCTCGGGATGAAGTATACCCTCGTGAGTGCGTGGTACTCACCGGTTTTACAAGTGAATAAGATTGTCCCGCACCCCTCAATATTGACGACAGATCCATCACCAAACTTCACGGTGCCGCGGATCCCAGAGTCAAGCTCAGAGAAGGCAGCGCGGGAACCGGTCATGTGGTTTGTGGCACCAGTTTCGAGGTACCACAGGTCGTCGTCACACGCCTCCCTTTGAGCATGTTGTGCAAAGACCTTCGCCTCGACTACTCGGAGAGGACTGCAATGTGGCAGTGAGGAATTCGAAGTGGAAGATTGTGGTGGTGGTGTATCGGGCATCGCAGTACACGCCCTTACCATAAGGAGTGTCGGCTCGTCGTCGTCACCATGGGTTAGAAGAGCCTTAGCATGTCTCATCCTGCTGCGACAATCTTTGGCCCAATGACCCATTTTTCCGCAGTAGAGACATTGGTCTCTTGAGGCGTCATGACCGTCATTGGATCCCCTATCATCCCTTCGTGGTTGTCGGCGATGCCAGTTTCCAGTCTTGGAGTCGTTGAGGGGTCCATCCCTCGCTTGCCGCTCCTTCATCCGTGCATCCCACTCCTCCTCGGTGAGGAGCAAATTCCCTCCATAGTCGATGGTGGGTGCCGAGTCAAAACGGTCTTCCGCCGCTTTGAGTCTCCCTGTTACCTCCTCCACAGAGAGCGTAGAGATATCGAGAAGCGTCTCAATTGAAAGGGCAATTTGGGAGAACCTGGAGGGGACGACGCGCAAATACTTCTCAACGACCTTGTCTTGAGGCTCCAGATCGCCGAGGATCGTGAGTTGGTTGACCATCCCGGTGAGCCGCATTGCGAAGTCGTCCACCGATTCGCCGTTGTGAAAAACAATGCCTTCGTACTCCTTGCGGAGCTTTTGAGCATTGGCCTTGCGAACGCGATCAATGCCGATACGCATGGTCTTCACGGTGTCCCACGCTTCCTTGGCAGTTGCCTTGACGGCGAGTATGGAGATCATCTCCGGCGGGATAGCGCGGAGGATGGCCTCCAACGCCATCCGATCTTCCTGGAGTTCTGCACCGCCAGTGTTGACGGCATCCCAAAGACCGCGTGCTTGAAGCATGACCTTCATCATCAAGGACCAGTCGCTGTAGTTTGTCTTCGTGAGGATCAGATACGTCGTCGATCCCCCGATCTCCTTCACCACTCGATGTACCACCAGAGGGCCGCTACCGCTGGTAACGGGGGGTCTGGGACATGCCGATGATGTCTGGGAGAGTCGGGGCGATGAGAGCTCGGAGTTCGGCATTGTGGATGTCACGACCCGACCCAACGGGGCTCGAGCCGCGACTCCCCAAGCCCGCCTCCAATAGGCCAGGGGCTGGCGACTAGCGCCGAGTAGGCTATCACACACATGGGAGGCATTAGCCTAAGGTACCTGTACACACGCACCCACAAACACCTCCATGCAACAGTGCAGAGATAAAGAAACTGAAAAGTAAATGCATGCATACAATCTATCCCAAACCAGAGTGCAACAACAAAAGTACAAGGGCAAAACAGGGCCCACCAAAAGAAAACTACAAAGCGCGTCCAACCTGCTCTGAAGAAGGGGAACGCTGCCACAAACACCCGCCGGAAAGCTCCCTCGGCACAGCTCCGGTAAACACCCCGGTCAACTCGCTCACTAAGATCCGCCTGCTCCGGGTCCTCCTGGGACTCCATCAAAAGGCCTGTGGTCTGCACAAGACACAAACATGTGCGGGCAAAGCCCGTGCAGGGGTGAGTATAAACATACTCAGTAGGCACCCCAAAAACCCAAAACCCAAGGGAGCAATTGAAAGGCAACAGTCCGCTCAACCCAGCCAGAGGGAACCCAGACGAGAGAGAAACTCCATCTCGTGACCATCCTCGGCTAAACACAACAAGTCAGCTCAGCTCAGCTCAGGTGTATGCCCATACATACACCTTGAACAATCCAGATATACACAGCTCACGCCACAAAGCCACAAGAGGTACCGACCTCATCACCAGCAACTGTCCACAACCAGGAGAGTACACCACACGAACACTGTCATACCAGATGACACTCATCCGAGAGTACACTCCATCGGGATACTCGCAAACATCTCAGACGCTCACCCGAGAGACCACGCTCGTCGGATAACATCACTGAGGAAACATCGCTGAAACACCATAACCACCAAACTCCTCAGATAGGGGATCGCCGCTAGGGTCCGCTAGGGGATACCAAGACCCACTCCGGTATACGTATCTCACAGATAGGGGATCACTCCCAGGGTCCGTTGGGGGATACCACGACCCGATCTGGCATTCTTAGTTCTCACAGATAGGGGATCACACCCAGGATCCGTTGGGGGATACCACAACCCGATCTGGCGCTCGACAGAAGCTCAACACTCAGATAGAGGATCATCGTCCATATAAAGATGGTCACGACGATACCGGAACCCTATCTGGTATAACTCGCGATGTAGGGGATCGAACCGACGATGTCGCAACCCTACCGAAACCACACGCTGAGTAGGGGATCGTATAACCAACGATACCGCAACCCTACCATAAACATCATGCTGAGTAGGGGATCGTAAGCCCGACGATGCCACAACCCTACTGTGCACGACCCACCGCGTAGGGGATCATATGTTCGATGATGCCACAAACCCTACGGGGTTAACCTGCTAGATAGGGGATCGCCGCCCGTAAATAAACGGTCACAGCGATACCAAGAACCCGATCTAGGGTAAAGATGCTAGAGGATCCACTCCGGGCCCACCGGAGGGATACCACAACTCTAACAGTTTAAACATCCCATCGAGAGGATCATAAACCCATACGAAGGTTGTGATACCACACGAACCCTCGTAGGAACGAACCAAGGTAGAACCCTCAACCACTGTTGGTCCAAACATCGCTAACCCGAGTGACACTCCACAACGCCACACTGCGCACCTCTGAAGCCAAAACCGAGGCCACCATCGTGTTCCACGCGGAAAAACACGCAGGATAGGCTGTTTACTCGCCCGAAACGGAGCACCGGTGAAAAATGCACTATTCACCGTAGCTAGCTTGTGCGGGGCCCACACAACGATCCCAAAACCCATCGAGTGGATCACACCACGGCGATCCCCTCGAAAAAACAAGCGGAATCGACTACTCGCTCGTCCAAAACGGACACCCGGTGAAAAAGGTACTATTCACCGAGGCCAGCTCGGGTGGGGCCCACGCCTGGATTCCGAAACTCATCGAACGGAACGCACCATTGCGATCCTCTCGGAAAAACACACAGGATCGACTATTCATCTGCCAAAATCGGACTCCTGGTGCAAAAGCTGCGTTTCTCCGCAAACGCCAAACCCGGCCTCGTGGGGCCCGCACCCCGTTCTCAGTCCCAACACCCGGAAACCATCTCAAAAAGTCTGTCGTACCATCAGGGTCTCAACGCCACTGACGGCACGTCAATCGGACGCTCCGGGTAGAAGTTACAACGGCCCGTAGTCGTAAAATAATAAAATAATATTATTTTATACGACGTTTCTAACTCCCGGGTCACGATCCCGAACCCTTAAACCCTCAAAGTGAATTCAAAAGGTCCGTCTCGACGCAAGGAGCGCGTCGCCGCAAACGGATCGTAAATCGGAGTTACGGTTTGCGAGTTATGGGGGTTTAAAGAACCCCCGGAACATTCTGGCCGGACCACCGCAGGGTCGCCGAAAACCACCGCGCCGCCGCCGGACTCCGCCGTGCCGGAGCCGGAAACCACTGTGTCGCTGCCGCGCCGCCGCGGAACTCGCCGGAATCCTCCATGGCCGCCGCGGGTCTCGCCGAAAAACCGGGTTTTTCGCCTGAAAACTTCCGGGAGCCACTGGGAGCACCCCGGTGCTCCAAATTCAGATCCGAAACATGTTTCGGAAAGCTCGGGACCCGAACTATACAAATCTTATGAAAATTTGAAGAAAAACAACACAAAAACGGGATCCGGGATTGTAAAACTCAAACCGCCTACCTCGCGGGCGAAACGCTGACGTTCTGCCTCAGATTCGCGCTCCAGAGCTTCCACTGCGCGCTCCTGGAACGTCCGCCGTCGAATTCTGAGCTCGTGGGCGCTCCGTTTGCTCGATTCGGCGGAGTGGCGGCGAAGAACAGCGAAGAGCGACGAAGAACGATTAAAAGGGGGGGCGCTGATATTTATATCAGCCGCCCGCCGGCGCCAAACTCGCCTCGGACCCGACGCCCGATGCGAACAAAAGTAAGGTCACCCCTAGGGTAAACGCGTCGTTCTGAACGCAACGGCGGTCTCAGATTTTCCATCCGAGACTCCGTTCAGAAGTTATTCGAGCCGACGCTGGCACACTAACTTGCTACTTATTTACGGAAACGCCCCTGGTGGCGTTTCTCACCGCAGGCCCGCGCCCGCAAAGTTTACACCCCGTCTAGGGTAAACGGAACGTTCCGAACACAACCGTGCCCTCAGATTCCCGTTCTGAGCTACCTTTTAGGAGATATCACACCCCCGCCACGTGCATAGTATAAAAAATACTTAATATTTTTATAAAATTAATTCCGGGCACACCGGGCCTCGGAATCGCACGCCGTCTTCGCGCCTAGCTCTGGAATTATTCGTAGAAATATTCCAAAGTCTGACAGGGCCAAAAACCCGAGTCGCTACATCCTCCCCTCCTTAGAACTTTTCGTCCCCGAAAAGCCCTAAGCACAAGGAAAGCGACTGGACTCTCAACTGGGTCTCACACACCAGCGAGCTCACCAACAAACAACCACTCAGGATCTTACCAACGCCCTGAACAAAACTCGAGCAAGCAACAAAAGGAAAGAGTGCCGCTAAACAGTGTCTGACAAACTACTGCAGTAAGTAGAAAGGACACAAGGCGTACCTCTATCCATCCGCGGTGCCTCTGGGTCGACTGCCTCCAGGGCATGGAGTTGTCCTCGCCCTCGACCACCAGCTCCCTGAGCTTGGCGTGGAACACCTAGGGGTGTGGGTGGTGGCAACTGGTACTGCCTACCACCGCCTCCCGCTGCACCAACTCCGCCGCCACGTCCGCCGCCCTGCGGACCTCCTTGCTCGAGACGCTGCCTCTGCCAAGGCGATCCATCGACCGACTCCCTCTCAGCAGCACGTCGGGTCGGACAATCTCTAGAAAGATGTCCCCGACCATCGCAAGCGTAACACCGCCTCCCCTGCGACTGACCAAAACTGGCCTGCGAGCCCTGTGAGCCCTAAGGCTCAGATCCTCCATTATGGGGTCGCCTCCTGAAATGTCGACCACGTCCTGACCCCTGAGTTTGTCATCGGCTACCAGATGCCGATCCGACCGACGAAGTCTCAGCTCTCGCGTGCCCAGCACTAACAGGCGAGATCTGCTCGGCCAGAAAGCTCTCCACCACCAGCGCTCGCTCCAGCACTCCAGCATAGGTGGGCAGGCACAGGGAAACCACACCTGCTCGGATATCCCTGCGTAAGCCCTGCTCGAAGGTCCGAGCCCTAAAGAACGGGTCTCGAACCATATCCAGAGAGTAGCGCGACAGGTCTGTAAACCTCGCTGAGTACTCCGACACAGTCATGCTCTCCTGTCGAAGCTGCAGAAGCTCCTGGATCCGCACTGACCTCAGCGTCACCGGATAGAACTCCTCCCTGAAGAGTCGCTCAAACTCTGCCCACGTGAGCGTCTCCTCGTCATGGGACCGCATCACCAAACTCCACCATCGCCCGGCAGAACCATGCAGAAGGCTCGCCGCTAGGACCACCATCTGATCTGGAGGTGTCCTCACTAGGCGGAAAACTCGGGTGACTGCCTCAAGCCAGTCATCAGCTGCCTGGGGGTCTGGATCACCCCAAAACCTCAGAGGTCGCTGCCTCTGGAACTCGTGCAGCGCACTCAGCCTGCGCGCAACCTCGTCCTGCACCGCCGGCACAACCAGCTGCTCGACAGGTGGTGGCTCAACTGGCAGACCACCTGGAGGTGCAACCTCAGAACCTGCGCCATGCTCCACAACCACTACACGGGGCGGGTCATCAGCACAATCCTGTTGCGGAACCCTCGCTGGCTGTCGTCGTGGAGGCATCCTGAAATACATTCAAGACGCACCATAGTCAAAGAGTATATCTGGAGAGCTGACTCACGAAGGACAAGGAAAAAACCAAAAACTCAGTCCTATATGATGCATGTACCATGATGTCCCCGCGACCAGTGTACGAATGTCCCGAGTCGAAAGGCAGGTTATCGGAGTCCTGGTGTATGGATACGTCGGCCACCGCACCAACACTGGAGTCCCTGGCCTGAAAGCCGAACTCGAAACACCCTAACACTGCCGCTATGCAACCCAAACCAAACTCACAGCTAGACCAGCTACGCTCTGAGATCCCAAAGGTGAAACCTCCTCTGATACCACTGTGTCACGACCCGACCCAACGGGGCTCGAGCCGCGACTCCCCAAGCCCGCCTCCAATAGGCCAGGGGCTGGCGACTAGCGCCGAGTAGGCTATCACACACCTGGGAGGCATTAGCCTAAGGTACCTGTACACACGCACCCACAAACACCTCCATACAACAGTGCAGAGATAAAGAAACTGAAAAGTAAATGCATGCATACAATCTATCCCAAACCAGAGTGCAACAACAAAAGTACAAGGGCAAAACAGGGCCCACCAAAAGAAAACTACAAAGCGCGTCCAACCTGCTCTGAAGAAGGGGAACGCTGCCACAAACACCCGCCGGAAAGCTCCCTCGGCACAGCTCCGGTAAACACCCCGGTCAACTCGCTCACTAAGCTCCGCCTGCTCCGGGTCCTCCTGGGACTCCATCAAAAGGCATGTGGTCTGCACAAGACACAAACATGTGCGGGCAAAGCCCGTGCAGGGGTGAGTATAAACATACTCAGTAGGCACCCCAAAAACCCAAAACCCAAGGGAGCAACTGAAAGGCAACAGTCCGCTCAACCCAGCCAGAGGGAACCCAGACGAGAGAGAAACTCCATCTCGTGACCATCCTCGGCTAAACACAACAAGTCAGCTCAGCTCAGCTCAGGTGTATGCCCATACATACACCTTGAACAATCCAGATATACACAGTTCACGCCACAAAGCCACAAGAGGTACCGACCTCATCACCAGCAACTGTCCACAACCAGGAGAGTACACCACACGAACACTGTCATACCAGATGACACTCATCCGAGAGATACACTCCATCGGGATACTCGCAAACATCTCAGACGCTCACCCGAGAGACCACGCTCGTCGGATAACATCACTGAGGAAACATCGCTGAAACACCATAACCACCAAACTCCTCAGATAGGGGATCGCCGCTAGGGTCCGCTAGGGGATACCAAGACCCACTCCGGTATACGTAGCTCACAGATAGGGGATCACTCCCAGGGTCCGTTGGGGGATACCACGACCCGATCTGGCATTCTTAGTTCTCACAGATAGGGGATCACACCCAGGATCCGCTGGGGGATACCACAACCCGATCTGGCGCTCGACAGAAGCTCAACACTCAGATAGAGGATCATCGTCCATATAAAGATGGTCACGACGATACCGGAACCCTATCTGGTATAACTCGCGATGTAGGGGATCGAACCGACGATGCCGCAACCCTACCGAAACCACACGCTGAGTAGGGGATCGTATAACCAACGATACCGCAACCCTACCATAAACATCATGCTGAGTAGGGGATCGTAAGCCCGACGATGCCACAACCCTACTGTGCACGACCCACCGCGTAGGGGATCATATGTTCGATGATGCCACAAACCCTACGGGGTTAACCTGCTAGATAGGGGATCGCCGCCCGTAAATAAACGGTCACAGCGATACCAAGAACCCGATCTAGGGTAAAGATGCTAGAGGATCCACTCCGGGCCCACCGGAGGGATACCACAACTCTAACAGTTTAAACATCCCATCGAGAGGATCACAAACCCATACGAAGGTTGTGATACCACACGAACCCTCGTAGGAACGAACCAAGGGAGAACCCTCAACCACTGCTGGTCCAAACATCGCTAACCCGAGTGACACTCCACAACGCCACACTGTGCACCTCTGAAGCCAAAACCGAGGCCACCATCGCGTTCCACGCGGAAAAACATGCAGGATAGGCTGTTTACTCGCCCGAAACGGAGCACCGGTGAAAAATGAACTATTCACCGTAGCTAGCTCGTGCGGGGCCCACACAACGATCCCAAAATCCATCGAGTGGATCACACCACGGCGATCCCCTCGAAAAAACAAGCGGAATCGACTACTCGCTCGTCCAAAACGGACACCCGGTGAAAAAGGTACTAGTCACCGAGGCCAGCTCGGGTGGGGCCCACGCCTGGATTCCGAAACTCATCGAACGGAACGCACCATTGGGATCCTCTCGGAAAAACACACAGGATCGACTATTCATCTGCCAAAATCGGACTCCTGGTGCAAAAGTTGCGTTTCTCCGCAAACGTCAAACCCGGCCTCGTGGGGCCCGCACCCCGTTCTCAGTCCCAACACCCGGAAACCATCTCAAAAAGTCCGTCGTACCATCAGGGTCTCAACGCCACTGACGGCACGTCAATCGGACGCTCCGGGTAGAAGTTACAACGGTTCGTAGTCGTAAAATAATAAAATAATATTATTTTATACGACGTTTCTAACTCCCGGGTCACGATCCCGAACCCTTAAACCCTCAAAGTGAGTTCAAAAGGTCCGTCTCGACGCAAGGAGCGCGTCGCCGCAAACGGCTCGTAAATCGGAGTTACGGTTTGCGAGTTATGGGGGTTTAAAGAACCCCCGGAACATTCTGGCCGGACCACCGCAGGGTCGCCGGAAACCACCGCGCCGCCGCCGGACTCCGCCGTGCCGGAGCCGGAAACCACCGCGTCGCTGCCGCGCCGCCGCGGAACTCGCCGGAATCCGCCATGGCCGCCGCGGGTCTCGCCGGAAAACCGGGTTTTTCGCCTGAAAACTTCCGGGAGCCACCGGGAGCACCCCGGTGCTCCAAATTCAGATCCGAAACATGTTTCGGAAAGCTCGGGACCCGAACTATACAAATCTTATGAAAATTTGAAGAAAAACAACACAAAAACGGGATCTGGGATTGTAAAACTCAAACCGCCTACCTCGCGGGCGAAACGCTGACGTTCTGCCTCAGATCCGCGCTCCAGAGCTTCCATTGCGCGCTCCTGGAACGTCCGCCGTCGAATTCTGAGCTCGTGGGCGCTCCGTTTGCTCGATTCGGCGGAGTGGCGGCGAAGAACGGCGAAGAGCGACGAAGAACGATTAAAAGGGGGGCGCTGATATTTATATCAGCCGCCCGCCGGCGCCAAACTCGCCTCGGACCCGACGTCCGATGCGAACAAAAGTAAGGTCACCCCTAGGGTAAACGCGTCGTTCTGAACGCAACGGCGGTCTCATATTTTCCATCCGAGACTCCGTTTAGAAGTTATTCGAGCTGACGCTCGCACACTAACTTGCTACTTATTTACGGAAACGCCCCTGGTGGCGTTTCTCACCGCAGGCCGGCGCCCGCAAAGTTTACACCCCGTCTAGGGTAAACGGAACGTTCCGAACGCAACCGTGCTCTCAGATTCCCGTTCTGAGCTACCTTTTAGGAGATATCACACCCCCGTCACGTGCATAGTATAAAAAATACTTAATATTTTTATAAAATTAATTCCGGGCACACCGGGCATCGGAATCGCACGCCGTCTTCGCGCCTAGCTCTGGAATTATTCGTAGAATTATTCCAAAGTCTGACAGGGCCAAAAACCCGAGTCGCTACAGTGGATGAAGTCATCCTCCTTCTGATACCAAATGTTGGAAATGCCTGACCGTTCGACACGAAAACACAAGCGAGAATGGAAAGATGATTGAAGGAAAAAAAACTTGAACACAAATGATGTTTTGTGCACCACCAATTGGGATGCTTTTTTGGAGAGGTTTTCATTTCATTATATAGGCAAAAAAAACAAGACATATTTACAACATAATTAAAACCACGCGGCAGCCTTAATGAGGTCAAACCGCGTCGACTCATCAATGAGGGGGAGAAAAAAAACCGGTGAAATAAATTCCAAATAAAAAATAGTCAACAGAGTTGTATCATGAAAATCAAGGTTGCAGAAGTACGCCACTTTATCCATGACTGAAGCAGAGTGCATTGTTGTTGCAGAAGCAAACAATGAGATGTTGTGGTTAAAGTGTTTTCTCTCAGAACTTGGATTCAGTCAAAATGAGTACATCATTCATTGCAATAGTCAAAGTGCTTTGAACTTGAGGAAGAACTCCATGTATCATTCGTGTTAGAAGCACATCGACATTCACAATCACTAGATATGTGAGGTGATAGATTGACGGTTGTTGCGACATGTGAAAATCCATATGAAAGAGAACCCACTAGACATGCTGACAAAGGTTGTAGCTCGAGAAAAGCTGGACTTTTGTAGATGATTCGGTGAATTGTAGCTGAAGGGGGGAGAATTGAAGAGGTTTTTCAGCCGTCATATTCATTGAATATTTAGTTGCATGAATTGAATGGATTAAACGACCCTAATATTCAATGAATAGGTGTCAATAAAAATAAATGTATTAAATATGACCAATATGTTTTTTCATTAAATGAAACTTGTTAGCCATAACTATAAAAGAAGGCTTTGAGGGGCATCTTTCATCATCCCTCAAAAGTTAGAGAGTTTCTTTGTACTGTAAGAGTTTTGAGAGCTCCAAACGATTAAAAAAGAGAGGGTGTGGGGTTAATTCATCATTTTTCTCAATGAAATAAAATTTCTTTTTCCTTATCCATTTTATTTCTTAGTGATAATTGAATGACACTATAATGTCTTTGGATGAATGTCATGACCCTCATATATTACAAATGGTCAGAAAAGATGATGTATAAAACTACAAAGAAACACATGGCCTAAATTTCAAGTCATTGTTGGGAAAGATGGCAAGCGATGAACGCGCATACAACAAAAAACACGAACGCGCAGCGGAGAAATCTTTCCCTCAAACAGCGGATGCGTAGCGACAAAAACAGGTGCAAAAAATAAAATTGACACCAGAATTTTTACGTGGAAAAACCCAAAAGGGAAAAACCACAGGACCTAGTCCAGAAAGAGGGATCCACTAAAAATAGATAAGTACACAGTAGAGACTCTCCAAAAATGACAGGAATCTCAAAAGTAATACTTAAAAAATAGTGGATCAAAGTCGGAGAATAGATGCAGTTTTGATGAAGCCTGAAATGAAGAAAACAACTTGCTAAAGAAACCCAAATAGATCTGACCGTAAAAGCAGAAGGTTGATGTCCGAACAAAAGTGCAGATGAAAAACACCGGGATCGGATCAAAAACCACCGCAGATGAAATCCGATCAAATCAGAGTAGTTCCACCGGTTGCAGATCTGAAAATCGCTCATTGAAAAACACAACTGCACTGCCTCCAACCACTACCGAGAGAGGAGTCGCACACCTCATATAAATAGAAGATGAAATCTCATGTATCTCCTAAAAGATATCTCATATCTGATTAAAGATATTAAATATATATCATCAAAGATATAAAATATATCTTCTCAAAGATATCATATATATCTTGTCAAAGATATCAGATATATCTTGTCAAAAGTATCAAAATATCTTTTTATAAAGATATCAGATAAAAAAAAAAAAATTATAAGGGCGAGATGAGGAGGCGCCCCAACAGTCATGACCCTCATATAGACCCTCATATAGACAATTGATATGTGCATTTTTGACAAATTCCATAGACCACCTAAATTCCAATTACAGTTGTACTTCAAATCTTAAATGTCAATTACAGTTGTATTTCAATCAGGTTGAAGCAGGCATGTTTAGGTAAAATTGATGCACCAAAATTCTGTAGGTGCATCAATGGCTGAACGGAAATGAATATTAATTGAATACCAGCAGAGAGGTGAGCTGTGGTTGGGCTGTTTCTTCCAGATCGGGAGGTTGAATCGGCGTCCGTTATGTAGTCTGTGAGGTGATCTGCCTGCGATCTTCCGAAACGGCAAAAATGATTTGGTGAACGCGGGTACGTTTAACCGCTTATTGTGTGAATTGAAGTGAGGGCCCATGTTCTTCACACATGGCCTAGTCCAATCACGATCCCATTCTTGTTGGTCGGACCATTATTCTTCGTTATCTCCTTCGTCTGGGAGCTGCCGAATTTCCTGGTTTCAGTCGCCTTCAATTGGCCATTACTCTCTGTTATCTTCGTCGTCTGGGAGCTGCCGAATTTCCATGTGGCAGTCGCGTTCAATAGGTCATTTATGGTGAGTCTGGCCTAGAGTTGCATACCAGTTTTCCTTTTCCACCCGCATGAATCGGGTACTCAGCACGATGACTACTTTTTCCGCGAGTGCCGTTATTTGCGTTGCAATTGGCAAAGGAATCTTGTACTGCGGTGTTCCATGGAGATGATTTCGCGGTGTTGAATTTGAAATGGTACCCATTGGAGATGATTTTGGGCCGAAATTAATAAGGTCAAAAGATCTAAACGTGCAGGAAAATGGGCTGTCGGAAAATGAGGGATAAACAAAGCCGCAGTTCAAGACGATTGCCCGTCAAATTTAACAGAATATTTTTACTGTTTCATGGTCATGGGTTTCAACTTTCACGACTGCCGGCCTTTTCACCACTTACGGGTTTTTCAGTTTTCTGGAAAAGTATTATGGGAATAGGACAGCATACTAAAATACCGTTAAATTAAATATTTTTTCTCTTTAAACATCTGATAAATTCGATAGAATTTGATGGGAATGTGAGTTCTGTTCTGCTAAACCTTCGCACGTCGAGCTTTCATTGCTGCGTCGTTACGAATTGTTTTAGTATTGGTGGGTTTTAATCTTATTCATGGCGTTGCATACAGTGTTTTTCTCTGTTCTCCTAAAAATCCCGACTTCAATAGTAAAAATAAAGTGGAAATGCGAGTCTCCTTTTTATGACTTCTCCAGTTAAAATCACCTTCCTCTATCTCCCCCAACAGATCCAGCTTCATTCTTCAGTAGATCTGTAGAGATGGTCTCCCAAAAAGAAGTTGACTGCGAAGATCAACTCCCAAATAAAAGTGGCAGCGACTGCGAAAGGAGCTGGAACGCTTCAAAGGTCTGTCCTTCCGCTTTCATTTGATGCCATTCTATATTTGCTGGATTTTCTATTTAATGTTGGAAGTGGGATTGCGTTTCAGAGGGATTCATGGAAGAATATCCTGGTCTTAGCTTACCAAAGCCTTGGGGTGGTGTATGGGGATCTGAGCATTTCCCCTCTCTATGTTTACAAGAGTACCTTTGCTGATGACATCAAGCATTCGGAAACTAACGAAGAAATTTTTGGCGTTCTTTCTTTCGTCTTCTGGACTCTTACCCTAGTGCCGCTGTTCAAGTATGTCTTTGTTGTGCTACGGGCTGATGATAATGGCGAAGGTCAGCACCCTTTTTGTGAAATAACTGATTGACCTAATTATAGAAATCCGATTTGGGTTCATGTCAAGATACTGTGGAGGTGATTTATGGACTCTGGCCCTTGTAGAGCAGATACCAAGTGATTTCTATTAAATACATCGTGAAAAATAACTGGTTGAGTCCTTGCAATAAACTTGAAGTTTTGGTCCCCAGTTGTTATTTCCCCTCAGGAGACCCGAATTATAAGTTTATTCCAATGAAAGACTTAGCAAGTTCCAAACATATCCAGAAAAATAACTGGTTGGGTCCATTGCAAAAAACTTGTAGTTTCATTCCAGGTTGTCATTTCCCCTTAAAGAGAAAATGACAATCTGGGATCAAAACCGTTAGTTTATTCCAATGAAAAACCTGGTCAAATATAAACACATCCAGAAAAATAAATTATTGGGTCCTTCGTTGCAATAAACTTGGTGCTTTGGTCCCTGTGTGTCATTTCCCCTTTCTCAAATCTATTATTTCTAATGAGTACATGAAAGAGAGTAGCCGCAAGTGAGAAAGTATGGATGTGTGACTGTTAATCTTTCTTTCACTCTGGACATTGGGTTTTGTTTTAATGAAAAAAATAAAAAGCAACAACCCACTCCAAGATTTTTGTTGTTCGAAGTTGTGATGCAATTGGTCACTAAATATTTGAAATTGTTGCATGCTGCATATTTTTTGTTAGGCATTGTTCTATCTAGTGAAGCTAGAGTGAGCGATGATGTTACATCTGAGGTTGCATTTGCAAATTTTGGGGCCTTCATTGAGCATGCATAAATGGAGCTCTTGTATTTAAGTTAGATGATCCTTCATTCATAGTAATGTTGTGATAAGGCTGAATGTTAGTGTTGAGTCAATAAAGTTTCCTTATAATTTTTTCATTCCTTCATGTTTTGAAAATCACAAACACTCTATCTTCTGGCAAATCTCATTTCTCCTAAGATTTATCTTAAATAAGGAAAATTTTCCTTAAGGAAAATTTATCCTTACCATTTTTTTTAAAGGTAAAGGGGACAAGCCCCCGTTTATTGAACAAGAAAGAAACTCCTTTTGAAGGGAAGAAGGAGGAACCCATTACAGAGACAAATGTAAAACATCTAGAAGAACAGGCCACGCGGCCAACCAGGATCCAAGAGTCAAAAGGAGACAAAAATCAAAGCAAGATCAAGCCAGAAAGTCTCATCACCCCCCCTAACCGAAAATGTAGCAGCGGAAACTCCTTACCATGTTTTCATTGTTCACGTCATAATTTTTCTAAACCTAACTCATTTTATTTCTAAGTATAAAATTCGGTTTTGTATCTAAAACCTCAGAATCTTATAAATACTTAGATATAGAGCATTCTGTTTTCAGGATCCGAATTCGGACTCCGAATTCTTATGAATTCAGACTCCGAATTCTTATGAATCCAGACTCCGAATTCTTATGAATCCAGACTCCGAATTCTTATGAATCCAGACTCCGAATTCTTATGAATCCAGACTCCGAATTCTTATGAATCCAGACTCCGAATTCTTATGAATCCAGACTCCGAATTCTTATTAATCCAGACTCCGAATTCTTATTAATCCAGACTCCGAATTCTTATTAATCCAGACGAATTCTTATGAACTCAGACTCCGAATTCTTATGAACTCAGACTCCGAATTCTTATGAACTCAGACTCCGAATTCTTATGAACTCAGACTCCGAATTCTCTGAGTTCAGACTCCGAATTCTCTGAGTTCAGACTCCGAAGTCTCTGAGTTCAGACTCCGAAGTCTCTGAGTTCAGACTCCGAACTCTCTGAGTTCAGACTCCGAACTCTCTGAGTTCAGACTCCGAACTCTCTGAGTTCAGACTCCGAACTCTCTGAGTTCAGACTCCGAACTCTCTGAGTTCAGACTCTGAGTTGAGACTCCGAACTTTCTGAGTTCAGACTCCGAACTTTCTGAGTTCAGACTCTGACTTCTCTGAATTCAGACTCCGAACATTCTGAGTTCAGACTCCAAATTCTTATGAATTCAGACTCCGGAATTCCATTGAATTCAGGCTTTGAACTCTTCAAGAAAACAAAATCTGAATATTTATGTATTATAGACATCGAATGGTTTTTGGTTAGACTCTGAACTTTTATTTTCTTAGACTCCGAAAAATAGATTTGATCAAACAACCATATTTTTGCTTACCCTGTTATAAAACGTTGTCGTGCATTCTGTTATTTACTAACCGTTGTTTGAGTGACACGTGTACAGGTCCCTCCGAAATTTAAGGAAAAATATGACCGTTGGAGGAAGGAGCCGACCGTTGAAGATGTGCCTATAAATAAGAGCTCATTTGAACGAGCTCAATACTGTTCTACGACTCTAGAGATTACATGCTGCTGAAGTGATTTCTAGAGAGAGACTCTCGTGCTTAGTGCGTACTGAACATCTTGTTCAGAATTGCTTCGTGTGACTCCGATTGTTGCTGTGTATAATCGAGGGCTTCCGGGGATAGGAATATAGAGGTGCCGTATAAGGACCCGACCTTAAACATTACTTATTATTGAATTAAATGAATAATTCACATTGAAGATCTTTTCAGGTTTAGAGTTTTAGAGAATTAGGACATAACTATTACATCTCAAAGATTACAAAGTAGACACATCCACTTAGCTTTCATTTTTTTTCACAAAATAAAAACTCTTGAATAAAAGAGTCATGTCTAGTTCCTTGTTTTAGATAACCTGACATTTCCTTGATCCCATCCTTGACCCTATTCAACTTTATGTCCTGTGAAAAACATTTTAAAAAAAACATGGGATGAGCATAAAAAGCTCAGTAAGGGTTATAACAATACGGAAAGAAAACATTAGTCCATGTATACATAAGAATCAATGAAATCATACATTACTCATAAAACACAAGCACGTTAACATACCTTATGAAATCATAAGATTTATGAATAACTCATAGAAATCATAAGACATAAAAGTAACTTGATGCATTCATAACATTCTTACGTAGGGAGTAACCCTCATGGTTACGTTTGGAATACCCATCACAGTATATTCCCTAAATCTCTTCGGAGAAACCTTAGCGTTTAACCCCTTTGCGTTACCCAATGCATTGGAGAGCTATATCGGGCTCACCCGCCCTTAGTTTATCACGGAACTACCCGTCTTCATAAACAATGCCCAAGAACCATAACATAATCATAACACATAACTTAAGCATAAAGGAAAGATAACATTCCCACATTGCAATAATAATATAACATTTTAAGATATTGAAATAATGAATCCATTCTAAAAACCATTTTCAAAACCATTTAAATCATTTAATAAATAGATTTTTGAATCAAAGTGTCCCATTCCACTTTGAAGCTTTTAACATTTTAAACCATTAATATCCATATAAATAAATCCTTAAAAACATTTTGAAAACATGGATATTAATGAGAAATATTTATAAGAATAAATCATTAAAACATTTAAAACGGTATTTTAGTTAAAGGGTTTTTAACAAAATGAGAGACACTTGAATACAAATAATTGAGGAATAACATTTAATAAGAACTTTATAATATCATGAGAATAAAGGGATTCATGATATAATATGCCAATGGACAGTATATACACCATATAAGAGTGAATTGGTGCATAACAACAATGAAATCTCAATAGAAATGTAAAATGAGATGAAATCCCATATAAATAAGGTATCCTTAAATTAAGGACAAATCAATCTCATAATTATGTGTGACAAATATAAATACACCCAATATAAGTGGATATTAAGTGTAAAACAACCAGCGGACATTCACACATATTCAAAGGATGACATATTTCATAACTACATGTTGAACCCAAAGAAATCGAAATTGGGTTAAAAAGTTCCTTTGGTAAAATTCGACAGCCTAACGACGTCACTTTAAAATTCATAAAATTAGTTGATGAGAGAGAAAATGGTATCTCATCACTTGGACATAAAATTTACATCAATAAGGATATAGAATAACATATCCCAACATAAAAAGATGTAAATTAAAAGACATAACAAAATAAGTCTTTTAAAAAGAGGAGGGTGAAAGGTTCCCTTACCGATTTGGGTAACTTTCGAAACGTACACCCCATGAAAGAAGGGTCATAAAATGAAGATGTAAATACCCATAAATGAGAGTATATTATACAAATGGTAAAATAATGGGCAGTACATACACCACACAAAAGGAAATAGTGGCAAATGTAGCATGAATTTCACGGGAATAAAAAGTGAGATGAAAATCCCCTTATGAAAATTCGGCAGCCTAATGACGCCTCATGAAACTTTCAAAAATGGATTGTTGAGATCAAATAGGGTCTCTCATCATATTAACATAAAATGTACAGCAAGAGGAATATAAAAGAACATCCCCCAACATAAGAAAGAAGAGCTTAAAGTAAGTTACATAAAAAAGAGTACTTAAAAAGAAAGAGAGAGGTAGGATCCCTTACCTCAAGTCCGACTTGTCTTGTTCGTTTCTTTATATTCTTGAATAATAAACTTTGGTCAATTTATAATTGCTTAAGGTCCTCCTTTAAATATTATTATTCAGTTCATATCACATATTATAATGTTATAATAATTGGTTAGTAATGTGAGCTCATATCAGACGTTTTTGTCGAGGTTTGGTACATGAGTCAAAAATGAACTTGTTTGAAAATGATTGTCCATGTAGTTATAAGTAAATCATCTCCAGAATAGTATTAATGATTTAAATATCATATATATCAAGTACATATTCATTTTATACTATTCCATAACATTTGGAGATAAAAAGATATGAAATGCACCGTTTATGAAGACGGTAGACCGTACGTACGCATGAACGCTACTTTCATTTCTTTGTCATATTAATGGAATTAAAAATAATTGAGAGATATATATATTATAATTCCAGTATAATATATATGTTTTATAGGTCACATAAGTTCATTAATTTCATTCTTTATACATTCCATGTATTGCATGAACGAGTCACATCACTTGAGGGGGCGGTAGTCCACACTTCCTCGTATGAAATTATCGCAATTGCACAACATGCAAAGCATAAAAGTATGTTTTAAATATAAAATACAGAAGCATATGGGAAACATAAATACCATATATATCATATATAAAATACAGTGACATCATAATGGCCACCATGAAAGGTGTTAAGAGAAGATTGAACAATCATCGTTTCGTGAGGTAGTAATTCGCCATCCACAGAAACAATATGTTCTTTAACCATTAGACGGAGATGTGTGTTAGTGTAGCTCGAATCCTTCACATAACAACATCATAGTATATTGAAAGATACTGATGTTGTTACAAAAGAAAGGAATAAAAAGAGTTTAGGGGTTTGGAGAAGCAAAATAAAACAAAAGAATACAAGTGAAGACATTACCTTTAAATCGGGTAACTCTTCTTGGTTTGAACCAAAAGGGTTTCTTGAAGAGCATTCTGCCAAAGGTGAGGCTTCAATGATGAAGAGAGGGATGTGGAGAGATGAAATGGGCAGGGGTTGACCGAGCCAAAGGCTTGAGAGGTGTGGGTAAGGTGGTAGAGGTGGGAGCCTTTTATAAGAGAAGAGGAGGGACACTTTTGGAAAGTTATAAACCATTACTTTATTATAAAATGCTTTTCAGATTTTAAAGGTCTCAAAAATATATATTTCGAGGCTAAGGTGATAAAGTTTCGAAATCCACCCATCCAATAGGTTTGTGACAAGTGTAAGACTTAGATTTCACCATATCTTATCATTTTATTTAAATCGTTCATTTATGGGGTAATCACTGCATCATCACGGTGTCATAAATAAATTAATTTATTTAATGTCTAAAAATTATAAAAAAAATATCATGATGTATGAAATCTTTTTAGGTTTCTAATAAATATTTATAGTAAAAAATATGACTTGTATAACCCCATGTAAAAATTGTTTTAGTAAAACAATACATGTTTGTGACATTTTAATTTTAACTTTAAATAAAAAGTTATTAATGTCATTTTCCAACCAAAGTGGCTTCATGGGGTCCCCAAGTTGACCCATGGATTGTCTTGGTCGGCCATGACTCATCCAATAATGGTAGGACATGTGTCAATGTCATTTCATATTATTATAACATTATTTTTACCTTAAATTATACTAATTACCTTTAATCGCGATTAATAAAACTTAAGTTACTATTCACCAAAAAATTATTTTAATCTCATTTAACCACATTTTACTTCCTAATGACAACCATGTATGTCGGATTTTTGAAAATCAAATCACAGAAGTGGTAAAGTTTCATTTAAACGAAAAATCAGTTTCTTTAACTACCACTTAGTGGTTTCACTATTCATCAAAAATTGAAATTTTTCAGAAAAATACCAAAAATTCACCCTAAGCTATATTTGATATTCCGAATTCAAAAATGATATCTATTTTACAAAATTCAAAATATATAAGTTGCATTAATTAATTTAATAATTCATTCCCGCTGTCAAAACAAATAGCGTGTTTTTAAGAAACAATATCTATTAAAAGATTGACACTAGTTTAAGTCCAATTTCAAAGTGAAATTAATTCCAATGACCACCATTGGATTAAATGGTAAAAATATATTCTAAATACACTTTAATCTCAATTAAAAAGATAATCTATCCATATAAATAAATCAGATTAAAAGGAGGTTTTGAATTAAAATGCAACATTTTCACTAAAAATGATCTTTATCGGAAAATAACAAAAATTTACACAAAGTAAATTTTGATGTCCAGATTCTAAAGAAGGATTTTATTTTGTCAAATATAACATATAAAATTGTCAAAAGTATATTTAAAAAGGGTTCTCCATCAAAAGGCGGTTAATCGACCTTTTAAAGAATATTAGAAGATTTATGCTTAAAATTGGATTCATTTGCATTTCAAGCCTCTAACATTTATTGGATAAAAGTAAAAATATTTGACAAACATATATAATCATTTAGTAGTTAGTTCCGTTCATTCCCGCCATTACAACGGCTAGGCGTTAACTATTATTTAAAATAATATTATTTTATTATTAGAGTGCAACGTAAGATTTCAAAGAAACTCGTTGCGTATTGGGTATGCTATCGAACATAGCGTTCCCTTTAAAGTAATATTAATATTTTATTCACAAATATGGATAAATATAAAAATGTCATATTCTTTATTTACCTGGGGTGTTACATGCCGACTACCTTGAAGTTCGAGGGCTTGCGGGGATAGCAAGACAAACTCTAATATTCGTATCGAGGGCTTACTCTGCTGTGGGTAAGACATGTTGGATTGGTGTAGCCCGATTCGGTTGGGCCGAATGCTTGTGGCCCGCAACTGTAGCAGTGCGGACTTCAGAGTCAACAGTCCTGTAACACTTTTGACAAAGGTGGCCACCGTTCACTGTAGCGACGCGGACTTACTTTTCGGAATAGTGATCGTCTTCTACATTTTATAGCCCATTTTCGGGCTAGGGTTACTACTGAAAAAACTCTGTATTTTGTGCTCCTGAATTAGTGAATTTTCTGCCTCTCCGTGGACGTAGGGTTATTCCCGAACCACGTAAATTTGTGTGTCCCGTGTCTATTTTTTCTTTCTGCATTCTTTTTTCGTTTCTCGTTTCTGTCGTTGCGACTCCCGACGATTCCGCAACAACTGGTATCAGAGGGAGGTTCGGAATTCTCCAACGATGACTTTGGATGAAGGCAAAGTGAAGATCGATCGCTTCGATGGATCTTATTTCAGTTTTTGGAGGATGCAAATCGAGGACTATCTTTATCAAAAAAAGATGCACTTGCCGCTTCTGGGACTGAAGCCAACGGACATGGAGCAGTCGGAGTGAAAGCTGCTGGATCGACAGGTTCTGGGTGTTGTGCGCCTGATGTTGGCAAAAAACGCGGCGTTCAACATCAGAGAGGAGAAGACGACGGTAGACCTGATGAAAGCTCTCGCGAATACGTACGAGAAGCCTTCTGCGACAAACAAGGTGCACTTGATGCGCCGATTGTTCAACCTGAAAATGGAAGAAGGAAGAATCGTTGTAGACCACATCAACGAATTCAACACCATCATCAGTCAGCTGACATCGGTGAAGATTGATCTTGGTGACGAGGTATATGCACTGGTCTAACTGTCCTCTTTACCTGACAGTTGGGAAGCAACTGTAACAGCTGTGAGCAGTACCTCGGGGAATACCAAATTGGTTCTGAAAGATGTACGGGACCTAATCCTTAGTGAGGATGTTCGAAGAAGAGAATCAGACAGATTCTCTGGTTCTGCTCTGAATGTCGAAGGAAGAGGAAGATACCCACAACGAGACATTCGTAGAGGGCGATCAAGGTCTAGAGGGAAAAGCCGAGACAAGGCAAAGAGGGCTGGTCCTACCTGCTGGACATGCGGGAAGAAAGGACATGTCAAAAAGGAGTGCAGAGAGAAACAGAAGGGACCTGAAACCAGTGGAGCAAACGCGGCGGTTGAAGGAACTGATGATGTGCTGCTGTTGAGCGTGGACAGCCCAATGGAGTCTTGAATTTTAGACTCTGGGGTGTCTTTCCATTCTACATCGGAGAAGGGATTTCTGAAAAATTACATTTCTGGAAATTTTGGCAAGGTACATCTTGCTGATGATGTGCCCTTGCAGATTGTGGGAAAAGGCGATGCACGAATCAAGACCAACAGTAGGAGCTTGCTGGTTCTGGAAAACGTGAGGTACATCCCTGGTTTAAGAAGAAATCTTTTCAGTGTGACAGCTTGATGATGCAGGGTTGAGTACCACGTTTACTGGTGGTGCATGGAAGATCACCAAAGGAGCTATGGTCATAGCTCGTGGAGCAAAGAATGGTACCCTTTACAACATGACAGAAACTTGCATGGACATGGCTGCATCACTCAAAACTGTAGGAGATTCACAACTGTGTCACAATAGGCTAGGCCACATGAGTGAGAAGGGGATGAAGGTGCTGACAACAAAAGGGTTGCTACCAGAGCTGAAGTCAGTGGATGTTGGCCTATGTGAAGATTGTATCTTCGAAAAGCAGAAGAAGGTGTCTTTTGCAAAAGGAGTCAGAACACCGAAGGCTGGGAAACTGGACCTGGTGCACACAGATGTTTGGGGGCTTGCACCAGTACATTCCCTTGGAGGGTCACAATACTATTTGACATTCATCGATGACTCAACAAGGTATGAGTTTACTTTCTGAAAAGTAAATCTGATGTGTTTAAAATATTTCAGAAGTGGAAGGTCATGGTGGAGAATGAGTCAGGAGCTAAGCTGAAATGCTTGAGGTCTGACAACGGTGGAGAGTACGACAGCCAGGAGTTCATAGAATTCTGTTCTGATAATGAAATTCGATGGGAGAAAACTATCCCAGGAACACCACAACAGAATGGTGTAGCTGAAAGGATGAACTGGAAGTTGAATGAACGTGCCAGAAGCATGAGGTTACACTCGGGGTTGCCCAAAACCTTCTGGGCTGATGCAGTGAACATGGCAGCTTATCTGGTTAACAGAAGTCCATCCGTGCCAATGGGAGAACGTTTACCCGTGGAGCTCTGGTCTGGGAAGGAGGTAAGACTCACATTTACGAGTATTTGGCAGTTTGACATATGTTCATATTGATGCTAATGCAAGGGACAAGCTTGATGCTAAGTCCAAGCCATGTTTCTTTATTGGCTATGGTGCTGACGAGTTTGGTTACCGCTTTTGGGATGATCTCAAGAAGATGGTCATCAGGAGCCAGAATGTGGTATTCAATGAAGGTGTCATGTACAAAGATCGTCATGTAGTTGAAGATGAAAATGAGAACATTGAATCAGAGTGCAAAGAGCAAGTGAAGCTTGAAGGTGTATCTGAGCATTAGAGATCCGAACCAGTGGAACCTACTACTCCAGTAGAGTTGAGGAGATCAATGAGGGTGAGAAGGCCTGTGCAGAGGTATTCACCATCCCTGCATTATCTATTATTGACCGATGGTGGAGAACCAGAATGCTTTGAAGAGGCAATGCAACTGAAGGAGTTGAGCAAGTGGGAGTTGGCTATGAAGGAGGAGATTTCCTCATTGCATGATAACAACACTTGGGAGCTGACACACCTGCCAACAGGAAAGAAGACATTGCAGAACAAGTGGGTCTACCGGGTCAAGGAAGAACATGATGGCAAGAAGAGGTTCAAGGCAAGGCTTGTGGTGAAAGGCTTCCAACAGAAGGAGAGAGTGGATTTCACTGAAATATTCTCACCAGTAGTAAAGCTTACCACCATTTGGGTGGTTCTCAGCATTGTGGCGTCTTGCACCTTGAGCAGCTTGATGTCAAGACTGCTTCCTTTCATGGAGATTTGGAGGAGGATATCTACATGCAGCAGCCCAAAGGATATGTAGAGTCTGGGAAGGAAGACCCAGTGTGCGAACTCCAGAAGAGCTTATATGGATTGAAGCAGGCACCAAGGCACTGGAACAAGAAGTTTGATTCATTTATGTCTAAAAATGAATATAAACGATGTAGCATGGATCAATGTTGCTACATCAAGTTCTTTGGTGATGAATACATTATATTGCTTCTGTATGTGGGTGACATGCTTATTGCAGGATCATGTATGCAGAGGATTAATGAGCTGAAAGGGCAGTTGGCTGAGGAGTTTGAAATGAAAGATCTTGGAGAAGTTGACAAGATTCTGGGGATGAAGATCAAGAGAGACCGCACAGCTGGAACATTAATGTTATCACAGACTGATTACATTGGGAAGGTCTTGAGAAGATTCAGTATGTTGGAAGCAAAGACAGTCTCTATTCCCCTGGCGAGCCATTTCAAATTATCAAAGGAGCAATCACCGAAGACGGCAGAAGATGTGGAGTACATGACAAAAGTTCCATATGCATCAACTGTTGGAAGCCTGATGTATGCCATGGTGTGTACTCGACTTGACATCGCTCATGCAGTGGGAGTTGTGAGCAGGTATATGACTAACCCTGGAAAGCAACATTGAGAAGCTGTGAAGTGGATATTGAGGTATTTGAAGGGCAACAAAGAGGTATCTATGTGCTTTGGGAAAGGAAATTCATTGCAGGGGTATGTGGATGCTGACCTTGGAGGTGATGTCGACAGTAGGAGGAGTACCACGGGTTATGTTTTTACCTATGGAGGAACTGCGGAGTTGGATATCACAATTGCAGTAGGTGGTGGCTTTATCCACCACAGAGGCAGAATACATTGCTGTAACAGAAGCTGAGAAAGAGATGGTTTGGCTGAAGAACTTTTTGGATGAATTGGGAAGAAAACGAGAGGAGAATGTATTGCACTGTGACAGTCAGAGTGCTATACATCTTGCAAAGAACCCAGTGTTTCATGCCCGGACGAAGCACATTCAGTTGAAGTACCATTTCATCAGAGGTTTGATACAAGATGAGTTGTTGACTTTGCAGAAGATCTGTGGAACCAACAATCTGGCAGACATGTTGACAAAGCCTATGGTGATACAGAAGTTGAGGCACTGTTGTGCCTCTGTTGGTCTCCACTGATAAACGGAGGATGAGAAGCAGAATAATGGAGGACCTGATGGGAGCACAAGAGGAAAACAGTTTGTATTTCATGAATCTGTGAATGGAAAGCATGCCACTGGTGAGTGAAGAAGAGAAAGAACCCAGATTAAATAAGTTGTCTTCATCAGTTGCATCGAAGCATAGCAGTGCAGTGGATCAGGCTCCAAGTGGGAGATTGTTGGATTGGTGTAACCCGATTGGGTTGGGCCGAATGCTCGTGGCCCGCAACTGTAGCAGTGCGGATTTCGGAGTCAACAGTCCTGTAGCACTTTTGACAAAGGTGGCCGCCGTTCACTGTAGCGACGCAGACTTATTTTTAGGAACAATGATCGTCTTCTACATTTTATAGCCCATTTTCGGGGTAGGGTTACTACTGAAAAAACTCTGTATTTTGTGCTCATGAATTAGTGAATTTTATGTCTCTCCGTGGACGTAGGGTTATTCCCGAACCACATAAATTTGTGTGTCCCGTGTCTATTTTTTCTTTCTGCATTCTTCTTTCGTTTCTCGTTTCTGTCGTTGCGACTCCCGACGATTCCGCAACAAGACAGATTTTCTTGAAAGTATAAATCAAGGGACCTTTATCCAAGGTTGTTGGATACCCTACTTTTTGGGTTACAAGATTTCTTACTTGTTACTTGTATTGTTTCAAGTTTGTTTTCCGCTGCATTTTGATTGTTAAGGAAAGTATAACTATCTTATACTTTCTTATACTTGTACTCTGATTAGTAAGATTCTATACTATTTAAGATAGAATCTTTATTTTTGTAAACTTTTCTTAAGTTTCATTTCCGGAATCACATTTCCGGAATCAAACAAGTTTGTAGACTAAGAGTTTTAGTGAATTTACCTTGTTTAAACTTGTTAAACATTACCATCTTTAAAAGTTCCAAAGAAATTTTTTTAAAGTATACAATTCACCCCCCCTCTTGTATATTGAGCATCTACATCATCATTTCGATCCTACAGTTAGGTGTCTGTTTGACAATACTTTTTGAAAGCTGATTATTGAACTTGTCACTTACGATGAGTTTGTTTAAATAAGTGGTGGTGGTTCTGTTTTTTAAAAAACATTTGCACATAAAAACCATAAGGAAACCACTTAAATAGGTGGCAAAAAACACTTTTTTTCACCATGCAATCTGAAATACTTGTACAAAAGCACTTATCATAAGTGATAAATGCTATAAGCAATTTTCAGTAAGTGACGTCTAATGGGCCCTTAGCATACGACCATTCCTTCAAAATAATGTTTGGCATTGAAAGCTGATTATTGAACTTATCACTTATGATAAGTTTGAAAAAATAATTGGTGGTGGTTCTGTTTTTTAAAAAACACTTACACATAAAAACCATAAGCAAACCACTTAAATAGGTGGCAAAAAAATACCTTTTTCACCATGCAATCTGGAAATACTTATACAAAAGCACTTATCATATGTGATAAATGGTATTAGCAGTTTTGAGTAAGTGATGTCAAATGGGCCCTTAGCATACGATCATTCCTTCAAAATAATGTTGTTATAGATGTTAATCTTAGGATTTCGGTTATTCGATAAAATAGAAGAATCAATGTCCTTTAATATTTCAGATGCAAATTAGAGTGAGTGACATGGTGATAGGGAGGAAGATGGAGTGGCTGCACTTCATCGCAATAAATATTGTGTGAATATTCATTTCTGCTGTAGCTTTTGCAACTGGATCCTATTAGGTTTGGTTCAACAACACTTATTGAAAACTTTTTGTAACACTTGCCAATTATCTTAAGTGCTCCATGCTGCTTATTGAAAAGTTGTTTTTCCATCACTTTTTGAAGTGGTTTTTTGCTATTGATTTATTATACTAAAGCATATCTTCAATGATTCTGCAGGTGGTACTTTTGCTTTGTATTCCCTGATTTGCAGGCATGCGAGAGTTAGCCTTCTCCCAAACAGGCAGTTAGCTGATGAGGAGCTCTCTACATATAAGTTGGACCATCCTCCGGAGAAGAAAAACAGTTCAAGGGTGAAGATATGGCTTGAGAGATACAGGACCTTGCATACTGCTCTGCTAATTTTGGTTCTTCTTGGCACTTGTATGGTGATCGGGGATGGAATTCTTACCCCTGCCATTTCCGGTAACCCTCATATGGATTGCACAATTTGTTATGCTAAATTGCTTGCAGATTAACTGTCTTTTATGCAGTTTTTTCTGCAGTGTCCGGGCTTGAGTTATCCATGTCTAAAGAGCGGCACATGTGTAAGTGTTTGGCCATTGCATCAGGGTGTGGTTTGATGAGGTCTCTTTTTATTCAAGCTAATCAGTATCCCATGAAGATCTTGATCGAGAAAAAATTATTTCAACTAATAATTACGAGGCTGTAAGTTGCATTCCAAATAGTTGCGCTCAAGGAAAACCGTTTCTGTTGTAGTGTTTGGATGGATCGAAAGGGAAAGCAATTTCTCATCCCAACGTTTTATCTGATGGAAAAATAATTTGTGGGAGAGACAATTTCAATTAACATGGGAATAAGCAATGACACCTCAAGTAGAGATGGCAATTCAAGTTCACGGTCAGGTTTGTGTCGGGTTGGCTGTTTTGTGAACCCATTTAAGTTCAACCATAACCCAATCTATTTAATTAAACAGGCAAACCCGTTACCCAAGCGAACTCATTTATTAAGGTGTTAACCTTTACTTGATCCGCCAACCCGTTTAACTTTAAATCTTTAACATAGACCACGTCATTATATATCCAACTAGTTAATATCACATAAACTCAATGACATAACCAAATTGAATTTTCTCATTTAGACTAAAAATAATCTAATTTATATGAGACATGTTATTTATGTTGCAAATTGATCCTCTTAAACTGTTTAAAATAAATAGCATGTTATAAACATGCTGAATTATTTTAAGTTAAGTTGATTAAAAGAATGAAATATATTTTTATTATTATATTTTTGAATATTTTATATTATCATTATGTTTTTAATTAGGTTAAACAGGTCTGGAATGGTCAACCCGAGCCCCTTCCAAATATTATTTGTGTCAGATTACTCAATCCAATTACAACCCATACCTAATTATGTTGTTGTGGTGGCTGGACAGTAATAGGACAATTCCAGAACAACCACAAATAGAACCGGATCACTGGAGTTGTGCGCAAATGATCAAACAAGCAAGCAGTGCAAAAAGAATAAAGGCAAGGATTTACGTGCTTCGGCCCCTTTGGGACCTACTGCACGGCAAGAACACCACACACACACGCTTTTTATTACTGCTCAAAAGAAACAGACCAGATTACACGCTTCAACAATCGCAAGTCACAGGAAGCAAGTGATACAAATGAGATCTAAGAAACAGAAACATATACCGATCAAGACTGAGAGCCAGGGTAAGGAAAGAACTCACAACACCGGACAAAAGTCTGGCCGTCCTGATCACTTCGAACCCCTGTGGATGCCGACGCTGGTGCTTCTTGCTGTTTGGACTCGCAGAAGGAGGATCTCGCCAGATCCGTGGTTGTGGTCTTTAGGTTCGAAGGAGCGGCCACACGTCTTCGCCGTAGAAGGATGCTGAGGAACTCCACCAGGAAACGCGCACCAGCGGTGCGCAGGGAGATCAGCAGGCCACCGAACCTATCCTCCGTTGAGGATGAAACCACCAGAATCCAAGAGCAACGAGCAAGAACCGGGGGACTGAAAAATTGGTGAAAATCACTCGAGACGGCCCGAAAGAGGGGTGATGAAACCCCCTGCGAACGAAGTAACCGCGTAACAACACGCCCAATCCAGAGCTGCCACGACGGGAACTGGTGAAACCGAAAGCCGAACAAACCCGAACAGCAAGGCAGGAGATGGACGGTCCAGGATTTTCAGTCGGTGCAAAAGATCGACGGCCACAACTTAGCTTCGGTAAAACACGAGGATTGCCAGCATGCAACCCATATACTAAAAGCACGGTGAAACAGTAAATGGGAAAAATTTAATATGAAAACAGAAGATGAATTAGAGGTAAAAAAAATTAATTCACATATGTCTAATCCAAATCTGTTTTAGATTGTGTGGTGTTGTGTCGGGTTATCATGTCAAGGGCAAAATCATCACCTCTGACCTCATGGGGTGTCCAGTTTATGAAGAGTGAGAACATGACTAAAGGATCATTATGCTCATCTTCAAATGTTTTTATTTTAGCTTAGGGGTATGATTGACATTAAACAATACTGCTTGAAAAACAACCAAGGGATTTTTATTCTTAATCTTTTCAATTTCATATCATTCCATTCCTGATGATTTATGAACCAAATGGATCATTGGTCTTCTATCCTACTTTATTAATAACCAAATCAAAACCTTTTTATATGTCTGTGATAATTACAGCGAATGGTTGGATATGGCTCTTTACAATTTAATAACGACAGTGAGGGGTACTGATTAGTCCAGTGAAGTTGTTGCGTCTTTCATTCACAAAAACATAATTATTCACTGATTTTACATTGCTTCAATTTCTTTCTCATTCCCAGATGCAGTGGTTCCCATTACATGTGTTGTATTATTGTGCCTATTTGCCCTACAACATTATGGTACACATCGCATTGGATTCCTTTTTGCACCAATCGTGTTGGCTTGGCTGCTATGTATCAGCACTCTTGGTTTGTACAATATATGCCACTGGAACCCTCATGTCTACAAGGCTATTTCCCCCTATTATATGTTCAAATTCCTGAGGAAGACAAAGAAGAGTGGATGGATGTCCTTGGGTGGCATTCTGTTGTGTATAACAGGTGAAATAAAAATTGCATATATGTGGAAGTTTAATTGCTGCTACTGCATATAATTTCTAAAGAAATAACCTTTTTGACAAGGATTTATGCATTTAACTCAAAAATTAAAAAGGGAAAATTGTTTTTTGGTCATGCGCCTGTTCAGTTCTGTTTTTGTTTTACTTGCTTGAGTTTACACATTTTTCTTTGGATATTGGCTAGGGTCTCTTCGATTATAAGAAACTTGGTAAAATTTTTACCACTTAACTACAAAGGTCTGCCTCACTAGATTAAAAGTTCATTTTAGGGGATGGAAACATGCTGGACCGGTTTGATCATTTTAAGTGCATTGTGATGCTCTGGACTGCATATATTATGCTGATTCATTGGGTGAACTTAGGTTCTGTTTGGTTATGTAAAACATTTTCTGTTTTGTTTTTACGAAAATGTATTAAAAATTATGCTAGAAATGTATTTTGATTGGTAAGAGAAAATAATAAAGTATCTGTTTACTTTTTATTGCATTTTCATTTTCCAAAAAAAAAAAAAATGGAATCAATTTTTTTCCCTAAAAATCTCTCATTTCCTAAAAACTATTTTCTATTTACATACACTTTTGAAAAATTTAAACAGAAAATGTTTTTCTAACCAAACAAAGCCTTGCATGGTTAATTTATTGTACCATTTTGGATAGTGGGAACATCAATCAAGTTTTCCTCGAACCATCTAGTTGGTATGAATGAGCATCAATGCTTTGTTTTTGTTTACTAATGCTTACTATGAATGTCTTTGGTCTAAATTTACTACACTAATGGATACGTGGGAATCTTATGATCTGTTTGGCACACAAACTTTTTTTATTTTGCAAAAATAAAAAATGTATTGGGAAATGTATTATAAAATGTTCTGGAGTAGAATGACAATGGATACCCATTAACCGGGTACTCGACACTACTTGATCCAGTTAAGGTTGTGATAGTGATTGATCGGGTTTTTATAGGATTAAGGTAGTGAATTCAAAACCTGATTGATATTTGTATTGGGTTTGGGTAGTAGTTTTATGGTATTACAAACCTGAACTTGATTAAATTAATTATTATTATTTTATTAACTATATATTTTTAAATAATAGTAAAATAATAAAAATTTATTTATTTATTTTGAGTTCAATAGATTTATAAATTAATTAAAAAATTGAATTCAATTAAATTATTATTATTAACTCAGTCTATATATTTTTAAATGATAATAAAATTGTAATATATATATATATATATATATATATATATATATATAGATAGATAGATAGATAGATATAGATATATTTAATTTTAGATGCATAATTTTAGATTTATAAATGAATTTTAAAATTTTGGAACTATAAAAGGGTATTTAAATGAGTTAAGATAGTTAAACAAGAGGGGTGGGGGCAGTAATAAGGCATGTAAATGAAAACAAACCCCTTTTTTGGCTTTTAAAAAATAATAGCTTCCATTTTATTTTTCTAAAATATGTTTTCCATGCACTCAGTCCCATACATTTGATGAAAATGAAAACAAAAACCGTTTTTTATGAACCAAACAACACCGTAGTGCTGAAACTTTTTAGAGTTCCGTTGTAAAATATCATGGCGTGGATTCAATCAAACAGGTTCGGAGGCAATGTTTGCTGATCTTGGCCATGTTTCCTACACTGCAATTCAGGTATGTCTTAATACAGATTTAGTTACTTTTGTCCCTGCAGAACAATTTTAACTTCTCTTTTCTACAGATTGCTTTCACTTTCCTGGTTTATCCCGCACTTATACTGGCATATATGGGCCAAGCAGCTTATTTATCAAAGCATCACAGTACTCTTCACGGGATCAGCTTCTATGTTTCAGTACCAGGTATTTAGTATATATATATATATATCGTCAATTTTTTTGAATAAATAACTTGAATAATATATTAATTTCTTATTTATAATTCTGGGTGCAGAGAGTGTGAGGTGGCCGGTGCTCGGAGTCGCCATTCTTGCTTCTGTCGTGGGAAGCCAAGCCATAATCAGTGGAACATTCTCCATCATCTGCCAGAGCCAGTCGCTGGGCTGCTTCCCGAGAGTCAAGGTCGTTCACACCTCTAACAAAATACACGGTCAGATCTACATTCCAGAGATCAACTGGATCCTCATGACCCTCTGCATCGCCGTCACCATCGGCTTCCGAGATGTCAAACATATCGGAAATGCTTCAGGGTTGGCCGTCATGGCGGTGATGCTGGTGACCACGTGTCTCATGTCCCTGGTCATCACTCTCTGCTGGCGCAAGCCCCCAGTCGTCGCCCTCTCTTTCCTCTTCTTCTTCGGCTGCATCGAGCTGCTTTATTTCTCAGCCTCCCTCACCAAGTTCCGGGAGGGCGCATGGCTCCCCATCCTCCTCGCCCTCCTCCTCCTCCTCGTCATGTTCAGCTGGCACTACGCCACCATCAAGAAGTACGAGTTCGACCTTCACAACAAGGTCTCTCTCGAATGGCTCCTGGCCCTTGGCCCCGCCCTCGGAATCGCCCGCGTCCCCGGGATCGGCCTCGTCTTCACCGACCTCGTCGCAGGCATCCCAGCCAACTTCTCCCGCCTTGTCACCAACCTCCCGGCCTTCCACCGTGTCCTCGTCTTTGTCTGTGTGAAATTCGTCCCCGTCCCGCACGTCCCCGTGGGGGAGCGCTACCTCCTAGAGCGTCTTGGCCCCGCCACCCACCTCTCCTACCGGTGCACCCTCCGATACGGATACCGCGACGTGCACCAGGACGTGGACTCCTTTGAGACCGAGCTCTTTGACCACCTGGCTGGGTTCATCCGGCTTGACTGGGCCCGGTCTGGGGCGACCTGTTTTCCGGCCGCGGGATCTCCGTCTGGGGGATTGTTCTCCCGGTCAGCTGAGGAAAGCCTGCAGCCTGCAAGCGTGTCGCCGGGGATTCGGTCGGCGGACAGTGTGGGAGATGGCATCGAATTGGTGCCGAGCAGCGGTGGTGGGAGGAGGGTGTGGTTTGAGGTTGATGAAAGGAGTGAGACGGCGTCGGAGATGGAATCGGAGGTGGAGCAGGAGCTGAGAGAGGTGGCGGCGGCGCAGCAGGCGGGGACGGCGTTCATCCTGGGTCGCGCCCACGTGCGGACCAAGCGGGGGTCGTCGGTGTTCAAGAGGGTGGCGATTGATGTTGTGTATAATTTTCTGAGGCGGAATTGCAGGGGGCCGGATGTGACTCTGAGGGTGCCGCCAGCTTCGTTGCTGGAGGTGGGCATGGTTTATGTGGTGTAGGTTGCACGTTTGTAGTAGAGCGTAAATCGCCAGGAAAACAAGTGTTCCACTCTACAAATTAGCAATTTTTTCATAAAAGCTTTACCTTGTTTCAATGAATTTTTAAATTTTTATATTATAAATAATTAATTTCAAGAAAAGTCGATAAATCAATGGTGCAAGAGTATTTACAGGGTGTGATATCCTGATGTCGCGTGGCTTACTTAATATATATATATATATAGATTTCCTGAACTGTTGTATTTTAGATTTTATGCGTCCAGTTATTCTTTTAATATACATAATATTTAAATGCATAAATTAATAAAAATGTATATTACTTTGCAAATATTAGAATAAAAATATATAAAAACACAAATATATGTATATTTATTCATTTAAATTTAACAAAAAAATGTAATTCATAAGAACAGTCTTTCTAGAATCAATGATATTTTTCTATGCGATTTAGATACCTTTTATTTTATAAAATAATTTTTTTTTGCAAATCACATTTCATTTATCTATCTTGTAATGTATTTTATTTTGTATTAATAAGACATTATGTATTTTAGTTTGGTGTTGCATATATCACAATCTATCAAACACATCAAATTTATTTAAATGAAAATACATACTAAAATCATGAGATGTTACATTATACCTCAAAATAATTTCACCCTCGAAATACCGTCATTGTGATGAAACAAATGAGGGTACTTTTCCCTCATGACATCTTTGGGTTCTCACAACATCTCTTCAAACTTATGATTCATTCAGATAACTTTAACCGAGTGAGTGACCTTGTTTCATAGTACTTCATCTCTATGATCCAAAATTTCTATCGGTTCACCGTAAGAGAAATCATGCTCCAATTTTATAACCTATAAGTTCAATACATGTGAAGAGTCAGGTATGTACTTGAAAAGTGATACATGCAACAAATCATGTACTTGACAGAGGTTCAATAGAAGTGTAATATGATAAACTACCGTCCCCACGTGATCAACGATTTCGTAAGGGCCAATATATTTAGGGCTCAACTTCCCCTTCTTGCCGAATCTCATAACTCACTTTCATGATGATATTGAAAGGAATACCTTATCCCCGACTTCAAATTCCAAATCTCACCAACGATTATCAGTGTTGTCCCTTTATTGACTTTGTGCAGTTTTAATGTGTTGCGAAATGGTTTGAATCTTCCCTAACATTTATTGAGCAAGATTTGATCCCAATAGCTTATACTCTCCAACTTCTTCCCAAAATATTGGAGTTCTGCACCTCTTCTTATACAGAGCTTCATATGGTGTCATTTGAATGCTAGAATAGAAGTTGTTATATGATAACTCTATCGGGGGAAGATGTTCATCCCAACCTCCTTTGATATCCATTGAATAGGATCTCAACATATCTTCTAGAGTTTGAATGATCCATTCAGATTGACCATCAGTCTGGGGATGATAAGTAGTGCCAAAACTCAACTCTGCATTCAATGCTCATTGAAAACTTCTTCAGAACTTTGAGGTAAACCATGGATCTCGATCCGATATAATAGAAAATGGTACTCCATGCATTCTGACCACTTCCTATAGGTACATTCTGACAAGTTGATCAAGTGAGAAATCTTTTAGAATTGCAATGAAATGTGCTGACCTCATAAGACGACCACCTACAACCCAAATGGAATTATGGCCTTTAGAAATCTTGGGAAGACCTACAACGAAATCCATGACGATGTTCTCCCTTTTCCATATAGGTCTGGGTAATGATTGCATCATCCTCTTAGATTTTCGACGCTCAGCCTTAACTTGTTGGCAAACCAAGCAATGAGATACGTACTCTACAATCTCTCTCCTCATGTTGTCCCACCAGAAATGATTATTGAGATATCTACACATCTTTGTACCAGTATGGATACAGAATGATGATTTATGCGCATCATCGGACAACTCCTTCAATTTTAGTATTGATGAGATACATGTTTGTTTCTTGAATCTTATAATTCCATCATTGTCAAGGTTGAACCATGAAACATTACTTACCTTCTTTTGTAGTTCTATATCCTCCTTCTATGCCTCATTGATCTTTACATGGATGGATGGTTGAGCAGTCATATGGAAAATATCAGATTTCTCCATTCCTTTATGATTTCAAGGTCCATTATTTGAAAATCCATGAGTATTGGGTCTCTTCCAATCCTCATCATGGATAAGGTAGTATTATCCTTCCTACTTAGGGTATCAACCACATTGTTTGCCTTCCTAAGGTGGTAATGTATTGAGCAATCATAGTTTTTGATCAACTCCATCCATTTCCTTTTGCGCATGTTTAACTCCTATGTGAATATTGTTGGAGTTGGTGCCCTAAAACTAACTACCATGTACATTCGATTACCAGAATATTCAATGTTGAATATTAATTAATATCTTATCAAATCTTGATCGTTCTTCTGCGTGACAATGAATGTGATAATGTTCTTGAAGTACTTGTCACACTAAAGGTCATGACAGTTCCCCGCTATGATGAGTGCCTAAAAGTTCTATGATATTATTTTTAAATATATGTTCTATGGATAGATGATATCATTTGATGAGATACAAATGATACAAGATATCATGGGTGAAGACTCATAGGACTTTGAGATACTTTCTCATGGTGTATGTCCTTAGTAATCTCAAGGGAGGAAATTATGATAACATGACTCGCAATAGGAAATCTACATTTATATGTGTCATTGGATGTTTCTATTTGCGAACGTGTGGAATAGTCCTTAGACTTTAAGTTTATTATTAATGCATATTACGAGTCACATACTTTGATGGACTGACCAAAACCACGATGACATATGTTCATAGAAAGTAGGGCACGTTGGATGCATCATGAGTGATATGTATTGATGAATAATGTGGGGAAGGATTTATCACTTGTGTACTTTAACGTAAGTTGATATATTAGACCCTTTGATGGGAATGAAACTACTTTCTTAAATCCATGACCATGGTGTTCTGTTGACAGATTCTGTTTGGGGGAAGGTGGACTGCCATAAGACAGTTCATATGAACCCAAAAAGGACTATTTGGGTGCTTTGTTCACAAGATTCGAATCGAATGAAAATGAACATTCAAGATGAAATAAAATAAGAAAGCAGTAAAGAATAACACAAGAATTTAACGTGCTTCGGTCCAGTTTGGACCTACATGCACGACAAGAACTCCACCCACACACTCATGCATTTTATTACGCTAAAAAACTAACATGATACAAGATAAGGCATACCAGAAAAGATAAACGAAAAACAAGAACATAAGGCTTCAAACAACTTCTTTGAGAACATACAAAAGAAGAGTGAAGAACTTCTAAACATGAAAAAATTTAAAACTTGTCCGGAGGTGCTGATCACTTCTCGATCGCCTGTGTTGTTCGTCCAAGATTGAAAGAATGAAGAACTCAAGATTTGATGTACATAAGCAGTACCTCTCCACATCTTCTTGGTTTGTCAGAAAGCTTTACTTCTTCGCGAGGAAGGAACGTTATCACAATACTCCACTAGGAGCACAAACTAAAGACAACTGGCTTAAAACCAGGGATTCAACACCACAGAATCCAACTCCAACATCAGGGTTTCACCAGAGGAGCAACAATAACCAAAACCAGGAGAGAGGATAATCGAATGGAGCTGAATACTAAAGGACAATGCGTTTAGGTTTCATTAACCCCGCTGACACACTAATGTACCTAGAAACCATCAGATGAATAAGCATTCGCCATGGAGCCACATCGAAACAGAAACGTAGTGTCACTATTAAGTGTATCTTAACTATGTGGATGACACATATTAAAGAGGCGGTGAGATCAATCAACGCCCAAGAATAAAATCCATGGATTAGTGACTCGATATCCACGAGAGGTGGTAAAATGAATAAGATGAAAGCAACGACCCAACACTAAGGCCCACACAACAACTGATCAATCCACCATACAGAAATAATCCTAGAAAAATAATTTTAGCATAATAATAATTCAAAATAAATTTTCATGCATGCATATAAAAAAAATTTAAATGAAAGAATATATATAGGGATATTTCAAATTGAGAACACCAAAATTCACAAATCTCCACCATTTTTAATTGAAATCATCGGTGTTCTTACACCTAAGGTTTTTAAATGGGAACTAAATTCAATTTGTCTAAGCAGTATTTGAATTTAGATAATACTGCAACTTTAGTCAACCTATGATAGTCCCACTAGGTCAAATACCCTGAGGGGGGGGGGGGGGTGAATCAGGGTATGACAGATTAAAACCACCGCCCCTTTAGATCTTGTTTCATCGTTAAAAAAACACTCTTCTATCTCTTTCCTATAGCAATGTATGAGCATAGATTAAAGCATACACGAGACACAAAAATTTAAATTGGTTTACCCTCATTGGGCTACGTCTAAGGAGCATACAATGACAATGTTCTGATGTACCAAATCCACTAAAAACGCACTGCTGTTTACAATGTTCAGAGCATACTCACTATCCCTCTTGGTTTACAACCAATCACAAAAAGAAAGCTCACTTCTCTCTCAACTGAAGTGTGATCACTACTTCTTCAGAAGATCCACTCAGAGTTTATAGACTTGTAAGTCCCTTCATTATCTCAAATGAATGCATCATCCACTATATGTAGATGCTTTGTTGATGTCTCACTTTAATCCACTGATAAATACAACTTTACTACAGGTGTACCGGGAAACTTCCAATTTTTGTGCAACCCTATGTTGACTTGCACGGTACTTTAAGCACGACGCACAAGTGTTACCTTTGTCACGGAAAAACCAACTTGAACGCTACTCCAAACTTCCATGACACAACCTTATTATACTCACAACTTGCAAGACACACAACCTTTTATGCCCAACTCACTATTGGCGTGCAACTACCATCTCGTGTGCAACTTCTAAATAACTCTCAACATGCGTGCCCTTACCACTTGCGCAACCAAAGCTCCTATTTTCTCTAAGTTTTGAGCTTCTAAAAAATGAGGGGGTATCTATCTATTTATAAGAATTTTGGAGAGCCTACGTGTGAGGTGTGCAACTTTCCCCCAACCACGCAAGTCCATTCATTCTAGCCTCTATCGCACTAGTCACCTTGCGCGCCGCTCCATAACTTGTGTGCCCTTCTTTCATTTTCCATATTTTGATGTTCTGATCTTGAAAAATTCATGGAATGCAACTTTCCAAGCCACCTTGACACTGGAGCACAACTCCCTTTTCCAAAAACACTTTTCTCCATTCTCCAATTTTCAAAGCCAAAAATTTGGAAAACATTAGAAAATGGCGCCACCTTGTATACAATCTTTTTGTACCGACCCCAGATAGTCAATTCCTTTATCATGGATCCATGTTAACATATTTTGTCAACAATATCTCTAGAATTCCACAATATACCATGGAAACCCTCTTTGTCAACAAACACAATCAACCCAAAAATGCTTCAATATTACCTTGAGGGTTTTTTCCTAACAATCTCCCTTTGGGTTTATTGAAAATTATTTCATAATTTGATACCTCTTTATAGCTTCATCCATATTATACCACCATTCGCTTCAAGCAATTTAGATAGTGATCAAATATTTACTCAAAACATACTCTAAGCCCACATGAGTCATGCTCGACGTGAGAAACAAGATTATAATGAAAATTTCATCAATGAACCACTTTATTCCATTCCAAAACCACTCTTCTTCTTTCATCATGAACCTCAACTATCATGATGTGTAATCTTTGATCGATCACATCTAGAATCGTCAGATTTGATACTCCCCTGTCTCACTACTCCCCCTATATTGCTACTCCACCTGTCATCTTCTCCCTGTGTCTTGACTAAGACATCTTATCCCTGTGTCTTGACTAAGAAATTTTCTCCCTTTCATAGCCACAATTTCTCCCCCTTTTTCAATGAATCCAATGGTCACTCCTTTGTTGTATGCAACAGGGTAAAAACACACATCAATACATAAGGGATAACCACACCATACCTCGGTGATAGGGGGTTCCACATCCACACTTTTTCAAGTGCCAGGAGTCAACTGAACTCCCAGAGCCAGTCAATTCCCCTCAAACACTTCTTTAGGTAATGCCTTTATCAGAATGTCTACAACCTGTAGTTCTGTAGGCACATACTCCAACTTAAAAATCCCTTGCTCCACCTTCTCCTTGATAAAATGATATTTGATTTCAATGTGTTTTTCCTTGAGTGATGGACTGGATTTTTTATAAGATTGATAACACTTGAATTATCATAATTAATTTCGATTAGAGACATCACATAAACTCCCATATCATCAAGCTAATACTTCATCCACAATAACTGTGTGAATGATTGAGTGGATGCAATATACTTAACTTCTGCGATGCTCAATGAAATGATGTTTATTACTTAGTCAAGAAATACACAATCCAACAAGATAGAAAGAACCTCCTGATGTTTATTTCCTATCATCTACTGAACTTTCCCAATCTTCACCTGTATATCCCAATAACTCTTGATGAGATTTGTTATTATACATCAAACCAAAATCCACAATGCCCTTGATATACTGAAGTATTATTTTTACTGCAATCATGCATCTTTCCTTGGGATTGCTTTGATATCTCGCTGCTTGGCATGTGGAAAAAAAATATCAGGTCTTTTCGCTGTCAAGTACAATAAAATTTCAATTATTTTCCTGTATTCTGTGATATTAACTACCTTTCCATCATCATCTTTTGATAGTTTTGTCTAGGTAGCAACCAAATTTTTCATCTCCTTAGAATTTTCCATTCCAAATATTCTCAAAACCTCCTTTCCATATTTGGATTGAGAAATGAAAGTGCAATTCCTTCCCCATGTCACCTGTAAACCAAGGAAAAATGTCATCTCACCAATCATTGAAATTTAGAACTCACTTTTCATGAATTCAGAAAACTGTCTGCATTATGCTTCATCTGATCCACCAAATATTATGTCATCGACATAAACCAACACCATAATCCTTTTATTACTGTAATTATTATCATAGAGATTGTAATCAACCCCACCACACTAAAATCCCATCTTCTTTAAATACTGATCTAGTCTCGAATACCATGATCTTGGTGCTTGCTTCAACCCATATAACACCTTCTTCAGCTGAAAAACTCTGTTCTCATCTTCATGAATGAGAAAACCATCTGGATTCTCAATATATACTTCTTCTTCCAGAATCCCATTAAAAAATGTGGGCTTGACATCCATGTGGAAAATTTTTAACTTCCGTTGCACTGTAATGGACAAGAATAATATAATTGTCTCTAGCCTTGAAACAGGTGAAAATGTCTCATTGACATCGATACCCCTCTATTTAGGAGTAACCTTTTAACACCAGGTGTGATTTGTTTAGAATCACTACCCCATATTCATTCATCTTGTTTCGAAATACCCATTTAGTCCCGATGACGTTCTTATCTGTTGGACTCGAAACAATCTCTCATGTATGATTCTTCTCAATCTAGTCAAGCTATTCATTCATTATCTGAACCCAATTTTCATCTCCCACTATATCAGAAAAACATTTAGGCTCTACCTGAGATAAGAAAGATGCCTTCTATAATGAACTCATTCTTATTATTTGAACTAGCATTTTATGATCACCAATGGTATTTTTACTATCAATTTCAGCTTGAATATTTGGATTCATCATATATACATACTTGACTTCCTCTTTCTCATCATCAATATCTTCTTCTGAATCACCATATTTCACTTTTTATTCCCTTGTGTTGCTTACCTCCTCATCACTTTCATCAGGAAAATGTTCACCGTGTTGTTCAATGTTCTCTTCATTTTCCACTATAGTGAAATCATTTCTCTCAACTACTTTTACCAGTCTCTTATTAAATCATTTATATGCTTTTATTTTTCCTGAGTACATAAGGAATATCCCCTCATCTCTACATGACTCAAATTTCACATGTTTTTATTTTTTGAGAATAAAGAACTTACTTCCAAAGATTTGAAAGTAATTTAAAGTTGGATTCTTTTCATACCACATATGATATAGAGTATTTACTTCCTTCAGACACAATATATCCCTGTTAGAAATATAGAACAATGTCAAGACTGCTTCCTCCCAAAATTTATCTGGTAGGTCTTTTTCAATAAGCATCATTTTGTCCATGTTGTTGATGATCCAATTTCTCCTCTAAACCACTCCATTTTGTTGAGGAGTTCTCACCAACGAAACTTGATTCCTTATTCCATGTTTCTCGAAATAGTCTTACACTTGGCTGTTTGTGAATTCCATTCCATTATCAGTGCGAAACTTCAGAATTTTCTATCCAAGCATCCTTTCACATTTCTTCTGATACTATTTTATGCAACTGAACACATTGAACTTGTGGGAAATGATAAATACGCATGTAATTATACTGAAATCATCAATGAAAAGGAAGTAATACCTCTTCCTGTCAATGGATCTTGGTGAAATAGGTTCACATACATATGGATGCACCAATTTAAGCACTCTGATTAACTTATGTTCCTTTGCCTTGTACGTTTTTTTGATGATCTTCCATTATTGAAAATCATCACACGTATGAGTACGATCACATGATAACTTAGGGAGGTATCTAGATGAATCACACTTTACCATATATTCTAGGGATGGTTGACATGGATGACCAAGTTGTTTATGCCACAACTTGTTTTCTTCCTCTCTGGACAAAAAACACATATCTTCTTCTCCACTTATAAGGTAGAGAATTCCCTTTGTTCTTTTTCTCTATAGAACAACTTCACCATATCTTCATTTGATGGTACACATATTTTTAGTAAATCTTATAGAATGACCTAAGTCACATAGTTGACCGACACTATGCAAGTTGTGAGTGAGACCTTCTACTATTAAGACATCAGCATGTCTTATTTCTTTTCCCCAAAACCTGGACTTTCCTAAGACAATTATCTTCAGGCCTTCATCATTTACAAATTTAAAAACTCCTTATTTTTCATATTTTATGCCTATAACAATATCCTTATTCCTTGTCATATGACATGTGAAACCGCTGTCAAATATCCATACACCAGGACGATATAATACTTTAAGGGAAATTTCAGCAACCACTGCATTATCTACTCTTTTCTTTTTGATCCATGTTTTTGACTTCATACTTGGTATAGAATGATATTATTGATCAACCTCAGAGTATGATGAACCAGCTTCATCCTGCATAGCTGCAAATCAATTTTCCATTTTCATCTCACCTATTGATTCTTTGATTTGTTGCTTGTGACTACTTTGGTTCTACTTTGGCACATTCCTCTTCATGGTTGATGTACAATATCTAGCCATGTGCCCAAATCCTATGCACTAAAAACAATGTCCCTCAAAATATATTATAGAGTACCATGCTCTATTTAGATTCCATTTTTGTTCTTGTGCCTTTCAGTATCTCTTAGCTATGGAACACAAATTTTGTGAGTGTCCCATATTTCCATAGAAATATCACCTAATGTAGGGTGCATTACTACATGTCACTTCTGCACCACTGGGTGTACCTTAGGTTATCTGAATCTTCTGATTCCACTTTATACCTAAATCAATCTTCAATCTCAGAGCGGGTGCTTGCGGTCTAACTTAAACCATAACTACTTTCTGATTTTGATCAAGCCTCATACCAACCTTATCATTTAGATTTGATTGTTGCTTTTGTTCTTCTATACCTCTATGCTTTACTTCCAACTTTTCTGTATTTTGAATGACCTTCATTCCCAATTTCATATTGGTAGTCAAGAGTTTTTCTTGATCTTTATCTTTTCATCGCATCCTGAAAACATGCTCTTCAATTTCTTTGATACGTTTGATTTGATCTCTTTCAGTGTTAGTTAAAATATCAATCTCACTTTTCTATTCTTCAATTTTGAGTTTGTACTTAACAGCCTTTTTTGAGCTCTTTGGTTTTGAAGACTTAAGGTTTTAAATTTCTTCCATAATCTCATACTTCTCTTCTTCCTGCTATTGCATATGGAGTTTGGCATCACAAAAAACTTTGTTGGCTTTCTTTATTTTGGCTCTCCAAACATCTATCTTCTCTAGAGCGGCCTCTAGCTCAGCCTTTAAATCAACTCTTCCTTCAAATTATTCTTCATAAACATTGGTTTCTTACTTTTTCTGAGCACTACTAACAACTACCTCCATAGAATTTTCTCCACGATGTTTGCATTTCTCTATATCTTCAGCCTCAGATTCATCTAAACTATCACATTCTTATGAAAGAAGATTCTTTTTCTTGAAGAAATTTTTATTTCCTTTTATATATCCTGATTACTTATTCATAGGGATTTCAATTTTCATCCTCATCATCTTCTTGGAACTTCTTGGGGTACCTTTCTACAAGATGACCAATCTTTCCACATCTAAATAAAGTAAGTGGAAGTTTTCATTTGAACTCTCCTTTTCCTCTTTGTAGATTTGAGGAAAGGAATGACATCACATCATCTATCTCTTCTTCTTCCCGAGAATCTTAAATGGTGAGATTCTTTATGGCCTTGAATATAACTTCCTTGGAATTATATTTTTCCACAGACTCAATTTCCTCATTTCTCATCTCATATACGACAAGAGTACTGTGCAAGCTATCTAATGTGAGATCCTTTGGATCTTTTTCCTCCAACACAAAAACTTTTAGATTGAACCACAGTGGAAGTATTCTCAATATGTGATTGATGATCTTTAAATATTCAATAATCTCTCCAAGACCACATATGTATTCCACTACAACATTCACCCTATCAAAGAATGCATCAACATACTCATTTGGGGTTCATTCTCAGATTTTCATACTTGTTCCAAAGAACCTGAATATTTTCATCTATGACCTTTGAATCACCTTCATATATATTTAAAATATTCTCCCACATATCATGTGATGTTTTACATGACACCACCTTCATATATATTGATGTCCCTAACGTGCAACTCCCTTTTCCAAAAACACTTTTCTCCATTCTCCAATTTTCGAACTAAAAAATTTGGTGAACATTGGAAAATGGCGCCACCTTGTATACGATCTTTTTGTACCACCTCCAGATATTATATTCCTTTATCATGGATATTTGTCAACATAGTTTTTCAACAATCTCTCTATAATTCCACAAGAAACCATGGAAACCCTCTTTGTCAACAAACACAATCAACCCAAAAATTATTCAATGTTACCTTGAGATATTTTTACCCAACAACCTATTAGCCAGGTTATTATCAGTATGTATCTTATTGACACATACAATTCTAGTTTCAATAATATCTCTAATAAAATTTATCTTAATATCCATGTGTTTGGATTTACCATGACATACTAAATCCTTGGATAAATGTAGAGTAGATTGACTATCAATATAAATAGTAATAACAAAGTCATATAGTTTGAGTTTAGAAGACAAACCCTCGATCCATAAGGATTATTTTAAAACCTCAGTCAAAGCTATGTATTCTGATTCTATGGTTGAAAGGGAAAACACAAATTATATATTACATTTCTAAGAAATGGTGCCACCACAAGTAGTGAAAACATACCCAGTCAATGGTTTTTTAGTGTCAATATTACCTGTATAGTTAGCATCTACATATCCAACAATAATTTCAGCAATATCAATATTTTTACCATAACCCATAGATAAATTTGAATTACATGACAAATACCATAGTGTCCACTTTAGAGAATTCCAATGTGGCTTCCCTAGACTACCCATAAATCTGCTAAGGGTGCAGATTACAAAAGCTACATCAGGTCTAGTGAAAATAATGGAATACATGACACTGCCAATAATGTTGACATTGGGAATATTAGAAATAAACTCAATATTAATAGCATTAGCGGGTGACTATGTTAATGAAAGTTTAAAATTATGTCCAAAAGGTACACTAATATGTTTAAAATATCCAAACTAGTATCTTTTGAGAATTTTCAGAATATAAGAATGCGATGAGTGATATAACAGTTTATTGGGTATATCCCAAATAATTTATACACCTAGATTTTTTTTCTACCCTTAGATCCTTTATTTCAAAAACACATTTTAATTGAGATTTAACTGTAGTAATAAGATTCATGTTATTTAATAAAATATGCATGTCATCATCATATAACATAAGGTAAAACATGCTGTTTTTAATTGACTTGAAATAAACACAAGCATCATATTAACTCCTAGTGAAATGGTTATTAATAATAAAATAATCCAAATTTCTATTCCACTACCTTGAGGCTTGTTTTAAACTATATGATGATTTATTTAAAATGCAAACTTTGTTAGATTTGAATTATTTATAATAACCATCAGGAGGATAAATGTATAGTTTCTCATTAAGTTCACCATGAAGGAAGATAGTTTTCACATTGAGTTGGTCAATCTGAAAGGAATTATAGGTAGAAAAAGCAATCAGTAGCCTAATTTAAGAGTGATTTACAACTGGTGAAAAAAATATCAAAATAGTATATTCATTCTCTTTGAAGGAATCCCTTGGAAACTAATCTAGATTTAAATTTGAATTTATTTTCAGTAGTTTCATCCTCCATTATTTTATAAATCCACTTAAAACCAATTACTTTAGCATTGGGTGGTTTATCAATGACAGAACAAGTTTGATTTTTTATTTAAGGAGTGTATTTATTTATCCATGGAAGAGATCCATTGTTTTGAATATTTGTCATTAAGGGCTTCATTATAAGTTTGATGATGATCATCAACAAGATCCTTGGCAATATGAAAGGCAAATGAAGCCATGTAATATTGACTAAATTGACCCGAAGGTATAAGGACCCTTTAAACTCTATCACGGGTCAGTTGGAATTCAGTATTATTGGAAGGAGGTTCACTGTCTGAATTTGAATCAAAACTAGAGGTTAATTAATCACAAGTCACATGCTAAGGATTAGGTGGAAGAGGATATAAAACAACCTCAAATTGGGTTGATGGTTTGGTTTCAATAGTCTCATCAATGACTGTATCATCACTGTTAGGTGTGATAGGTTTCGATTCAGGAGAACTGGACTCATGGAACACCACATCTCTATTAATTATACATTATTAGTAACCGGGTTTATAAACCCATAATTTATAACCTTCTATACCCTTGGGATATCCTATAAAAATGCACTTAAGAGCTCTAGGTTAAAGATTATCAGTCTTAACATGGGCACATGCAGTGCAACCAAATACTTAAAGGTGATTATAAGAGGTTGGTTTGTTATTACAAAGTTCTTTTGGGGATTTTAAATAATTAGCAGAGGATGTGAACCTATTTATGATGTAAACTGTCATAGTGGTAGCCTCTTCCTAGAATTATTTAGGGTGACCTGAGCATGTAATCATGCTTCATAATTTCTCAATAATAGTCATATTCATTATCTTAGTAATCCCATTCTGTTGGGGGGGTTTCCCTAACATCCCAATTCCTTGTAATGCCCTTATATTGATAAAACTGAATAAAATAAATAGATAGGTATTTTAATCCATTATCAGTTCTCATTCTTTTAATTTTCTTACCAACCTGATTTTCTATAAGGATTTTTAAAGTTTTAAAAGTTTCAAAAACATCAGATTTGTTCTTGAGTATATAAATTCAAACCTTTCTATAGAGGCCATCAATAAAGGTAAAAAAATAGGAGCTGCCACTATGGGAGGTAGTTCTAATTGGTCCCCATAAATCAGAATGAATATATTCTAAGGGGAAACCAGTTTTGAAATTAGACCTATTGAAACTGACTCTCTTAGCTTTACCCATTACACAATCTTCTCAAAAGGGAAGATTATTAGGTGTAATGTCAGATATCAACCCTTGTTTATTAAGTTACTAAATACCCTTTTAGCTTACATGCCCTAATATCCTATGAAACAATAAATTATTATTAGTATTAGTTGTACACATAGTACCCAACTATCTAGAATGGGTATTCCCATTCAAGACATACATCCCATTAACAAGGGAACCCTTGATGATAGTTGTAGAGCCTTTAGATATTTTTAGGAAACTATATTCATACCTAAAAGTAAATCCATTTTGGTCTAGAATTACGGATATCAAGTTTATATAGAGGTTAGGAATCCACCTAACATATAAAAATGTAATGATAGAGTGGTCATATGGTTATATTAAAATATAACCACTTCTCGTGACTTAAAACCTCATATTATTTCCTAAATGAACATCTCCTTCTACCATTTCTAACAAATCAAGGAAATAATCCCTAAAGGGATGTATATGGAATGAGAAACCTGAATCTAAGACCCACTCATGGGTGAAAGTATGGATGGAAACATTAGAAACTTCAACAGTTTCATAAAAAAAATCCACTAAAAGGGACTGTTCAGTAGGTTCTTTAGTCTTAGGGTTTTGTTTTAGCTTTTTTACACTCAGTTCTAGTATGTCCAAGCTGACCATAGTGGAAGAAAACAACTTTTCCTTCCCTATAATTAGACCAATAATTGGGTTGTTTATTATTCTTACTTTATCCTTATTATACTATTTATTTTTATCCCTAGATTATGGTCTACCTCTTATAAAAAGTCTCTTTGCCCCACCTTTATCTCTAGGTTTAGAATGAAATTCCTTAGAGAGTAGGGAAGAATTAACCTCAACTAAGGTTAAAGAGTCACAAACATACTTCACTATATCTATTAATGTGTTGTAGGAATTTTCTAAAGTAATTAAAAGAATCATGTCTTGATCTTCATCATCAACAACCACGTTTATGTTGGCTAGATCTAACATGATTTTATTGAATTTATCTAAATGATATTTAATTAAAACACCCAATTTCATCATCATCATAATTGTTATATATTTATTCAAGAGAAAATACAAGAGAATGAAATATTGAGGCCATGCAACACCGGCATAGGGGGGTCTAAAATAATGGAGACCTAGGGCGTCACTGCGAATTAAGTTCACCCCTACAGCTTCAAGGATAAATAGTATAGGTCTGTCCAATTTCAAACACAATAAAAATAGGTTTCTTATCCCAAAACAAGGAATTAATTAATTCTTTTTTAAGTAAAAAGGATATCATCTTAAACTTCCATATATTGAAGTCATTATCACCATCTTTTTTTTTCTATTTCAAACCTAGTTGTTTTCATGTTTATCCAAAGGATCAGATACTGAGTTTTCCCAGACAATGATAAGAATATACCCCCAAGAACCAGTCAAGATCAGTAAATATTCACAACTATACAATTAGGGTTTAGAATTAAAAATAATATTTGAGGTTACAATGACTTCAATTATAAAAAAAAGAAGTTAGGGGAGAATTTAGATGAGATTGAAGTGTGGAATTAAAACAAAAACCAGATTGAAATAAGAAATAGTTTCGAAGAAAAAAGGGAACCTAATGAGTCTCTGATACCACGTTGTTAGGGGGAAGTTGGACTACCAGAGGATAGTTTGAACGAACCTAGAAAGAATCATTTGGGTTTTTTTTACAAGATTTGAATTAAACAAAAACAAACATTCAATATGAAAGAAAATAATAAAGTAGTAAATAATAACACAAGGATTTAATGTGCTTTGGTCCAGTTTAGACCTATGTACATGAAAAGAAAACCACCAACACACTCACACATTTTTTTACAATAAAAAACAAATAGTATACAAGATAATTTAGACCATAAAAGATAAATTAAAAACATGAACATAAGGATTCAAAAAAATTATTTAAGAATATAAAAAAGAAGAGTGAATAACTTATAGACCCAGAGAGATTTAAATCTTATATGGGGGTGATGATCTCTTCTTGGTCGCCTGTGCTGTTCATCCAATCTTTAAAGAATGCAGACAAACTTAAGCTTTGGTGTACATAAGAAACACATCACCAAATAATCTTGGTTCCTTGTAAATCCACACTTCACAAGGAAGGAATATTGTAACAATACTACACCAGTAGAGGTGCACTGAGATCATAAACCAGAGACAACAGGCTTGGAACCAAGGATTCAATACTGTAGAATCCATCTCCAACATCAGGGTTTCCCTAAAGGAGAAACATGACCCAAAGTTGTGAGAGAGGAGAAATGAATTGAGATGAATACTGAATGATAGTGCATGTAGGGGGCATCAACCCCAATGAAATTCCATTTCAACTCAAAACCACCAGATGAATCAGCATCCACCACAAATCCACAATAAAATAGAAATGGAGCACCACCATTTAGTGCATCTAAACCAGGTGGATGGTGAAAATTAAAGAGGTGGTGATATCAATAAATGACCAGGAATAAAATCCACGCAGATCATTAACTCGACATCTATGAGAGGTGGTAAAATGAATAGGTCGAAAGCAACGTCCCAATATAGAGTCCCACGCTAAAATCGGCCGACCCACCATATATGAATAATACCAAAAGAATAATTTGAGCATAATAATAATTCAAAATAATTTTTCATGCATGTATATAAAATAAAATTTAAATGGTAGAATATATATAGACATATTTAAAATTGAAAACACCAAAATTCACAGGTTCATTTATGAAAATTCAATGAAAGAGACATCCAACACATAGGTTGATGCCACTATTATGAAACATGCTTGATTAGAGATATTGAGACAAAAGGGATTATATTACACAATGTGCATACATATGAGGTTGTATATCATTGCAACATTAACTTATTTATATATGGGTGTCTTGGTGTGTTGCTAGATGCTAACCTTGGACTTAAACGAGTTCTTCCTATTTCCACTAAGAAAGGGTCTTAGAGGGCCACACTTCAAGTGTATCCTGAACCTTAGTTAAATTCTATATGAATTTAATATAATAAATAAATATTATTCTCGTACATGGTTTAATAATTATTCATGTTTGGTTGATCGAATATATTCAATCATCAGTTATTTGAGAGAAAATTATGTGATTTGAATACTAAATAAATATTTATCCATTAGGTAATAATTTATTTAATTATGTTTATATATATATATATATTTATCTCTGGTTTATTCATGAGTTAATAAATTTTTATTTATTTGGTCACATGAATATTTAATAAATATTTATCTATTATTTTATTGAATATAATATTTATTTATTTATCATCAAATAATGTAGTGAAATTTATTTATTTAAATAAATATACATTATTCATAGTCTGATAAATATTAAGGAGGACTGACGGACTGAGTTTAATGGTCTGATAAGAAATGACATATTAAATATTATTTGAATAAATATTAATTTATTTATTCAAGGTAATAATATTTATTTATCCTTAAGTTTAATGCATGTAAAGTAAATAATAATAATAATAATAATAATAATATTTAGATATGAGGTTCACTGAGGATTAAGATAATAATAAAGGACCTTGTGAAATTATTTATTCTCTAACCCTAGGTCTACAAATACCTGATTATGTTATTATCTAACCTAGAATAGTCTATCCACCATTGTGCACAACAAATTATAGAGAGAATCCTATCAAGCCCTAGAGAGATCTTCCTCTTGAATGATCTCAAGAACAAAGATTGATTTTTACTCCTCCACCAGAGTGATTCTTTCTAACCTCAAAGGATTCTGTTTCAATCAATGATGATTGACGTAAGTGTTAGAACCATCCATGCTATCAGATGAATAATTCTATTAATATGATTGAATATTCATAAAATACATGTGGATAACCACAAGATAGAATCTACCCTTGATTCCTCTAATGCAAGGATGGTATGAAAAAAGGTATCAACCAAATCATCGATGAAGAAAGAATTACAATGAGAGGAAATTATTTATCTTGAATCAAATTAATTATAAATTATATGTTATGATCCAATATCATGGATTATAAGTTTTCTATTTATTCTAGTTTTTAGGAGAAATATGAATAATTTGATGAAAAACCATTTATGGGAATGAAATCAACTACTTCCTTGGTTCCTCAGAACCTTTAAGTGGTATCAAAGTGGTCACATAATAATTTATAATTATTTTTGGTTCATTGATTGATATGCATGTTTGTTGTTAGTACTTCATTTATATTAATTCATTATTTTAATCTCATAGTCGATATTACAAGTTCTTTCACTATCCTATGATATAGAACAAGTAAAGAATAGATGAAGAATGACCAGAGTTTCCATCAAGTGGTGATAAGGGTCCCAATTGAATGAAATAGTTATATGATGTGTAACTGAAAAGTACATGCCGTGTAATGAGGTTCACTGCATTTGGATGAGCCACATGATACATTACTTTCCAAACATAAATCAGTATGCAGATTAATTAATACATCATGTGTTGATTGTCCAGGTCGACACATGACTTTAGGGATAACACACCGTGTAACCCACTTACACATCATACAGTCCTACATGGTTCACCCAACAATTTTTGTAGAAAACATGTGGTAAATATACACATCACATGAAGTGTAAAGACTTAAATATGACCAACACATAATTAATGAGATTACACACCATGTAGCCTATGTACATGCCATGTAACTCATTAATGTCTGCAAGGTGCACACACCCAGCACCTCGACCGTATGCTGTAGAGACACGAAATGCGATATCCACTATGTGTAGCTCGCTGGTACATGCTGTGTAATCACTAATCAACATAATTATTTTTTAAGAATTAATTAATTGTAGCATTATACTATGTAACAAGGTTTTAATAGTATATAAATGATTAATTAATTTAGTATAATTAATTCAGTGTAATGGTCAATGTATTTACTACAAGCATTTAATGTGCTATACACCACATGGGATAACATGTGTCCAATTATCATAAATGACACATTTATTATGTGATATTATGACATATGAAACTTCACATTGCTTAACCACATGACTCTCTATGTATGTTGACAGGCCATGTGAGAATTTAATATAGGAATAAATATGATGAAGTTGGTTACATGGCGTGTTGCCTCTAAATAAAAAATGTGTACTTATTTAATTTTAAATAAAATTTTAATTTGTTTAAATTAAAATGATGGTATTTATAGGACTGTTCAAACAAGATAAAATGAACCAATTTATTAATTAATAATATAATTAATTGAATTAATTTGAGGTGACTTTATCTTAATAAAAGAACAAATTGAAGTTAATTCTAGCTAGTGTAAAAATATGTATTCATTGTATGTGTGGATGACCATGAGCTTAGACTAACCAATAAATGTGATTTGTTTCTTTTAATTTAATTATTGTAACATGTTTTTTATAATAATTATTTTATTAAATTAAAATGATAGCCTAAGAGTTACCTCCTCATCTATTATATAAGGTTCTGTATGCCCATGGTTTATTTTATGTAAAAACTCATAACCAATCCTTTGGTTCCATTAACCTCTATGTTATTAAAAGATTATGTAATGGATAGAGTTCTCAAGTGAGTGGAATCAATTCATAATCATACTTGAGGTGAGACCAACTTAGTAGTTACATTGGAGTACAAGTGTAATGATGAAACTTAAACCAAGTCACAATTCAAGGAGTTTTTCCCTAGTTCAAGGGGTTAGTTTATCATTCAATAGATAAACTAACCATTAGATAATCTCATGATCCTAAATCATTTATTATTTTATTTATTTTAGTTTTATTTTTTATTATTTATAATTCTTTATCACTATCACTTAATAAATGAATTAAAAAGAATGCAAGATGGAATTAAAATAAATTGGATTATGAGTCAATTTTATGTAGACATGATTAATCACTTAAGTAAAACACACTTAATATTAACAAAAATGTAACAAGATAAAATGGGAAAATTATGCATAAATAGAAAATCCATCAATTAAAATATTATATCAGTATATATTTCCATTACTTAATTTAGAATATAACCACTAGATCATAGTGTTTAATCTGGACCTTGTTGGGACACTACTATTTAATGGGGAGTTATAAAGAAGCTTTTGTGTTGAATCCACCAAATTTGTAGTAAGAGAAGTATCCCATGCTATAATTGGTGTAAATTTAGAGGTAAATATTGAGTAAATATAAGTCTAGGTTTTTCTGATTGGGGATTCAGCTCAACAGATCAAGAAACTGTGAGTTAATGTAGTTAGAAAAGACTTTCCTACCTAAATACCTTTGTGTAAATGATCAAGACCTCACTTGGGTTATGAGAATGGAAATATGGATCCTTGAAACTAGAGTATCTATGCGATAGGATATTCTAAAACTAATGGTGAAAGATATTGAGTTTCTATAAAGTAATGGGAGACTAATAAATAAAATTTATTACATCACATATTATGGTAATCAAGGTAAAAGTAAAATAGGATTTTAATTAATGTAGAGCATGGAAATTGAAATCATCGCATCACTGTGATATTTTTTTAGGATACATGCCATGTACTCACTGACACATATTTCCAAGGGTGGTACAATTTTTTTATACACTGAACTACTATAAGAAAATTTATACTTTGTGATGAAATTAACTATATATGTTTATCTACCTCATATAGTAATTAAAGGTGAGAGTGATGCCCACAAGAGGTATATGAGGATGATCCAAATACCTGTTGCATCGAGATATTAGTTATGTTCATAGAAGTGATAATGTAATGTACATATATGAATGAACACACCATGAAATCTCATATCCCATATCCTCATAAGGAGAAATATAGGCTTTAGATAAATGAAATTGTCACTAAACTATACTATTGTAAACTAGAATAGGGTACTTAAATATTGATCTTATCTTTAATATACTAAAGTAAATTGATCAATTAGTGAAGTTGGGATTCCATATAGATAATAAATTATCCATTGATCTCATAATATCATACTTATCTTCCAGGTTCTTCTTATTCATCTAGAATAATGAGATGAACAATATGAATGAAAAACTCCAAAATATTTTGACTAATATTCTTGAGATAAATAAGAGTTGTGGGGAACTTAGTTTCAAAACCCTTATGGTGAATGATAAGAAAAAGATAAGGTTGAAAATCCCATGACCAACTCTAGGTCAATGGTTCTTTTACAATATCTTTTCAAGAGGAAAAATATTCTGAGGTAGTATAATGAAAAATAGTCTATTTTCTTCCCATGTGGAAAATAAGGTCATTTGAAAAGAACCCGCAATAAATTGAAGAAGAAGAAATCAGTTCCATCTACTTTAGGAATATATTCATCATGGTATATAATGATTATATTTCACTTGTTGGATATTTAATACATTTTTATTTTAATACATGTTCTAGATAAGTAAGGTATTTTCTAATAGTGGTTGAGAAAGAGTGATTCCTATGTTAGTAGTAATAATCACATAGAAACATTAAAATAAGTAAGTTGCGTTCTCCTCGTGGATGAGAACGAGTGATTCTGATGTCAGTAGTGAGAAAAACATGACTTCATAAGTATTTTTTTTAAAGTGGTTGATAAAGGGTGATGCTTATATTAATAATTAGAAAACCACAACCTCTAATTTACAAGTGTATTGATATTAGTTGAACTATAATTTGTGTTAAATGTTACAAAAAATTTATCTCAATGTCCTATTAAACACAACAAGACATTATTTTTTTTGAAATTAATGTTTTTATGGTAAACTAAACTTAATTAATATTAAAATAAAACGTGAATCTTAACAATCCAATATTGTAAATAAATTATGAATATGATTATAAGACTCATACCCAGTTGTGGAAAGATATCTCTTAGTCAAGTAAAACTATAAGTTGTCATGTGTTTACCAAGTATGATGTTTAGAATATTTGGAGATAAAATTACTAGGTATATGACATAATTATTTTTTAGATTAAGAAACCTTTCAGTATAATCCAAAAATATTTTGGAGTTAGTTTATCTAGATAATGTGAACCATTATATGGAGAAGATGGAGGTAAATTCATGTACTCTGTGAGATTACTTTAATAAATTTTAGGAATTCTTAGTGGAGTAATGAATACACTTGGTAAAGGATGTTGTATCCTTTGAGTTGGTATGTCAAATTACATCTTAACCAAGTATTCATTGATCATTTAATATATATTTATGGTTTTACTAAACTCATATAGCCTTATTCACATCTTAGGTATAATTTAAGATTTATGAGGAGTCTTATATACATATTTTAGTCTTCTATGATTTCTTTTAGACATGTTTTGAAAATAGAAGTGTAACAACATACTATATTCCAACTATATAGACTAATGGATATCATATAAGTTATGATATGAATAAAGTACATTATGTCACAACCTTATGTGTTTTTATGAGATCCATTTGTAAAGCTGGTGAAATATTCAAATGAACATCATAAAAAAACAAGGTTCATCTTAGTTAATGATCTTATTATTACTAAGGATATTAACACCCCAAAGTTAGAAAAATATATTAATCATACCAACTATATTTATATAAGGTAAGTGTGTATCTTTTGAGACATTGGGATCAAGAATGGTTTAAGTATAATCTTATCTCCAAATATATAGGTTGTCATAAGAATAATTAAACTTCATAATTTTTAGTGGTAGGAATTTTTTCATAGATACATACTACATAGGATGGTTAAAACCATAGTGGTGATTTTATATTCACTATGGTGGGTGATATATTACTCAATAATAGTAATAAATACTACAAGGAGTAGTAAGTTGAAAATTTATATGATTAATAATTTCAAATGAATTTTAAATGGATTCTATATACCAAAATTCATTCTGTATTTTGATCATTGGTGTAAATTTGTTAGTGGGTATTCGATAAAAATTATACCTGGGTAGTACAAGTGAGATAAAAATAAAAATTTATTGGATAAACTAAACCATAATGATTAAATAATTTTGAATTATAATTTTTATAACTACTATGTGAAGGTTCTAGGTGCATCAAATCTCATTGGTGGATGTGCTCACTTGGATTTTTGTCATTAGAAATGATCAATCCGAGATCAATACAACGATAAATTCCATACTCCACATATCGAATCATAGAAATAGACAAAGAAGAACAATAGTCCCAAAACCACAAATGAGGATCATCACAGGTTGATTATAATTAATTTAATTAATTGACAAGAATTACCTTTTACGGCGTTCTTTCTTCATTGATATTTCTGATCACATTCCAATGTGATTCATCATTGTGTCACAGAATCCAAGTGTAGACTTCCTCTAACGGTGATCCACACATGCACCATGTATCTCTAGATGTCACCAAAGGAATCTCCGGGTGCTAGCATAGATAATCCTTTGCTTGTGTTGTATGCCTTAGATCATCTTCATCTGATGGAGGAGGATCTCTCTCGGTCTTGAGAGCGTTCTTAGAGGAAGGAGTTCTTTCGGCCTTGAAATAATTCTCCAGAATTATTGTGCACAATGATTAAGGAAAAGTGTTTGGGTTGTGAGGATATTTATAATCGGGTTTGAGGTTATAGAGTTATGAAAATAAATAAATGCGTTACACATTTTATTTATTTCATTAACTATTATTGAAACCCCCCATGTCGAATCATTAATTCCTTGACATGCTCCCACATTGATTATAATAAATATCATTTAATAAAACAATATTATCTCATCAAAATCCCAACTGGAAAAAATACACGGAGTGTAATCATTAATACATGGCGTGTACTTGTTTTTCATAAAACTACACGGCATGTAATTATTAATACACGACGTGTACTTGTTTTTCATTTCCTTTCCAAAATGAAAACTACACAGCGTGTAATCATTAATACATGGAATGTATATCTTTTTTTTTCATTTTATTATTCCTCCATCATTAAAAAGATTTAGGCTTACTTGAATAATTATTAAACCACGTATGGGAATAATCATTATTCTACTTGAGATACTTGAATACCCTTAGTGTGTGACCCTCTAGGCCGCTTTCTCATTGGCATTAGGCGGGCTTGCCTAAAGTCCCAGATTACTATCTAGCAACGGGTCAAGGCACCCAAGAGAAAGAGGTCGATACCACATTGATGTGTCACCTCATATGAATGATTACCGTGTAATTTAATTCCTTTTTCTCAACATCTCATCAAGCAGGTTTCATGGCAGTGTCATAAACCTATGTGCTTGATCTGTCATTCTTTGACTTCTAGAAATAAACTCGTCGTTACACCATGGCTATGGAATTTGGGTGACAATTCTATTTTAATCAAAGGGCCCGAGATATCTAATTCCATAAATATGTAAGGGAAAAATCCTTCCTTGAATTATCCATTAACAACATGTCATTCGTGACGCACCCAACGTACCATACTTCCCACCAACTATCTTCATGATGGTTTTCATCAGCAAATCTAAGTGCACGTGTCATGAAATGAGTTAATGATAATCTTCCAGTCTAAGGACCATTACACCCGCTCATAGATAGAAATGTCTGATGACACCAAGACATGCATAATTGCTACTGGCAGGTCTATTCTCATAATCTCTCATCTTGTAGATTACCAAGTGTGAACTCCATGAGAGAGAGTCTCATCTTCTTACGAGTACTCGCACATGACAGTATGTTTACTATGTGTCCTATCATAGTATTTCATCCAACCGTAGAAATTTATTTAAAAATATTGTTATCGTATTTCAAGGTTCTCATCATAGCCGGGATCTTCCATGACCTTATTAATGCAACAAATATTCCAGGGCATTATTATATTATAGTCATGAAAAACAATGAACAATATATAATAAGTGTACATTCACGTAATCAAAGTACAAACAGTTGGTTCTCAGGACACCAACTCTAACAAACTCCCACTTGGACTAGAGCCAACTGCCTACGACTTTTAGTCTGCTAGACCTCACATGATGATTGTGTTTCTACTGAGTCAAGGCTTTAGTCAAGGGGTCTTCCATGTTGTCTTCCATGGAAATATTGCTCACTACAACTTCACCTCTCTGAGAAAAATCCCTCAAGAGATGAGACATCCGAAGTATGTGCTTTGTCCGCTGATGTGACCTTGGCTCTTTTGCAAGTGCCACCGCTGAAGTATTATCACAATAGAGTGTGATAGGATCTTTACCACTAGGTACTACATCCATCTCTTGTATGAAAATTCGCATCCATACTGCTTCTTTAGCTGCCTCAGAAGCTGTGATATACTCGGACTCTACTGTAGAATCTGCCACTACACCTTTCTTTGAGCTCTTCCATCTCACTGCACCTCCATTCAAACTAAATATGTATCTAATCCGTGACTTCATGTCATCTTGATCAGTCTAGAAACTAGAATCTACATGTCCTCTAATGACTAGTTCCTCATCTACTCCATAAAATAAGAACATATCCTTAGTACACCTCAGATACTTAAGGATAGTCTTGACTTCCATCCAATAGCGGTCTCATGAATCAGCTTGATATATACCTACCGCACTTAATTCATAAGCAACATCTAGCCTTGTACATAGTATAACATACATGAATGACCCAATCTCGGATGCATAAGGGATCCTTTACATTTTCTTTATTTCCTCATGTGTCTAAGGACACATTTTCTTGGAAAGATGAATTCCATGTGACACTATAAACAATCCCCTTTTGGACTATTCCATACTGAATCTATTCAGTATCTTGTCAATGTATGTACTTTGAATCAGGCCCAACATTCTCTTGGATCTATCACAATGGATATTGATCCCATGAATATATGATACCTCACCCAAGTCTTTCATAGAGAATCATTTATCCAACCATGCCTTAACTGACTGTAAGACAGGTACTTCATTTCCAATTAGTAATATGTCATAAACATATACTATTAAGAAAAATATTACACTTCTACTAAACCTTTTGTATACACAAGGCTCACATTCATTATTAATAAAGCCAAATTCTGTTACAGATTCATCAAAATAAATGTTCCATGACCTTGATGCTTACTTTAATCCATAAATGGATTTTTGTAACTTGCATAACTTGTTGGCATCCTTTGGAGTCACAAACCCTTCAGAATGTGTCATGTAGACACATTACTAGAGGTTACCATTAAGGAATTCTATTTTGACATCCATTTTCCAAATTTCATAGTCATGTTAAGCGACAATGTCCAATAGGATTCTGATGGATTTCAGCATCACAGCCGGTAAAAAGGTTTCATCAGAGTCAATTCCTTGACACTGTCTAAAACCTTTTGCAACTAGTCATGCCTTATAGGTGCTAAATTGTCCCTCTATGTATAGTTTCTTCTTGAATACCCATTTATTACCAATAGGATTTACATCAACTGGAGGATATACAAAAATCCAAACTTGGTTTTGGTACATGTAATCCATTTCAGAGTTCATGGATTCTTTCCACTTGGAAATGTCTGTGCCTTAAACTGCTTCCTTGTAGGTAAGAGGATCATCATTGTCAACAAATAATGAGTCACCATACTTGGTGACAATAAAAACATATTGTTCTGGTTTTCCCACCTCTCTCGTGCTCCTACGTAGTTCTTGTGTCTCTGGAACAGATTATTCTTCCACGGGGCTTTGTGGAATCTGTTCTTATACCAACTCCTGTGTATCTTGAGCCCCAACTTCATCGAATTATATCTTTCTCCCACTATATATTTTGGAGATATGATCCCTCTCAAGGAATATGGAATGTATTTACACTGTAACCTTTTTATCTGAGGGGTTGTATAAGTAATATCCCCTTGTTTCCTTGGGATATCCTATAAAGATAGACTTTGTGCCTCAGGGTGCAAGTTTGTTACCTGAAGAGGCCTTAACAAAAGCTTCGCTACCCCACACATGTAAATTTGATAACATGACTTTGCGTCCACTCCATAACTCATATGGAGTACTATTTATCGATTTAGTTGGTACTTGGTTTAATATACGTGCTGCTGTTTGTAATGAATATCCCCAAAAGGATAATGGAATACTCACATGACTCATCATTGATATCACCATGTCCAACAGGATGCAGTTCCTCCTTTCACTTACACTATTCCACTGAGGCATGCAAGGAGGAGTGAGTTGAGATAGAATCCCAAACTCCCGTAAGAAATCAATGAAGTACTGATTAAGATATTCTCCTCCTTTGTCTGAGTGGACTTTCTTAATCTTCTTACCAAGATGTTTCTCAACTTCATTCTTGTATTCTTTGAACCTATCAAAAGAATCTGACTTATACCTCATTAAGTAAATATATCCATATCTACTAAAATCACCAGTAAAAGTTATGAAGTAAAAGAACCCATCCCTTGCTTCAACTAGAAATGGTCCACACACATCTGTGTGAACTAATTCTAGAAGATCTTTATCCCTTTCACCTTTCCAACTAAATGGGGCTTTATTCATTTTTCCTTGTAGACACGCATGACATACACCAAGTGGTTTTAGTTAGAAAGAATCTAAATACCCATCTTGATGTAATTTTGTCAAACGTTTCTCATTAAAATGACCTAACCAGTGATGCCGAAGTTTGGTGTGGTATGAGTCATGTGAATTAACTTTGTCATCGATTTCTATTACTTGGTTTGTTTAGTCTAACACATAAAGACTGTTATATAAATGCACCCTACCAAAACAAATTCTATCTTTATAAAAGTAGAAACATTCATTTCTAAAATTGAAGATGAATCCATCAGTATCTAATTTGGATACTTAAATAATGTTTTTGGTTATAGAGGGTACATAATAACATCCTTTTAATACCAAGACCATCCCAGTGGGCAATGTGAGGTGGTAGTCTCCGACATCTACAATAGCGAGTTTGGCTCCGTTGGATGCTCGCAGATCCACCTCACCTCGATTAATCTTTCTGAATCTACTTGGTTCCTATATTTGGATACATATGTGAGCACCAAAAGTGGTATCTAATCCCCAATTAGTAGAAATATATAGATTGCATTCGATAAAAAATGCACCTGAATCTTCCCCTTGCTTCCTTGATTGGGTGCAATTTTTCTTCTAGTGACCCTTCTTGCCACATGCAAAACAAACAACCTCCTATTCTATTGCCTCCTCTTTGATCTTCCTTTTCTTGGAAGTCCTTGAATAAACTTTGGGCTTAAAGATCTTTTCCTTAACTTTCCTTTTATTCACCATAAGGACATAAGGATTTTCATGCTTCATATCATTGTCCACTTGGCGAATGAGGATAAGAAGATCAGATAGATAATTCTCAATATTGTTCATGTTGAAATTTACAACAAAGTTAGAGAAGCTCTGGGGGAGTGATGAAAGAATGAGATCGGTACCCAGTTATTAGGGGAGTTTAAACCCTAGAACCTCTAAGTGCTCAATGTAGCCAATGATCTTGACTACATGAGGCCCTTCTGGGGAACCCTCTCTAATCTTGCTATGAAATAGAGCCTTGGAGATCTCAAACCTTTCCTGTCTTTCTCTCTCCTGGTATAGACCATGGAGGTGCTTGAGCATGCTATAGGAATCCATGTCTTCATGAGACTTCATGAGCTCACTATACATTGATGATATCATCAACATTGAATGTTGAGTTCATCACTCAAATTTTGATCATAGACCAGGAAATCTTCATCACTCACCCCTTGGGCAGGAGAATCAGGAAGTGAGGACTCCAGCATGTAAAACTTTCGTTCATGGCGCAGGATAACCCGAAGGCACCTAAACCATTCCTGAAAGTTACTACCGGTGAGGATATTGTCTTTATTCAGAATTGATTTTAGAGAAAATTTGGTTTAAGAGCTTGTCATATTGATTGTACAAATTAAAAGAGCAGATTTATCAGTACCTTTTGATTACGTTTTATGAAAAATAATAAATGAATTTATTAATTCTCCCTATATTTTATCAAGTCCCAATGGACCTCACCATTGAACTTGGAATGTTCAGTTTCCATGAAATTCTAGTGGCAAGGATCCATATTCCCCTTCGCATAACCCCAACAAGGGATGGTCAATCTATTTGAAGGTATTTAGGTAGGCAGGTCTTTTCCAACTGTGAGATTACAGTTACTGGATCTGTTGAGTGGACTCCCCAATCCTGAAATCCTGACTTGTATTTCCTTAACACTTTCCTCCATTTTACAATAAGTCTAGCAAGGGCTACTCCTCTTGATGTAAAATGTTTAAGTCAACCCGAAACTTTCATAAGAACTTCCTTTATAAAAGTAAGTGTCCCAACAAGGGTTGGTCAAACACATAGTTTTATTGAGTCTTTCCCTTAATCAAGTAATGGAAGGCTTGGTCTGACTTAATATGGTATTTAGGGTATTTTAATCCTTTATGCGTAGTTTTTCATTATCACATGATTGTTAATATTAAGAGATTCTTACTTAGGTGATTAACCATGTTCTGATAATGTTTACGCATAGTCCAATTTTTATTTTATTCCATATTTGCATGATTTTTTATTTTTATTAACTATGTGATCATGATAACACATATATAATAAATAAACCATGTAATCAAAATGAAATAAAATAATATAGAATGATCATGAGCTTCTATTGGTTATCTTATTTAGTGGTTTTGATAATCTAACCCTAACCTAGGGATAAACACCTTGAAATTTATGGTTTGTGTTTTGCAGCTCCCACTTTTCCACCTTTGTATCTTCTTGTGTTGGTTTTGCCTCATCTTTGGATTATGAACCATCTCCTCTGGTTTGAGAGATCCTCCATTACACGGGGTTTACATTAAAGAAACCATGGGCACACAGGCCCTATATTTTATTAGAAGAAGGCTCACAGGACAATGAATTTAAATTAAATAAATTTAAATGAAACCATACACACATAAAGGGTCTTTGGTCTAGATCATGATCATCCATAGTATGCAACAACATTTATGCATATTTAGTATTCAAATTATTTTAATCGTTATTTTATTTAAGATAAGTCATGATTTAATTCAATTAATTATGATCTTATAATTAATAAATTCTTTATCTTAAATTCTTTTCTGAATGTCCTTGAGATTCTTTTTATCCATATTTCTTGTACGGGTCTTTGTACTTTGGAGGAAACCTGGTGAAATTCTATTTCTGAAAAGTACATAGCGTGTAGGCTATATTACAAAGTGTGTATTTGTTTTCACCCTTTATCCAAAGTACATGCTAGGGGCTTTGGCGTGTTTTATGTACTTTTGAAATTTTGTAGTACATGGAGTGTAGATTAATCTAACATGGTGTGTACTTCATTGTTACACGGTTACCAGCCTGGAAATCCCGTGTACACGGTACACAGATTCTCCTTGTACACATTTTCACTTGGGAAGGATCGGACTACATGGCGTGTTGATTCAACATACACGCCGTGTATTCTGGTTTCCACATGCCATTTAGTTCTGATCAACACGGTGTAATAATTCCTTAGGTATACTCAATTCACACGGCATGTTTTGGCGGACCAGTACCGGTTCGTTGAACCTAAGTACACGATGTGTAGTTTTTACTACACGTCGTGTATTCTTGTGTTGTACAGACAGAATGAGTGGATCATCCAAATGAGTTACTCATTTTTATTTTAATTAAAATTAAAATTAAAAGGTCATTTTTGTGATATGAATCGAGAAACAAAGGAGGAAGAACAGATCTCATTCATTTAGTTTTATAGAACGATTTATCTTGAATTGAATCAAATATAAATGCGTAAATTATCAATGAAAATTAAATAAATATAATAAAAGTTGTAACCTCCATCTGATACCAATTGAAGGTTTTGGGTGCATCAAAAGCTCATAAGTGGATGTGCCCACTTGGCTTTTTTTCATTAGCAATGATCAATCTGGGATCAATATGACGATAAACACCAGACTCCACAGATCGAATCAAAGAAATAGACAAATAAGAACAATAGTCCTGGAACCACAAACGAGGATCATCATAGGTTGATTATAATTAATTTAATTAATTGACAAGAAGTACCTTTTATAGTGTTCTTTCTTCGTTGATATTTCTGATCACGTTCCGATGTGATTCGTCATTGTGTCGCAGAAGCCAAGTGTAGACTTCCTCTAGTGGTGATCCACACATGCACCACGTATCTCTGGATATCTCCAAAGGAATCTCTGGGTGCTAGCGTGGAGAATCATTTGCTTGCGTTGTCCACCTTAGATCATCTTGATCCGATGGAGGAGGTTCTCTCTCGTTCTTGAGAGAGTTCTTGGAGGAAGGAGTTCTTTTGGTCTTGAAATAATTCTCCATAATTGTTGTGCACAACAATTAAGGAAAAGTGTTGGGGTTGTGAGGATATTTATAATCAGGCTTGAGTTTATAGATTTATGAAAATAAATAAATGCGTTACACATTTTATTTATTTAATTAACTCTTATTGAAAACCCCCAATGTCGAATCATTAATTCCTTGACATGCACCCATGCTGATTATAATAAATATCATTTAATAAAACAATATTATCTCCTCAAAATCTCAACTTGAAAAACTACATGGCGTGTAATCATTAATACACGGCGTGTACTTGTTTTTCATAAAACTACATGACATGTAATCATTAATACATGGTGTGTACTTGTTTTTCATTTATTTTCCAAAATGAAAACTATATGGCGTGTAATCATTAATACACGACATGTATATCTTGTTTTCATTTTATTCTTCCTCCATCATTAAAATGATTTAAGATTCCTTGAATAATTATTAAAACATGTACGGGAATAATCTTTATTCTACTTGAGATACTTGGATACACTTAGTGTGTGACCCTCTAGGCCTCTTTCTTGTTGGCATTAGGCGGCCATGCCTAAAGTCCAAGATTAATGTCTACAAACAGGTCAAGGAACCCAAGAGAAAGAAGTTGACGTCACATTGATGTGTCACCTCATATGAATGCTTACCGTGTAATTTAATCCCTTTGTATCAATATCTCATCAAGTAGGTTTCATGGCAGTGTCATAAACCTATGTGCTTGATCTTTCATTCTTTGAATTACAGAAATAAACTCATCGTTACACCATGACCATAGAATTTTGGTGACAATTATATTTCAATCAAAGGTCCCAAGATATATACTTCCATAAATATAGAAGGGACAAATCCTTCCTCAACTTATCCATTAACAACATGTCATTCGTGACACACCCAACGCACCCTACTTCCCATCAACTATCTTCATGATAGTTTTCATCAGCAAATCTAAGTGAACGAGTCATGACATGAGTTAATGATAATCTTCAAGTCTAAGCACCATTACACACACTTGTAGATAGCAATGTCCGATGACACCAAGACATGCATAATTACTACTGGAGGGTCTCTTCTCATAATCTACCATCTTGTAGATTACCAAGTGTGAACTCCATGAGAGAGAGTCTCATCTTCTTATGAGTACTCACACATAACAGTCTGTATACTATGTATCCTATCATAGTAAGTTATCCAAATGTAGAACTTTATTTAAGAATATTGTTATATAATTTTAAGGTTCTCATCGTATCGGGGATTTTCCATGACCTTATTAATGCAACAAATATTCCAGGACATTATTATATTATAGTCATGCAGAACAATGAACAATATATAATAAGTGTACATTCACGTAATCAAAGTAAAAAAAGTTGGTTCTCAGGACACCAACTCTAACACTATGATCATTATATTATCCATCATATGTCAAGGCCACCTATTTAGGAGGTAAATTTATGGAACAAATCTATATGATGTGATCAGAAAGGCTGGTGAAATCAAAGAATTCCAATATGAAATGCTAGTTTCAAGGATCCATTTATGTGTTTAAAAGTATAATGATCATATTATATTCATTTGAAATCAAATGGAAACATGTGTCTACAAGAGGTTAGTGGGAGCACTATAGTCTTCCAAGGTAGACAATTTGAAAACATATGGAAAATAGGTAATTAGTCTTATGTTTAATAAGGCTAATGTTAATATCTCTAAGATGACTTAAGTAAAAACCCAATTTTTAAGGAACAAGGTATACTATATTAGATCAAGGTATTTCTGAATCCATGTACTAGTATACAATTGACATGGTATTAAGAAATACAATATGGAATAATTTACCTGAATTGTTTGCAATGTCACATAGTATTCTTGTGATGAATAAAGTATACATTCATAAGAGTACTTTGGAAATATATATTACATTCCATGATATGTATACATGTTTGATATTGTTTATGAATACAACATTAAATGAAAATATCAAATGATACTAGGATAACTTCATTGGATGGAAATCAGAACTATCTGATAATGATTGAGGAATAAAAACTGACTGAGGTCCAAGTTATTAGAGAAAAGGGAATACTAGTTTTTCAGGGGATATAAAAATAGTATTCTTTGGATTAATTTGATCTTGAATCATAGCAAGGATAAGGTATTGTTGAAGAGTAAATATTATTGAATCTAGTAATTATCATATCTATATTCAACTGAGTATATTGTGGATTTTGATGCAGCTTATGAAGGAAGATTAACAATGACTTTTTATAGATTCTGTATTTATACCTAGATAGTAAAAATTAAATCATAACATGATTAATTTTAATTGTGTTATTATCCAATATTTTAGGGATGATGGAGGAAAAAATGTATATACCTGGTTATATAATCTCATGAAGTATCTTCTCAAGAGAGATGAGGTCACACTAAGCAGAACAACCATGAGTAGCATGGTGGGATTAGTAGATATATTCATATATTAGCATAATCATGTTTATTATGTGTGGCTAACCAGTTGATTTGTTTATAGTTTAATCTAGTGAAAGTGGGAGTTTGTTGGAGTTGGTTCCCTAGAACCAATTACAATATAGATACTATTACCAAAATATTCACAATGTTGAACATTAATTAATAACTTATCACATCTTGATCATTATTTTGTGTGGAAATGAATATGATAATATTCTTAGAGTACTTGTCCCACAAAAAGGTTATAGTAGTTCCATGTAATGATGAGAACCTAGAATTTCTATGACTATATTATTAAATATACGTTTTATGGCTAGATGATATCATTTTATAGGGAATAAATGATACAATATATCAGGGGTTGAGACTCATAGGACTCAGAGACACATTCTTATGGTGTAAATCCATAGTAATATCAATAAAAAAGATTATGAGAACATCACCTTCTAGTAGGAAATCCATATTTATATATTTCATTGGATATTCCTATCTACAAACGTGTGTAATGATATTTACATTTTAACGTTATTATTAATTCATATCATGAGTCACATACTTTTATATACTAACCAAAACCGTAATGACATATGTTCATGAGAATTAGGGTACATTGGGTGCATCGTGAGTGATATGTATCAATAAATAACGTGATGAAGGATTTATCCCTTATGCTATTTAACAAAATTTTATATCTTAGTCCCTTTGTTGAGAATGAAACTTCCAACTTAAATACATGACCATGGTGTTCTATAGGTAGGTTCATTTTGTAAATTCAAAGAAAGAGACATCAACCACATAGGTTAATAACACCAGTATGCAACCTTCTTGATTAGAGATATTGAGAAAAATGAATTATATTACATAGTGTGCATTCATATGAGGTTTTATGTCATTACAACATTAAATTCATTCTCTATGGGTTCCTTAGCATGTTGTTAGACACTAAACATGGAATTTAGGTGGGTCTATCAAATTCCATTGAGAAAAGGGCCCTAGAGGACCCCATACTAAGTGTATCCAGAATATCAATTAAAATTTATATGAATTTAAAATATTTAATAAATATTATTCCAATATGTGGTTTAATAATTATTCATTTTTGGTTGATTAAATATTTTCAATCACCAGTTATTCAAGAGAAAATTACGTGAGTTTAATATTAAATAAATATTTATTCATCAGGTAGTTATTTATTTAATTACATGAATATATAAATATTTATTTATCTCTAATTTATTCATAAGGTAATGAATATTTATTTATTTGGTTGCAAAAATAATTAATAAATATTTATTTTCTAGTTTAGTTAATATAATATTTATTTATTTGTTGACAAATAATGTAGTGATATTTATTTATTTAAATAAATATAAATTATTTAGAGTCTTATAAATATTGAGAAGGGATGATAGGCTGAGTTTAATGGTCTATTGATAAATGGAATATTAAATATTATTTTAATAAATATAAATCCATTTATTCAAGGAAATAATACTAATTTTTCCGCAAGTTTAGTGCATGTCACGTAAATAATAATAATAATAATATTATTTGAATATGGTGATCATAGGGGATTAGAGGAATAATAAATTACCTTGTGCAATTATTTATTCTATAATACTAAGTTTACAAATACTCAGTTATATTATTCTCTAACCTGGAAAAGCCTAGCCACCATTGTGAACAACACATTCTAGAGAGAATCCTCTCAATCCCTAGAGAGCTCTTCCACTTGAATGTTCTCAAGAACAGAGAGTGATTTTTCCCTCTCCACTAGGGTGATTCATTCTTACCTCAAAGGATTTTGTTTTGATTAATGATTATTAGCACAAGAATTATAACCATTCATGTTAGTACCCAGATAATTGTATGATGATGATCAGAGGTTCATGAAACACATGTGGATCACCGCTATAGGGAATCTACTCTTCATTCCTATAACACAATGATGATACAATAAGAGGTCTCAAATGAATCATTGATGAAGAAATAATTCCAATAATTGGAAATACATTATATTGATTCAAATTAGTTATAAATTATATGTTATGATCACATATAATGTATTTTAGGGTCACTATTTTATTTAGTTTTGAGTAGAAATTTGAAGATGATGAAAAACCATTATTGGGAACATGCTCGAATGTTTTTTTGTGCCCCATAACCTTTGAATATATACTTTAAGTTCTTATGATCAATATATATATATACCAATTTCCAACATAAATATAATTCCTCTATATCTTTAATGTAAATACTACCACTACTATCTCCATATCATTCGTTAAGTGATTTTTTATCATAAAATTTTAATTAACATGAGGCATATACTAATACCATGCCATTTTTCATGAGAACACATCTAAATCCATTCTTTGATGCATCAATATAGATCATAAACCCTTATCCACTACAAGGTAGTGTGAGTATAGGTGAAATGACCAAAATTCTCTTAAGATCATTGAAATTTTCTTCACATTCATCTGTTCAAAGTAACTTGACTCCTTTATGAGTTAACTTGGTTTTTAGATTTGATAATCATGAGAAATTTCCCAAAAACCATCGATGGTATCAATAAAATCCAAGAAAATTAAATATATTGGTTATAGTGGTTGGTCTAGGCCATTGGTCAATTACTTTTATCTTTTAAGGATCCAAAGATATACTCTCACTTGTGATTACATGAATCAAGAATGATACTTTCTATAGCCAAAATTAACAATTTATAAATTTTTCTTATATTTTCTCCTTTATCTTGGTGTTTAACAAAATCCTTAAATTATATTACTTACTATTAGAATATAAGATAATATCTATAATGACTACCAAAAATTGATCAAGGTAATATATAAAGACGCTATTCATCAGATCCATGAATATAACATGGGAATTTGTAAGTCCAAATGGAATTAATATGAACTCAAAGTGTTCATATCTTATACATAAACTTGTCTTTGATACATCCTCTCTCTTTACCATTAATTTATTATATCCATATCGAAGTTCAATTTTTGATATGTATTTATCCCTTAATAGTTGATCAAACATACCATCAATATGGGGTATATGATACTTGTTCTTAATCGGGACCTTGTCAAGTTCATGATAGTGAATATAGAGATGTATTGATCTATCTTTATTCTTAACAAAGAGGACTGGTGCACCCTATAGCGAAGCATCTGGGTTTATAAAACTAATATCTATATTCTCTATGTGTTTACTATTTAATTCTTACAACCCAATTTGGGTCATTCTATAAGTATTCTTTTATATAGGCATAACACCGGGTATGAGTTATATAGAAAACTCAACCTCATGATTTGGGGGAATACTATAAAACTATTCTATAAATACATCAACATGTTCTTAAACAATTGAAATGTATTCAATATTGTGTATTTTTACACCCATTTGATCCATATATCATTTATTTCTAGGTAACATGTCCCATATAATGGAATTAACTTCTATGAGGAGTTCATAGGCAGCCTCACATTGATAGAAGACCATGGGTTGATTCATAATATGAAATGTTATTTTCTAATTCTATAAATTGATACGTGATCTATATAGAGAGATTCAATCCATGCAAAAAATCATATCAAATTCAACTAAAGGGAGAATAATAAGATTTTCATGAAGTACATTCCCACAAACATTAATTGGAGAAGAGTTGTATACATGGGATACAACCATCACACAATTATAAGTTTTAACTGATAATTCAATATCTATCCATTGGGAATAAGAATAAATAAACTTAGATACTTTTCACAATTTAAAATAATTAATATAACTAGGATAAAATAATATGTTTTCAATATCGATCGTATATGTCACCACCCCAATATCATGATTCTTCCTTCAATCTATTACTAAAACCAAAATGTTTATCATGAGTATCTAGAAATAATTAGAGTAAGAAATTATATGATAAGGAACTAAATCTAGGGATGTCCTAAATTATCACACCTTTATTTTAACCTATAACATTTTAGGTTCATCTCTCATCACTTTTAGTTTAATATAATTTGTTTTAAGTTATATCCTATTATTCTTCATAACCTAATACCCCCCCCCCCAAAAAAAAATAAACCCTACTATGATACCAACTAATATTACCCAACCATAACATACATTCATATTACATTATTTTATATGAATATTTATTATATATCACAAAAAATCACACCCCAAAACCTATAGGTTTAGTGTCTTTGGTGATTAGATAGACAACCAACTTATTTTATAACATCTTCAATATCTCCCACATATATTATTTACATGTGGTACCCTTATTGAAATATCTTAAATAATACCCCTCTTCTTAACCTAGGGAATGAAAACATAATAAATGGTGATCAAATTCCTAGTATGGGTAAACATGGGAGATATCAATTAAATATCACAAATGAGAATAATATGAGAAAATTATTATGAGAACATAATAAAGTATATTGGATACTACATAATAGAATCATATCCAATAAAACATAGATCATAAACCATGAGTCATGGCATGAAGCTTTGGCATAATATAAAACATGTGTAATAGAGGTGTGGAGACATAAGTCAATAATCACGAGCCATGAAATCATAATGAAGGAATACGAATGTGGAATAAGAGTGTGGAATAAACATAATCATATAAAATTATTTCTTTTGTCAAGTATCCATGCCAAGACCATCATCACATTATGGGCAGTGTCCCTTGGGGGATTGGGTTCACTCCCCGTTCCTATAAACACAGTGAAAAAATTACCATAGTGGATTGGGTTCACTCCCAAATCCATTACATGTAATCTTATGAGATATAAAGATTTACCAAATGCATTGGATGGATATAAAAAACCCACCTATCACATAATAATAAAACATACATATGTGAACCATAAGAACTTTAAAAAATGCATAATTCCATCATATCTTAATTAACCCATAGGAAAAATGGGTTTCATGAGAACATTAACATAGAATGATAATAATCCATCCATATAATGAAGGTGGATGGTGTCAGTATATAATATTCCATAAATAAGCATAAAAAACCTGAAAGGACATTGACATAAATGAAAAAAACATTTATAATAACATAAGAAAATTCTTTAAAATAATAACTCAATATGATCCTAACTATCCTCATTAGGTCACTCCCATAGTAAGAGAATAATCTACACTAGGGGTTAAAACCAGTGTAGTAATATAAACTAGTGTAACACAAATCACAATCTTCTACTTAAATACCTAGGGTTCCCATGACATATCCCAAGTGGAGGTGATTCTATAATCATGTCATATGTTCAACACATATATTAATATAAAAACATAACAATAATATCTCATCTCACCTCTAACACCCTCTAAATAAAAAAATTCACTCAAATATATATAAGAATCATATAATAATTCAATTCATTACTTATGGGGAAAATGTTTTCAAAAGATATAACATAAGAGGATTAAGATTGAGGGTACCAAAAAAATCAAGAAAAACCTTTTTATGAGGTTCTAAATAGATCTTTAGAACACACTTGGTAAACCAAGTTATAAAACCATTTCTTGAAAAACTAAACTATGGATACATCATTTGAAAATAATTTGGAAATCAACACTAACCTTGAAACAACATAAAACATGAAAAATAATCTCAAGGATAAATTGGTGAAAGCTAAACACACCCCTTTGATTAAAAACAATCCTTTGAAAACATGGATTACCCTATTTGAAAATAAATATGGTGTCAAAAAACCTATTTAGTAATTGAATTCATTTGAAAAATCATTTCAAGAATTTATTTAAACACTTATAATTAATAAGAAATGGTTTTAGAAACCAATAACTACTAATCCATGAGAATACATTCATGTAAAGCATAAAAAATGTTGATTTTTTAAAATATGATGATGGTATCACATATAGGTATAAATTAATAAAAAATGGATTTATAACACCTAAGTATGACATGATATGTCAAATATGAGTAGTTTAAAAAAAACCTTATATCAAATCACTATAATCATGATACCTTCAATAGAGAAAGAAAACCTTGAGTGGAAATAGCCTTTATAATCTATAAACATCCCAAACCCCAGGATTAGGGTTATTGGGAGAAGAGGAAACCATGATGAAATAGGATAAGGGATAAGAAAAATAAGATTATGAATGAAGAAAAAATGGGATTTTACCTTCCAAATACACTTGAAATCCATAGAGAAAAGGATTTAAACCATGGATGAAGAAGAGTAAAGGTTCCTAGATCTCTCCCTCATGCCAACTGGACAATAATTAGAAGACAAAAGGGCTAAGTGAGGATAAATATATATGGGGTTGAAAGTTCAATTCACATTTAAAATTTCTAGGTATCTTATACAGTTTTTATGTGTTGTTCAAAGTAAGATGGATAGAGGTGTGTGTGTGTGTGTGGGGGGGGGGGTTAATTTCCCTTTAAAAAAATAAAGCAAATGTAAAAGGTAAATTAAAAACTAAATGATGTTGATATGATAAATTAATAATTTTGATATGTATTTAAAAGTTAATTTCAATATTAATTTATCAAGTGTGCATAGTGGAAAAGGATATACCAAATTTATGAAATTATTCATATCGAGTTTGATGCACAGTAGAAAATAAATAATTTGTGTAGAAAATAAAAGAATAAGAAAACATGGTTTGATAAATGATTTCAACAATATCTCTATATGAACCCATACATCTCCTCCCCTTAGGTTGATAGGCTTGTGTTATTACTCCATTTATCTTAGACATGACCAAGAAACTAATCCCTTACTATTATGGTTTTGAGCACCATATTAATCATTATAGGTAGCTAAGGATCCCAACCCTCACTTTTGTAGTAGTGAGAACCCATTATAGAAGGAGATAAGAAGAATATCGTTTTTGTTGGAACAAAATAATCACAAAAATCCTCCCCAATATCTCATAAGGATTTATACAATTGATACAATAGATAGAGAGAATATAGAAGAATAAAGACTAAGATATTAAAGAATAATTATAGTTAGATCCTAAAAGAACTTTGAGATCAGAGAGAATCAAGTAGATCTTCAACTTTGGTGAGATAAACATTGATTAAGGATCAGATTCACAATTGAGAAATTATTATTAACTAGTGTAATAGTGGTAGACATTCTAAGACACCATGGATGCCTATTCATAAACTCCAAACATTTTAGGAATCTTAAAAAATTAATCAGAGTCATTAAGCATCATCAACATGATTTTAAGGGATACAAGACCCACTGAAATAATTATTTTTGACATGCTAGATTAAAGCCAATGGCTATTAGGACGATCGCATAGTCTATCCAATATTCTTCATGTTGGCTGCCCGGATTTTCCTACTACCACTAGCTATCTGGTGCTCCTCTATTAGGTATCTAGTAGACTCCTACTGCATGGGTGGATCTATCCATCACTATTGGTTCATCGGTGGCTCTTCACCAACAATATTTTTCTTCCTATAGTGATCCAAGAACCTATTTGTCCCTTTAACTTCCTTCCATGCCTTTATTTGACCCTTTTAGCTTCCTTCCATGATTTAATTAAATCCATTAAAACTTATACAATATCTTTAATGCCTCTTAAATTGATTCAACATGATCTTCAAGTTCAACAATATTCCAACATATGGAATATTAATAATGTAACTATCATCCAATAAAATGAAATCATTAGATATAGAAAATATTTTTTGGGATCATGAAAACAATATGAGACATTGAGGGGTACAACAATATCCCCTATTTTTATGATGAAAAAAATTTAACATAAAAATATATATCAAGTGTAAATCAGGAGTGTAAGATATAAAAATTTATTTAAGATATCAATGCATTCAAGATACTCAAACAAGATATTAAATATGATCAAGAAGTAAATAAAATCAACATGCCATATTTTAAACAAGAGTAAAAAATTTAACCCCTCCTTTGTGAAACAATTAAGCAATAACACATATAACATATAAATTTAAATATATTTATTTCCCTTTTTCAACAAATATATCCACATTTAAAGTTAAATAAAATTATTAAATGTTGTGATTATAAAAAGGAAAGAAAATATAGGAAAGAAAAAAAATACATAAAATTACATATTTAAATAAAAAATCAAGAGAGTTTTAAAATGGATTTAAAAACATAATATATAGAATGAAAAAGTAGTTAAAGAAAAAATAAAACGTATTTTGAAAATAAAAACTCAAGATAAAAAAATTGAAACATCTCTTAGCTTCCAAAATCCCCTTTAATAAGAGAATTATATAGAGACAAGGGAAAGTTTAAAAGTTTTTTTTTGAGAAATATCAATAAAGGAGAAAAAATAAATAAAAATAAATAGAAAATAAATAAAGATTAATATAAATTTGATACATACCTTTTATAAAACACTCATTAGCTCAATGATTATTTTTTAATCCATTAGATGATTGATAAGGTTGGATTTTTTTTCTTTTTATGTGAAGACATACCTTAAAATCATTCCACTATTTTTCATTTTTTCAATTAAAACTCAAAAAACATAATTAGAGAGATAAGTATATGTAGAAATTTTCACTCATCATTAATCTTCCTCTAAAAGAGATAATATTTTTTTAAAATAACTAGAGCATATACATAATTTAATATACAAGTCTTGAAAACAATTTTAAAATATATTTAATTATCATACTAAGTGTATTAAAAGTTTGAAAGTAAAAATATATTAATAAATGGTAAAATTAAGATAAAAAATACTTATTTTAGAAAATATGACTTTGAAGTTTGAAAATAAGAGTTTTTTTTATTTTAAAAATTAATTTTAAATGAAAAGTATATATTAAGAAAAATTACATAATTTAATAGATAAGGATCCCACTAAAATGAACACACAAGTGAAATATAGGGATCATAGCCAAAAGAGAATTGATAAAAAATTAAGAATCAATGTAATTTTAAAAAGATTACTCATGTTTTCCATTGTCAAATAGATTGTTTTGGAAACATACCATTCCTAAATCTTCTTTAATTAAATTGAAATTATCAACTGATAATGGTTTTGTGAAAAAATTTTCTAGTTCAAATTCCATCTTAACAAAGTTGAATAAGATATCACCCTTTTATTAGTGATCTCTTAAGAAATGGTGTCTAAGATCAATGTGTTTAGTGAGAGAGTGAAATATAGGTTTTTAGTGATATTTATGGCATTAGTATTATCATATATAATAGTGATATGGTTATATAAAATCCAAAATTTTAGGATAGCATGTTTTATCTATATTATTTGGGCTCAAGAACTCCCAATGGATATATATTCTAATTCATTTGTAGAAAGAGTAATATAATTTTTATTTTTACAATTCCATGTGACAAGGAATTTTTTAAGTAGGTGGAAATTCCCAATTTTTCTTTTCCTATCTAGTTTTTATCCACAAAAATCAACGCTAGAAAAAGTAGTTAATTCAAAATATGTTCCTTTTGGATAAAAAACCAATATTTTTAGTTCATTTTAAATAAAAAAAAATCCTTTATAGATTTAAGATGAGATTTATTTATATATGATTGAAAATGAGAACAAAGAAAAATACTGAACATGATGTCATACTGAGTTACAATAATATAAACTAAAATACCAATCATACTTCTATAAATCATGTTATTGACCAAATTACCAGATTCATAAAATGTTGGCTTATAATTTATTCTCATGGGTGTACTAATTTCTTTATCATTATACATGATAAATAGTTTTAATTGTTTTTTAGTGTATTTTCCTTGGTTTAAAAAAATACCATCATTATTTTTGGGAAATTTAGAAACCAAAAAATAATTTGAGTTCACCCATAAATCTCATATAAAATTACCTTTTCATTAAATCAGAAAATTAAAAAAAGGGATTCATTGATTGATCTGAAAATAAAATCATTAACATAAATTTAGGAAAGTAATAAATCATTTTAGATGTGTTTTAGAAAGATAGTTGAGTCTTCTTTTTCCAATTTTCAAACTATTTGATAAAATAAAATTAGATAAACATGAATACCAAGGCTAATGGAATTATTTTAAACCATAAAAATATTTAGTCAATTTGAAAACATTATTTGTAGAATAATGATCTTCAAAATAGATTTTTTGTTGTATACAAAAATTTTTATTAATAAAAACATTTAAAATTTTTCTTTTAACATCCATTTGAAATATTTTTAAAATTAAGGTGATAGGAGAATACCAATAAGATACCAATTTATTCTAATTGAGAAAATACTATGAAGTTTTACCCATTAAATTCCTTCTTTTTGGTTATAATCTTTAGATACTATACAAGCTTTATTTCTAGTGATATTACCTAGTTCAACTAACTTATTCCTAAAAACCCATTTAGATCATATGACTGGATGATCATTATGTCTTTTAAAGAGAGTCCATAAACCATTTATAGTGAATTGATTTAGTTCCTCATGTATATAAATAAATAAAATTTCACCATTAAGGGAATTTTTAAATTTTTTATGTTTTAAGAGATAGATAAAAGAAAGATGTTCAACCTCATTTAGAACTGATATTCTAGTATGAGTTCCTAATTGAAAATATCTAATGAAATATTTAGGGGTATGGTATTTAGATTTTTAAAATATTTAGGTAAATAACTTTAAAGAGATTATTTTTCAACTAAAAATTATTTAGATTAGAAATTTTCATTTGAAGTAAAAACATCATTTTCAACAAAAATATTTAGAGAAATAGATTCTGGAAAGCTTTTATAAAAATAACATTAATTTATTATTCTAATGTTTTAGTACTTTTGTTAAATATTAGATATGACTTTCTTGAGTTGGAGTACGAAAAAATATACCTTCATCAGCTTTTGAATCAAATTTTCCAAGATTGAATTTGGTGTTAAGAATAAAAAACATACAGCCAAAAACTTTTAAAAATAAAACTATAGTTTATTATTATTAAAAAGTTCATAAGGGTTATTTTTTAGAAAAGTATTATTAAAATGTGATTAATGATAAAGAAAAACTAATTTAAGGCCTCATCCCAAAATAATTCAGTAAAATCAAATTCATTTAAAAGAGTTTTAGCAATTTTTTATAGAGTTCGATTTCACCTTTCTACTACCATTTTTTGGGGGTTCTAGGTGAAGAAAATGGATGATTATATCCTTGAGAAGAGTAAAAATCATTAAATTACTTATTGTTAAATTATAATCCACGATCACTTTTAATAGAAATAATTTCATAGCATTTTTTATTTTCCAATTTTTTATAAAACATGATGTAAGATTTTCATGATTCACTTTTATGAGAAAAGAAGAAATTCTAAGTGAATCTCGTAAAGTTATAAACAATAAAAAAATTATATGATTTAACTTCAAGACTTTAAATTTTATAAGGAATGAATAAATCAAGGTGAATTAATTCAAGATATTTATAATAATTAATCCCTTTTCTATATCTAAAATAATATTTGTGTTTCTTACCATATTAACATGCTTCACAAACCATGTCATATTTTAAATGTATTTTGGGTAAATCTCATACTAGTTAATAACAGTAGAGTTTGAAAAGTGTGTTTGTGCGCGACCAAGGAATTTATTCAAAATACAAGACTAAATAACTTGTTCACTTAAGAATTTAATATTTTAAATAGAAATATATTTTAAATAGATTGTATAAACATTTTGAAAATGAGAATTGGTAAATAAAATATTTCATTTTGATTTGAAAATATTACAAAAATCATTTTTAAAAGATATTTGAAAACCGTTATCACACTATTGACTGATGATTATAAAATTATGTTTCAAACCTTTTAAAAAAAGAATTTTTAATAAGAGTGGAGTTATAAAAACCAATGGTACCTTCAACGATTATCTTACCCGTAGAGTTATCATCAAAGGTGACATAACATTATTATAGTTTATCAATTTTATTAAATTCAGAGAGGCCTTCACACATGTATCTTGAGAAACCAATATCTAGGTAACATATTTATTATTTGTCTTTAATGTTAAGATATTTTTACAATAAAATAAAATGACTAAAGGTTTTGGTACCCAAATAAACTTAGGTAAGATAATGTTATCCATTAATAATTTAGGTATCAAGATTTGTTTAGTATACGATTTTTTTGGAAATACTAGATAAAAAAGTAATTTATTTTGGTCTTTCATATCATCCACTCTTAAAATCACATTCATAAATTAAATTTCCAATTATTTTAAAATAAATTTAAATATTGGACCCCAGAACACCCTGAGAGGGGATGGGTGAATCAGGGTGTTAACTTTTTCTTTTAAAGTGATGGATCTTGTTCCCATGTTAGTAGAAACTTGTTAAACCTATCTGATGGAATCATGAAATAATTAAACATTCACATGAAGATAGACAAAAAAATAGTTTTACTTGGTTCAAAACTAAGGTCTAGTCCAAGGAGTATACACCGATAGTGTGTAAGTCATACCTAAATCCACTAATATTTACTAGTTATTGTGGAAAACAGAAGTTCAGACATAGTCACTCTGTACTAGACATAATTCATTACCAAGATTTTAGGAATAGTACACTAAATCCCTTAGAACACTTCCATTGACTCCCCTTATACCACTACTTTTCAATAATTCTTACTCAATTTATCAAAATTAAGCTCACTTTAGTAGATTGGAATTTAAGTCTTTGTCCATGATTAGCACAAGACTGTGCTTGCACCATTGTCTTGAGTTGATTCACTTGAAAGAACTGTTCACTTAAAGATGTTCAATAATGATGTTTATAAAGCTCATTTTCAAAGAAAACTACCTTCTCAAATCAATCATTCAACTTGAAATACCCTATCATCGTGAAACTAATTTTTCTAAGAAACCTAAGCATTGGTCAAGACTAAGATAGTATTTTCGAGATAACCAGGATCATAATGAATACCTGATTCTTGAATCTCTTAGACTTCATGAATTTAGAAAGATTCATCCTTTTCCAATTGTTTTTCATCATAATTGAAGTGGGGTTAGCCATTTATTTATAGAAACAACTCTTCATGGAGATCCCACACCTCCAGTAGGCTTTTCCCAAACCTTTAAAAATATGTTCGTGAAGATCCTCTATTTAAAAAGCACCATAGAAATTTAACCCAATTGCAAAGATTCTCGTAGTCATGTAGAATAACCATCATGAAATCATGTATTCGCAAATATTATCATATTTTTATAGAATCACTATCATGCCATTGCGCATTCGCTGGGCTCATTCATTATTCTCCAAATCTTCATGAAGCTAAACCTTCATGAAAACCCGTCTTTGAGAAACTCATTCCTTTACCATATTTGAGATGAAAAAATTCCATAAAACCAAATTTCATAAATATTTATCATTCCTCCTAATTTTGAGCTCAAAAATTTGTCAAACACTAAGAAATGACTCCATCTTCAACACTGAAGCCATATTGTACTGTAAGATCACTTTACTTGAAAACTCCCTGATCAATCTAGTGTGGATTGAAAACAAACACAAACTAGAATCTATTTCTAGATTATATATATGATAGGACTTGGTTCCAAAAATATCCCCCTTTATGTTTGTTGGAAATTTGTTAGATAAATTCAATGAAGAACCAGGAATGAGAAAAAACCTGAAAGGTGAGAGACAACTCATCCAACACTCTAAGTCTATGTGAGTAAAGATCAATGTAGAAAATAAGAGGGGAAACATGAATTGGGTTCTCATTTTTTAGAACACTTAAAGATGTACCAACTAAGCTATAAGAAATATGAATTGTTTCCTTATAACATGTAATTCTCATCATGTCATAGAATCATTACATACTATTTCCTCATAACACCTAATTATCATCATGTCACAGAAGTATTGCATGGTATGTCAAAATATAGCAACAAAAAAACCTTTATAATGTTTCATTTATCCATCCCCCATTTGGAAATGAACCCAAAGAACCTGTATTTGTACTTATAGATCTCAAAAAAACTCCGCTAGATCATATCTCCCCCATAAACCCACATCACTTCCACAAACATATTAAAATAGTTAACAAAAATATGGAGAGATTCCAATCCATAACCTCCTCATCCATTGGATGGTGGATGAACACCGATGTTCAACTGATTTTTCTCAAATATATGTGCTACCAATGTATTAGTTAGAATTTCAGCCACTTGGTTATCAGTTCCAACATGCTCCATTTTAATCACACCTTGTTCAACTTTTTCTTTAATGAAGTGATATATGATCACAATATATTTGGTATCAGAGTGCTAAACCAAATTCTTCATAAGATCGATCGTGCTCTTATTTTCATAGTGAATCACCATTGTATGTTTCACCTCATCACTAATATTAGTTAATTTTTTCTTCATCCACAAATATCTAAGTGCATTCCTTTGTATCAAACATATAATCATCTTCTTTCATGCTAAGAGAAGTGCTTTATTGTTTCTTTCTCAACCATCCTACACATTTTTTTCCAATTAAAAATAACCACCACTTGTGGAATTTATATCTATCACATATCCAACCCATTCAGTATCATAAAATGCCTATAAATAATTATCTCTTACTACTAAAAATTATAATCCATATTTGAGAGTACCTTGGATTTACCTCATGATTCTTTTAACTTCCTCCAAATTCTCTTCCTTCAAATTAATTTGTAAGTAGGCCACTAATAATATTGAAAATATGATATGAAGTCATGTTAAAATAAATTATAATAATATTAAAATGATTCTCCTATATAGTGTGGGATCTATATATGTCCCATTTTTTTGCTTTCCAAGTTTTATCCTAAACAAAATCAGAGTCGACATTAGTTTAGAGTCATGCATGTTGAATTTATTTAGTATCTCTTTTGCATATTTTTCCTGAGAGATGAAGGAATAAAAATTATTTTTAACCACCTATAACCACAAAAAGTATGTGATTTAACCAATCATGGACATTTTAGATTCAAATTTCATGTGATTATCAAATTCTTCCACTGATCCCTACCTAATTTTTTCAAATATAATATCATCCACATATACAATCACCATAAAATTATCTTCTTGTGAAATATTCACATAGAGGTTATGATGTAAGCCTACTATTTTGAATTGAATCTTATTCAAATAAGAATCCAATCAAGAATACCATGCTTATGGTTCCTGATTTAGACTATATAGAGACTTCTTTAATCTACAAACCATTGCTTCATCATTTCCAATCAGAAATCCCACTAGTTGTTTAATGTATTATTCTTCAAGAAATCCATTTAAGAATTATATTTTGATATAAATTTGATAAACTTTGTATCCTATTTGAATTTACATAGTAAGGAAGAGCCTGATTGACTCCAGTTTAGCTACTAGAGAAAACTTTTATTCAACATTGATGCCTTCAATCTATGTATAGCCTTTACACACTAAACATGAAATGTTTTGGATCACATTTCCATGCTACTTAATTTTTTTAAAGATACCCTTTATTCCAATCACATTGTGATTTTATGGTCTCTTAACAAGATCCCATGTCCAGTTATTTTCAATTTGATCCATTTCTTCATTCATAGCCTTAACCCATGATTCCTCTTTTGATGCTTCTTTAAACGAGTTTGGTTCCATAGTTTATAGAAAAGCATAATGTTTTTCATTCCTCATTCTCCTTTTCTATGTGGGTGTGGTCTAATCCACAATGATATTAGATTGATCAATTTTCTCAATTTTGTTTATTCTATGAGGTTTTGATAAAGTTTTATTAGTTATGGTTTCTTATTATGATTCTTCTTCTGAATCATCATCATTTTGTGTGCCCTGAATGTTTTGAAATACTTCCACTATGTCTACATTTGAATATGTACCTTATCCACTTTATTCTTAATATTATATCATATCAGAATATGAGATCCTTGAGGTATTTATAGTTTTATCTTCAATGATCTTGACATCACTACTTTCCAAAATTCTTCCAAGATGATTATTGTAACATTTGTAGGCTTTATGATTCATTGAATATCCAAGGAATATTCCCCTATCTACAACATCACCACACTTTCCTTTATTGTCTTACTTATTTTGGATGAAACATTTACTTCAAATAACATGAAAATAATTTAGAGAAGTCTTCCTTACATACCATAACTAATATGGTGTCTTGGTTTCTCCCATAAAAACCTCTATTTGATTTTGAGTGTACAATGCTACTTGAACAACCTCTTTCCAGTAATGAAAAGAAATATGACTCTCAATCAACATAGTTCTATCTATATTGTTCACCTGTAAATTTCTACATTTAATAACTCCATTTTTATATGGGGTTCTCACTAAAACTAAATCATTATTTGTTCCATGTTTTTCGAGGTAGTTTTCAAATTCAATAGATGTGTATTATCCTATATTGTTAGATCATATAATCTTGATTGTGCTACCAGTTTCATTCTCAGTAATTCAACAATAACCTTTCATGAAATCAAGCACTTACTGTTTCCTCTATATGATCATTACACAAGACATTATAATATAATCGTCAATAAAAATAATGAAGTATATCTCTCCATATGTTCTATCCAAATTTATTGGACCACATACATTTATGTGGATAAGATCAATCAGATTCGATTACCTTTTTTTATTCAATCAATATGAACTACCAACCATATTTCCTCACATTCATGCATCACATGTCTTTTCTTAATCACACTTCAGATTGGGAATTTCAAAAACTATCTTAATATTAAATATCTATTCCATGTTCTTTTGATTAATTTGAACCAACCTTCAATTCCACAATTTGTTTTCTTCTTCAATTGTTAAGTAAAAAATGTTCTATTTATTGTCAACCTGATATAAATTTCCATCTTTTCTACATCATTTCATGAGATAATTACCTATCCTTCATTTTATAGTGAACAATTTTTGATTAAATGTCACTATCAGTCCTAAGTCACATATTTGATTCATAGTAAAGAGATTGTGAGGAAAACCATCTACATAGAGAACTTTAGTTTTCCTTTTCTCTCTATTTTCCAGTTCTATACTTCTACTACCTTTGATCTTTAAAGAACCATCATTGCCAAATCTCACTATTCCATCAACCTTATTTTTAAAATTATTTAACAAATACACATTTCATATCATGTGGGATGATCATCCATTGTCAAGAATCTAAGTTCTACTGTTCTTTATAGCTTTGAGGGATATTTTTTCAAGGTTGTATTTCTTAATTTTCTTCTTTTCCTTCTATGAGATACCTGATTGAGTGAAGGAAAAAAGATGACCTTTCCAATCTATCTTTAATATTCATGAATTCATCATATTATTATTCTCATTATAGAGAAAAATACCTATTTTCAAGGTAAATTCTACTTGGTTGATGGGTATTTACTTTCCTCAAATATCTATAGTTATTGTTCCCACCTTTCCTCTACTTGCAATAAATAGCTTTATGGGCATAGTTAGAATAGTGAAAAAATGTCCATAGAAACTATTTATTCTATATGATTAAGGATATAGTCTCATTATCCTTTTTTGAATTCAATTTAATTCCCCATTTAGATAGTTATTTATCACTTTATAGTAGGATATGTTATGGCCTAGAAAGCCACAAAATTTACACTTTATAACGGGAAAAATATTCTCACTTCAATTACTCCAAATGTACCCTTATTTTGTAATTATTCTTGACTAATGATCCTTTATGGCAACTTGAGGATTATTTTCAGATATATTTTATATTTTTAAGCTTTCTTTGTTAGGGAATCAGGCACCTTTGTGATATGTTCAACTTTATGATTCCCTTAATTTTGGCTCATCCCATTTCGAGCCTTTAATGTTTCTACATCACATCCAATTCCAATTTTTCCCATACAAGAGAATATCTAATCATTTAAGGCCTTATCTACTCTTTCATAACCACTATTTTCTCTTTATAAAAGATCTACATCTGAGAACCTTCCAAACTGTAATTTCTTATTTATTTACCTTGATTTTGATTCAGCTTCTAGTTTTCTCATTAGAGCAACAACTTCTTCTTCAAGTCACTAAACCATATTATCCTTCTCCTCCAGTATATATTTAAGGTAATTGATGATTTTTACCACTCTTCAATCCTGATATTAAATTATACAACTTATTTTGAGCTTTCAAGAGTTGTTAAATGTTCATATTCCCTTGCTTCTAGTTGATCAATTCCCACATCAAGATGATCAACATACTTTTAAGACTCTTATAGAATGGATCTCATATTTCTATTTATCTTTATTTAAATTTAAATATTATCAAGGGAATCCTCATGTTACACCTTGAGATCAACAACACTAATCAACTGATTATTTTTATCTATTAAAGGTTCTACCTTTTAAACTATTTCCATCATGAATAATTGGGTTTCAGATTTAAACTATGGTTTTGTATCCTCTAAAAATACACTATAATCTTGTTCTTCTTTATAGAAGAAATTATTTATATGTAATTTCTTTCCTGATTCAAAGTATTCCTTTTGGGGGAACCTTTTTTGATGATTCTACATGATTATTTCTTCACTTTCTTCATCACCAAACTTCCTTGAGCATTGAGAGGCAATTCTCTCAACTCTAACACATAAAAATAGGCCATAAGAAGCTTTCCTTAAAAGATACCTTTTCATCTATTGAATTTCTTGGAGAAAAAGAGAAATAAGTTTTTCTTCCTCATTATCTTCATCAACACTGTCTCTATACATATCAATTTTTCCATGAATTTTAATTCCATTTTCTTTATTACTCTAGTTGTTGCATATTTTAGTTTTAATATCATTTCATAAGCAACAATACTTCTTAAGAGATCATCAAGAGAAAGTTTAGATAGATCCATTTCCTCAAGGGATGGCAATTTTGGATTGTATAGGGGTGGAGTCCTTCTTAATATTTTATTCAAAAAGTAAAAAACATTAATTTATTTACCAATTACTCAAATTTATTTAATAACTTTAGTAATTCTGTTAATTTTTTTTCATTTTCATCTGGATTCATTTTCATATCATCAAAATCTTTTTTGAAAAACTTGGAGTTTGGCCTCCTTCACTCTGTTATCTCCTTTTTGTATATTTTTCAGTTTTTCCCACATGTTCTTGGATGAAGTGAAACTCATCACCTTTAAATAGATTTGATCATATAGAGCTATACTAAAGTCATTTTGTGATTTGGAATTTGAATCAAACATTTTCCTATCTATTTTAGTCATAGAAAGACCTACCGTATCAGTGACCTGAATTCCCTATATAGTAGAAAAAAACTTCCATCCTAAGGGATATTAGATGAGATATCATCCTATTCCTTCAAATTTGGAAGATCATTCCATCAAATATGGGGACTCCCCTAACATTCACTGAATTCTACATGAAAAAATAGAGGATAGATTTAACTCCATTAACTTGTACACTCTGATACCACTTATAGGACCGTAGAACACCCTGATAGGGGAGGGGTGAATCAGGATGTCAAATTTTTCTTTTAAAGTGATGGATCTTGTTTCTATATTTTTAGGAACTTGTTAAACCCATCTAATGGAATCGTGAAGTAATTAAAAATTCACATGCAGAGAGACAACACAACAATTTTACTTGGTTCACCACTAATGGCTAGTATAAGGAACATTTAACGATAGTGTGTTGGTTATACCTAAATCCACTAATATTTAATATTTATTATAGAAAATAGACGATCTTACAAAAACACTCTATTCCATGCACACTATCTTAACAATATTTTAGGGATTACAAACTGAATCCCTCAAAACACTTCCACTAACTCCGCCTAGTCCACTAATTTGGGAGGATTATTACTCAGTTTAATGACTTGAAGGTTGCTTAAATAGATTTTAATTTAATTATTTTTACCTAATTATCACGAGACTCTAATTTCACTATAGTCTTGAGTTGATGCCCTTGAAATTACTGCTCACTTAAACAAGATGTTCAATACCTCTATTTGTAAAACCCATTCACGAATCTCATAATATTCATGAAGAAAAATACCTTCATGAAGCACTAAGTCAATGAAGAATACCCTATCATCATGAAAATCCATCTTCCAAGATACCTAAACATTGTTCAAGACTAAGATAGCCATTTAATGATGCTCAAGATCAAAATGAATACCTGATTCATGAATCTCCCAACCTTTGTGAATTCAAAACAATTCTACCTTTTCTCTAATTATTTTTCAAAACAAATGAAGTGGGGGTAACCTCCTATTTATAGGCACAAAACATTGAAAATATACCATGCCTCCATATGTATTTTCCTGAACCTCTAAAAACATGTTCGTGAAGCTCCTCTATTCGTGAAGCACCAGATAAATTTAACCCATTTTCAAATCTTCTCATATTCATATAGAATCAATGTCACACCATCATTAATTCATAAAGCTTCTCATAGTCACGTAGAATCACTTTCATTCCATAACGTATTCATGGATATCGTTCATGATTCTCTATATATTCATAAACTCAACCTTTTCAAAACCCAATATTCTAAAAACTCATACCTTTACCATATTTGAGATGAGACAATCCCATAAAACCACTTTCCATGAATCTTTATCCTTCCTCCTAATTTTGAGCCCAATTTTTTTGAAAACACTATGAAATGATGCCACTTTCGGAACTGTATCCATATTATACTATAAGATCACTTTCCTTGAAAAATCTCTGATCTAACTAGTGTGGATTGACAACAAACCCAAACTAGTCACCATTTTTAGATTCCAAAAAACACAAAATAGTCACCGTTTCTAGATTCCAGCTGTGATAGGACTTGGTTCCAAATTGAACAACTTATCTTAAAACCAACCATTAATAAAAGTGTTTTTAAACGTATTTTTTTGAAGCTCCTGTATGATTTGAGAAACCAAGACCAAATACTTATTTTCCATATATTTGACTACCCAAAATTTTATTTATATTATCTTCAACTTGAATAAATTTAGTGATAGATCTCTTTAGGTCTTTGATTGTAGATTTGAGCTTATTAATATCTGATTGATTATTAATTTTCATGTTTAATTATCCATTTTACTTAAATATTTTCTCCTTATCTTTTAGAAGTAATTATTTTTCATTAATCACCTATTTTTATTTTTTATCATGTTCTTTTTATAATGAAGTAAGTTTATGAAAACAATTTTTGATTTTATCATGAGTATATTTAAGGTATTTTTAATTAAGGTGAATTGAGGAGAAAGAAGACGAAGAAGATGGGGAGGAATTATGAGAAGTAGAGGAAGATGAGGAAATGAGAAGAAGAGAACTAACCTTGATGTCTTTATTACCTTGTTCCATAAGGAAATTAACACTTGAGTCACTTAAATTGGTTTATGGTCTTGAGTATACAACGTAACCACTTTCACTATAGGTTGTAACCTTGAGATCAATTTTACCTTGTTTCTTTTATTTAAACTTCTATTTATAGATGAGGAACTATATATTTATGTGAACCTTTTTATATCATTCATATAATTTCAATCATGATTCCAACATTTGATTCACTTTATTGGTTCAATTGTAAGATTTATTTTTTTGAAGAGTTTGTTCATTTTTTTGGAGAGTTGAGAAAATTCTTGAAATTCACCTATGGATGAATCATCATTAGTAGCTTTGAATATGATTATTTTCTTTACATATTTGTCTTTTTTGTCTTCCTTATCATCTTTTCACTTCATATTTATTTTTTATATTATTAGAGATATGACAAGTTCTTTGAACATCATTTTATTTATGTCCTTTACTGCATGTATAGTAGTGAATTTGGGTTCCCATTTTCATGGTAGGACCCATAAAATATATTTTTTCTAATATTTCTATAGAAAAATCATCACCAAGATACTTTAAAACATTACATATATCAGTAAACCATGTAAATATACTGGTAATGGATTCATTTAGATGTATAAAAAAAATTTCCAAATATTTCTTATACATGTATAATATTGTATCTTTAAAATTTTTGGTTCCTTAATTGGTGAATTCTAGCAATTTTCATATTTCATGGGTATTTTTACATATTGAAACATTATTAAATTCATTTCATTCAAGAACACAATGTAGAGTGTTCATGGATTTTCCATTAAGCTCAAATGCTTTAATATCATCAGGTGTACACTTATCTTTTGGTTCTTTAATAAGATTATATTAATGCATAACAATTTTTCAGATAGGGTAACTTATGATACTAAGAAAAGTTAACATTATATTTTTACAATAGGAATAATCTATTCCTTTAAAACTAGGAGCATGTGAAAAAGAGTCAGATGAAATCATAAAAAAACAAACTTTGAAATCGATTAATATTAAAAACAATATTTGAAAACAATATCTAAATAGTTTTTTTTGAAAATAATAATATTTTTAATAATAACACAAAGAACCCTCTAATACAAATTATTAGTCAGATTATAATGATCAGAGGGTAGGGTGAATTTCCCTTTTAAAAATTAAATCAAATGAAAAAGTTAAATTCAAAACTAAATGATATTGACATGATAAAGAAATAATTTTGACACATATTAAAATTTTAATTTCAATATTAATTGAGTAAGTATGAATAGTAAAAAGGATATATTGAATTTATTCAATTATGTGTATCCAGGTTGATGTATAGGAGAAAATAAATAATTGATGAAAAAAATAAAAGAATATTTAAACAAATTTTGATAAAGGAGTTTAGAAATAGCTTGATGTGAGCCCCTACATCTACCCCCTTAGGTTGATAGTTTTCTTATTACTCCCTTGATCTTGGTAGTGATCAAGGAAACCATCCCTCATGATTATGGTGGTGATCACCCTCTTGAACTTTATCTGTAGTCAAGGAACCCAAACTTCACTTTTTCGGTAGTGAGCACCCGTTGTAGAAGGTGATGAGAAGAAGAGTGTTTTTATTGGAAAAAACCCATTAAAAATCCAATCCCTAATATACGATATGGATCTATGTAATTTATATGGTAGATAGATAGAATATGGAAGAAGTGAGCCTAAGATATTGGAGAATAATAGTATTTGGATCTTGAATGTAAAGACATGGAAATTCCATGTATTTTTTAATTATATGGGAATTTTACAAGTCTGGAAAAATTGATGGCGCATGATTCCGAGGCCCAGAGTGATCAGAATAAATTTCTGAATTTTTTTTAAGTATGTTCAGTAAACGTGCGAGTGAGTTTTTATAACTTTTGAACTGGTGGTTGGAATTGAAATCTGAGGACACCGTTGAACTCGCAGCGCTGATATTCACTTAAAGAGACCTTCACCTAGACTACAGTAGGTCGAGGGTGGAAGATAGTTTTTCACTTTTTCATGGAAGAAGAAAAATAAAATAATTAACTTTTTATTTTTATTTTGAAACTTCTCTTTTGAAGTTATGGAGGTGGGGACCACCCGAGCTAGAAAAACCTCCCAATTTGAATTCACGGGGGTGGGGACCACCCAAACCCCTCTTAATGGGGAAAACCTCTCAAATATCTAATTAATTAATTGTGCCATTTATTTTTGGCAACATAAATTAATTTTATAAACCTATTTTAATTTCTTGGCTACTCATTTCCTTGGGGAAATCATTGGAAAAGGGGAGAACTTTGGAGAAACTCTTCCTCCAATGAAGAATGCCCTCTCTAATGAAGAACGAGGAACCGACCCTGAGCCCGGATTGAAAGAGATTTGCAGAAGAAACAAACGCTGATGTTCTTCAACGACTTCATGTTCTACTTCTCGACTCCTCCAAAAAATGACAAGTTAGGGGTGTGATTTGATTGATCTTCATTAATTTCTTTTACATTGAATATCTCCCCATGATCCATTTGCTATCACTCTAATGCAGAGGGTGCAGGACAAATGAACATGGCCCAAACACTCTGCAACCTTTGTGGTTTTTGATATGTTCATCACGATGAGGAGGACGATGACTGGTACCAGCGACTAGCACTGGTAGGACTCGGGAGTGGCGGCGCAATTGCGCCACCGGTGGAGGGCCACAGCCCGTCGGCTGCGGCGGAGCAGAGGCGGAGGCCGGTGCATGGCCGGTCGTGCGAAGGGCAGGTGGAGGCATGCATCTTCACCACAGGAATGTAGAAGCCACGGAACGAGGCCACACCAACGAAGGAGGGTAGCCGGCTCGCTGCCGGCCGCCGGTGGGGGCGCGGCGCGCGACCGCACCGTGGAGGAGGGCTGGCCGCCCAACGCGGGGAATGCCGGTGGGCCAGACCAGACCCAGTGGGCCGGGTCGTAACCAAGGTCGGACCTAGGTGAGGACAAGAAACCCGAATCAGGTCGGGCCGGTTTGGTCCGACCGGGTCGGACCGGACCCGGACCAACTTCGACCCTTTTCGCTCTTTCAACTATAAGTTGAGCTACGAGCATCCGTTTGACGAACTGTCTGCAGTGCCATAAACCTTGGATCGATATGGTACTTTTTGTATACCCCACTTAATTTTTGGATAAATTTGGGGTATGGCTGGGTTGGATCAGACACGAATCCAACCGGGCCCTTGGGACTAAAAGGCCAATAACTTACAGACCGAACATCCGATTGAAGCACCGTCTGTTGTGTTGATACCCCTATCACGTGGCGGTCCTTTGGGATACTTATTTTTAGGACTTCGTGGAAGTTGGAGTATCGACCTATGGCTTGAGGGGCGGACCCTCCCGGAATCAAGTGAGCTTAGTGCGGGAACCATGTGGCTGGCTGTAACATGAGAAAGGGATCCTATGTGGGTTTGAGATTTGGGATCCTACGTGGGTTTGTGTTTGAGAGTCTGACTTGGATTCACTCTAGGAATCCATATGGGACTACTCTAGGATCCTATGTGGGTCTGTTGTACAAGGATTCTATGTGGGTCTGCCTCTTTATAGAGTAAGATGATTCAATATTTACATCTAATCATCTTTACTACCGTACCTATGTTATACCTGATGTGAGATGGGTCTTTACCTATGTGGTAATCATCTGTGTGGCGTACCTTTGTGATACATACCTTTGTGGTGATACCTTTGTGGTATTCTTCTGTGTGGAATTAGCTATGTGGTACTTACCTTCGTGGTGATACTTTGTGGTATTCTTCTGTGTGGCGTTACCTTTGTGGTACTTACCTTCATGGTGTTACCTTTGTGGTATTCTTTCCTTCGTGGGATAGTTGAGCTTTGGGATATTGAGTTGGGACTTGTGTTTCCTCATGATTGATATGGGTTTACTTGATAACTTAGGTATATGTATGAGCATATACCTAAGTAGGAGTTTCAGTTGTTTTCATGCTTTGTGGATTTTGTGAGACATTCGAGGGTCTCAGGGTCCCTTCTGAGTATCATTATACTCACACCTGCACGGGCTGTGCACGCACCTTGTTGTGTTTGGTACAGATGATGGAAAACATTGATCGAGGATGAGGGTACCAGGACTGGAGGTTGATCGGAGGAGGACATTAGATGAGGTGTACCATAGTGATGACTATTTGAGAGCTATACCTACCCTTCAAGTAGGATCCTTGGAGGGTGGTCACAGGAGCTGTTCCAATTTACTTGTACTTCCCAGTTTTCTTGTACTTTCCAGTTGGGCTTGTATTCTGGCCCCTTTTTCTTTCTGTACATACCCTGTTTACTATATAGTTTTACTTTGTGATTGTATCCTGTTTTGTGCTTAGTTGTGTGAGTTTACAGGTTATAAAGTAGATGCCTTCCCAGTTTTAGGGAATACACCTTTTGGTGCTAGTCGCCAGCCCTTGGCCTATGGAATACGGGCTTGGGGTAGTCACGACATGGGCCCCGATGGACGGGTCATGACAAATTTTTATCAGAGGAGTCAGTTATACCATAGAACATTAGACTCTGGTATTTTTAATGGTAATAGTGTTAAGTGTTATGAGTGTGGTTATCAGTTTAGGGAATCCAGTGTTGGTGCGGCAGCCGACCTATCCATACACCAGGACCCTGACTTCTGATTTCTGACTCAGTGCATGAAAGCACTGATTGCATGTGTGTTTTGAAAAGTTTTCTTTCTAATATTTTTGAGTCATCTCACCAGGTATAACTTATTAAACATGGTGCACTTGTTTCTTTTCAAGATGCCTCCACGCAGACAACCAACTAGTGTTCTGGGTATAGTACGTGATGATAGGCCACCGAGTGACGAGGCCTCGGTGAAGGGCCCTTTATCAGTAGAGGCACCAGCAGAGGCACCAGCAGTACCATTACCCATTGGGCCACCGATGCCACCAGCCCTAGAAGTATAGGGTGCATGATACTTGAGCACGTTTCACAAGTTCCAGTTCCAGAGGCCACCTAGGTTCAGGGGTGAGATAGACCCACAGGCGGCTGAGGATTGGTTGGATCCCATGGTGAGAGTCTTCCGACTGGTAGGGACACCATCTGATCTCATGGTGATCCTTACCGCCAGTATTCTACAGGAAGCAGCAGGCAGATGGTGGATCTTGATGATCCAGGTTCACAACAAGGTAACACTTCTCTGGGAAGACTTTGAGAGCCTGTTTCAGGCAGAGTTTGTCCCAGCAACCCTTCATGCAGTGTGCATACAGGAGCTTCTTCATCTACAACTGGTCAACATGACTGTGGCTCAGTACTCAATGAGTTTCATTGATATCTCATGCTACTCCACTAATATGGTGCGAGACCCATTCTTCAGGGCCCGTACCTTCGATCAGGGACTCAGGTGGGAGATCAGGGTTTTGATGATTTCTCTCAGCATCCTGACATAGGCAGAGGTGTTAGAGTGAGACCTATTAGTAGAGAGTTTTCTTGATGAGTAGTCACTAGCAGCGTGACCCACCACCGGGCATCATGTAGTGGAGTATTCTATAGATGGCAGCAGATAGATGTCACAGAGGTCTAAGAGGACCAGACCTACAGGAGGATGACCGCAAGATTCAGGGTTGGTTGTGTGGGGCAACTGAGACAGAGCCATTCATGTGAGGAGCAGGCAGTGTTACGCATGCGGCGGGCAGGTTCACATGGCTCGTGACTGCCCGACCCACCATACGGATGATCAGAAGATAGTCAAAGGACTTCCCAAGCAGAGACAAAGGTTTGAACGAGGAGGTTAGTAGGAAGAAGGCAGACGTGGCAGATGAGATGGCCGTGCAGCTGGTAGTGGGTGATGATTCGAGGTGTTACCGCCACCACCACTAGGTGGTCCACCCTGACCACAGGGAGCGGGTGGATAGGGGTGAGATCAGCTCCAGGCAGCTGAGGCTTACAACCACGGTGCTCCAGAGATGATACGAGGTATGATCTGTGTCTAATTCACCTTAGCTGTAGTACTTATAGACACAGGTTCCAATCATTATTTTATTTCCACAACCCTCATTCGGAGCTCAGAGATTCTGGTGGAGCTGTTGGATCGATCCTTACAGCTAGAGACTCCTATGGGAGAGGATTCGATGATTATACACTGGTTCCAGTAGTGTGAGATTACTCTAGGAGGTGAGAGATTCGACTGGGATCTCCTAGTAGTGGCGTCGAGGCCTTATGATGTCATCTTGGGAATGTATTGGTTATCTAAAGTCCATGCCCAGATCGACTATATTAGGCACAAAGTGCGGTTTGTCCACAATGATGGGACTAGGTTTACCTTCACTAGTGATAAGGGATCCTTTTCAACACATGATGGACTTACTCGGAGGAGAGTGCAGTCGATCACTCATCAGTTGGCTAGACTTACCCTTAGAGTGGTTGATGTGGAGAGTCTGAGATATCATATAGTGGTTGACCAGTATGCAAATGTATTCCCTAATGATGTTCTAGGTCTACCTCCTCGCAGATAGGTGGACTTTTACATTGACTTATACCCCGGGATGACACTGATATCTACACCATCATATCGGATGGCTCCCGCGGAGCTTCATGAGCTGTGGGTACAACTGGAGGACTTACCGGGGAATGGGTTCATCCGGACCAGGGTTTCTCCTTGGGCAGCCCTGATTTTGTTCGCCAAGAAGGAGGATGGGAGATTGAGACTTTTTGTTGACTATCGGAGCCTGAACCAGGTGACCGTGAAGAATAAGTACCCACTTACGAGGATTGATGACCTCTTTGTTTAGATGAAGGTAGCACAGTGGTTCTCGAAGATAGACCTCAGGTCAGGCTATCACCATCTCAGAGTACAAGATGAGGATGTGAAGAAGAAAACTTTCAGATATCGGTATAGACACTAGGAGTTCTTGGTTATGCCATTTGGCATGACCAACACTCCAACAATATTCATTGGACTCATGAACATGATATTTAAGCCATACCTTGATCGCTTTGTAGTAGTCTTCATCGACGACATTATGATATACTTAGCTACCGAGGAGGAGCATGCATATCATTTGTAGATAGTTCTGGACACAATCCGAGAGCACCGGTTTTATAGTAAGCTCTTGAAGTTCCAGTTCTAAATCTGAGAGGTTCACTTTTTGGGACATGTCATCTTAGAGGCTGGAGTTATGGTGGATCCAGAAAAGATTGAGGCAGTACTTGCTTGGGATCCACCTAGGAGTGTGACGGAGGTATGGAGTTTCCTGGGTTTGACTGGATACTACCGGAGGTTTGTTCCAGATTTATCCCAAGTTACATCACCTTTATCAACATTGAAGAATAAGGGAAAACCCTTAGGAGAAAAGGTAGAGGCTGACTAGTGCCCCCATCTTGAGGTTTCTGGAGGAGGGAATTGGGTACGTAGTCAACTGCGACGCATCAGGGACTAGGATCAGATGTGTCCTGATGTAGGAGTGAGCAGTTATCGCATATGGTTCTCGACAACTAAGACAACATGAGAAGAACTGCGCTACCCATGACCTGGAGTTAGTAGCAGTGGTCTTCGCCTTGAAGATTTGGAGACATTACTTGATGGGTGAACGTTTTATAGTCTACTCAGAGCACAAGAGTCTCAGGTATATCTTCTCTCATAAGGACCTGAACCTGAGACAACGACGTTGGATCGAGTTCCTCCAGGACTATGACTTTGAGATAGTCTATACTCCTGGGAAGGGGAATGTTGTAGCAGATGCACTCAACAGTAGATCTAGTATACAACTTCTAGGTGAGGCGACAAAGCAGCTGGCCGCTATACGGATATCCTTTGTGGAACGAGATGGATAAAATTTTCTTCAGTCTCTTACAGTCACTCCCCCACTTCTTCAGTGAGTTAGGGAGGCGTATCATGGGGACACTGACTACGAGGCTTGACGTGTTCAGATATCCTTAGGGTAGGCACCATATGGATTTTCTGAAGGTGGGGAGCATTCCATCCTTTTTAGAGGATGTACCATGATACTAGTGTTTCTTCATGAGGAAGTGTTGCGGGAGTTCCACACATCCCCTCTAGAGGTACATCCAGAAGTGGAAAAGATGTACCAGGACCTCCGACGGTAGTACTGGTGGCCGGGAATGAAGAAAGCAATAGCAAATTTTCTCTCTCAATGCCTCACTTGTCAGCAAGTGAAGGCAGAGCATCAGGTACCAGTGAGATTAGTTCAGAATTTAGAGGTCTCAGAGTGGAAGTGGGATGGGATATCTATGGACTTCGTGATAGGACTTACACATACATCCAGGGGTCATGATTCTATTTGGGTGATCGTTGACCGACTCGCCAATTCGGCCCACTTACTACCGATCAGAGAGCAGGGTTTAGTAGAGAGTTTGGGACACCTCTATGTGTAGGATATTGTGTGGATACATGGAGTACCCTCAATTATTGTCTCCGATCGTGATGCATGTTTTACTTCCCGTCTATGGAAGGGGTTACAGGAGGCTTTAGGGATGCGACTTTGTTTGAGCACCATCTTCCATCTTCAGATGGATGGCCAGAATGAGTGGACCATTCAGACCCTCGAGGACATGATGCGTTCTTACGTCCTTGAATTAGGTTGTAGCTGGGTGGATCAGTTGCTCTTGGTGGAGTTTGTATAAAACAACAGCTATCACTCCACCATTGGGATGACACATTTCGAGGCTCTGTACGACCAACCTTGCAGATCGCCTTTGTGATGGACTGACCCAGGGGAGTTAGCAATTATGGGACTAGAGATGCTATAGGCTACCATGAAGAAGGTGAAGATCATCCAGGAGTAGATGAAGACTGCACAGAGTAGGCATAAGTCTTATACTGATAGGAGACAGAGACCTCTGTAGTTCAAGGATAGTGACCATGTCTTTCTACGGGTCTCACCTCGATGAGGTTTGCAGAGATTTAGCTGGGGCGGAAAGTTATCTCTGAGGTTCATCGAACCTTTTCAAGTCCTTAGTAGAGTTGGAAAAGTGGCTTACCACTTAGATCTTCCACCTCAGCTGCACCGGGTGCACGACATCTTCCACGTATCCCAGTTGAGGAGATACGTGCACGACCCTTCACACATCATTGACTGGGGCGAGCTGGACATTGAAGATTGGGCCACGTTTACGGAGGTTCCAGTGGAGATTTAGGATTGATAGGAGAGAGTATTTAATGGGTGATCGATACCTTTAGTGCGTGTACGTTGGAAACACGAGAATCTACAGGAGAGCACATGGGAGTAGGAGGCTCATATTCGTGCTTAGTACCCCACTTTTTTTCTTAGTTTTTGTAATGTGGCTTTCGGAGATACAAAGCCCTAAGGTGGGGAGAATATAAATATCCAAAAATTCTATGTAATTTTTTTTAATTATATGGGAATTTTACAAGTCTGCGAAAATTGACGGTGCAGGATTTCGAGGCCTGGAGTGCCTGGAATGAATTTCTGATTTTTTTAAGTACGTTCAGTAAACGTGTGAGAGAGTTTTTATAACTTTTGAGCTGGTACTTAGAATTGAAATCTGAGGCCACCTTTGAACTCACAGTGCCGATATTCTCTTAAAGAGACCTTCACCTCGACCACAGTAGGTCAAGGCTGGAATATGGTTTTTCACTTTTTCATGGAAAAGAAAAATAAAATAATTAACTTTTTATTTTTATTTTAAACCTCTCTTTTGAAGTTATGGAGGTGGAGACCACCCGATCTAGAAAAAACTCCCAATTTGAATTCATGGTGGTGGGGACCACCCGAACCCCTCATAATGGGGGAAAACATCCCAACTCTCAAATCAATTAATTGTGCCATTTATTTGTGCCAACTTTAATTGTGCCAATGTAAATTAATTTGATAAACCTATTTTAATTTTTTGGCTCCTCATTTCCTTAGGGAAATTTTTGGGAAAGGGGAGAAATTTGGAGAAACTCTTCCTACAACGAAGAACTCCCTCTCCAATGAAGAATGAGGAACCAACCCCGAGCCCATATCAAAATCTCTTTTCAGAAGCAAAAAACACCGACGTTATTCAACGAATTCATCTTCTACCTCTCGACTCCTCCAACGAATGATAAGGTAGGGGTGTGATTTGATTGATCTTCGTTATTTTATTTTATGCTTAATCTCTTCCCATGAGCCACTTTCTACTGCTATAACACAGAGGGTGCATGCCAAAGGAACATGGCCCGACCACTCCGCAACCTTTGTGGTTGTTTATGCGTTCATCGCGATGGAGGAGGACGACAAATGGTATCAGTGACTGGCATCAGTAGGACTCGGGAGCGGCGGTCGGCCGTGAAGACGACGATAGTGAAATTGTGCTACCAGTAGAGGTCCACAACCTATTGGCTGTGGCAGAGCAGAGGTGGCGGCCGACGCATGAACGACCTCATGAAGGGGAGGCAGTGGCGCGCGTCTGCACCGCCGGCGTGCAGGAGCTGTAGCACGAGTCCGCAACAGCGAAGGAGGGAGGCCGGCTCACTACTGGCTGCTGGTTGTGGCGCGGCGCATGACTGCTCCGCAGAGGTGGGATGGCCTTCCAGCCAGCCACGGGCCGACCAACAGGTCAGGTTGGGTTGGGTCGGGTCTGTCTGACCGGGTCAGACCGGACCCAGACCAGCTTCGACCCTTTTTTCTCTTTTAGCCATAACTTGAGTTACGGGCGTTCGTTTTACGAAATGCCTAAAGTGCCGAAAACCTTGGATTGAGATGGTCCTTTTGGTATACCCCACTTGAGTTTTGTATAAATTTGGTGTACGACCTGGTTGGGTCAGACACAAATCCAACCGGGCCCTCGGGACTAAAAGGCCAATAACATACAGACTGAGCGTCTAATTGATGCACCGTCAATTGTGTTGGGACCCCTATCACATGGAGGTCCTTTGGGATACTTCTTCATGGGACTTTGTGGAAGTTGGAGTATCGACCTATGGATTGAGGAGCGGACCCTCTCGGAATCAAGTGAGCTTAGTGCGGGAACCCTATGGCTGGCTGTAACATGAGAAATGGATCCTATGTGGGTCTGGGCATTGGGATCCTACGTGGGTCTGTGTCTGAGAGTCTCACTTGGATCCACTCTAGGAATCCACATGAGACTACTCTAGGATCCTACGTGGGTCTGCTGTACTAGGATCCTATGTGGGTCTGATGATTTAGGATCCTACGTGGGTCTGCCTCTTAACAGAGTAAGATGATTCAGTAGTTACATCTAATCATCTTTACCACCGTACCTATGTTATAACTAATGCGATCTGAGTCTTTACTTTTGTGGTAATCATATGTGTGGAATACCTTTGTGATACATACCTTTTTAATACATACCTTCATGGTGATACCTTTGTGGTATTCTTCTATGTGGCATTACCTATGTGGTACTTACCTTCGTGGTGACACTTTGTGGTATTCTTCTATTTGGCGTTACCTTTGTGGTACTTACCTTCGTGGTGTTACTTTCATGGTATTATTTCCTTCATGGGATAGTTGAACTTTGGGATTTCGAGTTGGGACTTGTGTTTCCTCATGATTGAGATGGGTTTACTTGACAACTTAGGTATATGTATGGGCATATACCTAAGTAGGGTTGTCAGTTGTTTTCATGCTTTGTGGTTTATCCTTTATGGATTTTGTGAGACCTTCAAGGGTATCAGGGTACCTTTTGAGTATCTTTATACTCACCCTTGAACGGGATATGCATGAACTTTGTTGTGTTTTGTGTAGACGACTAAAAACATTAATCGAGGATGAGGGTACCAGAACTGAAGGTAGCTCGGAGGTGGACATTAGACAAGGCGTACTATAGTGACAACCATTCGAGAGCTGTACCTACCCTTCAGGTAGGATCCTTGGTGGGTGTTCACAGAAGCTGTTCCAGTTTACTTGTACTTCCCAGTTTCTTATACTTTCTAGTTGGGCTTGTATTATGTCCCCCTTTTCTTTCTGTACACACCCTGTTTACTATATAGTTTTACTTTGTGCTTACATCCTACTTTGTGCTTAGTTGTATGAGTTTACAGGTTATAAAGGTAATGCCTTCCCAATTTTAGAGAATACACCTTTTTGTGCTAGTTTCCATCCCCCGACCTATGGAAGTTGGGCTTGGGGTATTAACGACATGGGCCCCAGGGGAAGGGTCATGACATTGAAAGAAATTTGAGATTAGGGAGAATTCACTAGAGATTTGACTTTGGTGATCCCAAATTTGATGGAGGGTCATATTCACAATTGAGACATTTTTTTGTGAATAGGTCTAAGAGAGGTAGATCTTACAAGCCACCATGGATACCTATTTATAGGATCCAAAAGTTCTCAGGATCTACTTTGATTCATTGAAGTTATTAATCATCATCAATGGGAGTTTAAGAGTTGAGGGACCCACTAAAATAATGATTTTTGAATTGATAGATCTAAACCTCCAGCTAGCCGATAGGCTTCCTATAGGCAATTTGGATCTACCTACTATCATCAGCTATTTGATGCTCCTCCATTGGGTAGCCAGTGGAATATTACTACATGAGTGACTCTGTCTATCACCACTGGCTAGCCGGTGTTTCCTATAGTGCTCCAAAAAAAACTTTGGCCCTATAACTTCCTTCTATGCCTCTAATTGACCCTTGTATCTTCCTTACATTATTTCATCACATCCATTAAAAGTTAAATAATATCTTTAATTCCTATTAAATTAATTCAACATGATCTTCAAGTTCAAAAATATTCCTTCATTTTTTTTATTAAAATTAACATATGGAGTCATAACAATATAATTATCATAAACTAAAATGAAATAATTAGATATGTAAAATATGTTTTTGATCATGAAGGCACTATAAAATATAGAGAGGTACAACAGGCCACACAATTTACAAAACTATGCACTGACCATGCAGATGGAATTGGAATAAAGCTATAAAACCTCATAGGATTATACTACATAGTTCTCTAAATCATGTAAAATTCATTAACAAGAACCCACCCTATATAAGGTGAGACTGAATAGTTACTTCTAAATGTGCACTAACTGTGTGACATAATTGAACTTAAATTATCTTATATAATAATCATATGTATTATTTCTCCTATTTAAATGTAGTCTCCATAGTTACTACTAAGATGTAACTTTGGGTAAGGTTAGTTGGAAAAATTATCTAAACCATGTGTTAACCATGAATAATTCACTAAATAGGACACTCACTATGTAAAAGTCATCTGCATAGTTACTACTAGTCATATAATTACCATTCGCCAATAGATTTTTTCAAAAATTAAAAGTTCCAATTTACAAACATTATAAAATTAAAAATAACCTATATTCATTTAATATATTACAAAAAAGTGACATGGAAGTGTCAAAATTACCTAATTGGAGATCAACAAGTGAAAACTTCATGCGAATAAGTCTCAATGTATTATGAGCATCCAACACCTGATAGTCAAACATCATATGTGTCCATCCAGACCAGTGTTATCTAGACCATAGTACATATATTTAAGAATAATTTCATAAAATATCTAGGTTCTCATTATATAAGAGAATTGTTATAACCTTTCTATGAGACAAAATAATATAAGGATATAATTATATTAATGTTATGTATAAGAACAATCATATTTTGATAAGATATTTATTAATATTCTGGAAATAAAAATTTTAAATTCAATTGGTTCTAAGACACCAAATCCAATAGAAATGACCTCATACTAAATTAAATAAAATTTAATATCAATGATTTAAGATTCATAATGTTAAAATTATTGATTATAATATTTTTTCACATCACTGAGAACTTTTAATGAATAATATAAATTTTATTGAAAAATTAAATTAACTTACCTTGATAATTTGACCAAATCTCTAACCTATGACCACCTTTCATCAAAATAATCACTGTCACAAAAATATTATAGAGAAAAGGTAGAGGATAAAAATATATGAGATATATAAAGAATATAGGGTGGACCATTCACCTATTTAAAACTATATCATCCTCTCCTTGAGATCTCCTTTTATTGTATTTTCAAAAAGGCCACATCAGAGAGTGATAACTATATAAATGGGGGTCAAGAGACAAGAGGCTCAGACTTTAGGAATCCAAAATGTCCAATAACTATTTTTATTCATGTATGGATTCCACCCATTGATTTATAAAAGTGTTCAGGAAAGATCAATCTCGTTGGGGGGAGAGATCCCACTAAACCCACCCAATAGATAAGAGCATAAAGAGGGAATAAGTATCCTATAATTGAGGATATCCCCTAGTAGTTTTTATCATTATATTTAGTAAAAAGTTATCCTATTTGGGAATTATTCGAGTGATATTTTTTTATGTTGTTCATATATTATTCAATAGATAATATTTCAAGGGATTTATCCTCATAATATTGAGAGAGAGAGTCTATACCCACTTTTATCCTTAATAATCCTTCAATCCACCCATGGTTTTTTTGCCTCTTCATTTGAGGGGTTTTCCATGTTACATCTATTGTTCATTATTTCCATATTTTCAATTTATTTTATCTTGATATTATCACCACATTAGTGGTTCAATAAATTTTAGGTTCTAATAAGTAGTATTAGAGTGAGGTTTTTACTCATTATTCTTCACTTTTTTGGGAATTAATAATTATCTTAAATTTAGTATTCTCTATAAATATGACTCTAGAAGATCATTCAAAACAATAAAAATTTATTGATATTATTAAATACACCATTTTAAAAAATGAGATATTATGTATTAATGACATGTCTAGATGGCCAAGAAATTTGAGATAAAAAAAGTCAATGGGAATAATTTTCTGTTATGAAAAATGAAGATACAAGAAATGTTACAGAATGATAATTTACTATAGGTTATTTCAAAAATATTTTAAGGTGTAAAGGAAGATAAATGGAATGACATGTATGTGAATGATATTTCCAATATCTATTAATATTTGGAAGACAAGGTCCTTTCAAGTATTTTATAAAAAATACGATGAATAAAATTTGGGATAATTTGAAGAAGCTATACAGAGCCAAGTTAGTACACACTTTTTTTTAATTAAGATAAAATTATACAATTTTTGAATGTTTTATTCATAATTGTTTACTAACCACATCGACACCTTGAATTCATTATTCTTTCTACTAATGAATTTGGGATACAAAATTTGGGACACTAAACATGTGAATATATTTATCCAAAATTTCCTAAATTCTTATGATAAATACATCATTAAACTCACCATTAAAATACTAATATATATATTATTCTTAAAAAATATTCAATAATTATTGAAGATTTAATTTGGAATAAGAAAAAGTATTACTGGCAGAAAAATTCACACCAAGCAGAGGCACTTTCAATGGAGAGAGGAAGGATGGTGGAGCATGGTTATAGTGAGATCCAAAATCATGGAAGGTCCAAATCAAGGAGAAAGAGGAGGAATTTCACATGTTACAATTATTAAAAGAATGGGAACATCAATAAACATTTTTTGAATAAGAAGAGTGTTGGAAATAAATATAAATTAAATATGGAAAATACTTTTGGAAATGAAGACTTTCTAGTCATTAAAGTGATAATGACTGCTAAAGGTAAACAATATCTCAATAACTCATGAATACTCAACTTAGGGGTAAACATGAAATATGATTTCCTAATGGGAATTTTTTGATTAATATAAACCTATAAAAAATGAATTTTGTATATGGTGAACAATCACACCATATATATAATTAGATTTGATACCAGAAAACCAAAGATACATAATGGTATAGTTTGAACCATCCAAGGAGTATGCCATGTGAAGGTCCTAGAGAAAAAAGTATTATATTTTGGAAAATTTTATGACATAGGGTTAAAGGATCACATTGATAAAGGAGTGACGTAAATTTTAAAGGGTATTATTGTGGTTATTAAGGTGGATAATATATCAAAGAACCTGTATATACTTATTAGTGAAACATACAAGGAGGCAGAAACATTTTCCACATTAAATATCTTGGTTAAAGCATTGATTATATCATGGAATTGCAATCATGTAAATATGTTCAAATGAGGATTGAATATTCCTGATGATCAAAAATTGTTTTCTAGTTTTACAAAGGAATACTCACCATTTTTTGATCATTATGTTTTGAGAAAACAACAAAGGTTGAAGTTTAGGACGCCAATGGTGAGGAGTAATGAGATGTTAGAGTTGATCTATTACAATGTTTAGAAATCATAAATTATATTCCTAGTAGGATAAAGGTATCATTCATTAATGATTATTATAGGATATTTTTGGTGCAACTAATTAAGAGGAATGGATATATTTTTTAATCCTTCAAAGAATTTAAAGCATGGAAGGAGCTTGAATTTGGAAATAAGATAAAGTGTTTGAGGACTTAAAATGGTGGAGAATATACAAGAAAGGATTTTGATACTTTTTTTAAAAAGGAAAAAATTAAGAGATAGTTTACAATGGAATACACTCCTCAGTAGAATATAGTGGAAGAACGGATGACCATAACCTTTTTAGATAGAATAAGGGAAATATTTAATACTACATGATTTTATAATATGTTATAGAAAGAAGAAGTGAAGACAACCTGTTATATGATTAATTGATCTCTTTTAGTGGTGATTGATATGAAAACATTGATGGAGATGTGGGCCAATAAACCTACCAAATATTCTCAGTTGCATAATTTTAGAAGCCCTACATATGAATTGTTTGATGATATGGAAAGATCGATGTTGGATTTGAGATCTATGAATTATATCTTCTTGGGATATGATAATGGTGTGATGGGGTATCATTTTTGGGACCCCAATTATCAAAAACATATCATCATTTAAGATGTCATATTTTTATAGTATAGGGTGAAAATTATGATTGATAAAGACAATAAGAAAGAGAATATATAAATAGTTGAGGTGAATGATGAATCAAAGGAAGAATATATTTACACTACTATATTACTAGATTATGATGATCAAGTATTGGTTGAGTTTGGAAAATAATGGTCAAATATGGAGAAAAGTACACCAATATGACACTCATACTATGTCACTAGTAGAAATATTTCATACTAATTATTGAAGGAGGATGAAGAGTCATCTTTTTTATGGAGGCGACTCAGAGTCCTAACATATCCTCAGGGATGGAATCTATGCAGGAGGAACCTGAATCCATAAATAAAAAAAATACTTGCGACCTATTTAATCAGCAATAAAACTATATTAATATGATGTATAGATCTTAACAATACATTAGATAAAATGTATCCTTAACCACGAGCCTATGGTTTTGTTGCTTTCAATGTAGTGTGGTTGCATGAAATGCAACTTGAGGGAACTTTCACCTCCACCTCCTTCCTATATAGTTTTCATAAAATGTATTATTTACTTTTTATATGTAACAACCTGTAATTACTAGTTTTTCCAATGAAGTAAAAATCCTTTTTTTTGTTTTAAATACTTTTTTAAGGACCAATATGAGTACCTAATGTGACCATGGGTGTATTGATGGTGTCCATGGCTTGTTTAGAGCCCAAAGACCCAATTTTTGGGAAACAAGGTAGGCCACATGGTTAATAGAAACTGTGTAGGATAGGTTGTACGGTTACTCCTAACCATGAGGTGCTTGATGGTGGACCATATGAGGTTGCACAGTTTGAGGAAACTATTCCACCTTAGGCACACACACATGTGAGAGGATCTGTAGTTTTTAGTAGAGGGTGTTGCATAGTTTTTACATGGTTAGTCAAACCATGCACATGGAACTGTGAAAGGTTCCCCTTGAGACAGTGAAGGGTGAAAGATTGGTTCACAGTTTGGCTAACTCTGTGGCCAAACGATGTAACCTAGGAATTTTGGGTGAAATAATTTTTTTACCTTAATGAGTTTAAATGTTTAAACCCCTATTTTGTTTCTTGTTTCCAGTGGACATGGGAGAGATCCATCCTCCTATTTGAGCCATTTTGAAGCCTAAAGCTAGGCTTGGCCACTGATCATCTGTATGAACTTATAATAAATCACCATCAGTCTCATTGGATTCACAATAGTGAGTTATTCATTTATCTTTTGATGTTATTTATTTGAATTCATATCAAAAGAGTTATTTATGTGCAAGTTAATATACCCTATTTTTAATATTTTCATTCATTATACATTTTTCTTCCGATCTTGACCAAATGAGATGTCAATACTAGATTATTTCTCTACTATAGACCTACGATAGGTGGTATATACCTATTCCCATATAGTTTTTACTTTATAATACATATTTACATTGTTTCACATGCCAAAATTTTTATTGGTACCCCATAAATTAATTTAATGATTAAGTTGGATGTTTTGGAACCTATTAAGGATTTCCACTAGTTCCATTGAGATTATTGAGGTTTTTTGCGCCAACCTAGGACACCCATGGGGTTAACCTTTATATTTTAAATTTTGTTATACCACCCATGGGGTGCGTGTGATATCTCCTAGATAGAAGGAGTACTTTATAAATTGAATGAATTGATTTGAATTGATTAAGAGAAGGTTATTCCTCATTTTCCATGTGTTGACATGATGTAAATTGATTTAATTGTTTAAATGGATTTTATAGAATTTTTTGATATGATTTGGATGAACTCATGGAATGTAATTGAATGTGGAATGATAATTTAAATGAGATGATGATTTTAAATGGTAGTGTGTTCTTTGGATGGTATGACTTGTATCCCGATTCCATTAGATAATATAGATTTTTCTCCCATGGATCTTGATTATAATAGTGGATTAATTGGACCCATTTCCTCCTTGAGTCTTAATTCTGTAGGACGCCTTTGACTTTACTACCCCTTAGATTTGTATTTATTGGGATCGCATTAAAAATTTTCAATTAACATGATCCTTGGATCCCTCCCAAGTATTTACAAAGTTTCCATCGAGATAATCCTGGGACTTGATATGGATGCCTTGGTATTCTATACCTTGGATCCGACCCTTCGTGGTCTGACACTTTTTATTACACAGTGTGACTGTTGTGGATAACTTGATTATATGAAAAATCCATAATGGATATTTTTTAATTGATTATATGGAGAGTATTTTGTATTTTTTTACACTTGGTTGTACGGTGTGTCCATGGTGGATATTTTGGAATGTTTTATAAATAGACATGGTATGGGTATTTAACTCTAGTGGGTTGACTGGATAGTATTATACTTGTGTATTTCTTTTACCGCTGCCCTTGTTTTGGGATCTTGACTATTGTTTCAGGGATGCTTGTTTGGATGGATAGTATTACATATTCATCAGTCACTTTAATTTTAGTACTTTTTACCTGTGATATATTGCACACTACATTTGTTATATCACACATACTATATTTGTTATAGAAACTGTTAGTGGTGCCCTATTGAATGTTATCTCACATCCTATTTAGACCACCATCGGGTACCTTAAAATACTTCTTGGATACTGGTGGGGACTGAAGAATCACCCATAGTATGATGCTTGATTTGTGATTGTTTCTTAGAAGGAGAGAAAAGAACTGAGCTAGGATCATGATGCCAACTGGGATAGTTTTTTTAACTTTTTGGTATTTTGATACATGTATTGTACTGGATGCTTGTACAAATATTTTTCTACTTTGTAGAGACATGACATGACATATCATTTTGTATATGATATTTCCATTGAAATTGTTTATTTATTAAAGTATTATAGATTTTTATATTCTTTCAGTTATTTATATTCTTATTCTATTTATTTGTATGATTTATACCACTATTTTATACTCTGACATGATGGAATTGTCTCCCCACAGACACACCCTAGTCCCTCTCTGCTAGTCGGTAGTCTTTGGTGCATGGGGATGCATGCTTGAGGCCATGTGACCCATTGAATTAGGGCACTATTTAGTTTCATATAGGAAGGGACATTACAAAGTGGTATCATAGCATTTCTTTTGTGGTTTTCTTACTATTTTGAGACAATGTACAAGGATTAACATGGTAACAAAATTTGGTAAAGAACTATGTCTGGTAGTATCTAACCCATGTATAGGAAAAATCCAAATTGCCTACAATGGAATAAGTTTTTTTTGGATTTTTCCTATTACAGTTGATTTGATTCCACCATTGGGTGATGAACTTGAATCGTGATGTTATTATTGGTATGATTGAGGATTTTATTTACCATTTCCTGATGATATGGGGGTATACATCTCTTGCATCATTTTCGTCACTTTATAGGATTCACATTCCATGGATAATTCCATGAAACATAGGATTCATTGCTTGACTATATGACTTTGTGATATGTGCCTTGTGTGATATATTTGTTATATAATTAGTGTACATGCAGGGAATTGAGAAATATGGTTGTTACTTAGAGTTTTCACCATAACCTAAATAGTTTTTTCCTGATTAGGATACAACATAAACCCTTAGTATCCAATTATGGAATGTTGAGTCTTATATCATTGGTTGCATGGATTGGAACATGTTATGATATGAATTAAGTGGAAACCATATATTTTTTGTTCATGAGGTGTATGGGCCCTTACGAATTAGAAGTGGTGCACCATTTGGTTCAACCATTTTAAGAAAATTTGATATAAATATGAAATAAAATGAAATGAAAAATTGTTGAAACAAATAACTTGAACTAGAACTGGATTTAGAGTGGGAAATAGGCAGTGTCTATAGTGATTCTTATGATTGTTTCTTTTTTACATAGTCCTGGGTTTAGGATAAGGCAGAGGGGTATGGTTTGTTTATAATAAGGTTTTGACCTGTCCTATTATTTTGAAATATGATATCTATTTATCAATATTTTCTGAGGTGCGTGCTTGGCATTGTAGAGACATGACACCATGATAAACTCTAGTCATACATCAGAAGGGTGGAAATGACCATTCTTCAGACGTGGTGGGCCATGGGATACTAGAAGATCCTACTACAGTTCCACCTGAGGAACCAATGGTTTTACAGAAAATAGGTGATGATGAATAGTTATATTATGGTTTTATATTCTATATTAAAACTTTTCAGGGAGCACCATAACTTTCCTTGTCTATGGATGAGCTGACGCATGTATTCTAGCAGCAACATCCACCCACAATTTTGAGGGATGGCGGTCCATAGGATTTTGAGTTTTTGCTTGAGACTAAGTTTTCTATCTTCAAGCATCTAGAGACAACTATTAATAGGTTAGTGAAGCTCGTGATTTATATGATCCAAGGAGTAGTAAAGCACTAGTGGGATGTTTTGAACCATGATGATGCGCTGTGAGATATGGGTTGGAGGGATTTACAAACCCTATTTTACAGTTACTTTTTCTTGATAACTTGAGAGATGAAAGGGCTAGTGAGTTTAAGTGTCTGGAGTAGGACTTGATGATTGTTATGGAGTATTCTACATGATTTACAGAGCTAAAATGTTTTCACCTGATGTACCTTGCTATTGAGATATCGAGGGAGAGATACTTTGAGGAAGGTATAAGACATTCCATTTGATCTTAGGTAAATGTATCCAGGCTGGAAACTATTACTAATATAGTGAATCAGGTGATGATTACAGAGTAGAACCTAAGGGAAGTTGGGGGGTAGAGTAGGGAAATTTAGCCTCTCAACCCAGTGGTTCAAAGCCTTCTAAAAGGAAGTGCCAATTTGAGGCCTCTCATGAGGTGAGTACCAGCCAAGCTATGAGTGTTGGTAGTGCAGTTTTCTATCAATAGTTTGGGAGACAGGGATATATGAGGAATCAGTATGATTAGGATTGAGTCAAGTTATAACATTTCTATAGGATGGGAAATGTACAACATTTTTTTAGTAAATTACCTCCAAAAGTTAGTGGAAGTGGGTTAGATATGACTCCAGGTTCAGGAGAAAGTTTTATAGATCTACATTAGGATGGGAGTTGTGCTAGTGCTGGTTGTTTAGGTTGAGGTGGCGGTCATGTTCGAGGCAGATGGGCACCAATTGTACCTAGACAATAGAGTGGGATTTCTACAGGTATTGAGTTTGTCTCATAGGGACATGGTTTAGTCTAGATATAAGCTGTATAGCCTACAACCGAGGAGCAGCGAATCAGGCCATCTATGATGTGATGTATAATCTTAGTAGCCTCTACTGTTGCATCTGATCTTTTTGATACAGGTGCTTCTCAAAACTTTATATCATCACCTGTTGTGGAATGCCTTGGGCTTGTTGTTTAGTTCTATTATGGTGTTATTACCTTGGATACTATTATGGGAATTATAATGAAGGGTATAATTTAATTCAGGGAGTTCCCCCTTGATATTGGTGGGTGTCACTTTGTATGGGATCTTTTTTCCCTTAAGATGACAAGGTTTTACATCATACTTAGGATAGACTGGCTAGTTGGTTATTGAGCCTATGTTGATTTCAATCCCTAAAGGGTGAATTTCAAATCACCACAGGTTGGAGTTTTTATTCACAATGGTGAATGGTATTTCTAGGAGAGATTATCTGGACCAGAGCATCATGGTCTAGGAGAGATGATAGATTAGATTTCTAGTTTGTATCTAGGTGATCAGGGAACACAGTAGAATTATTTTCCCCCAGTGGTTGATCATTTTAGGGGAATTTTCCCAGATGATTTTTTTGCTTTACTCCTAAGAGAGAGGTGGATTTATCCATCAAGATAGTTCTAGAAGCTACACCAGTATCCATTCCTCCTTATAAGATGGATACTATAGAGTTACAGGAGCTCAAGATATAGCTGGAGGACTTAGAGGAAAAGGGGTTTACACAACCCAATACTTCTCTATGGGGTTTGTCGGTCATTTTTGAGAAAAAGGAAGATGACACCCTTAGGATATATATGGATTACCATAAATTGAACTAGTTGATAGTTAATAACTGATATCCTTTTCCACAGCTAGATTAAATTTTTATTAGCTTTGTGGAGATCGGGTGTTCTCAAAAAATGATTTGAGATTGGGATATCATCATCATATAACTTTCCATAGTAGGTATGGTCTATATGAGTATCTGGTTATTCCATTTGGTCTAACAAATTCACTAACAGTTTTCATGGCACTGATGAACCAAATTTTCTATATTTAGATGGATTATTTTTTTGTGGTATTCATGGATGATATCTAGGTGTATTCTCACAGTCTATATGACCTTTAAAAACATCTTGAGATCATTTTGGATACACTAAGATAGCATCAGTTATATGCTAAGATCAAAAAGTTCAATATTTTTATGGATAATATTCACTTCATGGGTCATATTATCTTAGAGATAGGAGTATCAATTGACCTAGAGAAGGTGAGAGATGTAGTTTCCTGGGAGCATCCAAAGAGCATCTTTGATATACAAAGTTTCTTAGGGTTATTTTGATATTACAGGCATTTCATATAGAAATTATCATTCTTAGAATTACAATTGAATGGTTTTACTGAGAAGGGCGTGAAGTTTATATGGATAAATTTCAGTGAGACAACCTTTTAGGAGATAAAAGGGAGACTAAATTCAATGTCGGTCCTTATTCTTCCAGATCCAAAAAGAAGATCCATTTTGTTTTTTGATTCATCAAGTATCATCCTAGGAGAAGTTATGATGTAGGGGGATAGAGTCTTGGTGTATGAGTCTTTTCAGTTGAGGCCACATGAGGGGAACTCCCTGAAACACAATCTTGAGTTAACTACTATTGTACATGCCTTGTGCTATAAGAGGCATTATTTAATGGGATATCATTTTATGGTTTACATGGACCAAAAAAGCCTCAAGTACATATTTACACAGTGTGATTTGAATCAGAGGCAGTGAAGGTGGGTTGAGTACCTACATTATTTTGAATTCAAACTTGCCTATATTCCTGGAAAGGGAAATATAGTGGCCGATTCACTAAATAGGAGGACTCAGATACATGTAGTTCAGGAGGCCAATAGTGAGTGGAATATTATAGATTTGTTTTCTAATATTCACTTGGAGGTGCATGAATGTTGTGGCTAGAATTTTCTTTCATATTTATCTATGACATATACCCTTATGAATATAGTGAGGATGAGGAAACTATTGGATTCTGAGGGTCTATTACTATAGGAGAGTGTAGAAGGTGGGGACCTGACTCTTAGTTAGACTATGGGAGAGGATGAAATCCTGTGTATACATGGCTATGTTTGGGTTCCATTGGACATACATGTGGTGCTGATGTGGGAGTTTCATACCTTATTTTCGGTAGTTCATCCTTGCATTACCAAGATGTATTGTGATTTACTTCACCAATATTGGTGGCTGGGTATGAAACATGAGGTAGCTAGTTTTTTATGAGGTATTCCTCCTATCAATAGGTGAAGATAGAACATCAATGGCCAATTGGTATTTTATAGTAGTTACCCATTACTGAGTGTATGTGGGAATATTTCATGATGGATTTCATGATTGGTTTATCATGGTCACCTTGAGGTAGTGATTATGTTTGTGTTGTTGTTGTTAGGCTCATGAAGGTTGCTCGTTTCCCACTGATCAGGGGGACCTTCTCAGTGGATGATCTTGGGAGGTTGTATATCCATGAGATGGTATGAATCCATGTGGTTACTTAGACAATTGTATCAGATATGGATTTTTTGTTTATGTTTCATTTCTGGTAGAGTTTTCAAAGTTCCTTGGGTACACAGATTCTTTGGAGCACAACTTACCACCCTAAGACTAATTTCCAGTTAGAGAGCATGATTTAGGTTCTTGAGGACATGGTACGGGCATGCGTCCTGGATTTTGGGGGTTCTTGGGAGAGGAATATACCACTTTTTTAGTTCAACTACACTAATATAAATAAAGAAACTATTAAAATGTCACCTTATGAATATTTTTATGGTAGGCCATACCAATCTCCCCTATTATGGTTAGAGGTAGGCGAGGAAACTTTATTGGGACAACATCTCATGTAAGATACTTCTAAGTAAGTACTATTGATCAAAAAGCAGATATCTATTACGCAGTCTCAATAGAAATGTTATGTCGATCATTATTGATGAACTCTAGAGTTTGAGGTTAGGGATTAGATAATTTAAGAAGGATCCTAGGGTGCGATGTGGGGCATCTCTTCAAATAGCTCAATGAACCCTCACATCGTAAACCCTAATCCTCACGAAATCAGAGATGTTTGTGTCTCTACTCTCTAGATCGATTGATTCATGGTGTCCTTTGATCCTGAATGGGATCATTCTTTCAAATGTATCTCTCTATAAACAAAGGAAGAAAAAACCCTTGTGTATGATTATCCTAACCAAGAACCGCATGAAAAATATAATGGGATTTCATTCCTCGAGGAACTCAAGGGTTAAAATCTAATCAAGACAACATCGTAAAAGCCTCTAATCTTTAAAAAGATGAATTATGGAGGATTTTTAGTAGAGGCCAATCCTGAGGCACTTCAATAGTGAAACCAAATGTTTAAATTTTAAATTATGGCTCACATTTCTTACTTAAAAGGTGATAAACCCAGGTCATATTTGGATCTAAAACTCCACATTGCTCACTATTGGGGATTTTTAAATTGGAAACTCATCCTTCTAGGTAAAGTATATTTTAATATTCTTCTTACCTCTCATGATGAATTAGATAGGGTATATAATATAGGTAATATTCAACTTAAACCTGGCCTATTGCGTATTTCCAAATGAGATTTTTATTTTAACCCAAACACTCATATGAACACTATGGAACAGATTTGAGTTATATTACATAACCTCAATTGGTTTTTCTAGCACCCGAAGACCTTAAATGATATATCCTTTTGCATTGGTACTCCACTTAATATTGACCAGAGAACATTAAATGGGGAACTAGGTCTATTTGCGAGAGTAATGGTTGAAGTTAATCTAGAATCTAAGCTACCACAAAGTATTTCTTTTAATTATAATGATTATAGGACTGAGGTGAAAGTTGAATATGAGCATAAGACTCCATTCTATATGTATTGAAAAATCATAGGACATTCAATTATAAACTATAGATTATTGAATAAATAGGTCACCCAACTCAACAACACTGAATGGACCGAAGCGAATAGGAAAAAGAAAGAAAAATGAACTGACTTAGATAAACATGATCCCTCTAGGAAGAAAAATGAAAAATGGGTAGTCAAATAAAAGATATTGAATCCCACAGGGGTTGAAGTAGGAAAATATTGGGATGAGTTAGTGGAAGAAAATGAAAATGAAACTAAAGAGCAATGTTTAATTGATGAAATTGAAACAAGTATCATAGAGATCTTCAAACAGTTCCAAATTGAGCATGAAACTATGTTTTCAAAGTAAAAAATGAATCTCCCTAGCATCCCCAAGCAGTTTGTTGATCCTCCATGGGTACCTACTAAGGAAAAGGAGTGCAATTATCACATTTTAGTGCCCCCCACTGGTGAATTGGGTGACCTGAATGCTGGTCTCCCAATGATCACACCGAGTGGGGAGAAGGCCACTTATGTTGATACAAGTGAATCTATCCATGCTGAGCAAAAAAATTACCCCATGATATACATAGTATTGAGGATAACAATATTAATACTACTGATCAGGGATTTATTAACAATATACAGACTAAATAAGACTGCAAATCTGCTTATCTTGATAATATTATCATACCCATTAACCCGAATTCATGTGTTGATAATGGAAAATAGGAGGTTACTACTATAGATTCCACAAAAGTCACACATTTTATTTCAATTTATGATGCTTTTATGTCCTATAATGACCTGCCTATCCCGAATCAAAAGCCATTGACTGAAAATAATAGTCAACTAGTTTCTCCTTAAAATACAAATATGTGTGACCAAATATTTATTAAAGATAGTGTAGGTGCTACTAAAATATTATTTGTTTCTCTTATGAGAAAGTAGGAAAATAAAACCAAACCAACCAAGGATAAAACCCCTAAGATATCATCCAGAAATAAGGGCTCTAGGAATAATAGAAAAGGGGGATTCAACCCCCAAAATAGGTTTTAATGAATTTTTTTTGGAATTTTCAGGGTATAGAAAACCATGAAACCTTTACTATCTTAAAAATATTTATCAATTCTCATCATCCTAAAGTTTTTGAAGTTTTTGAGCCAAAAATCAGTTTTACATCTCGATTTTTAAATCTATTCCAGTTTGGTTATATTTTTAGGATCTTATAAAAATTGCTCAGCTATTGAGACCATTTAGATATTTCCCACTCTTCTTTACAGAATATTAACATTTTTAACATTTCTAAGTAGTCCTTTACATGTGATTTTATCTTTTATCACTCACATATTTACTATTATTTTATATATTCTAATAATAGATTCCAAGATAGGAAACCCCTTTGTCATGATCTCTACCACTAAAGCAATAACATTCATGACCCTTGGATTGTAGTGGGTGACTTTAATACTATTATTTCCCCAAGTGAGAAAATGGGACCATCTCACTCCACTATTTCTTCAATGGAATTTAAAACCTATATTGAGGATAATAATATTATTGAAATTAATATCATTGGTGCCAATTATAAGTGTTATAAAAAACATTACAATAGAGTGGTTTCCATCAAATTATATAGAACTTTAACAAATATTTTATACCTGGATAAATGGGAAAACATCTCTAGAATCACCCTTCCTAATATTAATTCTGACCACTATCCTATCATGTTCAAATTATCTTTCAATAACACCAATAATGTTTTACATGTTAGATTTAACATAGCTTGGTCTTCAGATCCGGAATGTTCTAACATTATAAAAAATTTATGGTCCTCTATATGCAATTACAAAGATAATTTTTCCTATATCATTAAATTAAAAAAATTTAAAACAAGTTCATAAGGAATAGTGTAGATCAAAATATAAACAAATGGACAATGAATTACTTCTTTAATAAGAGGAACTTTCCCAAATTCAGACCACCACTACTTGTACTGATTTTTATCCTAACCCATTACACGAAATCAATATTACTATAAAACATGTTTCCTTTCTCACCTTCAAGGATAAAATTCGAAACCAAATATTTAAATCTAAATGGATCACTGATGATGACATAAAATATAAATTCTAAAATTCCCTTCAAAGGACTAGGAAAGAGTGTAGGACTCTAGACTTCCTATGATATGTGGACAACCTCATTGATACTAAAGAAGGTATTTCTAATCATGTCATCTATTACTTTGAAAATATTTTCAATGGGGATGATGTTAATAATGACCTTTTACCGGATGTCATTCCGGTCATGGTGAATGAAAATGGAAACTCCTTTATCAAAAGAATTAACCTTGATCATGAGATTAGAGACACTGTCTTTAGCTTAAATCCTAACAGTGCTCTGGGTCCTGATGGATTCAAGAATGGATTCTATCAGAAATTTTGGGATGTGATTCAAGCAGATGTTTGTATATTGTTAATGAATTTATTTTCTAAAGGTATGCTCCCCCATGTGATGAACTCCCAATTCCTCTCATTAATCCCTAAAGTGGATAATTATTTAAAGATTCATCTCTTCAGACATATTTCTCTTATTAATACTCTTTATAAAATCATTTCCAAGCTTCTTTCTAATAAACTTTATTCTATCATCTATAAAATTGTCTCTTGGAACCAATTTGGTTTTGTTAAAGGAAGGTCCATCCAAGATTGTATTTGACTTGCCTCAGAATGCACTAAATTATTAAATAAACCTAGTATATGTGGAAATATTTCCATCAAACTTGATATTTATAAATATTTTGATACCATTGATTGGAGTTTTATTTTCAAAGTTCTGCAGGGTTTTGGGTTTAATGACTCTTTCATTAGTAGAATTAAAACTCTTTTCAATTTGGCCTTCATTTCAATCCTTGTTAATGGCTCTCTTAAGGGTTACTTTAAATGAAACAAAGGTGTCAGATAGGGTGACCCAGTCTCCACTATTATTTTCTTGATTTCTAAAGATTACTTAAGTAGATTACTCACTCGTCTTGTGGATCAGAACAAGCTTAAACTGATACATGCCTCCAGGAATTTGAGTGCACCCACGAATCTATTATACACTAATAATATAATCATTTTTTTACAAGGTGATAAAAAAAATATAAAAAATATAAAATATACCCTCTCTCACTTTGAATATATTTCTTGGAAAACCATCAGTTGGAGAAAATCCTACATCTTTTTTGGGAATAGGTTTCTTTATAATAGAAAATCCAATATTATCCATGTTTTAGGCATTAAATAAGGATACATCCCCTTCAACTATCTTGGTGTTCCCATTTTTTGTGGTAGACCAAAGTCTAGTTAATTTTCTAAAAATGTTAACCAAATCCTCAAATAAATCTCCTCATGGAAAGGGAAGTTCCTCTCCATGGCTAGTAGGATCTGTCTTGTCAAGTCTATGATTATTTTTAAAATGGTATATTCTATGATGGTTTATAAATGGACTTCCAATATTTTAGATAAAATAAATTTTTCCTTCAAAAAATTTATGTGTAGTTGAAGCACACTTGAAAGGAAAATGGTGAATATTCTCTAGTATACCTGTTTCAAGCCTTTGGACAAATTTGGTCTCAGCATAAAAAATCTCAAGCTCTTCAATGATGCCTTATAGGCCAGACTCACTTGGAACCTTCTTCATAATAAATTTAACTCACCCTCTTTCCTAAAAAACTAATTTATTGATAAATTAAAGAAATATTATTTAAATTATATTATCTCTTCCATATATCCTTCTATTAAAAATTCCTTTTCCAATATCATGTCTAACTCTAGATGGACGGTGATTAAAGACTCTTCTTTGAACTTTTGGCTTGATAACTAGACTGGTGCTTCTCTCAATTCAATGGTTTACCCCACTCAACCACCTGAGAACACTAATAATACCATTAAAGATATGTTACACTCTCAAAGCTTTAATTTACCTGACAATATTAAGCAGGTCATTGACAACTATCCCTTTGCCAACACTAATGAATTTTTAATTTGGGAACCTTCTCATAATGGAATGCTTGACTCAATTTTTTTATAACCATCTTATTTGTAATTTTGACAACAATTTGAGTTGGCTAAAAAACTTTAATAAATTATGGTTAAAACCCTCATGATTCACACTTTTTTGGCATATTGTGCACAAAAGGGTTCCCACTGACACTTGTATTTAATCTTTTGGGATTCAATTTTTCTCTAAATGCTGTATCTGTAATCAATATTGGGAATACATTAACCACATTTTTCTTTCTTTTTATATGGCCATTTCTATTTGAAATTATGTCTTTGATCTTTTTGAGTGTATATGGTTACTTAATGACTCTATCAACACTCAAATACAATGTTTTGTGGATATGAAATCCTCTAAAAAAATCAAGAATCTCTTAATAACTTACTTAGTTGAGATTATCTGTGTGATTTAGTATGATAGAAATGCTCATATTTATATAAACTACTCATTTAGTCTTAATCTAGGAAATATGAGAATTCTCATTTCCATTCAGTAACCCGCCACAATTTAGAAGGGTCTTTGCAGTAACACAGTTAGTGACTTTGGGATTCTATAGTGGCTTGGGGTGAAGGGTATTTATCCTCAGCCTAGACACACTTTTGAAGTTTTTTTGGCAAGCTCCGCCCCCAAGTTGGATTAAAGTTAATGTTGATTGTGCTTCTAAAGGAAACCTGGGACCCTTAGGTTGTGGTGCTATCTATAGAAACCACTCTGAACAGACATTAGGGTGCTTCTATATTAGCTATGGTGCCACCTCATCTCTAGAAGCTGAAATGATGGGAGTGATTCATGCTATATTTTTTGTGAAGAAACTTGGATGGAACAATCTCTGGATCAAAAGTGATTTGATGACCATTGTGCAAGCTCTTTGGAATGGTGTAGTGCACCTTGCATGGCTGATTACTTCATGTTGGATGGACTGTTTTCATTACCTTATGGATACCAGCTATATTGTGACTCATACCTTTCATGAAGTGAACAAGGTCACAAATGGAATTTCTAATATGGGAGTCAACCATGACATTACATGGTTAAAAAAACTCCATTTTGATTTATTTTCTCCTTATGATAGGGATTGTAAAAAAATCATGTCTTTCAGACTCATGTAATACTTTTATTTAATAAATTTAGTGTTTTTTTCTTTGACCAAAATACCAATATTTTAAAAAAATGTTAGGGATCATGTCTTTTTTATATATCTCATTGAGGTTTGGACATAGACGTATCAAAATACAGGGTAAGATTTTACTGAAATATGTCGGGCTATTCAAGATTCTAGAGAGAGTTGGGTGAGTATCCTATCTGTTGTAGTTACCTTAGAGGTACCAAACCATACATGATGTATTCCATATATCTCAGTTATTCCATTATCACTCAAACCTATATCACACTCTATATCCAGATGAGGTGGAGTTATAGGTAGATGAATCCTTTGAGGAGAATCTGATACATGTTGTTGATAGGAGCATGAAGGTTCTCCGAGGCTGGTTAGTTCCTCTAGTACAAGTGATGTGGAAGAATGACCGTTTATAGGATGATACTTGGGAGTGAGAGGTCAATATATGTTCTCAGTGGTTGGAGTTATAGTCAGCCTATTATTGAACACCTTTGGAAGGAAAATTTAGGGATAGATTGCTGTAAGGGGGAATATTATAAGATCCTAGGTTTTCCTATTAGGTAAAAATATTTTTTTTTTCAGTTTAAATGTTTTTATGGCTTAATGTGAGTACCAAATGAGACCATGGGTGTATCAGGGGTGTTTGGGGATATTTTGGAGCCTGGAGCCCCACTTTTTGGGGAAACAGGGCATACCACATGGTTAGTAGAAACCATGCAGGTTAGACCACATGGTTACACCAAACCTCATGGGATTTGACAGTGCAGTGCAAGAGGTCGCACGGTTTGAGGAAACTGTGAAACCTCAGGCGGACACCCGTGCAAGGAGCACTACAGTTTTTAACAGATGATGTTGCATGGTTTGTCAAATCATGTGCATGAAATCATGTGAGGTTCCCCTTAAGACAATTAAGGTCACATGGTTGGTGAATAGTTTGTCCAACTATGTAGCCAACCACATGACCTAGTAATTTTGGGTGAAATGACTGTTTTCCCTTAATGAGTTTAAATGTTTAAACATATTTTTTTCTTGTTTCCAGTAAGAAGGGGAGATCTCCTTCCTCATATTCAAGCCATTTTGAAGCCTAAATCTAGGTTTGGACATCGATCATCCATCTGGACTTAGAATTAAGAGATTTCAGTCTCTTTGGATACACTTAAGTGAGTTATTCATTCATATTGTGCCATTATTCATTTTACTTCATATCAATGGAGTTATTTAGGCACAATCTAATATGCCCTATTTTTGGTATTTTCATATATTATTCATTTTTATTCTTATCTAGACCTAATCAGATCTTGATACTATATGTGTGATTTACTATAGACCTATGGTAGGAGGTATATAAATTTTCCCATACTTTTTGGTGTTTTATAAGCCATATTACCATTGTTCAGAATGCTGTAAATTCTGGCAGTGCCCTGCAAATTAATTTAATGATTAAGTTGAATGATTTGGAACCTTTTAGGGACATCCAATAGTTCCATTGAGATTATTAGAGGTAGTTTCCCCAACCTAGACCACCCATGGAGTGTGCCTTTATATTTTTCATTTTGTTATACCACCCATGGGGTGCGTGTGAGCTCTCCTAGTTAGTGGTAGTACTTTATAAATTTAATGAATTGATTTTAATTGATTAGGATAAGGTTATGATTCCTTTTCCATGTTTTGACATGATGTAAATTGATTTAACTATTTAAATGGATTTTATGGAATTTTTTGAATGTAATTGAATTTGGAATAATTATTGAAATGTGATGATGATTTTAAATGGTAGTGGATTCCTTCATCGGTATAACTTGGACCCTGATTCCATCAGATGAAATGGAAGTTTCTCCCATGGATCTTGATTATGATAGTGGATGACTTGGACCTATTCTATCCTTGTGTCTTGATTCTCTATGATGAATTGGGCTTTGATACCCCTTGGATCTAGCTTGTTTGGGATTACATTGCACGTGGTCTATTGACAAGCTCCTATTACCCCTCCCCAAGTATTTACTGAGTTTCCATAGAGATTCTCTTGGTACTATATGTGGATGCCTTGATCTTCTATACCATAGATCTAGCCCTTAACAGTCTGACACTTTTGATTACACAGTGAAGACATTGTGGATGACTTGATTATATGGTGAGGTCGTGATTGATATTATTTACTTGATTATATAGCGAGGCCGTGGTAGTTGTTTACAGTTGGTTATATGGTATGAACATGGTGTACATTTTAGAATGTTTTACAAATATCCCTGGTATGGGTATTTAACTTCAGTGGGTAGAATGAATAGTATTATACTTGTGTATTTTTTTTAACGAGTCCCTTGTTTTGGGAGCCTAAATATTATTTTAGGGATCCTTGTTTGGCTGGACAATATTACATATGCCTTGGGAACTTTACTTTCAGTACTTTTTACCTATGATAATTTTCACACTTTTTTTTGTTATATCACATAGAATGGATTTTTTATAGACACCATTGGTGGTGGCCTACTGATTGTCATCTCACACCCTATTCGGGCTACCGTTTGGTACCCGGAAAAACTTCTTGGATAAAAATAGGGACCAAGGTAATCACCCACAGTAAGATGATTTATTTTTTCTTATTTCTTAGGATCAGGAGAGCATGATACTAATCTAGAATCATGATGATATCCGAGATATTTATTTTTGGATTTTTTGGTTTTTTGATACATGTATTTTACTGGATTCTTGCACACCTATTTTCCTGCTTTGTAGAGACATTACATGACATATCATTTTGTATATGAGATTGGCTTTGGCATTGTTTATTTATTACAGTCTTTTGGATGATTTATATTCTATCTGTTATTTATTTACTTCTGGTAATATTTTTTTATAATTTATACCACTATGTTATGCTCTGACATGAGGTCATCATCTCCCCACAGACACAACCTAGTCCCTCACTACAAATCAGAGGCCTCTAGAATACATAGAGGCACACTTGAGGCCATATGACCCACTGGATCCAGGAACCATTTAGTGGAATCAAGGTCATTACATTACACACCCCAAGATTTTATAAGTATCTACTTTTAAATATACATTAAGTATTTTATAGATTTCTTTTCATGTAACCTTGAGTCTAAATGAACCCTTGATATATGAAACTTTATATCATTTTCACTGGATTAATGAGTTTGAATAGGATTAAACAAATTATATATATATATAAATGTTTTACTAAATTTAAATGTATTTATTAATTCCTAAGAAATAATCATTAAAATTTTAATTAAATCATTTAATTATTAAAAGACCTATTTTTTGAAGAAATTTATTTTTCTACAAGTTATGTATTTTTATCTAAAATAAATATATTAATCACTATTGAAAAATGATTTAAATGAAATATATTGATAATTTATATGAAAAAATTAATAATAATTCATACACTAATTATCTAAGGGTTAATAATGAAGATAAAATCATTTAAAGGTAAAAATAGTTATTTTTTAAATAATTGTTTTATATGAACAAAGTGTTTTTATCATAATAAATTAAATAAATAATTATTGATTAATGGTTTTAATTAAATATATAGATTATATATTCAATAAAATATCTTAACATTCATTTGATAGTTTTTACTAGGTATGGAATGAATGTTAATTCAATTTTATGCTTGAAAATGTATTTTTCTAAAAATAGGTATTTGTTGCACTTTTCACACTTATATTAAAATTAAATTTTGTCACTTATAAGAATTGAATTTAATAAAAAAGATTCCATATTTTTAATTATAATTTACAAATTTTATAATAGTCTACTTTCATTTTTGGCCATAATAGATAGTAAAAAACGGAAATTTTTTTTACCACAACTATATTTAAAATAGGTTTACCCCGGGGGGGGGGGGGGGTTAAACCAAGAGATAAGGGTAATATTTACACTTAAAATTATTTAGTTATTATTTTATAGATATTTTTAAACCCTATATTTTCTTAAATTTTAACCATTTTCCATTTGGAATAATTAAACTTGATAAAGACATTAATTATATTTAAATATTTTAATTAATTTCTATCGCATCATCTCCCTAATTTATAAAAGACAACCTCCTATCCACCCTTATTCAAAAATTTTGATCCTCTTATATCATAAAATCCCTACCCAGATACATTCCTAAAACCCCTCCCAATGTTCTATAGGTCTTGGTTTGATTAGAATACCATACTTTCAAGTATTAAGGTGAAAACCAAAGGAGGGTTTTCAACGAGGAGGAGGTTAGAGTGATTACGAATAAGGTCAGACTTGTGGTAAGGGGTTTTACATTACAATCTCATTTTACTAGGATTATTTATTATTAAGTTTCCAATGATGAAAATATATGATTTATCTCGCATAAATATTATGTATTTTCTTATCCTCTATTTATTTTTAGAGATTACACGTTTCTATTAATTTTTCTCTCTTTAAGTAATCAAGAGACTGAATGAATGTTTTTAAGAAAAACTAACTTTATTTTTATCCTTAGTTAGGAATATTTTTCTTCCATGTCTATATTTTATTTGAAAAGTTTTCAATAATTTTATTACTATTATATAATTATTTATTTAATCTATTTTTACTAATGTTTGAATTTCTATAAAAATGTTTAAAATGAATCTTATTATCATTTTCCAAACAAAGGTACTTTTTACCAAAGGTGTAAAAAAAATATTCATTTTAATGTACACCACATGAATAGATTTTTATTTACAAGTATCCATGTTTATTTTCAAATAAATTTTTCTTAATGTTTTTGAAATTTTTATATTTGAAATACCTGATTTTAAAATGAAAAGGGTATTTTCCTCAATAAATATTCTAGTGATATTTTATAGGAATTTTTTATATATGACCACATCCTTAGATGTTACTTATGATTCATTGGGGTTATAATTAAATGATATCATCCTTATTATTTACCTGTATGGATATTGATTATGATGATAAAATATTAATGAAACTCATTTTATTTTCCACGGGTTAAGATATTATAAAATGATAAAATTTTTCATGATCTTATGACATACATATGAATAGATTATGATTATATTATTGGTTGATCCATTATATCCCTCCAATTAATCAGGTAAATATTTATGTTTTATGAGCTCAACAGGTATGTTAGAGGTTATCCCAAGCCCAAAAGAGGATACATGGGTGGTTATACCAAGCCCAATAAGGGTATACAGTAGGATATCTTATGATTGAAGAAGGTACATTGGTGGTAAGCCCAATACTTACATGTGATTAATGTCTTAGTGGGTAACTTTAATGTAATATTTCTATTATTATGATTATGCCACATTTTATACCAATTTTTTATGATATGATCTTATGATAATGTTGTTATATCATGGATAATATTATTTGATTCCTATATGATTAATGTCTTATGAACTTCCAAGATTTATTCCATAACTCATGATTATAAAATATGAATTACTAGGTACAAATTTAAAATGTTAATATCATGTTCTCTTACCCTTATGCTCATATTATGATTAAATGATCATTTATATCTCCCTTATTTACCCTTAATGGGCATCTGATCTCACCCTTTATTATATTTACCTTCCCCTAGGATATGACTAAAGGTTTTAAGTATGATATATCTAAGAAGGGTGATAGTTATGAAGAACTAAGTGGGAGATGTTTAGATCTTTTATATCCTATTTTTTTATGTATCCATATTTCCAAAGACACTAAACCTTTAAATTTATGGTGTGAATCGTAATGATATGTAATGAATATTCATATAATAATATGTAATATTTATGTATTAAATGTTTGGGTTGTCTCAACATACATTCATTGAATGAGTTCAATGCACTCATCAACAAGACATAACTCATGGTTGGAATTTGATGACACCTAATGTGACCAAAAAATTCTTCATTCATGGAGGATCATCGGGCATCACATATATATAGGGAGTTATCTCATTGGTATAAGTTTAAATCAAGAGCACATTAGAGGTGATATTTATCATCAGTTTCATGAAAAGTTATCAAGAAAACTCTTCTTATTCCTATAGCTTCATTCTCTGAATACAAAAAAGTCACTATCACCCCTCTCGATGCATGAGAATTCTCATGATATGATTATGGATACTTCAAAAGATGGATCAATTACATAGGTAGGGAACCTATTTTTGTTTCTCTTCTGATCACCATTAAACTATACTCCATCAAACAATAATATGTAGGTCATCACACATGCATTATCGGTATGATTTGTTTTTAGAGTTTTTCATTTTTCATGCACATTTTGATTTTATCAAGGGTATATAAGAATGTGTTTTATTTTATTCCAATACATAGTATCTTAGGATGATCCCCTAAATAACCATTAGTGGTATCAAAGAAATTATCTTCAAAAATCAACATGATTCTTTCATTTTTAATGAATAACACTATATATACATCATTATTGGCATGGTTTCATGTTATGCGATAGTGTAGTTTTAGATAATATTACTCTATTTGTAGAATTATGTTAATATGTTAACATGATTAGGAGGGTGAAGCATAATAATTTTACTGGATAATGATTCTTGCATTATATTTTGTGGAAACAGATTATCATTTAGCACTTCCTGAAGCCTATTTGAGTGTCAATGTGAGGTTGTGATGGGATTGAGTGTCAAGAATGACTTATAGATAAAATACAATCATGTCAAGTGTGACATGAAATTCCAATGTGCATTCGAAGCATGAAATGAATATGTAGTGTGCATGATGATGAACAGTTCCCTACCAAATGCATCCCACATTATACTTTTATTTGATAGGGTTATTTTTCATTACATAGACATGTTAAGGGTGGTCATTGAAATCCTTTTCTACCTCCCCATGACAGAGGTTCATGATGATTCCCTACACCATGGATTTTACATATCATTTCTCCATGCTCCTCATGATTGTGATAACCTACATAGCTTTCACCTCCCCTACTACTCATGACTGACCTACCCCTAAGCTTGTACATTGTCAACATGATGGATGGTTTCTCGGTTTGGCTGGTTAAGGGTTGGATCGTTTTTTTGAGAAATAAAATTAAATGTTTATTAGTTTAAAAAAATCATTAGAGTTTATAAATTAGTTATAAACAGTAAGTGTCAGGCTTAATTAAACATGTTTTTTACAATAATATATTTAAATATGAAAATTTCATATTTTTTCTCATATTAAATAAAGTGTTTATTTATTTTTTAATTTATTTATATTATTTATGTTTATAGAATATGAATAATGTATATGTTATATTTATATGATAAATTTATTCTAGGAAATAGAACCTTTAATTTCATGCTATGTATGACTCCCTAAGATTTATTTTTTTATTTACCTTAACCTATGTTTTTTAGATTTTTGAGATTGAGAATAATTGTTGAATATAGTTTTACATATTAGGAATGATACATAATATGAATTGAATTATCTCTTGAGTAAAGTATTCCTAGGGAAATGGAATTGGGGTTAGACTACCCACCAACCTATAGGCTTATTCCTTATTCTAGAAAGGCGTGGGTTCAGTTATTTATCACTCTTGGCTTACACAAATGGAGTTTTCCAACATCATATAACTCTATACCTTTACATGAAAAGTTCATATAATTTATACATGAATTGCATTAAAATATGTATAAATATACCTAGATTATATTTTTGGGTAAGTATTAAAAACAAACGGGTTTTGTAAAGATATGTACCTAGAATGTGTCATTGATTTCTCCAAGTGTTGATCAGATTAAATGTTTATATCCAAAACTAAAATAAGAAGTTAATGTGTAGTAAGTGATAGTCTGGGGTTGAACCCATAGAGGAAACATGTTTAGATAAGAAAACCAGATGTTAGAACCATTTGGGGGATTCATCACTTTAACTCTGTTTTGTTTGTTTTGACTAAAACTACGTATATTGGGTCTTAAAATAGATTAAAGGGTTCAAGGTCAATTTCATGATATCATAAATGGGTAATCCTCAATATAACTAGGGATAGACCCATGGTGTTGGCTAAAAAGTGCTAAAAAGAAACCAATTGATCTTGGTCCAACTAATGGGATCAACCTAATCTGGAAAAGTCTCCTTGGTACAGAGTAATTGAAAACATAAGCATAGGAATCTTGACTTCTAGGAAGAAATAATTACAGGCTATTGGTCCTACCCTGATCTTCTCAAAATCAATCATGGCCATTCAACTTGTACCTTCTATGTTTAGGGATAATGAAATAGAATGATATTGATTTTTTTTAAACTTAGATATTATCCATAGGGTTACCCAGTTTCTATTTTAGATATTAATTAGGTTCAATCAACCATAATTTTAACCCCTAACCCTAAGAGGATTATCCATGCATGACAGAATTGAATGAAAGTGGGGAGGGAGATCACAATATGGTTTTCATAAAAAAAAAGACATAAATAAGATCAATTCATAGTTGAAATCATGAAAAATAAATTAAATACTTACTTTGATAAAGAAACAATGAAGAACACAATGACAATTAATGTTGTAGGGAAAATAGAATTGGAGACGGAACATTAGAACAAAGTTGATAAAAAACATGTATTGGAATTGAAAATGAAAAAAACATAATTTTTAGAATAATATAGAAATAAATATAGATATATATAATTGAAAATGAAAAAAATGGAGAATAATTTAATAAATGAAGAAAAGAGTTCCAGGTTTTGAGTACTCTCTTATATGTCGAGGGTGCTGAAATATTTACAGATCCTAAAATATACAAGATGTGTAAATGGTTTTCACTTAATGTACTTCATATCTTCCAAATCCTCTAAATATTTTTTATCTTCATGGAATTTTTATCTTGAATATTCGATGGAAACTAATTTTTAAACTTCTCACATCATGTAATGTGTTCATGCATTATAATATTTATATTTTAAAATTCAAATATTTCACAACATGTAATAAGGATAAAAATTGTATACTTGGTTCATATCTTGTAATTAGGATTCGTGACTAGTATTTTTATCTGGTATATGGTGTATTCGATGAATACATTATGTTTTCATCAGTTTCATGACCTGTAAGGATGATTTCTACCATTTTTTTTAGAATTCCTCCTTTGAGCCTTGAATTACTAATTATTAAAAAATGCATCAAAACATAGTGTATTATCAAGTAAATAATGATTAAAAATTAATGAAATGTATCCAAAAAATATATAAAAATTTATCTTATCAAATTACCCTACACTTGAACAATTCCTTATTCTCAAGAAAAATGAATATCAACTAGGATTCCAAATCAAAAAAATCTTTAAATAAGAAACATGTATTACAACCTGGAAAATAAAACTAAGTGAAAGAGGAAAAAGTAAGTCCTCTATAATCAATACTTTAGAGAAAATCAGTCATGACTTATAGTCAAGTTATTTATTCATATTCTTTTTTCTTTTAACTACAATTTCATAACTGTTCCTCAGAAGCTATACCTGTTTTTTAATTTACCTCACAATAATTTTTCTCTCAATACTCAAGGTGAAATAAAACTAGAGTTATTATAATAACCTGAATACATGTTCCTAACCATAGGCTTTAAATGGTTCTAAAATATCCAATTTGTAAAGAAAAATTCAAAATTAATCATTATGGATTCAACAATAAGGTGAAAATGTCTCTGAGGCTGAGGGTAGGTGGGTAGAAAAAAGTCAATCTCAAAAGGAGAGTAATATCTAAAGTACACTGCATGACAATAGTGAACAATGAAATGAAGTAACTCCTCATAGAAAAAATGTATCCATTCTCTAACATCTTAAAGTGATTCCATGAATGTATTAATTAAGTATCAAAAATGTACCCTTGTTCATTTCTATTTTTGTATTTAATTTTCGAAAATCATGTTTAAAACAGGTCTCACATCCATCACCTAACTACATATAATCCATAATATGATTCATCGGTCTAGTAATGATGATTTTTATCCTTCTTAATATATAAACCAATATATTTTTCTTTTTTTTTTATATTTCTTTTTTTCAAAGTAATAGGGTAAGCATAGAAAATACCAAAAGTAATCATGAACCACATCATATCAATTTGGTGAAAGTGACACCATACATCTTCTTAGTATCAACATCCCATGTCCATCAGTATTGAAATTCCCCCACACTTGTTCAAAATACAACCATTCATAGTACCATGAGTAGGGTAGGAAGGGATAATCAGCTTGAAATAGATCCACCCTCACAAGGTTATTCATGGATATTATAGGAATAAAAAGGAAAGGTGTACAAGTGGGTGTTAGGAAAAGGGATAAAAAAGATTTCCTCAATCATTTTAAAAGTGTATTTTTTCAATCATATCCACAATAATATCTTAATGAAAGTTCTGATAGGTTTACATGTCCCAAGTATCTCTTAATAAGTATTCTTAGAAAATAATATGATAGTGTATGTCTAGAATCCTCTAAGGAATGGGTGTATAAAATAACTGGAAATCACTCAAGGAATAATATCCAGTAATGAGTCATCCAAAAACAATTTCAAAAATCTATAATTAGAATTAAATTAATCAACTCATAAATCATACTAAAAATATAAATAGGAATAAAAATGGATTTCAACAATATCCAACATAACATTGTCTTGTATTTAAATGGGTGTAAATATTTTTCATGTTTAAATCATCATTTTAATTAAAAATGTCTCATAGACTAATGAAAATAAACAATAATCTAAGTTTATCAACACTAAGGATCTATAAAGACTCCACCACACTTAAAATGAGATACTTTTCATACTATTATTGAATTAATAGTGGAAGATAAATCAATTTGAGTATAGAGAAAATTGAAATGTCATTTTATATTTTAAAAGCAGAGAACTAAGAGCTCCCTATAGAAATTCATGCCATGGGGAAACATGTTGGTTTTTTATTGAAAATTGTGTTACCTAGAAATATTGTTAGTAACAAAAATACCTACACTGGATGAAAAATTATACCATAGGGATAAAACAATTTGGAAACTAAAAAATGGGAAGGTGCATAGAGTCAAAACCAGGAGAAATAAATTCAGATAAATTCAGTAATGAAGTATAGTGAAGTTCAAGGTGACTAATGGACAATAGATTCATGAAAAAGAAAAATTACAGGACCTAAACACAAAAATAAAATAATGGAAACAAAACTATGGCTTTCCTCCCATAAATATATAATAATGAAATCTTCATCCACGTAGATATAAAAAGGAATCAGTCAGTGTAGTCTATTTGGTTAGAGGTCCTCTACCTCGTATAAAAACTGGTGGCTGTTTCATTGAGCTTGCAAGGACACTTGGAGAGACTAACTACCTTAGGAGTGTACTAAGCATGAATCTCATGTGGTAGGAAGATAATCTATGAATGTCATAGATGGGACCCCTGTTTATCATGGATCTTAAGATGGATCTCCCCAACCTATCTCTGTAGGTCAGACACATACAAGTAAATCTCAATAAGGATGACAAAATATGGCCTAATTGGATCACAAGTGACCATAGAAGAAGCAAACAAGATTGAAATGGATAAATTAATGGTACAATAAAATTTAAATAAGACAAAAAGTTGTGAATCCAAAAACCACATCCCATCCATATATATAAACAGTGATAGAATAGAGAAATTGAGATATAATAAGAATTAAAAAGGACACCCAAAAAAAGTACAAAAGGGGAGGGAATATGGAAATATCTAGATAGTAAAATCAATATCATTGATATTTACATCAATACCCCCTCCCAAAAAATGGGGAACTGAAGGTGGTCCTCCATATCAATGTCATAAATGGATTCTATGGATAGTGGATCGAATGCCATATCAGGTGATGTGGTGATGGTAGTAGGTTTGATCAAGTATGGAGGATGATAGGTGCTAGTCTGTATGGTGTTCTTGTGTCTATAAGCTATATCAATTAGGTGAACCTCTAATGAATATGTTTAGATGAGGCCCTTGACCTATTGGGACTTTTCCTCAAGATACTTCTATTGGGAAGTAGGCTCTGTGAGCTCACAAGGGAGGTTGACAGGGGTGGTGTGTGGGGTGGGAATGGATGAGGAAGAGGGGCCTATGGTAGCTAGTGGATAGGTAGTATTTGGAGATACTGGTGGTGTGGGGGTGGTGAAGTGATATGGGTTTGTGAATGGATCACAAAGACAATGACAAAGCTATAACTGGTTCTCTAGGATGGATTAGAGAAATGGTAGGTAGTTGGTGGAAAGTGGTGGGGTGAGTGAATGTGAAACAGGGGAAGTGGTGGTGGTGGAAGCTACCAGTGAAATGGTGGGATCAATAGAATAGGAGGATGGGGTGGTGATATAGGGAGATGATGTATCAATAGGGGTAGGGGGATCCTGATATGGGGCGGGAGATGGGGTAGGATCACCTATGTACTCTAGTGCCCACTTATATTTCCCATCGACCATCCTCAAGATACCCATATTATGGAGAATGAATAGGTCACTTGGATACATCCTCCCAAGAAATGAGAGAGGTTTAATGGCATTGAAGGCACCAAGATGGCACAATAGGTTGGTGATGAAACTACCCCCATGAGAGTACCTCTGGCCCACCGTACCTGAGTCTGATAGTAAAGTGAGAACTAATGGTCCATGTTGGTTGATGGGCCACCCATGTATGAGGTAAGGATGAGTACCTCTATCTATATTATATTTCCATGAGTATCTAATCTAGAAAACCAATCATGTTCCAGAGCCTAATGAAAAATCTGAAAGGTGGAACCCCACAGTTGGGTGATCTTTTCCATGGGAGGATCATGGAAGATCTATGAGTTTTGGGAGATTAGTGACCAATTCTTAAACACATCCTCATAGATTGAGTCAAGTCTCATGGATTAGTAAGTAGGGGAAGTGAAAAAATCCTCGATGTAGATACTAATTTTGATGACAAAGTTTCCAAGGGTAAGCTCCCTAGGCCTGCCACCAAGGTGGAAGGTGACGTAAGCTATGTTGAGCTACAGGTTGAAAAAAAAACTCAAAGAAGAGCTCCTAGAACATATCATCTTGCACCTAGGAGATGTTAAAGAGGTGCATCCAATGTAACTACTCAAGTAACTCCTAGTTCAAATGAATGTGATCGAGCACAACCAGGTCCAAGGTCTTTTTAGACCTCATCAACTTGTCCTGCAGGTGGACTAAGAAAATATGATGTTGTATGATAAAAAATTGGAGGCATGGGTGCAGGTTTAGGTGCATTTTAGCACCCTAGGATGATCCAAAAGTGGATTGAGACACCTATGAATCATACATGGTGAAATAAGATGAAGTAGAGGGTTAAGGGGTTGGATCTTTGTGTGGTGGAGGATAAGCAACCACCTGGAACTTGGGTGGCAGAAGATCATCGCACCATGATACAAATTTAGTGTGTTCCATTACTAGAGGAAGTGGTAAATAGGTAAGAGGATTAGATCAAAGGGTTCATGGATGAATGGGTGAAGAGAGCAGTTTGCAAATGGGTTTAGTAGGGAGGCCTGAGGTCGGGTGGGAGGGGGAGTGCTTATGGGAGAGGGAATGATTTGGGGGGGGGGGTGCTCAAGCATGAAGTTAGGGTTCATGGTGTTTTTTAGAAATTTCCTGTATAATTCAAATCATGTATTTAATAAATGACATGTAAATGTCATTTTTTTAATTTTTGGCACTCACCAATTTCACATTGTGTGTTGTGTTTACACAATGTTTAATTTTTTCTTTGATTTTTTTGATTTTTTTGTGATTAATTTTAAAAATAATAATGTAAATTTCAATTTTTTTTGAAAGTATACCCTCAAAAAAATATTCTATGTTTATTAAATTTACATAAACACTAAACTAACCTAGGGTTCCTTCCATCCAATATATTTTTTTATTTTCTAGAGCTAGACATGCTCCCAATCAGATGACTTTAAATATGAGGAGACACCCCTTGTAGACCGATAATTGAAAAAAGAGGGGACAAAATGTGGAACGATGATTCTTGTTAGAGGTGTAGTGTAATTTTCATTCTTGTGAGCACTATATCCCTTTTCAATTGTAGTTAATTTCTTTTTTCCATCCTTACTGGTCATATGATCATCTTTCTTATCTATAAGAGAGAAATCTTTACAATCCAATGAATCATCACTCTTTTTAGCGGATTTCACCTAATCAAACATGACCTATTCTTCACTGACTCTAAATATTAATCTTTTTTGGTTAACATCAATCATTACCTTTATAGTGGTGAGAAATATTCTTCCTAAAATTACGGCAACATTGACTTCCTCTTCCTTATCTTGAAAAAGGAAATTAGTGGGGAAAATGAATTTTACAACCTTTACTAAGAGATCCTTGAGTAGTCCCTGAGGGTACATAACTGAGAGGTCAGTAATTTGGAGTGATACTCTTGTTGGTTTTAATTATTCAAGCCCCAAATTTTTGTAAATAATCATAGAAATAAGATTAATACTTTCTCTAAGATCGTACACATATCTTTTAAAATTACATGTCCTAAAAGTACAATGAATTGAGAAGCTTCCAGAGTCTCTCATTTTTGGAGGTATATTTATCTGAATAAAAGTAGAGTACTATTCATTTAGGGAGATGAATCCAAAGTCTTCCATTTTATTTTTAATGTACAACAAGTCTTTAAATAATATTTCATAGGTGGAAACTTGAGCAATTACTTTTGAAAATGGAATGTTGATGTGAAGTTGTTTAAACATCTCTAGATTTTTTTTATATTTTCCATACTTTTTAGATTGTCTAATCCTCTATGGGAAAGGGAAAGGTGGATTATATGGTGGAGGTTCTGCATAAAAATTTTCATTTTAAGCTTCTCTTCAACTAAATCTTTGTTTATTGATTCTACTCCTCGATTTTTCCACCAGCTTTGTCACATTCTTCTATTTTTTTCTCATCTATGAATGGATATTTAAAGTCTATAATATTTCCAATTATAATATCTATTTATTTATCCTCCTCACTCAAATTATATTTGGTATTATCAAGGCAAATTACTTGATAACCAATCAGATAAATTCTTAAAGATATACCTCACTTGATGCATGAGGTTTCCAAGGGAAACCTTGTGGTTTTCATTTTGGTCTCTTGGGTTTTCATCATTTGGTATGATTTTTTCATGAAGTAAGTGAGTAGGTTATCAATATTGTATTGGAGAGGTTAGGATTGTTGTGGTGGATCCTAGAAAATCTTGTTGTAATTACTATTGGAAAGTTGGTAAAAAATACTAAGCTTTAGGAAAAGGTTGTTGAAATTGTTTCTATGGTTGAGAAGATGGACCTTGTAGTGGGTACCCAAGTGGTCCCTGATTCCTTGGTGGAACCTGAACACTCCTATACTGATAAAAACATTTATTATGTTGTTGTATCTTCTCATCCATTCTCTTCTTAATGTTTTTTTGATATTACTAGGGCTATTGGTATTGCTGATTTTGTTGATTGTAATTGAAGTAATTACAAACTTGGAATTGGGGTTCCTCTAAACCTTTCATGCAGTCTTGGAATGGGTATGAGACTCCAAAAATATCACAATATTGTATCTCTATCATAATATAAGGAGGGGGTGAAGGTGCAGTAGGTAGCTTAAATGACTCAAAATTATTGGTTAAGGCCTCAACTTGGGCTGTGAGGTATGTAGTATCCTCCACCTAATGTATTCTACACTGAGGTAGTCCTCTATCACTTTTACATAGACTATCATTGTGGGAAAACTTATCTAGAATTAATCTACTAACTTCATGTTTCTTTAGCATGATCCCACCTTCAGCGGAGATATCTACAACAGTACGGGTAGTAGGCTAGAGTTCCTAGTAGAATGTTTGAAATTGAAGCCACATATCTAGTATGTGATGTAGGCACTTCAGATTTAGCTCATTGGGTCTATCCTATGATTTCCTAGATAATTCTACATCTTCATGGTTGATGTTTTAAATTTAATTTCTTAACTTACATGTTCAGATGGGTGGGAAATATTTATTGAGGAATTTATTGGCTAGATAATCCCAAGTCATGATGGAATCAGGCACTTGAATTTTTATCCAATACCTGTCTCTATCATGAAAGTAGAATGATACAAATTTTAGTATAATTGCATCATATAAAACACCCTAGTTGGGCGAGGTATCAAAAACCTTGAGGAAATTTGAAATGTGTTCATGGGGGTCTTTTATTTGAATCCCACTAAATTTCCCCATGTTCTGGATCATATGAATGAGTCCAGGCTTGATTTCAAATGTGTGTGAATGAATTGGTAGATGAAAAATAATGGGTGTAGAACCAAAAATGGATGAAAATACATAATACATCATGGTTCACTCATATAGCATTGGTCTCTCTGCCTAATGTTTAGGTGGTGCATAATGGTGTTTATGAAGGTTGGAAGTGAAATATCATTATTCTTAGACATTATGAAACATTAGAATGTAGCTAAGGTTATATGAATCCTAGGATAGAAAATAAGTATTTATTTTGCATCCAGGATCTTTGTGTAGGTTAGGGGTCCCTCACACATGCAATACGCTGAAAATAATCAAACAAAGGTTCTAGTATGTAATTAGAAAATTATAAAAAGATAAAAGGAGATGGGAAAATAAGATAGGGGGTGGGGGAGGGTGAGGTAATATGATGTACATTCTGTAGGTCACTGTGCCTAAGCACAAATGTAACGTCCTAGACCCAGATTCCACTCAACAGTTCCCCGATACTGGTGGGTCATAAGGCCTTAAGTGAATCTCCCCAAATTCCAGAGGATACTGAATAACAGTGAGGGACTAGGTGAGTCATTGGGGATACTATTCCCTCATCACTAGAGTATATCACAACAGAATTCAATCACATTCAATAGCGTAAGCAGATAAACAAGAATAAAACTTGAAAGTAAACAAGATATGAATGTATAAAAAATACATAAATATCACATATACAATGACAAAGATGATACATGTATCTAGAAAATATCCAAAATAGTTATATGGAAATATAGTACATTACAAGTCTACAAAAATAAAAAAGAACCAAAAAGTGTCTGAGTATCATTGAAAGCCTTATATTGGCCCCATGCTCCCATGATCCAAAGCCACAATAAAAAACCTTTATTAGGGATCTTTACCCTATCAACACCTACAACCATATAATCTGTTTGGGTCCCCAAGGATACCCAAATAGGGTGTGAGATAATATTCCAGTAGGAAACCACCCATAATTCTATACAGTTCTAAGCAGCACAATGCAATAAGCTAAACAAGTGTATGTAAGCAGGTAACAGACACTAATAGTAATGTGCCCATGGAACATAAAACACTACAAGAAAGTGATACCAAATAGACTCTCAAGTCTCCCTACAATAAGTTTAAGCTCCTAACAAAGTAGTTATAATAAATATAAACAAGCAACACGACCTTTCCATACATCCATCCATATCCTCACCACATGAACATGTCATATAATGAAACCATATCAAAATACCATTACCTTTCCATATAACCAAAGTGTCATATATCCTATGGCCATGCCGTATAATGAAGTGTAGACCACGAAGTTTAATATACAAGGTGTCAAAGACTAAGGAATCCTCATCGAGTCCCAGGAGAATCTCGATGGAAACTCAGTATAGGAACTAGTTAGAGTCCTAGGATCATGTGTACCAACATGTCCTACATGATTCCAATCAAGAAAGTTCCAATCGGTAGAAAGGCCCAAGGAATCCCACAAAATCAAGACCCAAGAAGCATCACTACTCAAGGTGTCTAATACCAGGTTCGTAATCCATGGAGAGTCATCCATGGCATCTATACAACCAATCATCCATTTCATACCATTTAAAAATTTAATTCCATATGTGTATACCCACTCGTATTATCAATTCCATTAAATTCCATTAAATTTCATTCAATTCCATTCAATTCCATTCAATTACATTCAATTCCATTTAATTCCATTTAATTCCATTCAATTCCATTCAATGAGTATACCCACTCATTTAATACATTTCAAATAAAAAACAACCCATGAGTATACCCAATCATGCATTACACTTCCATTTAATCAAATAACATGGGTATACCCACCCATATATCATTAATTTCAACCTAACAAATCACATGGATAAACCCACCCATTTATCACCATTCACAAATAAGCATATTCTAGGGGTATACCAACCCATTCAATTAATTCCATTAAATCTATTTGATCAAATCAAGCATAGAATAACATAATTACACAAGGAAAGGAGGTAGTACGTATCTTAAGAATGTAATTAAATTCCATTAAATTCTATTTGAGGTTCCTATATCTAGTAAACTCAAGAATGCACCCCTTGGGTGTTTTAACAAAGTTAAAAACCATGAAAAAAGTATGGCACACCCCATGGGTGGCCTCAGGTTGGGTCAACAACCACCATTGCATCTTAAGGAACCTACGGGAATACCTAATAGGTCCTATTTCATTTAATTCAATTATTTGGTTTGATTTCAGGGCCACATTGAAAATTCTAGTAGGCGAGATAACAACCGATAACGCTATAAAGCATTGAAAGATGAAAGAGAAGTATAGAACGCCCGCCTTAGATCGATAGTGGAGTACTCATCTAATATCAAGTTTTGATTTGACTTGGTCTAGGAGAAATCTAAATAATTGATGAAGAACATGAAATTAGGGCATATGTGCATAAATCCAAATAGAACAATCGATATCCAAAAGAATCAAGAAAGAATAAAAAGGAACTTAGATCTTACCGTTGTAGATCCAATGAGAAAAACCACAATTTAATCGGAGGTTGGAAGGATAGTGGATCTGAATTCCTATAACAGTCGCCTTTGAGGCATTCATATGTAACATCCTGATATTTTTCTGATTTTTTTTAGAATTAATTTAGTCTTTTGATATTTTTCACTACACGCAACACTAAAAATAGAATTTCACTAAGTCAAACATTCCTTCCACATGGGACTGAATTTTCGTAAATTACATGAAATGTTGAATTTTCTTACATTAAATGAAACACTACATTGGTGTACGATTCATGAAACATTTAGTTGGCATACAATACACACAACACTGAGTTGGCGTAAGATACACACAACACTGAGTTTATACGAAACATCATTTTATTGTTTAAATAAGATAATCATAACATAGCCATTAAACTTAGTTATATGAATAATAATAAATACTTTTAAAATATTGTATATTATTTTTTTATATAAATAAAACATATTGATGATGAAAGATATGATTTTTGGTAAAGTTCTTTTTATGGTTAAAAACACCATTTTCTTGAATGAACCGCTTCTAATAATGAAATTAATTTTAGAAAAATTTAGGAATTTAATTTGATAAAATAAAATTCATTTTGGAATTCATAACATTAAAATTAGTCTAGGGTGAATTTTTGGTATATTTTTGACAAACATCATTTTATGATGAATAGTGAAAAATACCGGATTTTAATTCAAAACTTATTTTAAATTTAATTTATTAATAAGGTTAAAAAATATTTTAATTTGATATAAAATTTGAATTAGATAATATTTTTAACAATTAATCCAATTTTGGTCTCTCTAACCATTTCCACATTGAATTTGGATATAAATACTAATAAAATTTTTGATCATTTTTTTACTTTAAAAACCCGCAACGTCATTTCGACAGTGGGATTAATACTAAATTAATTTCTACCAAAACTGTGATTAAAATTTGTAAAAATGGATTCCATATTTGGAATCATCATAATTTATAATGTCTAATAAGTTAAACTTTATTTTTTACCAAAACAATTAGTGAAAGTGATTAAAATTAATTACATTGCTTAAGAGAAAAAATATGCTAATAAAGTACTAAACCATAAATTTAAGACCAAAAATAACCTAGACACTTGTACAACACCCATTGGCAGTCCATATTTAAAACTTATAATCAATTAGATCTACCTTTTTCTATTTTTGGATCTAATTTCAACATGAAAAACATGGGTGGAATTCTCTATTAAAATATTTAAGAGTGCCACTCCCCCTCCAATTTAAAATGCCACCACCTCTACCCATTCATCAAACCTCTTAAACCTCTTAATTTTGGAAAATATCTTCCCAATTAGCCTCCCAACAATCCTAAATTTGACCTTTAATCCTCCCTTTGGGCATAAAACCTCTCAAGGATGCCTTTTGGAAAAAAGCAAAAGGATTTACCCGATTTAGAGAATGCTTGTATGAGTATAAAGAGAGTCAAGGCACAAGGTAAAAGGATTTCATATCACTTTTAATTCTTGTGAGATACAAGATATGTTATCCACTATTTCATTTTGTATGGTGTATGTAATACCCATGATTTTATTCTATTTATATTATATTTAAATTTATGGGTATACACATATCCATTTTAGGATCCTACTTTCATGGGGTATAAGTTTCAAAAGTTACCAAATTGGTAAAAATGTTTTGACTCAATTTTCCTTCTTTGAGACTCAAGTTTTGTTATGTACCTAAACTATTTCTTGAGGTGTATATACTTACATTTTACATTATATATCATGAATCTCAATCTTTTAATGATATTCTATGCTTCATGTAATTTCCTTTTCCTACATGGAGAGTATGCTCCCAAGTTACCAAGTTATAGGATTTTATTAAGACAATATCATTACTTTTCAAGATTGTTTATGTTTATGATTCCTTTGATGAAATATTATGATCCATATCTCAAGAAAACTCTTGAGTTTCCCTCTCCTCTATTTTTCAATATATCCTCATGTGCTAGTACCATTTTTACACTCTTTGGTACTTAAGATAACGTTTTTAAGTAAAATATGATCATCTCTCTCTTTGGTCAGAAATCTATTGTATTCAAAAACCATGTTTCAAAAAAAAAAATCAAGAGGAAAAATGATTTTAAAAATGTTTTATTGTTTTCAAAGATTCTTTTACATGTTTTCAAATCTATTTTCAAATAAAAAGGTTTTCAAAAGGTTTTATGTTTTAAAAAGAAGTTTTCAAAGAAGAAAGGATATTTTCCTCAAGAATATTTTTTGAAAGATATTTCTAAATTATTTTTCATATATGATGAAATACAATGATGTTAATCATGCCCTTATAAGAAATTATCTAAATGTTTCCTTCATATCATTTCTATGAATGGGTTATGCTTAATTTGATGGTCTTTATGAAACCCATTTCTCTTCCATGGGTCATATGTTTTTAAAAACCATTTATTTTCCACAAGTTACATGTTTATGAAACCCCCTTATTTTCACGAGTTATGATTTGATGAGATGTTTATGAAACCTATCTATTTTCCATAGGTTCTGATGTGATGAAATGCTAATGATACCCATTTCATTTCCTGGGTTATGATTTGATGTTTATAAACCTATTTCTTTTTATGGGTCATGATATGATGAATGTTTTATTATATTGTGGCATATGTATGAATAATTTTATTATGAGATGGGTGAGACCAATATCTTCCGCCAATACATTGGGTAACGATGAATGACACATGAGTATAAATGTTATGCGTGAACCTGATTACATGTTCGTAATGTTTTGGATGGACTTGGTTTTATTTCTATAATTTTATACATGAACCTGATTAAATGTTCATAATGTTATGAGGGAACCTTATTACATGTTTAAAATGTTATGCATGGACCTAGTTGCATGTCCATAAGTTTATGCGTTAACCTAATTACATGTTCACAATGTTGTGCATGAAACTGATTACATGTTCACAATGTTATGCATGGATCTGGTTTTATGTCCATTTGGTAATGAGTGAACCTGATTACACATTAAAAATGTTATGCATGGACTTGGTTTCACATCCATTAGGTATTGCATGAACCTGATTACATGTTCACAATGTTATTCATGGAATTGGTTTCAGGTCTATAAGGTTATGCGTGAGCCTGATTTCATGTTCATAATGTTATACATGGACCTGGTTTCATGTCCACAAGTTGATGTTGGGGCCTGATTTCATGTCCTTAACTTAATTAGTGAACCCGTTTCTACTTATAAATGTTCACAACATTATAAACCAACTTTCTTGCCAAAAATTCTATGAATTTTCCTATGTTATGCTTCCTTGACCTATGTTATTTATTTCCTTATGATTCATGTATTATGAACTTCCATTATTTATTATGTTCTCTAATATGCATGGCATGATCTTCAAATGTTATGCTCAAGTTTCATACACTTTTTTTTATGTTATGCTTATGATTTTTTTATTTACCCTTACTGAGCATCTGAGCTCACTCCTTTCTCATATTTCCTTTCCCCAGGGTATAAAGAAGGGTTTTAGTTAGAAGTACTAAAGGTGGAGGTCTTTATGGGATGTATTGAAGATCTTTTACCAGGATAGAATATTTTGTTTCCAAGTTTCCTTAAATACTGTTGAACTAATGGCTTCTAGGGTTATCACAGATTTATAACTTTCAGGATCTCATCTTTCCTGTGATCATATACTTGTTTAAGATTGAAGACCTCAATCAATACCTCTAAATATTTATGTTTTTCCTCCATGTCCAACCTTCCATCCCAACCTATGTTATCATATGTGGAAACCTAGTTATATGTTACTTTGGGTAACCGTTATGCTTCCAATTTTACCTTTTAAGGGATGTTTTAGTATTCATTTTTACGATGTGGGTTTTTATGAATGAAACTTTTAAGTATTAAACCTTTGATAACCCTTAAAAATTTCAAGGGTGAAATTCATTTTAAGGGAGGTAGAATGTAATACCCTAATATTTTGGTGAATTTTTTTGAATTAATTTAATCTTTTGATATTTTTCAGTTCTTGCAACACTGAAAATATATTTTCATGAAGTCAAACATTCCTTCCACATGGAACTATATTTTCATACGTTACAAACAATTCTTAATTTTCATATATTACATGTAATATTAAGTTGGCATCCGATACATGCTACACTGAGTTGACGTATACTACATGCAACACTGAGTTGGCGTACGATACACGCAACACTGAGTTTCAACGAAACATCATTTTATTGTTTAAATAGGATAATCATAACCTAGCCATTAAAATTAGTTATATGAATATTAATAACTATTTTTTAGATATTTTATATAATTTTTTTTATATAAATAAAACATATTGATAATGAAAGATATGATTTTTGGTAAAGTCCTTTTTATGGTTAGAAACACTATTTTCTCAAATAAACCGATTCTAATAATGAAATTAATTTTAGAAACATTTATAAATTTAATTTGATAATATAAAATTAATTTTTTAATTTATAATGTTAAAATTAGGCCAGGGTGAATTTTTGGGATTTTTCTGACAAACTTCATTTTCAGATGAATAGTGAAAAATAGTGGATTTTAATTCAAAATTGATTATTAATTTAATTTATTTATAAAGTTAAAATATATTTTAAATTTATCTCAAAGTTTAATTAGATAATATTTTTAACAAGTAATTCAATTTTAGTCATTGGAACCATTTCTACATTGAAATTGGATATAAAGACAAAGCAAACTTTCGATCATTTTTTTACTTTAAAAACATGCAGTGTCATTTCCATAGTAGAATTAATTTTAAATTAATTTCATAAAATTATATTATTAGAATTTGGAAAAATTTATTCTATATTTGGAATCAGAATAATAATTTATAATAATGTAAAATTTGTTTTTGACAAAAAATATTAGTGAAAGTGATTGAAATTAATTACATCGATTAAGAGAAAAATTAGGCTAATAAAGTACTAAACCTTAAATTTAAAACCCAAAATGACCTATAAACTTTTCCAAACACATTAGATATCCATATTTAGACCTTACCATAAATAGAAAAAAACTTGGTACATTATTTGATCCACTTTCAACATGAAAAACGTGGGTGGAATTCTCTCTTAAATTTTTTACAAGAGTGCCACTCAACTTCCACTATAAAAGGCCACCGCATCTACCCATTCCTCACAACTCTCAAACCACTTATGTTTGCTCAAGATATGCACATTATTGTATTATATGTATCTTATATTTAAATTTATGGGTATTCACATATCAATTTCATGATTCTACTTTCATGGGGTATAAGTTTCAAAAGTTACCAAATCGATAAAAATGTTTTGTCTCAATTTTCCTTCTTTGAGAATCAAGTTTTGTTATTTATCAAAACTATTTTTAGAGGTGTGTATACTTCAATTTTACATGATATATAATGAATCTAAATATTTTAATTATATTCTATGCTTAATTTCATTTCCCTTTATTACAAGGAGAGTATGTTCCCAAGTTACCAAGTTATAAGAGTTTATTGGGAGAATCTCATTGATTTTCTAGATTGTTTATGTTTATGCTTCATTTGATGAAATATTATGTTATATATCTAAATAACACTCATGAGTTTCCTTATCCTCATTTTTTTCAAGATATACTCATGTGTTAGTACCATTTTCCCACTCTTTGGTACTTAATATAATATTTTAAGTAAAATCTGACAGTCTCTCTCTTCGGTCAGAAATATATTGTATTCAAAAACTATGTTTTGAAAAATGTTTTAAAAAGATAATTGAAGATTATTTTCAAGGAAAAAGGATTTTGAAAATGTTTTATTGTTTTCAAAGATTCCTTTATATGTTTTCAAATATATTTTCAAAGAAAAATGATTCAAAAGGTATTATGTTATAAAAAGAAGTTTCCAAAGAAGAAAGAATATTTTCCTCAAGAAATGTTTTTGAAAGATATTTAAAAATTATTTTCCATCTAATATTAAATAAATTTTTGTTAATAATTACCTTCTAGGAAATGATCTAAAGGTTCCATTCACATCCTTTCTATGAATGGTTTATGCTTAATTTCATGGTCTTTATGAAACCCGTTTCTCTTCCACGGGTTATATGTTTTCAAAATCCTTTTATTTTCCACAGGTTTCATTTTAATGAAACCCATTTATTTTCACGAGTTATGATTTGATGATATTGTTATGAAACCTATAAAGACCCAAATTTTTTCAATGGAAATTCCCTTCTTATAATTATGTCATAAAATCACATGAAAACACAACATAATGAACTACTAAGTGCTAAGTGACCTTTAAACATAAGTTTGTCACTTATGTGTTTGGAATTTCAAAAATATGACATTCACAGTTGTGTTCAAGATGATTTTTGGAGTCTAATAAAACCAAAATAATTTTTAGTGAATAATAACCTACCCTTATGAATAATAACCTACCCTTATAAATAGTAGTACGACCCATATAAATAGTAAATCGTCCAAAATAAGAGTAACCTTACCCATGAATAATTAAATAAAATTTAGGAATCTTAGAAAGTGACAATTTGGCCATAGTAAATGTTTTGGTATTTTTGTAAGTCATAAATAAATAATTATAATTAATTAATTAATTTAAAAAATTTTATTTTCTTAAAATGTGTTCATAAATTAAAAAATATATGTCTTATAGTTTTTAGATAATTTTATAAGACCCTATGTAATTTTTGAAAGCATTATAAAATTAGTTTTAATTTTAAAAACTGTATTTTTGAAGTAAATTATGATTTTAAGTAAATATTAAATTAATCATATATAGAAAATTATTTTTGAAAAATGGGATTCATTTTTGTATTCTACATGTCGAAAAATGATTGGGGTGAAATTTTGGGATTTTTCTGAAATACTTGAATTTTTGATGAATACTGAAATATCGTAATTTACAAAAATAAGATAAATAAGCTAATTATAGAGTCATGTGTGATGTTATTCTGATGTAAGCCCACTTGGTTCGGGATTAAATTATAAAATTACTATTCTTAGTCAAGGAAGACTCACCATTCCATATCTTATGGAGAAATAATAAATTAATCAATTTTATATTAAGAAAACCCCTCTCCCCTCCACTATAAATACCACCCTTCACTCCCTCATTCCCTCACACCTCTCAAGCTTCAAGAATTTTCTAAACTCTGCCCAAGAATCTTCCCTATCCCCTCCCCCACATTAAAAAGCTTCTGGTCTCATCAAAAGATCAAGCTTAGTCCCCTTAAGAAGGATCTCAAGAGGAGGATTCAAGAAGTAATTTCTCTCTTTCCTCCAATGGCCCGAAGGCCTTCATTTTTTATTGATTTTGATAATCCACCTTTCAAGGGGTGAGGTGGAACCCTTAAAAGGATCGTAGGTGTAAGTATTACATGGCCCATAAGCCTTATAATAATTCATTTTCTGTAGGCTTCAAACATTACCTACAACCCAGACTAACTACTTGGAACTGCTCCTCCCCATCATCTTCATCATGAAATCAGCTCTCCACCTTTGCATGGATATTCAGCTAGGCATTCCCATGCATGCATAGGCTTGTCCCGATGGTAGGTTCCATACCCTCTCATTCTTGCAATCCGTTTAGCTTCTTCTATGATGAAAGCTCCTTGCTCATCCTCCTTGTAGAGCTTGTTCCTTGTAGGTTGTTTGGTTTGCATATGCACTTAAGGTGGCCCGAAAGCCTTGAGGTGGCCCAAAGGCCTTACTTACCCGAAGGCCTAGGTGGGCCCGAAGGCATTACAGGACTCAGGGACCAAATCGATGGCCCTAAGGCCCAAACGGGGGCATATTTCTGGCTGCTACAGTGCCAAACAGTGCCTGCTACAGTTCCTGCTACAGTAGCTGCTACAGTACTGCACAGTTCCCGCTACAGTAGCTGCTATAGTACCAGCTACAGCACCTGCTACAGTATTGCTACAGTACCTCTCCCAGAAATTCTGCCTCCACCTGGATTTGATCCCTGGCCACTTGGATGCACTTACGGAGTCCTTACCAACCGGGCTAAGGCTCATGTGCTAATTCCGTTCTTTCTTTTCCTTTAATTCCCTTTCAATTTCAAGTTCTTTTCTTATTCCCTCCCCACCTATATTTGTCCAAATGGTATGGTAACTCTATTATCATACATATACTAGAATTTTTTGATACTTATGGGATATTATACCATCCAACCACCTTCTCCTCTTCCTTTTTATTTTATAAAAGAAAACCTTGTTCGTGAAGTGTTAATCTATCACCTTCAAGAATGACATGTTTTATTTTTCCATTTATACCTTTAGATCTGGTCATGAAACCATTTTTATGTTTGAACTAGAATATTTTATATGTATTATTTCCTAATTAAATTTATGGAACCAACTTATGTACATATTAATAAATGAGTAAACAAAACAAGTTCGTTGTGGTCGAAAAACCACCCAAATTAACCCAAACAATCATCATTTAATTCCTATCTAATGATTCATCCGCATGGTATACAATGTAATTAATTATAAGATCATTAAAAATATTTTTAATATCATTAATAAAATGTAATATTAGTTCTGGATGTTTACCCATGTTCTACCCAAACTTCAATTTATGAATACAAGTGAACCGCTCAAGAAAACCGTAAAAACAAACATTCCCGAACAATGTTTTTAAACCCTATAACTCATAAAAAGGCCCATAAAATAACACAATGAAACAAAAATGAACCCTTTTAATTTATAAAAGGTTATGTAGTTTTTAATTAATGAATATAATATCATTATATAGGACATTAAGGCGAAGGAAGCGTCCAGATATATGGTAAGGGGAAAATCTCGAACCTAATTTTCTTTCTTCGGGTTCTCCCTCTTTCACTCAAAATTTGGTATGGTCACTCCTTAAAAATAATTTTTTTCATTATTATATTACCTTTTCTAGGATTTAAATGTTTTCTACTAAAGTTTATGTCAAAAAAAAAGTTTTCCAAAAGAACTCTTCTTTTAAGAACTCACCTTTTACCTCTCATTCAAGGTTGATGGTTCTTGTTTGAAGTATGTTGTTCCCTATTTATTTTGGGAACCCAAAGTTTATGAATGTGTTATTATGATATGAAACCCATTCCTTTACATGGGTTAGTTATGTTCATTATTGATATATTTTCTATGTGGCATGCATGATAATGATAATGTTATGATGTGACGGGTGCGCCCGAAATTATATAGCGCAATATGAATGTTTGAATGTGATGGGTGCACTCGAAATTATACAGTGCTCCAATGAATTGGGTAAAGTGAATAATCTCATGAGTAAATGTTAAATGATGTGAAAAAGATGCTATCTTTGTTCACAAGTATGTGTGGTAGTTAACCACTAAGACATGATGTTTCTTTTTTATGAATTTCCACATTTCAAGTCTTATATTTATGTTTCCTATTACGTTCATGATCCTTTGCCTATGTTATGATTATGATCATCCCATTATATATTATTCTTATATGTCCCTTTACTGGGATTATATCTCATCCCTTTTTATGTATATCCTCAGGTGACTACATATACTAAGGAGAGGTCAATTGCCAGTAAGAATCTAGAGAAGAAGAAATTGAATAAATGTTTATAATCAATGTTGTAATTGTTATGTATGTTCCTAGTTTTCCCAAGACACTAAAACGTTGGATCCTCTATGTGTAATAATATTATGTTATTTATCTTTAAAATGATGTAATATTAATGTAATAAAATGCTGGTTCGCTATAAAACCTATCACTTTTCCATAGGTTATGATGTGATGAAATGTTAATGATACCCATTTCATTTCATGGGTTATGATTTGGTGTTTATAAAACCTATGTATTTTTATGGGTCATGATATGATGAATGTTTTATTATCTTTTGGAACATATATGAATGATTTTATTATGATATGGGTGGGACCTATATCTCTCTCCAATGCATTCAGTAACGATGGATGACTCATGGGTATAAATGTTATGGGTTAACCAGATTACATGTTCACAATGTTATGAATGGAACTGGTTGCATGTGCATAAGTTTATGCATGAACCTAATTACTTATTCACAATATTATGAGTGAAACTTATTACATGTTCAAAATTTTATTTATGGACCTAGTTTCATGTCCATAATTTTATGCATGAACCTGATTAAATGTTCACAATGTTATGCGTGAACCTGATTACTTGTTCACAATTTTATGCATGAACCTAGTTTGAATTCCATTAGGTAATGCGTGAACCTAATTAAATGTTCAAAATTTTATGCATGAACTTTGTTTCACATCCATTAGTTATTTTTTGAACCTGATTACACATTCAAAATGTTATTCATGGACTTGGTTTCACGTCCATAAGGTTATGCGTGAACCTGATTACATGTTCACAATATTATGCATGGACCTGGTTACATGTACACAAGTTGATGCTGGGGTATGATTTCATGTCCTTAACTTAATTAGTGAACCTGTTTCTACTTATACATGTTCACAATGTTATAAACCAACATTCATTCCATAGATTCAATAACTTTTCCTATGTTATGCTTCCTTGGTCTATGTTCTTTATTTTCTTATGATTCTTGTCTTATGAACTTCCATTCTTTATTATGTTCTCTAATATGTAGGGAATGATATTCAAATGTTATGCTCAAGTTCTATACCCTTTTGTTTATGTTATTCTTATGCATTTCCTTTATCTACCCTTAATGATAATTTGACCTCACCCCTTTCTTATGTTTCCTTTCCACATGGTATGAAGAATGGTTTTAGGTAGAAGTACTAAAGGTGGAGATCTTTATCAAAGATATTTAATATCTTTCACCAGGATAGAATATTTTGTTTCCAAGTTTCCAAAGACACTAAACTATTATGGTCCTTAGACATGTATTTTTGTAATTTATTTAATACTCATCTAAAATGATATAATATCCATGTATGTCATGCACGGGTCAGTATATCAAGGGTTAAGAGGTTCTATGAAAGGAATTTTAGGAGGATATTAGGTTTTAAAAAGAATTTTTAATTTAATTAAAAAATTATAAAATTCCAATAATATTGGGGTCACACGGTTTAGGTGCACAGTTTGGAAAACTGGCCACTGATCATGTACAGTTCTTGTAGGACAAGGGGAACCTGCACAGTTTCCTTGCACAGTTCCACTAACCATTCAAAAACCATGAACTAAGCCTCTATCAAAGTTTAAAAAAACTATAGACATGGCCGTATGGTTTGTACTAATCGTGCACCATGCTAAAAACACCCCAAAACTGGGTTCTGGGCTCCGAACAAGTCCCTATCACCCCCAAAACCTCCATGAAATCAAAGGTTATTCATATTATGAATTTATTAAGAAATTAAACTAAAAAATAAGGTATCTACACCTAATAAAAAATACCAGGTTCTTAGAATTTCCCCCTTATAGCAATTCGTCCTTGAATTTCTCTTTATTGGGTGGTTAAGATTAATCTAAGAACAAATCTGGCCACTGAGCATGTACATCGGCCTCCCGCTCCCAAGTCTCATCCTATAAATGACCGTGATGCCATAACACCCATACTAGAGGAAATGCCTAAACTTGGAGAACCTTCATGTTCTTATCAACTATACGAATCATATGCTCCTTAAAGGATGCATCAACCTGAAGCTCAACCTCCTCGGGATGAAAAGAATGAGATGGGTCCGGATGATAGCGGCACAACATAGATTCATGGAAGACTTCATTCATTGATTATTACCTTTGTGGTAACTGCAACTGATTGACTACTGACCTATCTCTCCCCAGAATATCGAATGAACCGACATATCATAGTGAAAGATTACCCTGTCTCTTGATTCTCCCGTGTCCTAGCCTCAGTGAAACATGTAAGAAAACCCAATCCATCACCTTGAAATCTAGAGGTCTCTGCATTGATCAGCGTATGATTTATATCAAGAATATGAATTATCAATCTATTTCTGAATCAATTGGACCTGATCAAAAGTCTCCTGTACGAGACGCAATCCCAATAAAGCCACCTAACCTTCTTCTAACCAGCATAGGGGTGATCGGTATGGCCTACCATATAAAGACTCATATAGTTCCATCTGTATAGTCACCTGATAACTGTTATTGCAGGAAAACTCAATTAGGGTAATTTTTCTCTCCCAAGAGTACCTGAAATATAGGATTTATTCTTGCATCATGTCCTCTAGCACCTATATCATACGCTTTTATTGGCCATCAATCTAAGGGTGGTATGATGTGCTCAGAATCACTTGTGTACCCAACAAACTCTGAAAAATTTTCCTGAAATGAGATGTAAAGTGGGAATACCTATCTAAAATGATAATGCACAAGATTCCATGAAGTCTTACTATGTCACATATGTATATCCTTCTAATATAATCTCCATTGATGGTCTCTTTGATCAGAAATAAAAGAGAAACCTTTGTGACATTGTCAACAACACCACACATAAAATTATTACCTTAAGGTGACCTCAGTAAACTAGTCAAAAAATATATCGTGAAATCATCCCATTTACACTATGTAATAGGTAACTATTGTAAAATCCTAGCCGACCATTGATGTTACGCCTTCACCTACTGACAGGTGGAACACCTCGTAACAAAACTAGATACCTCTCTTTTTATACTCAGCCACCGGTACTGATGGCGTAAGTCACAGTACATCTTGGTGAATCTAGGGTATACTACCCATGTTGAGACATGAAATTATGACATCATCTTCACACATATATCCACTGGTACCCATGCATTACTAAGGACATGTAGGATCTCATCCTCACCAACGGTCCAACTAGGAGGTGGATCATCACCACCACACTCTTCTATATGACTGGGCCCTTTTAATCTAATAGATGCTTCATCTATACTATATCTAGTAGGGTATAGGTCACAAATAAGGATGATAGATAGTTATATCCCTGACTTTCATTAACCTCAAAGTGAATCTTAGAGAACAACCCTATAAGCTTCCACTCGCTACTATCCTATATTTGAGTCCTCCTACTTAGTGAATTGGCCACTACATTTCCTTTATCAGGAATATAGTAAAGTTCAATGTCAAAATACTGAAGTTAATCCACCCACCTCTGCTACCTCAGATTCAAATCATGCTATGTAAAAATGTAATCAAGTCTTTTGAAGTCCATGTACACCATAAAATGATCTCCCAGTAAGTAATGTATCTAACAATGTAATGCACGGATGACTGCATCTAGATCAATATCATGCATCTGGTAATTCCCCTTGTGTGGACTTAGCTGCCAAGAACTATACACCACAACTCTATCTTCCTACATCAACACTACTCTCATCACGATTCATGTTGTGTAAAAATACACAATGTAGCTCTTTCCCTATTCTAGTAGTATCAGAGCTGGTGCCGATCTCAACCTCACTTTCAACTCCTGAAAGCCTATCTCACACAAAAATAACCAAACAAAATTCACACCCTTCTTAGTCAAGACTATCAATAGAGCTACTAAGCACGAGAAGTCCAATATAAAATGCCTATATTAACCAACTATCCCCAAGAAAATCTGCATGACAAAAATGTTCTTGGGATACTGCTCAAAAAATATAGTTCTCACCTTCTCTAGGTTCACTGATACTACTATCTCTGAGATTATGTGACCTAGGATGTGAATCCGATCCATCCAAAAGTGGAACTTTGTGAGCTTAGAATATAACTGATTCTCTCTAAATGTATTACAAACTATCTCAAGATGGTTTGAATGGTCATGTCGATTTTGAGAATACACCAAGATATCATCCATGAAAAATTCTCCAAAAGAATCTAGGTAAGGATGGAACACTCAGTTCATCAATGCCATGAACACTACTGGCATGTTCATGAGACCGAATGGCATGATCATATACTCTTATAGATAATACCTACTATGAAAGGTTGTAAAAGGTATGTATGCAGGTCAAATATGCACTTGGTGATATCCTAAACTTAAATCAATTTTCGAGAACACTCGGGCTCCTCAAAGTTGATAAAACAGGTCATCTCTCCATGGAAAGGGATATTAGTTTTTAACCGTTATCTGGTTCAAAATATAATAGTCTACACATAACCTAAGGGTACCATCCACCTTTTTTGAAAAAAAAGGACCAGAGAAACCCATAGAGAAGTACTGGGTCTAATAAACCCCTTTGCCTCCATATCCTATAGTTGCCTCTTGAGCTCCTGTAACTCCATCGTAGCCATACTTTAAGGAGGAATGGATACCCGTGTAGATTCTTGAACTAAATCAATGGATAATTCCACCTATCTATCAAGAGGTAAACTAAAAAAGTCATCCGAGAAGAGATACCTAAATCACTCAACCATTGGAGGAAATTCCGCATGACACACTCCCTAATCATCCAGATATAAACTGGAAATCTAGGCTATCATCCTGCACAACCCATGATTCTTGCTTGAGTCCATCTCGGATCTCCTAGACATCCTATTCACCCTTGTGTGTAAACACTACACCCTCTAGTGATAGCTGTGAACATAATATCGATAATCTACTAACCAGTCCATTCCATGTATGACGTCAAACTCGGTCATCTCGAGGACATACAAACTCCAGACGAAGTTAAACCCACCAACCTCAATGGGGAACTCCCTAAACTGGCGCACATATACCATTATGATTCCCAACGATGTATCTAGCATCATAACACCCTCAGAAAGAAAAACAAAAAACCCAAGGCCTTTTACTACTGCTTTAGATATAAAACTACATGATGCACCTATATCAAAAGAGTTGATGCAATAGTAGAGGCTACTAGGATCGTACCTCTCACCATAGATGGTCTAACACACTAATCCTTGGGGGTAGGATGTAAAAAATAGAAATGGACTACAACACAAACCTGTGATGCAACCTCACTAACTGGAGTAGGCCCACTCTGATGTCTCAGTGTAAATAGTGTCTAGATGCCTCTGCCACGACCACCACTTCCTCAGACTGATCGACCAACACTTCTCTAGCTCCCTACCCAACGCATAGCTGAGGAACCTTCTCCTGAGCATGGTGTCAGATCCGACCCATACCACTCATACCTAGAGGGAAGGTCCTACAAAAATGATGCACGTGACCCATTCTTCTTCAATATTAAGACTCATCAGGGTCACAGTCACACTAAATCATCACATGTAATTGTATACCGTACTGGTGAAAAAAAATCTGTAAGTACACACAAACTAACTGGAACTCAATTCATCGAAATCCTCAAAATGGCACTTTCTTTCCAAAGATGTAGGACCACTATGTCGAGAAACAACACTGCCCTGATCTGCATCCCCATACTCTCCCAAGTTCTTCTCTATAATAAACACCTGATTCATGATTTCAGTGACAAAGGTCAACCTGAACATGTTGAAATAGGATCTAATAGCATTTTATATACCTTCCTTGAAGCATCTCGCTCCTAATAGCTCATCAGTAAGGTATGTCTGTGTAAAATGATGCAACTCTGTAAAGCATGTCGATTAATCCATAAATATCATCATGCCCTGCTCCAGACACATAAAATCACTGGCTTAATCTTCTCATAGAGTCTCAAGGTATAATTAGTCATAGAATTGGGTTTGGAAATCATCCCAACCCATATATTGTATCCCATCATCCTAGTTTATAACATCCCACCAAAACTTTGTTTCTCCACATAGCATATATGTGGTGAACATGACCCTCATATTAGGAGGAATCTCAAGGTGCATAAAAATTGATAATGTGGTATCAAGACATAGCTCTAAAGACTATAGAACTCCATCCCCCCCAAAAATAGAAGGATGCTACTACTGGAATGCCTGCGTTAGCTCAACCATAGTCAGGGTAGGCTGCGGTGCTCCCTGAAAATTCTATATATATCGAAACAAACCCTCATTAATGGAATAATACATGACATGTAATTTATAATAAGTTCCTATATGATGAATGAGATGGAATAACCTCATCTCATTGGGTTTCAATAGAAATAGAACACAAATTTGTGTCAATAGTAACAACATAAATCAAGCGTGTCACCCAGTGGTGGAATCAAATCAACTGTAATAGTCAAAATCCTAAAAATAAAAATTCCATTAGAGGCAATTTGGATTTTCCCTATATGTGGGGTAGATACTCCTAGGAACATCTTATTACCACATTCCATTTCCTTCCTATCCATGTCTATAGTCACAAAATAGTAAGTCAAACCATAAAACCTCCTCTGATACCACTTTGTAACATCCCGGACCTGGATGCCACTCAACAGTGCCTTGAGCTTGGTGGGTCACAAGGCCCCAAGATCATCTCCCCAAATTCCATAGGCTACTAACTAGTAGTGAGGGGCTAGGTGAGTCATTGGGGAGTCTATGACCTCATCACCAGAATATAAAACAATGGAAGTCAATCACATTCAATAGAGAAAGCATATAAAAAAGAATATAACTGTAGAGTAAAAAAGAATGGAATGTATACAAACTACAGAAATGTCACATATAAAATGATTCATATGATACATGTATCTAGAAAATATCTAAAATAGGTACATGATAATACAGTACAATACAAGTCTATAAACATCCAAAATAACCAAAAAGTGTCCCAGTAGCATCGCACGCCTCATCTTGGTCCCATGCTCCCCTACTCCAAAGAAAAAATAAAAAACCTATGTTAGGGAACTTTCCACTATCAACACCTACAACCATATAATCTATTTGGTTTCCCAAGGAGGCCTAAATTTGGTGTAAGATAACTTCCAAATAGGCAACCACCCAGAAGTCTATACAGTTCTAAGAAGCATAATGAAATAATCTAAACAAGTGTAAGTAAGAAGGTAATAGATACCAAAATTAATGTTCCCATGGCATGTAAAACACAATAAGAAAGTGATACCAAGTAGCCTCTCAAGGCTCCCTATAATAAGTGTCAGAACCTAACAAGGAATCTATAAGAAATATAAACAAGCAACATGGCCTCACCATACATCCATCCATATCCTGTCCACACAGACTTACCAAATAATGAAACCACATCAAAATCCCACAACCTTTACATGTAACCAAAGAGTCATATATCCCATGATAATGTCGTATAATGAATTATAGATTATGAAGGGATGAATCCAAGGTATTGAAGACTAAGGAATCCTTATATATTCCTAGGAGCATCTCGATGGAAACTCATTATAGGCATTGATTGGAGTCCTAAGAGCAGGTGTACCAACATGTCCTATGAGAGTCCAAGTAATCTAGATCTAAGGGGTAGCAAGGCCCGATCATCCCACTGAATCAAAACCCAAGAAGCATCACTACTCAAGGAATCCACTACCGCATTCCAGATCCATGGACATCCATACATGGAATCTATACAACCAATCATCCATTTCATACAATTTAACAATTTAATTCCATACGATTCTATCCACTCATATAATATATTCCATTCAATTCCATTTAATTCCATTAAATTAAATTCAATTCCATTCAATGAGTATACCGAATCATTTAATACATTTCAAAATAAAAAACCCATGAGTATACCCACTAATGTATTCTACTTCCATTTAATCAAGTCACATGGCTATACACACCCATAGATAATTAATTTCAGTCTAAAAATTCATATGGGTATATCCACCCATTTATCACCATTAAAAAATAATCATATTCCATGGGTATACCCACCCATTCAATTAATTATATTTAATCTATATGATCAACTCAAGAATTGAATAACATAATGACATAGGAAAAGGAGGTAGTACATCTTATAAGCATGTAATTCAATTCTATTTAATCAAATTTTAGGTCCCTATATCTAGGAAAATCAAGAACACACCTCTTGAGTGTTTTAATAAAGGTCAGAACCATAGAAAAAGTATGTCACACTTTATGGGTGGACTCAGTGTTGGGGAAAAACCACCAATGCATCTCAAGGAACCTATAGGAATCCCTAATAGGTCCTAATTAATTTAATTCAATTAACCGGTTCAATTTCTAGATCGCGCTAGAAAGTATGGCGAGTGACATAATGGCTGATAGCTCTATAAATCACCGAAATCCGAAAGAAAATTATAGACCACCTACCTTAGCTCGGTAGTGGACTGGTGTTCTAGTATCAAGTTTTGATTCCACTCAGTTAAGGAGAAATTTGAAGAACAAACAAAGAATAAGAAATCATGGCATATGATCCTGAATACAAATAAAAAAATCGATAGCCAAAATAATCAACAATAGATGAAAAGGAATTTAGATCATACTATTGTAGATCTGATGAGACAAAACACACTAAATCGAAGGCTAGATAGAGAGTGGATATGGATTCCTATAATAGTCACCTTTGAGAGCTTCATGAGAGGAGAGGTTCTGTGCATGGAGGTTTAAGGGGAAATAATCTTTTAAAAATAATTTTTAATTTAATTAAAAAATTAAAAAATTCCAAAAATACATGGGCCACATGGTTTAGGTGAACAGTTTGGAAAACCGTGCACCAATATTTCACAGTTCTTATAGGCTAAGGGGCACCCACACGATTTCCTCACATGGTTTCCTCACACGGTTCCACTAACCATAAAAAAATGTGCGCTAAGCCTCTGTCAATGTTTGAAAAAGCTGTAGACATGGCCACATGACCATGCATCCCATTCTGTATGGTTTAGCCTTATCATGCAGCCTATACAACCCCTCTACCCAATCTTGCATGGTTTAGTCAAACCATGAATCCTTCCCTACAAAGTTTGTACTAACCATGTGCTGGGATAAAAATACCCCAAAACCAGGTTTTAGGCTCCAGACAAGCCCAGAATACCCCCGAAACCTCCATGACCTCAAAGGGTATTCAAATTAGGAAATGATTAAGTAACTAAACTGAAAAAGAAGGGATACATACCTAATACAAAAACCCAGTTTATTACAACAAAAGTACCTAGAAAAGATGATGAAATTTTATGCACCCAGAAGGTGTCTTTGATTTCTCCAAACATTGATCAAATTAAATATTTATTTTCCGAATTAAATTTAGTTACTAAGGCATAGTAAGTGGTATCTTGGGGTCAAACCCATAGATAAAACTTGTTTAAACAAGAAACCCAGTGGTCAGAACCTTTTGGGGGATTCCACACATTAACTCTCTCTTTTTTTTTGGTTTGAGTAAAACTATATAGATTGGGTCTGAAAATAGATTAAAGTAAGGTTTTAGGGTTAATTTTAGGATATCAAAAAAGGATCATCCTCAATATAACTACAAATAGACTTATGGTGTAGGCTACAAAGCAGTAAAAAAGACACCAATTGATCTTGGTCCAACCAATTGGATATACCTAAGCTATTAAATACTACTTGGTCCAGAGTAATTGAAAACCTAAGTATATGAATCTTGGCATCTAGGTAGAAAGAATTATATGCTATTTTTCCTACCCTGATCTTCTCCAACTAGGTTATTGTATCCCAAATGTCACCTTCGACGGTCAGGGATAATGAAGGAGAATGAGATTGATTTTTTTTTAATTTTAGTTATTAGCCATAGGGTTACACAGTTTCAATTTTAGATATTTATGAGGTTCAAACAACACTACTTTCGACCCCTAACCCTAAGATAATTATCTGTGCATGAAGAAATTGAATGAAAGTGGGGAAATAGATCATAAAATTATTGTAATAAAAAATAAATGATAGAAAGCTGAGAAATTTACATTTTAAATCATGAAAAAGAAATTAAATACTAACTTTGATGAATAAACAATGAAGAACACACTAGAAATTGAAGTTGAAGGAAAAAATGGATTGTAGAAATAATGTTGGAATATATTTGATCAAAAAAACATATTGGAATTGAAAATGGAAATAATGAAATGTGTGTAATAAAAAAATTAAAAAAATAGAGATAGAAAAAATTGAAAATAGAACAAAAATAGAGAAGTATGAATGAAAGGAAGAAAATAGTTCTGGGGTCCAATTGCTCTCCTGTGTGTCGAGGGTGCTGAAATATTTATAGATCCCAAAATGTACATGACATGTAAATGGTTCATGTTTGTGTATTAATTTATGTGGCTTCTACTTCAACACTTACATAACATGTAATTGGTTTTCAAATCGTGTACATCAGATCAGACAAAGACTCCAAATATTTGGGTTCTTCATTGATTTTTTGGCTTGAATATTTAGCAAAAAATATTTTTTAAACTTCTCACATCATGTAATGAGTTCACGCCTTGTAATATCTATATTTTGGAATTCGAATATTTTATGATGTCTAATAAGGATACACGTCGTGTACTTGGTCCATGCCTTATAATCGGAATTTATGGCTTGTATTTTCAACTTGTATATGGTGTGTTCTAGGAAAAGACATCATGTACTTAAATTTCATGATGTTTATGGATGATTTCTACTATTTTTACAGCATTCCTCCTTTGATAGTTGAATTCCTAATTCCTATAAAAATGCATAAAAAAACAATGTATTATATTCTAAAGCATGATTAAACATTAATGAAATGTATCCAAAATTTATATAAAAATTAAACTTATCATTACACATTATTGTGATGTGAACATAATAATTTAGTTGATGGAATAAGTATTCCAAAACTAAATCATTATAAACATTCATATATAGATGAATAAAAAAAAATGAGAAGATAAATATTTCATAAGATGCGATAATTATGAATTTAATATACATATGATGTATATTAAATTGGTGAGAATGTTAAAAAAACCATTAAATACTAAGTTTTATATTCCATCAAAGTGGAACTTATCAAGATATCAATCATACAACACAATGTATCATTCCAAATGTTGGTTCCAATATATTATCTTTCATAAGGAAAGAAAGTGATACATGACATTGGAACATCCTTAGGTGGGTCATTCCAAAGATGGTGATGCTAGATTTTCCTTTATTAGTATGTTATTAGAATTTGATTTGGGTTATACTTATCTAGAAATCCATTTGTAAGGATATTAGAGTAATAGAGTTGGGTTAATCTATAAATATGTATTGGGAAAAGGGCTACCCACTCAAATATCCAGGAATCATAAATATTTTTATTGGGATGATTATTGAACTAAATAACTAAATGGTGAGAGAAACACCAATATAGACTCATTTCTTAGTGAAATATAGATCTCGTATCACTAAATTGAAATGATGTTAAAGGCCATTATTTTTAATGGGAGTAGTTTTATTAAAAGTCCTTGATGAAATGATATAGTACTTGATACTAACCCAAAGACATGTCTCTGTTATAGGTTATGGATTAATTCATGATTATCATATTGATAACCCTTATAAGTATAACCTATAGAAAAATAAAATATTTGTATCTAGGGTGGATAAGTGATTTTAAAGATAACTATATTGAGTATCTAAATGTGAATATTATATAGATCAATTCTACTAACTCTAACTATTGAGTTCTAGATACCAAGTGTGTATTACACATTTTTTTGGATAAACAAAAACTTAGATATAGGAGGGAATTTCTGAAGATTGAGGTAGATATTCATCTTGGTAATGGAGAAAGAGTGTCTTCATTAAAAGTTTTTATGTATGATATAATTTTACCAAGTGGATTAATACTAGTATTGGTGACTGTTATCAAATTACCTTTATAAATAGTATTTTTATTTCTATATCTTGTTTGGATAAGAAGGGATTCACATTCACTAACAAGAATAAGAGTTGTCCTATATGCTTGAATGAAATTTTTTATGGAATAAAAAATATAGTAAATGGTTTATACATTATAGATATGGATAATCCCATTTATATCATTCAGAATAAGAAGGTCAAGGATGATTCTAATGCCACCTACTTTTGGTATTGTCTCATTGGACATATAAATAAGAAACACATATAATGAATCCATAAATATGGATTATTGGAACCATTCAATTATGAATATTCTAAAAATTTAAAATATTTTTTATTAGGCAATACTACCAAAGAACCTTTTAGTATAAAAGGTGAAAGGGATAATGACTATTGGATCACATACACAATGATGTAAGTGGACCAATGAGTACTTAAGAAATCGGTAGTTTTAGGTACTTCATTACCTTTACAGAGTAATTTAGTTTATATATATATATATATATGTTTTTATGATGATGATACATAAGTATAAGACATTTGAAAAATTAAAATAGTTTTAGAACGAAGTAAAAAATAAACTAGGAAAAAGTATTAAGATTATTTGATTATATTAGGGTGGTGAATACTTGATCAATGAATTTATTAATCATCCGAGGGATTTTGGAATTATTTCATATCTCACTCCTCATAGAACACAAAAATGGAATGATGTGTCTGATAGGATGAATCATACCTTATTGTACATGGTTCGACCAATAATGAGTTAATGTAACCTTTTTATTTCATTTTGGGGTTATTCTATTGAAGCTGCCACATTTCTACTGAATCATGTTCCATATAAATAATTCATAAATAAACCATATGATATATGGTCTGGGAAACATCCTATTATATATTTTTTTATGATTTGTGGATGAAAATAATTCATACAATGATTGTATTCTAGTAATATTGAATCAAAATATAAAAAATGATTATTTGTTGGTTATCCCAATGAATCTAAGGGATATTATTTTTATAATCCTACTGAACAAAAAAATATTATATCCCATATTAGTGTATTACATGAAAATAAATATATAAATAGAAGAGTTATTGGGAGGAAATTTGAACTTGGAGAATTTTAAGACCAACAGATAGAAAGTGTTACTAAGGTGGATATAGAGCCGGTTCCATAAAGTGTTGCGCAAGAAGAACCGATTCAAGTTACAAAAGAACCGATTCAAGTTACAAAAGAACCTTGAAGGTATGGTTGGATTCATCAATATCTCATGATATATGGATTTATCATATAAAATTATGATTAGTTAATATTCATAAGAGATGAATCTACCACATACCAAGAATCTATCAAGATTTTTGATTCTGAAAAATGTTTTAAAGCTATGGAATCTAAAATAGACTCCATGTACACTAACTGTAACATGTAAAATTTTTCAAAGAGGTACGAACAATTATACTACTATTAAAAAAAATATAATTTTATTTTAATAATGTGACTAAGAGGCTAAGGAATTGTTTGAGAAAGTTTGGGGCTCATTCTGAGCCTAGAGCTCCAAAAATTTGAGAGACAGATTGAACCGCACAGTTAGTGCGCTGTTAGTACTAACCATGTGAATCAACTGTGAGAGGTGCTTAGTGCACTGAATAGGGCCCCATAGTTTTCCATAACCATGAAATCTAGGATTCATTCTCATGTAGTAGCTGTATAATTTTTAGTATAGGAATTTTTCATGGGCCTCGAACGGTTAGAAAAAGCACGTGACCATCAAATGTGAGGGGTGTCCTTGGGTAGTGGCTGACACACGATTGGCGCATGGTTTGGACAACCATGAGACCAAAACCTGTAACCCATTTAATTAAGATGAATTTACAATTTTTTCAATATTTTTTTAAAACCTTAACCCCTTTATCTTCTCCTCTAACTAACAGCTCCTCTCTTGCATGAAGATCCTTCTCAAGCCTAAGTTAGGATTTGCCTTTGATTCTCTATACAAACTCAAAATCAACCACCATCCATATCATTGGATTCATATTAGTAATATCTATAATAATATTCCTTCCATTATTTATTTTCCTCTATATCTCATGTTCTATTTTAGTGTGAGCTCATATGCCTTATTTTTAGGGAATTTATCCATTCCTTTGATTTATCCCATTTTAGCTTGATTCAAAGGATGAAAATGGACAAGGGGTCATCTATGAAGCCAAGGTAGGTGGTCTATTTATTTTCCCTAAAGTATAATTTCATTTATTTTATTATACATTATTACATGCACCAAACTTCTTGAAATCTCTTCTATATTGTGCAATTAATTAAATTAAATGTTATACTTATGTGTAATGAGACCTAGGATACCTATGAATCAATTCCATGTGGTGCTTTCCTTGATATGAACCACCCCTATGGGTGTTCCCCACTTTAATGTATTAATATAATTTTTATTTGGTGATGATATTTTTATTAATAACCAGGGTGTATGAATTACCTTATAATGAATGAAATGGAATGGAAATTTATTAAGAGAAATGGCATGAAAAGTGTTTATTCCCCTATGATTTATAGCATAGTTTTAATTGATTGAATTAAATGAATTGAGAAACTTGTTAACAATTCTTGGGGGGGGGGTATGGTATGAATTAGTGATAACCAAAACCTTCCCTTCAATTTAAAATGAGGGTGATACAAGGATTTAGAATTAGGGATTCCTAAGATGGGATCAACATGCTTCATAATTATATATGGGAATGATTATTCTTACTCCAGGTGTGATAATTGTATTATTTATAGAATGAATTGGATGAGATCACCAGATGGATTACTTACTTACCCATGAGCGATACTGGTTCCCTAGGGGAGTCCTCATATATAGGGTCAGTGGTAATATGGTTATACCATTCCATGAGTGATACTTGTCCCCCTACGTGAGATACCTGAGATGGGAACATAGGGTCATGCTTTACACCTTGTTGAGAGTGATACATGGGATGCCTTTATGGATCAAATTGGATAGACTCTTATGATGTTGGGTATTTTTAGTTCTCCTAGTTCGATAATCAAGTTCCTTTATTTAGTTCTCCTTAGATAGGCCCAAGATACCGATTAATTAAATTATATAGATGCATTATTTATAAATCCAAGAATTACATTATAGAAAATTAATGTATGCATCCTCCACACCAAATAACATTCTTGGGTATGGTCCATTATTTATACTTTCCTTGTTGACATGATCAGTTATTCACCCTTTCATGTATTCTAGAGAACCATTTTACACTCATATTATATCTTTATAGGTTCACCTTGATTCAGAAATATCTGAATTAGGCCTAAGATGGTAGAGTTGGTTGGGTGTCTCATGAAGAACCTGGTCCAATGTAATATTTTTTCATCACCTTGTATTTTTTATGTACCTTAACACTACTCTTTTTATATGAACAAATTGGATTTTTCTAGACACCATTGGTAGTGGCCTACTAATTATATCTCACACCCTACTCAGGGTACCTTTGGTACCCAAGAAAACATCACGGTTTCAGGTGTAGATAAAGGGAAGCTTCCAACTTATGATGCTTGATTTTCAGTACTAGGTTAGAGTATGAGAGGAAAGGAACGAGCCTATGATCATGATTCTAGTAGAGACAAATTTGGGTCTTTTTGTATTTTTATTTAGCATGTAGTATATACCTATTTCACCTATATCCCATATAACTCATTTTTTATAGCTACATGACATGATCATTATCACATTTTTTTATCTATTTATGATTCATCTTATGATTTTTTATTTATCTGATTGATTTATTATCACACTACTATTTATTTATTACTTCTTTTTCTGTTTCCTTTTATTTTTTACTGATGTGGATACTCTGATCATGAGGGTATAGTTTCCCCACTATACCATAATAGACAATTTTTTTTGGTCAGAAGCCTCTCGTATTTAGGGAGGTGCGCTTGAGGTAACATGGCCAATCATCTTGGGGAACCACATAATAGATTATGGAGCAGGATTATACAAAGTGGTATTAGAGATTATTTTCATTTTTATTACTATTTGGGTATTAATCATGAGACTAATTTTTTTTCAAAATTTGGTAATGATACTATAGTTAGAAGTAGCTAATCCATGTATAGGGGAAACCCAAATTACTAAGGATGGGTTATTGTTGTTTTGTTTTTTTCTAGTTACAATTGCACTAATTTTAACAATGGGTGATGAAAATGTTTTGTGATGTTATTATTATTGATATTATTATTACCATAGAATATTTTCATTATCCCATTATGGTAAAGAAGTATCATCTCATGCATAAACCGCTGATTCAATAAACTGAAATGTTAGATGGTTTTGATTTCATGAATTCCAATTGTAATTTATGAAGCAAGTACTTCTATAAATTGGGAATGGTGGTTCATCTAATAAAATCATTTTATATGAACTATTACATCCCGACATCTGACATAAATGTCAGGTTGTAGTTACATGACATACCAATGAAATTTATAAAGAGTATGTGACTTTATAAATTGGGAATGGTGATTCATCTAACTGGACCGAGATATATATATATATATATACATGTAAAAAAGTATAGACTCAAATAAATTTAAACTATTAAATGAAATAGTTATTGATAAATGTGGATGCCAATTGAAAACTAAAGAGCATTTACTCTATACCTTGAAATTGACACTTCACATACCAGAACCTCTATTGCTTGATGTGAGACCTTGACCCTCACCCAAACTTAGTAGTGGGTAGTAGACTGTGTCTCTTATGATTTTTTTGACTCTTTCTTATCACCTAAACATATTTTAAAGAGTAGGTAGAGTGGTGTGACTTAGGTATAGAAAGGATGTGTACCTATCCTTTCATACTTACACTATTTCCTATTTGTATTTAAATATTATCTATGGTGTGCGCTTGAAAATTTTAGATCTATACTGCCATGAATTCCTAGAGTAGTATGTCAGGAGGGTGGAAACGACCATGATCCAAAGGTGGCGGGCCTTTGAGCCACCATAATTACCTCATGTAGTTACTATTGAGTCACCTCCTTTTTAACTTCCACTGGATGCTGATACTCAGTTTTGAGATAGAGTTTTACACTTCATGTAGCCTCTGTAGGGAGCTTCATGACCTGCACCTACTACAATAGAGTTAACATGAAAATTACAGTAGTAACATCCTCCTACCATTTTAGGGGATGATGGTCCTTAGGATACTGAATCTTGGATATATTCCATGTTATTGATCTTCTTTAAATAGATATGACTCTAGACCATAGGGTCATGTTTGACACATATATTCTTAGTGATTCCACAAAACATTACTAGGATGTTATCTCTAAGACTATTCTTCATTAGAGTATGTTCTTGGTGGATTTATATAAATCCTTCTATGAATAATGTTTTCCACAAAAAATTAGTTTAGACTACACCAGAGAGTTTATGCACCTTCATCAGGGTTCTATTTTAGTGATTAATTATTTATTTCATTTTACCAAGCTTCATTGTTTTCCACTAACACTAACCGACGATGAGAAAAAACCTAAGGAAAAATTTGAAGATGGGATTTCATACACCATTCAATCATAAGTGAATGTTTTATGTCTAAAAATCATTTCAGATATGGTGAACTAGACCCTCATCATTGATAAGATTTTGAGGGAAGCCTACAATGTGAGTTATGGTGGTTCAACATCGAGACAGGGAGATAGTTTTTCTATAAATGGGAAACATCATTTTGAGGTTACCTATGGGGGTAACACCAACCATATGACACATAAAAAAAGATATGTGGTGTTTCACTAGTGTTTTATAGAAGTCTATAAAAATCTCCAGTGTACAGGGAACCCAATCAAGTTTGAAGCTTGTGACAAGATGGGTCACCTATAGTGGTTCTGACAAACTTTACCTCCAATAATTAGTGAGAAGGGATCTATACCAATACCACATCCAGGTATAAGATTATTATATATATGTTATGATGGGATATGGTCTACTATTGGATTATTAGTCCAAGTAGGTAGTTATGGAAGAGGTATCCAGACCTCAGAGGTTTAGTGCCAATAGAGAAAACCTGTCTAGGGTAGTAAGGTTTTCTCTTAGGGCCATATATATAGATATATTTATGAAGTGAATCCTATACCTAAGGAGTAGATTCTAGGAACTTTTATAGTATTAGGTATAATTATAGTAGCCTATAATTTAGTTTCTACTTCATTTGTTACAGGTGCTTCACACTCTTTTATATCTGTGAAAAATATGGAAAGTTTAGGCCTCAAAATGGAGTACTTATAAAGTGTTATGAATCTTAACACAACGTTAGGGGTTCTAAAAAGAGTATATTCCAGTGAAAGGAGTTACCCCTTGAGATAGATGGGTAAAAATTCTTATGGAATTTATTTTTCCATGAGATGGCTGTATTTTAAGTTTTTCTCAGGATTGACTGGTTGGTTCTATACCACACCCATATTGATTTTCATAACCAGAGGGTGTATTTTACATCACCTGAGGGAAATACTTACATTCATAAGGGAGAACAGAATTTATAGGCGAGTTTATATGAACCAGATCATCATGGTATGGGAAAAGTGGCATCCCATATGACTAGTATCTTTATGATAGATTAGGAAATGTAACATACAAAATTCACTCATACAATGGATCATTTTTGTGACATCTTACTTGATGAATTATATAGATTTGTTCTTATTATAGAGGTAGAGTTCACCATTGATCTAGTTCCAGGAGTATCACCATTTTCCATTACTCCATATAGGATGGAATCCATAGAGCTCTAGGAACTCAAGAATTAGTTGGATGACTTAGAAGAGAAGGGTTTTATATGACCCAGTACTTTGCTATGGGGTTCATCTATCTTTTTTTCCAAGAAGGAAGATAGTACCCTCAAGTTGTGTGTGGATTAATGATGGTTGAACCAGATTATGATAATGAACTAGTATCCACTACATTGAATATATTACCTCTTTGATCAAATCTGAGGAGTGAGGGTGTTTTCAATGATTTATTTGGGGTTAGGATACCATTAGGTGTGAGTCAGGAATTCAGACATACCTTGTACAACATTCCAAAGTAGGTATGGTATTTATGAGTAACTAGTAATTCCATTTAGTCTCACAAATAATCCATCTATTTTCATGGCTCTGATGAATCAGGTTTTCCACCCATACCTAGATTCATTTGTGACAATATTTGTAGAAAACATCTTGGTGTATTCCCATAACTGACATGACCATTAAAAAAATATTGATATCATGTTGAATATACTAATATAGCACCATATATATGCTATGATCACTAAATTACACTTTGGTATCTATAAGGTTCACTTCCTAGGTTATATTAGTTTAGAAGAAGGGGTATCTATTGACATAGAGAAACTGAGTGTCATGGTTTTCTAGGAGCATCCCAAGAATGTCTTTGACATAAAAAATTTCTTGTGGCTAGATGGTTATTACAAGAATTTCATTTAGGACTTCTCATTCCTAGAATATCCTCTTATAACCTTTAATAAAAAGGGTGTGGAGTTCTTATGGTCTGAAGACTATGATACAAACTTTCAATAGTTGAAAGGGTGACTGAATTTAGTATTGATCCTAATTATAACAGTGTTTGGTAGAGGATATATAGTTTATTATGATGCAAAAGGAATCAATATAGGAGTAGTTTTGATGTAGGGAGATCAAGTTTTACCATATAGGTCTTTCCAGCTGAAACCTCATGAGAGGAACTACCCCACACATGACCTCAATCTAGTTGTCGCAGTTCATGATTTATGCTATTGGAGATGCTATTTATTGGGAGAAGGATTCATTGTTTATATATATAAAAATATTGTCAAATATATTTTAACACCCCAAGCTTCCACGGTATGCTTCTCTTTGAATAATACAATAGCGTGTGTTGTACGCAACTTTAAGTTCTAACACACACCACAACCAATCAAACTAGCCATTATGAATAGTAATACCCACATTTTTAAATTTTATAAATTTTATCTTTCAAAATGGACTTCATTTTTGGATTCGTAATATCAAAATTATCCTAGGATGAAATTTTGGTACTTTTCTGATAACTTTTATATTTTGATGAATAGTGAAAATTACTAAATTTTTATTAAAAACAACTTATTTAATCGAAATAATTAATAGTGATAAATTATTAATTTTAGTGGTTTTAAAGTATATTTAGAATATATTTTTACCATTTAATACAATGTTGGTCATTGTACATAATGTTACAATTAAACTGGACATAAACAAGTATCAATATTTTGATAGTTATTATTTCTTAAAAACACGCTTTTTGTTTTGACAGCGGGAATTAATTTTGAATTAATTTCTGCCACTTCTGTGTTTTGAATTTGGAAAAATTTATTCCATATTTGGAATCAGGATGTTCAAATTATGTAAATAGGTAACTTTAATTTTTAGATATTTTGAATAATTACTTCGGTAAATATTTTATTTACCATGGTTAAAGGGTAAATCCGGTAAATAAGGGTAAAAGAATAATATTATAATAATAATAAATTATCCTAAAACATGTCCTAACCTTATTGGTGGATACATGTCCAACCATGGGCATCTTTGGGTTGATTTTGGGACCCCATGGAGCCACTTGTAGGTGATAGGGGCACTTTATATTAATTAAGTTAAAGTAAATACAAAAAAGACATAAGCATATAACTTTTAGAAAAACAATTTTTACATAGGTTTATATATGTTTTATTTTCGACTATAAATATTAATTATAAATATAAAAAGATTTAATACATAATAGTATTTTATTTATAATTTTTAGACATTAAATAATTTAATTTATTTATTACACAATGATGAAGCAGTAATTACCGTATTAATGAAAGATTAAGATAATTGATATAATAAATACAAAAATAAATGTAATTTGAGACTTTTTATAAATTAAAATAATTTTCTAGGTTACTATAACACATTAGGTTGTTTATATAATTTTTTTTCGAAGTAATAATGCTGTTAAGAATTTATCAAAAACAAAATACCCAATAGTGTCAAAATTGACATAAAAGGGTTTTTAAAACAAATATTATATTATTAATTTATATTCAATTCCTAAAAATATAAGTTTCAGCCAAGAGACTTATATCATGATAGGTTTATCATTAAAGGACCACTTGGGGGTCTCTTGGAGGTATATAGTAAGTTTATTAACTATATAATATAAAAATACAAAGTGACATGGTAAGTGTCAAACTAATTAACTAAGAGTTAAAACTAAAAGATAAGGTTAATATAATGACCCAAACCAGTCTAAATTCTATTTGTTGAGTGGTTTTCAACCCATACCCACCTTAAACTTTTAATAATACACTTTGGAGCCATTAGAAACCGAATATGAATTTATTATAAAATAATATTTCTAGTTTTTCAAAATGTTCCCCTCACCCCTCTTATAAAAGGGCACTCCCCCTTCTCACTAATTCACACATTCAAAACCTTTTGGCTCAGCCAACCCCTACCCAAATATCCTCTCAACTTCCATCAATTCAACCTAGAGGCCTTAGTTTGATCAGAAATCCAATATAAGGATCCCTTTTGATCAAGTCAAAAGGAAGAACCCGAAGAAGAGGAGGTTAGCCTACCCTCAACCAAGGAAAAGTACAAGGTAAGGGGTTTTCATATCACTCCTTATTCCCGTGAGATTCATGCCATATTGCCACTATTACCTTTTTGTGGTGTATGTACTTCCCATAATTGTATTCTTTATGTAATAAACTTTAATTTATATGTATTTACATATTCATTGTATGATACCTCTTTCATGGGGCGTATGTTTTGTAAGTTACCAAATTGGTAAGGATTTATTTCACAATCTCTTCATTATACAAGGTTTTTTATATGTAATTATCTACTGGGACCTCTTTATCATCCACATCCATGTTTATTAAAAATGTATTTCAAAACATTCTTACTATTTTACAGAATATGGGTTAAAGTCATTTATACCCTTTTTTGACTTTTAATAAGAATTTTATAAAGGAATCTTTCTTTCGTTTTCCAAACAAGGTCCTTTTTAAAATTTTCGACAGAATTAAGGTAAGAATGTCTTTTTTTTAACTTATACGACGGGTGCGGCTATTTTCCGCCATTATGAAATCTTTGAATCTTTCCTTACAAGATTATAAGATTATTTTCAAAGTAAATGTTTTTTTATAATTATGTGACTTTTAAATGATTTAAAAAAAGAGATATTTCTCTCAAATAGTTTTGATTTCATATATGTCAACATCCTTTGATAAAGTTTACACTTTTTTGAAGTTGATTTATTATGATACAAATCATCCATATTGTATTTAAGGTTTTGTGATATGTTTGACTATGGATGAGTTATTTTTATTCCATTAATGGTTTATGATTAATGTTTTGGCATGATAGTTTTAATTCGAATGTTTATTTTATAGTTCATCCTCTTATTAAGATGAATGTGTTGGACTAGTAAGTTCCAGGTTGGGGACTGGTAAAAGTAAGCCCTCCGGGTTGGGGTCCGGTTACAGCAGACCCTCCGGGTTGGAGTCCGTTTATAGAGGCTCTCCGGGATAGAGTTCGGTTACAGAGGATCTCTGGGTTGGGTTCCAGTTACAATTATCCCTTAGGTCTTGGCACGAGGCCTTGACATAGAAATTAAAGTTCGGCATTATGAATTCCATCATTATGAAAGTGGTTATTGATATTGCATGTGATTATTCGACTAGTAGAATATCCATGTGAATAAGTAAATGGAATTATTTTTTTTATCTTTGACATATTATGTTGAAGTTCAAGTTTAAAAGGATTTTGTTTTAGCTATACATTGCCTTAAATGTTTATGCTTATTTATGAATGTTTCCGCTATATTGTTATCCTTAATGAGTATCTGAGCTCACACCTTTAAATGTTTTATTTTTACCAGGATGTGAAGAAGTAATTTATGAATGACCTGTAGGGATAATATGAGGGGATATGAAGACAAGATGTTGTTGTATTAGTTTTCACTTTATGATGTAATGTAAACTTTATGAATGTATCTAGTTATTGAAAGGTTACTAAACTAATCGTTCTTTCAAGACTTGATATTTCTTATGATCATGCCAATGTTATGTAATAATGCACCGACTCTAGGCAACTGGGGTCGGGGCATTACAGTTGGTATCAAAATAAGTTTAATACAAACATTTGAAGCTAGATTTATATAATCTCTGATTAAAGCACATAGACCTAAGATGGACTTTGAGGATTAGTATAGAAGAACTTCCTAGAATTTTGGTATTATAGAGATTTTGTGAGTTTTTTGAGAAATAAATCCATGTCTAGATATGAGAAGGTAGAGGCGGCTTTGGCACAGATGTACCTAGGAGTAAAACCCAAAAACACCGCTTTGATCTAGACTCGAATGAGAACTGGTGCACGACAATGGGCCTTACTGCACTCATGGTTACGACACTCCCAGGGGATATGCTTAGGATAATTCTCATTTTATTTATGAACTATTATGAAGGGTTTATGAGTATATACTTCCTCAAAGAAAACATTTTTATGATTATGGATTATATCCATAAACTGTTCAATTTATGTTAAGTGTTTTACAAGTATGGAATTATGTATTTTGATTCATAAACTGATCTAGTTTATTCCATTGTTTAGAAATGGCACTTAGTGGAATAAATGGAAACCATATCAATTCATGCACTCCATGTAGGTATTTCCCTCCTACTCAAGATAATTATAGTGGAGTTGGTGATGTAACTGGTGATGACCAGCTTATCACCATACTGGGAAAACTCACTCAGGTTATGAATAATAACCTTACCCGTATGGAGCACCCTGATCCACAGCATGGAGGATCAATGTTAGATAACTTCATTATGAAAAAACCACCAACATTCAATGGGAGTAAAAATCCATTGATAGATAAGCAATGGATAAGTTCCCTAGAGAAAATATTTCAGGCTTTGGGGAGTAGTGAAAGGGAAAAAGTTATCATGGCAATTTACCGCCTCACTAGAGATGATGATAAATGGTGTTCATTGATTCAAAACATGAAGGAAGATGATGAAGTATCAAATATGGAATGGTGGGAGTTTAAAGATCTGTTTTTAGAAAAATACTTTCCTCGTGACCATCGAGCAGATATGGAAAGGAAATTTCTGAGTCTGAGGCAAAAGGAGGATGAGAATGTCACAAAATATGAGGATAACTTTACAAGGTTAGAAAGGTATGCTAGAGATTATATATGTAACCCAAGAAGTAAGATTGATCGTTTCTTTAATGGGTTTAAACCATTTCTCCGTCGAGCATTAGTATCACAATCCTTCTCATCGTACGAAGATATTGTCTCATGTGCTATCAAGACAAAAAAGGAATTCTATAAGTCTTATGACAACAAAGTAAAGAAAGAGAAGAAGATAATGGAGGATAAAGATACAGATAAAGGGAAAAAGGGAAATAAGTATTTTCCATTATGTGATAATTTTGGTAAGAAACACCCTAGTACTTTCCTAAAAGGAATGGGAGTTTGTTACAAAATTGGAGAAAAAGGTCACCAGACTTGTGATTGCAAGGGAAAGAAAGAGGATGCCAATGTTGAATGCTACAATTGTAGAGAAATGGGACATTATGAAAATGAATTCCCTAAGCATCAAGGAAACTTACCTCAGAAAAGGCCAAGGGAGAAAGGCCAAGCTTATGTTGTTACTACAGATGAAGTTGAATAATTAATGTATTTGTGTTTTTGGACTCAAGGATTATATTATGGTTAAAAGAATAATGTGATATATATAAGGATTTTACTATAGTACTTGTTTATTTCATTAAGGTTTTAATATGATGAAGGTAATCATATTTTTAGTATGTGACAATAAGAATCATTACTTTGTTTTGGGAATCTGATGTTACAACTGATTTTGGAATTTTGAAACCTTTAAGAGAGAGAATTTGGAAAGAAGTATTTTGGATAACTATAAAGGTCGGAATGGATTATGTTGAACTTTGGATAGTATGGATTAATGTTAAATAATTTATTAATATTATTTTTGGGATATTATAATACTATAGTTTTAGGAAAAGGACAACCTGCAGGTCGGGGGATAACCCGTCGTGTCGGACAAAGCTGCTGGAATCGAACCCACAACTATAGTGCGACAAGACTTTATTACCTACCACTAGCCTACAGGAAGTCCCTAGTTATTAAAAAATATTTTCCCAATCTAAATGGTATGTGTTAATATTTGGAACCTTGTATGATTAGGATAAATATAATATTTTTGAGTTCAATTATCTTTTTGAGTGAAATATGAGTTTGTGAGAGAAATTAGTTGAAGGTTGAAACTCTACTTATCACGTATATATATATATATATATATATACCTCTCTCTTATAAATTAATTATTAAACTTTAGGAAAGGTATATAAAAAAATGCGTTATCCTAATAACTTATGTTTTGTTGAATTGATGATATTTTAAATCACCATAGATTGAAGGCTTTGAGGCCCTCAATTTTACACTTGTTTATGATTGATGACCTCAATCAATCCCTACAAATATTTAAATTTTTCCTCCAATTATGTGTCTCTAATTACCAACAATGTTATCCTAATCGAGATCATAATTTGGTGGTGATTTTTCATTTCTCTTTCCATCTTATTAAGGCAAAATTTTATGAACCTTATTTCCGATGTGGGTTTTCCACAAAGGTATTTTCTACTTTCAACCTTTTATTTTCGAAGAACAATTTCAAATTGCAAGGATGAAATTTATTTAAGGAGGGGAGAATGTAACACCCCAAGCTTCCACGGTATGCTTCTCTTTGAATAATACAGTAGCCTGTGTTGTACGCAACTTCGAGTTCTAACACACCACAACCAATCAAACTAGCCATTATGAATAGTAATACCAAATTTTGAAATTTTATAAATTTTATATTTCAAAATGGACTTCATTTTTGGATTCAGAATATCGAAATTATCCTAGGATGAAATTTTGGTACTTTTCGGATAACTTTTATATTTTGATGAATAGTGAAAATTACAAATTTTTTATTAAAAACAACTTTTTTAATCGAAATAATTATTAGTGATAAATTATGAATTTGAGTGGTTTTAAAGTATATTTAGAATATATTTTTACCATTTAATACAATTTTTGTCATTGGACATAATGTCACAATTAAACGGGACATAAACAAGTATCAATCTTTTGATAATTATTATTTCTTAAAAACACGCTTTTTGTTTTGACAGCGGGAATTAATTTTAAATTAATTTCTGCCACTTCTGTGTTTTGAATTTGGAAAAAATGGATTAAATATTTGGAATCAGTATGTCCAAATTGTGTAAATAGGTAACTTTCATTTTTAGACATTTTGAATAATTACTTCGGTAAATATTTTATTTACCATGGTTAAAGGGTAAATCTGGTAAATAAGGGTAAAAGAATAATATTATAATAATAATAAATTACCCTAAAATGTGTCCTAACCTTATTGGTGGATACATGTCCGACCATGGACATATTTTGGTCTATTTTGGGACCGCATGGAGCCACTTGTAGGTGATAGGGACACTTTATATTAATTAAGTTAAAAGTAAATACAAAAATGACATAAGCATATATCTTTTAGAAATTTTTTTTTACATAGGGTTATATATGTTATATTTTATACTATAAATATTAATTAGAAATATAAAAATATTTCCCACATAATAGTATTTTATTTATAATTTTTATACATTAAATAATTTAATTTATTTATGACACAATGATGATGCAGTAATTACCGTATTAATGAAAGATTAAGATAATTGATATTATAAATACCAAAATAAATGTAATTTGAGACTTTTTATAAATTACAATAATTTTCTAGGTTACTATGACATATTATGATTGTTTATATAAAATTATTTCGAAGTAATAATGCTGTTAAGAATTTATCAAACACAAAATACCCAATAGTTTCAAAATTGACATAAAAGAGTTTTTAAAAAAAATATTATATTATTAATTTATATTCAATTCTTAAAAATCTAAGGTTCGGCCAAGAGACTTATATCATGATAGGTGTATCATTAATGGACCACTTGGGGGTCACTTGGAGGTATATAGTAAGTTTATTAACTATATAATATAAAAATACAAAGTGACATGGTAAGTGTCAAACTAATTAACTAAGAGTTAAAACTAAAAGATAAGGTTAATATAATGACCCAAACCTGTCTAAATTCTATTGGTTTAGTGGTTTTCGACCCATACCCACCTTAAACTTTTAATAATCCACTTTGGAGCCATTATAAATCAAATATGAATTTATTATAAAATAATATTTCTATCGTTTCCAAAGGTGCCCCTCACCCCTATTATAAAAGGGAACTCCCCCTTCTCACTAATTAACACATTCAAAGCCTTTTGGATCGGCCAAACCATGCCCAAATATCCTCTCAACTTCCCTCAATTCAACCTAGAGGCCTTATTTTGATCAGAAATCCAACCTAAGGATCCCTTTTGATCAAATCAAAAGGAATAACCCGAAGAAGAGGAGGTTAGCCTACCCTCAACCAAGGAAAAGTACAAGGTAAGGGGTTTTCATCTCACTCCTTATTCCCATGAGATTCATGCCATATTGCCACTATTTCCTTTTTTGTGGTGTATGTACTGTCCATAATTGTATTCTTTATGTAATACACTTTAATTTATGTGTATTTACATATTCATTATATGATACCTCTTTCATGGGGTGTATGTTTCGTAAGTTACCAAATTAGTAAGGATTTATTTCACAATATCTTCATTATCCGAGGTTGTTTATACGTAATTATCTTCTGGGACCTCTTTATCATCCACATCCATGTTTCTTAAAAATATATTTCAAAACATTATTACTATTTTACAGAATATGGGTTAAAGTCATTTATACCCTTGTTTGACTTTTTATAAGAAGTTTATAAAGGAATCTTTCCATCGTTTTCCACACAAGGTATTTTTTAACCTTTTTGACAGAATTAAGGTAAGAATTTCTTTTTTTTAACTTATACGGCGAGTGCGGCTATTTTCCACCATTATACAATCTTTGAAGATTCCCTTACAAGCTTATAAGAATATTTTCAAAGTAAATGTTTTTTTTATAATTATGTGACTTTTAAATGATTAAAAAAAAAGAGATATTTCTCTCAAATAGTTTTGATTTCATCTATGTCAACATCCTTTGATAAATTTTACACTTTTTTGAAGTTTATTTATTATGATACCAATCATCCATATTTTATTTAAGGTTTTGTGATATGTTTGACTATGGATGAGTTATTTTTATGCCATTAATGGTTTATGATTAATGTTTTGGCATGCTAGTTTTAATTCGAATGTTTATGTTATAGTTCATCCTCTTCTTAAGATGAATGTGTTGGACTAGTAAGTTCTGGGTTGGGGACCGGTAAAAGTAAGCCCTCCGGGTTGGGGTCCGGTTACAGCAGACCCTCCGGGTTGGTGTCCGGTTATTAGAGGCACTCTAGGTTGGTGTCCAGTTATTAGAGGCACTCCGGGTTGGAGTTCAGTTACAGAGGCTCTCTAGGATGGAGTCCGGTTACAAAGGCTCCCCATGTTGGGTTCTGGTTACAGTTATCCCTTAGGTCTTGGTACGAGGCCTTGACACAAAAATTAAAGTTCGGCATTATGCATTCCATCATTATGAAAGTGGTTATTGATATTGCATGTGATTATTCGACTAGTAGAATATCCATGTGAATAAGTAAATGGTATTATTTCATTTTATCTTTGCCATATTATGCTAAATCTCAAGTTTAAAAGGCTTTTGTTTTATCTATACATTTCCTTAAATGTTTATGCTTATTTATGAATGCTTCCGCTATATTTTTATCCTTAATGAGCATCTGAGCTCACCCCTTTCAATGTTTTAATTTTCCCAGGATGTGAAGAAGTAATTTATGAATGACTTGTAGGGATAATATGAGGGGATATGAATACAAGATGTTGTTGTAGTAGTTTTCACTTTATGATGTAATGTAAATTTTATGAATGTATCTAGTTATTCCAAGGCTAATAAACTAATCGGTCTTTCGAGACTTGATATTTCTTGTGATCATGCCAATGTTATGTAATAATGCACCGACTCTGGGAAACTGGGGTTGGGGCGTTACATACATTTCCTCATAGTGATATTTGAAACTTAGGAAGTGAAGTTGGGTAGAATACCTAAATTTTTTCAACTTTGTGCTTACTTATACACCTAAAAAGGGAAATTCATTAGCTGAATCCCTAATCTGGAAGACACAGACATAGGCCATACAGGAGGCCATGGTGAGTGGTAGTTGATGGCCTTGTTTTATGAGATGAACCCAAAGGTTCAGGAATTTAATGGGAATCCTATTTTAGTAGCCTTGGTAGTGAAATCCTCCCTTATAGAATGATTAAGGATGAGAAAACTTTCAGATTCTGAGAGCCTAATCACTATGGAGAGTGTTTCAAGTGAAGACCGACCTCCTTTTTTGGGTTATGGAGAGGATGAAGTTTTTCACTTTCATAGAAATATCTGGGTCCCTTCAAACATACATGAAGACTTGATGTAGGAATATCATGATTCTATTTGGTAAGTTCACCATGGGATTACCAAGATGTACATAGACATAAATTTTTAGTATCAGTGTCCGAGTATTAAGAGGTATATTGTAGGATTTATCACTCGGTTCTCCAATTGTTAGTAGGTGAAGGATGAGAACCACCAGTTTGATGGACTTATTCATCCCTTTTCAATTCCTGAGTAGAAATGGAATGATGCCACTATGGATTTTATGATAGGTTTTCCGATATACCCTCAAGAAAGTGATGCAGTATGGGTGATCATTTATAGTTTTACCATGGTCACTCTCTTCCTACCTATTTGAGAGACCTTCTCAATTGATAAGATCAAGAGAATTTATATCTAATAGATTTTTCACCTCTATAGTGTTACCTATTCTCTAATATCGAACTAAGATTCCCAGTTTATGTCATTGTTCTAGTAGGGGTTATAGAAATCACTAGCTTCATAGGTGCTCTTGAGTATAGAATATTACCTTCATACTAAAAGGTAGTTTGAACAGATGATACTGGTGTCAGAGAGCATAATCGAGGCATGTGTCCATGATTTTATAGGTTCATAGAAAAAAATTACACCTATCATTGAGTTTTTCTATAATAATATTTTTTATGAAACTATTTAGATGGATCCTTATGTGGCCCTTTACAGTAGGTCATGCCATTTACCCCTTTGATGGTTAGAGGTAGGAGATATAGTGCTACTGGGTCCTCATCTCATTCAAGATAATTCAGAGAAATTACAAATAATTTAGAAGAATATGTCTATAGCTCAGTTTAGGAATTAGTCTTATATATATCGTCACCATAGACCTATAGAGTTCACGGTGGGACATCAAGTCATTCTACGAGTTTCTCCTAGATTGGGTCATAAATGTATTCAAAGAAATGGAAATCTATCAACTCATTACGTTGGGACTTTAGAGATATTGGAGAAAGTCAGTCCAACAACCTATCAATTGAATTTAACTTATAGGTACAATGTCATGCATGATGTATTCCATGTATCAAAACTTCACTATTATCACTCTGAATCGACTCATTCATTTGATCTTGATAATATCAACTTTGAGGGGGATGTGTTCTTTTTGGGGAATCCATTATGCATCATTGGTTGAAGTAGGAAGAATCTTTGAGGTAGGTTAGTTCCACTAGTTTTGGTGATATGGAATCTTGTCCATGTGCAAGATGAGATTTGGGAGCAATATGCCGATGTAAGTGCTTAGTGGTTGAGAATTTTCTCAAAATATGCTTTACCACCCTCAGAAGGGAAACTTAAGGATTAGTTGTTTTAAGAAGGGAAGGTTGTAACATCCCAGCTTTGTTGAAGAGGTATATACACTTATAATACTATTAAAAACATATCATTTTTATGTTAATAATGTGATTAAGAATCTAAGGAATGTTTTGGGAGAGTTTGGGGATTTTTTAGAGCCCGAATCTATAGAAATTGGAGATACAGATTGAGCTACATGGTTAGATCAAAATTAGTGTTAACCATGCGATTCAACCATGTAGAGTGATCAGTGCACAGTAGAGGGATACACATTTTTCCCTAACAATGTGACCCAGGATACACACCCATGTGGGTGCTACATACTTTTTAGTAGAGGGATTTTGAACAAGGTTCACACGGTTAGCCAAACCATTTGGCTAGCCCATGCGAGGGGTGTCCTTGGGTAGTGGCTGGAACACAATTGGTACTTGGTTTGTCTAACTGTGTATCCAAACTAGGTGACACATTTAATGATAGTGAATTTACCATTTTCCCATTAAATTATTTAAAAAACTTAAACCCTTTCTCTTCTCCTCCAGTAGATATCTCCTCTCCCACATGAAGCCTCTCCTTAAGCCTAAGCTAGGATTTTCGTTTGCTTCTCTATTATAACTCAGAATAAACCACCATTCATATCATTGGATTTATCTTAAAAATATCTTATCATCTTACTTCCATTCATATTTTACTTCACCCTATGATATGATATTTCGGTGTGATATCATATACACTATTTTTAGAAAATTTATCCATTCTTTTGATTTCTCCCATTTTGGCTTGATTCAAAGGATGAAAATGGATGAGGGGTCATCTACGAAACTAAGGAAGGTGTTTTAGTTATTTTATATAATGTATCTTTTCATTTATATTTTTCACTATTGTGACACATTCCAAACTTCTTGGTGTTTCCTCTATAGTGGGTAATTAATTAAATTAAATGTTGAACTTATGTGAAAAAGGACCCAAGATTCCCTTGAATCAACACTGTGATTATTTTTCCTTAATATGAGCTAACCCTATGGGTGTTCCCATATTTAAAGGTGTAAGAGCCTTATTATTTTGTGATTATCTTTTAATTAATAACTAGGGTGTATTAATTACCTTGCAATGAATGAAATGGAATGGGAATTTCATAAGATAAAGTACTTTCTAAGTGTTTAGGACCCAATAATTTATTCCATAGTTTGAATTGATTGAATTAAATGAACTGAATAAATTTTTAAAAATGATTGCGGATGTGGTATGAGTTAGTTATGACCATAAAATTCCCTTCACTTTAATTTGAGGGTGATACAGGGGTCTTTGATTAAGGAATCCTTAGACAGGTTCATCGTGCTTCATAATTAGATATGGGAATGATTATCCTTATCCTGGGAGTGGTAATTGGATTCTTTATAGAATTCCTTGGATGGGATTACTGGATAGATTACTTACCTACCCATGGGAGATACCGGTTCCCTAGGGGGTAACCATGGACAAGATTAGTGGAATGATGGTTATACCATGCTATGAGTGATACTCAGTCCCCTATGTGAGATATCTGGGATGGGCTCAGAGGGTCCTGCTTTACACCATGCCGAGAGTGATACTCAAGATTATTTTATGTATTTACTTAGAAAGACTCTTATGGTGTTGGGTATTTGTAAAAATCCTAGTTTTATACTTGATTTTCTTTATACAGTTCACCTTATATGGTCCCAAGATTATGATTAATTAAATTATATTGATTCCTTCTGTATAAATACAATAATGCTAATTTAGAAAATTAAAGGATGCATATGCCAAGAAAAACAACATGCTTGGGTATGGTCCATTCATGATACTTACCTTGTTGAAATGATTAGTTATTCATCCTTTAATGTATGCCTAAGAACCTTTTTACACCCATATTATATCTATAAAATTTGACCTTGATTCATACATATTCAAATTAGGCCAAAACAGGTAGATTTTATTGGGTGTTCCATGAGGATCCCAGTCTGATGTAATTATTTATTTATCGCATTGAATTTATTATGTACCTGCACACTGATATTTTATATGTAAATACTTTATTGTTTTAGAAATAATTAGTGGTGGACTACTGAGTATATCTCACAACCTTCTTGGGCCTCCTTTGGTATCTGAGTATACTTCCTGATTGTAGGTGTAGATAAAGGAAATCGTTTATCTTCCAATGCTTGATTTTCAGTACAAGGTTGGAGTACAAGAGCAGAGGATTGAGTCTATGCTTGTGATTTTAGTAGAGTAACATTTTGGTATTTTTTATTTAGTATGTGGTATATTGATAATTCCCCTATATCCAATGTACCTCTTTTTTTATAGCTATATGACATGATCATCATCACCATTTGTATCTATTTATGATCGATATTCCTCTTATTTATTTATTTGGATGATTTATTATTCTAATGCTTCTTATTTATTACTACTTCCTCTAGTTAATTTTATTATTTACCACTATGGCTACTCTGATCATGAGGGTATGGTATCTCCACTATACCATAAAATACCCTTACTTCTAGTTAGTTGATTCTTGCATTTGAGGTGGTGCACTTGAGGTAATGTGGCCAACCATCTCAGGGAAACTCTTAGTGGATTTTGGGGAGGGACACTACACTAACCAAGTTTGAAACTTTGTGGATTCAATTGAATAATTGAAACCCATAGGTATAAAGTGGATTTTATATAAGAAAAATTACATAGATGGTATAATTTCTACCTACAAATTACACCTAGTTGCAAAAGGTTACAAGAAAATTCATGGTATTGGATATGAAAAAACCTTTTCACCTATTACAATGATTAAGTACATTTAGATATTTTTTTGATGGAATATCAATTTTATTATAAGATATATCAAATGGATGTAAAAACTATTTTACTTAATGGGAATTTAGTTAAGAATGTGCATATGATACAACCCAAAGGTTTTGAAAAACCATGTGAGACTAATATGGAATTCATGCTAAAATTATCCATTTATAGATCAAATAAAGATTCTCAAAGTTTGAATATCCAGTTTGATAATGCAATCAAAGAGTTTTATTTCATCAAGAACATGAATTATTCATGTGTATATAAATATATTAGTGGGAGTACAATAGTATATTGTATGTGGATTTCATATTACTAATCATAAATTACATCCTGACACTTACCTATGTGAAGATGTAGTCAAGAAAGTTATTCTCAATGAAACATATAGGTGAAATTACCTATATACTGGGTATATAGATCTATAGAGATAGATCTAAGAGTTTTTTTGGACTTATTTAGGACACTTACAATGAAAAATTGCTAAAAAAATTTAACATAGAGAACTCCAAGAAAGGGTCTTTACCAGGGTTACATGACAAAAATATTATTAAAATTAAAAATCCTTCTAAAGAGTTAGTAAGGATTGATATAATTACCTATTGATTAACCATAGGGTCTATCATGTATTTTATATAGTGTACCCAAACTAATTTTACTTAAGCTTTAATAATAACTAGCAGATATAAATACAATCCCAAAGAGGGTCACTAGATTACTATAAAGAACATTATTAAGTACTTGATAAGGACTAAGGGTATGTTCCTGGACTTTGGTGGAGAGGATGAGCTCTATGTAAAGGTTTATACAAATTCTAGTTTTCAATATGATAGAGATGATATGAAATATCAATATTGTTTCATCTTTTGCATAAATGGTGGAGATATTAGTTGGTATAGTTCTAAGAAATTAACCATAGAGGAATCAACAACATATGTAGAGTTTATTTCAGAATTAGATGATGCAAAGGAAGTTTTTTAGTCTAGGAATTTCATTTTTGAACTGGAGGTGGTTCCTAGAATTGAGGGAGAAATCAATATTTACTATGATAACAATGGGGCTATTTTTCAGGATAAGGAACCATAGTTTCTCCAAAGGGACAAAAAAATTATTCACAAATACCATATTATATGAGAAATTGTTGAGGGGGTGATGTAATGATCTTTAGGGTGGATACATATGAAAATATAGTGGATCCATTGATGAAATCATTATCTCCACAGAAGTATGAGGGTCATGTATAGTTTCTTGATATATAATACTTAAAATATTTATGTAAAGGATTAATAATGTATCATGTTATTATAAGAAAGGAAAAATCCATTTATCATTCATTCATGTGTGTTACAACTTACTTTACATGAACAATGGAATTTCCTCTCAAAGTATGAATTTTAGTTTTCCCTAATAAAAAATCATCATGGAGTATTATGGGTTGTTATGGTATGTTAATATTAGCTTTAATAGAATATTATAATCATTACAAAGGGTTGAATATGAGATATTAAGAATAAATAGATGAGTTAATAAGTAGAGACTTATTACTTTGATAAACATGATAAATTATATCGTATGGAATGTCATATAGACATCAATATAATTATGGGTGTATAATTTTTATCAATCTTACTTACCTGATGTTGATAAGATGAATAACATGAGAACATTCATATTTGGATACCTTTCTTACATAATTCATTACAACTTAGCTAATTTGGTGGTGGTTGTATATGTTTCTGATCATGACATCAGTTGGAGTATAACCAAGATGGAATTTGACCACCTATATGATGAGTAAAGAAATATAGACCTTGATTTAATTAGATAGAGGAAAATCATTAACATTATTATTTGAATCACATACATTGTTTCCAACTACTTGGATAATGGATTAGTGATGTACTCATATGTTAGATGAATGCCATGCGATGTATTCATCAAATCATTTAGTCTTTTTTAAATATTCAAGAAAAGATGGGATGTCTTATAATAGATTGACATTATTCAGTATCTAGTTGTCAATTAATGTCAAGGAAAAATGTATTTTATAGGGATACATATGATTTATATGATATATCTTATAGTGGATATGTTTTGTTTAAATATATGAGTATATTTTATAAAGATCACACCGGAACCCTTAGTAGCTTGAGTAGCACTGATTCTTTACTATAGGCCTCTCCTTGCTTACATATATGAAATAGGGATTTAATATTTGTTTTTAATGTTACTATGGCCTATAGGGACACACTTTTAAGCATTTGGATAAGGATTAAAATTTATAGACAATGTGTTTATTCTAAAATGAAGAGATTTTGATGAAACTGTATACTAAATGAGTTTTAGATGGATTCACAAAGAGTTGTGAAGTTTGGAAGAAATTATTTATAAAAGTTTTACTAAAAGTGGGATATATTTGAAATTATATTAAAATTATATGTATATAATTGATATAGATTAAGAATATGCTGGATCCAATATATCCTTAAGAATTAGCCTAAGGTTATATTGTTGCAAATGTATCCTAGTTGCATATGATACAACATGAGGGTGCATGAATATGCCACCTATCTTCCATGAGGTCTTAATAAAATATATTAATGACTTTGAATACATTCATTAAATTAGTTTAATTCAATTATTTATGAGACACATTTCAAGGGTGTAGTTTGACGACACCCGACTTACCTATCATGTTATTCATTCCTAGAGGAAAGTCACACATCACCAATATAAAGGGAGTTCTATAATTGATATGGGTGTTGATCATGAGAACATTAGAAGTTATGATGATAAGAAGTTTCATGAAAAGTCTTATAAAAAATACCACTTCTTCACGTATCTTTGTTCATCACAAATAGAAAATGTGATAACACCCCTATCAAAAAATGAAAATCTCCATGATAAAATCCTGAATCCTTCATCCAGTGGATCACATGAAGAGGTAGGAAACTTGTATTTTATGATCTTGTGATCACTATAAAACAATAATCCACTGGATATGAAGTTGGAAGTTGTTGCAAATGCATTAAAAGTATATTTGGTTTTTAGTGTTTTTTCATGCATGTTTGTATTTTTTTGAGGGCAGATTAGTTTTCTTCTATTTCCTAGGATCATAGGGTGATCCCCTAAGTAAAAATAATTATATTATTACATTAAATCATTTAATTAAGTATATCAACAGAAAATGCATCTTTAATATCAAGTGGGATTGAAAGGATCATGTGGGAAGGTATCATGCAAGACTAGTAGTTAAAGGATATAATCAGAAGGAAATTATTTATTTTAATGAAATATTTTATCTTTTTGTTAGACTGAAAACTACTTAGGTATTTCTAGTGATGTGTTATTCATACCATTTACATTTATTATAGCTACATACAAAGAAAACTTTTCTCCATGGTGATATTGATAAATAAATCTATATACTTCAATAGGAAGGTTTTGGAGGATAAGTTAAAGAGAAATTAGTTTATAGGTTAGAAGAATATTTGTACGGTATCAAGTAGGAACCAATGTATTGATAAAAGTGACATGATTTCTATATCATGAGCCTTGTATATAGAAGAATTCATTCAGATCATTGTGTATATTTTAGGGGTTCAGATAGTATTGATTTTATCATTCTTATGTTGTATGTGGATAACATATTGTTTGTAGTCCTTAACAATGATTAGATCTAGGAGAAAAAGGCACATTTGTCTTGAGAGTTTGACATGAAAGACTTGGGTACTGGAAAGAAGAATATTGAGATGCATATTTACTGATATAATAATAATGGGATAATTTGTATATCAAAAAATAATTACTTAAGGAAATCCTTCAAATGTATCAATATGAAAAACTATAAGAAAATATCTAACCCACTTCTTATTAATTTCAAGTTATCCTCTATGATGGGTCCTAGAAGTTAAGTAGAGGGGTTGTAGGATTATCAAGTACTATATTCATTAGTAACGGGGAGTTTGATGTTCATTATGGTTTATACTAGATCATGAATTGTATATGTAGTGTGAGCAGTTAGTTGGTACATGGTAAATCTAGGATGGGAGAATTGGGACATAGTGAATATGACCCTAATATATATAATGGGGACCTCATATGTTTCATTATTTTATAGAGGATTAAATTTCACTATTAGAGGCTATGCTAATTTAGATTTTCTATGCGTTTTTTGTAGGAATAAATCCACTAATGGTTATCTGTTTACTCTTACAGGAGGATCTTTGAGTTGAATTTCAAATTCACAGTCATTTTTGGATTTATTACTGAATGAGGTGGAGTACATGGTAGCTTCATGATATTGCAAATATACAATTTATATGAGAAGGTTGTTGGAAGATATTGGGCATAAAAACAGATAGATTCTATTTTTTTTTGTAAAAGTAAAAGAATATTTAATATTTTAAGGAATATATTTTCATTAAAAGACAAAGAATGTTGGGGTAAAATATAACTTTTTTTGAGAAGTAGTGGAGAAAGGAGGTGTGAACATGAAAAAAATTCATACTAAACAAAACATGATAGTTTTCTTAATAAAAGATATTTACTATGATAAGTTTAAATGGTACATATCCTTGAGAATTATCACAAAGAAAATAGTAGCATGTTTGATAGATATAAAGGTTGTGTGGAGATATTATTAGTTCTCAATAAAATATCTAAGTGAGAGATATGTCAATAGCTGTGTTTCTTTATGGACACCTACCTCCCCTTGATTTTTAAAATGGGGAAGGCAAGGGAAGATGGGTGGGTGGCTAGATCCCACCAAACCCACCTAGTATAGAATAGAATGAAGAGGGATGAGAAAACCTATAAAATAATATTTCTCCCCAGTAGTTTTGATCATTAGATGGAGTAAAATATTCTCTCATTTGGGTATTATATCAGTGATATTTTGTGAAGTTGTTTCTATATTATTCAAGAGAGAATATTTTGAGAATTTTCTCTTTATAATAATGATAGAGGGTTTATACCTGATTTTACCCATATTGATATTTCTATTTTCCCATGGGTTTTTACCCCTCTTCATTTGAGGTTTTTTTCATGTTACATCTGATGTCCTTTTTTTATATATTTTTCACTTTATTTTATCTTAATATTATCACTTCCCTAGTAGGTCAATGAATTTTTAGTAAAAAAACTCTTCATTCCAAACCCACAAACCACAAAAAAAATCACTAATAAAGAAAACATTTCCAAAAAAACAAAATTTTAATGAAAAAAATACTAATACACACATTCAAAACCTACTTCTTAACATGGAGTGATCTAAGGATGGGAAGCTGGGCACAATGGGTGGGTATATTTCAGAATTAAAGTACCTCAATCCTAATGACACCTACATACCCCATGACCATCCTTCAAGACCACCAAAAATAATTTCATCCAACTACCCACCCTCCATCACCATAATACAAACAGGGCGACCAATGTTCTCCACAACACCTGATGTCAGGAAAGATCCATTATAACCAACACTACAATAGAATGATCCTTTTTTAGAGACATAAATGGATTTATTAGTACTAAAAAATTATTTATGTTGTAAGTACCCTTAAAAGTTGGATTATTTTATCATAACTTTTTCAGTACTGATAAACACACCCTTTATCAGTGCTAAAAAAGCACTGATAAAACTAGGGTGTATTAATGCAAAAAAATATTTTTCAATGATCCTACCCACCAACCCCTTTATTAGAAATTTCCCAACCACCACTACTGCTCACTCATGACACCCACCAACCTTTATCAGTGCTTGGCCACCCATCCTAGCCCCCATTTTTATTAGTGCTTTCCACCCCCTACTTTTCCACTTGTGCGTGCGTGTGCCGGGATTCAAACCTGACACCTCTGATGTAAAAATAGAACAACCTAACCATTCTCCATATAATTTTCCTCTATATTTAATGATATATATATAATTTATTTATATATATATTTACATATTTTTATCTATATATTTATTTATATATTTATATATATTTATATAATTATTTTCAAATACATTAATGAAATATTTTTTCACGTGTGTGTGTTTATATATATACATATTTATTTGTCTATGTATATAAAAATTTATATAAAAATTTATATAAAAATTTATATAAAAATTTATATAAAAATTTATATATATTATAGATTAATATTTATTTACATATATTAAAATACATACATAAATATATGTGTTTTTTTAATACAGTCACACTAACATACATATATTTATATATAAATATTATATAAACATTTGTATAGGTGTACAAATATTCATAAATTTTTATTTTAAATAAAATGTATAATTATTTTTTATTGAAATATGATTTATATATCTAAAAAGACATTTTATATATGAAAATATTTAAATATTTATTTGTATAATTAAATTATTATATGTAAATACATGAAAATATGTGTGTATATATATATTAATTTATATATAAAAATAAAATATGAAAAACATTAAAATTTAAACATGATAATATATATATGAATTGAATCTTGGGGAATAAATTTAGTTTCTATCTAAAAAAGTTAATAAGATCCTCTTAAAAAAAGTTTAATACAATATAGAGTCTGCACATCCTTCTTTAGAGATAAAAATTTTGTTCTAAAGCCATCCTTCAATCTACAGTAGTTTCATCCTCAATGGTGGAACATACTTATCATTTATGAAGCCTATTCTAAGTAGTGGATCAATACCCCATTTATCTGAATCCATTTGGGTATATTTTTCCTAATTCCTATCCCTAATTACATGGTTATCTCTAGTAGCGTGATGTTCATTCTTCAACAGTAGTCTCCCATTAGATCCCCACTAATAATATACCTCATTTATAGATCTTATGATCATGTTTGAATTTATCTACCTAGGTTTTTATGGTGGCATTCCTCTTAGGTGATGATAATGGTGGAGTTCCTATACTAAATTCTTATGAAATTCGACATCCTTCAGGGGCCGGTGGGTATACTCTTAGCAAGAATGCATGATTTTATTTTTTCTATTAATGTTTTTAGCAAGTCTTTGGACTTGTGTTTTGTTTCTATAGAAACCCAATCCCCTATTATGAGTCAATATTTTCATATTATAGCTCCCCCTCAATAGGGTGTGTATACCTTATGTCTCAAATATGCCTTACAGTTGAACTTGATAAAATTTTTCCTCCCCACTAAGTCCTAAACTATTTTAGAGGTTAAATTTTATTGGTACGGAATTACAAAATCAAGCCAAAAACATTAGGAATCAAACCCTCAAATACAAGGAACCAAGAAAATGACCTTAACCAATAGGCCACATGGGGGATAATTATTGAGATTTTGACGCTTTCCTTTAATAAAAAAAGTTGTATTAAAGAATTATATTTATTAATGGATATTATACTTCATTAAAATAACTCAATATTTAGTCACATAAATAAAATAAAAAATAAAAAAAGTTAGAGACACACAAACAATAATTAGTTATAAAAAATAACTCATATATACCATCAATACTATGGTAAATAATTTGTAGGAAGAGTTATATTAGATGTATCACACAATTAAATATCAACATTAATAAAAATAAAATAAAGATAATAATATAAATTATTATAAATAAAATAAAATAAAATAAAATATAGAAAATACATGAAACTTTTTTATACGTAATTGATAAACACATAATTTTTTTTAAATAATTAAAAATATAAATGATAAAGAAAATTATAGGGAACCTTTCATTGATCATGAAAATTGATGTATCCTATTTAATAATCTTCTTGAACCATTTAATATATCCTTCTTATATAGATATAATATTTTAGTCAAATTTTTTCTTAGGAAAGGTACTGATATCAAGTTCCTATTGTTTAATTAAAAATACTTCCCTTCTGTTCAACCCTTATCTCATACTACTAATGCTTCTCATTTTGATAAGGATTTCATTATGGACACTGTATACAAGGATGACTGACATGTGGGTTACCTGGACAGTGGCCTTGCTTCACAAAAGGTAGGTAAGGATTAGGACGTGTCATCTGAAATTGAGGATGTGCTTGATTCCACCGATATGATTGGGGATGATTTACTTAACTCTAGCAGAAACATGGGAAATAATGAATTTCCTTTACAGTATAAAATACACAAACATTAGTATATCAATAAGGGATCTCCAGTCTTGAAGTATACTACTACTAGATTACCTTGATAGACTTAATCACCTTATTATACTACTTCCCCTTAAGGTCTACTAGAATATATTTTTCATGGGGTGGAAGGTGATCAGGATGCAAACCAACCTGGTCTAGATATATAGAAAAGTAATCTATCTATAATGGTTCCTGGTTAGAATACCTCTGCATATGCTGTTAATGTAAAACCAAATTTTCTTATGTATAAACCTCTATAAATTTTTGAGTTGAGATCCTATAAGGAAAATGGTGTTGAAAAAGATGAAAAATATAGCCATGATGAGGTGTTTGTCACACATAGTAAACAAGAATCATATAGAGGATTAAAAATGGAATAAAAATATAAGGAACCAGATCTTATCTAAAGCCAAGATATTGCAGCCAAAGTAGATGGATCTTATAAGTGAAGTGAACCAGTTTCCAATGTCCCTTTTGATATAACATATTTAGATATGATACCTGAGAACATAAAATCACATCAGGACACTATTAAAAGGGATAATGCTGGCATCTCAAATTCAAAGTTGTTTCCTTTGATGTAAACATATTTCCAGGTTGTGGGTTCTTTAGAAAGTGAGATGCTGGTCACATCTAGTGATCAAGTAGTGCATAAAAATTTTATCAAGGAATGGATGACTACACCAAATCCATTTAGAGTCCTTAACTCATTGAGTAAATAGAGAATAGGTGACAAGAAATGTGGTAGGAGTAATGATGACTCCTTGAGAAACCTTCCTAGAGAGAAGCTTTGGTTCAATGATGTTTAGAACCCCATTAATAAGGAAAAAATAAGTGGATAAGAAAACCACTCGGGTGGATCAAATGATATTTATAGAACTTGGAAACATGTAAAAACTTGGAGGAGAGTTCTCCATCCATGATGACCTGGATTTGATCATGGTCAAATTATTAGGGATGCTCTGCACAATGAGAATGTAAGGTTGGTTATGACATTATAAAAAAGTTTGTTATGTGACCTTTTATAATTTATGAAGTATGTTTTACTTTTTCCAACCCCATTCTCCATTCTTTCTATTTTTTATATTTTAATAAAAGGGATCCACCCCTACATTTTATAATAGAAACACTTACCTTATAAAAAAATTCACAGTAAATTTTCAATTCAAATATGCTGATAAGAAAAAAAGTAAACTTATTCTACTTGCGATGAAAATATGATGTGAAATTGAAATCCACTATCATGTATAGACTTATAACATCATTCCACAATAAGTGGACCATCAACTAGTTGGTTAAATTGATTGGCCAGCATATGATCACCCAAATCCTATAAGTTATAGACCTGTGAAATTCACATAATTCAACAGAAGGAAGTGATGTGAAAATAAATCACCAATATATTTTAATAAAAATATAAGTTTATATATATAAATTGATAAATATTGAACCAGTCATGAAATTATTTGAAATGTGATTGATGGAATTGATATCTATTAGTATGAGGGATATCCCTTTTTAGTAAAATAATGTGTATCCTACAATTCATTCCAATATGTGTTGAAGATAAAATTCAATTTTCAAATAAAACACTTAAAATACATGACTAATAAAACACTTATTATATCAATGATATAATTAATGGAGTGTTTAACAATAAGTATTGATGAGCTTGAACCCACTCAACATTATCTGTATTAAATGTCCCTTTATTAATATGATACATCTTATTAAATTTTATTTCAATATCACTAATATCTGAAACAAAAAATGTCTATTCATCCATAAAAAAACCATTATTATTGATGATTATAGATGATATCTACTATGTGTATACTATTTCAATGTATTTCGACACTACTCAATGGTATAGATTCCATATAATTAGACGAGACTATCCACCCTGAATTCACTTGTTAAAGTTAAGTGCACAACTAGATAAACCATGACATCAAAAAATAAAGGTGGAAAGAGTTTCTCCAAATAAAGTAGTGTTAGTACAATCCTATCGTATAGATTTTTCAAAATATTCATGCAATGATTTCTTGATTTTTTTTGAAGATGTTAGAAACCTCAATCTATAGCTTAATAAACATTGTATGGAAATAAATCATGAATTGTAATTTTAATTAACCACTATTTATTTTTTACTAATTGTGTACTATAAATTAGGCATGTATTTATTATTACCCCGATGAAACTATAAATGAAATGGTTTTATCAAACTTTTTTCATGAAAGTCGCATCACACATTAACAATTTTTTTATTCCCCCTTAACAACCAAAATGATTTATAATATATTATTTCACATATTTCTATCAATGTTCATGAAATCCAAATTATTCCTAAAAATATTATCTTTTCGGTGTTATAAATTAAATAAAATGATATTCTTATTAAAAATAGGGTCGAAATTTCTATTTATATTATAAATATAATATAATGGTAGAGAAAAAAAATCTTAAAACACATAAATTATGAAAATGTTCACTTTATCAATTTATTCTAATATTTAAACACATGTATTTTCTAAACTTTTATAGTAGAGAAAGAAAGTTCCTACAATTTATGTATTCCCACTTTTTAAAGTTATTTTATTGTATCAAATAATTTAATTTTATTGCAACATGGAAAACTAAATTACCCATTTATACTCTAACAAGATAAATTTTATATATAGAGAAATCATTAATTATATATAATAAATCAACCCACAATATAAACATTTCACTAGTTTTTAAATAAAAAATTTCCCTCCTTCAACACAAAATTAATTCATATCATTAATTAATAGTTACATATAAATTTCAATTTTATTTTGAGGTTCTCTAGGTATATCAAGAGTGAAAAGTATAATTTTTTTTATTTTGTGCACATCTATGAGGTAAGGTTGTATGGAATCAATACCACAATCCATTTATGATGGGTTTCATCGACTATACACCTAAATAGGTTAATACCATAGTATTATAAACCCACTCATACATTATAAAAATCTTGTTCAAATTTTTTGTGTCTCCAACAATGTACTTCCATGACAAAGAGTCTTATAAGTCGGTTAACTTATCATTTTTCTTATTTTTATCAGTATACCAACTCATCAATTTATTAATTTTAGGAAACATAAATAATTTATTAAACCTTGATTTTTTTAATAAAATATTGATAATGATATAATTCCCATGGTTAAAAACCTTACCAAGATTAATATGGTACTGATGACTTACCTAGTTATCCTTATACTTGGAAGAGTTACAACCAATACAAAAATTAAGGTGTGAATTAACTTTTCCAAAAAATATATAAGTGTTGGGATAAACATCCCTGGACCCATATTTTAAATCCAAATTCTTAGTCAAATTATAGGATTGATATCTTGAATATGGAATCATTTTTCAAATGGGGAGTACATTTTTCAACAACAACAATAGTATATCAAATGACCTATTTATCTATTGATTAAAAACATTCAAATATAACAATTATACGATAATTTTTTTTACTAAAATTTGTACAAATAGGATATAATTTGTTATATGCATCATCTAGGATTTCAAATAACCTTAAGAATTCTCTATCTATACCTAAATAAGGATTTATCCAGTTAACATCATTTTTTTTGATGTTAAGGCATTCCTAAGACAACCCATATACAATTTCATTGGTGATTTCATTCATCAAATCAATTTTCATTGGATCAACATTCATTTGAACACTTTCTATTATATAATACAAAAAATACTCTATTATATGAAAAATTCAATTCTTATAATTTTAATCTCTCAAATAAACAATTTTTATTATCAGAGCCACTTTAAAGGAAGTGAGATTCTGATTATAGAAATAGAACCAATAAAGAAAACACACAATTCTATGAGGATATATAATTCTTCATTAGTGTTTTAAAATAATTTTGAGATAAATAGAAATTCAACCCCTCATAAAGTTTCTTCATCATTGATCAAGTTTAAGAACACTCTAACATATAACTATACTCATCCTATAAAATACCATTTTTTTATTTTTTATTCTTCCTCATAGTTTTGTTTTTTTCCATATGCTATAAAAATACCCTTGATCGACTACATCATCAATCATGTCAAAATAATCCTTATGAAAAACTAATTTTTTAGGATTCTCAACAACCTGTTGTAGAATAAGAGCTAGATTAAAGATCTTATAAATCACATTATATGCATTAGGATAACATGCATCTTATAAAAAACTTGTATCCTTTGATATTTACATGAATTATTCACCTTCTCTCTAGGAACATTCACATTTTCTTTACTATTTTCACCAAAAAAATTAATGAAATAAAAGGAAAAAAATCCATATTTATCCTCCACTAAAAAACCTTAATCAGAAGGAATATTTGAAAAACAATATAATCATTATCCTGGAAATTTTTTAACAAAATATATAGGTTAAAAATTAGATCGATAACATTTATCCATATCATAGAAAGAACCAATATGTTTTTTGGGGTTTGATCTTGATAATAAAAACTAGAATATATTATTTCATCTTCTAATGGATGAAAATTTTATTTACATTACTTTTTATTCTTCTTATTTGGGTTAATTTTCTTTAAACTAATTTCTTAACCATATTTTTGGGGATGAAAATAATTCTCCCTCATGAGTTTTTAAATCAATTGTAACACCATAGGATCTGCATTCCTTTGCATCCCTAAATTTAATTCACACATTATGGGACCTGTTAGGCTTATCCAAGGAAATATATTTTATATATAGGTATTATAGATTATAGATGGAGTTATTTTGAAACTTAAAATACAAAACTAGATTAATGAAGGTGAAGAAAAGAAAGGGAGTCTAGAAGTTTTCAGTAGTAATAACATCTTTCTATAAGTGTGGAAGTGGTAGGAGGATGAGTTCCCAAATCCTGTATTGTTCACTAGAAGATAATGTTGGAATTCATGTTGAAATGAGGTGATTGTGGTTTAATTTTTTTATGTGATAGTATTTTTTGATGTGTTGTCTATAAATAGAGGGGTGAGGTCACTTATATGGGTAACACTATTATGAAGTTATCATATTCTATTTTGTGTAGCGTTCTAAAACCTGGGTTCTTGTAACTTAGGGTTTCTTATTATTAATAAAGCTTCATTTTACCCTTATAGAGCATGTTAAGTCTTGAACCATGTTAACTCTTGTGTGGTCATTCAGTTTTTTTTAAGTTTTATTTCTTTTGATTCAGTTGGTTTCAAATGGTCATGTATATTGTATAGATAATTCAATGAGTGTATGGTGTGTGTTTTTTTTCCTCAATTTAGGATCAATAATATAAAGTATAATTTAGTTTTAAAATTTTAGTATTTTGTCCCATATTTATAGTTCCAAATTTTTTATTCCCGATCATGGTATTCAACACAACAAGTAGTATCATATCTAGTTGAGTTATAGTGATTAATACCATAAAAATTGGTATATGATCTTGGTAATTGATTTTGGTATATCCATACCTTGTTTAGGTGTTTATATCTCTAATTTGAGTGGTTTTATAAACTTAAAAATATAGGATACTTCTAGTATCCATTTACCACCTTTATGGTTTTCTATTTTAGTGGGGATTTTATTCTAGAAGGATGACATTGGAAGAAGGAAATATCTGAATTCACATGTTTGATGGGTCAAATTTTGAACTATATTCAATAAAAATTAAAGATTATCTATTCTAGAGAGATATAGAGTTTTTGTTAATGGTAGATAAACAGAAAGTGATGTTAATAGAGGAATTGTAAAAGATCATCTGGAAGGCACTAGGTGTAGTTCAAATGATGTTGGACTAGAATGTTTCCTTCAATATCTAAGAGGTGGAGACTATTACCAGGTTTATAACTACAAAATTCAATATTTATAAAAACAAAACTATTAAAAAAAGTGTTTCTAATGTGGAAACTTTTCATAATGATGATATAATAATGAATGTTAGTGATAGATCATATCAAAAAGTTCAATGTGATTCAAAGTGAGATGAAATTAGTGGGTGAATTGTTTTTTTGGGGAATTATGTGTATTGATCATCCTATCATCACTTATGGAATCATAGGGTGAGATAGTTTCTGTAGTGAGGAATTCTTACAGTAATTCTAATTTAGTATTTGATAATATCTAGGTTCTTATTCTAAATAAAGTGATTCAAAAGAAATAGGTTTATTAAAATAACAAAGATGAATTTATTATGAAAGGTAGATGATTCCTTACTCAATGAAAATGGTAGAAGGAGGTAAAAGAGAAGATATAAAAGAGTCAAAGTGATTTGGATGGACCCATATTAGTATAATGGGATTATAGGAATATAAGAAATGTTAATAAGGACCTCAAGGACATAAGGGTAAATTCTAAAAGGCATGATTCTGAAAGTACTACCAATAATACTATTTTAGAAGATAAGAAAATTTTGGTGTTGAGTGTTGCTAGTCTGCTTGAATCATGGATTATTAAAACTAGTTATTCTTTTTAATAAGTGTCTAAGAGAGGATTCCTGACCAATTATGCCTTTATAATATTTGGGAGGTTTCACTTATCATATGATGAAGCTCTCAAAAATCATGGGAAAGGGTGATGTCTCTGTATGAAATTTGAATGGATTCTTGGTAGATTTGTAAGGTATGAAACACATATTAGGGTTATGGAAGAACCTAATATCTATTGTATAGATGGGTGATAAATGTTTTTACACATACTTTTTGGATGGAATATGGAAGATCACATAGGGTTCTATGGTGGTGTTTGAAGGTGTAAAGGATGAGATATTATATCTTAACAAGAATTCAGAAAGAGCATTGCATACCAATAAACTATCTTTCAAAACTAAAAAGTTATGGAATGAGTGTCTCAGTCATATAGGTGATAAGGGAATAAAAGTACTATCTATGAAATGTTTACTGAAACTCAAATATGTAGAGTAAAAAAATATGAGATGAGTGTATCCTTTGGAAGTAGCAAAAGACATATTTTACTATGGATGAAAAAAACCAAATAATAAAAAATTAGAGCTGGTTTATTTGAATGTATGGGGGAAACACTCGGTTTGTTCTCATGAGGGATATCTATACTATTATACCTTAATTGAATATGCAACACAAAAAGTATGGTTATTATTTCTCAGTCACTCCTCCAAGATATTAAGAACCTTCTTCAGATTGGGAGTGATGGTGGAAAAGGAGACAATAAATGAGATGAAATGTATGAGATATGATAATGGAGGAGAGATAATAAGTATAGAATTATGAAGATTCTATTTGAGGAAACTAAAATGGTTTGAGTAGACTATACCTGGAACACCAAATGAAAATGTTGTCATGGAACATATGAGTTATAAATTAAATTAGAGGGCCAAGAACATGAGGTTTCATTCCAGTTTTCCCATGGAGTTTTGGGTGGAGGTAGTAAACCATGTAACATATCTTTTGAATCAGATTACTTAGACTCCATTGAGGAAGTATCTTCCTAAAGAACACTAGTTTATAAGTATTATTTATTTATACCACCTAAAAGTTTCTAAATTTTGTTTCTATGTCCATGTTAATGATAGAGAGAGGGACATGGTGAAGGAAAAATACTAGGAATGTTTTTATAGGTTATGGTGGTGAAATATTTAATTTTTGACTTTGGGAAAATGAATCATGGAAGGTATTCATAAGCTAAAATTTCCTTTTTAGTGAGGAGATCCTTTGCAAGGATCATAACTTGGTGGAAGTTTCTATGGAGAAATAATTTTTAAATTCTAATGTTTATCCGGATGAAATTATAGAATTTTCAGTTAGTTATAGTATTAAATATATGATAGAGATATTGGAATATCCAGAAGTTAAATTTTTAGATATAAGTAGGATTATATTGGTATCTCCAAGGTTAGTTGTGACAAGATTCTCAAGGACTATGGAGGCTCAAGGAAGGTATCTAAAAGGTAAAGTTTCATAAGTAGTGGTTCTAAAAAGATAACTTAAAATTTAATTAAGTTGGTATACTAGGGAAAATAATCTAGTGAAAAGGTTTAGAATTAACATGCACTTTTTTATTCTTATTGATAGGGGAAAACCTAGGAGCCAAGAAGAGTTACTAAATCAAGATAATGGGAGCTAGTGATGATAGAGAAGATGGAATCCTTATATGTTTTTGGAATATGGGAGATAATATAAGTTCTTACTAGGAAAATAGAACTAAAAAATAAATGGATATATTATTTAAAATAAGGATCATATGGTAAGAAATAGTATAAAGGATATATATTTTTTTTAATAGATTTTAATAAAAATAAGGTATGGATTTCTCATAAATGTTTTCTCTAGTTGTAAATCATTCAATAATTTAGATAGTTTTTGAAATGGTTTCTATGGAGGGTATATATCTTTATTAGTTAGATGTGAAGATTACTTTCCTTCATGGTTATTAAGAGGATGAAATATACATATATAATCCAAATGGTTTCATAGAAAATGGAATGTAAGGACTGGTGTGTCAAATCAAATTGAGTTTGTATGGGATGAAATAGGCATTCTAACAATTGAATCGGAAGCTCAATTTTTTCATGGATAAGAATTCATTTGTTCAAATAAAATAAGATTATTAATTTTATTTTAATGTTCTTGATGATGGGTAATTCATCTTTATTATTTTATATATGGATGAAATTTTTCCTGTGGGTATAAGTAGATGTCAAATTGAGGAGTTGAAATATACTTTGTCCAAAAATTTGAGATAAAATATCTCTATTATATAAAATGTATGTTAGAAATGTGGATTGTTAGGGACTTGAGAAACATATTTTTGATTCTGTATTAGTTAGAGTACTTCTTCAAGGTATTATAAAGATTCAAAATGACTGAGTCTATTTCTATGATGACCACTATATATAGACACTTCAAGTTATCTAAAGGGAAATCACTAGGAATGGAAGATATTATTGAGTACATGGAAAGGGTTCCTTATATAACATCAATCAGAAGCTTGATGTATTACATGGTTTTTACTTAAAGAGATATTCCTTAAATACCTCATATTATATAGTATGATATATTCTTGTTGTATAGTATGGCATGCATATTTTTAAGAAATATATTATTCCTTGAGGGTATATAACTGTTTATGATATATGATAACATAACTCTACTACCATTTATATTTTATTCCATATGATATATCAATATCATAATACATTGACATGTATAAATTATAAAAGGCAGAATATTTAAATTATCACCCACACATGATATCAATTAATATGAAAAATATGCCTGAATGGACCGAAGGCCTTCATTTTTATTGATTTTTGATAACCCCCCTTTCAAGGGATGAGGGGGAACCCTTAAAAGGCCCGTAGGCTCTGATATTATATGGCCCGTAGGCTTAGGAGATTATATGAACCGAAGGTATTAGAAAATTAAACCAGAATATCTACAAGGAACTTCCCCTCCCCAGTATCTACATAATGATAGTAGCTCTCCACCTTCACATGGCTGTCTAGCTAGGCTTCCCATGCAAGCACAGGCTGGTCCCGATGGCATAGCCATACCCTCATTCTGAAAAATACATTTGGATCTGCTCTGGTGAGTGAACCTACTCTGAATCCTCTTCTCGGGCTTCTCCTTTTTTGTAGTGTGTCTAGGGAAACTGCATGTGTCCCGAAGGACTTAAAGAGGACCAAAGGCCTTAAAGGTGGCCCAAAATCCCTACTGACCCGAAGGCCTGGGTGGCCCAAAAATTCTTTCTAACAATATATACCTTTTAGTTCTATTTTTTCTTCGTCTTTTAACATAAGAGGTATTAGAATACCATGGAGATAGGTAGAGTCATACCCATTTGTTGGGTGATTCGTATTATCCCATGGACACACTATGGAGGAGGTATTCCTTTGGATACCTTTAAGGTATCTTCATCTAACCATTGGAATAAACATAACAAAAGTGGATATAATAGTGCAAGGTACACAAATTAATATTTATTTTATATTTTTACATGGTTTTGGGTTTCATGTCATGACCCGTCCCTCGGGGCCGACGCTGTGACTACCCCAAGCCCACCTTCCATAGGCCAAAGGATTACGACTAGCACCGAAGGGCTTATTCCCTAAAACCGGGAAGGCATTGCCTTTACAACTTGTAAACTCACATGAACAAGCACAAAGCAGGATACGAGCACAAAGTAAACTATATAGTAAAAGAGTGCTAAAAGTAAAAAGGGGATGGGATACATGCCCAACTGGAAAGTACAAGAAAACTAAAAAGTACATGTAAAACTGGGAGGTACAAGTAAACTGAACAGCTCCTATAATCACCCGCCTAGGATCCTACCTGAAGGGTCGGTACAACTCACGAATGGTCGTCTCTATAGTACGCCTCGTCTAATGTACACCTTTGAGCCACCTCCATTCCTGGTACTCTCATCCTCAGTCAGTTCTGTCCATCGTTTGCACCAAACACAACAAGGTGCGGCCGTAGACCGTGCAAGGGTGTGTATAACGATACTCAGTAGGGACCCCGAGACCCTCAAAGGTCTCCCAAACCTAAAAAGGATAAAACAAAAATCATGAGAACATCTGAAAACCCTAATTAGGTATATGCCCATAAATATACCTAAGTTTTCAAATATACCCATCTCATTCATGAGGAAACACAAGGTCTAACTCAAAATCCCAAAGATCAACTGTTTCACAAAAAAAGGAGCACCACAAAGGTAACACCAAAAAGGTAAGAAACACAAAGGTATCTCAACACAAAATAATACCACAAAGGTATCACTATGAAGGTAAGTAGCACAAAGGTATTCCACACATAAGATTACCACAAAGGTATCACCACGAAGGTAAGTACCACAAAGGTAAACCACACAATAGATTACCACAAAGGTATCACCACGAAGGTAAGTACCCAAAGGTATACACACAATAGATTACCAAAAAGGTAAGGACTCAGATCACACCAGGTATAACTTAGGTACAGTAGTAAATATGATTAGATGTAACTACTGGATCATCTTACTCTATTAAGAGGCAGAACCACATAGGATCCTTAATCATCCGACCCACATAGGATCCTAGTACATCATCAGATCCAAATAGGATCCTAGTACAACATCAGACCCACATAGGATCCTAGTTCATCATCAGACCCATATAGGATCCTAGTACAGTATCAGACCCACATAGGATCCTAGTACATCATCATACCCACATAGGATCCTAGTAAAACATTAGACCCACATAGGATCCTAGTACATCATCAGACCCACATAGGATCCTAGTACAACATCAGACCCACATAGGATCCTAGAGTAGTTCCACATGGATTCCTAGAGTGGATTCAAGTGAGACTCTCGAACATAGACCCACAAAGAATCCCAAGCACAGACCCATATAGGATCCCTTTTCTCATGTTACAGCCAACTACAGGGTTCTCGCACTAATCTCGCTTGATTCTGGGAGGATCTACCCCTCAAGCCATAGGTCGATACTCCATCTACCACTAAGTCCCACGAATAAGTATCCCAAAGGACCACCATGTAATAGGGGTCTAAATGAAATAGACGGTCCATAAAACAAATGCCCGGTCTTTAAGTTATTGGACTTTTAATCCCAAGGGCCCGGTTGGATTCGTGTTAGATCTAACTCGGCTATACCCCAACTTAATCCAAAACCCAAGTGGGGTATACCAAAAGGTCTGTCTCGCTCCAAGGTTTCTGGTGCCGCTGAAGGTTTATCAAATGGATGCCCATAGCTCAATATATGGTCGAAAGAGCGAAAAGGGTCGAAGTTGGCCTGGGTCTGGTCTAACCCGATCAGAAAAACCTGGCCAGACCCAACTTGGGACGACCCGAACCGATTCGGGTTGACCCGGTCTGACCGAGCCCACTGGAGTGGCCCGCGGAGGCAGCCTGCGGGGGCGGCCCACAGTGGCGACCCATGGTGGTAGCCCGGGGTGGTGGCCCATGGTGGCGGCCCGCAGTGCGACGGGCCGCGGTGGCTCATTGTGCGGCGGCCCGCGGTGGCTCATGGTGCAGCGACCCATGATGAATCACGGTGTGGATGCCCATGGTGGCTTGCAGTGCCGCAGCTGGATAGTCAACCAACCTTCCTCTGCATGGTGCAGTCGCGCGCCGCGCCTTCGCCAGTGGATGGTAGTGAGCCGACAGCCCTCCTCTTGCCGCCGTGGCACAAGGCCGCAACTCTTGCACACCAGGAGATGCGGATGCGCACCGCCGTCCATTTTGTGTGGCCGACCGAAGTACCGGACGCCGCCCTTGCTCCACTATAGCCGATGGGCCGCGACTCTTCTCCGGCGGTGCAGTTGTGTCGCCACCCTATTCCTGAACAACCATGGTGCCAGTGATCGTTCCCGAGCCCCACCGGTGTCGGTCTCCATCCTCCTCTATCATGAAGAACACATCAAGAACCACAAGGATTTTCGGAGAGGTTGGTCCATGTTTGTTTGGACCGTACCCTCCGTGTTAGAGCGGTAACAAGAGGCTATGTGAGGATATTCAATGTAAAATAAAATTAACTATGATTAATTGAAAACACACCCCTAACTTTAAGGTTCCGTAGGAGGAGGTGTGAGGAAGAAAATGAAGTCATTGAAGAGTCGGCGCTCATTGCTTCTGAAAGGCATTTTCAATCCGGGCTCATGGTTGGTTCCTCACCCTTCGTTGGAGAGGAATTATTCATTGGGAGTTGTTCTTTGTTGGGAGGTGTTCTTCATTGGAGAGTTTGATCCTCCAAAAGCTCTCCCTTATAACTCCTCTCCCTTTCCAACAATTTCCCCGACAATCAAGTGAGGATCCAACAAAAAGTAATTAATAATTCTAAAAATTAATTTACGTTGACACTTTTAATTAATTAGGGAGTTGAGAGGTTCCCCCCCATTAAGAGGGGTTTGGGTGGTCCCCACCACCATAACTCTAACAAAAAGGTTTCAAAATAAAAATGTTAAATAATTTTTATTTTTCTTCTCCCATGAAAAAGTGAAAAACTAACTTCCACCCCTTACCTACTGTGGTCGAGGTGAAAGTATCCTTAACCGAATACTGGTGCTGCGAGTTTAACAGTGTCCTCAGATTTCAATTCAGATCATGAGTTCAAAAGTTACAAAACCCCGCTCGTAAGTTTACTGAATGTAATGAAAAAAGTTCAGAAATTCATTCTAGGAACACCGGGCCTCGGAATCACGCGCTGTCAATTTTCACTGACTCGTAATATTCCCATGTAATTAAAAAAAATACATGGAATTTACAGGTCTTTACATTCTCCCCACCTCAGGGCTTTGCATCCCCGAAAGCCACATCACAAAAGCTAGGAAAACTAGTAGGGGTACTGAGCACGAATCTAAGCCCCCCGCTCCCATATGCTCTCTTGGAGGTTCTCATGCTGCCAACACACACGCACCAAAGGTATCGATCGCCCATGAAGGAATCTCTCTTGTCGATCCTCAATCTCCACTAGAACCTCCATGAACATCTCCCCATCGTCGATGTCTAGCTCGCCATGGTCGATGATGTGAGAAGGGTCATGCACGTATCTCCTCAGCTGGGATACGTGAAAGATGTCATGCACCAGGTGCAACTGAGGTGGAAGGGCTAAGAATTAAGCCACCTTGCCAACTATGTTGAGGACCTGAAAGGGTCCGATGAACCTTGGCGATAACTTACCGCCCCAGCAAAATATCTTCAAACCTTGTCAGGGTGTGACCCATAGAAAGATGTGGTCAACATCCTCAAACTCCAGAGGTCTACATCTCCTGGCGGTATAATACTTATACCTACTCTATCCATTCTTCATCCGCTCCTGGATGATCTTCACCTTCTCCATGGTAGCCCGTACCATAACTGGTCCCATGAGTGCTAACTCCCCTGGGTCAGTCCAGCACAAAGGTGATCTGCAAGGTTGGCCATACAAAGCCTTTAAAGGTGCCATCCCAATGGTGGAGTGATAGTTGTTGTTGTATGAAAACTCCACCAAAGGCAAGTGATCCTCCCAACTGTGATCAAAGTCGAGGATGCAAGCACGCATCATGTCCTCAAGGGTATGAATGGTCTACTCTGTCTGACCATCCATCTGAGGAAGGAAGGCAGTGCTCAAATGAAGCTACATCCCGAAAGCCTCCTAAAACCCCTTCCATAGCCGGGAAGTGAAACGTGCATCACGATTAGAGACAATAGTCGAGGGTAATCTATGTAGCCACACAATCTCCTACACGTAGAGGCATCTCGAGCTCTCTACTGAACCCTGCTCTCTGATTGGTAAGAAGTGGGCTGAGTTGGTGAGTCGTTCGAAGATCACCTAGATAGAAACATGACCCCTGGATGTACATGGAAGTCCTGTCACGAAGTCCATGGATATTCCATCCCACTTCCACATCAGGACCTCTAAAGGCTGGACTAAGCCTGCTGGTACCTGAGGATCCACCTTCAATTGATGAAAATTGAGGCATCGAGATACAAACTATGCTACTAATTTCTTCATTCCTGACCACCAGTGCTATCTTCGGAGGTCTTGGTATATCTTCTCCACTCCCGGATGTACCTATAGAGGGGATGTGTGAAAATCCCTCAACACTTCCTCCCGTAAAGCCACCAGTACCATAGTATATCCTCTGAAAAAGATGACGTGCTCCCCACCTTCAGAAAATCCATCAGGTGCCTGTCCCATGGATATCTGAGCACGTCGAGCCTCGCAGTCAGTGTCCCCACACTGTGCCTCCCTGACTTGTTGATGAAGTGGGGGAGTCACTGTAAGAGATTGAAGAAAAACTGCTCCATCTCATTCCACAAAGGATATCTACAAAGCGTCCAGCTGCTCTGTTGCCTCACCTACCAGCTGTATACTAGATCTCCAACTGAGTGCATCTACCACAATGTTCCCCTTCCCATGAGTATAGACTATCTTGAAGTCATAGTCCTGGAGGAACTCAAGCCAATGTCGCTACCTCAAGTTCATGTCCTTCTGAGAGAAGATATACCTAAGACTCTTGTGTTCAGAGTAGACTGTAAAAATTTCACCCATCAAGTAATGTCACCACATCTTCAAAGCGAATACCACCACTGCTAACTCCAAGTCATGGGTAGTGTAGTTCTCTGCTCATGTTGTCTCAGTTGTCGAGAACCATATGCGATAACTGCTCGCTCCTACATTAGAACACATTCGAACCCGGTCCCTGATGCATCACAGTAGACTACGTACCCAACACCTTCCTCTGGTAGCCTCAAGATGGGGGCACTAGTCAGCCTCTGCCTCAGCTCCTGAAAACTCTGCTGGAATCTCTTCAACCACACAAAGGGTTTCCCTTTCTTCATCGATGATGATAAAGGTGTCGAAACTCTGGAGAAATCTGGAACAAACCTCTAGTAGTATCCTGCAAAACCCAGGAAACTTCGTACCTCCGTCACACTCCTGGGTGGATCCCAAGAAAGTACCACCTCAATCTTCGCTGGATCAACCACAACTCCAGCCTCTGAGATGACATGTCCTAGAAATTAAACTTCTCGGATCTAGAACTGGCACTTCGAGAGCTTACCATAAATCTGGTGCTCTCGGAATGTGTCTAGAACTATCTATAAATGATAGGCATGCTCCTCCTCATTAACTGAGTAGATCAGAATGTCATTAATGAAGAGAACCACAAAGCGATTAATATATGGCTGAAAAATCCTATTCATGAGTCCCATGAAAACTACTGGAGCATTGGTCACGCCGAATGGCATAACTAAGAACTCGTAGTGGCCATACCGACATTTGAAATCCATCTTCTATACATCCTCGTCTCACACTCTGAGCTGGTGATAGCCTGATTTGAGGTCTATCTTTGAGAACCACCATGATCCCTTCAGCTGATCAAAGAGTTTTTCAATCCTCAGAAGTGGGTACTTGTTCTTCACGGTCACCTGGTTTAGGAGATGATAGTCAACAAAAAGTCTCAAGCTTCCATCCGCCTTCTTGGAAAATAAAATCAGGGCTTCCCAAGGAGAAACACTAGGCCAGATGAATCCCTTTCCCTGTAAGTCCTCCAGCTGCACCCGCAGCTCATGAAGCTCTATGGGATCCATCCAATACACTGGTGTAGATATCAGTGCCGTCCTAGGGTAAAATTCAATGTAAAATTCCACCTCTCTACGAGGAGGTATACCGAAAACATCATTAGGGAAGACATACACATACTGGTCCACCACTATAGGATAGCTCAGACTCTCCATATTAACTGCTCCAAGGGTAAGGCTAGCCAAGTGATGAGTGATCAGCTGCACTCTCTTCTGGGTAAGTCCATACTATGCATAAAAGGCTCCGTTCTCACCAGTGAAGGTAAACCTAGTCCCATCAATGCAGACACAGTTCACTTTGCACCTAATACAGTCAATCTAAGCATGGACTGTAGATAACTAGTCCACAGCCAAGATGACGTCATAAGGCCTCAATGCCTCTACTAAGAGATCCCAGCCGAAGCTCTTGCCTCCTAGAGTAACCTCACACTACTGGAACCAGTGTGTAATCGTCGAATCCGCTCCTGTAGGAGTCTCTAGCTGTAAGGATCGATCCAATGGCTCCATCGGAATCTTTGAGCTCCAAATGAGGGTAGTGGAAATAAAAGAATGACTGGAACCTATGTCTATAAGTACTGCAACTAAGGTGGAGTAGACACATATCGTACCTCGAATCATCTCTGGAGCACCATGGTCATAGGACTCAGCTGCCTGGAGTTGAGATCGACCCTATCCACCTGCTTCTTATGGTCGGGGTGGACCACCTGGTGGTGGTGGAGGTAACATCTCAAATTGTCACCCACCACTAGCTACACGACCAACTCCTCTGCCACGTCTGCCTGATCCCTGCAAACCTCCTCAGTTGAACCTCTATCTCTACCTGATAGGTCCTTCGACCGTCTTATGATCATCCATACGATGGGTTGGGCAGTCACAAGCCATGTGACCCTACCTGCTGCATGTGTAACACTGCCTGATCCTCACATGACTGGCTCTGTCTTCGGTTCCCCGCACAACCGACCCTGAATCCTATGGTTGTCCACTTGTAGGTCTGGTCCTCTTGGACCTCTGTGACATATTTATACTGAAAACTATAGAAGACTCCACTACATGATTCCCAGTGGTGGGTCTTACTGCTGGTGACTGCTCAATAAGAAAACTCTCCACTAAGAGGGGTCGCTCTAACACCCCATCCTGTGTCGAGATGCTGAGAGAAATCATCGAAGCCCTGATCACCCGCTTGAGTCCCTGCTCGAAGGTCCAGGCCCTGAAGAATGGGTCCCGCACCATATCAGTGGAATAGCATGAGAGGTCGGTGAGCCTCGCTGAGTACTGAGCCACATTTATGCTTCCCTGCTACAGATGAAGAAGATCTTGAATGCACACTACGTGAAGGGTCACTAGGAAAAACTCTGCCCAAAATAGGCCCTCAAAGTCTGCCCAGAGAAGTGTCACCTCGTTGTGAACCTGGAGCATCAAGCTCCACCATCTTCCTGCTACTTCCTGTAGAAGACTGGCGACAAGGATCACCATGAGATCAACTGGTGTCCCTACCAGTCGGAAGACTCTCACCATAGCCTCCATCCAATCCTCAGCCGCCTGTGGGTCCCTTTAACCCCTGAACCTCGGTGCCTCTGAAGCTAGAACTCATAAAACACGCTCAAGTGGTGTGCACTCTCTACTACTGGGGATGGTGGTATCAGTGGACCAATGGGTAATGGTACCAATGGTGCCTCTACTGATAAAGGGCCCTGCACTGAGGCCTCATCACTCAGTGGGATATCATCACGTACTCTAACCGGAACCCTAGCTGTCTGTCTGCGTGGAGGCATCCTGAAAATAAATAGGTGTGCCACGGTCAATAAGTTATACCTGGTGAGTTGAATCAAATATTTCAAAAAGAAAACTTTTTGAAACACACATGCAATCAGTGTTTTCATGCACTGGGTCAGAAATCAGAAGTCAGGGTCCTGGTGTATGGATACTTCAGCCGCCGCACCAACACTAGATACCCTAAACTGATAACCGCACTCACTACACTTAACAATATTGCCATAAAAAATATCATAGTCCAATGTTATATGGCACAAACGACTCCTCTGATACCAATTTTTCACGAACCATCCCTTGAGGCCCGCACCGTGACTACCCCAAGACTGCCTTCCATAGGCTAGGGGCTGGCGACTAGCACCGAAAGGCGTATTCCCTAAAACTGGGAAGAAATTGCCTTTACAACCTATAAACTCACATGAAAAAGCACAAAGTATGATATGAGCACAAAGTAAACTATATAGTAAAATAGTGCTGAAATTAAAAAGGGGCCGTAATACAAGCCCAACTAGAAAGTACAAGAAAACTGAAAAGTACAAGTAAAACTGGGAGGTACAAGTAAACTGAACAGCTCCTGTGATCACCTACTTAGGATACTACCTGAAGGGTAGGTACAACTCTCGAACAGCCATATCTCTGGTAATCCTCGTCTAATTTCCACCTCCGAGCCACCTCCATTCCTGGTACTCTCATCCCCAGTCAGCATTGTCCATCTTCTGCACTAAACACAACAAGGTGCAGGCATATCCCGTGCATGGGTGAGTATAACGATACTCAGTAGGGACCCTGATACCCTCTAAGGTCTCACAAACCCACAAAGGATAAACCAAAAATCACGAGAACATCTGACAAACCTACTTAGGTATATGCCCATACATATACTTAAGTTATCAAATATACCCATCTCATTGACGAGGAAACACAAGGTCCAACTCAAAATCCCAAAACACAACTGTTCCATGAAGGAAGGAACACTATGAAGGTAACACCTCAAAGTTAAGCACCACAAAGGTATCTCCACACAAAAGAATGCCACAAAGGTATAACTATAAAGGTAATTACCACAATGGTACTCCACACAGAAGATTACCACAAAGGTATCACCATAAAGGTAAGTAACACAAAGGTACGACACACAATATATTACCACAAAGGTATCACCAGGAAGGTAAGTACCACAAAGGTACACACACAGCAGATTACCACAAAGGTAAGGACTCAACTCACACCAGGTATAACTTAGGTATAGTAGAAAATATGATTATATGTAACTACTGAATCATCTTACTCTATTAAGAGGAAGACCCATGTAGGATCCTAAATCATCAGACCCACATAGGATCCTAGTACATTATCAGATCCACATAGGATCCTAGTAAAACATCAGACCCACATAGGATCCTAGTATATCATCAGACCCACATAGGAACCTAGTACAACATCAGACCCACATAGGATACTAGAGTAGTCCCACATGGATTCCTAGAGCGGATCCAAGTGATACTCTCAAACATATACCCACAAAGGACCCCAAACACAGACCCACATAGGATCCATTTTCTCATGTTACATACAGCTACAGGGTTCCCGCACTAAGCTCACTTGGTTCTGGGGGGATTCACTCCTCAAGACACAGGTCGATACTCCATATTCCATGAAGTTGAACAAAGAAGTATCCCAAAGGACTGCTATGTAATAAGGGTCTCAACGCAACAGACAATGCATCAAACGGACACCCGATCTATAAGTTATTGTCCTTTTAGTCCTAAGGGCCCGGTTGGATTCATGTTTGATCCAACCCAGCCATACCCCAACTTAATCCAAACCCCAAGTGGGGTATACCCAAAGTTCCATCTCGTTCCAAGGTTTCCGATGCCATTGACGGTTCTTCAAACGAATGCCCGTTGCTCAAGATATTCCCGAAAGAGAGAAAAGGGTCGAATTTGGCCCAGTTCCGGTCCGACCCAACCTGGCCTAGGCTGACCCGACCCAGTTCAGGTCGACCCGGTCCGACCTGGGTCTAACCCTGGGTCCAACCTGGCCTGCTGGGTCCGGCCCGACCCACCAGCACGGCCCGGTCCGCTGGGTGGCCCAAGCTGGGAGGCCCGCGGCGGCGACCCACGGTGCGGCGGCCCGCGGTGGTTCGAGGTGCAGTGGACCGCGGTGGCTCACGATGTGGTGGCCCATAGTTGATCATGGTGGCTCACGGTGCGGCTGCCTATAGTGGCTCGCAGTGCCGCGGTTGGCCGGTCGACCAGCCTTACTCCATGCAGCACGGTTGCGCGCCGTGCCTTCGTCAGTGGCCGGGAGTGAGCTGGCCGCCATCCTCTTGCCATCGCGACACAAGGCCGCAAATCTTGTGCACCAGGCAGTGCAGACGCGTGTCGTCATCCCCTTCATGAATCCGGCCCGAATTCCAGCCACCGCCCTTTCTCCGCCATGGACGACAGGCCGTGACTCTTCTCCAGCGGCGCTGTTTCACCGCCACCATCTTCATGAACGGTCGTGGTGTCAGCTGCCATTCCCGAGCCCCACCGGTGTCGGTCGCCGTCTTCCTCTATTGTGAAGAACACATCCAGAACCACAAGGATTTGCAGAGAAGTTGGGCCATGTTCATTTGGCCCGTACCCTCCATGTTAGATCGGTAGCAAGAAGCTCATGGGAGGAGATTCAACATGAAATAAAATTAATGATTATTAATCGAAAATACACCCCTACCTTGAAGGTTCTGTAGGAGGAGGCGCGAGGAAGAAGAAAAAGTTGTTGAAGAGTCAGCGCTCGTTGCTTCCACAAGGAACTTCTGATCTAGGCTCAGGGTCGGTTCCTCGTCCTTCGTTGGAGAGACGTTCTTCTTTGGGAGGTGTTCTTCATTGGGAGGTGTTCTTCATTGGAGAGTTTGATTCTCCAAATGCTCTCCCTTACAACTCCTCTCCCTTTCCAATAATTTCCCCAATAATCAAGTGAGAAGCCAACATAAAATAATTAATAACTCTAAAAATTAATTTACATTGACACATTTAATTAATTGGGGAGTTGAGAGGTTTTCCCCCCATTTAGAGGGGTTCGAGTGGTCCCCACCACCATAACTCTAACAAAGAGGTTTCAAAATAAAAATGTTAAATAATTTTTATTTTTATTCTCCCACAAAAAAGTAAAAAACTAACTTCTACCCTCAACCTATTGTGGCCGAGGTAAAGGTCTCCTTAAGTTAATACTAGTTCTGCAAGTTCAACGGTGTCCTCAGATTTCAATTCTGAGCACTAGTTCCAAAGTTACAAAAATCCACTCACACCTTTACTGAACGTACCAGAAAAAAAGTTTAGAAATTCATTTCAGAAACACCGGGCCTCAGAATCATTCACCGTTAATTTTCACGAACTCGTAATATTCCTATGTAATTAAAAAAATTACATGGAATTTTCAGGTCTTTACATTTCATCTATGGTAAATCTTAAGTATATGAGGTTCTAGTTTTTTAAGTGTCAATCGATCCTAGGAAACCCATCAGTGGTATTCGAGCATCTCTGTATCATTTGATTTTGGAAATAATATTGAAAAATGAAGAAACATGATATATCATATATGTAATATTCCATATTATAAGATAAAATTGTAATTTTTAACTTAGGATGACCTTACTTTATGTGATGACACAATCTATGTTTGGGTATCCCCATACGATGTGATATACTGTAGGAAGAGACATAGTACAATTACTTTGATTTTTATCATATCACCGCGTGAGATATGAGACATTGGGGCCTATGATGGAATTTTAATGTGAATGAAAAATAGAGAATCATATCACTTATTTGATATCGAAAAGAATAAAAGAATATGATTTCCTAGGCACTGATGGTTTTAATCTTACATGAGATCCAATCATAAGTTACAATAACCAGGAATACTATGTTTTATACTATGTAGAGGCTTATCCTGGGCTATAATTTATAGGCATGATATTATCAATCATAAAATATGATTGATATCCATGAGGCGTTTTTCTTATTGTGGCATTTCTACTTCCCCTTACAATACAATGTAAACCTTCAAATATGATATAAGAAGAAAATTTTCATTTCTGTATATTCCAATTATGAATTGATTTAAATGGTTTATAAAATTTTGATAAATCATTTTAAAAGGTATTTGATATATTTATTTAATTTATAAATTTATTATAAATTAATTAATTATAAGTTATTTATAATTAATTATTAATTAATTTTGAAATACTTAATAAATAAATATCTATAATATCCAATATTGATATTAAATACCTTTAAAATTTATATATCATGACTTATAATTAGATATTAAATGTTAATATGGAAATTATAAGAGTAATTTTTAAAAATTTTACAAATTAAAAAATAAGGAAAAAATATAAAATGGTTTATATTTAATGTTTTTAATTTTTCATAATTCTTAATTTGAATTATTCAAATTAATGGCCTTATTTAGGAAATTATTTAAACTATATCAAAATTAGATTTGATAATTGATATTATTAAGGTTTAAATAATATTAAATATATAATATTTTGAATATTTTTATAATATATGAATAATTTATATATGCAATATTTATACTATAGATATTATATATTTAAAGTAAATGTTATATTAATGGAAAATATGAAGAAGTTCATATTGAAAATAAATATAAAGTGTTTATAATTTTTTATTACGTAATGTATATAATTTTTACATAAATTATATTTTTTTTATAATTTCTTTAAGTTTATTAATTGTTCATAATTTTTTTTATGGAGTTACATGCTAGGTATGATAATTGATTTAGTTTTCTTCTACCTTGAATTTGACTTGTATTGTGTTATTATCTTGAACTAAGAATTTATTTATAGTTTATATATATTAGGTGTTCGAATTATGATGGAATTGAGGTCTCTCTTGAGTAAATTATTATTAGGTAAAGGGAATTTGGGTTGGACTAATAACTTATCTTGAGGCTTATACCTTTTTTATAAAAGTGAGGGTCTATTATTTGTCATTACAAGATTACTCATTAGGGTATTGTTGATCTTATATGATTCTAAGTATTTGTATGAAATATGTTTATATACCTTATTTATAAGATGCATTTGGATATGTATGAATATATTTTTCTTTTTATTTGGGTTATTAATTTTTTTTGAGTTTTGTATAGTGTTACACATCAATATGGTTTGAGCATATTTATTTTATAAATGTAATAAGATTCTAAACTAAATCATTAGAAGCATTCATATATATAAAGGGGATACATGAGATAATATGGAGAGATTAAATCCCCCTTAAAAATACTAAGTGTAATATTCCTTTAAAAGATAAACTTTTCAAGACCTCAATCATTTAGTATAGGTGACCCAAACCATTAGGTTCCCATGGATTGGCTTGTGTAAGGAAAGTGAGTAATGAGGTGACCCTAACCATTAGGTGTGTTATTATTGTAATATACTTTGGGAAACACTTAGCTGGGTTACCCTAACTATTAGGATACCATAGGAATTAAGTTGAGATAATCTATATAATTTATTAAGCATAGAGTTATCTACTAAAATATTTAAAAGTCATATATTATATGATTAAATTTATTTTCTACCATATATATTCATGACTTATTTACATGATTAACAAATGTAATACAATATGGAACATAGATCTTGGCCCATTAATGGATATAATATATTCTAAAAGGGATTATCATTTTAGTGGGAAAAAATTTAATATAATTACTTATTAAATGAATTTAAAATATGATACTCCTATGATAAAAGATTAAATTATAGATAATAAATCCATCAACAACAAATCTAAATTTGAGATCAATCCTTAAAAAATGAGAAGAATAATTTAATAAAACTTCTTTGACTGGTACAAAGATTAAGAATCATTATTAAGTAATAAGTGTTAAAAAAACTATGAGTTGGAGAAGTCCCTTCCTAATTAACCTGATATTGAAATTATTTCACACTAAATAGCCTAAGGGAACTTTGGTCTCTACTCACATATTCAATAAAATTGAGTTTTTAAATGAATTATAGAGATATTAAGTTTCCTTTGAGGATTGTTTTTACTATAAATTCATTGTGTAAATCATCACTGGAAATATTACAATAATTTTAATGATTTCAATAAATGTTTACCCTATTTTCTCAAAGTATCAAAAATAAATTACAACTGAGCAGGTGATGTGTTGTATAGGGTGGTGTGTTGTCAGTATTGATGAGTAAAAGTTAAAACCAAAGGAAAAAAATTAGTTGGAAATTCAAAAAACATTTCTTAAAATATCTAGATATGGTCATTGAAAGATTACAAAGGTGTTAGGAAGGGTGAAATTATTTTTATAGGATGTAAATTTTTTGAATACCTGAAGGAGTTTTGAAACTATTTGGAAACTCCATGTTAGATATTGGTGTTATAGAAATCAATTTTTTTTTTATTTTTAAGTGTATATGATCCTGAATGTTTGTTTTATAAGTGTTATAATTATACAGAAGTTCAAAATCAAGGAAATAACTGGAGAAGCATTTAATTTTTATTCAAATTATGAAGCAAAATCATAGATTTGAATGTAAATAAATTTATCAAGATTATTTTAATTTAAATAAAATATATGTGTTTTAATATAATCTCACTCATATAGTATGTAGTGTTTTTTGTTAAAAGTGTTATAAACAATATGAGATGATATTTTTGATACACATTGTTTATGATTCATCATATTTTATAATATGTTTTGAGAAGAAGATAAGGATAAAAAGGATTTATCAAGGATAAAAGGTTTATCCAAATATTTTTTAAAATATGATGGACATGATCACACCACCCTTAAGTGTCATTTTTTAAATAATAATATTATTTTTAATTAAATTACATAAATATATATAATATTATATAATATATGTTAGTCAATAGTTTATTTTTTAAATATTACAAAAAAAAGTAAATAAATATTATTTCCCAAACACAAAGGAGTTTGTGTATATTAGGATGATATTCTAAGAATAATTTATCATTTAAAATATATTTGGACTATGTTTAGACTTTGAGAATATCTATCTTAAAAAATAAAGGATTATTCTTGTCAGAATACAAAGTTAATGTCACTTTATCCTAAAGGAGTTTTTTTGTGAAGTAATAATGTAAATGGTTATTCAAGGGAAATTTTTATTGAATATGTTTCATGAATTATGATGACATTGAACTTATAAAAGTACCAAGTAAAAAATAAAAGTTATTAACATTGAAAAATTAGATGTTTTGAAGTCATGGAGTTTAAATACTATATTTAAAGAGTTAAACATTAGGAATATGATTCCTAAAAATCTCCATCATTTAAAATGTTTTCTTCATATATGTTACTTACAAAAGATTTTAATGAGATTATTTTATTAGGTGGTAACATAAAGATATGGAAATAATTACATAAAGATGAAACGGGTTTGAAAAAACCCTAAAAGTATAGAAATCATAAGGTTTATCCAGTAGTCTATCATATGTGATATGATAAGAAACGTTCTTATGTGTGTTTTTTTTTCATATTATAAAATATTATATTTATATAAAATGTATTATATTGCACAAAATACAATTTCTAATTTATCATTTGTTCATGTTTGGTTCATATACTCATGAAGTGTAATGATAATTGAAAAATTAAAGTAAAACACTGAATTATCTCGAACTAAATTTCATTATGGAGTATTATAGGTTGTTAATATATTTCAATGTTATCATGAGTATGATTCTTGTATTGGGAAATATATTATTATCCTGAGGCACAAAATGTGTTTTGTGTACTGTGTGGCCCATTAAGTATTCCATATGGAGCTCTATACACTATTTATTTGGTATACTATGGGTTCATGTTTCATATTTATATTTCCCCATACCTGGGGTTAGTGAGATACCTAGCATGAGAACTTTTATACCCTGATACACTTCTTACATAAGCCTTTAGGCTTAAGTAACCATGGGGTAATTGGGTATGTTATTAACTATGTTTCCAGTTGGAGTTAAACCAAGATGAGATTTCCCTCTCATATGATGAGAATGAAATATGATCCAATGATTGAGATATATTAGGGATGTTTATGGTCATACCCAGATAAGACACATGATTTACTTATGTATTAGGTATGGACCATGTGATGTTCTCATCCATAAGGTTTAATGATATGTGATTTATTCATCTATTCATTTAGTATATATTTGGATAATAGAGATCGAATGAGTTGGATATATAGGATTTAAATAATTCATTCCCCATGGTCACTTGATATCTTGGACAAAGGGATCATAAGAAAATGCATGCTTGCATTTGGTGCAGTTGGTGGAAACAAGTATAAAGATGCTTGTGTTTGATGGAAATACCACTAGATATATTTATAATATGAGTAACACTAGTGATTTTATATATTAAACTATTTTTTTACTTTTATGTATTCATGAATTTTTATTTGTTTTCAATGCTATAAAAAATTATGGTGTCACACCTTGTGGTTAACTGAATAAGGATTGAGTTTAACTTAGAGAGATTCTTTAAAGTGTTTTAGTGTTTTTCTAAAAAGAGTTTTTAGATGGATATTCAAAAGTTATTTAATATGATTTAATATAAGGGGAAGTTAATTATAACTTTTCAAAATTATTTTTTAATATATAAAAAAGGTTCTTTGGATATGATTTAATGAGTTATTTTATATAATACAATATAAGGTGTAATGACACTAAGTCTATGAGGATTTAGTAAAAGTGGGATATTAAAGGAGATATTCTATAAATACCTTATATATTATTGTATGATATAGGTTTTTGGAAATGTGAAATCTTCCAATTTAGATGATTGAAAGTAGAAATTTCATAATTTATGTTTTAGCTTGATAAAGTCTCATGATAGTGGAAGTCCAGTATAGGTACTGGTATGAAAGTTACATTCTATAATTTGGTGAGTATATTGTCATCAGAAGATGAGTGAATAAATGTTATGACATATATAAAGGACATTGATGATTATACATATGGGTCTTCCCTATATGTTTTATGAGAATGATATTGTATAAGGGTTAATCAGTTAGTTATATAAGAGTAATTTATTCATTTTCTTGAATTTGGTGGCTCTAGTTTGGAGAGATTTAAGAAATATGAGTTTTCTAAGGAAAATAGTGGGTCCCCCAAAATCATGAAATGATAGTGGAACCAGTTGAAAAAGTGGACCCCACTACTAAGGTGGGGTTGGAATACTTTTACACATGTCGAATGATTTTTTATCTAATTGGATGATTTTTAAATAGTGATTATAATCTTGTAACTTCCATAAAATAAAAAGAAGTAGTGGTGTTCTCTCATGGATGTTGGACTAATATCCAAACCACATTAAATCCTTATTTTTTTATTGCATGGTTTTATTTTTTTGAATGTTTTTAATGTGAGTTATTTTGTTGAATTGAGTGAGAGTTTCCATTGGGTGTGGTGATTTAGGGTCCATCTTGAGTTCCTAAGTTTTAATACATTGATGTCAGGGGGTTCTTCCAGTCTAGGAACTTCCATTGATTTATTTTGTGTTTAAATATTAGAGTGACATAACTTATAGTGACCAATGTTGAAAATCCCATAAAGTGTTATTGGTGATTATGGTTTAGAAAGGATTAACATCACAATCATTAGATAATACTCTTGTATTGATTTTTTTCAATTCAATGGGAGTCAATATTTTAGAAATTATGGCATTGAAAGAAGGAATAGTCTAAACAGATAAGTTAAAAAAGATGAACTTTGCATCATGAAAGATATATATGGAAGAATATCAAATTTAAAAGGACCTTGAGTTTTCATTTAAGGTGTTAAAACTAAAAATAGTGTAAAAAATCATAATATGAAATTATATATAGAAACAAACTTAGATTGATTGGATGTTGTTGGCATGGAATATTTCTTATAACACCTAGATGATAAAGTGGAGATGATAAATGATATAGAGAAAATGTATGAGAATAAAATAACCATGAACAAAGTGTTCATGATGCATGGGTTATTTGACTTGAGGATATCAGAAGGAAAACTTAAGATCTATCATTTTAATGAATTTAAAATGGTTACAGCTGACTGAAAATAGTTAAAGTAATGTTTTTGGAAGATGTGTGGACTCTGTTATTACTATCATTTCAAATAGAATCAAGGTATGTGATGGTAATTATTTTAAGTAATTATTTCTAGAAAACTGATCAAGTATTTAAGTATTTAAGAGAAATCATTCTGAATGAATATCTCAAACTAAGATAAGTATAAGTACCTACTATAATTTCACTAAATGTGGAAGGTAGAGGTTGTTCCATTCAATAAAAAGTTAAAAGTAAATCATAAGATATATCAAGGGGAATAAGTATAGATAGTTTGAATAGGCCCAAACCTATATATTTTCATAGTGAGAAGAAGGGGAAATTGGTGAAATATTATAGATATTATAGGGTAAATTCAAAAGTGATGTTTTTATAAGTTCAAGTTATTATAAAACTGAAGGTAGTAGTAGTTTACTTCCAAGTATCAATACTCCATTGGAATCATGGATCATTGATTCCAGGGATTCATTCCATTTTATGGATGAGAGAGGATGTATGGAATATTATTTATTTATAAGATTTTGTAAGGTTTATCTTTATAATGATGAAGATCTAGAGATCACGGGGAAGGGTGAAGTTCAAATTTAAATTTCAAACAAATGTTTCTTGAACTTACATGAAGTTTGGAACACGCTGAGTTTATAGAAGATATTCATTTCCATTGTTCAACTTTATAAAGAAGTATTTCAATCAATATTGTCAAATATATTATAGAATATTACTCAATGTTCCATGGTTTTGGATAAAGGTGTAAAAGATGATATTATTTTTTTATTGAGAAGATCATATAGAGAAACAATTATCATAACAGAAACTTCTAAAATTTTAGAGTTGTGTAACTATCACCATGGGTAACTTAGTGAGAAGAACATATGAGTTCTATAAAAAAGATAATACCAAAGCTTATACTCATGTATTTTGTAAGTTATGAGAGTTTTATACTCATAAAGTAGATAAATGTATCATTAAATAATAATAGGACACCTAAATCTTGGAAGTTAGAGCTTGTACACATAGATGTTTGGGGGTCTGTACCAATATATTATCATAGTAGGTCATTGTACTCTATGATAGTCATCAATGAAAAACAATAAAAAGTATGAGTTTACATTATAAAGAACCAATTTGAGTTATTATGAGTGTGTTAGATGGAGGGACATGGTAGAGAAAGTGATCATAAATAAGTTGAAAATTTTAAGGTTTGATAATTGTGGAGAATATTATAGCAAGGAGTTCAGAAAATTATAATAGAGAAATGGAATCAATATTTAAAATACTATACCTATAACACTTGAGAAAAAATAGCATTGTATCTCAAAAATAGACCTGCAAATATATACCATAATATGATGATTGGTAAAGAGGTTCAAAAATAATTTTCATTACTTGCTTCTTACAGATGGAGGAGATCCCAAGAGCCTAAAAAGAATCTTTTCTACGTGATTATATAAAGTGGGAGTTAGTAATGAAAAATGAGATAGATTTGTTAGATGAAAAAAATCATGGGATCTAATAACTACCACAGGGGATGAAATCAATATAGAAAAAATGGGTCTTTTAGTTGAAAGAATAAGTTGATGGTAATAAAATTTACAATTCTAGGATAGTTGTTAAAGGGTTTTAGTAGAAATATGGAGTGGATTTCCAAAATTTTCTCACCCATAGTTATGATTATAACTATCTATATGGTACTAGGTATGGTAACTTTTGATGTAATACATTTAGAATAAATATATGAAAAGAAAACATTCCTTATTATATATTTGAAGGAGGAAATTCACATTAATTAATAAAATTGTTTTGTGGATAAATTAAATGGGGAATTGGTGTTTAAGATTATAAAGAATTGATATGGATTGAATCAAGTTACAAGGTAATGAAATCAGAAGTTAAATTCCTTTATGGATGATAATGGGGTCATATAAAGAAATTGAAATCACTATTTTATTGAAGGTTGTTCCCAGGAACCAACTTCTATGTACTTTATCATAACCTGTATTCATAGTTTTTAATATTTATAGACTTCTTATCACATCATGATTGTTCTTCTTTGTAACATATCATGTGATAATGTCTTATGTGTAGATATCACACTAAAAGGTCATTGCAGTTCCCTAATATGATGAGAACCCAGAAGTTCCACAACAATATTCTTAAATATATGTTCTGTAGATGGATGATATCATTTGAGGGACATAAATGATACATGATACCAGGGGTAGATACTCATAGGTCTTTGAGGCACCTTCTCATGGTGTACACCCTTGGTAATATCCAGTGTAAGATATTATGAGAATGAGACCCACTAGTAGGAAATCCAAATTTATATGTGTCATTGGATGTTCCTATCTGTGGACGTGTGTATAGATCCTTATACTTCAATATTATTATTAATAAGTGTTATAAGTCTTGTAATTTTATATATTTATGAAAACCGTGATGACACATGTGCATGACCAAGAAGTATATATTGGGTGTGTTACAAGTAATATTTCATTAATAAATAATTAAATAAATGATTAATCCCCCATATTATTCAACATAATTTTATATCTCAGGTCCTTTGAGGAAAATGATATAGCCTAAATAAATCCATGTCCAAGGGGTTCTATGGCAAGTTCAATTTCCAAAAATCTGAAGAAAGAGACATTGATCACATAGGTTGATGACACCAACATGCAACATAATTGATTAAATATGTTGCAATAAAGATATTATATTATATAGAAAGAATCTATTTGAGGTATTATGTCATTGCAACATTAAATTTTTTCTTTGTGGGTGTCTTGGCATGTTTCTAGATGCTAATCTTAGAATTTAAGCTGTTATTTCTAATTCTACTGATAAAGAGACCTGGAGGGTCAAATACTATGTGTATCTAGAATCTTAGTTAAATAATACATTATTATTTATTATTTAACAAGTTGAATAATATTATTCTTGTTCATAGTTTAATAATTATTCATGTTTTCTTGATCACATATATTCTATCACCAGTTATTTGAGAGAATATTACATGATAAGGACATTTAATAAATATTTATTTGCTATTTAGTGGGTATAATTTATTTAATTATTGGTGAATAATGGAGTGATATTTATATATTAAATAGATAGTTATTATTCATGACCTAATAAATATTATGGTGGAATGGTAAACTAAGTTTAATTGTCCGATGATAAATAATATATATTGAATATTATTTGAATAAATATTATTTAATTTAATCCTTAAGTTTAGTGCATGATAAGAAATAATAATAATATTATTATTATATAAATAGGGTTCCATAGGTATTAAATAAATAATAAAGGGTACTTGTGCAATTATTTATTTATAACCCTATTGGTATATAAACCAAATTACATTATTTTTCAATGGATCCAATTCATTTTTTGTTATGCACAACTAAATCTATAGAATCATCTTAAATACCTAGAGAGCTCCCTTCTCCAAGAAAAATCCCATTAATAGAGAGAGATAGTCCTCCACCTTCCAATCTCATGTCTATAGAGATCAAGGAGAATCCTTTGGAAATGATTCTCAAGGAAATCAATGGTGAATGAAATATTTGACAGAATCTACCATTCTAGAACCCATATATTCATATGAAGACATTCATAGATTTATGGAAAACATGTGGATCCCCACTAAATATAATCTAATATTTATTCCTACAATGCAACATTGGTATTTCATAGATCTGTTTTTAGATCCATCAAAGAAGAAATAATTTCACGTAAGGGAATTCTTTAATTTATTAAATTAATTATAAATAATATGTGATAATCTTTCACTTCATCTCTAGTGTTTATCAATTTTTTTGTATACTTTGATTCAATCTCATTTATTACAACATTCATCATCATGTAAATTATAGATTAATCATCAATCTTGACAAAAATAAAAGTTGGGAATGTCCCATCACACACTTTCACTATGTCCAAAACATTGAAGTGGTATCAGAGTAGGTAACATAATTATTTATAATTATTTTAAGACCATTGATTGATTTATGGATTTATTATTAGTTTTCAATCCAGTTTAATCATTATTTAATTATAATTATGAGATATTTTTTCTTCCTCTTCATTTCTCAAAAATATAATCAAATCAATTAATTTTATTAACAAAATAAATTTGAATATCTCATCTGGAGGTTCCAAGTAATCTAGATGGATAACGCAAGAGTACACAACATGTAACCCAAAGTTAAAAACAATGTATAAGTGTTTAATATACCAATAATTAATTTATAATTAATTCAAGTGGTGTGAATTTATTGCACGTGGTGAATTTAATTATACACCACATTTTGACAGGGCCAGCCTGGTGTATGATCACCTAGAGTACATTCCATGTAACTTTTGTACAAGGCATGTAGTTTTTTATTCATATACGGGCCATGTATATTATTACACAACCTATATGACTAGTGGACATGTGAATCAGAGACTACACTCTGCATAACCCATGTACACAGTGTGTACTCTAAACTTTTCCATGGAACAGTTACACACCATGTCCCCAGGTGTGTTCCATGGATAAATGGTGAGAATAATACATACCGTGTATCTTAAATGTACATTCCACGTAATTTTACCAAATTACACATAATTGAAAATTAATTTTTTATACTATGTAAACCATATCAACATGTTCTTGTGTTTGGACATTAATTTTATATGACACACCATGTGACGAGTTTATATATATATAAATGTCTACTTAATTTATATGTAATGTTTGGATCTACATGTCATGTAAAGTCATATTATAGTTATTAATATACCTAAATTGAATAATAAAATGATACATAAATAGAACGTACACTTTGTAATCATTATTTTGATATTACATGTCATGAAATTATATGATTAAGTCGTGTATTTCACATGTCACAAGAGTAAACTGTATATGAGTAAAATTCATGTTGGGTAGTTTGGATGTGTATTCACCGTGTTGGATCCAAGGTACATTTTTATTATACACAACTAATTTTAAATAAATTTATTTAATTTTTTTTAAATTATGATGAATGATAATCTCAAGGAAATTTAGATGATAATTAAGATAAAATAATCAATTAACTAATCAAGATAATTAACTGATTCGAGCATGATTTATCCTAAATAGGAACGATTCGAATTGAATGCCAATTTTATTAAATTCATAATTCATTAATTGTATGCATATGATTATGAGACTAGACTAGAACTTTTTTTGTGATTGGTTTCATTTAGTTTATTATTAAATAAAAATTTTGGTCGGTGTTTCATATCTCCTCTCATTATATAATTCCCCACATGACCATGGTTTCATTTATGTAAACCCCTAGCCAATCATTTGGTTCCCCTCACCTGTATGTGAGTAAAAAAATATGTAATAGATGAAGATACAAAGCTAGAGAAGGTGGTTCAAGTTTATAGATGTGGTGAAACCAATCTATGATAGATACACAGGTAGACAACTAGAAAGCTACAAATCAAACCTTAACTGGTTCAAGGTGTTTTTACCATTGGTCGAAATCTAGTTTATCATCCACTTGATAAACTAATCATTAGTAAAATCCCATGATAATACCAATTTATTATTTTATTTCAGTCAAGTTACATGGTTATTTCATTGTGTTTGTTTTTTCACTATCACATGAATTAATAAATTAACAAGAATGCAAGATAGAACTAAAATAAATTGGTTTATGCATAAATATTTTCTAAGATACGTTTAATAACTGAATTAAATTCAATTAATATTAAAAATCATTTATTAAAGATAGTAATTGGAAATTTATGCATAAAAGATAAAATCACTCAATTTATATATATTAAGTTGGTATAGCCTTCCATTACTTCAGTTAAAATCGAAGCATAGTTCAAATTTCTTATCCATACAAAGTTTGGGTGCTTTCAATTATCGGGGAATTATAACTTGATATTGTGGGTTGACTTAACTTATTTCACATTAAGGGATGAATTATAAATATAACTTAGTTTAAATTATCGAAAAGAGTCGAGGAAATCCAATTTAAGGATTTTGGTATTGGTGATTCCACACAACTGATCAAGGAATTGTGAGTTAATGTAGTTGGAATTTGGGATGCCTACCTAAAAACCCTAAAATTTATTGACCATCCAAAGTTGGGGAGATGAGAAATGGAATATGGAGTCTTGACACTAGAACATCCAAGTGACATGATATTTTAAATTCAATGGTGAGGGAAATTGGGTTTTGATAAAATAATGGGAGATTAATAAATAAAATATTTATTTATTTTTCTAAATTTTATCAGATAATGTAATAAAACCCTTCTCATATTATTTGTAGAAACAATAATAAAATGAATTCAAACATATCACTTCGATCCACACGTGAGAAGGATAAAATTTCCACCAAAAAAAATTTATAAGAGTGGTAAAGGTGCTTTCCTGTTATCCTACACCATGAAAGGAAATTGTATACATTGGAAGAATATATTCCTAACGAGGTTGGTGAGGAAGAGTTATATCTCTATGAGAAACATTTTAATGAATCCACAGATGTTTAGTGTTTCATGATATCATCTATGACCAATGTGATTTTAAAGAAACATGAGTACATGGATGAATATAACATGATATCTCACATCCATGATCTCTATCAAGAGAAAGTGAGACAAGAGAGGTAAAATATCTCTAATGATATGTTTATAACTAAGAAAATAGAGTTTTTTCCACCTAGTCCCCATATAGTTAATCTTCTTGGATACATTGAACACTTAAATATCTTAGGGATTAAATTACTAGTTGAGTTGCACATAGATATTATACTTTCCTCACTACCTAATACCTTCTATAGTTTTATTGTTAATTATGGCATGAGAAATAATGGGAACAGTCATTAGAAAATTCTTACTATGATTCTCTAAGTGGATAAGGACATGGGTTGTGACAAACCCATGGTTCTTATGGTAAATAAGAAAATGAAGAATAAGGAGAAGGGTCCCAAGACTCATAAAAAGTCTAAAGTTTTAGATCACCATCACCCAAGAAGAGAAAGATATAGAGGTAGAAAAAGTAAAAGGAGGTAGTATTTTTTTCATTTGGAAAACAAGGCTACTAGAAGAGGAACTGCACCCATAATAATAGAGAAGCTAAATGTGTGTTAGTTATCAATTTTAATCTTTCAATATCTACAAATTGGGTATTAGATATAGCTTGTAGTGCTCACATATATATCCAGATGTAGGAACCATGTATATTCCAAAAGATTACTAGAGGAGAGGTGGATTTTCAAGCTGAAAATGTTGTAAGGATGGTTGTGATAACCATTGGTAACTACCACCTTTTATTTACAACATTAATGATATTAGTTTTAAGGGATTGTTATTATATTACAACTATTACCAAGAATATAATTTATGTATCATTCCTAGATGCAGATAGGTATTTTATTTCTATTTTGTAAATAAAAAATTGTTTCTTTTATAGAGAAAACATATATTATGGTATAGAATATTTAAATAACAATATTTATGTATTAAATTATAAAAAATAAGCCTTGATAGTAGAAAAAAATCATGTTCGTATGAATCATATAATACCCATCTATGGCATCACTGTCTTGGTCATGTAAATGAGAATCATTTGAAAAATCTCTATAAAGATGTCTATTTAGACTCTTAAAAGCTAAAACCACTTGAAAGATATCATTATTTTTAAAAATTCAAAATGACCAAACCACAATTCAGTAGATAGGGTGAAAGGGCTATATAGGTTTTAGGATTGGTACACACTGATGTGTGTGGACCATTTCCAGTAGAAGCTACAGGTGTATATTCTAACTTCATAACTTTTTCTGATGAATTGAGTAGATATGGATCTATATATATAATAAGGTATAAGTATGAGTACCTTTATAAATTAAAAGAATTGAAAAAATAATTAGAGAATTAACTTGGAAAGAAGATAAATAAGTTTCGATCATATTGAGGCAGTGAATATATTAAGCAAGTTTTTATCAGATTTATATCAGATTTTGAGATTTTAGGTCAATTCACTCCACATTACACACCACATTGTAATGGTGTTAGTGAAAGGAGAAACCATAACTTGGTAGACATAGTAAAGTTTATGATGAGTTCTAAAGATCTTCAATTATCCTTTTGGGGATATACATTATAAACTGTGACATATACATTAAACCAAGTACCAACTAAAGTAGAAAGTGGAATTACCTTCATGTTATGGAGTGGAATGATACCCCTATTTTTTATACACATGTATGAGGTTTCAATATATTTTTAAGTCCTTATTAGGAAATAAACCAGTAACCCAGGGCATAAAGTGTATCTTTATAGGGTATCCTAAAGAAATAAAGGGATACTACCTATAAAACCCATCAGATAAGAAAGTGACTATCTCCAAACCAGATGACTTTTTGGAGAGGGATAACATCCTCAAAAAGTATAGTGGGAGAAATATTGACATAAATGAATTTGATACTCAAGATACATGTGAGTTAGTACATGAATAGATTCCATAGGTCCCCAAGAATAAGTAGTTACTGAATCACAAGTATTAAAAAGGAGTACAAGAGAGGTAATTGAACTAGATAGATATGGTTCTCTAGTCACTGAATATGGTTACTCATTATTGATTGAAAATTATGAACTTATCTCCTACAAAGAGATAATAGAGATCTTAGAATATGTAATATGGAAATAAGAAATGAATATTGAAATAGATTCCATGTATTAGAACCAAGTTTGGGTTATGGTCAATACACCAGTTGATGTAAATCCCATAGGGTGAAAATGGGTATTCAAGAGAAAATTGGATATGGAAGGTACAATAAATACATATAAATAAAGACTAGTGGATAAAGGGTTTAAAATATATCAAGGAATTGATTATGATTAAACCTTTTCACCAGTTTCTATGTTTAAATCCATTATAATTATACTTTCTATAGAATCTTACCATGACTATAAAATTTGGTAGATGGATGTAAAAGCATATTTCTTTAATGGGAACCTTCAAGAAGATGTCAATATGAAACAACTAGAATCTTTTGTTACTCTACGAGATACCAAAAATATTTTCATGTTGCAGCGATCCATTTATGGATTGAAGAAAACATCGAGGTCACATAACATTTGATTTGATGAAGATATAAAAGAATTTGGTTTCATTAAGAATGAATGTGAGCATTCTGTTTACAATAGGTTTAGTGGGAATGTGGTTGTTATCCTTTTAGTATTTTTTGATGACATATTTATTATTGGAAATGACATACCAATATTTTAGTCTATTAAGGAATGGGTGAACAAGTGTTTCTATATGAAGTAATAAGGTGAAGAAAACTATATTCTAGGGATGAAAATCATTAATGATATATCCAAGAGGATTATTAGAGAAAGTAAAAGTAAATACATTTACTAGATACTAAAGAGATTTACTGTGGAACAATCCAAGATAGTATTGGTTATAGTGTCTCATGGTATACATATTTATAAGAAAACGTGGCATCAAACATAACATGAGTGTAATGCCCCAACCCCAGCTACCCAGAGTCGGTGCGTTACTTCGTAACATTGGCATGATTACAAAAGATCAAGTCTCGAAAGACCGATTAGTTTAGTAGCCTTGGAAACACTAGATACATTCGTAAACGTTACATTACATCATAAAGTGAAAAACTACAATAACAAAGTCTCCATAGTCCACACTCATATCCTCTTCTTACAATCCCTGCAGGTCATTCATAAAATACTTCTTCACATCCTGGAAAATATTAAAACATTGAAAGGGGTGAGCTCAGATGCTCAGTAAGGATAACAATATTGCGGAAGCCTTCATAAATAAACATAAACATTTAAGGAAATGTATAACTAAAACAAAAGCCTTTTAAACTTGAACATCAATATAAGATGGCAAAAGTAAAATGAGATAATGCCATTTACTTCTTCACATGGATATTCTACTGGTCGAATAATCACATGAAATATCATTAACCACTTTCATAATGAGGGAATGTATAATGCCAGACATCCTGAAACATTTTGTCAAGGCCTCATCCAAGACGTCTAAAATGATTAAGGCCTCGGCCAAAACCATAAATCAAATTGGGAAAGGGCCTCGGCCAATTCCACGTCTAGTTGTCTCATGAGACCTACCGATGCATCGAGGAACTATAGCGGGCTCCACCCGTCACTTATTAAGTCCAATACATTCCTCATATGAATAGGTTTAAACATCTCATAAACCATAACATAATCGTATCACATAAAACATGCATAAAGGAAACATAACATTTCCACATTTCAATCACAAGATATCAATACAACACATTGATATAATAAAAATGCTTTCAAAACCATTTTCAATACCAAAATAAAAGAAAAGTATAACATGGTATTTATTTTTCATTAAAAAAAGGGTATGGCTTGTAAAGGAAGCCGAAACTCAAATAGTGGTCATGGCGGTGGAGAAGTCGTTGTCGCCGCATACGTACGGAAATAAAAACATTCCCTTTTTTCGTTTAGTAAAACGCTTCGTATAAAAAATATTCCTTTTGAATAAACATAAAAGTCAAAGGGGTTTATACACCGTATAAAAGAAAGTTGTGTATAAAACCAAATATGCCTCAACGAAAGGGGATTGAGACGAAGTCCTTAAAAAGATCATTTTTTTAAATAAAGTACATCTATAATGTGTATTCACTATAAGTACACATAAATAATGTACAAATACAAGATAGGACATAAGAATATCATGACATAATTTGAAAGTAGGAGATTAACCCAAAGAATGGAAGTTGGGTTGTGAAATTCTCTTACCTCGTGTCTGACTTGACTCAACCGTTCTTTAACCTCCTGAATAATAAACTAGAGTTAATATATAACTTATTAAGAACCATTTTCAATTTCATTATCCTTATTATATCACTTATTACAATGATATGAACATTATGTAATTATTTAAGTTAATAACGGTCGTTTTGTCGATCTTTGGTACTTGAGTCAAAAATAAACTTCTTATAATTACAAGTGGTTTATGTGGTAGAATATCTATTGTCTCCAGTATTATATTCATGATTTATATGTCATATATATATCTTATATATCCAGTATATACATTCATTTATAATATTACGTAACATTTAGAGGTAAGAAATGAAATGCACCGTTCATGGAGACGGTAAGCCGTACGTACGCATGAACGCTACTTTCATTTCAATTTCATATTTAATGGAACGAAATCATAATGATATAAATGTATAATATAATTCCAGTATAATATAGTGTATAATACTATTTACTCCATCCTTTATACATCCCACATATGGCATTAACGATTCAAATCACTTTGAGGGGGCGGTAGTCCGCACTTCCTAAAATGAAATTATCGCGTTTTACCCATAATGGAAATCATAAAGTATGCCATAAATGAGAAATACAGAAGCATAAGTAAAACATAAACATATTATATATCATATATAAAAATAGTGACATCTTAATGGCCACCTTTGAAGGTGTTATATGAGTGTTGAACAATCATCGTTTCGTGAGGCAGAAATTCGCCATCCACAGAAACCGTATGTTCTTTAACCACTAGATGTAGGTGTGTGTAAGTGTAGATCGAATCCTTATTATAACAACATCCTAGTATATTGAGGATACTGGTGTTGTAACAAAATAAATGAATAAAAAGAGTTTAGGGGGTTGGATAAGAAAAATAAAACAAAACAACATTAGAGAAGACATTACCTCAAAATCGGGTAACTCTTTTTGATTTGAGCCAAAGGCTTCCTTGAGAAGAGTTCTGCCCAAAGTGAGGCTTCTAGGAGTAAGAGGGGGAAGTTGGGAGAGTATTTGGGCAGAGGTTGGCCGAGCCAAATGGCTTGAAGGTGTGAATAAGGTGGGAGAGGTGGGGGCCTTTTATAAGTGGAAAGGAGGGGCTCTTTTGGAAAGATTGAAATGTTATATTATTATACAATGCTTTTCGGATTAAAAAGGTCCCACACTTATATAATTAGTGTATAAGGTGATAAGGGTTCGAAATCTCCTCATCCAATAGGCTTTGGACAAGTGTAAGCCTTGGATTTTTCATTATCTTCTCATTTTATTTAAATCGTTAAATAATGAGGTCATCGCTGCATCATAATGATGTCATAAATAATTTAATTTATTTAATGTCTAAAAATTATAAAAAAAATACTATGATGTAGGAAATATTTTTAGATTTCTAATGAATATTTATAGTCAAAATTTGGACTTTTGTAACCCCAATTAAAAATTGTTTTAGTAAAACAACTCATGTTTGTATCAATTTAATTTTAACATTAAATAAATATATATTAATGTCATTTTCCAACTAAAGTGGCTCCATGGGGTCCCCAAGTTGACCCATGGGTTGTCTTGGTCGGCCATGACTCATCCAATAGGAGTAGGACAAGTTTCAAGCTCATCTCATATTATTAAAACATTATTTTTACCTTAAACTACACTAATTACCTCTAATCGCGATTAAGAACTTAAAAGTTACTATTCACAAAAAAATTATTTTGATCTCATTGAACCACATTTTACTTCTTAATGACAACCATGTATGTCGGATTTTTGAAAATCAAATCACATAAGTGGTAATATTTCATTTAAACAAAAAATCAGTTATTTAACTACCACTTAGTGGTTTCACTATTCATCAAAAATTGAAGTTTTTCAGAACAATGCCAAAATTTCACCCTAAGCTATAATTGATATAACGAATTAAAAAATGATGTCTATTTTACAAAATTCCAAACATATAAGTTGCATTAATTAATTTTATATTTAATTCTCGCTGTTACAACAAATAGCGTGTTTTTAAGAAACAATTTATATCAAAAGATTGACAATTGTTTATGTCCATTTTCAATGTTAAATTAATTCTAATGACCACCATTGGATAAAATGGTAAAAATATATTCTAATTATACTTTAAAACCACTCAATAGTATAACTTATCACTATAAATTATTTTTATTAAAAAAGTTGTTTTATGTATTTTTCACTATTCATAAAAATTTGGAAGTTCTCAAAAAATTACAAAAAATTCAACATAGGCTAATTTCAATATTAGGAATACAAAAATGAAGTCCATTTTGAAATATAAAATTTCTATAAATTTAAAAAGTGGTTATTACTATTCATAACGGCTACTTTGATTAGTCGCGGTGTTTTAGAACTCGAAGTTGCGTACAATGCAAGCTATTGCATTATTGAATGAGATGCGTATCGTGGAAGCTCGGGGTGTTACATTATCCCCTCCTTCAATAAATTGCGTCCTCGCAATTTGAAATTTTTCTTTGAAAATAAAAGGTTGAAAAGAGAAAATACCTTTGTGGAAAACCCACATCGGAAATAAGATTAATAAAATTTAGCCTTAATAAAAGGGAAATGGAAATAAGAAAGTCACCACCAAATTATGATCTCGATAAGGAGAACATTGGTGGAAATTAGAGACATATAATTGGAGGAAAAACGTAAATATTTGTAGGGAGTGATTGAGGTCATCAATCACAATCAACTGTCAAATTGAGGGCCTCAAAGCCTTCAATCTATGTTGATTTAAAATATCATCAGTTCAACAAGACATAAGGTATTAGGATAACACATTTTTTGTTTTAAGTTACATTTTATAATGTTGAGGAATTTATTTAGGAGATTTACTAAGAACGTAAGGGAATATACATACTTGTTATGTATACTTTCATTCGTTAATAAATTTTTACCACAAACCCATCTTTTACTCCAAATGGTAACAGAACTCAAAAATATTCTTTTTATCCAAATTGTATAAGGTTCCAAATATTAACACATGCCATTTAGATTAGTAAAACTATTTTGTAATAACCAGAGACTTCCTGTAGGCTAGTGGTAGGAAATAAAGGCTTGTCGCACTATGGTTGTGGGTTCGATTCCTGCAGCTTTGTCCGACGCGACGGGTTATTCCCCACCCTGCAGGTTGTCCTTTTCCTAAAACTATAGTATTATAATATTCCAAAAATAATATTCAGAAATGCTTTAACCTTAAACAATACTATCCAAAGATCAACTTAATCCACTCCAACCTTTATAGTTATCCAAAATACCTCTGTCCAGACTTTCTCTAAAAGGTCTCTTAATTCCAAAATCAATTGTAACATCAGATTCCCCAAACAAAGAAAAGTTTCTCTTATTGTCACATACTAAAAATATGATTACCTTAATCATATTAAAACCTTAATGAAATCAAAAAGTACTACAGTACAATCCATATATATATATCACATTATTCTTATAACCAGAATATAATTCTTGAGTCCAAAAGCACCAATACATTAATTATTCCGCTTCAACTGTAGTCACAGCATAAGATTGGCCTTGATCCCTTGGCCTTTTCCGAGGTAAGTTTCCTTGATGCTTAGGACATTCATTTGCATAATGCCCCATTTCCCTACAATTGTAGCATTCAACTTTGACAGCCTCTTTCTTTCCCTTGCAATCACGAGCCTGGTGACCCTTTTCTCCACATTTATAACAAACTCCCATTCCTTTTAGGCAAGTACCAGGGTGATTCTTCCCACAATTATCACATAATGGAAAATCCTTCTTTCCCTTTTTCCCTTTATCTGTCTCTTGTTCCATCGTTCTCTTCTTCTCTTGCTTTACTTTGTTGTCACAAGACTTAGAGAATTCCTTTTCTGTCTTGATAGCACACGAGACAATATCTTCGTATGATGAGAAGGATTGTGATACTAAAGCTCGAAGGAGAAATGGTTTTAACCCATCAAAGAAACGATCAATCTTACTCCTTGGGTTACGTATATAATCGGCAGCATGCCTCGCTAACCTTGTAAAGTTAGCCTCATACTTTGCGACATTCTCATCCTCCTTTTGCCTCAGACTCAGAAATTGCCTTTCTATATCTGCTCGATGGTCACGAGGAAAGTATTTTTCTAAGAAAAGCTCTTTGAACTCCCTCCATTCCATATTTGATACTTCATCATCTTCCTTCATGTTTTGAATCAATGACCACCATTGATCAGCATCTCCAGTGAGGCGGTAAACTGCCATGATAACTTTTTCCCTTTCACTGCTCCCCAAAGCCTGAAATATTTTCTCTAGGGAATTTATCCATTGCTCGGCTACTAAGGGCTTTGTACTCCCATTGAACGTTGGTGGTTGTTGCCTCATGAATCGATCTAACATTGATCCTCCACGTTGTGGATCAGGGTGCTCCATACGAGTAAGGTTATTATTCATAACCTGAGTTAGTTGTCCCAGTATGGTATTAAGTTGATCAGCACCAGTTGTATCTCCAGATCCACAATAATTATCTTGAGCAGGACGGCAATCCCTACACGGAGTTCGTGCATTGATACGGTTTCCATTTCTTCTACTAGGCACCATTTCTAAACAATTTCATAAACTAGATCAGTTTATGAATCAAAATACATAATTCCATACTTGTAAAATACTTAACATAAATTGAACTATTTATGGATATAATCCATAATCATATAAAGGTTTTATTTGAGGAAGTATATACTCATAACCGTTCATAGTGGTTTGTAAAGAAAATGAGAATTATCCTAAGCATATCCCCCGGGAGTGTCGTAACCAAGAGTGCAGCAAGGCCCGTTGTCGTGCACCGGTTCCCGTTCGAGTCTAGCTCAAAGCGGTGTTTTCAGGTTTTACCCCTAGGAACATCTGTGCCAGAGCCGCCTCTACCTGCTCGTATCCAGACAGGGATGTATTTCTCAGAAAACTCACAAAATCTCTACAATACCAAAATTCTAGTAAGTTCTTCTATACTAATCCTCAAAGTTCATCTTAGGTCTACGTGATCTAATCAGAGTTTATCTAAATCTAGCTTCCAAGGTTTGTACTAAACTTCCTCTGATACCAACTGTAACGCCCCGACCCCAGCTACCCAGAGTCGGTGCGTTACTTCGTAACATTGGCATGATTACAAAAGATCAAGTCTCGAAAGACCGATTAGTTTAGTAGCCTTGGAAACACTAGATACATTCGTAAACGTTACATTACATCATAAAGTGAAAAACTACAATAACAAAGTCTCCATAGTCCACACTCATATCCTCTTCTTACAATCCCTGCAGGTCATTCATAAAATATTTCTTCACATCCTGGAAAATATTAAAACATTGAAAGGGGTGAGCTCAGATGCTCAGTAAGGATAACAATATTGTGGAAGCCTTCATAAATAAACATAAACATTTAAGGCAATGTATAACTAAAACAAAAGCCTTTTAAAATTGAACATCAACATAAGATGGCAAAAGTAAAATGAGATAATGCCATTTACTTCTTCACATGGATATTCTACTGGTCGAATAATCACATGAAATATCATTAACCACTTTCATAATGAGGGAATGTATAATGCCAGACATCCTGAAACATTTTGTCAAGGCCTCGGCCAAGACGTCTAAAATGATTAAGGCCTCGGCCAAAACCATAAATCAAATTGGGAAAGGGCCTCGGCCAATTCCACGTCTAGTTGTCTCATCAGACCTACCGATGCATCAAGGAGATATAGCGGGCTCCACCTGTCACTTATTAAGTCCAATACATTCCTCATATGAACAGGTTTAAACATCTCATAAACCATAACATAATCGTATCACATAAAATATGCATAAAGGAAACATAACATTTCCACATTTCAATCACAAGATATCAATAAAACACATTGATATAATAAAAATGCTTTCAAAACCATTTTCAATACCAAAATAAAAGAAAAGTATAACATGGTATTTATTTTTCATTAAAAAAAAGGTATGGCTTGTAGAGGAAGCTGAAACTCAAATAGTGGTCAAGGCGGTGGAGAAGTCGTTGTCGCCGCATACGTACGGAAATAAAAACATTCCCTTTTGTCGTTTAATAAAACGCTTCGTATAAAAAAGATTCCTTTTGAATAAACGTAAAAGTCAAAGGGGTTTATACACCGTATAAAAGAAAGTTGTGTATAAAACCAAATATGCCTCAACGAAAGGGGATTGAGACGAAGTCCTTAAAAAGATCATTTTTTTAAATAAAGTACATCTATAATTTGTATTCACTATAAGTACACATAAATAATGTACAAATACAAGATAAGACATAAGAATATCATGACATAATTTGAAAGTAGGAGATTAACCCAAAGAATGGAAGTTGGGTTGTGAAATTCCCTTACCTCGTGTCTGACTTGACTCAACCGTTCTTTAACCTCCTGAATAATAAACTAGAGTTAATATATACCTTATTAAGAACCATTTTAAATTTAATTATCCTTATTATATCACTTATTACAATGAAATGAACATTATGTAATTATTTAAGTTAATAACGGTCGTTTTGTCGATCTTTGGTACTTGAGTCAACAATAAACTTCTTATAATTACAAGTTGTTTATGTAGTAGAATATCCATTGTCTCCAGTATTATATTCATAATTTATATGTCATATATATATCTTATATATCCAGTATATACATTCATTTATAATATTACGTAACATTTAGAGGTAAGAAATGAAATGCACCGTTCATGGAGACTGTAAGCCGTACGTACGCATGAACACTACTTTCATTTAAATTTCATATTTAATGGAACGAAATCATAATGATATAAATGTATAATATAATTCCAGTATAATATAGTGTATAATACCATTTACTCCATCCTTTATACATCCCACATATGGCATTAACGATTCAAATCACTTTGAGGGGGCGGTAGTCCGCACTTCCTAAAATGAAATTATCGCGTTTTACCCATAATGGAAATCATAAAGTATGCCATAAATGAAAAATACAGAAGCATAAGTAAAACATAAACATATTATATATCATATATAAAAATAGTGACATCTTAATGGCCACCTTTGAAGGTGTTATATGAGTGTTGAACAATCATCGTTTCGTGAGGCAGAAATTCGCCATCCACAGAAACTGTATGTTCTTTAACCATTAGATGTAGGTGTGTGTAATTGTAGCTAGAATAATTATTATAAAAACATACTAGTATATTTAGGATACTGGTTTTTTTACAAAAGAAATTAATAAAAAGAGTTTAGGGGGTTGGAGAAGAAAAATAAAACAAAACAACATTAGAGAAGACATTACCTCAAAATCGGGTAACTCTTTTTGATTTGAGCCAAAGGCTTCCTTGAGAAGAGTTCTGCCCAAAGTGAGGCTTATAGGAGTAAGAGGGGGAATTTGGGAGAGTATTTGGTCAGAGGTTGGCCGATCCAAATGGCTTGAAGGTGTGAATAAGGTGGGAGAGGTGGGGGCCTTTTATAAGTGGAAAGGAGGGGCTCTTTTGGAAAGATTGAAATGTTATATTATTATACAATGCTTTTCGGATTATAAAGGTCCCAAACTTATATAATTTGTGTCTAAGGTGATAAGGGTTCTAAATATCCTCATCCAATAGGCTTTGGACAAGTGTAAGCCTTGTATTTTTCATTATCTTCTCATTTTATTTAAATCGTTAAATAATGAGGTCATCGCTGCATCATAATGATGTCATAAATAATTTAATTTATTTAATGTCTAAAAATTATAAAAAAAATACTATGATGTAGGAAATAGTTTTAGATTTCTAATGAATATTTATAGTAAAAATTTGGACTTCTGTAACCCCACTTAAAAATTGTTTTAGTAAAACAACTCATGTTTGTATCAATTTAATTTTAACATTAAATAAATATATATTAATGTCATTTTCCAACTAAAGTGGCTCCATGGGGTCCCCAAGTTGACCCATGGGTTGTCTTGGTCGGCCATGACTCATCCAATAGGAGTAGGACAAGTGTAAACCTCATCTCATATTATTAAAACATTATTTTTACCTTAAACTACACTAATTACCTCTAATCGCGATTAAGAACTTAAAAGTTACTATTCACCAAAACATTATTTTGATCTAATTGAACCACATTTTACTTCTTAATGACAACCATGTATGTCGGATTTTTGAAAATCAAATCACAGAAGTGGTAATATTTCATTTAAACAAAAAATCAGTTATTTAACTACCACTTAGTGGTTTCACTATTCATCAAAAATTGAAGTTTTTCAGAACAATGCCAAAATTTCACCCTAAGCTATAATTGATATACCGAATTAAAAAATGATGTCTATTTTACAAAATTCAAAACATATAAGTTTCATTAATTAATTTTATAATTAATTCCCGCTGTTACAACAAATAGCGTGTTTTTAAGAAACAATTTATATCAAAAGATTGGCAATTGTTTATGTCCATTTTCAATGTTAAATTAATTCTAATGACCACCATTGGATAAAATGGTAAAAATATATTCTAATTATACTTTAAAACCACTCAATAGTATAACTTATCACTATAAATTATTTTTATTAAAAAGTTGTTTTATGTATTTTTCACTATTCATAAAAATTTGGAAGTTCTCAAAAAATTACAAAAAATTCAACATAGGCTAATTTCAATATTAGGAATACAAAAATGAAGTCCATTTTGAAATATAAAATTTCTATAAATTTAAAAAGTGGTTATTACTATTCATAACGGCTACTTTGATTAGTCGCGGTGTTTTAGAACTCGAAGTTGCGTACAATGCAAGCTATTGCATTATTGAATGAGATGCGTATCGTGGAAGCTCGGGGTGTTACAATGAGAATGAGATAATATGTAAGATCCTATAAACTTCAGTGATATGATAAATCATGTATGTTATGTTATGCTCTATACTTTATGTTTATTAATAATTTAGAATGGTAGGAATATATTAAGCAGATCTAGGAGAACAATATCGATCTACTATTATGGCTATCCTCAAGAATTTTAGAATAACTAAGGATATGTTATTAGTGTACGGAGGAGACAAGGATCTATTAATCAGGGGTTATAATTATTCTAGTATTCAAGCGGATTATAATGATTTAAAGTTGAAGTGAAGATATTTTTTATATCTCAATGGAGGAACTATGAGTTGGAAGATTTCAAAGTATCCAATTTTCACTGATTTTATAGTAGATACTGAGTATATAGCAGCTTCATATGTAGCCAAGGAATCCATTTGGATATGAATCCTTGTCTAGGAAATTGATATGGTACCTATAAGTAAATACCCTATCACATTGTATTATGATAATACTATAGTGGTGGCTCCTATGAAAGAGCCAAGGTCACACCAATAGACAAATCACATACTCCAGAAGTATCAAATCTTGAGGGATTTTTATCAAGTGGTGAAGTTTCAATAATCATAGTTCCCATAGAATAAAATGTGTTAGAACCATTGACTAAAGGTGTATTCCAGTAGAAGCATGAGTATCATGTGATAGCTAATAGACTAAAGGTTGTTAGCCATTGGCTCTAGTTCAAGTGGGAGTCTATTGGATTTGGTGCCTTAGAACCAACTTATGTGTACTTTATGATAACCTGTATTCATGGTTTTTAATATTGATAAACTTCTTATCACCTCATTATTTTTATTCTATGTAACATAGAATATGATAATTTTCTAAGAGTAACAATATCACTAAACGGTCATAGTAACTTCCCACTATGATGAGAACCCATAAGTTCCATGAAATTATTCTTAAATATATGTTCTATATCCAGATGATATAATTTTTGGGACAAAAATGATATAGGATATCAGGGCTGGAGACTCATAGGAATTTGAGGAACCTTCTCATGGTTTACGCCCTTAGTAATATCCAATGTAGGATCTTATGAGGATGAGAACCACCAGTAGGAAATACACATTTTTATGTGTCATTGGATGTTGCTATATATGTACATGTGTATTGATCCTAAGACTTTAAGATTATTGTTTTATGATTGTTATAAGTTATGTAATTTGATTTCTTGATGAAATACATGATGAAACTGTTCATGGATAGGTATGATACATTGAGTGTGTCATGATTAATATTTCATTAATAAATAATTTTAGAAAGCATTTATCCCTTATGTTATTCAATGGAAGTTGATATCTCATACCCTTTGATGGAAATGATATATCCAAAATAAATCCATGGCCTTGGTGTTCTATATGAAAGTTTGATATATGTAAAGTCAAAGAAAGAGACATCGATCACATAGTTTGATGAAATTATCATACAACCTACTTGATTATAGATATCATGATAAAGGGATAATATTACATAGTAAACATCTGTATGAGGAATTATCTCATTGTGGAATTAGATTCTTTCTCTATGGGTATCTTGGAGTGTTTCTTGATAATAAACATGGACATTAGACTTCTCATAATACCACTGAGAAAAAGACCTAAAGAGTCACTTACTAAATGTATCTAGAATATAAGTTAAATAATATATTATTATTTATAATTTATAAAGGGGAATAAATATTATTCTCTCATGCGGTTTAATAATTATTCATGTTTTCTTGATCACATATATTCTGTCATCAGTTATTCGAGAGAATATTACATGAGTGAGATATTTAATAAATATTTATCTGTTATTTAGTGGATATAATATTTATTTATCTGTGATTAATGTAATGATATTTATTTATTAAATAAATTTTCATTATTCAAGACCCAATGAATATTATAGAGTAATTTCAGACTAAGTTTAATGGTCTTGTGAGAAATAATATATATAGAATATTATTTGAATAAATAATATTTAATTTAATTATCAAGTTTATCACATATCAAGATATAATTATATTATTATTATTATATATAGTGTTTTTTATGGATTAAAATAATAATAAAATTAACTTGTAAAATTATTTATTTCTACCCCTAGAAGTATATAAACCCAATTATATTATTTTTCAAGGGATCCAATTCATTTTGTGTTGTGTACAATGAAATTTGGAGAATCCTCTTGAAGCCCTAGAGACACCCCTTATCCAAGAACACTATCAAGAATGGATAAAGATATTCCACTACATTCTAATATCGAGTCTAGGGAGATTTAGGGTAATCCTTTAGAAGTGATTCTCCGGGCAAACAAAGGTGAACAATGCAAGTGATAGGATCTACCGTGCTAGCACACATATATTCCTACAATGATGTTTAGAGACTCATGGGACCACATGTGGATTTCCAATAGAGGGAATATAATCTTGATACAAACAATTTAATAATGATATGATGTATATCCCTTGTTTGATCCATCAATGAAAAATTAATTTAATGTAATATAATTCTTTAATTGATTAAATTAATTATAAATAATATGTGACTATCCTATTCTTTGGTTCCAACGTTTATCCATTCTATATATTATTTTATTAAACTCCACTAATAATGGGGTTTATTGTCATATTAATCTAATATTAATAATCAATCATGACTAAAAGAAAAGTTGGGCATGAACCATCACACACTTCCGATACACCCAGAACTGTCAGTTTTTACCAAAAGGTGTTCAAGGATGAGATATATATCATCCTTATCAAGTATATAAATGAATTCATCCAAAATGTATTAAAATTAAATGGATTGAGGAGGTGAATAATGATTTTTATGGAATATTAGAGATAAAATATCTTAGTGAGGCAATGAAAATATTGGAATTTCCAATTGATAGAGACAAAAATATTGAAAGTTTAGTTTTTTAAAATGATTATATCTAGAAGGCCATTAAGATATTTCAAATGATATTATTTAAACCAGTGTCAAGCCAACTCTACAAACACTTTAAATTATCCAAGGATAAATCATCAAAAATGAAAATTTATGCTAAGTATTTGGTGAAAGTTTTTTTTTCATCAGGGGTAGGTAGATTGATTTATGTCATAGTATATAAAAATTCATACATTTAATTTGCAGTAGGAGTTGTTAGTTAGTTTATGGAGAATTAAGGAAATGAACATTGGGAAGTTGTGAAGTTAATTCTTTGGTATATTAAAGGACAAAAATATATATCCTTATGTTTTAGAATGGATGATTCATTATAGGGTTATATAGATAGAGACTTTGGAGGATATATAGAAACAAGTAAGAGTTCCATATTCTATGTTTTTACCTTGGGAGGAACATTCATAAGCTAGATTTCAAGGTTATACTTAGTGATAACACTATACACAATGAAAGATGAATATGTTTCCATAAAAGAAGCTGGGAAAGTACGGATATAGTTCAAGTGTTTGTTAGGGGAGTTTGGAAGGAGTTAAGATAGTGGATTTCTGAACATTGATAGTTATAGTGAAATTAATTTGGATAAAAATCTAATATTTAAATGATGAAAAAATGAAATATCATTTAAACTAAAATATATAAACCCAAGACTTTTACACATATTACTACATGTTTTTTAACATAAACATCGATTAATTACAACCCAAATATCATGATTCTTAGTTTCTTTGAAATATTGGGTTCATTAAACATCAAAAGAAACTAAAACATAATATCATTATTTTTTTCTACTTAGTGATCTCAAAAACCTATTTGAGCTCATAAAACTATATAGGATAACCTAAGGAATAAATAAAAGAAAGGTGTGAGATAAAAATCTCAATAAAGGAATAAACATGATAAGAAAAAATAACATGTGATTAAAAGGTATAACATGATATCATAAAAGAGATGGCACATTAGTAATCACATATATTCATAACATAAATACATGGTATCATTTGATCATATAAACATAGTAAATGTATATGAAATATATAGCATGACATAATAATGTTTTAAGGAAAACTTCTTAGACAATATCACATGGTGGAAAAAGTCCCATAATGGATTAGGTTTACTCCCTAATCCCATACATAACATCTCATGAGACAAAAGATTTACCCAATGAATTAAAGAAATATCTGCATGCACCCTTCATAACATATTCATGATTATGTGTTCCATAAAAAGAAAATAAATCATAAGTAATAAAAATAAGAATTATCCATGTAAAAAAAATGGATTTCATAATCTTGTCTCATATCATAATCAAAAGATATTTCTTAAATAAGGCATTTGAGAAATAATCATAAGGAATGTATTACCTCATCAAAGGAAGGTATAATAAGCTAGGTATATATGTAATAGAGACATATATAGAATTTATAATAATTCCATAACATTAAAGAGATAGAGAAAGTGATTTAGAGAGAGAATAGTGATAAACCAATGTAAAAGGTGGTTTAGATTGATCCCTTACACCCATATGAAAAAATTTCTAAATATGAAAATATCCAATCCATTTAAAATAATTTTTTAAAATACTTACAAAAAAGGGAAGAGGGGTTTTATTATAAGAAACAAGGAATAATAGAAATAAATCCCAATATAAAATAATTTTCATGAAAATAAGAAATATTTTTGATGACATATATGTTAAAATAAAACATTCCTTTTGTCTTTTTTAAATGAAGTCAAAACATTCTGTATAAAACAAGTAAAAATATTTCTTTTTAAAATATTTAAATAAATTAAAAGAGACCCAAAATTTTCATTATAATTTACTTATTTACATATAAATAAATTAATATTTTTTAAGAATATGGACATGGAAGATAAAGATTTAGAAAATAAATCTTTAAAATATTTTAAATTATTTTTAAAGTAAAGTGTTGCTTATGTAAAACCCTAAAAAAGATTCCTTTTTAAAATTTTTTAAATAAATTAAAATATGGTAAAAAATGACCTTTAGAATCTATTTAATCATAAATAATAATTTTCTTGAAAAACTTAAAGTAACATGGGCACATTAGAAAAAAAGTTAGAAGGGAAACTTTAAAAGAGTATTGTTTTTAAAAGAAAGTCCCTTACAAAGATTATATTATTGGAGTGAGAATTAGTCAATGAAGTGACTATATGTAAAAAATTTAAATCCAAAAAAAATAAGTGGAAATAAAAAATAATACAATCATAGGTCATTTCACACATTATAATATCATAACACATTCAATGAAGTAGGATCATAACCCAATGAATGGAAATTGAGTTAAGAAACCCCTTACCTTGAGTTCGAATCATCACGTACATAATTTATCTTACTAAATAATAAAATTATGTTGATTATTTACTTATATAAGATTTTTTTTTCATGTTTATTAACCCTTTTATTTTATTTATTTCCATGTTATATTTCTTTACTTAATCAATTAAGTTCACATATTATGTTTTGATGATATTCAGTTCATCTGTTCAAAATGATTTTGGTGGGTTGACTGTGATAAAAGAATTAATTATTATATAATATATAGAGTAATAATCACAAGATAATTATAATTTATATAAATCAATTATAATTTTAAAACAAACATGAATTATGGTTATGAAAAATGAACTACGCTACAATCATGGAGATAGAAGACCATACGTACGTATGAGTAATGCTTAAATTCTTAAAATATCATTATGAACAAATGTTAAGTATTATTTTTTATTTATATAATTATAATAATATCATAAATTACATATTATTTATTTTAAATATACTTATATACATCATCCATGTGATACGGTGATGAAAAACGAACCACATTGCTTTATGGAGGTGGTAGTCTACACGTACGTACGAACGACATTATCATTTTTAAATGAATGCAAAGGTAATAAATTATATTTTATATTATATTTTTATAATGAAAAATATTTAATTATTAATATATATATATATATATAGTAAATACATCATTAAATCCAAACATGAACGGTGGTGATGGAAAACAAATTTCATTGGTTTATGTGGTTGTTGTCCGCTGTACACACGAATGACATTTCATTTCCTATTTTATAAAAGAGAAGATAGATATAGGATATTAAATTAACATAAAAAATCTTATTATATTGTAGATAATAATGTTATTATATCATTATTTTTGAATAATATTTGAAGGAGGTGGAAAAAGAAATAAAATAAAATGATCGATTAAGAACGATACCTCTTATTCAGAAAACCTCTTTATGTTTTCTCCAAAAGCATTACTAGGAGGGTTTAAAAAAATACAATTATATGTGGTAATGGATGTAAGGAAGAGAATTATGAAGGTATTTTCCAAACCAAAAGGTTTTTAAAGTGTTGATAGTATAAGGGAGGAGGTTCCCTTTTATAACTAAGAAGGAGTGGATTTTTTTTAAATACCCAAAACCATTTAATAATGTTAAGAAAATATGAATACATGTGCCTAAAAAGTTGATAAATTATGTAGTGTATGGAATCTAAGGCCAATACACACCTAATACACTTGAAATAAATATTTTTTTAAACATGTTATTCCCTTTACCTATGAGGTTACTTAATTTTAACATTTTAGTTTTCACTACGATAAGTAGTATTTTACCTAAGTAATTTATCCTTTAAACCTAAAAATAAAATGATACTTATTATATAATTTGGAAAAAATTATTATAAATATGAAATAGTTTTTCAGGAAATGCATTTTTCAAGAAATATAAGATCATATATTAACTCTATGTATAGGAACCATAATTATAGGAATATAAATTCATATAAATAGTTATATAATATATAAAATTTATATAAATATTTTCTTACTATAATTTATTTTAATGAATTAAAATAGATAAACTTTATTCACTTGAAAATAATTTACATAAAACCATATTTTTAAGAATAAAACAAAAACTTATACAAAAATCATAAAAATTGATGACTAAAAAGAGATTAATTAGATTATTATAAATAAAATTATTCATATTTCTCTTTAATAATAAATAAAAAATATATCCATACTTTTAAGTTTCTTGATTTAATGAAAATAATTGACAATATTTGAAAAATCATTAATTTCCACTCTTCACTAAAAACCAATCATTTCAGTAAAATAAAAAAAATTTCACCCTGAAACGCACAACCGCTTATTGCCTATTGACCGGTCAAAGTTCCGATGCTCTGCTAATGTGTATAGCAGCACTTGGGTCGAATCCTCGGCGATGATACTTTTTAATAGTCGTTTGTTTTTAGTTGATTGTATTTTTATTGAGGGGTTTGTTTGCAGAGATTAATTGAATAAATTTATAGATGATGTTTGATTAAAAAAATTGATAAAAATTAGGGTGAGTTCATTATTGGGGATTTAAGATTATGATATCCTTGATCTTTGCTTTATATTGCATTAAATTAATACCCACTTCACAAGATGATTTTGATCGGAATTCCCAATTGTTAAAGATTTAATCCAAGTCGTAACTTAACTTAGGGTTATAATCATTACCATGATTTTTTATGGTAGTGTATTTGTGGTTATAATAATCTATGGAATCCACATATTAAACCAAATATTTCATTAATCCATGACATATAAAGTTCAACACACACAATATTAACTCAAAGAATACTCATCGAGCAAAGGCTCTCAATCACTTAATATCCCAAAATTATAACTCAACCCAATGGTAGATTTACTCATCCATTTAAATTATTATTAATCTGGTTATAATTATTATGATTATAAATTAATAAGATAATAAAGATAAAGGGATAAGAAAATATTTGTGTGTCGAACACACACACACACACGAAGGGTGATCAGAATTAAAAATGAACTTTAGATTGAATTAGAAAGCGAAAGAAGGAAAGGGGATTCAACTATATTTAAACTATTTTAAGAACATTAATTTGAAACTACAGAAGGTGGATGAGAATAAGAGATATTGAAGAAGAAACTTTCATTAAAACAGAATCACAAAGAAAGATACTTACAAGATTACAAAAATGAAGAACACAAAAGTAAATGAAAACAAATAGAGGAAGAAAGGTCTCTCAAGTGAAAACTTGAGTATGGAAAGTCATCCTAAGCCCTTGGCAAGGATTTGGTCGTGACAATATGTGCTCCTCTCTTCTAAAATACCAACTCTTTTCAAGGAGAGGAGGGGGATTTATTTATAGCCCAATGTTGTGGGCTGTTTGCATTCCAAAACTGCCCCTCCACTTGCATCACCAATTTGATAAATTAGACAGCCGAATCTCAACATATGATGTTCTTACAAGTTTTATATACATTCCCAAACCCCACTGAAGGAAAAAATCTCCCCCACACTAAAATGGATGCTTGCCCTCAAGCATATGATAACATAGTGAAATAAAAAAGGTACTCAAAATGAATTCCATCCCCCCACACTTAAATTTCCAAAAAATATGCAATGAAAATCCATGTTGATATTGGGTGGGATAAGGTATTGGTATTTTAATGTGGCTATCAAATAAAATATTTTTATAGGCTCGAAGGGGCTTTCAAAAGGAAGATAAATGTATGGTTAATGGGAGGCTACTTGGCTATTATAATTCTCATGTGGTTCAGAAAATGCCTTTATCATATTAATGCACACTAAAGTAGGAAATTCAGCTCGAAGGTCCACAAACTCAAGAATCAAAAATGCGGGTGAAAAACACACATTTTAAAAATATGTCAATTGGTAGCCTTGGCATGAAAGCAAATGTTTTTCCTCACGGGTGGGGAAAATCATTTTCCAAATCAATAAGTGAGCATTAAAAATTTATTTGTTTGGACACAATATTATTTATCCAAATATATGATGAAAAAAATAAAAAATTTGATATGAAACCATGTCTTTTAACTCCCCAAAATGGTTGGAAAAAATTTTAAAATTGTAAGGTGAGGAATCATGACTCTTGTTTTTTCATATTTTTTTAAGTGTTTCTTTTGTTTTTTTGTTTTTTAGGTTTTTGTTTTAGTTTTTTATAAAGAAAAACCCACACCAAAGAGAAAGAGTAAATAAAAGGGTTTGATAAAGAAAGTGGTAAAAAAATAAGGAGGGATGAAGAAGAGATATAGGGAGAGAGAGAGAGAGATAAAAGTTAAAGGGAAAGAGGTGCCCCCTGATTTGGATTTAGTGGGTTGCCATCTCAATCTAGTGGTGGGTCTATTGTGGATCCGATAGAAGTCGATGTGGTTCTAGGATTGTGGGATGTTACCTGAAAAAGAAAAACCATTATTCATCTAATGAAAAACTAAAAAGAAATTAAAATTTCAATAAAGTAAAAGAAAACATGGGTTGCCTCCCAAGAAGCGCTGCATTTATTTGTCTACAGCTAGACAGTTGCAGTGGACTACCCATAGTCTGACAGTGGACATCGTATTTTCTCAACTCCAGAGTGCTTCCAGAAAACCTTCTCCTTTGGGATGCCTGATTGTTCATTGGATAATTTATCCCCTTACTTGATGTTTCTCTTACAATTAAATGGGGTTGGAAAGAGAATAAGACTATCCTCCCTTTGGTCTTCAATGTGAGGGATGATTTTATCCACAAAGTGATGTTTTTCTATGCTTGTAAATTCAAGAAGATGTCTCAATTCTGATGGTTCATTTATGTAATGTTCAGATAACATGAAACTAGAGTATGAGATCCCAATTGTTTTTGACTCATTTATTTCATCACTTACCGATGTAGAGTAATGAGGATCATTGGATTCATAAGACTGAATAAAATTTTCAATATCCTTTATATCAATGTTGTTCTCCAAATAATGGTCAATTTTAACCTCACCAGTGATCAATTTATTAATTAGGGAACAAATTTCACAACCTTCACTCTCATTAGGACAAGATAAACACATTGGTTCAAGGTTCACCTCACATATAACAAAAATTTCAAAATCATGGATAGGAAATGATGAATGTTTTATAATCATATTTGAATAAAAAAATGACCATGCTTGTTCATTTTCCCCATTACCATCCAAGTTGGAGCAGTGGAGGCCAGAGGTGAGATGAGATTCTAAAGATTTTTCAAGATCCTTTAGATCAATGGAGTTTTCATTTGTAATATCAACATCAACTTCTCCATTCATGACTTGGTTAATGAGGATGCAATATTCAAAAACTCCTCTACTAGTAGAACAAGAAGAACATGATGGATTGGGATTCAAGACACTCTCAGAGAGAGTTTTAGAAGAATAGATAGAGAATGCAGATTCATTCTCTGATGGGTATCACTTGGATTGAAAAATATTGAACTTGACCAGTTGTTCCCCAAATTCCATGGATAAGATGCGTAAATGGACATCAATTTTGGTTTTAAATGTCATAAGGAAAGGTCTTCCTAGAATCAGATGAGATTGGAAAGAATTTGTCTCACCTTCCATGCCAAGGACATTGAAGTCTGCTGGGAAGATAACATCATTGACTCAGAAAAGGACATCCTCAATTATAACCTTAGGACTAGTAGTGCTTCGATTGGCCAATTAGATGACAACACCCATTGGATGTAAGAGACCTAGACCAAGGTTGGGGAAGATATATTTGGGTATAAAATTAATTGAGGCTCCTAGGTCTATGAGTGCATCATCGAAGTTGGAACTTCCAATTTGGCATGGAACTGTAAAAGTCCCTAGATCTTTGTACTTTATGGGAATAGACTATTGTGTGGAAAAATTTTCAAAGGTCCTAAGTTGCCTCTTATGGGTGAAAAATTCCTTAAGAAAATTGGCATACTTAGGAATTTGTTTAATGGAATCTAAGAGGGGAATGTTGACTTCAAAACGTCTAAACATGTCAAGCATTTCAAGACCAGTTCAAATGACTTATTTGGCTTATAAATGGCTTGAGGAAAAGGAATTGGGTTCCTAAGTGGAATGAAAGGAGGTGAGGGAATGTCTTTAGGTTCCGTTTCAGGTTTCTTTTTTCTTTTCATTTTCTAGGTCAACATTTAAAGGGGTATTGAAGGACTTATCTTGAGGCATAGAAATTTGCTTCCCCGATCTAAGTGAAATTGCACTTACATTACCCTTGGGGTTAGGTAATGGTTGAGCTGGAAGCTGGGAAGAATTTGATTGTTGTTTCTAGCTCAGGTGGGATGCAAGTTGACCAGTTTGTGTTTTAATGTTTTTGAGGCTGGAATGGGTGAAGGAGGAAAGATCTTCCACTGCACCTTCCCATGGTTTCTTTGAATAAGAGGTCTGTATAGGATTGGGATTGACTTGACTTTGGTTTTGGGGAAAGCGATTGTATTGGTTTGGGAATTGAGAAGGATCACTAGGATAGTGGAATCTTGGAGGAGGATTGGTCCTTTGAGGTTGATGAACAAAAGGGTAAGGTTGTTGGAAGTTACCAACACCTTGACCATATTGGAATTAGTTTGGGTTTTGATGAGGGTATTGAGGGGGATGATAAATGGTATTACCATACCTCAGGACTTGGTTATAGGAAGAAGAGAAGGGATCAAAGTGAGGTTGGTTGAAGTTTCTAACAAATTGACCTGATTGTTGAGGGTTGGGGTTCCACTGAGCATATGCTGCATTGATCTCCATTGGTCAAGATGAATCAGATTGATCCTATTGAAGTTGTGGAAATGTGTCAGTTGGATGATCTAGTGAGTTACAGATTCCACAGTTTTTGACTGTTCTAGGAAACATTGATTTTGGAGAAGATGAGGTTGGGCCTTTGGACACCACAACTAGTTATCGCACAAGACCTGTAAGTTCACTCATCCACTCTGTCATCTTGTTTGGCTCTATTGATTGATTATATTGGTCTTGTTTGACTTGATAATGTGCTCGAGTATGGAATTTTTGTGTGTTTTCATCCATATTACTTATAAGATCTCTTTCAACTGTAGGAGTTTTATCAATAAGAGCACCACTACTTGCAGCATCAATGAGGGTTATCTCAATAGCCAATAAACCCTCATAGAAATATTGGATTAAGAGTTGTTTAGGGATTTTGTGGTGTGGGTAGGTTGAAAAAATATTTTTGAACCTCTCCTTGTACTCATGGAGCGATTTACTTGGGAATTGATGAATACCACTTATTTCCATTCGGATAGAAGCAGTACGAGAAGTAGAAAAGAATTTCTCTAAGAAGAGTCGCTTCATGTCATTCCATGTGGATATGGAACCAGGAGGAAGGTAGTAAATCCATGACTTGGTGGAGTCATCTATGGAGAAAGGGAATGCTCGGAGTTTGATTTTTTCCTCATAAACCCCTTGAGTCTTCATGGTAGATCACACCACTTGGAACTCTTTAAGGTAGAGATGTGTGGATCCTCACCGGCTAACCTGTGGAAATGAGGAAGAAGATGAATCAAACCTGATTTGAGTTCAAATTCAGCCTATATGTTTGGATATTGAATACAAAGAGGTTGTTAATTCATATCAGGGGCAATGAGTTCTTTAAGTTTTTGTTCCCATGGATTAGCCATATCTAATTCAACTGGTTGGACAAGGACTGGTTCTTGAATGAGTTGATTATCTATTAAGTTCCTCCTAAGTTGGTGAATAGTTTTCTCAATTTTTGGGTCAAACAAATATGAGGGATTGTTTGGGAGGCTACAGGGCATTCAGAGAGATTTGGAAGAAATATGAAGATAGTTTTTTTTTGTGTTTTCTGTTTATGATTTTTTTGAGGAAGGCGGGTTTTTCTTTGTGTTTTTTTTCAATTTTTTTTAAAATTTGTTTTTTTATTACAATAACTAAAAAATAATGACTAATTAATCACACTATCCCCAGAAATGGATCCATTTGAAACTCATGGCCGGCTGTCACCTATCTACCAATCAAAGTTCTGATGCTCTGCTAATGTGTATAGCAGCACTCAGGTTGAATCTGCGATGATGATACTTTTTAATAGTCGTTTGTTTTTAGTTGATTGTATTTTGATTGGGGGTTTTATTTGCAGAGCTTAACTGAATTAATTTATGGATGATTTTTGATTTAAAAAATTGATAAAGATTGGGGTGAGTTCATTATTGGGGATTTAATCTGATGATATCCTTGAGATTTGCTTTATATTTCATTAAATTAATGCCCACTTCACAAGATGATTTTGATCGGAATTCCCAAGTGTTAAAGCTTTAATTCAAGCCTTCACTTAACTTAGAATTATAATAATTACCATTAATTGTTTATGGTAGTGTATTTTTGGTTCCAATAATCCGTGTAATCCACATATTAAACAAAACATGTCATTAATCCAAGACATATAAAGTTCAACATACACAATATTAACTCAAAGAATACTCATCAAGCAAAGGCTCTCAATCACTTAATATCCCCAAATTATAACTCACCCCAATGGTAGATTTAATCATACATTTAAATTATTATTAATCTGGTTATAATTATTATGATGATAAATTAATAAGATAAGAACAAAAAGGGATAAGAAAATATTTGTGCGTCGAACACACACACACACACAAAGGGTGACCATAATTAAAAACGAACTTTAGATTGAATTAGAAAGAGAAAGAAAGGAAGGGGATTCAAATATATTTAAACTATTTTAAGAACATTAATATGAAACTACATATTTTCGATGATAATAAGAGATATTAAAGATGGAACTTTCATTAAAACATAATTACAAAGAAAGAGACTTACATGATTACAAAAATGAAGAACACAAAAGTAAATGAAAAAAAGAGAGGAGGAAAGGTCTCTAAAGTGAAAAATTGAGTATGGAAGGTCCTCCCAATACCTTGGAAATGATTTTTTCGTTCCAATATGTGATCCTATCTTATGAAATTCCAAATCTTTGTAGGAGAGGAGGGGGATGTATTTATTACCCAATGTTGTGGGCTGTGTGCAGTCCAAAACTTTCCATCCACTTGCATCACCAATTTGATAAATTAGACAGCCAAATATGGAGATATGATATTATTACAAGTTGTATATAAATATCTCTTATGTATACTCTGAAAATTTTGCAGCTATTGGATATAAGGATCCAATGTTATGGCTGGTTGATTAAAAAAAGTTAATCTATCCATTTCAATCCAAACTTTTTGAAGTCCAAAATGTGAATGGGTTTTTGAATAGGAATATTCCTTCAAATCTGCATTATTTCTTCAAAAACATCGGCCAACTATATCTAATATTTTAAACTGAAAAATATCATATTTATTTGATGATTAAATCATGAGATATGTCATGAATAGTGTCCTGATTGTAATTCCCGGACAGAATGATGGGCTGGACTTTAAAGCATTATTTGGGCCCCTTTTTCTTGGGGTTTAGCCCTGAAATTTTTATCCATTACTCCTTGAATTTTTATAAAAATTTTTTGAGTAGAATTAATGAAATTGAACTTCTGTATTGAGCCCAGTAATTCAATCTTCATGGATGATCCAGTTTCCTCTAATATTCTATGGGCCTTCTTGTGTGGTTCATATGAGCCTTCAAATTGAAGAATTGGACCATGATACCTTCTAATAAAATGTTGGATATTGAATTAGGAATCCTGAAAAAAATAACCACACAATTTGGATTAGTAGGGTGATAGGTATAAATAAAATAGTAAACTGACTCAATTGGACTACTTCTAAAAATGCTCAAAAATTATACTTAGTATTAAAACATTAATATTTCACACAAATTATGCACATTTCATATAAAATAAGTAAATGGAGTATATAATAAGTCATGAAAATATTAATAAAATCACACCCTAAGTTATTTTTGAAAAATGGTTTTAAAAAACTTCATCCTTTTTATAAATAAAATTACTAAAATTTGTATAAATTAATTATATTATCCATGCACAAAAGTAGAAAAAATCATTTTTGAATAATACATATGTTTTGAAGAATAAAATTTATTCATTAAAAATTGAGTTCTTATTTCCTAATATTATATCAATACATTTATATTTAGTAGGATATATATATACATTATAAATTAGTAAATCCTATTTATACATTCTAACTTAACGACTAGGTTATAATGGTTATGTTTAAATAATAATATTCCATGGTTCATTTAGGCTTGGTTTTTCATGTCGTATACACTATCAAACATAGTTTTATTTAAAAAAATATGGGTATTAAATTTTATCCTCTTAAATAAAGTTAATCTTAGAAATTTGATCGTGATCTCTATATTTAAGGTTTGGACACTTGAAAATACCTTTTTTGAAAATCCACATAATAAAAAGGGTTAATAAAGAATACTCTTAATAAGAGAGAAATGGAAGTATGAAGATAATATATAATAATACATAACTAGGTTTCCAAGTAGTAAAACATTAGTGGTAAGTAAAAATATAGACATGTATGAAAAGAATAATTCCTGAATAATGATGGAGAGTGATAGAGATCATTGATCACAAAAAAGTGAATGGTTATGGAAAAGTTAACAACCACAAAACTACAAACCCAAGAGGTGTGAAAAAGAACACCAATTCATCATAAATTAAGATAATAAGATAAAACTTTCATTTCAATATCCTTTTACTAGATTTGTGGAATTACTTACCAAACAAACTAAGAATATAATGAATATATACTTATTTGACAAGTATAATTTCATCCTTTAGTGAATTTATACCATAATGTTATGTCTTAATACAAAAAATGTGTATTCAAGAAGATTTTTTTTAATTTAAGAACTAAAATCAACTTATAATAGTTCACATAATTCCATAAAATGATAAAAATATATTCCTTCTTTCTTTAAACATTAATCAAAACAAAAATGGTTAGTACATGGTAATATAATTCCCAAAATGAATAAACCTTCATAAATTAATATCTAAAGGCACACAAATAACACCCAAAACTCAAATTAGATCATTTTATAAATAAATAAAATTAAATGTTTTCAAAATATTACAAAATAAGATTGAAAAACATATTCTTCTAAGATACATTTAACATTTATCTCTAAATAACATAAAAGATAATATAAACATTAAAGTTTACCAACACCTTTAAACTTATGTCTACAAACAGTAAATGAATTATTCCTAAAATATTTTTTTACTAAAACCCATACTAAACCAAATAGTTACATTACCATAAATGTACCCCAAAACACTCTTGATCATTTTAGACATCCATAACAGAAAACCTTAAAAGTGGTATCTATGCCTTTAAATTTATGATCAACCTTAGATTTATCAACCCAAGACACTTTAAGTTTTTCCCATATCACTTTGAAATATCTTAGATTACATATGTTTTATTATATCATTCAACATAATATTTAATAAAAAAATGTGAATTAACACATGTATATCCCCTAGAATTGTCAAACCAGGTGTACATTAAGGGAAAACTCACCATGCATCAGAATGATAGTTGAGATATACTCAATAAATATTTTCAAGGTTATTACCCCTATATAAATCTATGGTAAAACCATGTCCACATATAGTATCTATATAGAGTTGTATTTCTAAAAAAAGAAAATAATATCTTCCTTAAAAAAACTTTTGTATATTATACTATACTTATACAAATCCCTAGGGTTTTTAATAATTTTATTTAATAATAATCCCCAAAAACTAACTAGAACTTTATTTTATACAAACTATAGTTATCCTATAATTTTACACATATTATTAAATGATTTTTAACATAAAAATATATTAATTATAACCCAAATATCATGAGGCCTAGTGTATATTGAAGACTAGGTACATAAAACATAAAAAGAAATTAAAATATAATATCTTTATATTTATTCTCTTTAGTAAGATCCAAAATCTCTGGGAGATTCTAAAAATTCATAGGATAACTTGGGGAATATATAAAATAAAGGGGTGATTTAAAAATCCAAGTAAGGGAATAAATATGAAAAGGAAACATAACATGCGAGTCAAAGGTATAATATGATATCATAAAAGAGAAGGCACATGTGTAATCACAAGGAAGCATAATATAGAGAACATGGTATGATAAGATCATAACAACGTAGGAAATGTGGTAGAAACCTATATCATGACATAAAAATGAGTCAAGGATTACCACCTAGACAATATCACATGGTGTACAAAGTCTTATAATGGATTTGGTTTACTCCATAATCCTATACGCAATGTATAATGGGCCCAAATATTTACCCAATGCATTGAAGTGCTATCTTTGTTCACCCATAATAAAATGTTTAGGATTATGTGTTCCATAAAAAAATAAATCAATAATAAGTAATAAACATAATAATTACCCATGTAAATAAAATAGGTTTCATAATATTTCCTCATATCATAATCAAAAGATATTTCTTAAATCAGGAATTTGAGAAATAATCATAAGGCATGTATTAACCCATTAATGGAAGAGAGAATAAGCTAGGTATATATGTGAGGGACATATATAAATAATTTAGAAGCATTACAGAACATTAAAGAGATAGAGAATGTGATTTATAGAGATAATGGTCATAACCAAAATAAAAGGGTGGTTTAGAGAGATCCCTTACACCCATAAGAAATTTTTTTTCTATATATCAAAATATAAATTTCATTTAGAAACATTTTTATAAATACTTAAAAAAAGGGAAAGATAATTTTTCATAGAATAAATAAAGAAAATTTTAAATAAATACTAATATAAAATAATGGTTCTAGAGTCTATAAAATCTATTGACACCATATACATTAAAATAAAATATTATTTTTTGTCTTTTGTGAAGAAAGTCAAAAAATTCCATATAAAATAAATAAAATAATTTATTTTTAAAACCTTTAAAATAAAGTCAAAAGTGTCAAAAAATGTCCTTTATAATTAATTTATATTTATATCAATACATTAATAAATAAATTTTACGAATATATGAATGTAATAAAATATTTATAAATTAAATATTTAAAACATTTAAAACAAGTTTTTTAAAGTAAAGTGTCCCTTATGTAAAACCATAAAAATGATTCCATTTTAAAAAATTGTAAATAAAGTAAAATATAGTAAAAATACCTTTATAATCTTTTTAATAATAAATAATAGTTTTCTTGAAACACTTATAATAATAAATACTTGGGATAAAAAGGGTTGGATGTGAAACTTTAAAATATGATTTTTAAAAAGAAAGTCCCTTACAAAGATTGTATCATTGGAGTGAGAATTAATAAATGATTTTATTATTTATAATAAATATATAAGTAAAAAAAATTGGAAATAAAACATAATAAAATCATGGGTCATTTTACACATAATCATATCATAATTCAATCAATGATGTAGGAGTATAACCCAATGGAAGAAAATTGAGTTAGAAACCTCCCACATTGAGTTAAAATCATCACATATGTACTTTATATTATTGAATAATAAAATTATTATAATTATTTAATTGAATAAGAATATTTTCTTCAGGTTTATTTTCACTTTTATTTTATTTATTACCTTGTTATATTTAGTTACTTAATTAATTAAGTTCACATCGAATGTTTTGATGATATTCGGTTCATATGTCAAAAATGACATTAGTAGGTTGAATATGGTAAAATAAGTCACCATTATATTATATATAAAATAATAATCATTAAATATTTATCATTTTTATACATAAATTATACTTTTAAAACCAACCAAGAAATATGGTTATGAAAAACTAACTACGTTACAATCATATAGATGGTAGGTCGTATGTACACATGAGTAAATTTTCATTTTACAAAGATAATTATGGAAAGAAAGTAAGTATTATTTTATCATTAAATAATTATAATAATATCATAAATACCATATTATTTATTTTAATATACTTATATATATCATCCATGTGATTTGGTGATACAAAATTAATCACATCGCTACGTGGAGGTGGTAGTCCACACGTACACGCAAATGACATCATCATTTTTAAATGAATGGAAAGGTAAAAAATTATATGATATATATTATATTTAAATAATGATACATATGTCATAAATATAATATATATATATATAGTAAATCCATCATTAAAACCATCTATGAGTGGTGGTGATGGAAAATGAATTACATTGGATCGCATGGTGGTAGTCATCCATACACATGAACAATGATTTTGTTTCCCATTTGGTGGGAGAAGAAATGGATATAGGGTATTACGTTAACATAAAAACATATTATTATATAAGAGATAATTATTTTATTATATTTTTATGGTTGAATAGTATTTAAAGGAGTTGTAAGAATAAATAAAACTAAAAAATATGTTAAGAATGATACACATTCTTTGGACAACCTCTTTATATTTTCACTAAAATCCTTTATAGGTGGATTTTATAATCAAAATAATACCTCTATGAAATTGGAATGGATGTAAATAAGGTATTTTTCAGATATTTTATAAACCAAAAATTCTTTTTAAGTGTCAATAAAAGAGGATATGATGTTCCCTTTTGTATGTGAGGAGTGACATTTTTCTAAATACCCAAAACTATTCAATAATGAGAAGTCAATATCAAGAAAAGTGCCTCTAAAGTTGAAAAATGATGTAGTGGAGATAAGGTCATGACATACCTCCTCCACTAAAAATAAACATGTTTTAAACATGTTATACCCTTTACCTATAATATTACTCACTTTTACCATTTTAGTTTTCACTTAGGAATGTTTTATTTTACCTTGGTAATTTATCCTTTATGCTAAAATATTAAATGAGACTTATTAGATTATTTGGACCCATTGATTATTTTGGAAAACCTAATTATTTTAATGATCCCAAATAATATTTATTATTTTTATAATGACTTCAATGTTTTATGATAGTAAACTATATTATGGAAAACTTATGAAAATTTTCCTATGTATTGAAGCTACCAGTTGTCCTAACGTTAGTTGAACTGTTCTACAACTCCATGATACCATTAGTTAGAAATTAAACCATTAGTTCAAAAAATATCTACAATAATTAGCTTCTACTATATATACATATAGCTACACTCCTATACTACATCTTCCAGACTGATCTACCATCAGAATGATCTTTTTACAGTTTGTGATACCACAACTTTCAGATGGTACTTCCGTCAAATGATTCTATCACCAGTGGATCTACCATTAAGAGTTTATATAACCAGTTCAATGGTGATACTACCAGACGAAGATATTTTTTTAGAGGTATCATCTAGAAGAGGATATTTCTATCATTATATGTATCTACTTCCAGTGAAGATCTACTTTCCAGAAAATCTACTGTTAGAGATCTATAATAGCTATCTAGAATTAATTTTGAAATTAATTATCTAATGGATAGTTTTAATATTTAATGACCGAAATAAGAACATGGGTTTAATAATGATTATTTTTAAACAATTAGAAAAATATATTAATGAATATATTAGACTTTTTCTGATGTGTTTCTCAGTATAAGGATCCTTATTTTTATATTATTATCTTGTAATAGATAATTTGACCTTGAGAATTATAAATTCATCAAAAACCTCCCTGTGAAAATGTGTACGATAGTTTTTCATAGTGTAACATGAATAAATATAAAATCAAATACTCTCACATGATGAAAAAAATGAATAAGTGACACATGTGTGTGAAAGATCCCTAGACATTTTACAGATTGAAAACAAAAGCTCTTCTATAATTTCATGGCCCCTTATTTTACTTTAATTTATATGAAACATGTTTTAGATCCTTACAAAGACGAATTAAAAGACTTGAAACAGTTGAATATTTATGAATTGAGATGCAATACATATTCTCACCTCTAAATTATTACTCATTTTATTTATTCTTTACATTCAGGTTGTGTTTTCATTACACTCTATATATTTGTAAAATATAGTATACTGTACTAAATTAGAGAGTTATTGACACACACTCTTTATATTATTATTTTTTATTCCCATGAATAACTTTGGAATAAGTTATGTGTGAATATACTTGTTTTATCCCATGTATAACTATAGAATATTCTTTGTAACTAGACATCCTTGTGCATTATTATTTTTAAAACCCGATCCAAGACGTGGATCCGTTTATTTTATAATAAAATACATGGAAGTGAGTTATTTCCATGTAGAGGGGATTATGTCTTCGATTGAGTATGATACCCTTGTTAAATTACCATGTGATTTATCTTGTTTTGTTTTCTTTGTTTTGAATAAAACAAATTTCTGTTCTATAATTTACTTAACAAAACTTAACTCTGGTAGTTAACTAAAACAAGTGTTTTATATATAGTTTTTGATACAAATGTATTACTTTAAAAAGTTTGTATTTTAAAAAGTAATTAAACTGATCTATTATTGATATTTTGATAAGATTTTATAAATATAAAATTATAAATTTCTACTATTTTTGTTAACTGGTTATTTTTATTAAATTGGGGGATTTAAGTTTTTAAATTATTTTTAAATAGAAATTTTATTGGAAAATAAATTCACACCCCTATTGAGTTGTCCACTAGGACCAACATTTGGTATCATAACATTTCAAAAATACTTTTTACTGTGATCTAGTTTTACTTAAAGATCTTAAATTTATATTAATTGTAAATTTTATTCTTCATGGACAATCATAGATAATAGGGAACTAACACTAATCAATCTTCTTATTTTAGTGGGACAAATTATTCTTAATGTAAAATCAAGATGAGAATTCATTTGGAAAGTATGGTCTTTGATATATAGATTTTCATTTAAGATAAATATGAAAAACCTAAATTTTTTAATTATAAAGTAATAAAATAGTAAAATGTTTTTAAAAAATTAAATAACTAATATATTTTTATTATAAAAGAGTTAAATAATGTATATATCAAGTCGAGACTCAAGTTTTGGGGTTTCCTAAATCAATTTCCATTTATTGTGTTATACATAGACTTCATTGACTATGTTATGCCAAGATTATATGAGAAATGAAATATTAATATATTATATTGTATTGAAACTTTTTTTGTGTTGTTTTACAATTGTTACACATAATCACTTTATTTATTAATTCTAACTTCAACGATATGATCTTTGTGAGGATTTTTCATCTCAATATAGTTTTTTTGTGACACACCATTTTTTTATGAACATACTTCCTTTTATAAGGAGTATATGATGCCTATTGAGATATTATATCTTGAATTAATATTTATCATGATGTCTAAAGTTCCTTTCAAGTTCTCTCTTTTATAAGATATTGATTCAAATATAATAAAAAGTCAAAGGGGGTTTTCAGGGTCTCAGTTTCAAGTCTTTGAGACATAATTCAAGATATGCACCATGATTTAGTTTTTATGGTGTAATTATGTCCCTATTAATGTTTTTTAAAACACTATTTTATATAAATTATGGTTTTAATAGAATCATGTTATGTTCTGTTGGGAAAAAATCCCTCAAGGCATCATTGAAGTATTTTTGAGGTGATTGTGTTTGTTGAAAAAACAGACCATGATGTATGAGTGTGTTGAAAAAGGGGGTTTACATGGTGATTTTTTGGGTTCAAGGGATGATTTCAATAATACATGATTGATTGAAGAACCTCGACAAAGGAATGGATGATCTGGAGGCGGTACAAAAAGAGAAGATAGAAGGAGGCACCGTTTTCCAGTGTTTGCCAAATTTTTGGGCCTGAAAATCAAAAAATGGAGAGATGTGTTTTGGGAAAAGGGAGGTTTATGAAAAATTATGAGTGGCATGAAAAATCCACAGGATGTGCGAAATAATTGCGTGGTGCACGAAATATGTGTAGGTTGTGCGAAATAGAGGGATGAAGTTTTTCGTGCAAGAGGTTTTTCGAGGTCTGAAGCTTGAAAAATGGAAAAGGCGTGAGGTGCATGAAATATTGGAGTAGTGTGAAAAAAATGGCGTAGCACGAAGGCTTTGTTTTTAACGCTCAAAGAGCATTACGTGCTCAAGGAGGGTTTTTCGCGCGGGGTCGTTTTTGCCTATAAATATGAAGTGACCCCCTCCATTCGTAAGAGTTCAAGACATAGAAAATACCTGAGCTCTGGTGCGCGAAATTGAATTTTACAAGGGATTTGTGCATAAACTTTAAGTTTGCGCGTAAAAGTCTGGTGCTGCACGAAAAGCTAAGGCTGTGCGCAAAAGAAGTTAGTTGCACAGAAAAGGGGGTGTTGTGTAAAAAGTGTATTTTGTTCCATTAAGGAAAATTACACGCAACACAGTTTTGAGGCTGCACGTAAAATTTGGAGGTTGCACATAAAATTGGTGTTGCGCGAAATGTAATTTTTTCACAAGGCAAAGGAATTATGCGTGAGACCTAGTAAAGGCTGTGCGTAAAATTTGAGGTTTCTCGGTACACCCGGTGCAAAGTGAGATTTATCTGTGAGTGAAAGTTATAATTAAATAGAGTATCTACATACAGAAGAAGATGCATTCCTTCATGCAAATGAAGAGACCTACATGTCTATAAACTGTGAGTGGATTCCTTCGAAAGCAGTGAGCAAAGGAAGAGAAAGAAGGTGATCCTCTCCACTGGAAGTGATCCAGAGAGATAGAAACATGGAGTGACCCTTGAGAAAGTAGTGAGATGACCCTAAACATTCTAAAGGTAGTGAGCCTGGGCATAGACGTGATCTAGCCCAAACCTTGTAATCCACAGCTAGTGAAGTTTAGTGGAATTGGGTATGACCGAAAACCTGTCGGCGTATACTCCTTGGACGTAGCCCTTAGCAGTGAAACAAGTAAAATTTCTATGTCCTATGCTTGCTTTACTTTCTGTTTATATTGCGCAACCGGAAAGAGAGAGAAGAGTGTTTTTCTTAATAGCGAAACAAGATCAGAATGAGCTTTAATTTTAAATTAGTCATACCCTGATTCACCCACTTCTGAGGGTATTCAGTCTTGTGGACCTAACAATTGGTATCAGAGGGAAAGGTTGAAATTTGTTCTTCTCTCAATGGATGTCACTAATCATAAAGGGATTCCGATCTTCGACGGATGTAATTTTCAGATATGGAAGAATCAGATGCAACACTATTTCCGATCTTTGGGAATGGATGTGTTTTCAGCAGCTATGCATGGTATCATAGTTGATATTAATAGTGGTGCATTATCAAAAGCTGAGCATAGAGAGTTGGATTCTGATGCAAAAGCAATCAATTCCTTAGGGGGAGACCTTTCCAATCCCATCTATACAAAGGTTATTTCATGAAAAATGTCACATTCCATGTGGGAAAAACTTTTGAATATATATGAAGGAGATAAAAAGGTCAGAGAGGCAAATCTGCAAGTGTTGTGGAATAAGTATGAAGATATGAAGATGAACCTGAATGAGTCTGTTGATGCATTCTTTGACAGGAATTCATTGAAGACATAAATATCGTAAAGCGCATCTTGCGAAAGCTTCCACCTCGGTTCAATCCGAAATTTTCAATACTAGAAGATAAAGATCCCAAGGAGCTGACATTGGACAATTTTCACAGTACCTTGGTTGAATATGAGATGAGGAATGATGATAATGAGGCTGTGGAAAAGGGGAAATCCAAAGAGATGACATTCAAGGCCATGAAGAAGCTTACCATTGAAGATTCTCAGGAAGAAGAAGAGACAGATGAGGTGATGTCATTCCTTTCTTCAAATCTGCAAAGAGGAAAAGGAATGTTTAAAGGGAAACTTCCTCTAGCATGATTTCAATGTGGAAAGGTTGGTCATCTTGTGGCATGGTGCCCCACAAAGTTGAAATTCCCAAGAAGAAGTCTTCAACATTTGTGAAAGGGAAGAAACAATTCAAGAGAAATTTCTTCAAGAAGAAGAATCTTCTTTCACAAGAAATAGACAGTTCAGATGAGTCTGAGGATGAATAGGTTGAGGATTTTGAAAATTGTAAAGATCATGGACAAAATGCAATGGTGGCTGTTGTCGGTAGTGATCAAGAAAAGGAAGAAACCGATGCTGATAAAGAAGAAGAAGAAATTGAAGATAGAGTTGACATGGAAGATGAATTAGAAGCAGCTCTTGAAGAGATAGATATTTGGAGAGCAAAAACAAAGAAAGCCAACAAGGTGGTACATGATGCCAAACTCTACATCCAATAGCGGGAATATAAGAAGTCTGAGCTTGTAAAAGAAATATAAAACCTTAAGTATTCAAGGCTAAAGAGCATAGAAAATGTTGATGAGAATAAGCTCAAGATTGAAGAACAGAAAAGGGAGATTGATGTCTTGAATGTAAAATTGAAAGATCACGTCAAGCATATCGAAGAGCTTGAAGACGAAGTTGTCGGTCTGCATAGAAAAGTCAAAAACCAGAAAAAACCTTTGATTCCTAACACATTCCTGGAAAGGAAGGTTGTTACGAAGACTGAAAAGATAAAAGAGGAGCCTAGTAGTTTAGAAGGGAAGAAGCAGCAATTGAGCTCAGAAGTTAAGGCTATTTCAGGGCTTAATCAGAAACAAAAATCTGTGACAATCGAGGTCAGACCGCAAGAACCCGTCCCAAAATTGAAGGTTGATTTGGGCACAAAACAAAATTAGAATATTCAGAGATCCCAAAGGGAAAATCATAGTGCTAAAGTAACACGAAGGAATTCACCTTATATCAGGTGTTATTGTTGTGGGAAGATAGGACATTCATAGTATGTGTGTTCCATAGCCAAGAGATATAGAAGGTAACAAGAACAGAGGTGGCAGATAAACAAAGAACAGTTTTCCAGAATATATTTCGAAGGACACTGTTTTTGGTGAGGATGATTTGGGAACATGGCTAGGTACTACACTTCGACAATTCAGAGAAATGTGCCAAAACAAAATAAAAATGTATGCAAGCAGCAGATCAATAAACCAATAGGTGAGTTAAAAATGCAGAATAGATTTGCAGCTCTGTAAGATGAAGATGGTCCATCATACTCTGAGAAAGAACAGAAGACTCAATCCATGCCGAGTGTGAAGGAAAAAGTATGGACCAAGAAGAAGAAAAATGAGAAGGTCGTGGTGGCATAGATTTCCCTTAAAGCATTAGATCGATCTGGTGTGTGGATCCTGGACAGTGGTTGCACATCCCACATGACGGGTAATAAGGATATTGTTACAGGCATAAAATATGACAAAGAAGGAGTTGTCAAATTTGGAAATGATGAAGGCCTAAAGATTTTTGGCTTAGGGAAATCCAAGTTTGAGGGAAAAGAAATGAGACATGATGATATCTTGGTATTAGAGGGTCTTAGTCATAACTTGCTCAGTGTCATTCAACTATGTGACTCTGGGTACTCTATCCGATTTACCAATAAGATGTGTGTTGTGAAAGGAAAATATGGAGCAGTTGTTCTGCAGAGAAAAAGGACAAAGGGAAATCTCTACCTTGTAGGTGGGGAAGAAAATACATGTCTTCTATCCAGAGAGGAAGAAAACCAGCTATGACATAAGCGACTTGGTCATCTATTCCAACCATCTATAGAAGATCTGGTAAAGTGTGATGCTGCTAGAGACCTTCCCAAACTATCACGTGATCGCACTCATACGTGTGATTTTTGCCAACAAGGGAAGATCATCAGAAAGACATACAATCCAAAGGAACAGAAATCAACTGGAGTGCTTGAATTGGTGAATGCTGATGTATGTGGACCTATCTCACCATGAGCTATAAATGGGAAAAGGTACTATGTTATTTTCATTGATTATTATAACAGAATGGCCTGGGTATTTGTCATTACCCATAAGACAGAGGTGTTCAGTTGCATAAAGCAGTACAGGAGGGAATCAGAAAGGATTCTTGGGCAGAAAATTTTGAAATTTCGTACAGATAATAATACATAATTCACAAACAGTCAAGTGGAAGAATATCTCGAGAAACATGAGATAAGGAATCAAGTTTCCTCAGTGAGAACTCCCCAACAGAATGGAGTTGTTGAAAGGAGAAATCGGATCATCAACAACATGGCTGGAACAATGCTTATTGAAAAGGACCTACCAGAGAAGTTTTGGAAGGAATCATTTTTGACATCGGTTTATATTTTGAATAGGTCTCTGTTGTGTCCAAAGAAAGGGAAGACTCCGTATAGAATGTGGTACAGAAAAAATCTAATGTTGAAATACTTTAGAATCTTTGGAAGTAAGTGTTTCATTATCAACAAAGAAAATCACAGGAAGTTTGAGTCATGAGAAGATGAGGAGATATTCCTTGGCTACTCAGGGAAAAGCAAAGCATATAAATGCTTCAAAAAAAAGGATTGGAAAAATTGTTGAGAGCAATGATGTCACTATAGTTGAAAATGAACAGAATGCTCAACGTCCCAGTGAATAGTTTTTGGATGAAAGTGTTGACAAGGTAAGAAAAATAGAGGGAGTAGAAGTGGCAGAGGCTGACTCAGAAGAAGATACTGATGATAAAAAAGAAAGTGTCAAGTCTGTGTCTGCAAGGAATCCAAAGAGTCGAGCTGAAATTGATAGGAAAAATTCATTGGTGATCAGAAATATCCAGTTCAAACTCGAAGAATGAAATCATTACAACAAACATCATTTTTATCTCAGGTGGATCCAAAATGTTTTTCCAATGCAGCTGAAGATGAAAATTGGGTTCAGGCTATGAATAAAGAGCTTGATCAAATTGAGAAGAACCAGACATGGGAGATTGTTTCGAGGCTAGAAAACAAGAATGCCATTGAGACCAAATGGGTCTATCGCAAAAATATGAATGAAGATAGAACAGTTATTCGGAACAAAGCACAGATAGTGTGCAAGGGATACTCCCAGATAGAGGGAATAGATGTTGATGAGACATTTGCATCAGTTGCAAGGCTGGAGACAATCAGACTATTTTTGGCCATAGTAGTGCAAAGAAAGTTCAAAGTGTTCCAGATGGATGTCAAATCTTCATTCTTTAATGGAGTTCTGGAAGAGGAGGTGTATATTGAGCAGCCAGTTGGTTTTCTCATTCATGAGGATGAGAACAAAGTTTTCAGGCTGAAGAAGGCGTTGTATGGGCTGAAACAAGCACCAAGGGCATGATACTCAAAGCTTGATCAGTACTTGAAAAATATTGGTTTCCAGCATGGAGGAGTTAATTATAATCTCTATTTCAGCAATGACAACAATCAAAGAATGATGGTGTTGGTGTATGTCGATGACATAATATTTGGTGGATCAGATGAAGTTCAGTGCAGACAGTTTTCCAAATTCATAAAAAATTAGTTTGAAATGTCAATGATTGGAGATCTAATGTTTTTCCTTGGTCTACAGGTGACATAAGGAAGGAATGGAACATTCATCACTCAATCCAAATATTCCAAGGAGGTTTTAAGAAAGTTTTTCATGGATAATTCCAAGGAGATGAAAACTACGTTTTCTACCCAGATGAAATTATCAAAGGATGAGGATGGAAAGGCAGTTAATATCACAGAATACAGGCAGATTATTAGAAGATTGTTGTACTTAACCGCAACAAGGCCTGATATTGTTTTCACCACATTCCAAGCAGCGAGATATCAGAGTAATCCCATGGAAAGCCACATGCTTGCAGTGAAAATAATACTTCGGTATATCCAGGGCATAGTGGATTTTAGATTGACATATACTGACAAATCTCAGACAGAGTTATTGGGATATACTGATGCAAACTGGGCCAGTTCAGCGGATGATATAAAATCAATGTCAAGTGGTGCATTCTATCTTGGTGTATTTTGTATTTCTTGGATTAGTAAGAAGAAAGATTTCATTTCATTAAGCACTGCAGAATCTGAATATATTGCGGCCACTCAAGCATGCACACAGTTATTGTGGATGAAGCAGCAATTTGAATATATGGGAGTTGAAGTGAAGTATCCAATCAGAATCCAGTGTGATAACTCAAGTGCTATAAATATCATAAAAGATCCCATCCATCACTCAAGGACAAATCACATTGAGATAAATTATCATTTTATCAAGGAGAAAGTTGAGCAGGGAATCGTGATGTCGGAGTATGTTCCTACAGAACTACAGGTTGCCGAAATTCTGACAAAGACCTTACCCAAGGAAGCATTTGAAAGGAATCAACTGGCTCTGGGAGTTCAGTCGACTCCCCACACTTGAAATAGTGTGGATGTGGAACCACCACCCCCTCTCCTCGAGGTATGATGTGTGTTTTTTCCTAATGTACTGATATGTTTTCTCTACTCTGTTACCGACTGCAAAGGCGTGACCTTTGGGTTCGTTGACAAAGGGGGAGAAAATAGTGCTTGTTCAAGGGGGAGACAGTGTGGCAATTTGAGAAATCATGAATGATATGGGGAGAAGCTGACAGGTGGAGCAGCCAGATAGGGGGAGATCAATGAGAAAGGGGGAGCGTATTAAATCTGACAATGCTAGAAGTGATCGATCAAAGAATAGATATCACGACAGTTGTGGATCATGATAAAAGCAAAAGAGTGGTTTTGGAATGTGGTAAGAATATTTCCAAAAATTGGTATCAGTTTTTTGTCAACAGTGGATGTCATAGATGAAGTGATTCATTGACAAACTTTTCATTTACTCTTGTTTCTCACACCAACCATTGCTCATGTGGGCTTAGAGTATGTGTTGAGTAAATCCTTGATCACTATCAGAATCATAATAGGCAAATGGTGGCTTAATAATTAATGATATATCTTTTTATGGAAGAGTTGTCAACAAACCCAAATGGGGAGATTGTTAGGCAAAAATCCCTTAAGGCATCATTGAAGTATTTTTGAGGTGATTGTGTTTGTTGAAAAAGCAGACCATGATGTATGAATGTGTTGACAAAGGGGGTTTACATGGTGATTTGTCAGTTTTAAGGGATGCTTTCAATAATCCATGATTTATTGAAGAACCTCAACCAAGGAACGGATGATCTGGAGGCGATACAAAAAGAGCAGATACATGGAGGCTCCATTTTCCAGTGTTTGCCAAATTTTTGGGCCTGAAAATCGGAAAATGGAGAGATGGGTTTTTGGAAAAGGGAGGTGCGCACAAAATTGGAGTGGTGCATGAAAAATTATGAGTAGCATGAAAAATCAGAGGGATGCACGAAATAATTGCGTGGTGCACAAAATATGTGCGGGTTACACGAAATAGAGGGATGAAGTTTTTTGCGCAAGAGGTGTTTCGAGGTCCGAATATTGAAAAATGGCAAAGGCATGATGTGCGCGAAATATTGGAGTAGTGCGCGAAAAATGGCATAGCGTGGAAGCTTTGTTTTTCACGCTCAAAGAGCATTACACACTCAAGGAGGGTTTTTTGCGTGGGGTCGTTTTTGCCTATAAATATGAAGTGACCCCCCTCCATTCGTAAGAGTTCAAGACATATAAAATACCCGAGCTCTGGTGAGCGAAATTGAAGTTCACAAGGGAGTTGCACGTAAACTTTAAGTTTGCGCATAAAAGTCTGGTGCTGCGCGAAAATCTAAGGTTGTGCGCAAGAGAAGTTAGTTGTGCGGAAAAGGGGGTGTTGCGCGAAAAGTGGATTTCGCGCCAGTCAGGAAAATTACGCACAACGCAGTTTTGAGGATGCGCATAAAATTTGGAGGTTGCGTGTAAAAGTGGTGTTGCGCGAAAAGTGAATTTCACGCAAGGAAAAGGAATTATGCGTGAGGCCCAGTAAAGGCTGCGCATAAAATTTTAGGTTGCTCGGTACACCCGGTGCAAAGTGAGATTCATCAGTAAGTGAAAGTTGGACTTCATCAGAACATCTACATACAGAAGAAGATACATTCCTTCATGCAAATGAAGAGACCTACAGGTCTATAAATGTGAGTGGATTCGTTCCAAAGCAGTGAGGAAAGGAAGAGAAAGAAGGTGATCCTATCCACCAGCAGTGAGCTAGAGAGCGAGAAACAGGGAGTGACCCTTGGGAAAGAAGTGAGCTAACCCTAAACATTATAAAGGCAGTGAGCCTGGGCATAGAAGTGATGTAGCCCAAACCTTGTAATCCATAGCTAGTGAAGTTTAGTGGAATTTGGTATGACCGACAAGTTGCCGGCGTATGCTCCTTAGACGTAGCCTTTAGTAGTGAACCAAGTAAAATTGCTGTGTCCTGTGCATGCTTTATTTTCTGTTTATATTGTGCAACAGGAAAGAGAGAGAAGAGTGTTTTTCTTAACAGCGAAACAAGATCAGAACGGGCTTTAATTTTAAATTAATCATACCCTGATTCACCCCCACTCTCAGGGTATTCAGCCTTGTGGACCTAACATGTTCCCACCTTCAATGTATTTTTTATTCAAACATTACCCAAGTTTCAAGGGTTTCTCTTCTCAAACTTCTTTCTCTGAGAAATGTTTTATATTGATGAAACTATATTCATTATTTTGGTGTTTACACTTAATAATTACACATAATATCATGAATAATTTTATACTCATGGTATTTTATGTTTCATATTATTTTCTTTCTTCCAAATGGATTTTGGTTTTAAAAGTTCATAAAGGGGTATTTCTTTAAAAACATTGTTCTAAAGTTTTTAAAGTATTTTAACCAAACTATTCCTAAATTTTCTTTATCTTAGTTGAATAATTTTATTTTATAAACATAAATGATTTCCTAAATATATTTTTCATGACCATTTACCTTATTTTAAAATTTTTAAAATGAAATTTCTTAATATTTTCCCCAAGGGTCACATTTGACTTTCTTTACAAAAGTTTGAAAATAATATTTACTTTTAAAATTTATGATATGAACATAATTTCCCACCATCATAATCATTATTTTATTTAATGATTAATTTATATGTTTATATAGTTATTTTCAAATAAAATATTTTTCCCGATATTCTTGATTTTGTTTAAAATACTACCAAAATAAAATTATATTTTCCCTTATTTTAAAAGAATTGTTTTAAATGCTATTTTAAAGGTATTTTACACTATTTAAACATCCTATAATTATTTATATACTTAAATTGGAGTATGATAATATAATATCATCTTTATTCTTTCTCTAAATTTCTTATGTTGATTGTTTTGATGATATTTTCACAAAACCTGTTTCTTTTCCATGGGTAAATCAAGTTAAAAAGGAATAAAAGATATTAATAAAATATTGATGATGTAAATAAAATATTTCATGTTTTATATTCATGTACAGTAATAGGAAATTATTGGTGATGATGGGTGATCCTGATATAGCTTCTAATGATGGGTAGGCATGATATATCTTATATGATGTGCAGTCCTGCTATAACTCTCCAATGCATTGGGTAATGTTCTTCATATTTAACAGAAAGAAGGTGGGGGTTAATTGGGGTGGTTTCTCATATATATTTAAGTAGGCACTAGTTATTTCTAACATATATGAACAAGGTTGATAAAGATACTGTTCCAAGATACCAACATGTTTTCTTTATGATTCATGTGAGTTTTTAATGGAAAATTTGATTAATATTAGTATCACATAGCTCATGATTATTGATTAATATGACTCTTTTAATTATTAAATATTTATTACATGTAACATGTTTAAGGATTTATATTTTTATGGATTCTAATTATCTTATTTAATGCTCATGCACCTTGAATATGTTCTCAATCCCTTATACTCATATTGTTCTCACCAATGATGTTCGATTGTTAATTTCTATTTTTAACTTCATTGAGAATTTGAGATCATCATTATTATGTTTCATTTACTTATGTTATAAAGAAATATTATGAGTAATATTTTTATAGAAGTTAATCAGGTGGGTGATGATATAGAATGAATGTGGAATAAAAAATTTGGGTATTGTGAAAAAAATTCTCAATTAAAGATATATGTATTGTTATGTAATATTTTTTCATAATTATCTAAAACTATTAACCTAAAAGGTCCATGGGTATGTAAGTGATCCAATATTTTCATTTTATGTTTAATTTTTTAGATAGATAAGATTGGTTCACATTTTTTGGTATCAAATCCAGAAATGTTAAGATTATGATTTTAGCACTAGATCCAAAATTGTGGGTTCAAGTCTGTTATACAAGCAACCACCACTCCATTTTTAATGGGGGTGGGATATGGTAGACCAGGTGGGTGGCCAACACCACCTCCTTGGGTTTGAAAATAGAGTGAAAAAATGGAAGGGATCTACCTATAAATGATTGATCCCTCCAATGGGTTTTCATCACCAATCAGATCATCAATTATCCCTCTATTTGTGTGGAATTTTGTGAGGTGGTTTCCTCACATATTCAAGACAGATATTACAAGGATATTATACTTGTAATTGTAATGGAATGTGTTCCCAACTTTACCATAATTAAATCCTTCTATTTTCCTATTGTTTTTACCCATATTCATTTGGGGGGTTTTCCATATTACATTGGGTGTCCATTTTGTTTTCATTTTTTACTTTATTTTATATCAATATTATTTACACACTAAAGGGCCAATCATTTTTTGTCCCAATAGATGGAACAACCAGATATGAATGGAGTGATCTATAATACTAGGCATAATAAAAAGCTAATATGGATATCATAGAGTATTCTATAACAACACCATAAAAAAATTGATTATCATAGAACTAAATAAGACCATGATGTATATTATGATAAACTAAAATATTAAACAACAATAATGAATGTTTGGGGTGTTTGGAATTTTATTTTTTTGATCAGTATTATATTTTATTTCTTATTTTTAATATTGTGTTCAATTGTTAAAAACAATAAAATTGAACAAATTGACCATTATTAAACAACCATATAAAAAACATTCAATTAAAATGAACAAAATTAGCACAAAATACTTGTTTCCTTTTATTTCATCATATTTGTTTTTTAAAATTGGTCATATTTACCAATTAATTTTGTAATAGAATTTTAAAAAAATTATTACAAAAAATTAAAAATAAACACTTTTAAGATCAAATTTATTAGTTTTACACAAAACATAATTAGTATTTAGGCCAGGATGAAGGGGAAGTCGAGCAATAAAATGGTAGGCCTTTGGGATTTAAAATTGTAATGAGTTAGCTATAGAGTGGGTAACCCTCGGAGGGGGGGGGGGTGTAATCTATCCTTACTGTCCTAGGTATGTATGTATTGTTTCATTTATTGCAACCTTGAAGACCTTAAATATATAACTAGATTTAAAAAAACTCAACCCACACATACGAAACATGTTATATATATATATGAGTTTTATAAATAAGATTTAAAATTTATTAAACTAAAATAAAAAAGATAAACATAGAATAAGTAGGATTTTTATTTTTTCCATTAACTTTTTTTAAATCGATAACATGAAAACATAACTTTTTTAAATATAATACAAGAAAAAATAATTGATTTATGCTATAAATCATTGAAAATAAACACTCACTACTACATAAACATGGAAAGAAGGCTCTAGTCTTTATCAGTGTTTTTTACAATCATCGATAAAAGTTGACTTTTATTAGAGATCATTTTAGAACTAATAAAAGTTGTACCTTTATCAATGTTCTATTAATAGTTGATAATTATAACTTTTATTAGTGCTATTACTAGCAATATGAAAATATTTATCTAGTTATTTAAGGTTAGATATTTTTATATTTTAATTAAAATGAAGGATTTGTAACTTTAATGTTTAAATGAATTAAATAATCATTTTTTTAATTTTTTTTGATATTTTCATATAATTTTTTTTATAATTTTAATATTATTATATATGTATTTATGCCATATATATAAGGGTTCCCTCTCAAACCAATTAAAAAAAGGTTTCTTTCTTTAATAATGGGATTGAACCCCAACTTTTTTTGATATTATATATATATATAAATAGTAATTAATTTTAGTTTATGTTATATAGAAATTAAAATAAATTAATTTTATATGCATTCTATATAGTTTGATATACACACATATGTGTGGGGTTCTCCTATCTCTCTCTCTCTCTCTCTCACACACACACACACCCTTTGGTCTTTCAAATGAGCATGCATGCACACACTCTTTTATATGTGAACAAAGATAGTCATGCATGCAAATTAGTAATTAAAAAAATATAACTTCAAATATTTAAATGAATTTATAAAATTTTCAAATATTTATAATTTCAAAAATTTTATAAATAATTTTTTTATATATTATTACAATACTAAAATTATTAATTAACATTTATATTAAAGTAATTAGTAATTCGTATTTTATTTTTTTGGGTGTATTCATATAATTATTTATAAATACAATTATAAAATTCTATAATTAATGGCACATTTTTAAAAATATTTATTTATTTATATAAATAATGATAACTTTAATTATAATTAATAATTAATTATATATTTTTATAAAATAAAGAATATATATATATACAACTAGTACTAATAATAAATTGTAAATCAATTTAAATATAATTATTAATTTATTTTACTTTTAATTTTCTAGTTTTATAATTAATAATATTTTTTGGAAAATATTTATAGATTTATATTTTCCATGGAGTTGATAAAAATATTATATAATTATATATGTAATAAATATATATATTCTGAAAATAAAAGTAATTTAGTATTATTTTAAATATTATTGATAGTAATTTTAATATTAATTAGTAATATATTGAAAATAATCCTTTGTAAATTGAAGTATAGTAATTAATATTTTTAAATATAATTATATATTTTTATAGTATTAAATATTAATTCATTTATATAATTAATAAAAGTTTTTAAATTTTATTAAAAATATTTAAATACAATTATTATTAATATTATATATATAATTAACATTAAATACATTTATATAATAAATAGTTATTGTAAGTATTTTATATTTAATGGTATCTTTTATAATTTTATATTAATCTATACATTTATAGATAGTAAAAAATATTTACACATTTATTTAATTAATAATATTTATAAAATAAAATTAGTTAAATTGAAATATAATTATTAATTATTAATTTTTTATATAATTAATAATACAGAAATATTATAATTATTATTGTATAATTTTTTATCATTGAGGTCTATCTTTTTATATATATACATATAATTATACATTTATATAATTAATGATACATTTTTAAAAATATTTCTTCATTAATATCAATAAAAATAATGTTAATTATAATTAATAAATTTTAAAATTTGTTAATAATTAATTATACATATTATAGACAATAAATTCAATATATATATATACATATAATTAATTAGTAATAATAATATATTTATGTATTATAAATTTTAAATCTATTTAAATATAACTTTTAGGAATATAATTTATAATTTTATTATTTTATAATTAATAATATATTGTGAAAAAAATTTATACATTTGCATTTTTGAATTGGTTTATAAAAAATATAATTTTTTTAAATATATAATTTTTATATAATTAATCATAGTCTTAGAGGGTATAATCAAAGTAAATCTAATATATATATATATAATTAATATTATACAAATTTATATAATTGATATCAAATATTTATTCACATAAATAATTAATAATTTTTTTTAAACATTAATAAAAATATTTAAAAAATTATTAATTATTAATATTATATATATTTGATTAATATTATATAAATTTATATAATAAGTAATTTATTACAAATATTTTGTATTTAATTTTTTTAATTTTATTATAATTTTTTATACATTTATATTTTTAATATTATATAGTAAAATATATTTACATATTTATATAATTGGTAATATTTTTAAATAAATATAGTCACATTGAAAAATAATCATCAACTATTAATGTTTTTTATGTAATTAATAATATATATATTTTAACAAATTTTGTATTTTAATTTTTTGAGGTTTATTAGTGCTAAATTTAACACTAATAATTCTCAATTTAATTTTACAGACCATAAATAATTCATAGTTATTCTCACACAACTTCAGTTTAATCTTACAAAGAGGTCTTTATCAATGTTAGTTTAAGTGCTAATAAATCTACCTATATCAGTGCTAAATTTATCACTGATAAAGAAATCTATGTAATATTAAACCAAAGATATGTTATAATAACTTTAAATTTATAAAGTTATATAAGATTAAACCACTAATTATCAATTCTAAATTTAGCACTTGTAAAGATCTATCATTATTAAAGCTAAAAGTTTCCCTGATAAATTGTTAATTTATCAGCGCTTACAATTTTAGCATTTATAAAAGAATCTTGTATCAACGGTTTTTAGTAAGCATTGATAAATCCCTTATAATATTTTTAAAATAAGAATAACTGATCCACTCATTAACCCCATCGTTCTTGGTCTTATAAAAGTTATACTTTTTTCCACCCCCTCGCATCATTTTGTGGACAATTCCACTTCTAAAATTGAAGACATGCTATTTAGAACTTATGTTTTAATGACATATCCTCTGATCATGATGTTTTTTGGTGATTTTTTTGATTTTTCTTGATGCATACATTGATCTTTGACCTTTTTTTCATCTTTATCAAACCTTTTTTCTCTATGTTTTTTCTATAAGTATATATATAGTTGTGTTTATATATATAAATAGATACCCATATCAATTTATATATTTATCTACACACATATATCGATATGTTTGTGATAAATCAGTTTTTATATGTATATAAATTTGTGTGTGTGTGACTATTTAAGTATACACACACACACATGCATATATGATATGTTATGTGTTTTCAATTGTAGTTTTGAAGCACACAATTTTTTTTTGAAATAACTCTTTAATATCATGAAATGATTTTAAACTTACACATAACATATTTAACTTGTATGTTTTTACCTAAGAATACATTATGTTTCAAATTGTGAAATAAAACCTTTTCATCATATAACATTTTTACTATGAAATATTTTATCATGTAACACATGAAATTTATATAAATTGAATAATAGAACATATTTTTTTCCTGTAATAATTGAATATATGTTATGTGTCTGTACTTATGACAATTTATTTTACAAGCATAAAAAAATCCTTTATAAAATATGTATTAGGTTTTCAAATCATTTTAATTTAACATAGAATATATTTAATAGATATAAAATCTATATATTTAACAATGAAATATAAAATGAAGGATTTATATCTATTCTTTTATATACATTATATATGTATGTATTAAAATTTATAATTATATATTTTTAAAAAATATACTTTATATAATTTACGCATGTAAAAAATAATACATTATATGCATACCATATTTGTATTTATTTATTTATATGTTAAAAATAAATATTTTTAAACCAAATTGGATAAATATTAATTTAAAATCATATCAAAAAATACCAAGAGGATGGGGTTAAAGAGTTTATCAAGTTTTCAACAAATAATTGAAACTGCCCTTCTCATATCATTTTTTTGTGTTTACGTTATTGTGATTCATGATGAATTTGTTTAGATGAGTTAGACTAACACTTGATCTATTATTAAATAGGATTATGTTATAAATTTTAGACTAAACATGGTGAAAAACTGAATGTAGCTAGTGACTGGGATAACACTAGGATTTATGGATTATCTAATATGAAAAAAATGTAAATGATGATGGATATAGTATTGGGTAAATGACTAGTATAGTTGAAGATAGCCTTCAATATTTCCTACAAATATTTGAGAATTTAAAAAGATATGTAAAGATTCCACTTCATGATAGTTTTACTAAATATAAAAAATTTTCTGGCATACTGAAACTATAGATTTTGAAAGATAGAAACAGATGGAGAGACACTATATTTACTAAATTACATTCTCTACTGAATGATATGTTACCAGAATTAATGAGCATCCTTGTTGAACATATGATGCTAAAAAAATATTATGAGTATGATCTCTAAAATAATACATGTCTATCTAAATGAATTTATATTGTTTCACAAGGACCATTAATCACTTAAAAAATTCCCTAATTTTAGCGTGGCTTGATTCCAGAAAGATCAATCAAGTCCTTAAAAAGTTTTATGATACTTTCAAATCATTACAAGGTTTAGATGACCATATCAAAGTGAGTAGATTGTGAGGAAAATGAAATCGAATGTTAATATAAGATTCAATGTGGGAAACTTCATTAACCATCACACTCTCTTAAATGGAAAAAATGTTCATGAGTCTCCTGAATATGGAAATGAGTTGATAAACCTCCATCATACGTTATTTAAATATGGAAGAAGTCTTTTTAGTGTACAAAGCATCACTCGAAGTATATTGATGGTTATGTTGGTAAACTATAACTTTATGCTATTGTTATGAATGGAACACAAGTACATTATTATATTTCCCATTAGACAAATTATATTTATTGTTAATTTGTTAATATGTGTTCAATTATGGAATCTATAATGTGTTTTTGAGTTGGAATTAATTTATTACATAATGGTAAATTGGTAATTTCAATACCTACGTTGTAACGACCCAATGTTTTATCAATGGAATTACCTTATTTTAACCATTCCTTAAAATATAATCACATTATGAAACAAAATTAAATGATACTAAATAATCTATGACCATTAAACATAAATTTTCCACTTCTATGTTCTGAACTTCAAAAATCTGACATAAACCGTTGCATTCAGGGAGATTTTTGGAGTCTAATAGAATAAACTGAATTTTTGGTGAATATTAACAAACCCTTATGAATAGTAATGTTACCCTTATGAATAGTGAAATACCCTAATTAATAGTATGATTACCTATGATAATATATATATGATATTTAGGTAAATGTATGATGTACCTATGTTTTGGAAAAAGTAAATAAATGTTTAAAAAAACTCTATTTTTCAATTAAATTATGATTTTATATAAAAATTAATTTAATCATATTTAAAAAATTATATTTGAAAAATTTAATTCATTTTTGGATTCTACACATTGAAAAATGGTTAGGGTTAATTTTTGTTATTTTTCTAAAATACTTGATTTTTTTTGATGAATAGTGAAATACCATAATTTACAAAATAAGATAAATACACTAATTATAGAGTCATGGATGATGTTTTGCTGATATAAGCCCAATTGTTTAGAATTCACATGATACAATTACTTTAATTAGTCATGGAAGACTCACTATTACTTGTCTTGTGGAGAAATAATAAATTAATGAATATTATATTGAGAAAACCCCGCTCTCTTCCACTATAAATACCACCCTTCACATCCTCATTTCCTCACACCTCTCAAGCTTCAAGACTTGTATAAAATCTTCACAAACATCTTCCCTATCCCCTATACCACTTATAAAGATCTTGTAGTCTCATGAAAAGACCAATCCAATGTTCATTGGGGAGGATCTCAGGAGGACTACTCAAGAGGTAATTCTCCTCTCCCTTTTCAGTACTTTCCTTTCAATTTCAAGTTCTTTTCTTATTATCTACCCACCTATCTTCATCCAAATGTCATTATAACTCCATTATCATACATATAATTAAATTTTATGATGCTAATGGGATATTATGTCATCCACCCCCTTCTTCTCTTCTTTTTTTTGGAAAGGAAAATGTTGTTCGTGAGGTGTTAATTTATCACCTTCAAGAACGACATGTTTTCTTTTTTCATTTACCACATTCAGATATAGAAATGAAACCATTTTTATGGTTGAACCAGATTATATTATAAGTATTATTCCCTATCTAATGTTCTGTATCTAACTTATGTACATATTACTAAATGTTTAAACAAAAAAATTTCATTGTGGTCGAAAAACCACTCAAATTAACCTAAAACAATCATCATTAAATCCTAAATAATGATAAATTCACATGGTATATAACAAAATTTATTATAATATCATTTAAAATTCTATAATATCATTAATAACATGTAATATCAGTTCTGTATGATTATCAAAGTTCAACACGAACTCCCATTTATGAATACAAGTGAACCGTTCAAGAAAACCATAAAAACAAACATTCTAAAACATGTATTTAAACTATATAACTCATCCAAATCCACATAAAATTACTTAATTAACCAAAAATTAAACTAATTCATTTATAAAATGTTCTATAATTTCTAATTAATAAATATAATTTCCTTATATAGGACATTAAAGAGAAGGAAGCGTTCAGATACAAGGTAAGAGGAAATTCTCGAACCCAACTTTCTTTCTTCGCCCTCTTTCACTCCATTTTTGGTATAGTCAGTCCTTAAAAATAATTTTTTCATAATTATATTACCTTATTTGGGATATAAATTTTTCCACGGAAGTTTATGTCAAACAAATGTTTTCCAAATGAACTTCTGGTTACAAAAACACACCTTTTATTTCTCACTCAAGGTTGATGGTTATTGTATCAAGTATGTTATTCACACTTTCTTTTGGGAACCCAAAGTTTATGAATGAATTCTTATGATATGAAACCCATTACTTTACATGGGTTATTTATATTAATTTTTTATATATTTTCTATGTGTCATGCACGATAATGATAATGTTATGATGTGAGGGGTGCGCCAAGAATTATATAGTGCAATATGAATGTTTGAATGTGACGGGTGCACCCAGAATTATACAGTGCTCCAATGCATTGGGTAAAGTTATTAATCTCATGATTTAAAGTTAAATGATGTGTGAAAAAGATTATAGCTTTTTTCACAAGTACATGTGTAAGCTAACCACCAAGACACGATGTTTTATTTTTATGCATTGCCACATTTCAAGTCTTTTATTAATGCTTCCTATCATGTTCATGATCCTTTGACTATGTTATGATTATGCTCCCCCATTGTGATATTGTTCATATCTATCTTCTTACTGGGCATTTATCTCACCCTTTTTTGATTTATATCCTTAGGTGACTACATGTACTAAGGAGAGGTCAAGTTCTAATAAGAAGCTAGAGAATACAGAATTAAATAAATGTTTATGTTTGATATTTTAAATGTTATGTTTGGTCTTAGTTTTCCCAAGAAAATAAACCTTTGGATCCTCATGGTGTAATACTATTATGTTGTTTATATTTATTATTATGTAAAAATATTTTATGAAAAGGCAGTGTCTCTATAGTCAGTATCTGAGGCAAGGTTTAGTCAATTTAGAAATTAGTATTTGTCAACCCTAGAGAAAACCTCTAGCATGTGATTAAATACAAAGATTAAAAAATAAGATTTATATAGGGATCCAATAAGTTATATTTTTAGTGAAAAAATTTACAAATAAATAAGTTATTCATGACTTGGTAACTTATGTTTTTTTTTCTAACCTTTTCTATTTTAGAAAATGGTGGGAACTGTGAGAAACCAGGCCAATAACTCATGCGAGGGCCAATGTAACGATTTTCCCAAATGACATCCCAAATGCTTTGGGAGGTGGAGTTAAAAACTTCATGGTAATTCTTAACCAACTATCTAAGGTTATGAACAATAACCATAATAATGGGGAACATACTCCTTCACCAAAGAGAGAGAAACTGGATATCAAGTGTTTTATACGGCAACAACCACCGACGTTTAGTGGATCTTTCGATCCACTAGTTGCGGTACAGTGGATCAACTCCATAGTTAAGATATCTTCTGTGCTTAACTGTTCTGAGATGGATAAGGTGACACTAGACATTTATTGTCTATATGGAGAGGCCAATCAATGGTGGGCTTTGATTAAGAACATCAAGCAAAGGGAGGAAATCTAAGAGATGGAATGGGAAGACTTTAAGATCAGGTTTCTTAATAAGTATTTCAAAATAACTCTTCTAATGAATATGGAGAGAGAATTCATAGAGCTCATGAAAAAGTAAGGAGAATCTTTCAAAACCAAAAAGTGAATTTCACAAGTCTTTAAAGGTATTCTTTGGGTTTTGTTATCAAAAATGATATCAAAATTAATAGATTCTTTAGTGGATTAAAACCACACATTCAAAAGGCTCTTATAATTCGAGAATTTGGGAGTTACGAGGAAGTTGTTTGATGTGCTATCAAAGTGGAGATGGAGTTTGGAGAATGGTACCATGGATATGTTGATAAGAAACAAAATATGGAGTTTCAAGCCGAGGGACCTAATGATAAATGTGGGAAGAGAACTCCACAACCCACATGCCAAAAAATGTGGTGTGTTTCATCATGGGAACTGCCTCAAAGGGATAGAGAAATTATTCAAGTGTGGGAAAGAAGGACACCATGCTCAAGAGTGTTGAAAAGACATGAAAATAAAGGAGAATGCAGTGGAATAAAGGAGATAACCACCCGTGGTTCAATGCTAAAATTATAGGGATCAAGGGAACTATGTAAGAGAGTGCACTAAACCTTGATTCTTGAAGGGTAATCAGCACCAAAAACCACCAAAGACAAAGGAGAAAGGGAAGGCTTATGCCATAACTACTGTAGAAGTGGAGCAAGATAATGAAGTCGTACAAGGTACACTTACTATTTACTCAATAATGGAAAAAGTATTTTTTGATTCTGGCTATATTCATTCATTTATATCTTGAAATTTTTATAGAACTATAGAATCGAAGCCCCAAAACCTTGAAGTAGAGATATATGTAAAAACACCAGGTGGTGCAATCATTGCAACCTGATTGTTTGAAACTTCTCCTATTGGCGTATGTGGGAATATTATTTTAGGGAATCTTGTAATACTTCCATTGGTGGAATTCTATGCTATAATAGGATTGGATTGACTCTTGTTATATATAGAATATATCAACTATTGGGAAAAGGAAATATCTTTTCATATTCCGAACAATCACATGATCCTCTAAAAATGCAAGGAAGATCATAAATCTCCTTTGAAAAATTCTTCAACTGTGTGGGTGTTGATTCCCTATGAAGAAGCATACATCACCTCAATTGTTGATTCAAAATAAAGTTCCAACCATGTGGAAATTCCCATTGTGAGGGAATACAATGATGTATTTCCCAAAGATTTACCCATACTTCCCTCGAATCATGAGTTAGAGTTATGAATAGAACTCATACCCGAAGCTACTCCTGTATCAAAGTGTCCCTATAGGATGGATCCTATCGAACTGGAGGATTTAAAGAAGCATCTTAAATAGAATTTAGACAAAGGGTTCATATACCCTAGTGCATTACCTTTGGGTGTGCTAGTGCTCTTTGTGAAGAAGAATGATTGAACAGTGCGGCTGTGTATCGACTATCAGGAACTCAATAATATCACCATAAAGAACAAATATCCTATTCCAAGTATTGATGACTTTTTCTATCAGTTAATTGGATCTCAATAATTCTCAAAGGTGGATCTCTAATTTGTATATCATGAGTTAAAGTTGAAGAAGGAAGATATTAAAAAGACAGTCTTCCATACAAGGTATGGGCACTATGAGTTTCTAGTGATGCCCTTCAGACTTACTAATGACCTGAAATCTTCTTGGATTTGATGAATAGAGTCTTTAGACATTACCTCGAGAAATTTGTGGTATTTTTTATTGATGATATTATCATCTACTCCAAGATAAAGGAGAAACATGAAGAAAATATAAGACTTGTGTTAGTGAAATTGAGAAAGGAGAATTTGTACTCAAAGTTTAGAAAGTATTACTTTTGGATGAATCAAGTCATGTTCTTGGGACATGTGATCACAAGTGAGGTAATTTATATGGACCCTTAAAAAACAAAGGTGATTGAAGAATGTCCCAGGCCCTCTAGTTTCATAGAAATCCATAGTTTTATTGGATTAGTTGGTTACTACCGAAGTTTTGATAGAAATTTCTCACGATTGTCAATCCAACTAACTAAGTTAACAAGGAAAGGGGTAAAGTATGTTTGGACAGAAGAATGTGAGGGAATATTCAAGGAGATAAAGAGAAGTCTGATCACTTCACCAGTACTCACATTACCAAAAAGTGGAGAATGTTTTGTGATATACGGTGATGCATCAAAGAAAGGCTTGGGTTGCGTACTCATGATAAATGATAATGTGATAGACTACACCTCACAGTAGTTGGAGATCCGTGAGAATAATTACCCGACACATGATCTAGAGTTGACAGTTGTGATTTTTTCCTTGAAAATCTGGAGGAACTACCTTTATGGTGAAGAGTATGACATATACACCAACCAAAAGAGCCTAAAGTATATATTCACACAAAAGGATATCAACATTCCTCAAAGGATATGTTTATATCTAATCAAGGACTATGATTTATCTATTCAATATCATCCTAGAAAGGCAAATAAGGTATCTTATTCTCTAAGCAGAAAAGAACCTGCTACTCTATCCATGTTATGGATCAAGAAAGACCATATCTTCTTGGATATGAAAAGGATGGATTTGAAAATAATAAGGGAAGGGGATACATCCTACCTTTCTCAAATGATTGTGAAACCATCTATCCAATAGAAGATCAAGGAGGAAAAAAGGGATGATCTGGAGTTACAAAAGAAGGTGAATGTAGTAAAGGAAGGAAAGATGCAAGAGTTACATATCAATGATGATGGTGTGATTTGTTTTGGAATGCGGCTTTGTGTTACCTCATCACCCGAGATAAAGAAGGATCTATTGGAAAATTCACATATATCAACAATATCTATCCATCTTGGTAGAACCAAAATGTACTGAGATCTCTGAGAACACTTCTGGTGGGATAACATGAAGAAGGATATTGCAGAATATATATCAAGGTGCTTGGTATGTCAAAAAGTTAAATAAGAGTGACAATTGTTTAAAGGGATGATACAACCATTTCTTATACCCATGTGGAAATGAGAGAATGTTACTATGGACTTTATCATGGGCCTCCCGAAGACGTTTAAGGGAAATAATGTGATATGAGTTGTGGTTGACTGAATCACAAAAACTACCCATTTTATCGCTATTCCGGAAGACATATCGCTTGAACAACTTGTAAAGATATATGTGAAAGAAGTAGTGAGACTGGATGGTGTTCCAATCTTGATTGTCTCTGATTGTGATCCAAGGTTCACATTTAAATTCTAGAGGATCCTTCAACATGATTTGAGTAATGAATTAAATTTCATCATGACCTATCACCTCCAAACTGATGGCCAATCTAAAAGGACTATTCAGACAAGTGAAGACATGCTAAGAGCCTGCTCTCTAGAATTCAAAGGTGGATGGGATCAACATCTCCCATTGGTTGAGTTATCATACAAAAATAGCTTCCACTCAAGTATTCATATGGATCCATATGATGCTTTATTTGGAAAGCGATGTTGAACTCCAACCTTTTGAGATGTAGTTGGAAAAATAAAGATACTTGGACCTAAACTTGTTCAAAAGATGACAGATAATGTTTAAGTCATCCAGAAACACATCAAAGCTGCTCAAAGTTGGAAAAACAGATACACTGACAACTAACGAAGGGAATTGGAGTTTGACGTTGGAGATAAAGTCTTCCTTCTAATATCACCATGGAAGAGAGTCATGAGGTTTGGAAAGAAAGGGAAGCTAAGCCCATGGTACATCAGACCCTTTGAGATCCTTGACCGCATAGGAGCCGTGGTCTTTCAGATTGTACTTCCACCAAATTTGGATCAAGTTTATGATGTGTTTCACATATCACTCTTAAGGAAGTACATACCAGATCTCTCACATGTACTAAACTCTAGGGTGGTACCACTGGAAGATGATCTCTTATATGAGGATAAATCGGTAGAGATTATGGACATGAGAGATAAGGTTCTACGCAACAAGAAAACATACCTTGTCAAAGTGTTATGGAGGAACCATAAGTTTTAATAAGCTACCTGGGGGCTAGAGGAGGCGATGAAGGATAAGTACCCTCACCTATTTGTGTAAAACGAAATTTCAAGGGTGAAATTTCATAAGGGGGGAAGAATGTAATGACCTAATGTTTTATCAACGGAATTCCCTTATTTTAATCATGACTTAAAATATAATCACATTAGGAAACAAAATTAAATGATACTAAATACTATGTGACCATTAAAAATAATTTTTCCACTTCTATGTTTTGAGTTTCAAAAATCTGACATACACCATTGTATTTAGGTTGGTTTTTGGAGTCTAATAGAACAAACTTAATTTTTGGTGAATAAAAACATTGAATTACGAATAGTAATGTTACCCTTATGAATATTGATATACCCTAATGAATAGTAAACTTACCTATGATAGTATATATGTGAGATTTAAGTAAAAGTATGACATACCTATGTTTTTGAAAAAGTAAATAAATGTTTTAAAAAAACTGTATTTTTCAATTATATTATGATTTTATTAAAAATTAGATTAATCATATTTAGAAAATTATTTTTGAAAAATGGAATTCATTTTTTAATTCTAATTGTTGAAAAATGTTTAGGGTGAATTTTTGGGATTTTTCTAAAATACTTGAATTTTTTATGAATAGTGAAATACCATAATTTACAAAATACACTAAATAAACTAATTATAGAGTCATGTATGATGTTATTATGATGTAAGACCAATTGGTTCGGATTAAAATGATAAAATTATGGTAATTGGTCATGGAAGAATCACTATTAATTTTCTTGTGGAGAAATAATAAATTAATGAATATTATATTGAGAAAACCCCTCTTTCCTCCACTATAAATACCACCTTTCACACCCTCATTTCCTCACACCTCTCAAGCTTTAAACCTAGTATAAAATCTTCCCAAATATCTTTCCTAGACCCTAACCCATGTCCAAAGACCTTCTGGTCTCATAAAAAGACCAATCCAAGGTTCCTTGAGGAGGATCTCAAGAGGATTACTCAAGAGGTAATTCCCATATCTCTTTTCCTTTAATTTTATTTCAATTTAAAGTTATTTTATTATTCTATCCACACCTATATTCATCCACATGGTATGGTAACTTTATTATCATAAATATAATTTAATTTTATGATAATAATGAGATATTATATCATCCAACCCCCTTCTCCTCTTCTTTTTATTTTAGAAAGAAAAGCGTTGTTCGTGAGGTGTTAATTTATCACCTTCAAGAATAACATGTTTTCTTTTTTCCTTTATGGAATTCAGATGTGGTCATGAAACCATTATTATGGTTGAAACATATTATATTATATTTATTATAACCTATTTAAAGTTCTGGAACTAACTTATGTACATAATAATAAATTTTTTAACAAAACAATTTCGTTGTGGTCGAAAAACCGCCCGAATTAACCTAAAACGATCATCATTAAATCCTAACTAATGATTCATCAAAATGGTATATAAATTAATTCATTATAAGATCATTTAAAATCATATAATATCATTAATAAAATTTAAATTCAATTCTGGATGATTATCCACGTTATACACAAACTTCCATTTATGAATACAAGTGAACCGTTCAAGAAAAGCATAAAAACAAACATTCCAGAACAATGTATTTAAACTATATAACTCATCCAAATCCCCATAAAATTACTTAATTAAACCAAAATTAAACCTATTAATCTATAAAATGTTGTGTAATTTCTAATTAATGAATATAATTCCATTATATAGGACATTAAAGAGAAGAAAGTGTTCAGATACAGGGTAAGGGGGAATTCTCAAACCCAACTTTCTTTCTTCGGGTTCTCCCTCTTTCACTCCATTTTTGTTATGGAAACTCCTTAAAAATATTTTTTTCATCATTATATTACCTCTTAATGGATATAAATGTTTTCCACTGATGTTTATGTCAAACTAATGTTTTCCAAAAGAACTCTTCTTTAAAAAACATACCTTTTATTTCTCACTAAAGGTTGATGGTTATTGTATCATGTATATTATTACCACTTTTTTTGGGAACCCAAAGTTTATGAATGTTTTATTATGAGATGAAACCCATTACTTTCCATTGGTTAGTTATGTTCATTTTTGATAAATTTTCTATGTGTCATGCATGATAATGATAATGTTATGATGTGACGGGTGCGCCCAAAATTATATAGCACAATATGAATGTTTGAATGTGATGGGTGCACCTGAAATTATACAGTGCTCCAATGAATTGGGTAAATTTATTAATCTTATTATTTAAAGTAAAATTATATGTGAACAAGATTCTATCTTTTTTAACAAGTACGTGTGTTAGCTAACCACTAAGACACAATGTTTCATTTTTATGCATTGCCACATTTCAAGTATTTTATTAATGCTTCCTCTCATGTTCATGATCCTTTGCCTATGTTATGATTATGCTCATACATTGTGATATTGTTTATATCTATCCTATTATTGGTCATTTATCTCACCCTTTTTTGATGTATATCCTTAGGTGACTACATGTACTAAGGAGAGTTCAAGTGCAAATAAGAAGCTAGAGAAGAATGAATTGAATACATGTTTATGTTTGATGTTGTAAATGTTATGTTTCATCCTAGTTTTCCCAATACAATAAACCTTTGGATTCTATTGGTGTAATAATATTAAGTTTTTTATATTTATTATGATGTAAAAATAATTTAAGAAAAGGCAGGATCTCTATAGTTAGTATCAGAGGAAAGGTTTAGTCAATTTGGGAATTAGGATTAGTGAACCCTAGAGAAAACCTCTAGCATATGACTAAGTAAAAATATGCACAAAATAAGATTTACAGAGGGATATAATAAGTTATGATTTTTAGTGAAAAAATTTACAAATAAATAAGTTATTCATGACTTGTTAACTTATGTTTTTTTCTTACCTTTTCTATTTTAGAAAATGGTGGGAACTAGAAGAAACCAGGCTAAAAACTCATGTCGGGGCCAATGCAACGATTTCCCGAACAACATCCCCGATTACATGGTATGTGGAGTTCAAAAATTCATGGTGATGCTTAAAAAATATCTAAGGTTATGAACAATAACCATAATAATATGGAACTTCCTCCTTCACCAAAGAGGGAGAAACTGGATATCAAGTGTTTTATGCGGCATCGACCACCAAATTTCTTTCATCAGGTTCTCCCTATTTCACTCCATTTTTGGTATGTTCAATCCTTAAAAATCATTTTTTTCATCATTATCTTACCTTTTCTAGGATATACATGTTTTCCATTTGAGTTTATGTCAAAAAAATGTTTTCCAAAAGAACTCCTCTTTCAAAAACACACCTTTTATTTCTCACTCAAGGTTGATGGTTATTGTATCAAGTATGTTATTCCTAATTTATTTTAGGAACACAAAGTTTATGAATGTTTTCTTATGAGATGAAACCAATTACTTTACCTGGGTTAGTTATGTTCATTTTTGATATATGTTCTATGTGGCATGCATGATAATGATAATGTTATGATATGACGGGTGCACCCAGAATTATATAGCACAATATGAAAATTTGAATGTGACAGGTGCGCCAGGAATTATATAGATCTAAAATGCATTGGGTAAAGTGATGAATCTCATGAGTTAAAGTGAAATTATATGGGAAAAATATTCTATCTCTGTTCAAAAGTATGTGTGGTAGCTAACTACTAAGACATGATGTTTCATTTTTTTTCTTTGCCACATTTCATGTCTTTTATTAATGCTTCCTATCATGTTCATGATCCTTTGCCTATTTTGTGATTATTCTCACCCATTGTGATATTTTTCATATCTATCATATTACTAGGAATTTAGATCACCCTTTTTTTATGTATATCGTCAGGTGAGTACATGTACTAAGGAGAGGTCAAGTGCTAATAAGAAGATAGAGAAGAAACTATTAAATAAATGTTTATGTTTGATGTTGTAAATGTTATGTTTGGTCCCAGTTTTTCCAAGAAACTAAACCTATGGATCCTCATAGTGTAATACTATTATGTTTTTTATATTTATTATGATGTAAAATTAATGTAAGAAAAGGCAGGGTCACTATATACATAAATGTAACAAAGAATTTCATGAGTTGAGTAAAGGTAATGAAAATTTTCCATGAAGTTTCATAAATTTATTGAGGAAAATTGTAATACTTCTTAAAGGTACACAACAAACCAATAGATATTTATGTGCAATATGTAAATTATACTACCTATATAAAAATAGTTTAGGAATTTTATAAAGGTTATCTCAGAACTTAGTGACTTACGTAGAGGTAGATTTAAAATTATTCCATCTTTATGAAGGTAAGTAATACTTGCATAAGGGTAATGGATATATATATATATATGGGTACAATGAAATAAAGGAGTTACATAAGGGTAAGTCAATTCCTACATAATGGTGGAAATGAATATCTAAAGATATGTAAAGGTAAACAATGAACCCATGTAAAGGCATAACGATATTTATAGAATTTGTATATTATAAATAATTAAAGATAAAATTATAACCATTCTAAGATGTTGATATTTATGTATTCAATATCATTATGAGATAAAAAACATTGTGATTCTTGTATAGTGAAAAAAATCAGGATGAAGGTGATACTGTGAAGGAGTGGGGATCCTCACTTAAGGAAGAGAGAATTACACTATAGAGAGGGGTACCTCGATTGGAAAACAACTAGGTAATTTTCACCACACCTTAATATAGGTAGTAGTGATATAATTATTCATCGATGAGAAATGATGAATATTACATACCATAGTGAAATTCCAAATGTAATTTTGGTGATCATGTTGATATTACAATTTGGTTGTGAGAAATGGTGATATGGACCATGTTGTAGTTCATTTTGGAAACTATTTTGAGAAGTCATGAATGATGAAATAATGGAATGGGGAGTGCCATTTAGAAATATATTTAATTAAATTTAATTCATTCATTTATGTGTGGAATAATTTAAAATCATCATAATTTTAGGAGATAATGAGTTCATGGTTATTAAAATACTTCATAAGAATAAATCATGAGTCTTCAGGTGATTTATAATAGAAAAAACCTGTATATTTATTAACTAAATAAGATGAAGTATATCCTATTAATATTTATAGAATATTAAATTTGGAATCATATATATAAATAAATGAGATATTTTTCATGCTATTATTTTCGAGAATAAATATTGTGAAAGTACCGAAGAAGAAAAAAATTAAAAAAAGTTGAGATAACTCAAAAATAACTATGTGAGGAGAATTATGAGAGCTTGATACATCACAATATTCGAAGGAGATAAAGAGTTAAAATATAGGAGATATATAAGTTATATGAAAAATAATATAACCAAGTATTTAAAGATCGAGGAGGAACTAAATTTATAAATATCTTATAATAGTTTTGAGGCCACCATACCTGATCAAGAATATTGAATGTTGAATATCATGGAGATATTTACACATCTAGTCCTATCGATCTACTCTGTTTATGTAGGAATACCATTTTATAGAGGTTCTAAAGAAACATAGAAAAATAAATAGGTCTTTTTACTTGTAGATTAAAACAAGATATAACTTATGGATGGGGTTTATAACTAATTAATATTTTAGTTAGGGTGGTTAGGGTGTAGAACTAGTTGCGAGTGTAAAGAAGAGTAATTGGGGTGTACAAACAATTATAAGAGGGTAGTTTTTGTTGGGGTGTATAACCAATAATTTTGGTGTAACCACTAACATATAGTGGAGAATCTATGTTTGGGAATTAATCCAAAATGTAAGAGAGTAGTCCTTTTAGCTGAAACTTATAAATTCATGCATCCATATGCTATTTATTTACCACTAAAATAAGGTGAGGATGATTTAAACAATATATAGAGGATCTATTCTTTAACCATCATCATAGGTTGGATTGAAAAGAAGAATTCATAAAAATATTTTACCACTAATTCACCCCTAAATAGTACCTAACTAATCCTTGATCTCTACAAGTGGTATCCGAGCTAAGGTTTCCTATGAAAGATCCAAAAAGTTCTAAGGATAGAGAGTTGGAATTCTTTTAATAGTCAGGGTGTTCCTAAAATTAATGGAAAAACTGCCATAATTGGTGGAATATATTATTTCCCTACCACTTATCATTTGGTATAGAAGTGAAAGATATCACCATAGTTGGATTTCCACTAATGGATAAGGAAGTCACCATAAAAATCCTTGATAAGAGAAACCTAGAGTTTGATGAAAAAGAATAAAATTACATCTTGATGTATCTCTCTAGGAATGTATCTATAAAACTAATGGGACTATAGACAACCAAATAAAATTGGGAAAAATTTAGAATCAACTATGAATGTTACATAAAAGTCACAGAATCTAAACATAAAGTTTTTAGAGAAAGTTTAATGATATTAAAATGGATGAAGAATAAGATATTGATTGTTATTCCATCATGAAAAATGAGATAGTTAGTAATATTTGAGTTTTTAGAAAGAAGATAAAAGACTTTATAATTGTTAAAGGAATCATTAGGAATTTTCCAGATCGATTTGATCCTAAAATATTATCCGTGGAAGAAAGATAATATTTTAAAATAGATGAGTTACATAATTTACTCATTGATTACAAGATAACAAATACAAAAACCTTTAAAATGAAGGAAAAAATGATATGTCCTTTGAATCAATGATAAGAATAAAAGTTAAAGAAGAAGATGTTGCTAAAAAAATAGAATTAGATACTAAAGGCGATGAAGGGATTAATGAGATTATTTCTCTTATATAAAATAGTTTCAAAAAATATAAGTGGAAAGGAAAAGGGAAAACATTACTAAAGTGATGGAATTATGATTGCATTAGAAACTTTTACTATGAATGTGCAAAGAAGAGGGTTGATAAATTTTAATCTGATGAGGAAGGTGATAAATTTTAAAAAAACAGATAAAATGAAAAATAATAATTCTAGTATCATGAAGAGAAATTTTATAAGAAAAAATAGGAAAAATGATCCATTATCAAGTATCTCTTCAAATGATGGGGTTAATTTTCTCTCAAAAGTTGAAAAAGGATTTGATTCACCAAGAAGTGATAATTATGGAGATGAAATGATAGATATTGAATGGAAATTGAATAGTGAGTTGAAATTATATATTAAGGATATTAAAAATATAATGAAAGAAATAAAAAACTATTAAAGGTGAAGAATAAGTCTATTGAAGAAAAGTAAGAATCTAAGAAGGCCAATAAATAATTCTTAGAGATTTTGACAGTCTAGTTGGAGATAGCCAAGAGAACAGATAAAGAAAAAATTGATTACAAATCCAAAGGGAAATAAGTGATTGTACATGAAGAAGTTGGAATTCATGATAAATTTTCTACAAATACAAATTTGAATGTTCAAGAAAATTAATGTGAAAGATATTATCAGTCTGGGAATGATATAAAATATTGTATGATAATCTTATTATCCCAAGAATATGGAATGAGAAAGATGATACACACTCAAGGGAATGATGTCTCCTTGTCCTCTAAGGTGAAATATAATATTGCACACAAAAATTTATTAAATAGAAGATGAAGATGAGTAAGAAACCTATTAAAACTATTTATAATAACGTGTTGATATTGGAAGGAATTATTATCCTAGGTTGAGAGAAAACACTTAATCTATGTGTTAATTATGATTAATAAGTAGGACCTTATTTATTCCCTATTATTCTTGTTTATTTTTTATATTATGTAGGTAATTGAAGGAGTTTATTAGTGTTGTACACTCTGGAGAGTATGGAAGTTTGACTTCATGGTATATACTGACTTTCATGAAGAATAATAAATGAGTGCATCCATTTATGGGAAGAAAATATGAGGAGCTATCAAAATTCACAAGTTGTGTAAATTTGGAATTTCTTGACAACCCCATGAAATATAGTGTATGTGGTTTTGAAATCACACCTACAAACTTTATTTTTATTATATAAAATACTTTTAAAAGGGGGAGTGTTGGTTAGTGGTAATATGAGACAATGAGAAATTTGTATGCTTTAAACTTGAAAAATATGATGTGTTTTTTGAGATGATGTGTAGCATACAATGTTTTTCTTAATAAATCTATATAAACATACCATAGAATGAGTTTTAATAATGGTATCACATGTATGATTGTTTATGGACAATATTGAAAAACTTAGTTATGCACTCTTGTTTAATATAATGGGTTTTCCAACATATATCTAGAGTTTCATTACTAAAGGATCTTTTTTAAGGAAATCATGTGGTATCATATTTACTACAAGTGGAAAAAATGTCATTCAGTTTAAAAAAATACAGAATATGTTGAGTTTTGAGAGCTGGTAAAGAGGAAATGAAGACCCCAACATTTTCTTTGTATTTCTTGTCAATAATTCAGAGAAAGAGATCCAAAAATATTGACATGAGAGGTGTGTTGTAGTGTTGATAATAAAATCCAGGGGGGGGGGATTTTAGTTACCATTGAATGAAATGTATTTATTTTCAATATGTCAATATGTGTTTGTGGATTGAATTATTACTTTGTATATTCTAAATAATTATAGATAAAATTTTGACAAATATAATAATTTAATATTTATGGATTCAATATAATGATGAGATAAAAATAATATTGATTCATGCTGAGTTAAAAACATCAAGATAGAGGTGATTTTTTGAAGGATAAGATATATATGTAGAAGGAATAAAGGAACACACCATAGAGAAGGGTATCTTGCTTGAAAAATACCATTGTAATTTTCACCATGTTGTAGTACATGATGTAGTGAGATAATTAATCACTTGTGAGAAAAAAATGACTTTTACATTCCATAGTAAAATTTCAATAGGAGTTTTAGTGACTATGGGGGGATTATAATTTGGCTATGAAAAATGATGAGATGGATCATTTCATAGTTTATTCTTTTTATCTGTTTTGATAAGTACTCAACATTGAAAGCATGACATGAGGAGTGTTATACCATAGGATAGGTCTTGGTATTAAATTAATTCATGTATACATGGAATAATTTAAAATCATTATAATTTGAGGATATGTTGTAGTCACAGTTATTAAAATAACATGTGAGTTTTAATCTCGAGTATTCAGGTGATTTAAAAAAGGAAAAAACTATAGATCTTATGACTAAAGAAAAATAAGTAGAACCTCAAATTATTTATATAATATTAAATATGAAATAATATCTCAAAATAAATGAGATATTATTCAAAACATTATTTTGGTGAATAAATATTTTTCAGGTACCAAAGAAGAAAAATAGTTTGAAAATATCGAGAGAAATCATGAACGAATATGAAAGAAGAATTATGAGAGCTCAATATATCATAGTATCAAAGAGAGACAAGGATTTATATGTTGGGAGATATAAAAGGATGAAGAAACCCATTATGCTCATGTATTCAAAGACTAAGGAAGAACTAGACTTCCAAATATCCAATGAGAGTTTTGAGACCAATAGTCTTAATCAATATTATTGGTTGTTGATGATATTGAAGAGTTGTACAAGTAAATTCATATTGATCCAATATATTTATAAAGGAAAATAATTTTTTGGAGGTGATGAAGAAACCTATATAAAGGAGGTATTAATACTTCTGAATCAAAATAAGAGTGAAGTTGTGACTAAGGTGTATAATCATTTTCTAGTATAGTTAGATGAATGGGTTATTGTGGAGAGGTGTAATTGGGGTGTATAAGAAATCACATGAGAGATATTATGGATGGGATGTATAACCAATCAAAATGGTGTAACCTCTTTCATAGATTATAGAATCTATATTGAATATTCTAACTAACATGGAAAGGAGTAGTCCTTTTAGCCAAAACTTATAAATTATTATGTCAATGTTCTATTTATTTACCACTGTAATTGGGTGAGGCTAAGTTGAAAAAGATAGAGAGAATATATATTTTTACCAGTATCATAGGTTGAATTGAAAATAAGAATTCATTAAAAGAGTGTACCGTTGATTCACCTACTCTTAGTGGTACCTAATTGGTTCTTAGGCTATACAATTTTGTTGTCTCTACTTATATCACAATTAAAACAACCTAGTAATAATATTAATGTTTATTTATATTTATTTATGGAAGATATAAAATTATATGGGATTCAATTTTTATGTTGTATGATGCTCATATAAATTAAGAGTTCACACTGAGAGACATGTTGTTCAAGATGATAAATGACTTTCTTATTTATATAATTTTTTCAAGATATAATATTAAAGGAATGTTAGGGTGTCCCATTTTTGAATAAGGTACAAACTTAGTTAGGTTGAAATATTACTTAAATACAGTGTTCTAGGGCATCAAATATTTTTTACCCAGGTGATATAAATTTTGATCTTGGACAATATCTGTCGATGGGAATTTAGAATATGGAACAACTTCTACAAAAATAGGTTATAAATAGTTTGATAAAGTAAAGGATATTATCACTATTTTTGTTACACAATTTTTTTTAAAAAAACTTAGGAAAATTTGTTTTTAAAAAAGATTAATTTTTTGTATACTAAATTGTAATTACCTTTATGTCATAAATTTTCATGATTCCATGCGGGTATAAAAAGTGCATGTGATAATTTAATTATAATCTTATTAAATTCACATAGAAAAACAGAATATGGTATTAAATCTATGTTGGACATGGATGATATGGGGATAATGGAAGTGTTGGTGTCAATGAAGGGTGAAATACATACTTTTCTTCCTCCAGCCACTTACACTCTTTCCAAAAAATAGAGATTTAAGTTTTGTAACTTTCATAATAGTGTAATGGTTCTAGAGGGGTATTCATCAAATATCAATAATATCATCTCAGTGAGTGATTTAAAGTTAAAGGGATTAAAATAACATGACTTTAATGTTTCAATTGAATATTTAAGGATTTTGTATTTACTTTGAATTCTATTAAAAAATGCCTAACCCAAATTAACCAAGATTTGATTCCTTTTCAAAGATTTATGAAATAACATTATTGACCCAGTTAAGTTTCCAACAATATAAAAGGAAATTGTTGAAATTTTATGTGAATTGGAGATGTTATTCCTACTATAATTATTTGATATCTTGTTTTAGTTGATAGTTCTCTTGGTTAGAGATATTTGACTATGTGGTCTTGTACAATATAGATGGTTGTATACTTTTGAATGGAATATAAATATTGTGAAAGGGAATATCAAAAATTAAATCATAAAAAATCTTGTATTGAATAGTGATATATTTTTGAAAAATCTATTGAATTATGTAATGAATATCGATTTGATGTGGATACCATTGGTCTCCCAAAATCTCATCACAATGGGTACTTTATGGGTGAAAGCGTTTTTGGAAGAGATGTTGTCGCAATTACCATTATAGAGTGGGAGTAGGCTCACCTTTATGATTTTCATAATGGTATAAAGGTTTCAATATATATTAAAACTGAAAAATTAATCATTAGCCATTGTAATCCATTGAGGTATAAAATATGGATATCAAATACATATAATAAATAGTTTTTAGGATGGTTTCAAAACCACATTTTTAAGTAGTTGTCTAAAAATATGATTTCAATTTTATAATGACTTTGATTTATAGATAATGGTAAAGTATATATTTATTTTCTTACATTTATTATATAATTAACCACTATATGTTATATAAAAATGAACAAGATGAACATATTAAGTTGAAAAATAATGAAGTTACTCTTATGGTGGAAGTGATGCATGTATCTAGTACCAAGTATAGAAATGTATTTTAGATGAATATAAAATACATTAGAATAATTGAAAAAATATGGGATTTGGATTATACAAAAATCAAAGTGTTGATTTTTTATGAAGATGGGTTAATAATAGAAATTTAGTTAAAATAGATGAGTTGGGATTTGTGAAAGTGATTTTTTTAAGGAAGGGTATAAGGATGAATCATTCATAATAGAATCATAAGATGTACAAGTATCTCATGCCCCATATCTTGTAATAAAAAATTGGTCAGTTATTCAGTTTTTATCTAAGACAACTCTAAGGTCAAATGAAAATCCCACAAGGAAGTACCTTTCATTAGTAAATCACATTCATATCATGGTTGTCTCAATATAGATAGTGTCTTGTATGTAATTGGGTACCACAAGGAGGGTATTTGGAAACTTGACAGAAGGATAAAATCCCTTAAAACTTTAAATAAATTAAGTGAGTTCAATGAATAAGTCAAATTCAATTGATTAGTTTTATTATATATAATGTTTTTTTATAATATTATGTGTTCACTACTAAGTTTATGTAATATAAATTAACTATTTAACTAGTTATGAGAATAATGGATTTTGAACCTACTGATTCTTCAAATATCAAAGAAAAACATAGCTCTGATGTTGAAATTGAGATAATATTAGAAAGTTAACAATATTTTGGAGGTGAGAAATAACCTAAATGTGAGCAAGTAAGAAAAATTATATGGTTAAAAAATGATGTATTGGCATAGCATGGTAGTGTTTTTGACCTTTACTTCTCACCTTAATAATTTTTTTAACACCAACATGCTACGCCACTCCTATCCTTCAACCATATCACTTTTTCCTTCTTTGTCACCTTTAGGTTATTTCTCACCTCTATAATGTTTTTACCCTTCTAATATTTACTGAATTTCAATATTTCCACTATTTTTTTCTTTGAGAGTTGTAGAACCAACATGTTTAGAATCCATTATCAGTATAACTAGTTAAAAATTTAATTAAATTTTGTAAATATATAAGTGAACACATAATAATATAAGGAAACACATTGTATATAAAAAAATAATCAAATATATTTGTCCAATTAATTGAAAACTTTTTTTCTTTAAAGGATGAAGGGATTTGGACCCTATATCAAGTATACAATTCCCCTCCTTAGATTCCCCTCTGATCGACAAGTTTCAATCTATATTGGGACCACTGTGAAATGATTTTGATATCCTAATGGAAGTTCCATCCTTAATGTAATCTTTATTTTATCCTTTAGTTGTTTTAATTGACAGTATAATAGTTGACCAATTTATGTTTATAGGATATAGGGTATGAAATACTTGTACTACCAATGATTTCATTATGAAAAGTTTATACTTATACCCTTATTAAAATTCACTTTCATACATCCCAATTCATCAATTTTAACTATACTCCTATTATCAACACATTTTATTTAAAAAATCATCACTTGGAATGCCATATAATATAACTCGTATATTTTTTTTATGATTCCAAATTATGACATATTTATGTAAATTGGATTTCTGTACTTGGTATATGATATATGAATCATTTCTTCAACAAGGGTAACTCCAATATTTTTCATCATACTGTATTCATAATATTTCTTTGTACAAAATGGATAATTTTTAATTACATAACCATCATAATATAATACATTTACAATTGGTCTTTTGTTTTACAACTGGATTAGTTTTAAAATTGAATTCAAAATTTTAGATAACTCCTTAAAAAAATATCACAAAACCATCTGATAAACTATTGATTATGTGTATTTGATATCCATATTTCAACCTTTTGTGGATTCAAATAATTAATAATTACTTTTTTAGTTTCAACATATGATGAAAACTCTATACTATTATATAAAACATAAAGGTGATCTTGATCCTACTTTGTAATGGTAATTAGGATAACTACTCTTCCAAAAATTCCTTCACCCATAACGATCTCATTGCGAATTGATTTTAAGGGAATACGTTTTCCATATTTGAGATGTAGTTGGTATTAAATTCAATAGATTCCCTAATAATATATCATTCTATAATAAAAACTTGTAGATGAATTCAATTTTTAACATACCCTTTCAAAAGCGTTCATATACTTTTCAATGTGGTACATCCATATGTAATTTACAAGATCATATAATTTTATATCTCTAACCAATGAAGTATCAGAAAAAATGTTATATCAAATAATAATGGTGGGAAGAAATTTTTCAATTCACATAATAGGAAAAAAAATTTATTTTCTATATTTGAAAACTCTGGGTCTGTAACTTTACTACATATAACTTTGAAAACAAAACTACCTTTACAATGTACTTAAGAAAATTTCACTACATATAACTTTACTAGTTTTGGTGGATTGAAAATTTTAGGCCAATATCACTTCATTTTAGGATCACTGCCTTTACTATGTACTTAAGGACATTTCAATACCATCCTCAGATCACTTATGTTGACTCCTACTTAATCAAAGCATTAGATGAATTCATTCTTAGTTTAATCACTCAAGGTTCACCTTCAATGTGAATCAATTTTTATCTAGGAATTCATCATTAATTTATGATTTTTATGCACTAAATAATTCCTAAAATTTGAATGGATAATTCACTCAAGACCCAAGATTCACCCAAGTATAGCTCACACAGGTCCACTGCTTCACCTAGGACCCCTACTTCTCTCAAGTCAAATTTTCTCAAGTACTTGGATTTAACCAAGTATGGTTCATCCAATTTCTTATATTTTCCCATGTTAGCTTCCTACAACTCTATTTACTAAGTTAAGTTCACCCAAGTAGGTTAACCCTAGAATCTTCGTTATAACCTATTCTTGAAATTCACTTTGTACAAGTCCTTTTCTATACCTGATCACACTTATAAATTCATGATACTCTTTTGATTAGCTACTTTACCTAGTTCCAGTTCATGTAAGTGCTCCTTATTTTATAAGAGAGCCTTTAATACTTATTCTAGTTACAAAAAACTTGAAATGAGGGGTTTGTATGGGAATTTATAGGCAAAACCCCTATTAATGTGAATGTCCTCATAGTTATCCCAAACTTGCTCATGAAACTCACTCATTAATAAATAACCAAAAGGCACAAAAACTTACATTCATGTGGGACTTTCCTGATGTACTAGTGAGAAACACTAGTTCATGAAATTTTCATTCAACACATGATCTACTAGGGTGGAATATTTTCATTTTCTCCATTTTTTTTTGACCTTACTTCAACAAAATCCTGAAATGAAAATGAAAATTATAACCCCAAAATAAAAAATCTATAAATATTAACAACATTAATCCATATCCCTTATTCTTTAATACACTCCAACAACTAATAAAATTAATGAAGACAAATAGAACATAGACCTCCATCTTGAATCACATTGGTTCTAACAATATCCCCCATTAGGTTTGTTAGAAATAAAAATGGAAATTAAATTAAGAATAAACTTCATGATTCAGCTAGAAGGACATGAAATAACTCATCCATCAGTCTAAGTATATATGAGCAATGATCGATGTATAAAAAAAGATTTTAAGAGATAATTTCATGCCTCATGGAATTCCTTATCGCAACACTACCCCTATATTAGAACACTATCACTCTTAAAAATTACATTCCCCATGGACCATATCTCCCCCTGAATAATATACCTAAAACTCACTCTAAATGTGAGAGTTTGTCTTTGAAACCAGTTATTTAACACCTGAAATCCAAGTTATCCCCATTTTAATTTTACCGCTATTTCTCTACCTTTGAAAATAAACCAAAAATACCTTCCAAATAATAAACACACTAGATAATATGTTATCTGAAACTTGGGAGATGGAAAAATTTGAAACCTCCTCAATCTGAGGGAGGTGGCTAGACACCAATTTTTAAGCTATGTTTCTCAAATATTGGTGTAGCCAACAACTTTTCCATGTTGTATTTTACTTGGTCATTAGTTCCAACAGTTTCCACATTTACCATTCTATATCACACATTTTATTTAATAAAGTGATACCTTATCTGAACATTCTTTGTATGGGAGTGTTGTACTTGATTTTTTAGGAGATCAATTTCACTTTTTTATCATAGAAAATAACCATTAGTTGTTTCACCTCTTCACCAATATCCACCAACTATCTCTTAACAACAAAAAAATTAGTACATTCCTTTTTCACTAAAATATATTTTGTTTCTACCAGACTTAGAGAAATTCTCTCTTACTTCCTACCCAACCAGCCCATACATTTATTACCAATTAATAAAGCACCAACACTCATGGATTTTCAATCCAATACATCACCAGAACAGTCAACATAAAAAATGTTGAAAATTCATGACATTTTCATGCATCAAAGATTTGACCAAAAATTAATAGTACCTTGGAAGTACCTCATCATTTGTTTAATTGTTGCAATATTCCATTCCTTTATATTTCTATATAAATGAAAAACCAATCTTGTTGTAATGAATATTTCTAGTAGGATTGTAGTAAAAATATTTGGCTTCAAGTTATCCTCCTATACAAGGTGGGATACACAAATTTACTATCCTTGTACTTCCCAATAATTGTTTCAATCACAATTATAGTCAATTTTTTTTCGAAATCATCCATATTAAACTTATTCAATAGATTATTTTCATATTTCACCTAAGATAGGAAAATTTATTCATTCTTTTTTATCACCTATAGGTTCAAAAATTATGTGATCTCACCAATCTTGTACATTTCAAATTTTTATTTCTTATGGTTAGAAAAATCTACCACAATTTTTTTTATTTCCTTTTCCAAAGATGATACCATCAACATATAAAATCATCATAAACTGGTCTTCTTTTGTTGTATTACAATAAAGGTTACGGTTGAAACTTCTCATTTTGAATTGTAGTTTTTCAAATATGAATCCAGCTAAGCATACCATGCTCATGGTTCCTTCTTTAGACCATATAGATCCTTTTTAAATATTAAGACATTTGTTTCATCATTTCCAATCAGAAATCCCATCATCTATTCAATGTAATATTTTTCTTCAAGAATGATATTTAAGAATATCATTTTGAAATATATATAATTTTTTTAATCCTATTTTAATTATTAGAGACAAAAATATTCTTATAGACTATAGATGGGCTACTGGAGAGAACCTTTCTTCAACATAAACACCTTAAATCCGCTCATAGCCTTTATAGACCAAGCATTCCTTGTTTATTATAACATTACCATACTCATCGAATTTTTTCTTGTTGATCACTTTTTTTATCACTTTTTTATTTTTTTAATTTCAATAAACTCTGAAGTATTATTTTTAATAATATGATCTAATTATTTATTCCTATACTTAACCCATGATTCATCTTTTTCTACTTCTTCAAATGAGGCTAGATCCACTATTGATGTAAAGACCCGTAAATTTCAAGGAAATTTTTTTCTTAATTTCTTTGGGATTTTACGAGTATGCAGTTTCTGACGGAACCTGATTCCGAGGCCCGGTGTGCCCGGAATCAATTTCTGAAGTTTAGCTCGGGTACGTTCAGTGAACAAATGAGCGGGTTTTTCTAACTTTTGAACCGGTGCTCGGAATCGAAATCCGAGGGCACCGATGAAACCACAACGCTGGTATTTGCTTAAGAATACCTTTTCTAGAGTTGCGTTTACTCGAAAAGAGTTGTTCAAAAATGTGGGTTAAGTATTAAGAGAAATAAAACTGTGTTACAATTTTATTTCACTTATAAGAGGTTAAAACCCCATGTGTGGGAGTTGGGGTGGGACCCACTAAAATCCTAACCCCTCTTGGTAGGATATTAGTGAGGTGGGGCCCACACGAGCCCCCACCCCTTCAATTTCCTCTAACCCTCTTAATGTTGGAAAACCCCCATTTAATTTATGACTTTCTCTCTTCTCTTATTAATTAAATTCCAACACACCTTTATTCAATTAATTGAAACTCTTTAATTAATTGAATTAGATGTTTTGAATTTTGAAAATGTTGGAATAAGTGAATAAAATAAGGCAAAGCCTTATTTTATTTTAGTTTGGTTTTTGCTATGCGAAGAAAAAGGGAGAGCTCTTGTATTGATCTTTTTGAAGAACTTTATATTCTGGGCGAAGAACATCTCTACCTCGACGAAGAATGCTGTCATGCCATTTCATCTTCTTCCCGCGTTGAAGAAAGGGAGACGCGGATTCTTCCGCGGACGTTCACCATCAATGTACACGGAGCCTCGCTCGCGACGCCGTATTCTGCGATGCGAACTTCCTCGAACTTCTTTGAGGTAGGGGTTAAGTTCAAATTTAATCATTTAAATTTTCACTTTAATTGTCGTTGTGAATAATTATTCTTGGCCGCTTACTATCGGTATAACAGGAGGTCGGACCGCACAAACACGACCGACCCTCCTCCCCATTGTTGTTGTATTTCGTGGCTTGGAACAGAGGTGGCACGGTGCAACAGCATCGCGCAGAAACAAGGGAAACCGTGACCAGAGAGGGCCGCGACGAAGGAGCGCGGCGCCGTCGCGCCGCGCCGGTGAAGCCGAAGGAGGCCGTAGCTGAGAGCGGGCTGCAACGAAGGGGGGTGGCGCCGTCGTGCCGCGCCAGAGCACTAAGTAGGGCCGCGGCTAGGGTGGGCCACGGAGGAGGGGCGTAGCGCCGACGCGTGGTGCCGGATGGCCAAGATCCGCGGCCCATGGCCGCGGCGGTTCTGGGAGGCGGCCGGCTGAGCTGGCCGCCGATACACCTTGGAGGCAGGACCCCCCGCGGGTCCCGCATGAACCGCACGGCCGGCCATAAAGGCCGGCCACTACCCTGGAAAACCAGGGGTTGAAACCCCTGGTCAACAGATAGGGTGGACCCCATGGGGTCCGCCGTTCAGTTTGAAGGGGGGGGGGTCCCCCCTTCTGCGTCCGCTCAGCGCGCGGGTGCCCGCACCGGCCGGACCAGCTGCGTCGGGCCGGACCACCCGTGCTAGGCTGGACCGCCCGCGCTGAGCCAGACCTCCGCGCCGGGCCGGGCCGTGCCCAACCGGGCCGGACCCGGACCCGGGTCGGGTCGACCCAGTTCTGGCCGACCCAGGGGGTATTGGGTCGGGTCGGACCGGGCCCGAACCCCCTACTTTCGAACAGTTCTGTTCAAACGCCCATAACTTGGCATACAGACCTACGATCGATGCACCGTCAGTGGAATAATGGTCCTTGGATAGAGATAGTCATTTCTGTATATTACACTCAGGGTTTTGGAGAACTTTGGGTATGGACGGGTTGGTTCGAACACGAAACCATCCTGTCCCTCGGAGCGGAAACACTTATAACTTGATCTTCGGACGTCCGATTGACGTACCGTTGACTTTTTTGGTTTCCTCTTTGTGAGACGGTTATTTTGGATTATTCACCCGAGGTTTTGATGCAGTTGGAGTATGGTCGGGTTGGTTTTAGCTTAAAAACCAACCGGTCCCCTGGGACGAAAAATCCAATAACTCTCAGACCGGGCGTCCGATTGACGCGCCGTCTGTCGCGTTGAGTTCCTTTTGAAAAGACGGAACTTTGGGATACATAAACTCCGGAATTCGTGTCAGTTGATGTATCGAACCCCCTTGGATCATGGAGCGGACCCTCTTGGAATCGAGCATGCTGTGTGCGGGAACCCTAAAGCTAGCGACGACTGCGACGACGATGACGGCTGTACTGAAATCCTCCGTGGGTTCGATAGCAATGACTAACGTACTGGAATCCTCCATGGGTTCTATGGCGATGACTACTGTTCTTGTATCCTATGTGGATCCGACAGTGTTTGACTACTGTTCTTGTATCCTATGTGGGTCCAGCAGTATTAGACTCTGTACTTGTATCCTATGTGGGTCCGGCAGAGTAGCTGGTCTTGTATCCTTTGTGGGTCCGACAACTTAGCTGGTCTTGTATCCTATGTGGGTCCGATAACATAGATGATTTAGTGGCTACATCTGATCATCTCTATCATCTTATGAAGAGTATACCTGTGTGAGCTGAGTCTTGACTTGCAATCATTATCATTGATATGTTTGTTGGGCTTTCCTATGTAGATTGGGTTGTGCTTTCTTGTGTGGATTGGGTTGTGCATTCCTGTGTGGATTGAGTTATGTTTTTTCTGTGTGGACTGGGTTGTATCTTTGGGATCATGTGCTGGAGCCGAGCTGGAAGTGGTGACTTAGGTATATGTATGGGCATATACCTTAGTAGAGTTGGTTGTTCCTTTGTGATTGTATTTTTCCTTTGTGATTTATCCTTTGTGGATTCTGGGAGACCTTCGGGGGTCTCGGGGTCCCTACTAAGTAACATATACTCACCCCAACACAGGATATGCCCGCACTTTATTGTGTTGGATGCAGACGACAGACAACGCTTATCGAGGTGGGAGCTCGTGGAGCTGGACGGTACCTGGAGGTGGATCACTGGATGGGACGTACTCGGAGCGGACGGCTGGAGCCGAGGAGAAGAAGGGACTATCTGTCGCCACCCTTCAGGTGAGATTACCAGAGGAAGACTCAGAGTTACTTCTTTACTTTTCTGCTGCTGTACTTTCTTTTGAGTTGTACTTTACTTCAATTGGGTTTGTATTCTGGCCCATTTACTTTTCCAGCACTTACTTTTGTAGTTCAGTTTACTTAGTTTTTACTTCAGTTTACGTACTCTATGGTGATTGTTTACTTTATAAAGGAAATGCCTTCACTTTTATTGGGATTTATGCCTTTGGCTCTAGTCTCCAGCCTCTGGCCTATGAGAGGTGGGCTTGGGGTAGTCACAACACGGGCCATGAGGACGGGTCGTGAAAAATTGGTATCAGAGGAGTTCGGTTCTATCGCAGAACTCAAGACTCTAATATTTTTCTATGTGAAGCAATAATGTTAAGGGTATTGAGTGTGGTTATCAGTCCAGGGAGTCCAGTGTTGGTGCGGCGGCCGACGTATCCATACACCAGGACCCTGACTTATGATTTCCAACTCAATGCACAAAAAAATTGATTGCATGTGTGTTTCAAGTTTTCTTTGTGATTACTTGTGTCAAATCACCAGGTATAATGTATTGACCATGGAACACCTGTCTCTTTTCAGGATGGCCCCACGATGATAGCCAACTAGGGTTCTGAGCTTTGTGTAAGACGACAGCCCACCGAGCGACGAGGCCTCGGTGCAGGGCCCTATTACAGCGGAGGCACCGGCGGTACCTCTATCCGCTGAGCCACTGATGCCACCAGCCCCAGCCGCTGAGAGTGCACATCGCCTTAGTGAACTTCACAAGTTTCAGTGTCAGAGACCACCCAGGTTCCATGGGGAGACGAACCCTCAGGCATCCGAGGATTGGCTGGAGGCTGTTGTATGAGTTTTCAGGTTAATGGGGACACCAGCTGACCTCATGGTGATCCTTGTAGTGAGTCTCTTGCATGAGGCAACAGGTAGATGGTGGAGCCTGATGCTCCAGGTGCACGACAAGGCATATATTATTTGGTCGGACATCGAGAGACTCTTCCGCTCAGAGTTCATACTAGCCAACCTCTATGCAGTGCCCATTCAGGAGCTACTATAGCTGTGGCAGGGCAGCCTGACTGTAGCCCAGTACTCGGCGAGATTTATTGATCTCTCGCGCTATTCCACAGACATGGTACAAGACCCATTCTTCTGAGCCCAAACCTTCGAGCAGGGACTGAGGCATGAGATCAGGGCTTCGATGATCTCCCTCAGCATTCCGACGCAGGCATGAGTACTGGAGTGAGCCCTAATAGTGGAGAGCTTCCTTGCAGAGCCTATAGCAGCAGCGAGACCTACCGTAGTGAGGCATGTAGCGGAGTCTTATGCAGCTGGTAGTTGATGGATGTCACAGGGGTCCAAGCGGACCAGAACATATGGAGGATGACCTCAGGATACTGGCTCAGAGGTGTGGGGCACACGGCGCAGAGCCAGTCTTTCAAGGAGTAGATAATGCTATGCATGCGGCGGGCAGGGCCACATGGCTCGTGACTGCCCGACCCGCCATGTAGAGGAGCAGCAGACGATTGAGGGACCAACCAGGCAGAGACAGAGGTTCGACCGTGGAGGTCTGCAGGGGGCAGGCAGACGAGGCAGAGGAGCTGGCCGAGCAGTAGGTGGTGGGCGACGCTTTGAGGCTCTACCACCACCACCACCAGGAGGTCCACTACGACCACAGGGGGCTGGCAGACATAGACATGCTCAGCTTCGGGCAGCGGAGGCCTACGACCACGGCGCACCAGAGATGATTCGAGGTACTATCTATGTCTACTCCACCCTTTCTGTAGTTCTTATAGACACAGGAGCGAGTCATTATTTCATTGCTGCTGCCCTTGTTCAGATCTCGGAGATTCTGACGGAGCCGTTGGCTCGATCCTTACGGCTAGAGACTCCTATGGGAGAAGAATCGACGATTATGCACTAGTGCCAGCAGTGTGAGCTTGCTCTAGGAGGTGAGAGCTTCGGTTGGGATCTTCTTTTAGCGGCATAGAGGCCTTACGACATCATATTGGGCATGGATTGGTTATCTACTGTCCATGATCAGATCGACTGTATTAGGCGCAAGGTGCGGTGTGTCCGCACCGATGGGAACAGGTTCACCTTCACCGGCGAGAAGGGAGCCTTTGCAGCGCAGGATGGACTCACGCAGAGGATAGGAAAACCGATCACCCATTAGTTGGATATCCTCATCCTAGGAGCAGCTGACGTGTGAAGTCCGAGTTTCCCTGTTGTAGTGGATTAGTATGCGGGCGTTTTTCCTGACGACATTCCAGGACTACCTCCTCATAGAGAGGTAGACTTCTATATTGACCTATACCCCAGGACAACCCCGATATCTACTCCAGCATATTGGATGGCTCCCGCTGAGCTTCGAGAGCTACAGGTACAGCTGGAGGACTTGCAGGGCAAGGGATTCATTCGACCCAGTGTTTCACCCTGGGCTTCCCTGATTTTGTTCGCCAAGAAGGTGGACAGGAGCTTGAGACTGTTTGTTGATTACCGTCACCTGAACCAGGTGACCGTGAAGAACAAGTATCCACTTCCGAGGATTGATGACCTCTTCGATCAGCTCAAGGGAGCACAATAGTTCCCGAAGATAGACCTCAGGTCAGGCTATCATCCGTTCAGAGTTCGAGACAAGGATTTGCAGAAGATGGCCTTTAGGTGTCGGTATGGCCACTATGAGTTCTTGGTTATGCCTTTAAGCATAAACAACACTCTAGAAGTGTTCATGAATCTCATGAATAGGATCTTCGAGCCTTACCTCGATCGATTTGTCGTGGTCTTCATTGACGACATATTGATTTACTCGACCACTGAGGAGGAGCACACCTACCACTTGTGTGTCGTACTGGACACACTCCAAGAGCACCAGCTTTATGGTAATCTCTCTAAGTGTCAGTTCTGGATACATGAGATCCACTTATTGGGGAAAGTCATCTCTAAGGTGGGATTTGTGGTGGATCCTGTGAAGATTGAGGCAATGCTAGCTTGGGAGCCACCCAGAAGCGTGATGGAGGTGCAGAGTTTCTTAGGACCGGCTGGGTACTATTGGAGATTTGTGCCAGACTTCTCCAGAGTTTCAGAAGCGCTTACAGCTTTGACGAATAAGGGGAGACCCTTCGTGTTGTCAGATAGATGTCAGCAGAGCTTCCAGGAGCTGAGACAGAGATTGATCAGTGCACCCATCTTGGGGCTACCTGAGGAGGGAGTAGGGTACGTATTCTACTACGATGCATCAGGGACCGAACTCGGGTGTGTCCTGATGCAGGAGCGGGCAGTGATCACCTATGGATCAAGATAGTTGAAGAAGCATGAGCAAAACTATGATACTCATGACCTGAAGTTAGCAGCAGTGGTCTTCGCTCTGATGATGTGGTGGAACTATCTGATGGGCGAGCGCTTTACAGTCTATTCTGACCACCAGAGTCTCAGGTACATCTTCTTGCAGAAGGACCTGAACCTGAGACAGCGGCGATGTCTTGAGTTCCTACAGGACTATGACTTTGAGATAATCTATACTCTTGGAAAGGGGAACATAGTAGCCAATGCTCTCAGCAGGAGGACAGGCATTCAGCTACTTGGAGAGGCGACGGAGCAGCTATCTGCGTTGTAGATATCCTTTGTGGATAGAGATAGAGCAACCTTTCTACAGTCGCTCGTAGTCACACCTCCACTTATCCAGCGGGTCAGGGAGGCACAACATGGGGACGTTGACTTTGAGAGGCGACGTGTACAGATTTCCACAGAACAGGCACCTGATGGATTCTCGGTAGGAGGAGAGCACGTCGTCCTTTTCAGAGGACGTACCATGGTATTAGATTCTTTACAGGAGGAGGTGCTGAGAGAGTTTTACACTTCCCTATTAGCGGTACATCTGGGAGTAGTGAAGATGTACCAGGATCTGAGATGACAGCACTGGTGTCCGGGTATGAAGAAGGATGTGGCAGAGTTCATTTCTTGATGCCTCACCTGCCAGCAGGTGAAGGCAGAGCACCAGGTACCAGCAGGCTTGGTACAACCCTTGGAGGTCCCAGAGTGGAAGTGGGATGGGATATATATGGATTTCGTAACTGGAATTCCACATACTTCCAGAGGACATGACTCCATTTGGGTGATTGTCGACCGACTCACCAAGTCATCCCACTTCTTACCCATCAGAGAGCAGGGCTCAGTGGAGAGCTTGGGAAGGCTCTACGTTCAGGAGATTGTATGACTTCATGGTGTGCCATCATATATCGTCTCCGATCAAGATGCTCGCGCCAGAGCACCGCCTTTCACCCTCAGACGGATGGAAATATGGAAAGGATCATTCAGACTCTCGAGGACATGCTCTGTGCATGTGTCCTCGACTTTGGTCGCAGCTGGGAGGATCACCTACCCTTGGTGGAGTGTGTGTACAACAATAGCTACCACTCTACCATCGGGATGGCACCATATGAGGCATTGTACAGCCGACCTTGCAGGTCACCTCTGTGCTGGACAGACCCTGGGGAGTCAGAACTTGTGGGACTAGAGATGGTCCAGGCCACGACAGAGAAGGTCCAGGCCATCCAGGAGCGGATGAGGATAGCTTAGAGCCGACAGAAGTCTTATGCTGATAGGAGGCGGAGACCACTAAAGTTAGAGGATGGTGGACACATATTCTTGCAGGTCTCACCTCGATGTGGATTACGGAGATTTGACCGGGGCGACAAGTTATCTCCGCGCTTCATCAGACCATTCCAGGTTCTCTATAGGATAGGCGAGGTGGCTTATCGCCTGGCTCTACCACCTCAGTTGCACCAGATGCAAGACGTATTCCACGTATCTCAGCTGAGGAGATACGTGCATGACCCGACGCATATCATCGACCATGGGGAGCTGTACATCGATGACGCGACGACTTTTGCGGAGGTCCCGGTGGAGATCAAGGATCGACAGGAGTGGGTCCTACGTGGGTGGTCGATTCATCTAGTGCACATCAGGTGGTATCATGGGAACCTCCATTAGAGCACTTGGGAGTGGGAGGCTCAGATGTGTGCACAATGCCCTCATTTTCCCCTAGTTTGTGATGTATCTTTACGGGGACGTAAAGCCCTGAGGTGAGAGTAATGTAAAGACCCATAAATTTCAAGGAATTTTTTTTCTTAATTTCTTTGGGATTTTATGAGTACACAGTTTCTGACGACACATGATTCCCAGGCCCGGTGTGCCCAGAATCAATTTCTGAAGTTTAGCTTTGGTACGTTCAGTGAACGAATGAGTGAGTTTTTCTAACTTTTTAACCAGTGCTCGGAATCGAAATCTAAGGCCACTGATGAAACCGCAGCACCAACATTTTCTTAAGAAGACCTTTTCTAGAGTTGCGTTTACTCAGGAAGAGTTGTTAAAAAATGTGGGTTAAATATTAAGAGAAATAAAATTGTGTTACAATTTTATTTCACTTATAAGAGGTTAAAACCCCATGTGTGGGAGTTGGGGTGGGACCCACTAAAATCCTAACCCCTATTGGTAGGATATTAGTGAGGTGGGGCCCACACAAGCCCCACCCTTCAATTTCCACTAACCCTCTTAATGTTGTCAAACCACCATTTAATTTATGACTTTACCTCTTCTCTTATTAATTGAATGCCAACACACCTTTATTCAATTAATTGAAAATCTTTAATTAATTGAATTAGATGTTTTTAATTTTGAAAATGTTGGCATAAGTGAATAAAATAAGGCAAAGCCTTATTTTATTTTAGTTTGGGTTTTGCTGTGCGAAGAAAAAGGGAGAGCTCTTATGTTGATCTTTTTGAAGAACTTCATCTTCCGGGAGAAGAACATCTCTACCTCGACGAAGAATGCCGTCACACCATTTCATCTTCTTCCCGCGTCGAAGAAAGGGAGACACCAATTCTTCCACGGACATTCACCGTCAACATACACGGAGCCTCGCCCGTGACGCCCTATTCCGCGATGTGAACTTCCTCGAACTTATTTGAGGTAGGGGTTAAGTTAAAATTTAATCATTTAAATTTTCACTTTAATTGTCGTTGTGAATAATCGTTCTTGGCCACTTGCTATCAGTATAATGGGAGGAGGTCAGACCGCACAAACATGACCGAACCTCCTACCCATTGTTGTTGTATTTCGTGGCTTGGAATGGAGGTGGCACGGTGCAATGGCACCTCATAGAAACGAGGGAAACCGCGGCCAGAGCGGGCTACAATGAAGGAGCGCGGCGCCGTCGTGCCACGCCGGTGAAGACGAAGGAGGCTGCAGCTGAGAGTGGGCTGCGGAGAAGGGGCGCGGCATCGTCGCGCCGTGCCAGATCACTAAGGAGGGCCACGACCCATGGCCGTGACGGTTCTGGGAGGCGGTCAGCTGAGCCGGCCGCCGACACACCCTGGAGGTGGGACCCCCCGTGTGTCCTTCTTGAACCGAACGGCCGGCCATAAAGGCCAGCCGCTACCCTGGAAAACCGAGGGTTGAAACCCCCGCTCAATAGACAGGGCAGACCCTGTGGGGTTCGCTGTTCAGTTCGAAGGGGGCGAAGCCCTCCCCCCTTCCGCATCCGCTCAGCATGCGGGCGCCCGCACCAGCTGCACTGGGCCGGACCACCCGCGCAGGGCCGGACCGCCTCCACTGGGCCGGGCCGCTCGCGCTGGGCCGGACCCCCGCGCCAGGCCGGGCCGCACCGGATGGGCAAAACCACGCCAGCCGGGCCGGGCTGTGCCCAACCGGGCCGGACCTAGACCCAGGTCGGTTCGAACCGGTTTGGGCCGACCCAGGGGGTATCGGGCCGGGTCGGACCTGGCCTGAACATCCTGCTTTCGGACAGTTCTGTTCAAACGCCCATAACATGGGATACAGACCTCTTATCGATGCACCGTCAGTTGCGTAGAAATCCTTGGATCGAGACGGTCGTTTTGATATATTACACTCAGTGTTTCAGAGAACTTTTTGTATGACCAGGTTGGTTCGAACAGGAAACCAACCGGGCCCTCGGAGCATAAACGCTTATAACTTGAGATCCGGACGTCCGATTGATGTACCGTCAACTTTATTGGTTTCCTATTAGTGATAAGGTTCTTTTGGCTTACTCCACTCGAGGTTTGGATGTAGTTGGAGTATGGTCAGGTTGGTTTTAGTTTAAAAACCAACCGGGCCCTGGGACGAAAAAGCCAATAACTCTCAGACCGAGCGTCCGATTGACGCACCGTCTGTCGCGTTGAGTTCCTTTTAACGAGACAGAACTTTGGGATACATCAACTACGGACATCATGTCAGTTGATGTATCGAAACCCTTGGCTCGTGGAGCAGACCCTCCTGGAATTGAGCATGCTGTGTGTTGGAACCCTAAAGCTGGCTGCGACTACGACGACGATGACGACTATACTGAAATCCTCCGTGGGTTCGACAACGATGACTACTGTACTGAAATCCTCCGTGGGTTCGACAATGATGACTACCATACTAGAATCATCCATGGGTTCGACGGTGATGACTAATGTTCTTGTATCATATGTGGGTCTGACAGTTTTTTACTACTGTTCTTGTATCCTATGTGGGTCTGGCAGTATTAAACTATGTACTTGTATCCTATGTGGGTCCGGCAGAGTAGCAGGTCTTGTATCCTTTGTGGGTCCAACAACTTAGCTGGTCTTGTATCCTATGTGGGTCCGACAGCTTAGATGATTCAGTGGCTACATATGATCATCTCTATTGTCTTACGAAGAGTATACCTGTGTGAGTTGAGTCTTGACTTGCAATCATTATCATCGATAAGTTTGTCGTGATTTCCTGTGTGGATTGGGTTGTGATTTACTGTGTGGATTGGGTTGTGAATTCCTATGTGGAATGGGTTATGTTTTTCCTATGTGGACTGGGTTGTATATTGGGCTCGTGTGCTGGAGTCGAGCTGGAAGTGGTGACTTAGGTATATGTATGGTCATATACCTAATTAGAGTTGGTTGGTACTTCGTGATTGTATCTTTCCTTTGTGGTTTATCCTTTGTGGATTCCGGGAGACCTTCGGGGGTCTCTGGGTCCCTACTAAGTAACGTATACTCACCCCTGCACGTGCTATGCCCGCACTTTGTTGTGTTGGATGTAGACGATGGACAACACTGATCGAGGTGGGAGCTCATGGAGCTGGACGGTACCTGGAGGTGGATCACTGGACGGGACGTACTCGGAACGGATGACTGGAGCCGAGGAGCAGAGTGGACTATCTATACCCACCCTTCAGGTGGGATTACCAGAGGATGGCTTGGAGTTGCTGCTTTACTTTTCTGCTGCTGTACTTTATTTTTAGTTGTACTTTACTTCAGTTGGGTTTGTATTCTGTCCCATTTACTTTTCCAACACTTACTTTTTTTGTTCAGTTTACTTAGTGTTTACTTCAGTTTACGTACTCTGTGGTGATTATTTACTTTATAAAGGCAATGCCTTCCCTTTTATCGAGATTTATGACTTTGGCGCTAGTTGTCAGCCCCTGGCCTATAGAAGGCGGGCTTGGGGTAGTCACAACACGTGCCCTGAGGACGGGTCGTGACAATTGACAATAGAGTCACATGGTCCACATTTATCATTATCCTTAATTGTGTTAGTATAGATATCTCTCTAATTATGTTAAATGGATCCACCTATGTTCTCATATTCATTCCCTAAGGTGTAGATTTCTATTCTTTCATAATAAATTTCTCTTCTAATTTAGCCTCAGAGTATTCATCATTCAGACCACTTTTAATATATTCTAGAATTATACCATATTTAATTTTCTTTATATTCTTATTAATATAAAGTGTTATAATTCCCGCCTCTAAATTTATTCACATTTTTCTCCTTAATGAATTTTATATCATTACTCTCCACAATTTTTCTCAGCCTATTATTGTAGTATTCACAGGCCTTACTCTTTATTGAGTATCTTGGAAAAAAATCCTTCATATGAAGCATAACCATAATTTCCTTAATTTCATTTTTTGTTTTGGATGAATCATTTACTTCTTAATACATGAAAACGTTTTATTAAAGGATTACTTCCATACCACATTTCATATTGGGTCCTCTCTTACCCTAGTTTTAGAAATTATTGATTATGAGTGTACACTGTAACTCGTACCACCTCTTTCCCATATTGGTGAGAAATTCCACTTTCAAAGAATAATATTTTAGAAATTTTTCATCATTTTATTTATTCATTCAGAAAATACATTTTTGTGGAGTCATCATGGATGAAACTCCTTGATTTATACCATTTTTTCCAAGATAGTTTTCAAACTCAATGAATTTAAAATCCATTACATTATTAGATCATAATTTTTTAATTATGTGCCCACTCACATTTTTGACACTTCTTAAAAATATCTTTTTATATCCCATGATTTCTGTCTTCATTTGTATAAACATTTCACAATACATTTTCTATAGTCCCCATTGAAAATAATGAAATATCATTATTTATATATTCTAGATATATTCATCAAACCACATACATTATTATAAACTAGTTAATGTAGATTTAATTACCTCTTGTTCTTTGGCCAATATAGGTTTCAAACCATTTTCCCTATTGATGTTATTAATATTTTCATGACTTATTATATTCCCCCTTTACTTATTTTATATGAAATGTGCATAATTTGTGTGAAATATTAATGTTTTAATTTTAAGTATAATATTTGAGCATTTTTAGAAGTAGTCAAATTGAGTCAGTTTAATGTTTTAATTATAACTATCCCTATACTGATAAAAATTGTGTGGTTCTTGTTTTTTAGGATTCTCCTTTAAATATAAAACATTTAATTAGAAGGCACCATGATCCAATTCTGCCATTTGAAGGGTCATATGGTCCTCACAAACAAGACCAAAGAATCTGTGAACAAACTGGACCAGCCTTGAAGATTTATTTACTGGGCTCAATACAGATATCCAAAAACCTTAACTCTCCACCATAATTCTGGGGACACTACATGTCATCTTGGATAAAAATTTCATGGCCCAAATCCAAGTACAAGGGGCCCAAATAAATCTTTGAAGTCCAGCCCACCATTCTGGCCGAGAATGAAAATCAGTATAGTATGAATGACATATCTCCTTATGTAATCATCCGAGCGAGCTGAAATTTTGCAGTGTGAAAGAGGAGATGTAGGTGGCCGACTTTGTTGAAGAAACAATTCGGATTTGAAGGCATATTCATATTCAAAAACCCTTTCACATTATGGACTTTAAAAAGACTGGATTGAAATGGACAGTTTAAGTTTGTTTAATAAACCGGACATAACTTTTGATCCTTAAGTCCAAATGACTCCAAATTTTGAGAGTAGTCGTCCAACATTATTGTCTAAAACTTTGAAGAAGGAGCTATTTGAATATTAGGCTTTCTGAATAGCTCAATTGGCGATGCAAGTGGAGGGACAAATTGGGAAAGAAAACAGTCCACTCCTTGGGCTATAAATACTCTCTCCTTCTCTCCTTGAGAGGGGTTGGTATTTCAGAAGAGAGGAGATCATATTGGCACGACCAAAGCTTTTACAAAGGCTTGGGAGGACCTGACATACTCAAGTTTACACTTGATAGACCTTTCCTCCTCTCTTTCTTTTCACTTACTTTTGTGTTCTTCATTTTTGTAATCTTGTAATTCTCTTTCTTTGTAATTCTGTTTTAATGCAAGTTACTTATTCAATATCTCTTATTCTCTTCCACATTCTGTATTTTAATATTAATGTTCTTAAAATAGTTTAAATTCAGTTCAATCCCCTTCCCTTATTTAGCTTCCTCATTCAATCGAAAGTTCGTTTTTAATTATCATCATTGTTCGTGTGTGTGTGTCGACGTACCACTCTTTTCTTATCCCTTTATTTTTCTTATCTTATTAATTTATAATCATAATCATTATAACCATATTATTAATCACCCAAATGGCTGAGTAAATATCTCATTGGGGTGAGTTATAATTTAGGTATGTTAAGTGATTGAGAGCTTCTGCTCGATGAATATTCTTTGAATTAACATTGTGTATGTTGGACTTAACATGTCATGGATTAATGACTTGTTTTGTTTAACATGTGGTTTCCATGGATTATTGGAACCATAAATACACAACCATAAATAAGATATGATTGAGATTATAACCTTAAGTTAAGTTAAGTCTTGGTTTAAAGCCTTAACACTTAAGAATTCTAATCAACATCATCTTGTGACATGGGTGTTAATTTAAATGCAATATAAAGCAAAGCTCGAGGATATCACAAGCTTAACTAACCTAATGATGAACTCACCCCAATATTTATCAATTTGGTAAATCAAACATCATCCATAAATCATTTCAATTAAGCTCTGAAAACAAACCCCCCTAATCAAAATACAATCAACTAAAAACAAACGACTACTACAAAGTATCATCGCCGAGGATTCGACCCGAGTGCTGCTATACACATTAGCAGAGAACCGGAACCTTGAACGGTCGATAGGAGACAATCGGCCGCACTTTCAAATGGCGCCGTTGCCGGGGATGGTGCTTTAAGTAGTCATTAGTTTCTGGTTATTGTAAAAAAAAAACAAAAAAAAAACAAAAGTTTAAAAAAATTGAAAAAAAAACACAAAGAAAAACCCATCTTCCTCGTAAAAATCATAAACTGAAAAAAATACAAAGAAAAACCCGTCTTCCTCTTTCTTCCAAAATCTCTCTGAATGCCCTGTAGCCTTCCAAACAATCCCTCAGATTTGTTTGACCCTGAAATTGATATAACTCTTCGTCGAATTAGGAGGACCATTAGGGATAACCAAATCACCCAAGAACCAATCATTGCCCTACCAATTGAATTAGATATGGCCAATCCTAGGGAACAAACATTGAAAGAACTTGCTGCCCCTGATATGAATTACCAACCTCTTGGTATTCAATATCCAAACATTGAAGCTGACTTCGAACTCAAATCGGGTTTGATTCATCTTCTCCCTCATTTTCACGGGCTAGCCGGTGAGGATCCACATCTTCACCTTAAAGAGTTCCAAGTAGTATGCTCTACCATGAAGCCTCAAGGGGTTTCTGAAGAACAAATCAAGCTTAGAGCTTTCCCCTTTTCCCTAGAAGATTCTGCCAAGTCTTGGCTCTAGTACCTCCCACCTGGTTCCATAAAATCATGGGTTGACATGAAGAGACTTTTCCTTGAGAAGTTCTTTCCCGCTTCCCGAACAGCTTCTATCCGAAAGGAAATAAGCGGCATCCGTCAATTCCCTAATGAATCACTCCATGAGTATTGGGAGAGGTTCAAAAAGCTTGTGGCAACTTTTCCACACCATCAAATCCCTGACCAACTCCTGATCCAATACTTCTATGAGGGGTTATTGGCTATGGAGCGAACTCTCATTGATGCTGCAAGTGGCGGTGCTCTTGTTGAAAAAACTCCTGCAGCTGCAAGAGATCTCATAAGTAACATGGCTGCAAACACGCAGCAATTCCATACTCGAGCACATGCTCAAGTGAAACAAGCCCAAGAGAATCAATCCATAGAGCCCAACAAGATGACTGAGTGGATGAGTGAACTTAAAGGTCTTGTGCGTCAACTAGCGGTGGCTACCAAAGCCCCAACCTCATCTTCTCCACAGTCACTATTCCCTGGACCTATCAAAAATTGTGGAATCTGCAACTCTCCATCTCATCCGACTGACACATGTCCACAACTTCAAGATGATCCATCTGATTTATCTAGTCCAATGGAGCTCAATGCGGCATATGCTCAGCGAAACTACAACCCTCAACAATCAGGTCAGTTTGTTAGAAACTTCAACCAACCCCACTCTGAGCCCTTCTCTTCTACCTTTAACCCACCTCTGAGGTATGGTAATCCCATTTCTCATCCTCCTCAGTTCCCTCATCAAAATCCAAACCAGTTTCAATATGGTCAAATTGGTGGTAACATCCATAAACCTTATCCTTTTGTTCCTCAACCCCAAAGGAACAATCCTCCTCCTGGATTCCACTATCCTAACGAGCCTTCCCAATTCCCCACCCAATACAATCGCTTTCCCAAGAACCAAAATCAAGGCCAACCCAATTTGGGACAAGCCTCTTCTTCTAAACAACCATGGGAAAGTGATGTAGAGGATCTTGCTTCCTTCACCCGTTCTAGCCTCAAGAACATTGAAACCCAAATAGGTCAACTTGCATCCCACCTTAGCCAGCAACAACCATCCAATTCATCCCAACTCCCAGCTTAACCATTACCCAACCCTAAGGGTAATGTAAGTGCAATTGCACTTAGATCGGGAAAGCAAATTGCAATGCCCCATGCTGATTTCTATACCTCCCCTTTCGATGTTGATCTAGAAAATGAAAAGAACAAAAAGCTGGAAAAGGAACTTGAATCCACTCCTTCACCTCCGTCCATTCCTATAAGGAACCCAATTCCTTTTCCTCAAGCCATCTCCAAGCCTAAGAAGTCCTTTGAACCTGATCCTGAAATGCTTGACATGTTTAGACGTGTTGAAGTGAACATCCCCCTCTTAGATGCCATCAAACAAATCCATAAGTATGCCAAGTTTCTTAAGGAATTGTGCACCCATAAGAGGCAACTTAGGAACATTGAAAATGTTTCAACCCAACAGTCCATTCCCATGAAGTGAAAAGATCCAGGGACCTTCACGGTTCCATGTCAAATAGGGAGTTCCAACTTTGATGATACACTCATAGACCTTGGAGCCTCAATAAATGTCATGCCCAAATCCATTTTCTCCAACCTTGGTCTAGGTCCCTTGCACCCAATGGGTGTTGTCATTCAATTAGCCAATCGAAGCACTGCCAGTCCTAAGGGGATAATTGAGGATGTTCTTGTTCGGGTCAATGATCTTATCTTCCCAGCTGATTTCTATGTCCTTGACATGGAAGGTGAGACGACCTCTTCTCGATCTCCCCTAATTCTAGGAAGACCATTCCTCATGACTGCGAGAACCAAGATTGATGTCCATTCAGGAATCTTATCCATGGAATTCGGTGACCAACTGGTCAAGTTCAACATTTTCCAAGCCATGCGATACCCATCTGAGGATCACTCTGCATTCTCAATCCATTTTTTTGAGGACACTTCTAAGATTCAATCGAACCCCAATCCACCATGTTCTTCATGTTCTAATGATAAAGGATCTTGTGAAATCTACACCATGATTAACAAAGTCATAAATGGTGAAGTTGATGTGGACCTCTCATTCATAGACTCCATCAATCTAGAGGAACTTGAAAACTCTCTTGAATCCCACATCAACTCTGATCTCTACTGCTCCACCTTGGAAAGTGTTGAGGAAAATGATCCAAACCCATCTGGAATCCCTTCTCCTTCTCCTAACTTGTCTAGCTCTCAAATCAAGGCTGAAACTGATCTAAAACCACTTCCTTCACACCTCAAGTATGCATTCCTTTTCTATAATCCCTCCTACCCTGTCATTATCTCTGCTTCACTTTCTGAAACTGAGGAGTCCCAACTTGTTCAAGTGTTAGAAGAAAACAAAAATGCCTTAGGTTGGACCCTAGAGGATATTCCAGGAATCAACCCTGCCCTTTTCATGCATCACATCCATCTAGAGGAATCATCCAAACCAATTAGGCAACCTCAAAGAAGACTCAATCCACTCATACTTGAGGTAGTTAGGGAAGAGATTACCAAGCTTCTTCAAGCTGGTATTATCTACCCAATTTCTGATAGTGAATGGGTTAGTCCAATTCAAGTCGTTCCTTAGAAGGGAGGGATAACAGTTGTCACAAATGAACATGGAGAAGTGATCACAACTCGAGTGAAAAACAAATGGCGTGTGTGCATCGATTATCGCAAATTGAATGCTGAAACACGAAAAGATCACTACCCACTTCCTTTCCTTGACCAAATGCTTGAGAGATTGGCCGGAAAGTCACACTATTGATTTCTTGATGGTTACACCGGCTACTTCCAAATTCCAATTGCACCTGAAGACCAAGAAAAGACCACATTCACTTGCCCCTTTGGAACCTATGCCTATAGGAGAATGCCTTTTGGCCTTTGTAATGCTCCTGCAATATTCCAACGGTGTATGATGAGTATCTTTTCTGAATTCATTGAGAATTTCATGGAGGTCTTCATGGATGACTTTACCATTTATGGCGAGTCATTTGAATCTTTCTTACATTCACTCTCTTTGGTCCTTCAAAAGTGTGTCAAGTGCAACCTTGTGCTGAATTTTGAAAAATGTCACTTCATGGTTTCAAATGGGATTGTTCTAGGGCACATAATTTCTCAAGAGGGTATCCAAGTTGATCCAGCCAAAATTGAGGTGATCCAATCACTTCCTGAACCCAAATCAGTTCGAGACATTCGGTCCTTCCTTGGTCATGCCGGTTTCTATCGGCGATTCATTCATAACTTCAGTAAGATTTCCCTCCCACTCACTCGTTTACTTCAAAATGATGTCACATTCAATTTTGATGAGGCTTGCAAGAGAGCCTTCATTGAACTCAAATCTGCTCTCACATCTGCTCCAATAATCCAACCCCCAGATTGGTCCTTACCATTTGAATTGATGTGTGATGCTTCTGATAGGGCCATTGGGGCTGTTCTTGGTCAAAGAAGAGAAAACATTCCTCATGTCATCTTTTATGCCTCAAAAACATTGGACGAAACTCAATCACACTACACTGTGACTGAAAAAGAACTTTTAGCTGTGGTTTTTGCCTTGGATAAATTCCGGCCCTATCTCTTAGGTGCCAAAATCATCATCTTCACAGACCACTCAGCATTAAAGTTCTTACTTAAGAAAAGTGATTCCAAACCAAGGCTAATAAGATGGATTTTAATTCTCCAAGAGTTTGACCTCGTGATAAAAGATAAACCTGGAAAAGAAAACCCTGTAGCTGATCACCTGAGTAGAATTTCTAATTCTTCTCATTCTGAAATAATTGATCCTGAATTTCCAATTGAACACCTCTCATCTCTCACTCCAAAGTTACCATGGTATGCCCCAATTGTCAATTACTTGGTTTCTGGTGTTTTCCCTGAATATTTTTCAAAAGAACAAAAAGAAAAGATGAAAAGTGATTCAAAGCATTATTTTTGGGAAGATAATAAACTTTGGAAAACTGGGGCTGACATGGTAATTAGGAGATGTGTTGATGAAACTGAACAATCCTCCATCTTGGAATTCTGCCACTCAATGCCTAGAGGTGGCCACTTTGGACCACAAAGGACTTCTCGAAAGGTCCTAGATTCTGGATTCTTTTGGCCTTCACTCTTCAAGGACTCACACGAGTTCTGTCAATCATGTCCCACTTTCCAAAAGTTTGGCACAATTTCCAAAAGAAACGAAATGCCTCAAAAGCCATTAATCTTCTGTGAGCTCTTCGATGTTTGGGGCATCGATTTCATGGGACCTTTCCCCCTTCCAATGGATTATCCTACATTCTCCTTGCTGTTGACTATGTTTCTAGGTGGGTCGAGGCCAAACCCACTAGGAAAGATGATGCTCAAACTGTGAGTGAGTTCCTCAAAACCCATATCTTCCATCGATTCGGAACACCACGTGCTTTGATAAGTGACTTAGGAACTCATTTCTGTAATAGAACCATGGAGTCACTTTTGAAAAAGAATGGGGTTGTACATAAAACATCCACTGCATATCACCCTCAAACAAATGGAATGGCTGAACTTTCTAACAGAGAAGTGAAAAGAGTGCTTGAAAGAATTGTTAAGCCCACAAGAAAAGACTGGCCCGATAGACTTGGTGAAGCACTTTGGGCCTATCGAACAGCCTATAAGACACCCATTGGGATGTCTCCATTTAGGCTAGTTTTTGGTAAAGCCTGTCATTTACCAGTTGAAATCCAACATAAGTCATTTTGGGCTGTCAAAACTTGTAATTTTGATTGTGAAAAATCTGGTGAAGAAAGATTGTTGCAGTTGACTGAATTGGAGGAGCTTCGACTCGATTCGTATGAGAACTCCATTCTCTACAAAGAAAAGGCAAAGTCACTCCATGACAAGAAAATTCTTCGAAAGGTATTTCATGAAGGTGAAAAGGTAATGCTCTTCAATTCTCGATTTCGACTTCACCCAGGTAAGCTTAATTCTCGTTGGGAAGGTCCTTTTGTTATTACTAACGTTTGCCCATTTGGTGCAGTACAAGTCCAAGACCCTTCTTCAAAAAGAACATTCACGGTAAATGGACACCGGTTAAAGCATCACCATGAGAGGTCTCACAATCCAGGAACCACGTCGACTTCCATCGAAACCCCATCCACTTCAATAGAACCACCACTGGATGGAGACCCGCCAAATCCAAACCAGGGGGCACCTCTTTCCCTTTAACTCTATCTCTCCTCAATCTCTCTTCCCTCTCTTCTTCTCTCTATTTCTTCTTTTTCCTCTCTCCCTCTCATTTTTTTTACAACATTCTTCCACAAACTTTTTTCTATTTTCTCTTTTGTGTGGATCTGTCATTAAAAATAAAAAAATTTAAAAAAAATAATTAAAAACAAATGAAAATTGAAAAAAAGGGGTGTCATAATTACTCATCATCCAATATTGAAATTTTGTCCAACCATTTTGGGGAGTCAAAAGGCTTGTTTTAAACTCAAATATATTTAATTTTTATCTCAAACTTGGGTAAACAATTTTGTGTCAATAACAAACATTTTGAATGAACAATTTTTGGTGGAAAATGATTCTCCCCTACCGTGAGGAATAACATTAGCCTTCATGCCATGGTCATCTATGACCATATTTTTCATTGTGTGTCTTCACCACTGATTTTGAGTCTTGAGTTTGTGGACCTTCGAGCTGAATTTCCATCTTTTGTGTGCATTAATATGATAGAGGCATTTTCTAAGCCACATGAGAATCAGAATAGCCAAATAGCCTCCCGTTACCCTTACATTGATCCTACTTTTGAAAGCCCCTTTGAGCCTATGAAAACCTTTATTTTGATAGCCACATTACAAGCCTAATACTTTGTCCCACCCAACATCTTCATGGATTTTCATTGTACAATTTATTGAAATTTAAGTGTGGGGGGAATAGACTTCATTTTTGGGCGTACTTTCATTGATTTCCAATGTGTCATCATATGCTTGAGGGCAAGCTTCCATTAAAGTGTGGGGGAGAGGTTGTAATTCTGCGAGCTTTGGGGTGTATATGTGTAATTGTCATTTGTACAAAAGTCATTGAAAAGTGTTCAAAAAAAATGAAAAAAAACTATATAAAAAAAAATGAAAAAAATAAAAAAAGGAATGGGTTGTGTCTTGGGTGGGTCAAAAATCATTCATCATCAACCTTTGTTCGTGTTATAAATTAGTTCCATGTGGAGATCAAGCATGGGTTGGGAGATGACTGTGAGACCTGTTTCAAGCACAACTTTCGAAAAAAAGAGCAAAAAGAGAAAAAAAAAGAACACTTGAATCATCTTGTATTGTGCCATTATTGGAAGTCTTCCATGTTGTAAATATTCCATCATCTCAACCTATTCCATTTTCTATCTCCCTCACTTTTCATTCATCACACATTCATGCCCTTGTAAATATGTGTTTCTATTTCCTTTCAAATCAAATTTCAAAAAAAAATGTGCATTGATTTTTCCATGTTGGTGTTTTTAACCCCTCTTTTCCTTTGGACATTATATACCTACCATCCCATAGCCACTGAAAAACCCCTTAAAAGACCTCTTGATTCTTGTACACATTAGATTTGGGAATGGAAGCTGAGAGCTCTTACAAACTCTTGATTTTCACTTTTTGTTGGTGAATGAGTGAACCTCCTAAAATACATTTTTATCATCTTGAGAGGAGTAAGTTTTGAGTGCCTACATTTTCTAATTCAAACCTTGAACATGAAAAAATGAATTGTTTCTGATGCATTATTGTGAACCAAATTTGTGATGGAATTCAATATGGATGAGTGAAATAGTCTAAACCTCCCCTGATTAGAGAAAACAAAATTTTAATATTTGTTGGTGAGTGAAAATGATTTTGTCATGTTTTTATATTTGTTGCACATGAGGACACGCGCAAATCTAAGTGTGGGGGAGTTGATGTTATTAATATTTTCATGACTTATTATATTCCCCCTTTACTTATTTTATATGAAATGTGCATAATTTGTGTGAAATATTAATGTTTTAATTTTAAGTATAATATTTGAGCATTTTTAGAAGTAGTCAAATTGAGTCAGTTTAATGTTTTAATTATAACTATCACTATACTTATACAAATTGTGGGGTTCTTGTTTTTTAGGATTCTCCTTTCAATATAAAACATTTCATTAGAAGGCACCATGATCCAATTATTCCATTTGAAGGGTCATAGGGTCGTCACAAACAAGACCAAAGAATCTGTGAACAAACTGGACCAGCCTTGAAGATTTATTTACTGGGCTCAATACAGATATGAAAAAACCTTAACTCTCCACCATAATTCGGGGAACACTACATTTCATCTTGGATAAAAATTTCATGGCCCAAATCCAAGTACAAGGGGCCCAAATAAATATTTGAAGTCCAGCCCACCATTCTGGCCGAGAATGAAAATCAGTATAGTATGCATGACATATCTCCTGATGTAATAATCCAAGCGAGCTGAAATTTTGCAGTGTGAAAGAGGAGATGTAGGTGGCCGACTTTGTTGAAGAAATAATTCGGATTTGAAGGCATCTTCATATTCAAAAACCCTTTCAAATTATGGACTTTAAAAAGACTGGATTGAAATGGACAGTTTAAGTTTGTTTAATCAACCGGACATAACTTTTGATAATTAAGTCCAAATGACTCCAAATTTTGAGAGTAGTCGGCCAAAATTATTGTCTACAACTTTGAGGAAGGATCTATTCGAAGATTAGGCTGTCTGAATAGCTCAATTGGCGATGCAAGTGGAGGGACAGATTGGGAAAGCAAACAGTCCACTCCTTGGGCTATAAATACTCTCTCCTTCTCTCCTTGAGAGGGGTTGGCATTTCAGAAGAGAGGAGATCATATTGGCACGACCAAAGCTTTTCCAAAGGCTTGGGAGGACCTGACATACTCAAGTTTACACTTGAGATACCTTTCCTCCTCTCTTTCTTTTCACTTACTTTTGTGTTCTTCATTTTTGTAATCTTGTAATTCTCTTTCTTTGTAATTCTGTTTTAATGCAAGTTACTTCTTCAATATCTATTATTCTCTTCCACCTTCTGTATTTTAATATTAATGTTCTTAAAATAGTTTAAATTCAGTTCAATCCCCTTCCCTTATTTAGCTTCCTCATTCAATCGAAAGTTCGTTTTTAATTATCATCATTGTTCGTGTGTGTGTGTCGACGTACCACTCTTTTCTTATCCCTTTCTTTTTCTTCTCTTATTAATTTATAATCATAATCATTATAACCAGATTATTAATCACCCAAATGGATGAGTAAATCTCTCATTGGGGTGAGTTATAATTTAGGTATGTTAAGTGATTGAGAGCTTCTGCTCGATGAATATTCTTTGAATTAACATTGTGTATGTTGGACTTAACATGTCATGGATTAATGACTTGTTTTGTTTAACATGTGGTTTCCATGGATTATTGGAACCATAAATACACAACCATAAATAAGATCTGATTGAGATTATAACCTTAAGTTAAGTTAAGTCTTGGTTTAAAGCCTTAACACTTAAGAATTCTAATCAACATCATCTTGTGACATGGGTGTTAATTTAAATGCAATATAAAGCAAAGCTCGAGGATATCACAAGCTTAACTAACCTAATGATGAACTCACCCCAATATTTATCAATTTGGTAAATCAAACATCATACATAAATCATTTCAATTAAGCTCTGCAAACAAACCCCCCTAATCAAAATACAATCAACTAAAAACAAACGACTACTACAAAGTATCATCGCCGAGGATTCGACCCTAGTGCTGCTATACACATTAGCAGAGCACCGGAACCTTGAACGGTCGATAGGCGACAATCGGCCGCACTTTCACCTATATATAAGAATCATATTTCTTTCCACAGTCTCTCATCAGATATGGTATATCAACTAATTTTTTTTATTGGATACATTTTCCATTTTCTGTTGGTGCATGTGACCTAACCTCTAATTCCAAATGTAGGTTTATTCAATGACTATGATGATACATGAATTTTCATGACTGCCCACCTAGTATAGATTATCTATAGTTCTCCTTACCATAATAAGAGTGCTTCCAAATCTACCTTTGATTATAAACCATTTCTAATTAAATGTAACCTCAATACTAGAGTCAAAAGGTTGGATCAAACTAAGAATATTTTTCCACAACACATCCCCAAGATGAAATTTGGTCTTCATTAACTTATTACTTTCTAAATTGGTATTTCCATTCCATTTTATATTTAAATCCTTTTCATTTCCCAAAGGAAAGGTTTCATTAACTATAACTTTTTTTATTTTCCATGATATTTAAATTTCATTTTATATTCAACGAACACACATTGTCAAGAAATTAAGTGTTTATATTATTAATTAATTTGAGAGAAATTTCTACCAAATTCACCTTCTCAATATTATTATTTTACTTTAATGAGATACCTGGTTGAGAAGAGGAATACGATGACCTCTCCAATTTCTCCAAATCATTCATGGTAAAATCACACTCATTGTTTTATTCAATAAGGAAGTACCTATTTTCTAGAGTGATTTTACTCAATTGACCTATATTTATTTTTATTTGGGTTATGTTGTTACTATTTCCACTTCTTATATGTTTTAAATCAATAGATTTATTCCCAAAGTTAGAAAAACAAAAAAATATACATAGAAATTAATTATTCTATTTTTAAAGGATATGGATTCATTCTTCTTTACTAACTGTCAAGGGATTCCCCATATAAATAACTTCTTACCTCTTCAAAATATATACATAGTGTCACTAATATAGCCAAAAATTTGAAACTTTATAAGAGAAAAAATATTTTATACTTAATTCCTCCACATATACTTCAAATATAACCTCATTTGATGAATATAATATGAGGATTGAGGATGATATTTGACCTTCTGATTTCCTTTTTTTAGTGTGATCAATGTTTGAACTCTATTGACTTAGGTTTGATGCCAGAATCACCAACCTTATACTTTACCTTGTTCAAATATTTCATTTTTTCTACTTTATATGTCTTACAATCACAACTAACCCCAATTTTAACCTGAATTTTGGGTCTTTATTAATTCATAATCTTATAAAAAAATATCAGCGCCTCACTTGACCCTTTATAACAATTCAACATTTATGAACCACCTAAAGTGTACCTTCTTCTGTGAATTGAAATACTTCATGTTCAATTAATGTTTTGTTAAAAATGTTACAACCTCATATGTAAGGGACTCAACCTTCTTATATATATCCTATAATATTGTATTAAGGTCATCGATCACCTTAGTTTGTTCTTTAATTTTACATTTGATATTCACTATTTATTTTGATTCCTCAAAACTGATATATTTTTATTCTAGTTATTTTTCTATAAGGTCAATATCTACTTTAATACAATCTACATATTTTTAGGATTCCTTTAACTATAGATTTATCTTTCCATTTTTCTTTCATTTAATATTGAGTTATTTAAGGGAACCTTCAAGTTCAACTTTAAGATTTAAAACATCTTCTGGTTCATTTCCTTTTCCCTTGTTTGAATCTTCATTTTCAATAATAGACATCAAGGAATCATCTATGTTTTATTTTAATTCAATATCAAATTCCACAAAATAGTCTTCATTATAATTTTCTTCATTTATCAAAAATATATTTATTTTAAATTTATTAAATGATGAAATTCTAGTATTAGAGTTTCTTCTAGAAGGGAAGCTTTATCATGGTTTCTATATTACCTCTATATCACATTATTCATTATAAAATATTATTTGGAATGTTTCTACAATATACCCAACTTTATCACACTAGAAACAAGGAAATGGTAGCTTTATTTTGAATGTACCCTTTTCCTTCTTGAATTATCTAGATAAAAGATATAGAAGTTAAATATATACACCATATTATCCATTAATTCCTTTGGATTTTTCAATATTATACAAGGATTTAAAGAACATCCTTTTAATTGCACGAATTAATTCCCCTTTTGGATTAAATCACATTTCACAAGACACCACGATGCCTAATAAATCACCTAGTTTTAGCTTAGATAAATACCTCTCTTAAAGAGATAAGAATTTTGGATTGTGAATAGGTGGAGACTGCCAAAATATATTTTTAAAAATATCAACATCCTTTATATCTTCCCCAATTCCTCTAATGGATCCAAAAACATCAGTGATTAAATTAAAGAAACTATTATTATTCTCATATGGAAGAATTTTCAGATCATAAAATGTGTTATAGAAGACCTGTAGCTTAACCAACTTCACCATACTATCACATTTGTATATATTTTAAAATTTATACCTCATGGCCTTACCACTGGTGAAGATCATAAATTCCATATATATCAGATTTGAAAGATCTATAGATAAATCATTTTGAACTTTGGAATCAACATCCAACCACTTCCTATCATATTTATTCATCAACTACCCTATCACATCACTGACTACCATTCTATGTAAAGTAGAAAAAATAAATTCCATATGGAGAGATTAAAAATGAGATATAATTATGTTCTTACAAATCTAGAATTTTATTCCATAAAAGAGAGGAACTCCTTTATTATTAATAGAATTCTCTATCCCAATGAATTTATGATGATAAATTTAACTCCTGAGACCAAATATTTGATACCACTTATTGTACAATGAGATTCCCTAAGTGGGGAGGGGTGAATCAAGGTGTAAATTTTTATATTTTTATTAAAAGGATTTTGTACCCATATTGGAATAAACATGTTAAATATATCAACAAGAGTCACTAAATCACTTATTATGAACATATAGAAACAAAAAATAGAAAAAATTTATGTGGTTTTCTAGTAAGGGATAGTCCAAGGAGTATATGTTGATGATATGTTTTTTATTTTAGAATAAATTAAGATTCAATAGTTTTGGTGGATTATAAATGTCCAACCATTGAAACTCTATTCTAAGAGCATTTACTTTACAATGAATTTAGGGGAAACACACTACCTCTCCCAGATCACTTTTATTGATGCATCTTTGGTCACTGATTTAGATGAATTCTTACTTAGTTTAATGAATTTAGGGTCACCATCAAATTTCATCAATTTTTATTTAGAAGTGATTCATTAAGGTTTGAATTTTGTTCTCCAAATAATTCCTCAAATTCTACAAAGATAGTTCACTAAAGACCCATTATTATCCTATGTATAGATTGGTAAGGTCCACTATTACATATATGTATAAATTATCCTAGGTCCACTACTTTTCCCAAGTCAACTTCACTCATTTCCTTATCTTCACAAAATTATGGTTCTCCCAAGTTCCTAGATTCACCTAAGTAAAATTCACACAACTCCCTTTGTTGAGGTAAGTTATCCTAGGTAGGTACTCCCTAATATATTTCCTATATCTAGTTCATGAAACTCAATTCACTTAATTTCTTGACTCTTCTAGATCACGATTATGACTTTATGATACTCTTTAATATATCTTCTTTTCCTATATTCTCTATGCACATCCAGTTCATGTAGGTATGCCTTATATAATGGGAGATGCTTTAATCCTTCTCTTAATTTCTACTTACCCTAAATATGGGGTATAGTTGGGTATTTAAAGGAAAAACCCTACTAGAATATGACCCTATATCATTAAACCAGACATAAACATGACACCATCACATGAAAAACTCCCATAAAGGCACAAAACCTCACATAAATTGATGTGTGGATTTTTATGGGGCTGAAAAGAATGATTTTTAAACCCATGTAAAATACCATAATGTTTGAATTGTATTTTCTTCAAAGAATATAGTTATATAAATTCATTTTATCTTTTTAATGTGGTTTAATTTATAATTAATGAATTAAATTGAGTTTATTTTAATATTAGTTTAAATTACAGTGGTCTAACCTTGGATTACATTCCTCACTTACCCATGAAAAATTATTCAATTGCAATCCTTTTTATTTTTTAATCAAAGGAAATATACCTGGTTAACCTATTTTGGTAATTTTAGTTTGTATAAAAAATAAAAAACCACTATATTCTCCATCCTTACCTAGCCTCATGATTGTATTCCACCAATCAATCTGGATTCATTCCACTACTAACTATCATAGGTATTGAAGGAATTAACAAGAAGTATCTGCGTCTAACCAATAAAAGAGGAAAAAATAATTCAAATATAAAGAAAAAAGGAAAAATCCTATAAAATTTTCTTTTAAACACATCCATATAATTATGCATAGAAGAATAATCATTGAAAACTAGAATTAATAACAGTTCTGGAAGAGTTCTCCTTGGATAGACTACTATTGGATTAATGTTCCAACATCAGATAGTATAAAAAAAATAAAAATCAAAGAGAATTAGAAAAAAATTAGTATATTTATCATGTGATTGAGAAAATAGTCTTTGTGTGATCCCTTTTCATTAATAAAAAATTCTCTATTTATAAAAGAACACTTGAGGTTCTTTTGTGTGATTTGAAATTGACCATGTGAGAAACACGTTTTATTTGAACTCCTTCAAATGAATTTGGGAATGTTCCCCAATTTCAGTGTTGAGAAATTTAATCTTCTTCATTGGATGATTGAAACATGTCAATTATCTGGGGAATGTATGGATTCATTTGAGGGTATATTTATGAATACTCCTAGTTCTGAAATCCCTCCCAAAATAGAGCTTCATACCTTTGAGAATAATGATTTGATTTTTCATAGAATTATGAAAGTCATGATCTATTTTTTTAATCACATGAAGATGATTATGTTTTTTAAAAATCCTATACTTAAAATAGAATATGGGATGGAAAAATAAGTGGGACCAAGTGAAATAGGATTGAGCCTATTCTTGTAAACGAATTTGAGCCAAATATTTCACTTGGGGCTAGATGTCACTGTATTTATTTGAACATATATTTATTTTTGGTTTCTTGGAAAAGTGGTTGTTGTTATTGTATTTCAATATATTGGGTGCACGAGCTCTACTTACATATTCAATATTGGTTGATTGGCCTCAGTTCAGCATTCAACCCGAGAACTTCACAGATGGTTTATTTAGGCTTGAAAAATCTATGCATGAATTGAATCATTGAGTCCATAAAAACCATTTGATTTTTTAACACTTTAGTTCAAAAAATCTTTGTTTAATAGTAGTATATTTTTATCTCCATGGATGAATACACTACTGGTAGAATAATAAATAGTAAAATAAGGGAGTGGAAGTAGAACATCGTATAATAGTAGATGGGTGGTAGAAAAATAGAGGTACCATAACGTTGTAGTAGATTGGAAGTAGAAGGTTCTGATGGTACCAAAAATTTGTGTTGTAATAAAATCCTAAAAAAGGACAATGGTAGAAAGGGAATTCATGGTATTATATTATCTTTTAATGATACAATTAGACTTAATGATAGAATAATGATTTTCCTCTCATAGAAGCAGCATGGTGGTAGGAGAAATTTGTGATGGTAGAAAAAAAGTATACTACTATGGATGGTATCAGGACAATGGTAGCATAAGAGGTACCAACAACATGCCTTATCACAGAAGTAGGGGATACGAACTGGTAATAGGGAGTATTAGTAATAGAGTCACATAAGTAATTATTTTTCTTATGGTGGTAGCAAACCAACGATGACACGTTTTTTTCTACATAAAACATAACTATTTTTTAAGTGTATAATTTTTTCCTAATTAATTCTAATTGAATGAAAAAATTAAAAATAAAATTCCAAAATAAATTCTAATTTAATTTTTAATTAATCAATTGAAAACCATTTTGAACTATTTAATTAACTTCTAGTGTATAATTAAAAATTTCAGGTTGAAATTTTAATTTTTTTTCAATTCATTGATTTTATAATATTAAAAAATGGAAAAAATAATTAAAACTACAAAATAAATAAATTAAACATGTAATTCTTGATTGAATCAAACAATTAAAATTTAAAATCCACAAATATATGGCTTCACTTGACTTATAAAATTCAATAAATCATTAAAATTCCAAATTTTAATTCAATTTACAATAAATATTATATTATCAAAATCCATAAAAGTGAATGATTACTCAGGATCTTAATTAAATTAGGGGATCGATTTCTTTTAAAAAGAAATCTATATTTTTTTTGAAAATTTGGGCTCATATCACTCCCCTACACTTGAACTACTACACCCCGATTCAATTTCATCATTGAATTCCAAAAATATGATTACCCTTCCTAAATTCAAATACACAAGTCATAACTAAAAGAGATCAAAGAATTTTTCCACTAAATGATCATGCCTCATATGTAACTTTTACACACTGTTTACTTCAATTCAGCTTCAAATTTATGTTTCATGAATTACATAAATATATTTATGTGGAATTAAAATTTTAACATGTAGCACTTCCATTTATCCCTTGTTCCAAATATTCCAAAACTAAATTTTATTTTCACACTTCCTTGATAATTCTTAAATAACATTTTTATAAGTCAATTTCCCTTTATCTATATAGGTTTAATATTACCCTCACATAAATGAATTAATTTGTGATAATTAGTAACATTATTGTTATTATTATATATATTTTTATTTTCTCATCCATTTGTGTGTGAGGTGGTGGGAAAATAAATTATTGAATATGTACATAGGGATTAAACTAACACACCCAGTGCCAATGTATTAGAGATTCATTGTGGGATCCTAATTACCCAGTTTAATCATGGTTCAAAGGACTTATATTAATGTATTTTAGGGTGGCTCCATGATGTTATATTCAACTACTAATATTAGGTTACTCGATATTAAGTTTGAAATTCTAGTGGCCATATGTTAATTCTGATACCACATAAATCTTTTCAAATTTCACTCTATTTACCCAGCCCTTAAACATAATTTTACTAAAACAAGTGTTATGCTCACCTAGAAATCATTCATATTTAGTAATTAAAAATCAATGAAATACTCATATCTAGCATGGTACTTTAATTAGATATGAAAATATTAAATTCAAATGTGTTGATTTATTTTTTATCTTTTACACTCCAAAAATCTAAAAACAAAAATACACTAAATCTATGTATAGATTCCTAAAATCAGATTTAGATTTTTAAGGATAAAGAATAAATTTAAATGAAGAAAAATGGTATTAACATCATAAATTACTTTTTCCCTCTACCCCAAAATTTTTTATGCATACTTATAATTAAATTCTATATTTAATTATTAAAGGAAAGTAGTCCAAAATAAAGTAAGTAGCTTGAAAAATACGAGGTAAAGAGATAACTTGGAATTTCACTATTTAATAGTAGTATGGAGGAGTTTGGACTTATTCAAGAGTTATTTCATGAAATCCTCATGATAATTATTCAATTAATGGAAATTGAACTTGAATGGATTCTTTAAACCATTTAATTTGATCTATAATTTATCAGAAGGAAACTTATTTGTTACTGTGTATGTCCTAGTCCACTTAGAATGAATATTACCAGGTGTAGGATACCAAAATTTCTAGTGATTAATCATGATTGTTTTTAAGTAAATTTTATCCTTATTTTGATCATATTTTGGTTAAATCTTGTCCTGGGTGAGTTCATGTGACTTTTAGAAACATTTTGAGTGGTTTTTGGTAGTGCACGGTTCACACATGGTTTTCCAAAACCGTACAACTACCACCCAAAAACACACGCATCCCAGGAAGAGGATAATTACATGGTTGGCACAAGGTTTATCAAAACATGAGCCACTTAGGATAAAAAATGTACATTATATAGTAGGGGTGCTCTATTAGGGTGCATGGTTTAGAAAACTGTGTGCCTCTACCCAGGAAATCATGTACATGGAATATAAACTCCTCAAAAATTTTATTAAAAATATCAAATCCCCCATTTTTAACCCCTAATCACCAGAATCAACCTAAAACGTTTTGTTTATATTTTATAAGCTCTTGAGAGGATTCAAAATCTCTATAAACCCATTACAGTGTAAATATAAGATTCAGTGGAAGGATTAGACCCCTTTTCCAGTATGTAATCTCTTCTAATTGGTTTCCTTTATCCCTATCATCTTTCTATGTTTTTTTGAGGGTTGATTTCTTTCATTGGAAATGGGTTTAGTCCTAGGTTTTTATGAATATAGTTTCTTTGGATCTTTTTCCAAGGTTTTGATCCTAGATCTCCCTCACCATTGTGAATTAGACTATTCCACATCATATTGAGGGTTACAAGTTGTTAAGAATTCATCAACAATATTGTGTTAAGTGGTAAAATTTTCTATTCCCATAGTATTTAATATAATTGGGTGTATTGAATTGTTCAATTTAAATTTACACATTAATAAATTTCATTTTATTTCAAATTGAAATAATTAAGTGATTTATTATTTGATTATGAGACCCTTCATGAATCTTGTTGGACCTGTGGAATATAATGATACCAACTTAATGACAACCCATAGGGTGTGCCAAATATCATAAAATTATAATATTGAAATGTTATAAAGGGAATAATCGGTGTATTCAATTTAATTAAATATTTTATGAATGGTTGAATAATGGGATTGTGAAATTCATTGAATAATGGGGCTTGGAAATGGTTGATAAATAGGTTATGATTGTGGATCCATGATATGTAAAGTCTGTGAATGATGTTGTCATGACCCGTCCACGGGGCCCGCGCCGTGACTACCCCAAGCCCTCCTTCCATAGTCTAGGGGCTGGAGACTAGCACCAAAGGCGTAAATCCCGATAACTGGGAAGAGATTGCCTTTATAAAAGTAAACAAAACACCATAGAGTACAAGCAGAAGTAAAAAACTAAGTACAAAAGAAAGTGCTGAAAAATAAATGGGCCAGAATAAAAAACCAACTGAAAGTACAGCTACTACTGAACGAAAGTACAACAGAAAAAGACAAACAGCTGGAAGAACAGAAGCGGCTTCTGGGACGTCCTCCTCGGATCCTACCTGAAGGGTAGGTACAGATGGCGTATCTCCTGGATCGTCCACCACGGATCCTACATGAAGGGTAGGTACAGATAGCCTCCACAACGCTCTTTCCCGTCAACCTCTTCCAAATGTCATCTCGCCGTGAAGTCCACCTCCAGATACTGACTCGTCGTGTAGTCCACCTCTGGGTACTGACTCGTCGTGTAGTTCACCTCCGGGTACTGTCCAGTCCTCGAACACTCGGCCTCCGTCAGCACTGCCCGTCGTCTGCAACCAACACAACGAGGTGCGGGCATAGCCCGTGTAGGGGTGAGTATAACGATACTCAGTAGGGACCCCGAGACCCTCAAGGTCTCACTAAAACCAACAAGGATATCCACAAATAAGATCTCAACAGATAACCTATACTTAGGTATATACTCATGCATATACCTAAGTTATCCAGTAACCCATCTCAATCATGAGGAAAACACCAAGATCATGAAATAAACGGATAACCCCTACCCAGGTATATGCCCATACATATACCTAAGTTATCAAGTGACCCATCTCAATCATGAGGTAAACAAAAAGGTCAAAAGTCTCAGCTCAAACCAGGATTTTCATTATCGAAACCGTAACTGCTGAAGAGCTCCGTCTCTGGGAGTACAGTGATCCTGTCATGTCTCCGAGGTACTACTCACCAACCTAAGTCTGCTGAGATACTCCTCCTATTGAGTACTGCGGGTCTGCTGCCAAATACTGGGTGCTCCGTCCGCTGTGGATCTGCCGCCAAATACCGGGTGCTCCCCCTAATAGCCTACAGAGGTACTCCTCTGGTCGAGTACCGCGGGTCTGCTGCCAACTACCAGGCACTCTGTCCGCCGTGGGTCTGCCGCCAAATACCGGGCACTCCGTCCACTGGGCTAGTCGACTCACTCCAAGTTGAGTCGGTCAAGCAGTCGTCAGGTCTCAGCCGGCTACACGGTCTCCGTACTCCGTACGCTCGTCTCCGGGAGGGTCCGCTCCACGATCTACAGGTCGATACTCCAAGTTTCTCAAAGTCCCACAGAGAAGTATCTCAAAGGACCGCCTCGACATAGGGGTCTCAACGCAATAGACGGCGCGTCAATCGGACGCCCGGTCTGTGAGTTATTAGCCTTTTCGTCCCAGGGGCCCATTTGGTTTTGTGAGCGAACCAACCCGGCCGTATCTCAACTGTACCCCGAACTCTCATAGGGTATACTCATAGAGACCGTTTCTCAACGTGATTACCAACGCCACTGACGGTTCATCAAACGGACTTCCGATCTGAAAGATATCAGCTTTTCCGTTCCAGGGGCCCGGTTAGATTTCGGGTACAATCCAACCCGGCCACTATCCAACAGCAACCAAAACTCGGGCGAAGTATGCCAAAAGTTCCGTCTCATCAAGAGGAATTCAACGAGATAGACGGCGCGTCAAACGGACGCCCGGTCTGTGAGTTATTGGCTTTTTCGTTCTAGGGGCCCGGTTGGTTTCGTGAACGAACCAACCCGACCGCACTACAACGGCATCCAAACCTCAAGTGGAGTAAGCCAAAAGATCCGTCTTACCTAGAGTAATCCATCAAAGTCAACAGCACGTCAATCGGACGTGCGGAGCTCAAGATATGAGCATTTCCACTCCGAGGGCCCGATTGGTTTCCTGTACGAACCAACCCGGCCGAACCCAAAGTACTCCGAAACCTTGAGTGTAATATACCGAAACGACCGGATCAATCCAAGGATCACATCATAGCTAACGGTGCATCGATCGGAGGTCCACAACTCAAGATATGAGCGAAAGACCATGAGGGGTCTGAAAACAGGGGTCTGGGCCCGGACAGACCCGGATGGCGCGACCCGGCCCGACCGACGGGTCGGCTCGGCCGGTTACGGCCGAGCGGAGCGGAGCGGGGCGCTGCCCCCATGTGAAGAACTGCGGCCCCGCGTGGTGCTCCCCATGCCAGCGGACGCGGCAGCCGGCCGCATCCCGCCGCCCCCCTCCGGTCCCGCGAGGTCGCGGGACCGCGCTCTGCCGCTGCGGGTTCAGCTGTGGCGGATTTTTCCCGGCGGCACTCCGGGCGCCGCCGCGCTAGCGCGGCGCGCCGGCGGGGGCTTCCGCGGACCACCGGACGCACTTCGGTGGTCCGATTCGCCTGCGGTCATCGCCAGAGATCATCTCGGGACCCGACCTTTGCTGCAAAGCCTTCAAAACACCTTCGCGGCTTCGTTTGTCGTTTTCCGGCATGGCGCGATGGCGCCGTGGCTTGTTCAACTTCATCGGCGCAACGCGACGGCGCTGCGCTTCTTAGCCCTTACTCATAATTTCCGCGCGGTGCAACGACACCGCACCGCCTTTCACGTGCTGCTACAAATTAAAACAACAAGGGGGGAGGAGGGTCGGCCGTGTTCGTGTGGTCCGACCTCCTCCCGTTATAATGATAGCATGCGGCCATCAAATAGAAGTCGACGTACGACAAAGAAATAATTCATGTACAAAAACAGTAATCCTCAACATCATTTCGCATGAATGAACGATCCGCGGATCAACCTGGAATTGGTTGGTCTGCGCTCGTCATTCTTTTCTCAAAAGATAAGAGAACACCAAATAAATTCCCCTACTTGGATATTTGACGTCGCACGTCGGGTGTCGCGGAGAACGACATCACGGGGTCGGACGTAGATTCCGTGGACGTCAGGGTACATCTGAGGAGGAAACGACGTCTCCTCACTTGTTGCTATGATAAAGAAGGAAGGTACGTTGTCGTTGGCGAGGTTCACCGCTGTCAGCGACTTCTCCCTTGTCGTGGAGGAAGTTGAAGACGGAAGAATCCGGGTCGCCGAGTCTTCTAAGTCGAAGGGTCGATGTTCTTCATCAGAGAAGAACCGTTCTTCACGTTCTACAACGTGGAAGATGAAGTTCTTCAAAGTATAGAACTCTCCCTCTCACAATTCTCCACAACAAAAACCAAACTGAAATAACATAAGGCTTTGCCTTATTTTATTTACTTATGCAAACATTTTCAAAAACTCAAAATTCAAAACACATAACTCACTTAATTAAGTTAATGTGTTGGATTTGAATTAAAGTGGGGAGAGGGAAAGTCACCCTAATCAATGGTGAGTTTTTAAGGGTTACACACTTAATAGGGAGTTTTAAGAATTTGAAGGGGTGGGGCTCATGTGGGCCCCAACTCACAAATATCCTAACAAGAGAAGTTAGGATTTAGTGGGTCCCACCCCAACTCCATCACATGGAAGTTAAACCACTTAGAAGAGAGAAATAAAGTTGTGACACAACTTTATTTCAATTAACACTTATACCTCTTAGTAAAGAAATAATATAAAATTGTAAAACAATTATTTTTATTCCTCACATTTTTAACAGCTTCTTCTGAGTAAACGCACCTTCGGAAAAGGTGCTCCTAAGAAAAAACCGGCACTGCGATTCCATCGGTGCCCTCAGAATTCGATTCCAAGCACCGATTCAAAATTTATAAAAACCCACTCGTTCGTTCACTGAACGTACCTGAGCAAAACTTCGGAAATTAATTCCGAGCACACCGGGCCTCGGAATCAGGCACCGTCAGAAACCGTGTTCTTGTAAAATTCCAAAGAAAATTAAGAAAAAATTTTCGTTGAAATTTACAGGTCTTTAAATTACTCCCACCTCAGGGCTTTACGTCCTCGTAAATCTTCAACACAAACTAGGGTCACAAAAGTGGCACAGAGCACGCATCTGAGCCTTCCGCTCCCATGTGCTCACCTGGAGGTTCCCGTACTTCCAAAGAAAGTGCACCTGAGGAATCGATCATCCTCGTAGGATATGTTCCTGTCGATCCTCAATCCCCACTGGACCCTCCGTGAAAGGCACCACATCGCCATCGTCCAGCTCCCCATGGTCGATGATATGTGAAGGGTAGAGAACGTATCTCCTCAGTTGAGATACATGGAAGTCGTCGTGCACCTGGTGCAACTGAGGTGGATGGGTCAAGCGGTAAACCACTACGCCTACCCAATTGAGGACCTAAGAAGGTCCACTGAACCTCGGAGATAACTTTCCGCCTTGGCCACATCTCCGTAAACCTCGTCGAGGTGAGACCCGTATAAGTACGCGATCGTCATCCTCAATCTCCAGAGGTCTCCAATTCCTATTAGAACTGGAACTCAAAACGACTGCTGCCACGAGGGTAAGTTTGACCAACTAAAGAGTGATCAGTCGCACCCTCCTGTGCATGAGTTATCCTGTGTTTCCTGGGGTTTCCTTTTCGTCAACCAAGGAAAACTCATCCCGACTTTTTCCTAAAACCGTTAATTTTAGTATGAACAGTTATTGCCCATTCTATACTCAAACTAACGTCGTAAGACCTCGACGCTTCCACCAAGAGATTCAAACCGAAACTCTCGCCTCGAGGGTCTGACCACACCGTCGGCGTAAGTGTGATTATCGAGTCTCCTCCCAAGGTATATCCAGATGTGAGGGTCAATTCCACAGCTTACCAGAAACTCTAGGTCTGGAACAAGATTTGTGAAATCAAGGAATGATTAATATCAACGTCCGTTACTACAGAAGCTAGTAGTGGACACAGACTGTACCTTGAATCATTTTTAGAGCCATTGGGTCACATTCATTAACAGCATGCAGCCGCACTCTTCCTCTGCCCTCCATCTCCCTGAGCCTGACGGGGATAACTAAGGTGTGTGGTTGTAGCATGTTAAAATGTACACCACCTCATGCTGCTCTCCTAGCTCTACCTCCACGTCTGCTGCTTCGCAGACTCATTTCTCCTTAAATATTCCTCTTCCTGAAACATTTAACACGCTCGAGTCTCTAAGACTGGCGTCGGTTTCCTGTTTCTTACTGCATTGTGCAGTCTTCATCCGCTCCTGGATGATCTTCACATTCTTTGCCTACGATCTGAAAGAGCTGCTAAAATTTCTCCTTGCCGAAAAGAGAAACTTGGTCTCATCCCCTGGATGAACCACGCCCGTTGCCTAATATATTCAATCCTGAAATGAATGATGTATTCATTCCATGGATGATGTCGTAAGGCCTCGACGTAACTACCAAGAGATCCAACCTTCACTCTCGCATCCAAGGGTCGAGTCACGCTGTCGGCATCAGTGTGAGGTCACTGGATCTCCTCTAGTAGATATCTCGAAAGTGAGGGTCAAGTCAACAGTTTTAACCGGAACCTCTCAGTAACAACCAAACAAAGGGATAGGAAAGCAAACATCTCAAAGATAAGTGTCTTTTTATTATTGCAGCTCATAGTACAAAGACACGAATACAACAACAATATGGAACTAGAAGTACAAGGGACGTATCCACTAGTTCCACTCTTGTCCTCCTACTCCCGGAGCTCTACTGCCTTGTCCATTGCTTGGCTGTTGCTCAAGCACCCGCCGCTGCTTCTTCCTCGGTGGCTCCTCCAAAGCCTTCAGATCAACTGTGCATGGAGTCGGACAGTCACGTGCCAGGTGACCCTTCCGGCCGCATTCATAACACTTCCTGCTCCTAGTACGGCTGGCTCTGGTCCTCTTGGACCTCTGCATCATCTGTCTACTGCCCACAGATGACTCGAATACTAATCGAAAATACTGCGGCATAGGAAGCAGCTCCTGTACACGCTCGGGGTGCAGAGCTACTGGCACAAACTCCATCCTGAATAAGGTCTCGAAGTCTTCCCATGTGAAGGTCATCCTGTCGCAAAACTGGAACAAGTGGCTCCACCACCTTCCTACTGTTGCCTAAAGGAGGCTGGCAGCAAAGATCACCATGAAGTCTGCAGGCATCCCCACTAGCCTGAAGATTCTCACCACAGCCTCCAGTCAAACCTCAGCCGCCTGCAGGTCCGTCTCTCCCCGGAACCTGGGTGGCCTCTGGTGCTGGAACTCGTGCAGCGCGCTCAAGTGGCGTGCATCGCCTACTGCTGGGGCTGGTGGCATCGGTGGCCCAACGTATGGTAGTACCACTGGTGCCTCTGCTGGTGCCTCAACTGCAAGAGGGACCTGTACCGAAGCCTCACCGCTCGATAGGCTGTCAGTACGCACATCCCTCTGGGCTCTAGATGGTCGTCCGTGAAAAGGAATCCTGAAAGAAACAACGTGACACGGTCAAATGATTAATACCTAGTGAGATGACCTGGTTTGAGATGACATTTAAAAACTTCTGGAAACACACACACAATCAGTGTTTTCGTGCACAAAGTCAGAAATCAGTTGTCAGGGTCCTGGTGTATGGATACATCGGCCACCCGCACCAACACTAGACTCCCTGAACTGAAAACCACACTCGGTACTCTTAACACTATTGCTTCACAGAAAGAAAATATCAGAGTTATAAGTTCTGCGGTAGAACCGACTCCTCTGATACCAATTTGTCATGACCCGTCCTCGGGGCCCGTGCCTTGACTACCCCAATCCCACCTTAAATAGGCCAGGGGCTGGTTCCTAGCACCAAAGGCGTAAATCCCGATAACTGGGAAGGCATTGCCTTTATAAAAGTAAACAAAACACCACAGAGTAAAAGCGGAAGTAAAACACTAAGTACAAAAGAAAGTTCTGAAAAGTAAATGGGCCAGAATAAAAACCCAACTGAAAGTAAAACTACTACTGAACGAAAGTACAACAGAAAAATACAAACAGATTGAAGAACGGAAGCGGCTCCTGGGACGTCCTCCTTGGATCCTACCTAAAGGGTAGGTACAGATGGTGTAGCTCCTGGATCGTCCACCACGGATCCTACCAGAAGGGTAGGTACAGATAGCCTCCACAACGCTCTCGCCCGTCAACCTCCTCCAAATGTCGTCTCGCCGTGAAGTCCACCTCCAGATACTGACTCGTCGTGTAGTCCACCTCCGGGTACTGACTCATCTTGTAGTCCACCTCCGGGTACCATCCAGTCCTCGAACACTCGACCTCCGTCAGCACTGCCCGTCGTCTGCAACCAACACAACGAGGTGCAGGAATAGCCCGTGTAGGGGTGAGTATAATGATACTCATTAGGGACCCCGAGACCCTCAAGGTCTCACTAAAACCAACAAGGATATCCAAAAAGAAGATCTCAACAGATAACCTCTACTTAGGTATATGCTCATGCATATACCTAAGTTATCAACTAACCCATCTCAATCACGAGGAAAACACCAAGATCATGAAATCAACGGATAACCCCTACCCAGGTATATGCCCATACATATACCTAAGTTATCAAGTGACCCATCTCAATCATGAGGTAAACACAAAGGTCAAAAGTCTCAGCTCAAACTAGGATTTTAATTATCGAAACCGTAACTGCTGAAGAGCTCCATATCTGGGAGTACAGTGATCCAGTCATGTCTCCGAGGTACTTCTCACCAACCTAAGTCTGCTGAGGTACTCCTCTTGTCGAGTACCGCGGGTATGCTGCCAAATACTGGGCGCTCCGTCCGCTGTGGGTCTGCCGCCAAATACCGGGCGCTCCCCCTAATAGCCTACAGAGGTACTCCTCCGGTCGAGTACTGCGGGTCTGCTGCCAACAACCAGGCGCTCCGTCCACCGTGGGTCTGCTGCCAAATACCAGGCGCTCCGTCCACTGGGCTAGTCGACTCACTCCAAGTCGAGTCGGTCAAGCAGTCGTCAGGTCTCAGCCGGCTACATGGTATCCATACTCCGTACGCTCGTCTCCAGGAGGGTCCGCTCCACGAGCTACAGGTCGATACTCCAAGTATCTCAAAGTCCCACGAAGAAGTATCTCAAAGGACCGCCTCGACATAGGGGTCTCAACGCAACAGACGACACGTCAATCGGACGCCCGTTCTGTGAGTTATTAGACTTTTCGTCCCAGGGGCCCGGTTGATTTTGTGAGCGAACCAACCCGGCCGTATCTCAACAGTACCCCAAACTCTCATATGGTATACTCATAGGGACCATTTCCCAACGTGATTACCAACGCCGCTGACGGTTCGTCAAACTGACGTCCGGTCTGAAAGATATCAGCTTTTCCGTTCGAGGGGCCCAGTTGGATTTCGGGTACGATCCAACCTGGCCACTATCCAACAGCAACCAAAACTCAGGAGAAGTATGCCAAAAGTTCTGTCTCATCAAGAGGAATTCAACGAGACAGACGACGCGTCAATCGGACGCCCGGTCTGTGAGTTATTGGCTTTTTCGTTCCAGGGGCCCGGTTGGTTTCGTGAACGAACCAACTAGACCGTACTCCAACGACATCCAAACCTCAAGCGGAGTAATCCAAAAGATCCATCTCACCTAGAGGAATCCATCAAAATCGACGACACGTCAATCGGACGTCCGGAGCTCAAGATATGAGTGTTTCCGCTCTGAGGGCCCGGTTGGTTTCCTGTACGAACCAACCCGGCCGAACCCAAAGTACTCTGAAACCTTGAGTGTAATATACTGAAACGACCATCTCAATCCAAGGATCGCATCGCAGCTGACGGTGTGTCGATCGGAGGTCCACATCTCATGATACAGGCGAAAGACCGTGAGGGGTCCGAAAACGGGGGTCTGGGCCCGGACCGACCCGGCCCAACCCCCCCCCCCCCCTCCGGGTCGTCCCAAACCTGGTCGACCTGACCCGGGTCCAGGTCTGACCTGGATGGCGTGACCCGGCCTGGCCTGGGCACGACTCGGCCCAGCCGGTGGGTCGGCTCGGCCGGTTACGGCCGAGTGGAGCGGAGCGGGGCGCTGCCCCCGCGTGAAGAACCGCGACCCCGCGTTGGGCCGCCCGTGCCAGCGGACGCGGAAGCCGGCCGTGTCCCGCCGCCCCCCTCCAGTCCTGCGCAGTCGTAGGACCACGCTCCGCCACCGTGGCTTCAGCCACGGAGGATTTTTCCCAGCGGCGCTCAGGACGCCGCCGCTCCCGACCGCCGGCGCCGCCGCGCCGACGGGGGCTTCTGCGGACCACCGGACACGCTCCGGTGGTCCGATTCGCCTGCGGTCTTCGTCAGAGATCATCTTGGGACCCGACCTTCGCTGAAAAGCCTTCAAAACTCCTTCGAGGCTTCGTTTGTCGTTTTCCAGCGCGGTGCGATGGCGGCGTGGCTTTTCAACTTCATCAGCGCGACGCGACGCTGCTGCGCTTCTTAGCCCTTACTCATAATTTCCGCGTGGTGCAACGGCACCACACCGCCTTTCACGTGCCGCTACAAATTCAAACAACAAGGGGGGAGGAGGGTCGGCCATGTTCGTGCGGTCCGACCTCCTCCCGTTATAATGATAGCATGCGGCCATCAAATATAAGTCGACGTACGACAAAGAAATAATTCACGGACAAAAACAGTAATCCTCAACATCATTACGCATGAACGAACGATCCGCAGATCAACCTGGATTTGGTTGGTCTGCGATCGTCGTTATTTTCTCAAAATATAAGAGAACACTAAATAAATTCCCCTACTTGGATATTTGACGTCGCACGTCGGGTGTCGCGGAGAACGGCGTCGCGGGGTCGGACGTAGATTCTGTGGACGTCGGGGTGCGTCTGAGGAGGAAACGACGTCTCCTCACTTGTTTCTATGATAAAGAAGGAAGGTACGTTGTCATTGGTGATGTTCACCGCGGTCGGTGACTTCTCCCTTGTCGTGGAGGAAGATGAAGACGGAAGAATCCGGGTCGCCGAGTCTTCTAAGTTGAAGGGTCGATGTTCTTCATTGGAGAAGAACCGTTCTTCACGTTCTTCAACGTGGAAGATGATGTTCTTCAAAGTACAAAACTCTCCCTCTCACAATTCTCCACAACAAAAACCAAAATGAAATAAAATAAGGCTTTGCCTTATTTTATTTACTTATGCAAACTTTTTCAAAAACTCAAAATTCAAAACACATAACTCACTTAATCAAGTTAATGTGATGGATTTGAATTAAAGTGGGGAGAGGGAAAGTCACCCTAATCAATGGTGAGTTTTTAAGGGTTACACACTTAAGAGGGAGTTTTAAGAATTTGAAGGGGTGGGGCTCATGTGGGCCCCACCTCACAAATATCCTAACAAGAGAAGTTTGGATTTAGTGGGTCCAACCCCAACTCCCTCACATGGAAGTTAAACCACTTAGAAGAGAGAAATAAAGTTGTGACACAACTTTATTTCACTTAACACTTATACCTCTTAGAAAAGAAATAAAATAACATTGTAAAACAATTATTTTTATTCCTCAAATTTTTAACAACTCCTTCCGAGTAAACACACCTTCGGAAAAGGTGCTCTTAAGTAAAAACCGGCGCTGCGATTCCATCGGTGCCCTCGGAATTCGATTCCGAGCAACGGTTCAAAAGTTAGAAAAACCCGCTCATTCGTTAACTGAACGTACCTGAGCTAAACTTCGGAAATTAATTTCGGGCACACCGGGCCTCGAAATCAGGCGCCGTCAGAAACCTCGTTCTTGTAAAATTCCAAAGAAAATTAAGAAAACATTTTCCTTGAAATTTCCAGGTCTTTACAGATTTGAAAACTAAGTTTTGGGTCAGGGACTACTAAAACTCGGGCGAAGTATGCCAAAAGTTCCGTCTCATCAAGAGGAATTCAATGAGACAGACAGCGCGTCAATCGGACGCCCGGTCTATGAGTTATTGGCCTTTTTGTTCTAGGGGCCCTTTTGGTTTTGTGAACGAACCAACCCGACCGCACTCCAAAGGCATCCAAACCTCGAGTGGAGTAAGCCAAAAGATCCATCTCATCTAGAGGAATCCATCAATGTTGACGGCACGTCAATCGGACGTCCGGAGCTCAAGATATGAGTGTTTCCGCTCCGAGGGCCCGATTGGTTTCCTGTACGAACCAACCCAGCCGAACACAAAGTACTCCAAAACCTTGAGTGTAATATACCGAAACGACCGTCTCAATCCAAGGATCGCATCGCAGCTAACGGTGCGTCTATCAGAGGTCGACAGCTCAAGATATGGGTGAAAGACCGTGAGGGGTCCGAAAACGGGGGTCTGGGCCCGGACCGACCCGGCCCAAACCCCCCCGGGTCGACCCGACCCGGATGGCGCGACCTGGTCCGACCTGGGTGCGACCCGGCCCGGTCGGTGGGTCGGCACGACCGGTTACGGCCAAGCGGAGCGGAGCGGGGCGCTGCCCCTGCGTAGGGCCGCCCGTGCCAGCGGACGCGGCAGCCGGCCGCGTCCCGCCGCCCCCCTCCGGTCCCGCGCGGTCATGGGACTGCGCTCCACCACCGCGGCTTCAGCCGCGGTGGATTTTTCCCGGCGGCGCCGCCGCGCCGGTGTGGCTCGCCGGCGGGGGCTTCCGCGGACCACCAGACGCGCTCCGGTGGTCTGATTCGCCTGCGGTCTTCGCTAGAGATCATCTCGGGACCCGACCTTCGTTGAAAAGCCTTCAAAATGCCTTCTCGGCTTCGTTTGTCATTTTTCGGCGTGGCGCGACAGCGTCGTGGCTTGTTCAACTACATCGGCACGACGCGACGGCACTGCGCTTCTTATCCCTTACTCATAATTTCCGTGCGGTGCAACAACACCATGCCGCCTTTCACGTGCCTCTAAAAATTCAAACAACAAGGGGGGATGAGGGTCGGCCGTGTTCGTGCGGTCTGACCTCCTCCCATTATAATGATAGCATGCGGCCATCAAATATAATTCGAAGTACGACAAAGAAATAATTCACGGACAAAAACAATAATCCTCAACATCATTCCGCATGAACGAATGATCCATGGATCAACCTGGAATTGGTTGGTCTGTGCTCGTCTTTCTTTTCTCAAAAGATAAGAGAACACTAAATAAATTCCCCTACATGAATATTTGACGTCGCACGTCGGGTGTCGCGGAGAACGGCGTCGCGGGGTCGGACATAGATTCCGTGGACGTCGGGGTGCGTCTGAGGAGGAAACGACGTCTCCTCACTTGTTTCTATGATAAAGAAGGAAGGTACGTTGTCTTTGGCGATGTTCACCGTGGTCGGCGACTTCTCCCTTGTCATGGAGGAAGATGAAGACTGAAGAATCTGGGTCGCCGAGTCTTCTAAGTCGAAGGGTCGATGTTCTTCATCAGAGAAGAACCGTTCTTCACGTTCTTCAATGTGGAAGATGAAGTTATTCAATGTATAGAACTCTCCCTCTCACAATTCTCCACAGCAAAAACCAAACTGAAATAAAATAAGGCTTTGCCTTATTTTATTTACTTATGAAAACATTTTCAAAAACTCAAAATTCAAAACACATAACTCACTTAATTAAGTTAATGTGTTGGCTTTGAATTAAAGTGGGGAGAGGGAAAGTCACCCTAATCAATGGTGAGTTTTTAAGGGTTACACACTTAAGAGGGAGTTTTAAGAATTTTAAGGGGTGGGGCTCATGTGGGCCCCACCTCACAAACATCCTAACAAGAGAAGTTAGGATTTAGTGGGTCCCACCCCAACTCCCTCACATGGAAGTTAAACCACTTAGAAGAGATAAATAAAGTTGTGACACAACTTTATTTCACTTAACACTTATACCTCTTAGTAAATAAATAAAATAAAATTGTAAAAAAATTATTTTTATTCCTCACATTTTTAACAACTCCTTCCAAGTAAATGCACCTTCAGAAAAGGTGCTCCCAAGAAAAAATCAGCGCTGTGATTCCATCGGTGCCCTCAGAATTCGATTCCGAGCACTGGTTCAAAAGTTAGAAAAACCTGCTCGTTCGTTCACTGAACGTACCCGTGCTAAAATTCGGAAATTAATTCCGGGCACACCGGGCCTCGGAATCAGGTGCCTTCAGAAACGGAGTTCTTGTAAAATTTCAAAGAAAATTAAGAAAAAAATTTCCTTGAAATTTCCAGGTCTTTACAGATGTGAAAACTGAGTTTTGGGTCAGGGACTACTAATCTAAATACCCATAGGGTGATATAATTCTAATCTAGGCCCCCTACGTTATATATATATTTATTACAAGTGATCACTAAGTTGTGGGATAGGGATTTCTCCTCCAAATACCCCTAGGGTGACATACTGCCACTCTAGGACCCTAATGTTTGAATGTGAAATTAAAATGTAATGAATAATGGAAATACCATGAATGAATGATCTATGAAATTCATATGGAAAATGGTTTAGAATCCGACATGGGCCAAAGATGGTATGAATGGTTTGGGTGTCACCATGAACTTGTGGGCCTATATAGTTAATTAAAGAATATTAAATATGCATTTTTTTTAATTTATCAATTGATATTTACCATTTATACAACTGAATAAATTATTATATAATGGATTTTACTTTAGATTTCATTGGGTATAGCCTTTTGATTTTTAATCAAACCCTACTCGGGCTGCCTAATTGGTACCTAAATAGATTTCATGTTTTATTGATAAGATAAGGGAAAGTTACTTATTTTAGATGGATGATTTGGGATTTAGGATGTAGAATGGATGAGGGAACTAGAAATTATGTCAGTACCAACCTGGGATTTTTCAATGTGTCTTTATTTTGGGTTTTTTTAAATACTTGACACAAATATGACATGACATATTCACTGCTTTAGGTTTGAATATTTGTTTTCATATTTTGGATTCATGATGTGATGCTTTGTTTTATATTGGTTTTATTATTCTCTTGGTTATTGAAATTTATCATTTGGATATTTTTTTATTGATTTGTTCTGTTTTGATGCTTTTATAAAGAGGTTATATTATCCCCATTATACTTATTATACCCTCAATGCTAGTCAGAAACATCTAATATATAGGGAGGCACACCTGGGGTCACGTTGTGAACCATCTTGGGGAACAAGTGTGTCACACCTAGGTTAGGATGTTATAAAGTGGTATCAAAAGAGTTTTAATTTCTATTAAGTTGTCTTAATATTTAGAAAATGCTGATAGGAGAATTGGATGTGTCAGTTCTTGTTCATGAGCCCATTCATGGGAGAAGCTAACCCATGTGTAGGGGAAAACCTAAGTACCCATGTTGGGATTGTTTCTCTTGATGTTTTATATTACAGTTGATTTTTTTCCTTGAGTGATGCACTTTTTTGTGATGTTATTTGTTCCATGATGTTTCACTCATGGCCTGGTATGGTAGGAGGGCTTATTATACATGCATCATTCTAGGCACTCAGGATTTCATGTGACATGTATCATTTTAGGCATGCATGGAAAAGTAGGTTTTGGGTTAGTTGTTGAAATTAAAATTATTTTCTTTATTAGAGTAATTTTAAAATAAATAGTTCCTAATAATGAATTTTTATGGTTTAAATGATTCTAATTATGGTAATTTGAAATGAAAAAATGGGTGTCTAATGGTAAACTTGGAAATATGAAAGTTTTTTACACTATGTTATCCACAAACCAAGAAAGGGATGGTTGAGGGTCCTGATAGTGGTTCAATTTTTACTATGTGGTGGAAAATAGGGAATGAATTGTTATAGCCTTATGTGAATTCCTATTATAAATGTGATAATGATGTGTTATGTATCTTAATATGAGGGTTGAAATTATAGATACATGCCTATATGATAACATTTATTTATAGGAAGACAAAAGGACATGGATGGAAATGTTCCTCCTATAGCAGAATCAGTGGCTCCGATAGTTCCAGGTGAAGGAGCTAGAGATAAGTTCCGTGAGAAATTTTTTCACTTTATGAAGTTCATGGATAGAGACCTAGGGAGGGTTGTGAGGAATATGTCTGTCTTGACATGGGATTTTTAGTTCCATAACTATACGACCATCACCAGAGATGGTGGACCTGATGTAGATATGTTTTGGATTGAGTATATCAAGATAATCCTTGACCATTTTGAGACTACTATAGATAATAGAGTCAAGTTGGATACCTATATGTTTTAAAGAACATAAAAGCACTGGTGGGATATTCAGTCCTAGTATGATTAGTTGGAGAACAAGGTATGGAATGGCTTCTATGAGAATTTCCTAGTACACTTTTACCCATATACACTCAGGAAGGAAAGGGAAGTATAGTTTATGAGGTTCTCCTAAGGGAGTATGTTCGTAATGGACTATGCTTTTCACTTCACCAACATTCATCACTTTCTCCCAGTACTATAAGGGGATGAGGAAACTATGTAAAAATGTTTCCAGGATCGACTCAAATGTGATATTATGTCCCAAGTGAACATATTTTGGATGAATTTTTTTTCTTGAGGTGGTGAATCAGGATATCATTTTTAAGTGAAACTTGAAGGAGGATTCCTGTGAAATGTATGTGGTTTCTACTAGAGGAAATGGAGGTATATCTTTCTAGATTATAAAGTTTCAGTATGAGAATGTCAACCGAGTAGATGGAAAATAAATTAGCTTGGGATAAGGATCAGTTACCCAAAGTAGTAACCAAATTTACTTCCATAAATATGGTAGGTTGGATCAATTTCATATCTAGTGACCATGAATACCAGTGGAGTGCCAATACTATAATAGGATGGGTCACTTATAAAGGTATTGTAGAAACCCTCAACTTATGGGTAATGAAGGAGGGTATTGGCCGAATTAGAGTATTGGAAGTGGGTATTCTACCTCATACCAGTGTAGAAACTAAAGTTTTACTTGAAATGGAACTGGAAGAAGTGGATATGGTGCTTTAGAGAAAGAGTGCCCGTATCATCAGAGTAGTGAAACTAAAGGGACTCAGACTGAATCACATGGTAGAGGTTAAGGAAGTTACATACAATTCAGCCTACATTTGTGGATAAAAATATAGAGACTTCAGTAGTCAGAGGTAATATTATTAAAGTATATATGATTTCTATAGATTTATTTGATGCTCTATCATCTCACTATTTTATATATTATCATCTTGTTAGTGGTTTGAGTCTTATGGTGGAGTTCATGAGTGGGTCTATGATGATCGAAATACGATTTAGAGCATAGTCATGGGAAATCTGTTTATACAAGGGGTGTTCTCTCATGGTTGGTAAGTATAATTTTCTTTTTGATCTTTAAATACTTGAATTGGAATATTTTGACTTGATTTTTGATATGGAATAGTTGGTGTTGTATCGATCCTACATTGATTTTTACAATAGGAGAGTAACCTTTACGTCTCATGATGGAAACTATTATGTTCACCATGGATAATGGTATATCATATTAGGACACGTAGGGACAATTTATTAACAACTGGGGGAGATCATTGTGTAGTCTTCAAGTCTTTTTATGGATAACAGGGGTGTGAATCATGATGTATTTTGAATTTTCATGGATCAGTTTTAGGTTTTGTTTCCTAATGACTTCTCAGGACCTCCACCTAAGAGGTATTTTGAGTTTAGAATTGACCTCATTCCTAGAGTTGAATCAGTCTCCATTCCACCTTATCGAATAACACCAAAAGGGATTTAGGAACTTAAGGATCAGTTGGAAGAATTGATTGATAAAGGATTGATCCATCCAAATATGTCACCCTTGGGTTATCTAGTTTTGTTTTCTAATAAGGTTGATAGGATGTTACATTTATATATTGATTACCAAAAGTTGAATCGAATGACAGCGAAGAACCGATATCCTCTTCCTCACATCAATGATCTTTATGACTAGTTTAGGGGTTCTTCCGTGTTATCAAAGATTGACTTGCGATCAGGGTATAATCATACAAGAGATCGACCTTATGATATACCATGGAATGCTTTCAGAAGTAGTTATGACCTTTATGAGTTTCTCATGATGCCTATCAGGATGAAAAATACCCTGGTAGTGTTTATGGCATTGATGAACTGAATCTTCCACCTATACCAATATCATTTTGTAGTTTTTTATGGATAACATATTGGTGAACTCCAAGACTCATGATGATCATTACCAATATCTTGAAATCATCCTAAGTACATTGAGATATCATCACCTATATGCCAAGATATCTAAGTGTCAATTATAAATTGATAGTTTATATTTCTTGGTAAACATCATCTCTGAGAATGGTGTGTTAGTGGACACATAAAACTTTTATGCAGTGGTTTCTTGGGAGTAACCCAATAATTTTTTCAATATCTAATGTTTTTTTGGGGTTAGTGGGTTTTCATCGATTTTTTATCATGTAATTTTCCCATTTAAAAGCATCAACTTTAGGCTTGACCAAGAAAGGGATCAAGTTTGAATGTTTTATATCTTGTGAGAATTCATTCCAAAGAGTTGAAGAAGTTTTTGACTACCATATTGATATCGATCTTACCAGATCTATTTATATAGTATAACATGTTTTTTAATGTGTTAGGGATAATAATTAGGGTACTTTTGATGCAGGGAGATTGAGTTATGGTATATGGGTTATAGAAGTTAAGGTCACATGAACAAAATTACTCTATGCACAATATTGAGTTAGATGTAGTGGTTTATGGCATAATGTTTTGATGAAATTATCTATTTGGTGAAAATTTTACTATGTATAATGACCAAAGAAACTTAAATAAAATATTTTCATAGTGATAACTAAGTCTCTAAAAATGGAGGTGGTTCGAGTATATTCAGTATTTTTTACTTTATTCTAGAATATACATCCAGGAAAGGAAATAGTGTTACTAAAACTTTGAGTAGAATGATAGAGAATCAGGTAGTTTGGGAGTCTAGTTCTATGTGGAAGATGATGAACCTGCTGGATGAGATGCATAATGAGGTTCAGGAGGTCTAGAAGAAGATAAAATTTGTATACTTATAAAATGAGTCCACACTTCTGAGATGGATCGATGATATCTAGTATGAGTATCTGAAGTGTTTGTACTTGAGGGAAATCTTTAAAGGTGGGGATTCACCTTTTGATTGAACTATAAATGAGGATAAGATCATCTATGGAAGGAACCATGTAATTGTTCCTACATGTATGAATGAGGATATGATGCATGACCTTCATGACACAAAGTGGGCGGTGTATCCTAGTTTGACCAAAATGTATTGTAACCTACATCGATGATATTGGTGGTCAGACATTAAAAAGTAGATAAAAAGTTTTATGAAATTATGATACACCTATAGTAGGTGAAGGATGAGCATAAAAAACTAGGTGGTTTTCTATATCCATTTACCATTCTATAATGGAAGTGGGACAATGTCACTATGGAATTTATAGTTGGTCTTATAAGGATCCCTCTGAAAAATGATTCAATATGGGTGATTGTGGATCGGTCAACAAAATTATCCCATTTCTTTCCTAATTGGGATAATTTTACCATGGAATATTTTGGTGAGATGTTTGTTCAGAAGATAGTCTATTTGCATGGGGTGACACAAAGTATAGTTTCAAACCATAACTCACACTTAACTTCAATCTTTTGGTCAGGCTTAAAAAGGAAGTTGGTTACCTAGGTGTTTATGAGTACATATTTCCACCCACAAATAGATGAGCAATTAGAGTGTACTATCTAGGTGTTAGAGGACATGCTGGGAAAACACATCCTTGATTTTGGTGTGTCTTGGGAGAAAAAATTAGTGCTTGTTGAGTTCTCTTATAACAACAGTTATCAGGTGACTATCCATATGTCACCATATGAGGCACTTTATGGTAGGCCATACACATCACATTTAGGATGGACTGAGGTAGGATATTTCGAGTTTTTGGGGCTAAGTATCATGTAGGAGACATCAGAGAAAGTTCAGATAATTTTGAAAGTATGAATATGGATTAGAGTGTGAAGAATCTGTAAACTGATAAACATCGTTGACCCCTTGAGTTTATAATGGGTTATAGTTTGTTCCTTTGAGTGACAACGGGATTGGGTCAATGTAGTATTTGGAGGTTGGGAATGTTGGCACCTAATTTTATTAAAACATTTGAGATTATGGAGAGAATTAGGTAAATTGTATAATAATTGGATCTTCCACAGAGTTATAGTGAAATGCACTATGTTTTTCATGTGTCACAGATTTGATAGTATCACTCTAACCCTTCTCATGTAATTGATGTTGATGATGTTGATCTTGAGGTAGATGTATCCTTTGAGGAGAATTAGATTCATGTTTTGTATCACAGTGAGAAAGTCTTATGGGTAAAGACCATGATAGTAGTATAAGTATTGTGGAAACATGCCATGTTCAGGAGGAAACATGGGTTAGGGAATCATATATGCAGATTTAATGGTCTGACCATATCACCTCAGAGGCTTAGTGATGCATAGGGGTACAAATTGAGTATTAGATGTTATAAGGTGGGGATATTGTAAGATCCTGACATTTTTAGAGATGCATCATACTTGTTTTTAGGTACCTTTTATCCTTATTTTTATCATATTTTTATTGGATATTGTATCAAGTGATTTTGGGTGAGTTTTGGAAACATTTGGAGGGGTTCTGGGTAGTGTACGATTGGATCAAGGTTTTACAAAACCACGTGTCTACCCATAGAAAAGTGTGCATCCTAAACAGAGAGGAATTTCATAGTTGGAACATGGTTTGTCAAACTATGTTCCACTTAAGAGAAACCATGCAACCTAGATAGTATGGGAAATAGGTTTGGAAAATAGTGAACCTCCACCTAGGAAACCAAATACGTGAAATTTAATCCCCCCAAAAATTTTATTAGAATTACCAAACCCCATGTCTTTACCCATAATCAACTTGGATAGACCTAAAATTTTTTCCATTGATTTTGGAATCTTCCGAGATGATTCTAAATCTCCAAAAACTCATTCTGATGCAAACAAAAGATCTGATTGAAGGATTCGAACCCTCTTCTAGTATGTAATTTATTCTCATTGTTTTCCTTTATCTCTCCCATATTTTAATCTTATTTTGTAGGGATGATTTCCTCCATTGGATACAGTTTTAGATATAAGTTTTTATGAATATAGTTTATTTGGATCTTGATCATATGTTTTGATCATAGATCTCATTTTCCATTGTGAATTGGACCATTCCACATCAAAATGTGGGTTACAGGTTAGTGAGAATTCCTCACCAATCATGAGGTAGGTTGTCTAATTGTAAATTCCAATTTTCTTGATTATAATTGGGTGTATTTAATTGGGAAATTTCAATTTACACATTAATAAATTGGATTTTATTTTAAATTGAATTTTATTTTAAATTAAATTAATTAATTGATTTCCCATTTGATTATGATAACCTTCATGAATCCCATTGGACCCGTTGGAGATGATGAGACCATCTTGAGGGAAACCTGGGGTGAACTAAATATCGTTGAATGATAATCTTAAAATGTAAAAAGGGTAATAATAGGTTTATATATTTGAATTAAATCCTTGATGCATGGTTTATTAATAGGAATATGAAATTGATTGAATAATGGGTCATGTAAATTGTTGATAAATGGTTTATTAATGTGGAACCATGATATGTGAAGTTTTTTAATGATGTGAACACTGAGTTTTGGGTCTTGGACTTCTACTAAAAATACCTATGGGGTTCTATAATGCTATTCTTGGCCCAAAATATATATAAATATATTTATTTTATGTTATCATTGAGTTGTGGGACAGGGACTACTACTCGAAATACCCATGTGGTTCTAGACTACCTCTCTAGGCATCAATGTTTGAATGTGAAATTGAAATTAAATGAATAATATAAAGACCAATAATGAATGATCTATGAAAATTATATATTATATGGTTCAAAATATGACATGGGATGAATTTGGTATGATTGGTTTGTGGGTCACCATGAACTTGGGGGCCTATATGGTTAATTAAAGAATAATAAATGTGAAATATTTTTATTTTATAAATTGTTACTTATTGTTTATTCCAATGAATACACTGTTATAGACTAGATATTTATTTAGACACTTTTAGTGGTGGTCTACTGATTTTTTACTCCCACCCTACTCAAACTACTTGATCAGTACCTGAATAGGCTTCATGTTTGTAGGACATTATAAGGGAATGAGACCTCTTTTATATGGCTGAGTTGGGATTTGATATGGAGCATGGATGAGTGGACCAAAAAGATGTTAGAACCTACTTTGGAGTTATCAATGTGTCTTTATTTTGGGTTTTCTTTAGACACCTGACACTAATATGACATGAAATATTTATTTCTTTGGTTTTGGATATTTCTTTCCTATTTTTGGATTTATCATGTTATTCTTGGTATTTTTTCAGTTTTGGTATTATCATGGATATTTATTGATATGATTTGGATATTTTTTTATCGATTTATGATGTTTTTATACTTTGATAAAGAGGTTATAGTATCCCAACATTACATAGTAGACACTCACTACAAGTTGGCAGCCTTTGGAGTATGGGGTGGTGCGAATAAGTTCACATGGTGAACTGGCTCGGGGCACTAGAATGTGGCACCTGGTTCAGGACATTACACTAGAGAAGATATTTATCCTTGAATAAAATTATAAACTTTGTTTCCTTCTTGGAATTACCTTTTTTGAATCAATTTATCATAAACATAATTTGATTTCACCTTATAAAATAGTGATTTATCATATGATTCCCTTCTTATCTCTTCAAGTTCCACCATCTATACCTTCCACTACTCTCCATCCATTCCAAAATCTAGGTTAAATATTTTTACATACCAATAGTCATTGTGTTGTATCTCAATCGACATGTGATAGTAATTTTGATAAATAATTCTATAGGTATACATACCTAAGGGGTTTTTGTAGGTAGTTCTATAAACCCACAGTAAATCCTCTAATTTCTTACTCTAATATCTATGGTTGGGCTACAATATTTTCTACAAAATCCATTTAGATTCTCTACTGGACTTCTTAGCCAGAAAATTTTCTATGGGTGGTGAGAAATTGAGGTATTATGGTTCACTATAGATTTATTTATAAGATATTCTATTTTCTTATTATAGAAGTGGGTTCCATGGTCACTGATTATAGCTAGATTTATTCCAAACCTATAAAAAATATTTTCTTCTAGAAACTCGTTTGTAGTTTTTGAATCATTAGTTTGAGTAGATTTTTATTCAACCCATTTAGAAACATATTCCACTACCAATAGTATGTTAGAAAATACAAATGACATAGGAAAATGGCCATGAAATCTATTCCCAAAAAAAATAAAATATTTTACAGAAAATAAAAGGTCATTGGGGAATTTCATGACTATTGTAAATTATACCGGTGATCTGGAAATTTAAATAGATTTCAAAAAAATCATGTAAATATTTGAAAATTAATGTCCAAAACAATCTAAATTCTAAAACTTTTCTTGTAGTTAACTGAGGCCTAAAATGGCCTAAATTTTCTTGTGTGTGGAAAAAAGAAATCATAGATTTAATTTAATCATTGGGGATATAACTCCTAATTATTTAGAAATTTAAAATTTTCAATTAATATGGATCTATCCATATATAATATTTTTATTAATTTTTCAATTTAGCAGCTTGATGTTTCGAAAAGAAGGAGGGAGCCACTGATGTGACCATAAAATTCACTATGTCAGCAAAATAAGGAACTTGGGTGAGGTTGTATAGTTATTCACTAGAAAATTAATCATACAAATTTGTTTTAGTTATTAATTATACCTTTACAGTGTGAGGTATCCAACTCATGTGGTATGCTACTATATTGTCATAGACCTTTATATCCTTGATCTTTGGGACAAACTATTGCAGTACCAAAGTCTATCTCACTATTTTGTTATTTTCATCATATTTCTTGATCAAATATCTTAATGATGCATGATCATAATAAATAGTTACTATACTCCCTATAATATATAAATTAAATTTTTCTAAATCTACAACAATAGATAAAAAATAATTCCCTATTTTTGTTTATTTAACCTGAATAGTGTCAAGTGTGTGGGATGTATAACTTATCACTTATGAGAGTCCATCAATAATTTTGGATAGTAAAACCCCTATAAATATATTGGAATCATTACATATAACATAAAGGGGTTACCCAAGTTTGGTGGATAGATTATGAGGGTAGTGGTCAAATATTCTTTTAATCTATCAAAATTTTTCCTGCACAAGTCATCAAAGAAAAAATCAGTTTCTTTATTGAGTAGATTAGTTAGGGGAAAATAGTTTTTTTGAAGTCCCTAACAAACCTTATTTAAAATCCAACATGTCCTAGAAATAATCTAATGTGTCTCATAGTTATGGGGTAAGGTAGTGTAGAGATGGATTTAACCCTGTACTTATCCACTTCAATTCAGTCCTTAGAAATTATATAACCCAAAACATTTCGATTTTATATCATAAAATGGAACTATTCAAAAATTTAAAATAGTTTTTTCTCAATACTTATTTTTAACAAATTTTCCAAACATTCTAGACAACTTTGATAACTAGTTCGATATGCAGTGAATGTCACGACCCGTCCTCGGGGCCCATGCCGTGACTACCCCAAGCCCGCCTTCCATAGGTCAGGGGCTGGTGACTAGCACAAAAGGTGAATTCACGATAAAAGGGAAGGAATTTCCTTTAAAATTGTAACAAAAATAGTCTGAACACAAGCATTAGAAACAAAAAGTACTAAAATAGAAAAGAAAAGTGTGCTGAAAGTAAGTGGCCCAATATACAAACCCAACTGAATAACAAGTATAAGTACAAGTAAAAAAGGAAAACAGCTCCTGAATCATCCACTGGGGAATCCTACCTAAAGGGTAGGTATAGAACTCGAACACTCGTCCCCGAGGTACGTCCCGTCTAGTCTAGCTCCGAGCAGCCTCCCGTCTATCACCCTCAGCATCGATCACTACTGACCGTCATCTTCACTGAACACAACAAGGTGTGGGTGAAGACCGTGCAGGTGTGAGTATAACAATACTCAGTAGGGGACCCCGAGACCCCCGAAGGTCTCCCAAAATACACTAAGGATAAACCACATAAGTAAGATACAATCACAAAGTATCAACCAACCTTACTTAGGTATATGCCCATACATATACCTAAGTTACCAATCATAGTACGACTTCAAATCTCGAGCCCAAGCACAACTCAATCCACAAAGGAAGTAAAGTAAATCACAATAATGATAATGGTTGAAATACAATACTCATCTCACACAGGTAACATATTTTGTAGAGTGATAGAGATGATCAAATGTAGTAACTGATTCATCTAAGCTGTCGGACCCACACAGGATACTGGACCAGCTAATATGTCAGACCCACAAAGGATACAAGATCAAATATTCTGTCAGACCCACATAGGATCCAAGAAAAGAAGATAGAACTATTGGACCCACAGAGGATCTAGGTACAGTAGTCATCGCTGTCGAACCCATGGAGGATCCCGATACAGTAGTCATCAGTGTCGAACCCACAGAGGATTCTGGTATAGAAGTCATCACTGTCGAGCCCATAGAGGATCCTGTTACAGAAGTTATTGCAGTCGCAGCCAGCCCTAGGGTTTTCGCACACAACACGCTCGATTTCGGAAGGGTCTACTCCTCGAGCCAAGTTTCGATATATCAACTACCACGTCGTCCCAAGTTGATGTATCCCGAAGGTCCACCACATCATAGGGGGATAAACCAAACAAAATGTGTCCAAGACACTAAGTACAAGATGACTAAGCCTTTTACCAAATAGTACACGGCGTGTTGGAATATGGTACACGCCATGTAGTCAGTCCTCGGGTGCTACCCGTGTTGAAAGGATGGTCATGTCGGAAAGTAAGTACACGATGTGTGGTATGGTTACACACCATTTCCATGCAACTGGGTCGGCTCCATGTATGCTAGCCATGTGCCTGTACACGGGCTCAACCCGTGTTCGCCAAACCGTGTAACTGGTACACAGGGTAGCCCATGCCACTGGCCATGCTTGGCTGTGTGGTGGAGTACATACCCGTGTACTCCGCCCCGTGTCCGTGTATCCCCAGGATACACGCCGAGTCCCAAGAAGCCGCTTCTGCCTTTCTGTGAAGAGAATACACACCGTGCCTCTTGGCTGTGTATTGCTGCCCGGGTCCGTGTATTTCCCAGAATACATTCCATGTCTCGTGAAGTCTCCTCTATCATTCTGTGTGGAGAGTACACATCGTGTGATCAGGGTCACACGCCGTTTTTTACATGTCTATCGTCCGAAACTAAAGCCACAGAATGCTTGTACTACACAACGTGTTTCTTTGAATTATATGCCGTGTATTCTGGAATTTTCCAAAAATGATGCCTCTTGCCAGCACGCCTCTCCTGATGCCCGTTCTCCATTCTGATGGACCGATCACCACGAAACCGTAGAAATTAGGTTTCCTCAATGTTCCGAAGTCATATCCGGTGTTTTTGGGCCTCTGATCGGCTCCGAAAACACGATTTGATTGACCCTCTCGAAGAACGGTCGAAGAACAATACTACCCGTTCCGGTCCGATCTATCACCTGCTATCGTTGCCGCACCTCCGCTAGGTCATCATGATGTTGGGTCTTCATTCCGGGATCGTTGCGTCGCAAAATTATCCTGCAATGATCCTTTTTTCATCACCCCTGAAGAACGCGAAGAACACACCACAAGAAAAAAAATACGGTGGAGGAATCAGTTTGTGTTAGTTTGGTCCAGTTCCTCCACTTTTGTTTGATAGAAAGAGGTTCATGTGCAATAAAATAACTTATGAAGAACAAGAATAACGTTGATCATTCAACACACCCCTACCTTGTAATCAGTGATCGCTTTTTGGAGTTACGGGAAGGAGGCGTCATTCCGTTAACGTCGGGGGGCATCCGAGGAAGAAGCGTCGTCAGCATTCTTCACGGGCGGCTCCTCCTCCTTTAGCTTAGCTGAAGATCGAGGATTGTGTTCTTCGTTATTCGGAGATGAGGAGCATTCTTCATTGGGAGGATATCGTTCTTCCAAGAGTTCTCCCAAAGCTCTCCACCAAAGAGAAACACAAACCCAACCCAAAATAAAATAATAGCCCACTATTATTTTATTATTTCCATGCCACCAAATAGAATTCAAAAGAATTCAAATCACTTTAAATTAATTAATTGGCATTAATTAATTATTAGGTTTTCTGGAACCATAATGGGGAAGTCCAAGAGTATCCCCCATTTATGGGGAGCTCAAGGGGTTTAAAGGGGGTTAGAGAGTTCGGGTGGGTCCTACCTAAACAATCCTCCAAAGGGAGGTTATGTGCGGGTGGGCCCACCACTAACCTCCTATTGGAGGTTTTAACCACCAATTCAAACAAAAATATGTTACAAATATTTTTATTTAATTTAATTAGAAAACCCCAAAATTAACTTCCTCTCTTGATAAAACGTAACTGCAGTAAAGGTATCTTTAAGAGAATAACGACGTTGCGAGTTCAATGGTGTCCTTAGATTTCAATTCTGAGCACCGATTCAAAAGATATAAAATCACGCACGTACATTTACTGAACGTACTTGAACAAAACTTCAGAAATTGATTCCAAGCACACCAGGCCTCAGAATCAGATGCCGTCAGAAACTATGGACTCATAAAATTCCCATGTATAAAAAAACTTTCCACAGGAATTATGGGTCTTTACATTCTCCCCAACTCAGGGATTTATATCTCCATAAGCTACAACTCACACTAAGGAAACAAATGGGGGTACTGAGCACGCATCTGAGCCTCTTTCTGCCATGTGATCTCCTAGAGGTTCCCGTGCTTCCAGCAAACGCGCACTAGAGGAATCAACTGCCCACATAGGACCCACTCCTGTCAATCCTCAATCTCCATTGGAACCTCCATGAATGTTGCCCCATCATCAATGTGAATCTCCCTGTGGTCAATGATGTGGGTTGGTTTGTGCACATATCTCCTCAGCTGAGATACATGGAAGACGTCATGCTCCCGGTGTAACTGCAGTGGAAGAGCCAAGAGGTAAGCCACCTCGCCTACCCTACTAAGGACCTAGAAAGGTCCGATAAATCATGGAGATAACTTTCCGCCTCGCCAAATATCCATAGGCCTTGTCAAGGTGAGACTCGTATAAAGACATGGTCACCATACTTGAACTCCTGTGGTCTCCGTCTCCTATGAACATAGGACTTCTGCCTGCTCTGTGCAGTCTTCATCCGCTCCTGGATGATCTGCACCTTCTCCATCTTAGCCTTCACCATCTCTAGTCCTACAAGTGCTGAATCCCCTAGGTCAATCCAACACAGAGGTGATCTGCAAGGTCAGTTGTAAAGTTCCTTGTAAGGTTCCATCACAATGGTAGAGTGGTAGCTGTTGTTATACGCAAACTCGACCAAGGGTAAGTGATCCTCCCAGCTACGACCGAAGTTGAGGATGCATGAACGGATGATTTCCTCGAGAGTTTGAATGGTCCTCTTAGTCTGAACATCCGTCTGAGGATGGATGGTGGTGCTCAAGCGAAGCTACATCTCGAAATACTCCTACAAACCCTTCCATAGCCGAGAACTGAAACACACATCTCAATCAGAGACAATCATCGATGGAACACCATGATGTCGTACGATCTCCCATACGTAGAGGCGTCCTAGGCTCTCTACTAAACCCTGCTCTCTGATCAGTAGGAAGTGGGCCGACTTGGTGAGTTGGTCAATAATCACCTAGATAGAATCATGTCCTCTAGATGTACATGGAAGTCCCGTCACAAAATCCATGGATATCCCATCCCACATCCACTATGGGACCTCTAAGGGCTGAACCAAGCCTGCTGGAACTTGGTGCTCCGCCTTCACTTGTTGACAAGTGAGGCATCGAGGGAAAAACTCTGCTACTACCTTCTTAATACCTGGCCACTAGTGCTATCGTCATAGGTCCTAATACATCTTCACCACTCTTGGATGTATCGCTAAAGGAGATGTGTGGAACTCACTCAAAACTTCCTCCTGAAGTGAAACTGGTACCATGGTACGTCCTCTGAAGAGAATGACGTGCTCCTCACCTTCAGAACATTTATCAGGTGCCTTACCTTTGGATATCTTAGCACGTCATGTCTCACAGTCAACGTCCCCATGCTGTGCCTCTATGACTCACTAGAGAAGTGGAGGAGTGATTGTGAGAGACTGCAGAAAGGCTGCCCCATCTCTATCCTCAAAGGATATATACAACGCGGATAGCTGCTCTGTCACCTCTCTTAGTAGCTGAATGCCTGATCTCCTACTAAGAGAATCTACTACAATGTTCCTCTTCCCAGGAGTATAGACTATCTCAAAGTCATAGTATTGGAGGAACTCGAGCCATCGTCGCTGTCTCAGGTTCAGGTCCTTCTGTGAGAAGATGTACCTGAGACTATGGTGGTCAGAGTAGACTATAAAAATCTCTCCAATCAGATAGTGCTGCCACCTCTTCAAGGAAAAGAACACTTCTTCTAACTCTAGGTCATGGGTAGCATAGTTCTTCTCGTTCTATCTCAACTTCCAAGATCCATATATGATCATCACTCACTATTTCATTAGGACACACCCGAGTCTGGTTCCTGATGCATCACAATATACTACGTACCCTACGCCCTCCTCTGGAAGGCTCAAGATGGGTGCACTAGTCAACCTCTGCCTCAGCTCCTGAATTCTCTACTAGCATATCTCTGACCACATGAAGGGTTTCCCCTTCTTCATCAATGTTGAATGCGGTTCTGAAACTCTATAGAAATTTGGCACAAATATCCGATAGTACCCAGCCAGTACCAAAAAACTCCGAACATCTATCACACTCCTGGGTAGATCCCAAGAAAGTACTGCCTCGATCTTCACTGGATCCACTGCAACTCTAGCCTCTGAGATGACGTGTCCCAAGAAGTGAACCTCTCGAATCCAAAACTGGCACATCAAGCGTTTACCATAAATCTAGTGCTGTCGAAGTGTGTATAGTACTACCCGAAAATGGTAGGCATGATCCTCCTAAGTAGTCAAGTAGATCAGTATGTCATCGATGAAGACTATGACAAAGTGATCGAGGTAAGTCTGGAATATCCTGTTCATGAGACTCATGAACACTACTGGAGCATTGGTTTCACTGAAGGGCATAACCAAGAACTCATAGTGGCCATACTGACACCTGAAGGCCGTCTTCTGCACATCCTCGTCTCGAAATCTAAGCGGGTGATAGCTTGACCTGAGGTCTATCTTCGAGAACCATCGTGCTCCCTTGTGCTGATCAAAGAGGATGTCAATCCTAGAGAGTGGGTACTTGTTCTTCACGGTCACCTGGTTCATGCGACGGTAGTCAACACACAGTTGTAAGCTCCCATCCACCTTCTTGGTGAACAAAATCGGAGATGCCCAGGGTGAAACACTAGGTCAGATAAATCCCTTCCCCTGCAAGTCCTCCAGCTATACCCGCACCTCACAAAGCTCAGCGGGAGCCATCTGATATGCTGGAGTAGATATCGGTGCTGTCCTGGGGTACAGGTCAATTTATAAGTCTACCTATATGCGAGGAGGTAGTCCTGGAACGTCGTCCGAGAAAACATCCATGTACTGATCCACCACAACAGGAAAACTCAGACTCTGTACATCAACCTCTATGAGGATGAGACTAGCCAACTGATGTGTGATCGGCTGCCCCCTCTTCTGTGTAAGTCCATCCTGCACTTCTAAGGCTCCCTTCTCACTAGTGAAGGTGAACCTGGTCCCATCCATGCAGATACACCGCACTTTGCACCTAATACAGTCAATCTGATCATGAACTGTGGATAACCAGTCCATACCCAAGATGACATCGTAAGGCCTTGACGTCACTATGAGGAGATCCCAATAGAAGATCTTGCCTCCTAGAGTAAGCTCACACTGCTGACACCAATGCGTAATTGTTGAGTCTTCTCCCGTAGGAGTCTCTAGCCGTAAAGATCAAGCCAATGGCTCCATCGGAATCTCCGATCTCCGAACGAGGGAAGTGGAAATAAAATAATGAATTGCACCTGTGTCTATAAGTACTATATCAAGTATGGAGTAGACACAGATAGTACCTCGAATCACCTCAGGTGCGTCGTGGTCATAGGCCTCGACTTCCTGGAGCTAAGCCCGACTATGTCCTCCAGCTCCCTGTGGTCAAGGTGGACCTCCTGGTGGTGGTGGTGGTAGAGCCTCGAAACGTCGTCCACCACCCATTTCTCAGCTAGCTCCTATGCCACGTCTGCCTTCTCCCGAAAGACCACCACAGTTGATCATCTGACTCTTCCTAAGAGGCCCCTCTAATGTCTTCTACTCATCTACATGGTGGGTCAGGCAGTCTCGAGCCATGTGACCCTGCCTTCCGCATGCATAGCACTGCCTACTCCTCATATAACTAGCTCTGTATCGTGTGGCCCACACAATCGAACCTGTATCCTGGGGTCGCCCACCTGATGGCCTAGACCTCTTTTACTTCTGTGACATCTGTGTACTTCCATCTGCAGAAGATTCCACTGTGTGTCACCCTATGGTGGGTCTCGCTGCTGGTGACTGCTCAGCGAGAAAAATATCTACTAGAAGGGCTCGCTCCAGCACCCACGCCTGTGTTGGGATGCTGAGGGGGATCATCGAAGCCCTGATCTCATGCTTGAGTCCCTGCTCGAAGGTCCGGGTCTGGAAGAATGGGTCCCATACCATATCCGTGGAGTAGTGAGAGAGGTCAGTGAACCTCGCTGAGTACTGAGCTACTGTCATGCCGCCCTACTATAGATGAAGTAACTCCTGAATCCACACCGCATGAAGGGTGGATGGAAAAAACTCTGAGTGGAAGAGACCCTCGAAGTCTGTCCAGAGTAAAGATGCCTCGTCATGCACCTGGAGCATCAGGATCCACCATCTGTCTATTGCTGCATGTAGGAGACTCGCGACAAGGATCACCATGGGGTTGGCTGGTGTCCCTACCAATCTGAAAACTCTCACGACAGCCTCTAGCCAATCCTCACCTACATGTGGGTCCGTCTCTCCCCGGAACCTGGGAAACCTTTAGCACTGGAACTCATGCAATGCACTCATATGATGTGCACTCTTTGCTACTAGAGCTCGTGGTATCAGTGGCCCAGTGGGTAGTGGTACCGCTGATACCTCCACTGTGATAGGACCCTGCACTGAGGCCTCGTCGCTCGGTGGGATACCATCTCGTACGTAACTTAGAACCCTAGCTGGATACCTTCGTGGGTCCATCCTGAAAAGAAACAGGTGTTCCATGGTTAACATAGTATACCTGTTGAGCTGACACAAAGTAATCACAAAGAAAACTTTTTCAAAGGAAACACACATGCAATCAGTGTTTTCGTGTAGTGAGTCGGAGATCAGAAGTTAGAGTCCTAGTGTATGGATATGTTGGCCGCCGCACCAACATCGGTTTCACTAAACTGATAACCACACCCAAAACACTTAACACTATTTCTATTAAAAGAATCAAAGTCCAAGTTCTATGGTAGAACCGACTCCTTTGATACCAATTTTTCATGACCCGTCCTCAGGGCCCGTGCCGTGACTACCCCAAGCCCGCCTTCTATAGGCCAAGGGCTGGCGACTAGCACCAAAAAAGAATTCTCGATAAAAGGGAAGGAATTAACTTTAAACCTATAACACACCCATTCTGAACATAAGCAGTAGAAAAAATAAGTACTAAAATAGAAAAGAAAAGTGTGCTGAAAGTAAGTGGTCCAGTATACAAACCCAACTGAACAACAAGTAAAAGTACAAGTAAAAAAGGAAAACAACTTCTGGATCATCCACCGGGGAATCCTACCTTAAGGGTAGGAATAGAACTCAAACACTCGTCCCTGAGGTACGTCCCGTCTAGTCCAGCTCCGAGCAGCCTCCCGTCCATCACCCTCAGCCTCGACCACTACTGACCTTCATCTGCACAGAACACAACAAGGTTTGGGTGAAGCCCATGCAGGGGTGAGTATAGCAATACTTAGTAGGGGACCCTGAGACCCCTGAAGGTCTCCCAATATCCACTAAGGATAAACCACAGAAGTAAGATACAATCATGAAGTATCAACCAACCTTACATAGGTATATTACCATACATATACCTAAGTTACCAATCACAGTACGACTCCAACTCTCGAGCCCAAGAACAACTCAATCCACAAAGGAAGTAAATTCAATCACCATGATGATAATGGTTGAAAGAAAAGTCTCAGCTCACAAAGGTATACATATTTTGTAGAGTGATAGAGATGATCGGATATAGTCACTGATTCATCTAGGCTGCCAGACCCACACATGATACTATACCAGCTAAGCTGTCAGACCCACACAGGATATAGGATCATCTATTTTTTCGGATACACACAGGATCCAGGAACAAAAGTTAGAACTATCGGACCCACAGAGGATCCTGGTATAGTAGTCATCGCTGTTGAACCCACGGAGGATCCCGGTACAGTAGTCATCACTATCAAACCCATGGAGGATTCCGGTATAGAATTCATCGCTGTCGAACCCACGACGGATCCCGGTACAGAAGACATCATAGTCACAACCAGCCCTAGGGTTCCCGCATACAACATGCTAGATTCCGGGAGGGTCCACTCCTCGAGCCAAGTGTCGATAAATCAAATACCACTTCGTACCAAGTTGATGTATCCTGAAGGTCCACCATGTCATAGGGGGATAAACCAAACAAAACATGTCCAAGACACTGAGTACAAGATGACCAAGCCTTTTACCAAACAGTACACAGTGTGTTGGAATATGGTACATGCTGTGTAGTCAGTCCTCGGGTACTGCCCGTGTACAATAGCCCGTGTCGAAAGGTAGGTCATGTAAGAAAGTAAGTACACAGCGTGTGGTATGGTTACACACCGTGTACATGAAACTGGGTTATCTCCGTGTATGATGGCCATGTTCCCGTACATGACCTCAACTAGTGTTCTCCAAACCGTGTAACTGGTACATGGTGTAGCCTGTTCAATTGGCCATGCCTGTCTGTGTGGTGGAGTACATGCCCGTGTACTCCACCCTGTGTCCATGTATCCCCGAGATACATGCTGAGTCTTGCGAATCCGCTTCTTCCTTTATATGAAGAGAATACATGCAGTGCCTCTTGGCCGTTTATTGCTACCCATGCCCGTGTATTTCCCAGAATACACGCCATGTCTCACGAAGTCTCCTCTATCATTCTGTGTGGAGATTACAAACTGTGTGATCAGGGTCACACACCATGTGTTACTTGTATATCGTTTGAAACTGAAGCCACATAATTCTTGTACTATATGGCGTGTTCGTCTGAATTACACACCATATATTCTGGAATTTTCCAAAAACGATGCCTCTGGCCAGCGCGCCTCTCCTGATGCCCGTTCTCCGTTCCGATAGAGAGATCACCACGAAACCACAGAATTTAGGTCGCCCCAATGTTCCGAAGTAATCTTCGGTGTTTTCGAGCCTCCGGTCGGCTCCGAAAACACGATTTTATTGACCCTATTGAAGAACGGTCGAAGAACGGTCCTACCCGTTACGATCCAATCCATCACCCGCTATCATTGCCACACCTTCGCCAGGTTATCGTGATGTTGAGTCTTCATTCTGGGATCGTTGAGTCACAAAACAATCTTGCAACAATCCTTTGTTCATCACCCATGAAGAATGTGAAGAACACACCATAAGAAAAAAAATACGGTAGAGGAATCATGCCATGTTACTTTGGTCCGGTCCCTCCAGTTTAGTTTGATATCAAGCGGTTCATGTGCAATAAAACTACTTATGAAGAACAAGAATAACTTTTATCATTAAACACACCCCTAACTTGTAATCGATGATCGCATGTCGGAGTCGTAGGAAGGTGACATCGTTCCGTTGACATCGGGGAGCGTCTGAGGAAGAAGCATTGTTGGTGTTCTTTGCGGGAGGCTCCTTCTCTTTTCGCTTAGCCGAAGATCGAGGATGGTGTTTGTCGTTCTTCAGAGATGAGGAGCATTATTCATTAGGAGGATGTCATTCTTCAAAGAGTTCTCCCAAATCTCTCCACCAAAGAGAAACACCAACCCAAACCAAAATAAAATAATAGACCACTATTATTTTATTATTGCCATGCCACCAAATAGAATTCAAAAGAATTCAAATCACTTTAAATTAATTAATTATAATTAATTAATTCTTAGGTGTGTTGGCACCATAATGGGGAAGTCCAAGAGTTTCCCCCATTTATGGGGAGCTCAAGGGGTTTAAAGGGGGGTTAGAGAGTTTGGGTGGGTCCCACCTAAAACATCCTCCCAAGGGAGGTTATGTGCGGGTGGGCCCACCACTAACCTCCTCTTGGAGGTTTTAACCACAAATTCAAACAGAAATTTGTTACACATATTTTTATTTAATTTAATTAGAAAACCCCAAAATTAACTTCCGCTCTTGATAAAACGCAACTGTGGTAAAGGTCTCCTTAAGAGAATATCGACGCTGTGAGTTCAAATATGTCCTTGGATTTCAATTCTGAGTACTGGTTCAAAAGATATAAAATCCCGCACGTATGTTTACTGAACATACCCGAAAAAAACTTCAGAAATTGATTCTGGGCACACCGGGCCTTGGAATCAGGTTCTGTCAGAAATTGCGGACTCATAAAATTCCCATGTATAAATAAAAAATTTCAACGGGAATTACGGGTCTTTACAGAGAAGTCTTTGAGAAAAAACTCTAGGATGTTTTCAATCTTATCTTAGAAAATACATACCACACAGTACTGAATAGTACCTAGATCACTGAAAATACAAAAAGTAATCCATCATTATGAAAACATACCAAAGGAGCATGAGAATGTGGTATTTTATTGGTCTTTCAAAGCCATTAGAATATGTAAATACCTATAAAATCCATCAATGAAGAAATAATGATCCATCTAAGATAATCTCCCCAAATTTTGGTCCACAAAGGGTATGAAAAAATAGTATTGTTTGGCCACATGGTTAAATATCCTATAATATATATACACTCTATAGATATTCTAAATTCTCGTGGGAACTGAGGAATTATTCTAATCCCACACAATTGTGTAACTAGTTTTCTTAGGAATAATTTTTATGGGAGTCTTCCACTAGGATTACAAGATGGGATAAATTATTCTAGATCCTAATAATTTTATATATCTTTTTTCACTACTTATAGAAGGGTTTTATTGAGCCTTCATTGGGGTTTTATCATTGGTTTGGATTAATTTTCAAGTAAAACCCTATGCATGCAAGTGGGGAGGATAATCCCTGGGATGTAACCTAATTTCCAGCCTATGAACTTAGAATTATGTTTTATAATTTCCAATAGTTAGTGTTCTTGAGTAGGATATAAATTATTTGAGATTATGATTGGTACTTTTTCGTTTTCCATTAAAAAGGAATATATAAAATTTGATGTCAGAAACTAATTTATAGTTTAGGGGGGGTTTTTCCAAATATGATTTTAGTTTGGAGTTCTCTATGTTGGAAACCAACACATGAAAGGTATAAATACTAATATCAAATTTGAGAAACTCATTAAAACAAAATTAATCAGTTTCATAAAAAAATTTAACACTCAAAACTATTTCTATATTAATATCATTTTTGAAAACAGATTCATCTAGAATATTTGTTTTTACTAAAGTTTATCTTAGTATAATCATTTCATTGAAAATTTCTATTTCCTATATATAATAACAAGGAAATTAAAAATGTTTTAACATATAAATAGATTTATTTTCATGCGGGTATTTCATTTAGTGAAGGATGCTTAAATCCCTATTATCTCAACGAAAGTCGGGGAAAGAGTTCTTTAATTGGAATTTATTATGGTTTTATCAGTCTTGAGGAATGAACTACCTCAAATTATGGTACAGTGATCTTTACACTTTACTTCTTCCCTTTTATGAATATAGATGTCATCATGGAATATAAATCCTTTTACACTTACAAATACATATTCAGGAACACCTACTATATTGGTAGTATAACTATTAGAGATCTGAACAACCCCTAATGTAGGTTTTAGTTCTCACATTTTCAAATAATAATAAATGGAATAAGGCATGACATTAATTTATTCTTCTAAATCACATAACACATTTGAAAAATTAACCTCCTCTATGGTGCATGAGATAGTAAAAGTACAAGGATCTTGATATTTATTAGGAATTTGTGGGGTAACAAGGGAATAATCATTTTTATCCCATATTAACTCTTTATTTCCTTGAAATATATTCCTCCCAGTACACATGTCATTAATGAATTTTTCATACCTTGGAATTTGGATGATGCCCACTAGAGGAGGGATGCTTATCTCTACTTTTTTTGAAGATTTATGAGATTTATTATTGTAATGATTGTTCATTGTATTTATAGAGTTCTTGTATCCTTGCAGGTAATGGATTTTGGGGTTGATGTGGTTATTTTAATTTGTCTTTACCCTTATATTTATTTAATGGGGATTCCTTTAGTGGTTTCTCTCTAGGTTCTTTCTCAAGGGAATATTTTTCTGGTGCATGTTGCTATCCAATTTCAAATTCAATCTCTAGGGGGAATCCTTCACTACTTCCCAGATCCTTTTCAATCCTTAATGTAATAGAACTAACATTTAATTTGGGGGTTATGAATTGGTTGAGTAGGAAGATTACTTGAGTGTTGATTTACTGAGTTATTGAGGTTGTTCATTAGCTAGATGAACTTTCTTTTTAATTCCTTTAGCTCAGATCCATGAGTGGTGAGAGTGGTTTATTGAATTCTTTGAGACTCCATTACCTATCTCAACATATCCTTTATAAAATTATTTTGAGAATATCTATCATGAACCGCCTTCTTCAAAATGAGGTAAGGGATATCAAAGTGACATGACCTTCCTTCCTCAAGATAAAGGAGAGATAATGACCCCCTGAGTCCTGCTTCTAATAGGTCCTATGGTAGCGACCAACAATAAGGGTATCTAGTCTCACAAACATGGAAGACATTCCCCTTTTTATAGTAACCAAGATCAGGACATAATATGTATCGACCTGAAAATAACTCCAATATATATATATATATATATGTCAAAAATACATCCCACATGAATTTTTAAAGTAAAACTACTAGAAATACAATGAAAACTACAAAGTAAATACCAAAAGAACAAGCTAAGCTGTGACACAAAAACTATCCCAAAGTCTGAGCTAGTAAGGTCCAACATAGCCTAAGTAATCCCCCTATAAATCTAAAAACAGTTTACATACCACACCACATTTCAGTCTACATACACCTGGGCCTCATCCAGAAGACACCTGAGAAAGAACACCTCACCTGCACACACATAGGCCTCACAATCACACCCCAACCAGCCCGAAGAGTCTTAGACTACCAATTCCTAGAAGAGGGAGTAAAGAATATCCAATAACTATCCATCCATCCTCCCATATGGATGTTTGGAAATGAAACCCTCCCCATAACGATGGGGGTGTTCAATACGTAGTTCTCAACATGGGTGGGGTGTGTATAAAAAACACAAGGAACAATATGAATATATATATATGTACCAAATACTCCACCCAACCTATTTTCAAAATAAAAAATCTGGCCACACAAAAATTCCCTTGCTACCAACCCAACATGCACTCATCACCAGGAATGACGATCACTTATGTATTGAAAAAAGTAAACCACCTAACATTTAATCACTTAACACTATTAAGTATTTACCAGTTATTCCATTCCTACCTGGTAAACTTCCAAACACACCACACCCCAAGTAACATCATAACCAACACCCACTTCACAAATGTTCAGAAACTTTGGATGAAAGGCCCACGGAAGGTAACAATATCCTTCTTCAAAATTATCCCTCCTCAACCATATTTGTAAGCCCTGATACACGAAAAGATTCACATCTAGAAAAAGAAAAAAACTCAACCAGCTTGCAGTCTCACTGAACATTCCTCTCTCCTAAATACCCATTCAACAACATTTTCATTAATTCTTTAGAGTATTGTCGCCCTTTCCTTATTCTCGACAAGAAAAAACCCCAACACTCCTCATCACAACCACACTTGTAACCCCCTATGAATAACACAACACCACACCCAGAACACCCAGTAATAAAAAAATAACACAACTTGAATATGCAGCCCTGCTTCCCAACCACTTCCCAAATGTAGTCCCATTGCATAACAAGTTCATCCATTACACAATAAATCAATATCTCAACCTAAGATACCATCACACCACCATTACCACCCCATACACACAACCACACTCCCAACCATAGCATCACATGACCAACATAAGACACATAGTTGAACAGATCCACACTCAACACAAATCCACACCAAACAACAAGATGTAATTAGATTTAGCAACCCTCATTATTTAATTACTCTTTCTTTATTAAGGGATGGTCACAAAAAAAGTTTGATTCTGGGAAATCCATATATTTAAGAGAATATAAGTGATTAATAAAATTTCTATATATTATCCATTCAATAGGGAAACAAAAAAAATATTCAAAATTCATATTGGTGTGCAAACAGAGGCCACCAATGACCATGATTTTGAGAAGGCATAAAACCCTTACGAAACTTGACATGGATCAAGGATATAATATAAAAAAATCAATCATCATCTTTAACTTCCCATACCATCATTTATTACTTCATATTATTTTTGTTAAATTGGTTTCAACCCCAACCATAGGAAGACATTATTACACCCAACCCACTTGATACAAAAATAAAAGAGAGACGAAGGTATCCCAACTTGGAATAACAAATGATCATAAATTCCTTTTTAATCCAAAACAAGGGGTCACACGAGTAGTTGGAAAGACTCCAGGGAAAAAATGAACAAACTATTACAACATAGGTGCATGAATCCTTGGGGAAGAAAGGTTCTCATCACACCAATAGAAAATGGAAGGGTTCAACAGAAGAGAGGATTTTATATTTAGAAAGTCCAAATCATAAATCTACGGGGAAAACTATTTCAAAGGATATTAAAGCTGGATCACGATCAAGACCATGTGGTTTATGATTCAAAATAATACTTAGGTTTTTAAGAGATAAATACCATTTGAAACATCCCAAAAACGAATTAAATATAGCATTTAACTAATTTAATGTCAAAGGAAACAACAAAGGGTCAAACTGAAAAAATTGAAAAAAACTGGAAATAAATCACCGATCTGAGTCACCGACAGCAAGTCACCAATTCCTGAGCCACTGATGGATGATCCACTGATGCTGATCCACTAATGAATAAACCACTTATGCTGATACATTGACACGACTTTCCAATAGAAAGTCACCAACATGACTTAATGCCACTTGACTCACCAATTCCCGACCTACCAAAACCTCGACCTACCGACGCCCTAACTCACCAATGCCCTGACCTATTGACACATCAACCTACCAAATCCTTGAATCACTAACACTCTAATCTAAAAATTACTTGACCCATCTAAATTTAGTCACTGACACATCCTACGATTGGAAAAAATGTAATTTTTAAAAACTCCTGAAATGCGATACTGATGCCTCCCAAAACACCCCGCACACTGGATTTTTAAAAACTAATAGACCAGGGAGGTCCAAGATATTATATCAGATACATGTCAAACTATAATCAACCATGAGAATTCAAAACTAAACCCATAAGAAAGAGGGGTATGAAAAACCACCTTGTAAGATACCTCTCAAGGATAAACCACCTGGGTTTTTTGAAAGCTGCAGTGAAAAATCAACATCCAAGAACACCACCTCCATCATATGCTAACCCAAAATTACAAAAATACACCACAGACGAACCAACTATCCAGAAAAATGAATTAGAGAATTATTTCCTCCATGTCAAGATACTATTTGCTCTATGAGACACTAACTCACTCGCACGAGTTTAATCACATCTTAATTAATGAGTCTTGATTAGGAATATCGTCTCCCCATTTTTCACATATTAAGGAATTTATCGAACATTAAAGAAAAAGGAAACAAATAATCTCATAGAAAAAAATGTTCAAACACTACATCAAAAAGAAAAAAATAAGAAAAACTCAAAACAACTCTGGGTACTAGGCATGCATCTGTGTCTCCCTTTCTCAAGTATTCTTCTCTAGGCCACCATGCCTTCAAAACACATGAATCAAGGGAATGATTCAACCATGAAATACTTTTTCCTAATGATCCTCAATCTCCATTGGTCACTCCATAAATGTTGCATCATCATTGATATCCAACTATACCCAGTCAATGACATGGGATTCATCATGAAGATACCGAAGAATATGAGATATGTAAAAGACACCGTGGACCTTCTCTAACAATGATGGAAATGCCAACTAGTATTCCACATCACCAACTCACTCAAGCACCTAGAAAGGTCTGATGAACATGGGAGGAAGTTTTCTCTCCCTACTGAACCTCTGCTGCCCATATTGAGGGGAACCCTTCTAGAACACATGGTCTCCGACCTTAAACTCCAAGGGCCTCCTCCTACGATCGAGATATAACTTATTCTAGTCTTATACTACCTTTATACTCTCATGTAAAAGATGCACCTTCTCAATAATACTCTGCACCATGTTCATACCAAGAACAGTTGCCTCCCCAACTTTTGTCTAGCACAAAGGTAAATGAAACGATCTCCCATATAAGACTTCTAACAGGGCCATATCAATGGAAGAGTGATAGCTATTATGGTAAGAAAAATATACCAAAGTAAAGTGTTTCACCCTAGACCCACCAATTTCTAGAACACATGCATGCAACATGTCTTATAATGTCTAGATTGTCCTCTCTGTCTGTCCATCCCTCTGAGGATGGAAAGCAGTGATGATGCATAACTGAGTGCCAATGGAATAATACAATCCCATCCAGAATCACGAGGTAAAATGCATATCCTAATATGAGATGATGGATCTTATAACCCCATGAAACTGTGCCACCTCATCCAAATATCTTTGTGCTAAGGAATCCACTGTGCTTGAATCCTTGATTGCTAAGAAGTGAGCTGATTTCATCAGCTAATCCACTACTACCCAGATAGCATCATAGTCTCCTTGATCCCTGGGTGTCCCTAGGAAAAAATCCACCAATATGTCATCCCAATTCCACTCTGGGACATCTAAGGGCTGAAAAAACCCACTAGGAACATAGTTCAAAGCCTTCACTAGTTTTCACACCAATCACTTAGCCATAAACTCTATCACAAACTGTTTTATCCAAGGCCACAAAAACTACTCTTGCAATCTGTGGTATATCTTGGAAACACTTCGGTGTACCGCTAAGGGTAAGATATGAAACTAATAGAGAAATCCCTTGTGCATCCTCATTGGGACAAATATATTCTCATAGAACAACATCCGATTTTGACCATTCTCCAACCATCCATCTAGAGCATGGTCTGGGACAACGTGATCTTGCATTAACTTCACCTCCGAGTCCCCCCAAGACTCTTCCACCTACTACCTTAGAGATGAATGCACCATCATCTGAAATAGACAACCTCTACCACCATCCGTCCCTGTATCCAAGTTCAAGCAATCCAAATCCAACATCGACTTCCAAGCATCTGTAGATTCCCAAAAAACCTCTCTCCACGAATTACTTCTCAAAGCATCAGCCACAACATATCTCTTTTCAAAGGTGTAAGATATATCAAAGTAGTAATGCTGGAGAAAATCTATACACCTCTTCCATAATAAGTTCAGATGTCGCTGAGAAAAGATATACCTCAGGATCTTGTGATCCATGAAGACCATAAAGTGCTCCCTAATGTGGTAATGCCACCACAAATTTAGCACAAACACGACCACTAATAACTCTAGAACATGTTTGGTATAGTTAAGTTCATGGGGGATGTAACCACCTAGACCTGTAGGAGATCGCTCCCCATTGCTTCATTAACACACACCCCATGCCGAGATGAGAAGCACCAAAAAACTCCTCAAACATCACCCCTTCTTCTAGGAAAATGAGCACTGAATCACTGGCCAAATTCCCTTGCAGATAGCTGAACGCTTCCTGACACTACTTGCTCAACACAAAATCTGGGACATTTTTTTCAGAGCAATCAATAGAGATGCTACTTGAGATAAATTAGGTACAGGTATTTGGTAATAGACTACCAGACTAAGAAAACTATGAAACTCTACCACATTATTGGGTGCTTCCCAAGAAAAACTACCTTGACCTTCAATGTATCCACTACTATACCCAATTGAGACACCACATGTCCAAATAAGTGGACCTCTTGTGTCAAAACATGCACTTAGACAACTTTTTGTAGATCTAGTGGCTTTGAAGGACTTCTAGGATAGTCTTGACATGCTTTGTATACTACTCCTCTAACTTCGAGTAGACCAGAATGTCATTGATGAACATGATGATAAACCATTCTAGGAACCCACGAAAGAAAGAGTTTATAAGCCCCTTAAACACAACTGGTGAGTTCTTAACACCAAATGACATTACCACAAACTTGAAGTGCCTATACCTATACATGAAGGCAGTCTTAAAGATTCCACCTTCCTTCACCCTCAACTGGTGACACCCATACCATAGATCAATCTTAGAAAACCAACTTCCTTCTCTTATCTGGTTGAACTCAGGAGAAGCTAATGGTTCTTGACCGTTACCTGATTAAATATCAAGTAGTCTATATATAGCCTTATACCACCATATTCATTATTAAAAAAGAATATTGGAGCACCCCACAATGAAACACTGGTCTGGATAAATCCATTATTCATCAGATCATCAATCTAGATCTGCAACTCCTGCATCTTAGAAGGTGCCATCCGATAAGGAGGCATCAAAATCGGACTAGTATCGAGTTGTGAGTATATCCCGAACTCAATGTCACATTGAGGGGGTATAGTCACATAATCCTCATGAAAAACATCCAATAACTCTCTAAATACTCTTAGAACTCCCACTATCTTATAATCCACTGATTCTATTGACAGTTTAGCCAACAAAGAAGGAAGAGGCTCCACACACCGATTACCCGCCTGACAACTCCACTCACCAAAAAAGGCTACAAAATATCCATTCAGGTATGAAAACATGACTCTTATTTGGAATAACTCGATAAAAACATGCTCAAAGTTCAACCAGATGATGCTAAGGATAACATCGTATGGATGCATCTGTAGTAGAAAGAGATACCCACTAGACCGATACAACCCTAATATTAGTATACATCTCCATAAACCATCAACCAGGCTGGTCTGACCACTTAATAGAGTAATAAACACCAGGGGAATGAAATGTATCTCTAAGTATATTACTATATAATGGGATAGAATGGGTTCAACAAAGGAGTGTGAAACTCCTGAATCAAACAAGGCATAAGCAAGAGTACTAAACAAGATGATAATACCTCAAATTATCTCCGGCCCCGATGGAACTGCTGCCTCTATGGTGTGTAACTAACAATTCCATCTACACTACCCCTATGTTGTCGACCACATCCACAACCACACCCGGGTGGAGGTCGTTGAGGAACACCCTGAGGTCAGCCTATGCCGACTCCGTCTCCCATCGGTGGAGCAGGATCCTGCTATCTTGGCTGCTGAAATAGCCTAGCCGGAAACTATTGCTAGGGCAGGAACTAAACCTACCCACCTCTAACATACTCATCATGATTTAGGATATGACTCTAAAGGTTCCCATGACCCCCACAAGATAAAAAACTCCCTACCAATCCTACATGAAAAGGATGAGGACCAGAAGGTGAAAACTGAAACTACTGGGGTCAGATCCCCTTTGGTTGAAACCTAGAAGGTCCTCTCGCTGGAGACATACTTATGATATTCTTCCCCTTTGTATAACTCGGCTGAATCCCCTCTCATTACAAACCTACTGGTGAGTGAATAATTTCCACTACCTCATCCTTCTTCTAAACCACTAAGTATTTTGGTAAGGTAAAGGGAGTAACTATGTGCTAGAGAGAAGGACAGAGTGCCTCCTCTAAACATATCACCTGAGACACATCATATAGAAAGAGATATGGAGGAAGGTGAAGGATATCCTTGATCTTGATTCCCAGCTCCCATACTGACATACTCACCTGTTTGAGGGTGAGTAGCTCCAATCTCTGTATCCTTCTTGATCGAAGAATGGAATTATACTCAAAACACTTTCTCAAAAGTGACCTATAGAACATCAGTCGCCTTACTTTACCCTAAGTACAACATCCACCACTGATGCACACAAATTATTATCCGACTAACTACCAACAATACCCAGTACTCCATCGGAGCCCATATCAAGTTGAAAGTGATCACTATTTCTTCAAGCCAACTTTCCGTATCTGTATCTGTAATTCTACCTTTATAATTTCCCAGAGTTTACCACTAGAATGAACAAGGCATCTTCTACCATTGGTTGTCCTCCTCCTCTGGATCAACCCTATACCGATCAATTGTATCAACCTTCTGAGCCTCCACTGCTCATACCACACATGGATGATGACCGGGTTCCATAACTGAAAAGAAAATAGGGAACTCCTAAGCCCAAGTAGTATAGAATTTATTTATGATTCATTTTAACCCATTTTTATTTAATTTCCCAAAAAACCAAAAAAAAACAAGAACACAAGTCATCATAAAGCTTGTACCATCCCTAGGGCCTCTAGCCTATAGATGATGTAGCCTCCCTTGGTGATTAGGTAAGCTTAGAGTCCTTACATCGAATCCCAGGGGCCCTAAAATACTGTTTCCTAGCCGGTTTTCCGTATCCTATGTCATGCACGAAGATCACCTAACACTATTTCCCTATTATCCCATGAAATACTCAATGTTCCTAACTCACAAATCTATCATATCTCTCAACCATCAGCCTCTGACACCATTCGGTATCGACCCACCTTATTCAAGATGAGGGAAGGGATAAAAAAGTTCCATGACCTTACTTCCTCAATATGAAGGAGAGATAATGACCTCATAGTCTCACCTCCATAGGCCCCAGTGTGTCGACCAACACCAAGGGTATATAGTCTCACAAACATGGAATACATTCCCCTTTTTATAGTAACCAAGATCAAGAGATTAGATGTATCAACCTAAAAAAAACTCAAATATATATATATATGTATAAAAGAATCTAAAATCCATCCCACATGCATGTTGAAAGTAAAACTTCTAGAAATGTAATGAAAACTCCAAAGTGAATACCAATAGAACAAGCTAAGTAGTGGAACAATAATTATCCAAAAGTATGAGTTAGTAATGTAAAACACAACCTTCATAATACACCTGGAAACATGAAAATATTTTTCTATACATAGAGTGAGAAGACAAGTATACTTAGTAGGAAAACAAATGTTACTCATGAAAAAGTAGAAGAAGCAAACTAATTACCCTGTGAGAAAAACAACAGAACTAAAAATCACCTAAAAAGGTATACTATCCACCCCATCCTCACCAAGACACGCTCACCAAATAACACACGCCATGTAAAATAAATTAGTAAGCACACCAATATTTGAGGTACCGCACACCACTTCCCACTGGCTAACTTCTCATCCTTAATGATGAACGTTCTGATTCTACCATGATCTTACACAAACCCCACTATCACAACCTACAAACACACACACCTGGGCCAAAAAAACACACAACATTATTTCCCCCAGACAGCTGGCTCTCATCCCAAAGACACATGGGAAATAAAACCTCACCCACACACACCTGGGACTCACAACCGCACCATAACCATACCAAAGAGTCTTGAGCTACCAATTCCTAGAAGAGGGAGTAGAGAAGATCCAATAACTAGTCATCCATCCTCCCACTAGGATTTTGTTAAACGACCCCTCCCCCATAACGATGGGGGTGTTCAGAAAGTAGTGCTCAACATGAGTGAGGTGCATATAGGAAACACACGGAACTATATGTGTATATATATATATATATTTAGGTACCAAACAGTCTGCGCAACCTATGTGTTTTCAAAACAAAAAACCATCCCACAAAAAACCTCCCTTGCTCCCAACCCTACATGCACACATTACCACGAACAACAATCACATCTGTAATGATAAAAAGGAAACCACCTAATATTTAATCACTTAACACTATTAAGTATTTACTAGTTATTCCATCCTTATCTAGGAAACTACCAAACACACCACACCACAAGTAACATCATAACCCACATCCACTTCACAAAAGTCTATAAACTTTGGGAGAAAGGTCCACATAAGGTAATAAAATCCTTATTAAAAATTATCCCTCCTAAAACATCCTTGGTATCACTAATACATGAAAATCACCACATCCAGCAAAAAACCAAAACTCAACCAGATTACAGTCCCACTGCACATTCCCCTCTCCTAAGCACCTTTTCAACCACAACCACCATCATTATTCAAAGTAATTCTTCCTCGTCCTTCATCTAAATAAGAAAAAACCCAAAATACCTCATCACAACCACACTTGGAATCCCTGCTGCATAAAAAAACAACACACCCAACACACCCAGTAATAAAAACATAATACAACCCAGATATGGACCCCCATTGCCCAACCACTACCCAGATGGAGTCCCACAACATAAAAAGTTCATCCATTACATAATCAATCAACCTCTCAACCTGAGATACCTTCAAAACACCCTTACCACCCCATACACACAACCAAAATCCCAACCACAACAACATATGACCAACACAAAACACACAGTTGAACAAATACATAAATAGAAAACAACCACACCCAACAATAAGGCGTATTCAGATTTAGCAACCCTAATTCTTTAATTCCACTTTAATTATTCAGGGGAGATCACATAACAAGTTTGATCCTGGGGAATTCATATAATTTAACTTAATATACACGATTAATCAAATTTCCATATATCAATTGTTCAAAAAGTAAAAAACAAAATATATTCACAAGTCATACAGGTGTGCAAACAGAGGCCACCAACGGCCATGTTTTCAAAAGGCATACATCCCTTATGAAACAAGACTTGGATCAATGATAACATATAAAACAAAATGATCATCATTATCATATTCACAAAACCTCATTTATTACTTCATATCATCTTTGATAAATTGGTTTCAACCCTAACCACATGAATACATCAGTACACCCACCCCACATGATACACAAATAAGAAAGAGATGAAGGGATCCCTACTTAGAACAATAAACGATCATAAATTCCTCATTATGCCAAAAAAAATGGGGTTGGATGAGTATCAAAAAATAATCTAGGGGAAAACTAAACAGAATGCTATAGCACAGGTGAACGAATCCTCGAGGAAGAAAGGTTCTTGGTGCACCAAGAGAAAATATAAGGGTTCCAAGAAAGAGAGGATTTCATCTATATAAAGGCCAGATCCTAACTCTTTACGGAAACTTTTTTCAAATCCCATTAAAGATAGATCATGATCAAGACCCTGTGGTTTAGGAGTAAAAGGAAGATTAAAGTTTTTAGGTGATAGGTACCATTTGAAACTTCTAAAAAACTAATTAAATATGGAATTTAACTCATTTAATATCAAAGGAAACATCGAAGGGGTGAAACTGGAAAAACTGGAAATGACTCACCGATGGGTGTCTCACTGATGTGAGACCTCGAAAATGATTCACCAACACTTGATCCACTAAAGGATGAGCCACTAAAATTTAGCCACCAATGAATGAACCCCCGACACTGATCCACTGATGCAACTCACAGACACTGGACTCCTCGATTCCTAACCTACCAATGACCAACCTACTAACTCCTAAACCTATTGAATCCATGAACTACCGACATCTCAACCTACCAATTCACTAACACACCAACACCCTGACCTACCGATGCCTTGACTCACCGACACTGAGTCACCGACGCTTCCTACCATTAGAAAAACTGGAATTTTGGAAAACTCTTGAAATGAGAGACCGATGCCTCCCAGAACACCCCAAACACTGGAGTTTGACAAAGTAATGGATCAGGGAGGTCTGGGCCATTACATTAGCTTTGTTTTTATCTTGTTGATGTTTGGAAGTTTTGTCTCTGGAATTATAGGGGTTGAAAAGGCTGTTGAAATGGAAAGATTACTGGAATGGTGGCCTTTGAGTATATTGACTCCAAACTGAAATTTGATTGGTGAGAAATTATCTAAATCTTTGATTTCCAGCTAGTTTATTTTGGAACTGCCTTTGGTACATGGAATCAAATATTTCATTTCCTTGAACTTGAGGTAACTTATTGGTGTAGTGCTCATGATAGTGACATAGTTAGAAGACCTAAGGAGGTGTGGTGGGTGATGCCTCCTACACCATGGTCACAATTAGATGTATTAAAAAAGAGGTTATTAATTTTATTTTATTTTCCCATAATGGAGAGTTAGAACTATTTACCTATTATAAAACTCTAGTTTAAATTATTTTACTAAGTTGTTGGGAATTTTGGTAAATCATATCAATCAATTCTCAAAATTCAATAGGAAACTTATCAATCAGTGATCCTTCTGAAGAAGCTTCAATTAGGTTCCCATAACTGTACATTAAATCCTTGATAAAATGATACCAATAAATGATTTTATTTAATTGGATGTTGGGGTAAGGATGCAATAAACTTCTTAAATCCTTATCAAAACTCATAGAGAGTCTCTTTACATACCTATTTGATTCCATAGATCTCCTAACTTAGTTGATCAATCCTTGAAGTGTCGAAAAATATTTGGTGGAAGGACATATGTAGCTTGTACCATGACATGAATTCTCCATGTTATAGATTTTAGAGCCACTAATTGGATTCCTCTTTAAGAGAGAAAGGTAAATCCTTCAAAATAATTTTATATTTAGCGACTCTTATGGTTTTTAATCCATTACATACTTGGTTAAATTATCTCAAATTCCTCAGGATATTCACATGATAATACATGAATTTTTTTCAAAATCCCATTCATCCAAATTTTAATATCACAATCATTTTTCTCATTTAATTGTAATTATCAGTTGTTAATGTTAAATATAGGTTCATATATTTATATCAATGTCCTATTCACTTGAGAAATATTAATTTCCATATTTTCACTTCATAATGTATATTTAGTAGAAGAAGAAGTAGGGGAAGGTGAGTTTTCCAATAGTATAATGGAAAACCCACTTTCCCATTATTCAGTGATTTTTAGAGTTTTAAGTCTTATGAGTGGATTTCTCTCAAAATCAGGATAAAAAATGACGATACTGGAAGAAATGGATTTGGCCAACCATTGATATCATTTTAAACAAAATTTAAACAATAACACTAACTTCCATTGAGAGAAATCTCGGTTTTATGTGATAATTTTCATAGGGCTGAAAATAAATGATTTTTTGAACCCAAGTAAAATTTAGTAAAGAGGGACTCAAGTTGTCTCTAGATAAGATAGTGCTATAGATGTGATTTATCTTGTCTAAAGAGTTTAAATTTTATAAGTAGTAAATGGGATTAAGCTGATTTTAATATCAGTTTAAAATATAGTGGTTGATTAGACACTAAAAGAGGTAAATATATATTGTTTATATTAGAATATTCATGTGATTAAATGTTAATAAACAATTTTACTAGAGCATTTTTTTTAAATTTTGAATCTTTTTATTATCAGGTTTTTAATTCCTTATTAAAATGCATGATTAATTAGTACATTTTTGAACACATTCTAAAACAACCACTGGTCCCGGATTTTAATTTCATATTTAATTTTAACATATCATATGATATGAGGAACATTATATCCTTTTGGAGCTATTGGAGATTTATTTGGGATGATAAAGAATGTAGGTCTTGTATCTAGAAAATAATGGGAAAAGTGAACTGGAAACCATCCCTCAAAATTGACAATAGGGTTCATGATGCAAGTCTAATGAAGATAATAATTTAACTATAGATATAGGAAATCATGGGTAATATTTAATTCAACTATGAAAAATTATAATTTGGATGTTTTTGTGGGGACTTAGGTATTCCAAGGGGAATATAAAATTTTGGGCCAGATTCAGTAGACCAAAATTATAGCCCACCATTTTGATCATAACATCTTGGATATGATTCAAAATGGGATGAAATTTTAAAATATATTGTAATAAATTTGTGGATTAATTTTTTTATTGCATATCCTCCCAAAATTTGGTCACCTAGATACTTATTTAGGAGACTCTGTTGGGTGGATGCAAGTTGGTTATGATTTTAGATCTAGTGTAGAAAATTAAAATTTCCCCAAATATTCCACCTACTTATGCCTACCATAATCTAGTGGTGCTGTAGGAGTTTATATGATTCTTTTGTTTTTTTTAATTTATAATATTTTTCATATATTTTTTATTCTCACATTTTTTTCAAATGTATGTTGTTCGAATCACCTATGTTTCTTAATTTTTTTTTATCTTATCTTATTATATTAGTCTTCATATCAAGATGATACCATTTTATCAAGTTATGAAATTATTCACACAAAATCTTTTGGAATTATTCAATTATTGTTGGAGTGATTGTTATTTAATTTTTCTTTTTATTTAATTCCACCTCTGTAATCTATATTCCATTTTCCATTGAGATAATTTCATCAATGAAAGGCTAACCCTCTTATGGGTTGATCCAAAATAAGATAAAATGGGATTGGTTGGATGTTATTTCATTCTTCCCTAACTTTAAATCATTTCTTTTAACTAGTAATTCCATTAAATTATTACTTACTTCCTCATATTTATTTAATTTTAAAACCACACATTCTTTATTCTAATACGACCCTCTACCTTGGAGTGATCATGAAAATTATCCTCCAAGTACATAGGTTATTATTATTTGGTTATGTAGGTATTAAAACAGTTAGTGATGATGGTAGTTTTACTTCTTTGAATTAACCAATCTCAAATTTATTAAATTGAAATAGTCAAAAAATAAATTCATCCAATCCATCCTAAGAAATTACTTTGGATCAACTCATTATCTCAATTTTAATTCACTTAGATATTTTAGCACTATATTAAACAATTTAAAATGAAACCAAAATTTTCTACTTCATATACAAAAAATCCAAATAATGAGTATCTTTATGTTCTTCTTAGGTCTATGAGGATTCAAAAACCCCATCTGTGTTTCAAGCGACCATTTTAACCTTAGGGTAAATTTGGGAGAGACCAAAATTTTGTACTGTTATTAGGGTCATAATTATGTTATCTCAACACTCATTATATTCTCACACATTTCTCTTTTATCACCCCAATTTATTTTATATTTTCACCTTTCATTTTTTTCTTTTCAATTTTCTTGATGTTTTTCAACCTATATCCATGACTAATCAAACTGTCTAGTTAGGGTCGAGAGTATAGGGTCTCGTTATTAAAGGAAAACTAGGTGTAATTTTCCATTATATCCTAATATTATTAATAATTTAGATTAAAAAATTGATTTTATTCCAATAGTGGGTCTTCCACAAAACCCTATCATCAAAATGGGCGGGAACCAAGATGGAAACCCAAATCAGGTAGCCCAAAACTTAGGGAATGTTTTCAATCAAACCATGAATGACTACCTCACAACTACCTAGAATAATGAATAATCATGCATTATACATGTTACCCTAGGTGATTACCAGTTTTTATTGAAACACCATGACTTGAAACAATGTCCAACCATCTATGGGATGGATTCATAAATGCGACACCTTTAGGTTAAGGAATTAAATGATATTTTTTGAAACCATGTTACCAACACACCAGCTTGATTTATGTAAAATGAGGCTATTTACTTTATCATTTAATGATAGATCCAAGAATATGTTAAAAAATATTATAAAATCATCAATACATCCATGGGAATAATTAAAAGGAGAATAATATAAAAAATACCCCCCATCACAAAAAAATTGCATTTAAAAAGAGAGACATTGTTTTTGAAAAATATGGAGAGTAATTTTATGAAATATAAGAAAGGTTTAAAGGAAAAATAAAAATGGTACTTCAACATGTATTTTCAATCCCAAAACAAGTTGAAATATTTTATCAAGGGTTGGTTCTAGGAAATACCAAATTCATTGACGTGATGTGTAATAGAACTTTAAAAAAAAATCCCCAAATGATTCTTATGAGTATCAAGAAAATATTATTGAACATAACCAAACATGAGGAATATCACCATATTATGATAATACACACAAGTATAGTGTAATTCACCCTATTAGGGATGAATAAATACTTATTACTCTACTTTATTCCCTCAATAGAAAGTTTGAGGATATTGATCTTAGGAAAGTCTAAGAAATCCAAACTATTGACCCAGTTTGAAAAATTTATGACAAAAATTACCATAATATTGACAACTCCCTAACCATTTATTCTATAAATTTTTTTTATTTTATGAGGACTATTAGTATATATTAGTGATCTAAACCATAAAATACACTATACATAAACAATTTCAATCTAAGGCATAATGACTGTCCATAATTTTGTTGGAAGGATAACAAAAAACCAATCCAAATGACCAGTTATCCATAAATACTAAAGCATTACCCTCCAAATAATTTTCTAACTCAAAAATCAGTTTAAAAAACTTATAGTCTAATGGAAAAAATCCCCCAATACAACTCTAATAGCCAAAATATCCATCGGGAATGAATCAACCAACTCGAAACCATACACAAACTATTCCACTTAAAATACATGAACAATTATGTAAAAAATAGAAGAATGAATTTTTAAGTGTCATAACATAAAAATGAACTACAAAAAATTAATATTGGTAGGAACCCATGATGACTCAAGCTTTCCCACACAAAACCAAAAGTGGAGAATCCAATTTTACATAATCATATATTCAATTAATAAATACAATGAAAATCCTAATAAAGTGGGAAATAACTTTAAAAACCTAAAAAAACCATTACTAAACCATTAAAATTTTCAATATCACATGAAAATGTTGAAGAACCACCCTCATATTCTAAAAAATCCAATGAGAATGTGAAATAATAACAACCATGACAAACATAAAACAACCTAATACCTTCCATCAATGCATGAAAAGAAAATATAAACCTAAAATAAATGAATCATTGATAGAAATATTATCAGAGGTTAAGTTTAAGATACCCTATATTGATACAATTCAAACAATACCTACCTTCTCCAATTACCTTAAGGGAAAATTCACTTTTAAAAAAAAATTCACATAAAAACCAGGTACTTTTGATTTCTAATATGAGTACCTCCATTTAGGGAAACATTCTTCCTAAGTTGAAAGACCCAAGTTTTCCATACATCAATGGTGAACTAGGAGAAAACAAAGCTATCAAAACCTTTTGGGATCTAGGATTTAGTTTTAACCACATTATACATAGATTATATTTCTTATTTGGTATTGAAGAGAACTAACTAACTTCTATCACACTCCAACATGTTGATTATAGTGTTAGGGTTCTTAAAAGGATATTAAGGGATGTTATTGAGAAAGTTGAAATCTATATTTACCATTCCAACTTCTTATTCCTTGAAAATCATGAAAATATTTGTATTATGGAACAAATTCCAATCATCCTTGGTTATCCTTCCCTCCCAATAATCAACTCAGTCATCTGAGTAAGGAATAGGAAAAAGACCATAACCATTGGGAATATGAGCCTTGATCTAAAGATATATAATGAATGCTCTCAATTTGGGGTTGATGAGTAAGTTTATCAGTGAATTGGATAGGCAGTGTTGAAAGTGAATAGGAATAAAATTGAGGAATTGTAGAAGGATGTTTAAGTTAACATGGGATTGATTTCCTTTGTTCATATGTTTTTAATTTTTATCCTTGTCTTGAATCTATTTTATATAAATACTTTGATTATTTTTCATGATCACAAATTAAATAAACATTTGGAGAAATAAAAAAATCGAGTACATACCCATTCCTGACACTAATTTTAAAAATGTGGTGGTTGAAACTTCTGTTCAAAATTAACAAATTCTATCACGAAATTTAAAAAAAGAAAATGATTTTAATTTAGTGTACCATAGTTCCTTTTAATGTTTTAACCAAAATAATATTCAATTAAATTTCATTACTTAATCACTCATGTATGAATTACTAGGGCACAATCAGACACTTCCCACTATCATCACCTCATATCTAAAAGCCAATCAATAGAGAATGCTTCAGAATGTCCTGAGTAGGAATAAGAATCCAATTAGATGGACCATATCTGATATTATTTGGATTTTATCACTTATTTGAACCCATATTATTATTATAAAATATGATTCTAAACCATGTTAGTAAAATCAATGAAGAATCTATCCCAATCTCATAGATGTGATAAGGAAGGAACTTCTAAAGTTGTGGAAAGATGGTATCATTTAAACTATTTATAAGAGCGAGTGTGTAATTAAAATCCACATGGTTATTAATAATTCCAAAATTACCATGATTACCATTGAAGATAGTTATCTTATCCCCTAAAGGGTTAGTAGTGTATGGATAGTGTGCATTGACTATATAAAGTTAAACACTTGCACTAAGAAATACCATTTTACCTTTCCCTTCATCGATCAAGTCTTTGAGTGAGTGGATGGTCATGAGTTATGATTATTATTAGATGGATTATTTATGTATAGTCAAATTTATTTATCCTAATAATATCAAGTAAAAATAACCTTCACCTGTTTATTTGGAAAATTTTCCTTCAATCGATGCCATATGAGTTATGTAATTCCCCTAGTACCTTCCAAAGGTTCATGATGGGAATCTTCTCAAACATGGAAGGGTATTGTTTAAAGGTATTTATGGATGAATTATCCATATTAAAGGACAAATTTTAGAGATTCATTATAATTTTTCAAAAGGTTTTTTTCTAGATTTGAGGATATGAATTTCATCCCAAACTGGAAAAAATTTCATTTTATGGTAAATGATGGACTTTTTTTGGGCCATATAGACTCTTCCAGAACAATTGAAGTTGGTAAAACAAAATTATATTCTATTCATCATATTACATATAAAAAAATATCAAATGATTGAGGTACTTCTTAGCACATAGTTGTTTTTATAGAAGGTTTATTAGGAAATTCAGCTTAATTTCACGACCCCTTTATGCACTTCTTGTAAAAGATTCTCCATTTTTGGATAGAGACTAGTGAGGAATAATTTACCATAATAAATTCAACTCTTATATATCCACAAATCATGTAATCTCCCAATTTTATTCCTCTTTTCAAAATCATGTGTGAATTGAAAGACTTTTTTTGTAGGAGCTATATTAGAAAAATGATTTGGAAAAACATAATTTTTCATTAATTATGTAATAAAAACATTCAATGATACTCAAATTAACTTTACCACCACAAAGTAATATTTTACCTATGTTTTAATTTCCTTATAAAAATTAAGGTCTTATCTCTTAAGTTTCCCAATCATTTTCTTCACAAATCATTCGACTTTGAAATAAATTTTCCAAAAAACAATATTCCAAAGAAATATTGATTTGGTTGGTCCTTATCTAATATGAATTTTACATAAACATTAAGGATAAAACGTGTGTTGAAAATTTTATATAAGATCACATCTCTAGGTTATAATGCAAGGTAAAATCATCACATATTTCTATATCTAATTAATTATCTAATGAAAAACTATATTCCGTGAGTGATTGTCCATAGTATGGTGACATATAAAACTACTTGGTTATGAGGATTATTCCAAAATTATTAGGAACTAAATCTAGGGGTAAACTCCTCTATGATGTAAAATAATATGTTTTTTATTATCCAAACCTCTTCAATTTCTATCATAATCAATTCATTATGATATTTTTTCCCGAGTCTGAGAAAGAGTCTACTCTTAAATTATTTCTTAGAGAGGCATGTGGTGTCCACTTTTCCACTAAGAAAAATAGTAAAAAGGTCCATTAAATTGGTTTATTCTTTCCTAACCTAACAAAATATTTATTCACATTTTTCTAAATTTGTCATTGATGTCAATAATTAGGATCCAAAACCAAAAGAAATAAAATTCCCCTTACTGGTATTATGGTTATTTAAATATTTTATTACTGGGAAATTGATTTCATGGGACCATTCCCAATAGCTAGGGGATATCAATACATAATATTATTTGTTTATTATGTATGAAAATTAGGTTATTCTAATCCCACTAAGTCCAATGATGATAAATTTGTGTTATTATTCCTAAAAGAGTACATATGTTCTAGAGTTTGAATTCCCAGGGCTATTATCAATGATCATGGAACCCATTTCTATAACAGTATATTATCATCACTTAAGTATAAGTATGTAATTTCTCATAATATTTTCACAGTATACATCCTCAAACCAATGGTCAAGATGAGTTGTAAATTAAAAAAAATCCTATAAAAAACCATTAATACATATAGGAAATATTGGTTTTAGAAACTCTTGGATTCCATATGGGAATATTGAAATGTATTCAAAAAATCATAGGCATATCACCATATAGGTTTTTTTATATAAATTATTTCCATTTACATGATTAAATTAAACATAAGGCCTTTTTGAAAATCGGGAAAATGAATTTTTATATTCATTGGCCCAAAGAAAGAAGAAATTAGATCTTAAAAAATTTGAGGAACTTAGAATGGAGGCTTATGAAAATTCAAGGATCAATAAATCTAGAGTTAAAAACTACCAATATATGAATCTTAAATTCAAACACTTTCAACCAAGAAAATCTATGATCCTTTATAGTTATAAACATCACCTAAAACCAAGAAATTTAATGTCAAGATGGTTAGGGCCTTACATTGTGCATCATTTTTAACCCCTAGGGAAGTTGAGATTAAGGATCCCACTAGTGGTTAGATATTCAAAGTCAATGGACATGGGTTAAAACCATTCAATGAATTATTTAATAAACAAGAAACAATAGATGGGTTAACTTAACTAAACTATAAAACTAAAAAAGTGATTTATTTAGGGTCTAAGTTGAGCTAATGAAATTAAGAAAACAAATTTATAATAGGAATTCCATATTCAACTTGTACATTGACTCAATGTTTGGTGTTCCAAAATAAACAGGTATGTTTTTTCACTTTCTTTTTGTCATTTTTTTATTTTTGTTAAGATAAACTCAAGGGGTTTCCATCATGTTCTAATTATTTTGGTGTGTAATATTCCTAGGATAATGATATTGATGTATTTTCAAGAAAATAAAATTTTTTCTGAGTGAAAAAACTCAATCTATTATCATATATGGAGTATATGTGAGTGATATAATGATCAAATAAGTAATCTGGAGTAGCATGAAATTCATCTTAAACCACTAGTTGAATTTTCTCCAAGTGTTTTTAAATTTCTTTTTCAAACTTCTATTTGATACCTATAATCCATTTTGAATTTTGTTTTCTTAAAAAATGGGGACAATTTTATTATAATTTAGGGGGATGAAATAATTAAAGAAATTGTGTTTGTAAAAAAACAAAATTATAAAAAATTAACAAAAAAAAAAAAAATTAAAAAATGAGTGTCAAAGGAAAATAAACATTAATTTACCATTTATGTGATAATATATTTTTTGGACATTAAACTATATATAAAAAAAATTCTAATTCCTTTATTCCGATTTTAATGTATGTTTAAGTTCATGATCATAAATTTTGGAAAGTGATATTGTCTAATGTGATATTTTACTATTTTCATTTTCATAAATTTAATTAGAATATCACTATTCACATCATTTGGATTGTGGGGAATTATTTTTAGTTCTTGAGGTACCCTAATATATAGCATAGTTTTGGTGATCATTTAAATTTTAACATGAGTATTCAAAAAATAAAAAAGAAAAAATGTAAAGAAAAAATTTAAATAAAAAAAAGATAAATTTATGCCTAGATAAATGGATTGAATTAATGTGTGGTTTTAAATAATTGGAAATCATGACTCTATAGTTGGATATCCTAGAGTTGGGTATTTTATATCTATTTATATTAATTTTAATTTGTTTCTAATTGAGTTAAATTAAGATGATACACAAGTATGCGAGCTACACTTGGTTCCCAAACGTCTTTGAGCATGTGATTCATCACCAAAGTCTCACTATAGGTGTTTACTTGATTGAATTAAATTTCAATTAAAAATTAAAAATTGAAAATAATAATAATTATTAATCATCTTATTATTACAATGTGATTCCACTAGCACTTAAATATTTTCTCCCTTGAATTAAAATGAAAACTAATGTCTATTGTGATGCACAACATATCATAGTGCTTAATTGAAATTGGATGAAATGTGATGATGAATTTGAACAATGTAATGAGATTGGGCTTAGGATATTCTTGTTAAAATTTATTTTATTAAATTATTTTTATTGGTTTAATGATTTTTGGTATGATTTCATTTGGTGAGAATTGTATGTTAAAATGTTTTTTGGAAATGAGAATTAAATTTTCATACGTTTGAGATATTATTTTCTTAGGACTAGAAAAACTGAAGTTGGGGGGGGGGGGTGTGATTAGCCAATAAAATAGGATAATATTTATTATTTATATTATAATATTCATGTGATCTAATGTTTTTAAACACTTTTACTAGTTCATTTTACAGTTTGGACTTTATTTATTATCATGTTCATAACTCCTTAAAATGAACTATTAATTGACACATTTTTGTACACATACTAAAACTGCCAATATTTTCGATTTTAATTTCATATTTAATTTTTAGATATCGTTGGATATGAGTAACATTATATCCTCATGGATATATTTTAGATTCATTTGGGATTATGACCAAAGTATATCTTGAATATAAAAAATTATGGATGAAGTGAAATGGAAAGTAGACCACCAAAATGAATATAGAAGACAAGATACAAGACAAAATAAACATAACAGTTATCTAGAGATAGAGGATATCATGGTTAAAGCTTAATTAAACTATAAAAGATCTAATTATAATGTTTATGTGGTGATCTAGGCACCCCAATTGGAAGTTTAAATTTTGGGCCAGATTTGGTGACCAGAAAAATAGCCTACCATTTTGATCATAACTCCATAGATATGTTTCCAAAGAGGATAAAATTTCAAAAAATGTTTGAGTACAGTTGTGGATAAATTTTTATCTCCAAATAATAAAAAAATTCATTCATATAGAATATCATTTAGGTGCCTCTGTTGGGTGGATGCAAGCACGATCCGATTCAGGATCAAGTGTGGAAAATTCAAATTTTCATAAACTTTACCTCAACCTATGCCTACAATATTCATGTATAATGACTTGTAAAATTTGGGGATATAACCAATAATCTTTAAAGGAATATTTATAGTAGTGGTTTTGGATGAGTTTAGAGGATTCTTTGGTTTATTTCAATTGTATTTTTATGCTTCCATTTTTATTTGTGCATTTTTTCACATATATGCTGTTTGAATCACATGTGTTTCTTAATAAAAGTTTTTTATATTATCTTAATATATTATTATTCAATTCAAATTTATTCATTTTTCTCTAAGTGTAAACTAATTAATGCTAACAATTTTTAAATTCTTCACACAATGGTGGAGTGATTGTTATTTATTTTCTTCTTCTTCTTCAATTCCACCTTTATAAGTCATCTTCCATCTTCCATTGAGAGAATTATATCAATGTATGGATAACCATTTTATGGGTTGATAAAATGAATATAACATTATTTAGTTTGTATATTATTTCATATTCCATTAACTTCACATCATTTATTTTAATTTGGAATTCCATTCAATGATTACTTACTTCCTCTACCTTATTGAATTTTATTGCCACACATTCTTAGTGGTAATATTATATTCTACCATGGAGTTCTAATGAAAATTATCCTCTAAGTGTATAATAGATTCATATTAGTTTTTATAGGTATTAAACTAGTGAGTTATGATGGTAGTTTTACTTCATTAAATGAACCCATCTCAAATTTAAGAAATTTAAATAGTCTAAAAAGTAATTTATCCAATCCACCCCAAGAAATAACCTAGGATCAACTCATTCTCTCAAATTTAATCCACTTAGAAATTTTAGTTCCCTATTAAACAATAAGTAATCAATTTTTTTTACCACTTCATATCCAAAAAACATCATATAATGAGTGTACTTAGGTTTATCTTAGGTATTTAAGTATTCAATAACCCCTTCCGTGCTGCAAGAGACCACTTCTACCATAGGGTAAATTTGGACAAGGCCAAATTTTGGCATCGTTTCCAATGACCCAAGTAAGTCATGTCAACACTCATCCAATTCTCCCCCATTTCTATTTACCACTATAATAATTGATGTACTAATAGAATAATTTGTTTTCATATTTATTAGTATTCTAGAATTAAATAGTTAAATTCACTATGGTATGTAATTTTTAAAACAAAAATATTTATTTAACTACTTTATTATATGGTTATGTTTAAATGATTAATTTTTAAATTATATAATTTTTATATGAAAAAATAATTTTATTTTTGAATTCATCATGTTGAAATTATCATAGTATGAATTATTGATAATTTTCTAAAAAAATTAATTTTTGATGAATAGTAAACAATATAATTCATTAAAAAAATACAATATTTTTGTGACAATGCCATGACATATTTATGAGGTAAAACTTATTAAAATTATGGAATAACTAAATTATGAAATTATAATATAACTATTGTGCAAGAAATAATTGATAACATGTTAGTTATAATTTATTTCGTAATAAGTATAAAAATCATTGTTAGTGATGATGTAGTGGATACATAGTGTGGTAAAAGTCAAATTTGGTTCATTATAGATAATAATTGAGCGATAAAAATTATTTTCATGGATTATTTATTAATTTTTATGTATAATTTATGTTTTTGGTTGATATTTTCCAATTTTATATTTATATGACATTAATCTTATCCAAATGCCTCTACAATGCTTCTATAGAGAAAGAAAAGAAAAATTAACAAATTAAAGAAGTTTTCCTGACATGAATATGGTTAAATGTACTTAATTAAAAAATATAAATGACTAAATTGAACCTAATTAATTTTTTTATTATTTTAATTTATTTTTAATTTCTATATATGAAATAATTAACTGTAATTCTTGTGAAATGTTGATGAAATTCTTTTGTAAGTAGAAGAAAAATAAATAAAATGATTTTAATTCAAATAATTATAATCCAAAATAACCCAAAAATCTGAATAAATATATTTTTATCGATATTTTTGGAACAATATTTTATTTTAAGTTGGAATTTAAACTTTTTGTACCCACTTTAGTCACTTTAATCCCTTTATATGTTTTTATTTAAAAGAAAGTCAAGTTATTCACACTGTAGTTTTTAATTATTATAATATTATAATATATTGTTTTATAGATGTTTCTTTAAGTAATAAATATTAATTTTAAATATAATATTTTTTTATTCTTTATAGATTTTTTTTAATTTTGCAGGGAATAAATAAGTACCCTTATGGCTTTCACAATGGCGATGCAAATATTATTTAATTAACGAACAAATTAAATAAATTATTTTAAAAATATTAAAAAAATAGAATTTGATATATTTAAGTTAATAAAATAGTTATATAGAAGAATATTGTATGTTTAGGATATATCAAAAAAATTTGTTTACAATTTGAAACTTTGTTTTGATGTTTTAAATTCATAGTTATGAATAGTGTTTAATTTGACAAAAAACATTTTTCATGAATACAATATTTTATTCAATTATTTAGAAATCAAAAAAATCTAGAAAAAAGTAATAATGATAATAAAATTTCTAAAATGTCATATACTATGATTTTTATGCCTTTTTGAAGTCCTTAACCCTATATTAAACTTAATATATTTTTATATTTTAAGTAATTCCTAATTTTCCCCTCTACTCAATTATAAAGGAAGGCTTATTCATTCACTTAATTTCATAAAATTAAGCCTTCTTTCTTGACTATATTCTGAAAAATTCTCTTCAACTCATCCCTTTCTACATTATAGTGTTTTTGATATTATAAAAAGAACAATTTCATGTGTCTAAGGAGTTCCTCAGGAAAAAAATTTTCGAGAGGTAAATTCCTTCTTCTTGTATTTTAAATTATTTATCACTTATACATTATCCGATAAAAATATAAAAAGTTTCATGTTAAATCCAATATCATAAATATACTATAATGTTACTGTGTTAATGGTATATCTATCATAAAACTCATATTTTATACTTTTATTCTTAAAAATGAAATCGTCGTCCACATTGAGTCAATTCACCACATTTATGGACCATGAGTTTTCATTTTACTTTACCATAATCATGAGAGGTTTAAATTCAATAATTATTTAAAATTAACTATATAAATATCTATGTTCTCACTTTTGGAGTATTTTTTCCATTTGACAAGAAAATCCATAATGAATCAACCATGAAAACCATGAAAAGAATGCACTTGAAACAATGGAAATAAAAAAATATAATTAATAAATTTTTATTAATTTTTTATAAATATCATATAATGTATTATAAATATTAATATAGTTATTTAATTAAGTAATAACACTCTTTAAACCATTATATAAGAGTTTTGAACACATCTGAAGGAAGTCGAACCTAAGACAAGGGATGCTTTAACTAAAACATTATTTTAAATGTTTTAAAGATTTATTCTTCTAAATAATTATATTTCATGTACTTATTTTTAAAATTATTTTTATGAATAAATTTATATTTAAATAAATATTTTTAATTTTTTTATTTTCTAGTGTTTTCAAAGAGGTGTTTTTTAGGTTTAATGTAAATGACATTCCTTTTAAAATCCTTTTATATGTATCTTTTTATGAAATTAAAAAATATTTTTTATTTTTTAACTTATATGGGATGAGTGTATTTTACTATTTTCACGATGAATTAATATTTAATGTTTTATTTACAATATTACATGGATATTTTTAAATAATTTTTTTCTTTTGTACGTGCACAATATTTCTTTAATATGTGATTTTTCTCATGGAATGATTTTTATGATGCAAGTATTATTGTTTTTTTGATTATGTTCTTGTTCTTGGGATTTTTTTATGATTAAGGGTGGGAACTAAATCACCCTCCAATGCATTGGGTATGTTTATGTTTCAAGATGACTATAATAGTTATTCCAAGTATAACGGTGATGGATACCCCGTAAGGTAGCTGTGAGGGTTAAATTATAAGGTAGTTATGAGGGTTACATTGTAAGGTAAACATGAAGGTTATAAATCATATTGTATCCATTAGGGTTACAATATTAAGTAATTAATCTACCAATTTACCTAAATGGTTTATTTATGTTTTCTATGTTTTATTAAAATCTATTTTTTTCACAAAGTATATGATACTTTATGAGTAAGAAGTATGTCTTTGTGAAAATGATTTCATATGTTTATCAGTATTCATGGGATAATGCTTCATTTTTTATGTACCTTACTAATATTTTTTCTCATTCCAAGTTTTAAATTTTTTTTCAAAGGGTTAAGGTTGGTTAAGAGGAAAAAATGAACCAAGATGAATGTTTTGAATATTTTTCCTAGAAAGAAATCATGATTTATTTTTAAAGAATATTGTGTTATAAAAAAATGGATACTATTTTATTAGTATCAACTTTGTATTCTTGTGGGTTTTTATGTATAAATTATGAACTAATTCTCTTAAACTATTAACTAAAAAGATATTTGGAAATGTAAAAAATTTTATTCTAGTTGAATTAACTAGATTATGTAATATTTAAGGATTAACCCTTATAGTTGGTATCAGAGCATAGTTTAGATAAATTTCAGGGTTAAGATGATGTTAATATAATTCCATAATTTGTTTTTTTACATTATGGTAAATTTTAAATGATATATAATTTTAATATTACCATGTTTATTCCTCTAAGATATGTCTATTCAGAATGGTTTTTTGTAAAAGAAACATGGAATATAATGTAGTAAGTCATTGAGAGAATGATATTTTTCTGAATCCATAACATGGAATGGTGGGAATTGAAACTGAGTAGTTTGTGATAGTAATGTATCAGTTTAAATAGGATATAAATGGTGGTGTCATCCATTCAAGAGAACAATCAGAGTTACCATAAAGGAACATGAAAATAGTGGAAAATTTTATGAGGCAACACCCTCATTATTTTAGTGGATCTTCTGACCTAGTGGTGGGTGAAGGGTGGATTAAATCCCTTTAAATGATATTTGATATCATGGGGTGTTTATATAAAAAATGGATAGTCTTTATATTTATTGTTTTAAAGGTGAAACTGACCAATGGTGGTAAATGGTCAAGAATATCAGGGAAAAAGAAGAGATTGATTCCTTGGAATGGGATGAATTTAAGAATATTTTCATTGAAGAATATTTTATTTTAGTGGTTCGAATTTAGATCGAAATGGTTACTTGAATTGAAACAAATGGAAGAATATTCAGTGGGTGTGTATGAAGAAAAAATCACTCGATTGGAAAGGTACACTCCACATCTTATTCAGGATCGTGATAGTAAAATAAATCATTTTTAATTAGGATTGAAGATGATATATCAAAGGGAATTGGGATCCCATGAATTAAAAAGTTATGAGGAACTTTTTCAATGTGATTAACTGGTAGAAATGTAGTTTTCTAATGACCATGTCTAATTTAAAAATAAGCAAAAGAAAAATCCCAAATAGTACGCAATGTGTAATAATCAAGTAAAGAAATATGAAGGTAAGAAAATCCAGTTTATATTTTGTCGGAAGTTTTTTAATAATAAACCTGGGGAATGCCTTAAAAATATGGGAATTATTTTAGATATGTTATGTTTAGAAATGTGGACCAATATTTTATTGAAAAAGATATTTATTTTGGTATGATTAATTATGATAGGAAAACTATAAAGTGTTTCAAATGTGGTGAGATGAGGAATTATAAAAATACCTTCCAAAAGATAGATTTGAATGATTGGAAGAAGAAATACTATAATAAGAAAGGTGTAGTGAAATTATTTGTGACTACTTTAGTAGATGTAGGAACATCCAATGAATTGGTATCAAGTAAATTTTTTTGTTTACTCAAAATTTTCTAATGTATTGTTTGATACTGGTACTACACATTCTGATATTTCTGAAAAATTTTCTGGTAAATTGGAAATTTCACCTCAAGAAATGAAACCATAACTTATAGTAAAAAATGGGGAAATATTAAAGATAAAAGAAATTATAATAATCTTGTTATTATTTTTTGTGGAAAGAGACTACCTATAAACCTTGTTTTCTCTCTCCTATTAGAGTTTGATGTTATTTTGGTTATGGATTGACTTTTTGTATACCATTCTATGATTTATTAAATAGCTAAAGAAGTTGTTTTTTAGAAAGAGTTTTAGTTTTTATACAATAATGAACCCATACCATTGATAACATATTAGGAAACTAAGAAATTATTAAAATATATAAATAAAATTTATCTTTCACACATTGTTTAAAGAAAGGGAACCATTCAGATCAATGATCTGCTAGTGGTATATGAATACTTTTATGTTTTTTCTAATGGGTTTCTCAGTGTTAGACCTAATAGAGAATTTGGATATACTATTGAATTGGTTCCTGATGCTAATACAATTTCAAAACCCCCTTATCGAATGGATCAAATGGAGTTTTAGAATTGAAAAATAAATAGTAGGATTTTCTTGATAAAGGTTTCATTCATCCAAGAACATCACCGTGGCATTATACTATTTTGTTGTTTAAAAAAAGATAGTTCCATGAGGAATTTCATTGAGTATAGAGAATTGAATAATAGTAATGTTAAGAATAATTTTAATTTTCCTCATATCGATGACTTATTTGATTAAATCCATGGATCTCAATATTTTTACAAGATTGAATTGAGATCTGGGTACCATCATCTGAAGGTGAAGGAGGATGACATTCCAAAAATAGAATTATATACTAGATATAGGAATTATGAGTTAGTTGTTACAACCATTGGTTTAATAAATTACCCTATTATATTATGGATATTATGAATATAATATTCTGTGAATATTTAGATAAGTTTGTGATTGTTTTTATTGATGAAATTTTGGTTTTTTAAAAATATATGAAGATCTTGAAAATTTTTAAGTATTTTTTTGAAAATTATAAAATAAAAAAATCTATACAGAAAATTTAGAAAATATTTTTTTTGGTTACAATATATTTATTTTCTTAGTCACAATGTCAATAAGTATGGAATTATAATTGATCCCCCCAAAAAGAAGTGGTTGATGAATGGACAAGAACTAAAAATGTTATTTAGAATCATAGTTTTCTTGGATTTGTAGGATATTAATTATGATTTGTTAAAAACATTACATGGTTATCTATTACAATAACTAGGTTAATAAGAAAAGGGGTTAAATTTATTTGGACAGAATATTGTGATGCTTATTTTGAAGAACTGAAAAGGATATTAGTGAATGATCTAGTTTTAGACCTACCTTATATAAATGGTGACTTGGATATCTATAGTGATGCTTCATTTAAGGGACTTGGATATATTCTGATGAAGAATGATCATGTAATTTCTTATGTTTCAAGACAACTAAAACCTCACGAGTTTAATTATCCCACACATGATTTGAAATTAGTAGCTATGGTTTTAACTTTAAAAATTTGGTGGAATTATTTATATATAACCCAATGTGAAATATATAATAATCATAAATATTTTAAGTATATGTTTACTCAGAAAGAATTGAAAACGAGACAAAGAAGATTGATGGAACTGATAAAGGATTATGATTTCATGATGAATTACCATCTAGGATAAGTGAACAAAGTTTCAAATGCCTTGAGTCGAAAACATAATGTTACATTAACAAGGTTATGTTTTGAATATGGCCCCTTAGTTAATGATTTGATGAATTTTGGTCTAGATGTTATGGTAACATGAAATTCCTCAGTTTTGTTTTAGGTGTTAATGCAATCATCTCTATCAAATAGAATTAGGAGTGTTCAAAAGGCAGACGTTAATTTACAAAAAATGTTGAAATTCATTAATAAAGGTAAGTTTCCTAAATTTAATGTTGATAAAGATTGTTTCTTGAGATTTTGAAAGAGATTATGTGTGCCTTGTGAATCCAAACTAAAGAAATAATTTTTAAGTGATTCTCATAGTTCTTCATTTTTAGTTTATCCTAACATCACCAAGATATATAGAGTCCTTTGAGAGTATTACTGGTGGGGTGGAATGAAAAGATATATTGTTTATTTTACCATGAAATGTTTTAATTTAGAATAGATTAAATAAAAACGACAAATACCAAGGGGGATGCTTAAACCATTTACAGAGCCAGAGTGGAAATTAGAAAATATATCTATGAATTTCATAGTGGGTCAACTAAAGAATTATCTAGGTAACAATGCGATTTGGTTCATTATTGATCGACTAAATAAATATTCATTTTTTCTTTCCACCTAGATATTATCTCTTTAGATAAAATTTCTCAACTGTATCTTAATGATATTGTTAGGTTATATGGATTTACTCTTTCGGTTGTGTGTGATCGTGATCCCATGTTCACTTCTAACTTTTATAAATTCCTTCAGAAGTCACTTGGCACTAAATTGAATTTCATCATAGCCTTTCATCCTCAATATAATGGATAGAATGATAAAAAAATTCAGATTTTGGAAGACATTTTTCATTCTTGTTCAATAGATTACCTGACAAGATGAGATCAATATATTTTTTAGTTGAGTTTTCTTCTAATAATAGTTTTTATTCTAGTATACAGATGAAACCTTTTGATGAATTATATGGAAAGTGATGTCAAAATATTTAATTTTGGGATGAAGTTAGGGAAAGAAAGTTGATGATACCAAAATTAGTAAATATATTAGTTGATAAATTAAATATGATATAGTAACATACAATGATAGCTCAGAGAAGATAGAAAAGTTATGCATATAATAGGAAGAATGACCATTTTTCGAGTTAGGTGATTGTGTTTTCTTTAAAATATCTCATAGGAAAAGTGTTATGTGTTTTTGTAATAAAGGAAAGATAATTCCATATTTCATTAGACCTTAGTAAATACTATATAAAGTTGGACTGGTTTCCTACCATGTAGCTTTACCTCTGAGTTTATCTCAGGTAAATAATGTTTTTCATGTTTTGATGTTAAGAAATTATGTACTTGATTTATATCATGTTTTGAGAATAAAAGTAGTTAAGTTAGAATAGAAACCTTTTAAAGATAAACCAATTTATATTATTGATCGTAGATGTAAAGTATTGTGTAAAAGAGTAATTAACATATGAAGGTTTTGTGGAGAAACCACATGGTTGGATAAGAATCATGGGAATATAAAAATGCTATTAGAAAAAGGTATCCCTATTTGTTTAATAATTGAATTAAATTATGAGGATGAAATTTGAGGGGGGGGGGGTATGTAACAACCAATTTACTAATAAATTTTCTTCATAATTATTAGTATTCTAAAATTAAATAGTTAAATTTACTATGTTAAGTAATTTTTAAAATAAATAATTTTATTTAACTAATTTATTATATGGTTACATTAAAATAATTAATTTTAAAATTATATAATTTTAATATAAAAAACTAATTATATTTTTTAAATAAGCATGTTGAAATTATTTTAATCTGATTTTTTAAGAATTTTTTGAAAAAATTAATATTTTGTTGAATAGTAAGAAATACAGTTCTTTAAAAAAATACAGTATTTTTGTGACACCTACAAGACATAGTTATGATGTAAAATTTATTAAACTTATGGAGTGAATAAATTACTAAATTATAATATAAATATTATACTAGAAATAATTCATAACATTTAATTTATAATTTATTTCTTGATAAGTATAAAAATAATTATTAGTGTTGACATATTTCCTGCACAGTGTTGAAAAAGTAAATTTTTTTCCCTATAGATAATAATTGAGTGATAAATATAATTTTCACAATTTATTTATTAATTATTATGTATAATTTATGTTTTTTATGATATTTTATAATTTTAGAGTTACGTAACTTTAATCTTATCCAAATGTCTGTGAAATGCTTGCATAGGGAAAGAAAAAGAAAAATTAACAAATTAAATAAGTTTTCATGTCATGGATATTATTAAATATACTTAATTAATGAATCTAAATTATTAAATTGAACATAATTAACTTATTTTTATTATAATAATTTATTTTAAAATTTTATATATTAAATAATTAACTTTAATTCTTGTGAAATGCTGATGCAGTGCTTGTACAAGTAGAAGAAAAATAAATAAAACAGTTTTAAATAAATTATAATAACCTTAAAGTAAAAAAAAATCTAAATAAATTTATTTTTATGTGTAATTCTTGTAAAATATTTTTTTTTTCAAATTTGGTAACTTTTGGACCCACTTTAGTAACTTTTAGGCCTTCATAATTTTTTATTTAAAAGGAAGTCAAGTTGTTCACACTATAGTTTTTAATTAGTTTAATATTTTTATATATTGGTTTATAGATATGTATTTAGAACATAAATTTTCATTTATAACATAAGAAATTTTTATTCTTCTTATAGATTAATATTTAATTATTAGACAATAAATAATTACTTTAATGTCTTGTACAATGGTGATGTAGTAATTATTTAATTAAAGAACAAATCAAATAAAATATATTTAAAATAATAAAATTAATAAAATTTTATATTTTTAAGTTAATACATGAATTATATATATGAACTTGATATGTATAGGATATAATAAAATAAATGGTTTCAAATTTTATACTTTTTTTTGATGTTTTAAAGTCATTGTTATGAATGGTGTTTAATTTGAAAAAAATTATTCTTCAGGAATAAAATATTTTATTAAATTATTTAAAAATCAAAAAAATCTTGAAAAATTATAAAAATTATAATATACTATTGAAAATTTCATATAATGTTTTTTAGGTCTTTGGGATATATTTAAACTATTATTAAACTTATTATATTTTAATATTTTAAGTATCTCCTAAATTTTCCGTCTCCTAAATTATAAATGGGGCCCATTACTTATCTTAATTTCATCACCTTGAGCCTTATATCTTGACTATATTCTAAAAAATTACCTTCTCCACTTCCATATCCACATCATAGTGTTTCTGGTTTCACAAAAAGACCAATTTCATGTTTCTAAGGATTTCCTCAAGAAAAAATATTCCAGAGGTCAATTCCTTCTTCTTCTCTTTTATATTATTTGTCACTTATACCTTACCCTCAACCCTCTAAAAAGTTTCATGATTACCCTAGTATCATATTTTTTAATTTTATTGTTTTAATGGTATATCTATCATCAAACTCTTATTTTCTACTTTTTCTTAAAAATGAAATCATCGTCCATAGTGTGTCAATTCACAACCTTAGTGGATGATGACATTTAGTTTCCCTTCACCATAATCAGGGGACATTTAAATTTACTTAAAATTGTTTAAAAAATACCTAAATATGTATATTTTCTCACTTATGAAGTATGATTTCCATTTTAAAAGAAAATACAAAACGAACCGACCATGGAAACCATGAAAAGAATGCACCCAAAACAATGAAAAGAAACAAATATTAGTAATAAATGGGTGAAAATTTATTATAAAAGATCATATAAGGTATTATATATATGAATATAGTTATTTAATAGATTATTAACACTCTTTAAACCATTATACTGGGGGTTTGAAAATATTTGAAGGAAGTCGAACCTGAGGTAAGGGACTCTTTAACTAAAACATTGTTTTTAATGTTTTAAAGATTTAGTCTTATAAATATTTCTATTTCATGTACATGTTTTAAAAATTATTTTTATGAATATATTTTTATACAATTTAATTTTTTAAAATTATAATTTTCTAATGTTTTCAAAGAGGTATATTTTTGAGGTTTTATGCAAGGGGCTTTCCTTTTAAAATCCTCTTAAATGTCTCTTTTTACAAAATTCAAAAAGTCTATTTTATTTTTAACTTGTATGACATGAAAGGATATTACTGCTTTCATGACACCTTAATTTTTTTAAAGTTTTCCTTAAAATATTACACTGATATTTTGAAGGAAAATGTTTACATTTGTATGTGCACAATATTCCTTCAATGTGTTATTTTTCTTAAGGTATGATTTTTATGATGCAAGTATTCTCCTTTTATGATTATGTTATGGTTCTAGAGATTTTTTTATGATGAAGGGTGGGACCTATATATCCCAAAAATTAGTTGGTTATGTTTATTTTTTAATTTTATTGTAATTTTTATTCCAAGTGAAACTATTATGGTTACTCCATAAGGTATTTGTGAGGGTTACATCATATTGTATTCGCGAGGGTTACATCATAAGGTAGCCATGAGGGATACAAATCATATGATAGTCACAAGGGTTACAATATTAATTTACTAATTCCACAAGTTACTTAAATGGTTTTTTATGTTTATATTTTTTATGGAAATCTCTTGTTTTCACAAAGTATGTATATGATACTTTATGGGTGAGAAGTATATATTTGTGAAAATGACTTCATATGTTTATAAGAATTCATGGAATAACGTTTCCTTTATTTTTTATGTCCCTTACTGATATTTTATGCTCTTCCTAAGTTTCAAAATATTTTTCCCAGGGTTAAGGATGGGTAAGAGGAAAGAAGAATCCAAGATGAATGTTTTAAAGATTTTTCTTGAAAAGAAATCATTATTTATTTTTAAAGATTGTTGCATTATGAAAAAAATGTATAATATTTTATGAGCATCCACTTTGTATGCTTATGGGTTGTTATTTATGATTTATGACACAATTATCTAAAACTATAAATCATATCTTTTGGAATGTATGAAATTTATTTTTATATTAATTAACTATATTATGTAATTTTTAAGGCCGAGTCCTTATACTCACACTAACTATTTTTATCTTTTCCCCCTTTTTTCTTCTCACTTTTATTGAGACATATTTTCTTATACCTGTGACCAATCAAACCATCTATTTAGACTATATAGTCCTTGGGTTGGGGAGTAAAGAACACATAGGGGTTATTTTCATTTATATCACAATCTTTATAAGAACCCAGATTCAAAAATCAATTTTTTTCTAAAGTATGATCTTCTAGGAAACTCAATCATCAACCTGATCAGGAACCAATATGAAAACCCAACTTATACATCGTTAAAATTGGGGAATTTTTTGAATCAAACTATGAATGAATAACTTACACCTACTTATACTAATTAACCCTAATGTATTAGATATGGCACCCTAGGATATTCTTACTATTTATTCCAACCACATGTCTTGAACATCCTTTTAATGGGATGGACTCCAAAATTCTATACCTTAATGTCAAAGAATTAAATAACATTGCTAAAATAATTTTTCCACCACATCATCTTGAGTCAGCTAAGATGAGTCTCTTTCCTTTATCACTAAAACATTGATCCAATTTTTTAATTAATATTATATAATAATAAATCCATTCACACAACCAATTATAAATATAATTTTACAAAAAAAACTTCCCCCATAAAAAATTAATTTCACTTAAAGAGATCATTTGAGACTTTTCAAAAAATATGGGGAGTCATTTTATAAAACCTAGGAAATGTTCAAATTCATAGTCATCATGTAATATCACAATGGATTTTTATTCCCAGAAAAAATTCAAATCCTTAATGAATATTCTGGTCTAATAAATAAATAAATAATTATTATGATGTGTAATGTAACTTTCAAAAAAAAATAAATCCCCAAATGATGATTTGGAGTATTTGTAAAATCTTTCTAAAAAACAAACATGGGGAACATCACCTTAATAGGAGAATAAACTAAAAACTTGGAGTAATTTAAACTCATAGAGATGAATAAATCCTTAAGGATAAACTTTATACCCTTACTAGGAAGGCCAAGGAGATCAATCTTAAGAAATTACTAGAAATTCATACTGTTAGCACTATTTTCACAATTTGTGACAAACATGACCATATGAATAGAAACTCACTAACTATTCAATCCATAAAATATGTTATTTTTGAAGGACCATTAGTGGAGGTAAATTATCTAAAAATTTAGAATCCACAATACCAGATAAAAATTCAATCCATGATATAATGACTATATAGTCTTCAATTGGAAAGATAACTAACAACCGAGTCAGCCTTAAGGACAAAGCCCATACCCTCTATAAAATTTTACAACTCAAAATAAGTTCCAACCACAACTGGTCCAATAACATCATCCCCAAGTCCAAATCCAACATCCCATCCAACATCCTAAATATCCACCTAGGATAAATCAACTAACTTAAAACCCTACAAAAATTGTTCCACTTACACTACTTGAACAATTATTTAAAAAAATAAAAGAATTAATTACTAAGTGTGACTAATTAAACATAAACTACAAAACCTTAAAAATATTATGGAACCAAGGTATAATATATCTGAAACAACCCAAACCATACATAATAATCTAGTTTTACACAATCATATCTTGAAGAACTAAAATTAGTGACTACTTAAGAAGTGTTAAATGCATGAAAAACCTGAAGAAACCATTCTAGAACCATAAAATGATTTAACATCACATGAATATGTTGAAGAAACACTGTTAGATTTTGAAAAATACAATGATAATGTGAAGGAACCACAACCTCACCAAAAAATCAAAAAACCCATTCCTTTACTTAAAATCATGAGAGTAAAATCTAGACCTAAACTGAATGAAACATTAAGAGAAATATTATCTCAGGTTAATTTGAACATACCCCTTCTTGATCATATTCTAACCATACCAACCTACTAAAATTATGATAAGTAATTTTACAATTTTAAAATAAAAATTTCATATAAAAACCAAGTCATTTTTATGCTAATGTGACTACCACTATTCAGGGAAACACTCCTCCAATGTTGAAAAACATGGGTTGTCCATACATCAATTTTGAACTTGGATAAAAAAGTCATAAATTACCTTTGGGATCTTGGATCCAGTGTTAACCTCATTACATATACAATGTATTTCTAATTAGAGATTGAATAGATCTAACCTACTTATATCACACTCAAAAATACTGATCATTGTTTTAGGATTCATAATAGGATATTATGGTATGTTCTTATGAATTTTGAAAATTTCATCTACCCTAATGACTTCATTTTCCTTGAAAATCATCAAAATCTTGATACTAGTGAACAAGTTACAATCTTCCTTGGTTGTCCCTTCCTTTAAACAATCAACTCCTTTATCTGACTAAGGAATGGGGAAATGACTGTGACCTTTGGAGACATGATACTAAATATAAACATCTACAATTAAAACTCTCAAATTAGGGATGATGAGGAAGTTAATGAGGTGAGTTTTATAGGTAGTGTTTAATGTGAACTAGTGGAACATCCTGGAATTATTGAATGATTTTTATGTAAAGATGTGATTGATTTACTTTTTCTATTTGATATAAATTTATCTCATTAGATTGAATATATTTTAGAAAACTCATTTGATGATTTTTCAATATCACAAGTTAATTATCCTTTGGTGAAATAAAAACATTGAGTTCATACAAATTCCTGACAATGATCTATCCAATGTGGTGGATGAAACTTCTATTTAAAAGGAACCAATGTTGTCGAGAAATTTGAAAAAAGAAAATGAGTTTAATGAAAAGTACCATACTTATTTTGAAATTGAAAACCAAAATAATCTAGAATTCAAGGTCCTTCCTTTATCACTCAAGTGTGTATTCCTATGGTACAATCAAACACTTCCCATTTTTATCTCTTCCTCTCTCGAATCCAATCAAGATTGAATGATTCTGGATGTATAAATTAGGCATTAGAAAATAATTGGATGGAACTTGTCTAATATTACTGGAATTATCCAACTTATTTCAACTCATAGGATTGTTTTATAATATAATTATAAACCATTCCTACAACCTCAACGAATACTCAATTCCAATATCATGGATGTGGTAAAGAAGGAACTTTTAATGTTATTGAAATATGGTATCATCTACACTATTACTAAGAGTAAGTGGGTAAGTATAATCTAAGTGGTTCCTAATAAAGTAATAATTTCTATGATTACAAATTTGGAAGGTGATATTCTACCCACAAGGTTCATTAGGGGATGTAGGGTGTGAATTTACTATAGGAAGTTAAACTATTTTTCCAAGAAATTCCATTTTCCCTTCCCCTTCATTCATTAAGTACTTGATCAAGTGGAAGTTAAAGAGTTATAATTATTATTTGATGGATTATTTGGGTATAATATCATAGATATCTCCTTATAATATCATATAAAAATGACCTCCACCGATCCATTTGGAATTTTTCCTTCAGTCATATTCCCTTTGTGTTAGGTAATTCCCTTGGTACCTTCCAACAGTGCAAGATGGGAATCTTCTATTACATTGTTGGGGATTTTTTAGAGGTATTTATAGATTAATTTTATATATTTAGGGATAAATTTTAGGGAAACCGTAAATTTTTTGAAAGGATGTTTTTATTTGAGTATAAGAATCTCATCCTAAACTGGAAAAATTCTATTTCATGCAAAATGAAGGAATTGTTCTGTTCTATATGGTATCTGGTAGAGAGATTTAAGTTGATAAAGAAAAAGTAGATATCATTTCTCACCCTCAATCTCAAAAAACTATCAAGTGAGGTACTTATTCATTAATGCTGGTTTCTATAGAAGGTTCATTAGGAACTTCATATTAATTTCCCTAACCCTTTGCGTCCTGCATATAAAATATGTTCCATTTGTTTGGATAGGGAGTAGTGATGAATTAGTCTCTATAGTCAAATAATACCTTATATCTCTACCCATCATGAAATATCTCAATTATAATATTTATTTCAAAATAATTTGATATGTGAGTGAATTTTCTGTAGGATCCGTCTTAGGAGAAGATATTATAAAACACCATTTTTCATTACTTATGTAAGAAAAAAATTGTATGATGGTCAAATAAAATACACCACTAACAAGAAAGAGACTCTTGATATTGTATTTTCCTTATAAAAATTCATGTATCATATCTTTAATGTATATGGTTGCATAGTATAATTCTATGGGCCAGAGATTTCAATTCTTTATCATTGGAATGATGAAAATTATCATTTCCAGCAACCTGAGCCCTGGTACGTTCTGAGGATCTATCATGGATTATTTAAAGCATCAAATATAAACCGAAAACACCTCTTCTGATTTAAATCCTCACTCAACATCTTCTTGTCATCAGAAATCATTTCTAGAATGATCCAAATCAGAATCCATTTAGATCATCTACATGTAGATCAAATTTTTTTAAGAGCATCGATTATTGAATTCTAGGTACTAGCGCAACAATATGATGATTCTTTTGACATCTCAATGATCACCACATCAATGTTACTTTGATGTATGGATATGATCTTGATCCATTCACTTGGATCGATAAATTATCTGTCCAGAATGTGGGAGAAGAGAGAGAAACTCTTAAGAACTCACAATGAATAGTTATTGTGCGAGAGCTGCTCTCCTTCTATATATAGTGGATGCTCAAATACCTAAAAAGGTTTCCTGGCCCTCATTTATTAAATTTCCACTAAATTATATATAAATAAATAATTATGATGAACTAAAATACATCATAAATATTATTTATAATTTATCAAATACCTATAATATATATTAAATATGTTACATGATAAAAAAGTGTCATTAAATCAAATTGTAATTCCGGATTAATATTAAATGAACCTAGAATATTATAATAATATCCATTCATATAATATTTTTCTTATAATCACTAAAAACTCATGAATAATTTTATTAAACAAATTAACCTAATTATTCGTTACAAAAATAATAATGAATTTATTTATATATAATCAGCAACTTGGAAAACTCTTGGATCCCATGATAGGGACCACCATGTCCTATATACCTACTCACCATAATAAGTTAGATTCTTGAATACCTTATTGTGTGTGACCCTCTAGGATGTTAACTCAATAGTATTGAATAATATTAATAGACCAAGATCAGAGTCTAGAAACCTATCAAGGCCCATAAAAAGATAAGGAATAGTTATATCAATGAAAACTAACCTACATACATGTACTGTGTAATATAATCTCTTTGTCTTTAGATATATCATAATGTAAGATGCACATTTTTGTCATTTTACTTTCTCTTTCTTTATTGTTTTTAGATCAAACTAGAAAGACTTACCTTTGACTAACATGGCCAAGGATTTATGAAGGTACTACCATCCAAATAAACTTGGACCAAGATATTGCTTCATCAACATGGAAGTGAAAACCATTCAACCAATTCCATACCACCAATGAGTCACCCAACACAAGCTACCTCGACATGATTTAATTATCATGGTTTTTTCCTTGAATCAAAGTACATGATAAAATGATACACATTGATAATGATCTTGGATTAGGATACCAATACACATGTCCATAGATAGGATCAACCAATGATACCCAAAACATGTGTTGTTTCTTTTGGAGGTCCTATCCTTATGATATCAGTTACTAGAGATAACCAAGAACAAACTTCATGAGAATAAGTCTTAATGATTATGATCCCCCAACACATGATAGTTAAACATATACATTGTATAGTCAGTATAATATATCTAGACTATAGAACATATGTTTAAGATAAATTTCATAGTATATTGAGGTTATCATTATAGCCTAGGATATTCTATAACCTTTTTATATGATAAATAAGTCTATATAAATTACCATTTAAATAGTTGATGCAAAAATGTCTACACTATAATGGTAAGTTTACATCATGAATATATCACTGTATATATTAAATGGTAAAAGAAAAGTACTATTCAATTGGGTCTAGGTAACTAGATATTACAATACTCCCACTTTCACTAGATCCAACATTCTAACAATCCTTGTCAGCTCTCACATGATTAATATCATGTTTCTATTGAGTCATGTATTTAGCTACTGGGTCTTCCAAGTCTTCACTACATCACCATTCTTCTATGTGTTACCTCATCTCCTTTAGTAAAACTCCTCAATAGATGTAAAACTATATTATATATCCCTTTTATCCACTGTCATAACTTGAAATCTTGGATATTAATATGAAAAAGAATTATCTTAATGAAAAAACTTTACTTACTAGGTGTGATTCCAAGAACTGGAACAAATAGTTTTGTATTATATACCCTGCTTATTATCTTATTTAGAAGCTACAATGTACATGGTATTTATAGATATGCATACCGTTTTCTTGTATGATCTTGTCTCACTCATCATCTTATCCTTACTACGATATTAGGACACATTGATCCAAGTAAGACTAGTTTATATCCCCTCAAAACCAGAATCCCTTCCTCTCCATATACCAAGTACATATCCTTTATACTTCCTCAAGTACAATTTCATAGTTATAATTACTTCCCTTGAAGTTCTCCAAGATATAACTCATATTATCTTATCATAAATTATATATTTGAAGTATCATAACTTTTACATTAAATGGTATACATTATTAATCCATTATAGAAGTGTACAGAACACTGATAACCACTTTAATCTCATCATATTCCCCTTCATTTCTTCTTGGGGAGATTTATTCCATATGACTTTGGAAATAATTCTCTATCGATTGTTACAAATTTTATTTTTCAACACCATGTCTGTATATATTCTATTGAATACGTCTAAGTAACCATTAGATCTACCTAAATATATATCATTCCAAAGAACTTAGGTTTATACATTTAGTCAATCTCCAATGTATTTATTTTATCATGGTCTTAACTAACTATAATACCAATAGTTATTTTCCATATGTTATCAAAGATATTTTACTTTTAAAATAATGGATCTCCCACTAAGTACTAGTATATACTTGGAAAACATTCATTAAAAATGAATGATCTATGATCTTGTTTATTTCTTCAATATTAAAGTAGATTTTAGTAACTTTCACCCCATATTGGCATTATATGATGTCACCATTCCTGTCTAGTTTCATCTTATATACACATTCCAGAAAAGTTGGTCTTGAAATCTAATTCTCAATAAAATGATCATAGAAAATATCTATGATAAGTAAAATTATAATAGATCTAGTACTAATGACTTGGTGTTACTAATCAAGACTTATTAGTATAACACTTGTACCACCCATGTATTGTCTCAATTGAATACCCACCCCAATATTCAAAATAATATGCCTATATACTTTGATACATGAAATACATTATTAAATTTTAATTAATCTTGTAAATCTTATATAGTTTCCATATACTTATTACTTGTAGGAATTATTATTCTCAATGAATTATGTATCACCAGATGTGGTGAATATAAAACAATCACCATAGATTTATCCTTCATATGTAGTATGTTTATATAAAACATTCTCTTTCCAAAAGATCTTTTGGAACTCATTCATATTCCAACTAGTTGTGCATCTCTATCATTTACTAAACCCAAGTCAGTCTTTCTCCCACTATCTCAAGTAGATATTTGCAACTTTATAGAAATGTATTATATCACTGGACTATATCTTTTCTATCATAGGGTTTTATGTAATATCCTAAGAAACTTTAGGGTCATTACTATAGATGTGATTTTTGTTTTACAAGATGAAAGTTTGTTTATATCCTAACAAACTCTTTTCATATAAACACATGTTCTTATGACATAATATATTTCCATCATACTATAACTAATATGATATCAAATATTCATTATATTTTTCATTTCCTTAGAGAATAACATCATTATTTTTGATTCATTTTTTTAAAATAATAGATCTATCTAAAATATATGAGTTTTAACATTGATTTACCTTTTACTTAAATCATGAATATGATGCCAATAAAGAAATGCATGTTTAGGAATTTCTCCACACTAAATTTTCTTGATCAATTTTAACATGTAAGACTCATTATCGATCCCATTATTAGCATCATAGATCTGATGTGGATAAGTTAATGAGAATTTAGGAATAACTCCATGCAAAATTATAATGATCAATGAATGATTTTTCAAGATAATCTTTGACACACTAGCCCAAATCACCTCATATCTTCTGGCCATGCATATACTATACTCCAATTTCATATTCCATGGTAAAAAATTTAAAGGAATATAATGAAGTATATTTACCATTAGATTACTCTTGGAATAGTTCACACTCTCTTGCAACACTAATTCTGAAATCCTTGTGGCATACATTTTGTTCTAAAGGTTTATTTTTCCAAACTAAATAAATATAAATGTTGATAATACCTGATGTTTTAGCTATAATAAGACTAAATACCATACTGTGTATATCCTTGACACATAATTTTAGTTTTACTTGAAAAATAATTACCTTTCCACAACTGGGTATATAAGTCTTAAATTTTATATTAATTATGTATTGAAAATGATTCATGTATCATTGAACTATGGGTTTAGTATAAAATACCATAAAAATATTGATTATTGAACTGGAATAATGTATCCTTGTTTATAAAATAAACATGAGAAATATTTTTTTGTTATATTCAATAAAAGTTCCACTATAATCATTTACATGGAAATATTGAATTTGTGTGTTTCTCACCACTGAATTAGGAATAAAGCTTTCTAAGTAGCTTGGAGAATATACCTTACATATTGTAATGATTTATTACTTACTTGGTTATTGTATTAAAAAAAATACGTGTTTGGATTATTGTATTTAATGCCCAAGAAGTATAACCTAAACCTTAAATTTTATATTGATGAATATACTTGAATAATAAGTGAATATTTTCTTCTTTAATTAATTTCATTGAATTTACACTTCCATTGATTTATTTCATAATATGTAATGAAAATATCATCCTATTTAATACCACTTCATTGAAGGAAGTTGTGATGATTCCTTTTTCATCACTCTTTCTATTGGACTTTTCTTCTTGTATTTCAACTTGTTTACCATAATAATTAAATATTATATATTATTTAAGAAATTATTAACTTAGAAAACATTACCCAAAAGGAAATTAAGTGGTCTCTCCATAATGTTTTTTTGTAATATTAAACAAAACTAGAGTAAATTGGTGAAAATGAAATGAGAAAGGGATCTATTGAAATATTGTGATCCATATTTAAATTTAGACATATCTAGTGAAGTCATCACCTATTAATATCTACACATAACATTATCCCCACAAGCTTCTCCAAAATAAGACTACATGTAATATCATCCATGTACTCATGTATTATCCATAATTTACTTTAGAAATTAATGAAACCATTGTGACATAACCAGCATATGCATCAAACATGAGTCTCCTGTAAGAATTTTTACACCCTCGATTTCTAAGGTGGATAAACAATTATTGTGGACATACGAACCTTGAAATTAAGATGTCATATTACTTTTCAAAAATTCTTGTAATTTTCTTTGAAATTAACACTATATTGTACAATTACTTTTTTCATTATTACCACATTGTGTCTTATGGTTTACATTCCATTCTGAAAAAAAAATCTTCCAAATTTTTATTTTTTTATTAATTACTAATTTATACATTCTTAGTAATTTAAATCATTAAATGTATCTCACCATTTTATTGAATTATAGGAACCCTCTTTACTAGATTTAAAATACTATATAGTTAGACTATTCTAGTGGAAATGATCTTTGAACCTATCCTCATAGTTTACAATCTATAGCTATTCCACTAATCAAAGAGTTCAAGGTAGGTGTTTGTCTATAAAACCACATTAAATTTCAGCTCATTGATTTGTTGAGTGAAGTCCCATATTTTAAAATAAAAAATTTTATTTACTAAACACTTTCCTCTAATGTTGCATCAAGATTTCTTTGACTAGTTTTTTTGTTGCCAACATCAGTTAACTCAACTCATCACTCTCACAAGAACTCCTCAGTAGTAAGATGCACACTCAACAATGGCTGATGAGAAACCCAAAATCCTGATTTTTTTCTAATTAAAATGATAGAAGGCATTTGGACACATAATATTTCTTTGAGGGTTTTTATATTTTTCTCAACAATTTTTTTGTATTTCTATTAATCTTTTAATTCTATGTTGGAATTCTCACAACTGAACATTAATAGAAAAAAATACATCACATATTTGTGTATTTTACTATTTATTATTTTATATGTTTTCCTACATTCTTTAAAATGAATAAAATAATAAATAAATTTTTAAAAGAAATAAACTACTTGAAAGATCTTGAGTATCTAAAAATGGCTGATCTATTTAAACTCAATAGATTAACTATGACCTAGGGGTATCATACTTGAGTCATATATTTAATTGTGATGCTGCTCATACCCATCCAGTGTGTTCACTTCTCATCAAGATTTTCCCTCGACTTCGAGTGGTCCATGACTTAATCCATCATCATCATATTAAAAAAATACTCACATGTAGGCTAGGGGGTCTTGGGTATGAAATGTACATACAGATAATGATAGACACATAAAACCTTATAAAAATTGAATAAAAGGATGATGTACATATTTACATAAAAATAGATTAATTACTTATAATTATCCCATGAAAATAATAAATAATTAAATTAAATAAAACAGACATATATAGGTTGGTTAATTGCTCAAGACTAGTCAATGCTATTAATTTAACACATGAAAAATAAAAATAAAAATAAATTTTAATGTATGAGGGGAATTTAAATAAATTAAATGAATTAATCATACCCAAATAATTTATTCAAATAATTTATTTTATTTAGTCCAAATATTAATTTAATTATAATACCAACAATTAAATTAATTAATTAATTTAATTTAATAACTAAATTAAATTAATTTTATTCTTGGGTATTAAAATATTATATTTTAAACAATTACATAATATCTTAATTAATATAATTAAATTCCAAGAATAAATAAATTAATTAAATAATGCTTGATTAACCCGAGACTTGAAACCCCGCGCATGCCCAATTTAGGTCTCACTGAACCCATGCAACCTTTTTTAGGCTATGTAAAGCCCGTACATAGCTATTATGGGTTAGGAAAACCTGAATCAACCCATTTTAGGTTGGAAAGATCTACATATTTGTTGTGAAATGCCACATTAGGAAGGTAGAACCAACAAGTGTAACCGGGAGGGGGAAGTGAGGAATGTAACATCACTATAGGGTAGTTTCGAGCGGCTAGTTTTAGTGTTTAGTGATTTCCCCTGATTTGGCCAGCTCAGTGGCGATGGGTGGGATGGGTACTCATCTGGCAGCATTCAGGTCACTGGAAGGAGGAAGCAGAGCTGAAGGGTAGTAGTGGCCATGTAGTTAGTAGAGGGTGTATGCGCAGCACCTGGTGATGTATTTCCGATCTCTACTAGCTATGATAGATCATCATTATCGGTGAGGCCAAGGGAAGGCAGTCGATGGGTGTGGAAATATGCGGCTGGTTTAACTAGAAAATGCTTAACCATAGGAGGGGTGTCACCAGCTAGGTTCTCAGGTGGTGTATAAAAGGAGGTAGATGGTGGAGGTGAATGATGCAACAGATGGAGGAGTGACCATAGTTGTCTTGTAGTGAAGGAGGATAGTGGAGGGGCTTTGTACAATATTTGGAGAGAAGGTGCCTTAGTAGGATCTGGTGCTGGAGGTAGCTCATTGTTTCTTGTAGAAGGAAGGAGGAGCCAAGATTTTTTGGTCACTGCCAGTAGGGGAGGGAAATGGGTGTCTAATACATCATGGAGGAGGGGAGAAGGAACTAGGGAGTGTCTCATACACAAGCCCCCATCAAAATACACTTTTTTATTTGTTTACCCAATGATCATTCCCCCACCCCAGTCTATTTTTTTTATTTTTTTTTTCATTTTAGTCAACTACTGGCCTTCTTTAGAATTATTCAAAATTTCCCTATACAATGATAAAACCTCAAATAATAATAATATTTTTTATTATAATAAAATAATAATAATAATTATAGTTAAATTTCGGTGGAATAATGAATGGTCCCTAAAGACTGTTCCGACCACTAGGAAATGGAGGGAACTTAGGTGAGTGCCAGAAACTATTACTGGTTAGCATCCCAGCTTCCAAATGGGAATCACACTGACTGAAAAAAGCACCTCAACTGAAAACATTATATATATATATATAAATAAATAAATAAATAAATTAATTAATTAAAATTTAACTTTGAATGATGAAATGAATCCATATTAAAAATGTTGTAAGACTATAACATGGTCATCTGATATAATATTGATTCACCATCTAAGGCATTGGGGATGAATTAAAAACCATTACTTAAATTCAATAAAAATTTAGTTTTATTTACTCAGATAACTTATGTGATCTCTCTGATAGCAATTGAATGTACTGGGGTGCATAATATAAGTTATTGGGATGGGGATTTTAATTTTTTATCACTAGAGTGAAAATTTTTATCATTTTTGGAAACATTTTCCCCATATATGGTCTAAGGATATCGTGTGGATTTTTTCATACAAAAAATATAAACTGAAAATACCCCTTTTTATTAGAAGCTACACTTGATAACTACTTGTCTCTAGTGATCACTACTCATCCAAACTAGAATCCATCTTGATCATCCACACGCACTTCAAAAACCCATAGGATCATTGATCATTGAATTCCTGGGGCTAGAGTAGAAATCTAATGATTCCCTCTACATCTCAATGATTACCACATTGACGTTCCTTTAATGCATTGAGATGAGCTCAATCCATTCACATGGATTGAGATCTTATCTCTCTAGAAAGCGGGAGAAGAGAGAGAGGATCTAATAAACTCTTAGTGAATAGTCTTTATGTGAGAGTCTCTATCCTTCTATATATAGTGAATTATCAAATACCTGAAAAGGGTCCCCCGACCCCCATATATTTGACATCCACTAAAAAAGTAATAAAGAAATAATTATGATGAAATAAACTACATAATAAATATTATTTATCTTTCATAAATTACATGAAATATATATATATATATATATTAAATATATTAATTGGTAAGTTCATGGTCCTTATCTGACCCGATTTGTTTACTTTTGAAGAAATGCACTAAACATGAAGCCTCACAGCAAGTCAAATTTTTTTTTCTTGTGGCAGTGGAAGAACTACTACATGAAATCTGGTATGTAAGAAACGATCTTATCCATAATAATCACTCTTTCAGTCTCAATGCAGGAAAAGCTCGAATTCTCATTGCGATACATGAAGCTTCCTCAATTCAAAAAGATTGTTGCAGTAATTATATTGGAGACTTAGAGATCCTCAGACGTATCCATTTCCCGGGTATTTTCCCGAAGACCAAGCACCCCTTTGAAGTATTCTGGCAACCTCCAATGCTGGTTTGGATTAAAGTGAATGTCGACGGTGCCTCAAAAGGCAATCCTGGACCTGCCAGCTGTGGGGCCATTTTTAGAGATTCTGCTGACCATTGCCAAGGTTGCTTCTACAGTGGGTGTGGGATTGCCTCATCCATTGAAGCAGAGATTCTAGGAGTCATCCATGCTTTTTGATTTTTCTCTCCAAAGAGGATGGAAAAAACTATGGATTGAAATTGATTCTACCACCATTGTTCAAGCAATTTGGAACGGATTTATTCATCTCGCATGGCCGCTCACTACGCGTTGGATGAATTTCCTGAAATTGTTTTAGGAGATTGACTACATTGCCACACATGTCTTCCGTGAAGCGAATACTGTTGCTGATTCCCTTGCCAACAAAGGTGTCCACCAGAGCATGATTTTTCTAGATGCGCTGCTAGCTGATTTACTTCACCTCTTTGAAAGATATTGTAATAAAATTCCATCCTTTCAACTCATGTAAAATGTTGTTTCTTTAATTAATAAATGGTGCTTCGCTCTTTGATCGAGGCATTACCAAAAAAATATATATATTAAGTGGTAAAACCATTTCATTAACTTGACTCATTATTCTAGCTTAATATTAAATGAACCAGAAATATTAAAATAATATTTTTTCTTATAATATTTTCCCTATATTCACTAAAAAGGTCATGAATAATTTTAATAATTAAATTCAACTCAATTATTCTGTATCTGAATAATAATGAATTTATTTATCAATGATCGTTAACCTGGAAAACTCTCAGACCCCATAGTGGGGCCCACCATGTCTTATATACCTATTCCCCAAAATATGACAGATTCGTGAATAAACAATTTTGTGTGACCCTCTAATCCATTATCTCAATTGTAGTGAATAATATTTATAGACTAATATTGGGGTCTAGTAACCCATAAAGGACCCTAAAGAGATAAGTAATAGTCATATAAATAAAAAACAACCTATGAACATATACTATGTAATATAGTGTCTTCGTCTTTATATATCTCATAAAGTAGGATGCACACTTATGACGTCATCATTTCTTGAGTTATTTTATATTGATATAACAAGTTGAACTTAACTTTGACCACATTATCCAAGGATTTATGAAGGTACTACTATCTTGATCAACTATCCCTAAGATATTACTTCCTCACCACAAAAAATGGAAAAATTATATCATGAATATTAAAGCAATTCAATACCACCAATGATACATCCAACCAAAGCTACCTCACCATAATTTCATTATAATGGTTTTTTCCTTTCATCAAAGTATGTGATCAAAGGATACACATTGATAATTATCTGAATTCCGAAGAAAAATACACATGTTCATAGTTAGGAATCACCAATGACACCCAAAACATGCAATGTTCCTATTGGCAGGTCTATCCTCATGATCTCAACTACTAGAGATCACCAAGTGTGGACTTTAGGAGAAGAAGGATCAATGCTTATGAGCCCCCAACACCTGATAGTCAAACATCTAATGTGTCTAGTCAGTATTATGTATATGAACTATATGATATATGTTTAAGATTAATTTCATAGTATCTTGAGGTTCTCATTATAGCATGGGATCTTCTATAACCATTTGATACGACAATTGGTTTATGGAAATTACCATTTAAATAGTGTAAGTAAAAATTTATACACTATAATGGAAAGTTTAAATCATGTATATCTCACTATATACATGAAATTGTAATAAAAAGGTACTATTTAGTTGTGTCTAGGGAACCCACTATCATAGCATCTCTTAGCATACCCCACCACTATCTTCATAGACCATTCATCTCTGAAATGCCTTTTCCAAAAACAATATTTCAAGGTAATATTGCTTAAGTGTTCCATTATACTATAATAATTTTATATAAACATTAAGGAAAAATAGTGTGTTGAAAATGTTTGAATAGATCACCACTCTATTTTAGAATGAAATGGAAAATAATTCCATCATTCAATGTCAAATTCAATCCATGATAAGAATTTTCATTTCAAGAGTGATTGTTCTTGGTATGCTGACATGGAAAACTACTTGGTTATGGGAATTATTCCAAAATTATTAGGGACTCAATCTAGGAGGAAATTCCATTCTGATATCAAATAGTATGTGTTTAATGGCCCATACCTATTCATGTTCTATTCTGATAAAGTCATTAAGAGATGTTTTCATGAGTCTAAGAAAGATTATGTTATGAAATTATATCATCAAGATTCATGTGGAGGGAAACTTTCAACTAATAAAACCACATAAAAGGTGTTTCAAAGGGTTTTATTATGGCTTACCTTTACTAAATATTAATTCACATTCGACCAAAGTTGTCCTCAATGTCAATAATTAGGATTCATGACCAAAAGAAATCAAATTCCCCTTGCTCCCATTTAAGTTGTTGAAATATTTCATTGAGAGGGAATTGATTTCGTGAGACCCTTACCACTATTTCGGGGATATCTCTATATCCTATTATATATTTATGACATCTTAGAATGGGTTGAGGCCATTAATTCAAAGTCCAATAAATATCTAGTTGTGATCTAATTCTTTAAAGAGCATATGTTTTCTATATTTGGAATTCCTAGGGACAAAATTTGTTATTTTGGAACCTATTTCAAAAACCATACCTTCTTGATAATTATTTCTAAGTATGGAATTTCTCCAGAAGTTTCCACTTCATACCATCCTTAATCAATTGGTCAAGTTGTTTTTTAATAAGGTAATTAAGAAAATCCTTGAAAAAACAATCAATATCACTAGGAAATATTGGTGAGAGAAAATTTTGGAATAACATCGGTTATATATTACTCCATTAAAAATCATCATAGGAATGTCACCATATTGGTTGGTTTATAGAAAATCTTACCATTTACATATTGAAATTGAACATAAGTTGCTTTGAAAAATAAAAAAAATAAAAATTTACATTTCATTGGCTGAAACTAAGTGGAAATTAGAACATAATTAACTTGGGAAACCTATGATGGAGGCATATGAAAATTAAAGGGTCAATAAATCTAGAGTTCAACCCTACCAATCTAGGAATATTGATGTTAAGCACATTTAATTTAAAAAATATGTGATCCTTTATAGTTCCAAACTTCACTTATATAGAGGAATGTTAAGGTAAAGATGATCAGGGCCTTACATAGTGCATCATGCTTACCCCCAAGGTGTAGTAGATATTTAGGATCCTAATAGAGGTAATATCTTTTAATTTAGTGGTCACAGGATAAAACCATTTATTGAATCATTCAATAAACAAGAATTAGAGGATGAGTTAATTGAGACAACCTATGAACTAGATAAAAGTTGATTGATTTAGGGTCTAAAGAGAGAAAACAACATTAAATGAAGAAATTTCTAAGTGTAAAACTGGATTTTACTTGTATATTGAGTTAGTGTTTGGTGTTCCAAAATAAATTAGTATGTTTTTTTCTCTTTCCTTTTTTATTTGTTTATTTTTAGTTAATGGAACCTCAAGGGGTTTCCATTGTGTTCTAATTGTGTTAGTGTGTAATATTCAAGGGATACCAAGGTTGATGTATTTTAAGGAAAAAAAAATTTATTCCAAGTGTAAAAATATATTATATCATCCTTGATAATGAATTTATTAGTTACATGGTGATAAAATGAGTTATCAGGAGTAGCACGAACTTCTACTTCAACCACTAAGTGACTTCATTTCATGTTTTTTTAACTTCCATTTTGAACTTGTGTCCTCTACCTCTACCCATTCTAAATTTTCTTTTCATTAAAAACTGGGTATAGTGTTATTCAAATTTTTGGGAAGGGGTGAAATAATAAAAAAATTGTGTGCATAAAAAGAAACAAAAATGAAAAAAAATTATTTTTCTAAAAATGCGCATCAATGAAAAATGAAATTTCTTTTACCATTTACAAGATAATATATATTGTAAACCTTAAAAATAAATATAAAATAAATTTTAATTTCTTGATTCTGATTTTAATGCATTTTAGAATTGATGATCATAAATTTTGGAAAGTGTGGCTGTCTAATTTTATTTTTCACTATGTACATTTTCAGGTATTTAATAAAAATATCAATATGACTAATATTTGGATTATGGGGAATTAGTTTGAGTTTTTGGTAATCCTTAATGAATAGAATAGGTTTGGAAATAATTTAAATTTTAACATGATTATTAAATAAAATGCAAAACTGAAAATGTAAATAAAAAATAATAAATTTGTGCATAGAGAAATAGATTGACGTAATGTGAAGATTTTAGTACTTGGGGATCTTGAATCCATAGTTTTTAGACCAAATTTGGGTATTTTATCTCTATTTATGGTAATTTGATTTTTTTATTTTAGTTAATTTGATATGATTCTTGAGTATGCGAGCTTCAATTGGTTCTCTAAGGTCTTTGAGATTGGGAGTCATCGGAAAATCCTTACTATAGGGGTTGACTTGATTATCTTTAATTTCAATTACCTTGTAATTTTTTTAACAAAAATACAAACAAAAAGAAAAAAATGAATACTCATATTAACATTAAAATGTGATTCCACAAAGTTCTTCCATCTTCCCCTTGAATTAAAATGAATCCTTATTTCTATTGTGATGCACAACACATCATCATGCTTAATTGAAAATGGATGAAATGTGAGGATGAATTAGGATTATGGAATGGGATTGGGATAAGTATATACTTGTTTAAATATCTTATATTAAATTATTTTGGTCATTTTCATGATTTTTTGGCATAATTTATTTCTATGTGCATTGTATATTAATTTTTTTTTGGAAAAGGGAATTAGAAATTCTTTCTTTTGATATATTGTTTACATGGGACTAGAAAAAATCAAGTTGGGGGTGTAATTAGACACTAAAATATGATAATATTAATTTTTTATATTATAATATTCAAGTGATTTAATATTCATAAATAGTTGTACTAGTTCATTTTACAATTTGGACTTCTTCTCTTATCATGTTTGTAATTCCTTCTTTAAATGAACTATTACTTGGTACATTTTTTAACACTTCCTAAAAAATCCAATATCCCTAATTTTTATTTAATATTTAATTTTAAGGTATCCCATGATATTAGGAACATTCTTTACTTCTGAATCTATTAGAGATTAATTTGGGATGATGACCGAAGTAGGCCTTGAATCTATAAAATTCAGTACATAGTGAAATGGACAAAAACCCACCAAAATGATTGTAATGGACATGATACAAGAACAATGAAGCTAAAAATTTAATTGGAGATATAATAAATCTTGGGGAAAATTTAATTAAACTATTAATAGATCTAATTCCATAGTTTAAATGGTGATCCAGAGACCCCATGTGAATGATGAAATTCTAGGTCAGATTCGGTGGCCCAAAATAATAACCCCCCATTTTTATCATAACTCCATAGATATGATTCCAAATGGGATGAGTTTTTCTAAAATGTTACAGTAAATATTTTGGTTCATTTTTTTCTCCTATGTAACACCAAAATTTGGCCATCTTGAAGATCATTTATGCATCTCTATTTGGTGGATGCAAGCTGACTCTTATTTTAGCTCACTTGTGGAGAATTCAAAATTCCAAAAACATTCCATGAAACTATGACCACCATACTCAAGTGGGAAATCTGGGACTATTGGGGGATGAACCAAATCCTCTTTATAAGCTTATTTAATTTTTTTATGGTGGGTTATTTGATAGGATGATTTGGTTTATTTCAATTGTAATGTTATGCTTTAATTTTGTATTCACATGTTTTTTTCACATGTAATTTGTTTGGATCACCTATTTTTATTAATAAATGTTCATCATATTATGTTATCCTATTATTATTTATATCATGTTGATAAATATTTCTCAAGGTGTGAAATTATTCACAAAAAAAACATGAAACTCTTTACAAAATGATGGAGTGATTATTATTTCATATTTCTTCTTCTTTAATTCCACTTCTGTAATTCATATTCCCTATTCCGTTGAGATAATTTCATTAATGGATGCCCAATCCTATTATTTTTTGACCCAATGGAATTTTCAGGGGTTGTGTTGGATGTTATTTCATGTTCCATCAATTTCAAATCATTTTTTAATTAAGTATTCCATTTAATGATTACTTTATCATCCTTGTTGAATTTTAACACCACACATTCTTAGTGCTAATACAATACTATACCATGTAGTTCTAATGAAAATGATCATAAATGTGTATAGGTGACTTGTATTAGGTTTTGTAGGTATTCAACCAGAAAGTGATGATAGTAGTTTTACTTCATTGAATGAACCCTTATAAAATTTAATAAATTGAAATAGTTTATTAATAAATTCATCAAATCCACCCCAAGTAATAAACTAGGATCAACTCATTCTATAAAATATAATTCACATAGATATTTTAGTTCTTTATTAAACCAACTAAAATCAAACCCAAATTTTCCACTTCATTTCCAAAACAATCCATAGAATGACTGTATTTTGGTTCTTATTAGGAAATTGAGGATTCAACAAACATTTCTATTCTGAAAGTGATTACTTCTACCTTAGGGTAAATTTTTGTGAGACTAATAGCCTAACCTTGGATTACTCTCTTTACTTACCCATGAATCATTGTTAAAATTTTCCCTCTATTATTCTATTATCAAATAAAATCTCCCTGATTATCTTATATTGATAATTTTGATTCATAAAAAAAACACTATGGAAATCACTATATTCTATTTCCTCTATTGGACTAGTTATTAGATACCACCAATCAATATTGAGTTATACAACTTCTAACTATCATAAAAAGTGAAGGAATTTCCCAGTGGGGTATGGGTGAAACCTATGAAATAGGCATTAATAATTCAAATATGAAGATAAATGGACGTCTCCTATAAGTTACTCATCCGAAAACATCCATAGAATTGAACATATAATAATTATCATTGAAAAATATAATTCATCCCAGGGGTCATAGAGTTATCCTAGGCATGACCATTATTGGCCAAGTGTGTCATCTCTAGAGATTATAAAAAAAATACAAATCAATAAGAACTAGAAAAAAATTAGTAAATTGATTGAGTGATTGTAGTATCAGTCTTTGAGTGAGACCTTTTAATTAGTGCAAAATTCCCCATTTATGTAAGAACACTCGGAGTTCGTAGATGCACTTTTAAATTTACCATTTGAGTACAACATGTTCCATTAACTTTCTCAAGTGACTCTGGGAATGTTTTTCACTTTTAGTACTGAGTAGTTTCTTCTTATTAATTGTATGACTTACATGTGTCTAACATTCATGGAATATATATATTCAGTTGAGTGTATCTTTATGAATTATCCCATCTCTAAAATTCTCACCTCAACCAACCTCCATACCTTAGTGACTAATTATTTTCTTACTTGTGGTTAAATTAAAGTCATGCTCCAATTTCTACACTCACACGAAGAGGATGATGCATGTTTATGCTCCTAGACATAAAATAGAATCAGTTCATGAAAACCTAGTGGGGCCAAGTGAAATATGCTTGAGCCTGTATTTTTAAATAAATTTGGCCTAAATATTTAACATGGGCATAGATGTCACTAAATTTCTTTAAAAAAATATTTCTTTGTGGTTTCTAGGATAAGGGGTGGTTGACAATGTATTTAAATGTGTTAGGGTGGTGAGCTCAACATATAGTCTCAATATGGGTGAATCGACCTTGGTTTGACATTCAAATGATGAGATTTGTGGTTGGTTTATTCAATATCACGAAATTTAGGAAATATATTGGATCAATTGTTCTTATCAATACCATTTGATGGATATGAAACTTCAAGTCTATGTCCTTTCTCTTTGGGTTGAACCATTTTTGTTTCATGGTAAAATATTTTTCTATCACTAGAAATAAACACTCTTGGTAGAATAACCAATGGTAGTAGAAAGGAGTGGAAGTAGAATAAGGTATGGTAGTAGTTGGGTGATAAAAAAATAGAGGTACCATAGACGGTATTAGAATGGTGGTAGGAGGTTTTTATGGTAGCACGGAAAATAGAATTAGGTCAACAATAGAAAGGGTATTTATGGTATTAAAAAAACATATAAAGGTATCATGAGGCTAAATTGTATAAGGTTTTTACTCTTATAGAATAAGTGTGATGGTAGTATAAATTTTAGATGGTAGAAAAAACAAGTTTATTATCAGGGATGGTAGAAGGTCAATTTTAGTAGTAACAATACTGTTTTCATGATTTCTGACTTTAGTAGGGGAGTGGTACAATAAAAAAAGAATAACAATAGTAGATTCACAAAAAAAAGTATTTTTGTTTTGGAAATATCAAACCAATAAAGAAATATTTTTATATATACAAAACTTAACAATTTTTTAAGTGAATAAATTTTTCACAATTAATTCTAATTGAATAAAAACAAATGAAAATAAAATTAAAAAATAAATCCCAATTAAATTTTCAATGAAACAATTCAAAACCATATTTTGAACAATTCAATTAATTTTCTATGTAAAATAAGAAAAATTAGGTTGTAATTTTACAATTCTTTAAAAAAAATTCAATTTAAGGATTTCATAAAATTAAAAAATTAAAAAACCAATTAAACCTCAAAATATAAATCCCTTAAAAAATTATTTATATATTGAATAAAACAATTGAAAATTAAAATTCCAAAAATTTATGTCTTTATTATAATTCCAAAATTGAATAAAAAAATTAAAATTCAACATTTTAAGCCAATTTCTCAAAAAGATCACATTTTCAAAAATTTAAAAAATGAATGATTAGACAAGATATAAATTAAATTAGGTGGTTAATTATCATTTAAAATCAATTAATTTTTTTTGAAAATAATATCTCACATCATGCCAGTGGAACTAGAACATGGAACTAACATGTGACATTAGCACAAAAAACCAAATCTACTAAGAAGAAATGACTTCATTTTCTCTAAAATGATTTTTTTTATTTTCCTTAAAAAAACTCCCAAAATTAATATTAAAAATAAGACCAAAACGTTTGGTCAAAAATATAAATATCTACCACATAAATCCATATCCTTTGTCTGTAAATCCCCTTTAAAAACTCAAAAAATAATTAACAATAAACATAACATCCACCTCCATCTAGAATCACCTTGGTTATAACACCAATGTAAAGCCACATACATTAATTCTTGTAAGAAAAATGGAAAATCATGTGATTTTAATCCCTTTAACTTCAAAATAGTTATCAATATTATATTCTAGATATTTTATGAATACTACTCTCAAACCTTTACACCGTTAAGAATTTTGGAAAACTTAAATATATGTTTCTTAGAAAGTGTGTAAACCGTTGGCAGAAGAAAAGTCCATCTTTAGCCCTTAATTAGTTCTAAATATTCCCTTATCCCCTTATAAATCATGTATAACCCATCCTTACCATTTTTTAGTTATTTTGGGTGCATTCAGTAATGGGATAATGAAACCATCCCATATATATTTTTCTATGTGAGTGAAATTAAGAAAATGACTAAGGTATAAAAAATTACAATATAATAATTCAAAAAAAACTAATCACTTTTTAAACCAATTTTCATAAGGTTTTGAAAGGGTTTATAAAAAAATAATCACAATATCTTTTAATTTATCAATATATTTATTACCTGTTAATGGATAATGTGTTTTAACTTCATCGATATTCCTATCAAATGATGTTGTATAAGATCAGTATTTATGTAATCAGGGTAAACATTTAATTATACTAAAAACATTTTCTTCAAAGGATGTTTCAAAAAATCCTATTATGTAAATTCTTTATGAATGGAACACTCTAAAATTTCTTTAATTCTATATCTTAACAGATGCACATAAGTAGGAAAGTCATTTATCATCTCAGAAAACATGGATCTCTACTTGAACTTTTCATTTCTATGAGAATTATAAAATATAACACCTAAATCCAGTGTCAATTTTAGATCTTCAATTATTAAGTAGAAATAAAAATCAACATATTTACTAAGTTCTTTGGTTATGATAAAAGTAGAGGAAACACAATGTACAACATGTTTGGAGTAAAAAAATAAAAAATTATAATATACCAATATAACTATCCATATACTATGGGTTTGAATTTGTAAACAAAAATGATTCATTACTTCTATAGAGAGTTTAAGGTAGATTTTATTGAGTTATCTATAAATTAAGTATACTCATTATAAATTTTCTTCTAATTAAGAGAGTCTACAGGGTGATAATGTTTCCGATATTAAATTCTTGTATCCACATGTCATGTTAATTTCATGGAATTATCCGCACTTCCATATAGCCATTTAAGCCTTGGAATAACTGTAATGTACTATAAAAGTTTTTAAGTACTTGATTCAACTTTATTGTATCAATACAAACCACAATTAAATAATTTTTAAGTTATTTATTGTTTTTTCAAAAACATATTTTATCATTTGGATATGCATGTATTATTTCAGAGATCATACCTATTGAACATAATATTCATTTGGAATCATGTATTTGAAAAGGAATATCATTATCTTATGATAACATATTATTCAAAATATACATATTTTCTAAAAAGTTTGTGTCACTCTATCCATTGAGAGATTTCAAATTATATAGATTCAGTATGACTGAAAATATTTAATATTTAGAAAAACTATCATTCATTGGTATCTCTTCATAGATATTTAAGTTATAAAATAGGTCTGGATAATCACAAAGGTTATATTTAACTATCATATTAATTTCTTCAATAAAATCCCCATTATCATTTATAGTTGTGCATATATTAGACAATCCATAAATTATAGTGTTAACCTATTCACTATACACATTTAGTTATTTCATATATTTAGTCTAACATTTATATCTTCAATATATTCTATGAAAATAATGTGTTATTACAACTAATCTATAAAAAATATTACTGAATGAAAATAATTCAAATACAAATAAATTATTTGAGAATGGTCATTTCCATGATTTGTTTAAAATATAGTAAACTCTTTAACCCCTTACACACAATCATTTTTTTCATTTGATTGATATCATTCAATTTTTGAATCATGTTCATAATTTTTTATTAAAAAACATTCATATATAAAAAATAAAAAAATAAATACACAAAAGGTATGGATATAATGCATCATTTTTTACATGCATGAATTATATAAATTATAAAAATTTAAAAATATAATAATAAATTTTAATACATACATATGAGAGATATTTAGTATATATCCCTTGATTTTGAAAAAAATAATGGGATATGAATTCCAAAAAATAAGAAATATGATATGGGAGATATGATAAGATATATGATAATATTTTTCTCTAAAAAAGGAGGAATTTGTTTCGATCGATGAAAATAAATTATTGATTCAATAATTCAATGGTTCACTTGGATGAACATATTGTAAGGCTAAATGACTTCTAGTTTGATATAGATAGGATTTTAATAATATATATTATGTTTTATATGAATTAATTCTTTGGTTATTATGAAAACATGGTTGTGTTGTCACTTTGTGCCAATATTAGTAATATAGGATGGTTGAGTATATAATTTCTTTTGCTTTTAATGTTAGTTTGGGTTAGGTTTTTTCATTCAATCATTCTTCTATAGTTATTATTTTTTTGGAAAACATTACCATTTTCATGTTGATTGAGGAATTTATATTTAATGAATAAACTAGTTACTTGAATTCATATTCACACAATGAGTTTAAATTTTTATATTTAAATATAGTTTTGGAATACTAGATTATTAAAAGAATAAATGTACTTGATCATATAGAAAAAAGAGTTTAAAATTTTAAGAGAAAACATGATGACTAATGATTTATTTAGATTTAGTTTAAAAAAAAACATGATTATACATTAAATATAATAGAGACTTATCTATCATAAGAAATTTTAATTAAAAAATTTTAGTATGTTTTCAACATACATGTTTTATTCAAATTAGTTTTAAATTAATTCCATTAATTAAAATAAAAAGTATTTTACTTTTCAGTTTAAGTTTCATTCTAAAGATCATTATATCTTGTGTCCACATCATACTTGAGTTTATATTAAACCACTAAAGTTTTAGATTTTAGGATGAGTAATAATAATTTCTAAACATGATTTCTTGAAGTAAGTAATTATGCCTCATGGATGGTCATTATAACTTCTCTATGGACCTATAATATGAGACATAAAGAAGGGAGTAATCCATGTTAGTAGCCATAATGGGGGTTGATGCCTCCAATGAAGGAATTGGTGAAGAAGGAAGTGTTAAAACTATTAGATACTAAATTTATATATTTAATATCAAAAAATGAATGGGATAGTCCATTCCAAGTAGTTTTTATGAAAGATTAAATGATGGTAGTAGAGAATAATAATGAGTTTGTCTCTACTTAAACAGTGATGGGTTGTAGAATGCGTGTATACTATCGAAATTTGAGTGAAATGGAAAGGAAGGTCCAATTTACCATTTATTTTTTTGATTAAGAGGTGTAATAGATAGAAGGAATAAATATAAAAATTTTCTTAATAGAAACCTTGGATACAGTCAAATTCTGTTGGAATCCAAATTTAAATGGAACGTGTTATGTACTTACCCTTATAGACTATTGAAAATATTTGATCATATTTTGTGTAAGTTTAATCTCATTTCAAAATTTAAAAATAATTCATAAAGAAAATGTTTTGTGCTATAAAAACACAATGGGAAACACATAACATATAACACACACATATAAATATACACAATGTATATATACATGTGTATGTATTTATATATAGATATACAAATTGATATGGGAATATAATGACACACAAACACACACAAAAAGTTGAGATAGAGTAGTAGGGTTTAAATAGGATAAAAAACATGAGATATAAATGAATAAAAACCAAAAAAAAATCAGAGGCAATATCATTAAAAAATGAAGAAAAATACATAATGATGAATAGAAGTACCAAAAATCATAGTGATGTGAAAGGAAAAAAATTACAAGAGATACACACACACAATCATATATACATATATAGAGAAGATATATCCATGAAGAATAATTTAAAAAATTTCCAAAACACCTCATTATCGATGGAGAATGAATACCTTCTATTTAAGAAGTGGAACAATACACAAAATAATGCAAGGAGCTTGTGTGGGGGTGGGGGGATGCAATAGAGTATAACTTCTATAGGAACATGAATTCCGTAATTGATGTGTAGTGAAGTTATAGTCATTTTATAAAAATACTAAAGGATTTATCTGTACTATCTAAAACAAACAAATAAAAAAGATTTTTATCATCACTATAATTATAAGTGATGATAAATTAATATTTATCAGAGTTAATTTTTGTGATATTAACAATCAATATTTATCAATAGTAAATTTATCATTGATAATAACTAGTTTAATCTAATGATATTTTAGAAATTTGGAGTTATTATTACATAATTTTATTTTAATTTTACACATATATCTTTATCACCACTAACTTTAGCACTGATATAAATATATCCATCAGTGTTACAATTAGGACTGATAAAGATTTAAATAAACTATATAATAAGTTATTCTTTTGAGGTTTCTATTAAATATTACATATTGATAATTATCAACAATAACCTTAGTGCTAATATAGGTAGATTTATCTATGCTCAAATTATCATTGATAATGATCTATATATAATATTAAACCAAAGTTGTGTAAGAATAACTCTGAATTTACTATAAAATAAATTTAGAATAATACTAAACTATTACTATTTTAAGAAAAATATATATAAATTACATGTGTAATAAAATAATATTTTTTCAACTACATGAAAATATTAATGTATAAATGTTTTTCATAATATTTTATTAATTTTAAAAATATAAAATTATATTTAAGAATTTTAATAATGATATTTAAATAGATTTTAAATTTATAATATATAGACATATAATTATTTATTTTTTCGAAGGGATTTAAAACTGAAAACAGCTCATTCACCTAGGAACCCTAGTGGGTCAAGCCTCATCTATCCCCATATGTATTGGTAAGCACCCACTAAACTTATTTTATTAGATATTAATGGGAAAAATTCTCAAAAGGAGATGACTTGAATGGCCCTTTCTTCATACTGACTTCCCATCCCACATCAAATGCTTGAGTGGGTGGACGACATAATATAATTGTTGGAATTACCGCCGCTCTCTCGAGCTATTTAACTAAATTTAAAAATTATTAATCTATATTAGTTATAGGAGAAAAAATACTAAAAATACTAATAAACTCAGACATTCCAATGGGTATAACCTTATTCCTCACCATAAGGGTTCAAAATCACCCAAAAACCTATTTTATTACATATAAGTGGCCAAATTCCCAATTTCTTGATGACCTGAAGGCACAACTGATTGTGGATCAGTGGACCCTAAGGAAATGATATGAAGAACCATATGACCATATTTTTATCACATTGTATCACTAGTATTTATGCCATACTGCCCCCCATTAGCCCTATTATGCTGTGTTGCCCTCTGTCACACAGTGGTATGAAACTACTCTATTCAAAATTAGAAATATATCTAGATAGAGGTCCAGTTGATAGAAGATAACACAATCACAAATCTTTCACTTCATCCACCTAACAATTTCTAAATGTTACCACATTGCACTACTTTCCAGTCGTCTATCTTGTCACATGAGTAGCCTATGTCACCAGTCAGCATGCGGCACCATACCCTGCCAGAAAACATCACACCATGGTAAGAAACTACTCTATCCCACATCATAATTCCAAATGGTTAGAGTTTCAGTTTATATCTTTCAACATACTCCTTGATATTTTGAGTCGCACACCCATAAATTCTTGTGTGTCTCTATGCCACACCACCTATCAAGTAATTTTACATCGTTTTCTTGGTCTCATTATGTCACATTTCTATCTACTACTATGTAGCCACCATGTTCATATCCATGGTGTGGGCCACTATTTAAAATATACCATTAATTATATAAATGTTTAATTATATTAAAAAATAATTATACGCATACATACAAAAAGATAAATCTAAAAGATAGAAAAACAGAACAAGAATAATTAAAAATTATATATGATTAATTATATAAAACACATTAACAGTTAATAATTACGTTTCAATGTGAATAATTTTATTTATGAAATATTATTAATGATATATATGTGTAATTATTTTTTAATATATATAAATGAATAAATAATTATAAAAATATTAAAAAATTCATTGAAATACAAAATATTCATAATAATTACTAATTATATAAATGTATATAATATTAATTATATATATATATAACATTAGTGCAGTTGGGGGCTTACCTAAGTGGTAAATTCTAATTATAATCTTATATCAAACACCAGTTCAATTCTGGGTGGGAGATAATTTCCACAGGTAGACGATGATGCAGTTAGGTGGTGACACATGCATGACGCAGGTCTAGTGACGTAGAAAGTATGATGTAGGCATGATGTTGTACTAGGACTTCCAGCCAGTTTGTGGGACTTTGAGCTATGTAATGAGTTTCATGCCCACTAGGCCTTCGATCCATGCACTAAATAAAAAAGGCTTGATGAGTGGGTATCCTTTGGGGGGGAGGTGGGTATGGCCTGCCTTTCTGGCATGTGTGTGTGGTGTGTGTGTGTGTGTGTTTAATTTAATTGTATCCCTAAGTACCTAATATATATATCTATATATTTAATATTAATAATAATTGTATTAAAATATTTTTAATAATGTTTAATTTTTTTAATTATATAAATGAATAAATATTAAATATTAAAAAAATTATACATATATTTAAAAATATTAATAACTATATTATAATTTTTAGAGGATTATTTTCAATACATTTCTAATTAATATTAAATTTACTTTCAAAAATATTTAACATAATAATAAATTATTATTATTTTAAGAAATTGTATATATATTAAATATGTAATAATATAATATTTTTTATCAACTACATGCAAAATATAAATGTATAAATGTACTTTACAATATATTATTAAACATAAAACTATAAAATTAAAATTAATTTTTTTAATAATTATATTTAAATAGATTGAAAATTTCTAATATATAGATATACTATTATTTCTAGTTATAGATTTATATATTATATTTATTTTGTAAAAATATATATGAATTATTAATTAAATTTAAAAATAATTAATTATAAATAAAATTATTATTATTTATATAAAATAATAAATAATTTTTAAAATATATCAATAATTATATAAATATATAATTATATTCATAAATAATTATATGTATATATACCAAGATATTTATAATATACATTAACCATTACTTAAATATAAATATTAAAAATTAATTTTAGCATTGTTATAATATATATATATATATAATTATAATATTACTAAAATCCTAAATATAAGTTCTTTTAATAAATTCATTTAAAGATCTAAAGTTTTATTTTCTTAAATAATGATTTACATATATGATCATCTTTATTCACATATAAATATGTGTGTGTGTTTGTGTGTGAACATGCATATAAAGAACTAGTGACATGTGTGTATGTGTGTAAAAGTTGAACCCAACACATACCTGTGTATATACAACTATATACAATGCATATAATATAAATTTTATTTCAATTTATTTATAAAATTAACAAAATTAATTAATATTCATAATATTTATATAAACACACACACTTGTAGAGAAAAGGACTTCGACCACATGTTATGCTCAGGGTCGTACATAGGTCTGATGAACATGGGTACTATTGGTATGATAATAGACCAATGTTCTATTACCACGAGCACCCACACATTTGTATAGGGATATTTCCATGGTAAACCTTTCCCGTGGAGGATTTTGATGTAAAAATATACCCTGGTTTTATTACCATGGGCATAACCATTCTCCATAGTGGTTTATTACCACAAGAATCTCTCATAGTAGAATATGTATTGCCACGATACATGCTCATGGTCATAACATGCGATTTTTTTTTAAATTTACCCAGTAGGTTTTGAGATGATAACCTTAGTATCATAATGTAACACACTCTACAAATCCCTTATACTTACTTTTACATGTCTCTCTGTGTGTGTGTAATTTTTTTTTAAATATATATTATTATAATAATTACAATAATTATGCTATTTTTTAATTAGTATCTATCCACAAGACAATATTCTATAATCGCAGGCCAATATTCCTATAGCTGTAGGCCAACTATCGCCATGGGCCAAAAATCCCATGGATAAAAGTCCACAATCAAAAATTATCACCATGTACTACATAGACCATGGGTGTAGGTCCATGGGGTAACAACCAACATACATCATCATCGTCGCCTGTGCCTATATATTTCTAAGGGAATGGCCTATATCCATGAGTCACAATGCTAATGGAATTAGTTCCATGGGGCACCAATCTAATGTCATGGGCCACACTGACCATGGATTTAGGTCCTTGAGGAAATGTAATATATCCAAAAGTCATCTTTTCTAGGGATTTAGGGTCCTGAATATGTGGTACTATCGCCATGAACGACATTTCCCATGACTGTACGTACTTCCTGCACCCTTCCTACACTCTTCCCATTATTTCCACCTAGTTCTTGTTTTGACCTAAGGACACAAGATACCACCCATATTTATAGTCGATTTCCACATGTACTTATATCCATGGGAATAATGAACTATGGATACAAGAACTCCTCACTCCTTTTCCATGCACTCCCCACACCAAAAAATGGTTCTTGCATCGCCTTATGGATCCTGATATTGCCCATAACTATAGGTCATTACCACATGTATGTATAGCCTTAAATAGAATGGATTATTATTGTATGTTCTTTATGGAAACATAAATATTTCTCCAATCTCTATAAGGGACCTATGACCATGGGTCATCCTACTCATGGCTTTAGAACTATGGCTATATGTCATTTTTCTAGTAGTAAACTACAAAAATATAGGGCTTAACTGTTGTTTTTTCTAATAGAAGTGCTTTAAACTACCTATATATGGTTTAGTAGTAGTTAAAACAACCAAAATTTATTTTATAGTCAAAATTCACTTAGTGGAATTTTTTCTTCTATAGTGATGTTTTTTATATGTGCAATTTTTATGGAACATAGAAGTTGTTTTTAATTCATTTCACTATAGTTAGTTTTAAATAAAATCAACTGAGAATAAAATTAGGGAGATGAACCTAACCACTGCTATATATTTTAGTGGTGGTTATATTTATAAATTCTTGACCTAAACCACCACTAAGTTTATTTTAATGTATCTATTTAGTGGTGGTTAACATAAACCGCCGCATAATAGATTACAAAAAAAATTCAAAAAAGAAAAAGAAAAAAATGCATATAAAAACTTAGACCTAAAATAAACTAAACCATAAATTCATAATAAACTCATCATACAAACACCATCATATGTCCACATTCATGTATATATATAGTCTTTGCCAACCCATAAACTCAATAATCAATATATACATATAAAATATGTCTAAAAACAATCCATGGATAATATAAAACCATCCCACAACCTCCACTGCATCCATCTACCTCCACATAATTTCATAAACTGGAATAAGAAAGAGGATAGAAAAAAGAACTGAACTTAGTAAATCATAATTATAGTAGAATCACTTATAATATTTAGACATACCACATAAACTAAGAACCATCATGATTTAAATTTATCGAATTTAATATATCAGAATGGTTAACCTCCCACCTACTACCAATATCTATCACCTGTAATAAAAACTAGAACATTTAAGAAAAGAAATGTGAGATATGATAAGAAAAAAATATATTTAGAATGTTGTACATAACATTTGTTATTTTTGTAATCAAACAAAATAGAATTTAATAAAAAAAATATATCATGAAGAACACTTTGAAAAAAAAACTTACATATTAAAGATATGATTCAACACTTAGAACTTAATAGGGATAAGTATATGACAATCTAATAAATTTTTATATCGATTTGAGATGTACTAAAAATTTACTTAATAAAAAAATTTGAAATACTTTGATATGTCAGTATGTCTTATATTTTCAATAGTGATTCTCTAATGATTTCATGTCAATATGAGGTCATTTTCTATGGTTTTGACTATTATACACAAATTTAAGTGATTTAAAACCATAAAAACACATTTATGGGAATCTTGGGTAACTTGTAACTCTTAATGATGTACCACCAGTTCCTAAATTTTAAAAATAAATATATGGTCATTGTCCTGTGATTTCAAATCCACCTGACATCATTTTCTTATTTTTGACCACCCTGACACATGTTTTTAAAGACTTTAGTATCATTAAAAATTGTTTATTGAATAATTATAAGAACACCACTCATTAGATAATTTTTTATATGATTAAAAATAATAAATAATTCAAAGTTGGTTGTACGATGATTTCACATCAATATGAGGTTGTTTTCTTTGGTTTGGACTGTTACATGCATGTTTTTGTGTTTTAAAACACTAAAAATGTGTTTATAGGATTCCTGGGAAAATTTTAACTGCAAATGACATGACTTCCGTTCCTATATTTCAAAAATAATTCTTCATTCATTGTACAATGATTTCATGGCCATCTGAATTTTTTTTAGGTTTTGACCCCATGCCACTCATTTTTAAAGACTTTAGTAATTTTAAAAACATTTTATTGAGTCATCCGAAGCACACTGCATGTTAGATGTCAATGTTTTCTATTCATACATGTAAAAAATAATTTAATAGTATATTTAAATTCAATTCACATCAATATAAATTCATTTTATTTAGTTCAAATCATTACATGAACATTTTAGTGTTTTAAAACACTAAAAAAATGTTTATGAGAATATTGGGAGAACCTTTATTTATAATGAAATTTTATAAGTTCCTATATTTAAAAAATAATTTTAAATTCATTTTTATGATTTCATGGCCATATGATATCATTTATTAGTTTTGATCCCCTGGAACATGTTTTTGAAGATTTTGGTATCATTAAAAACTATTTATTGAGTCATTTCGAGAACATTTCATTTTATATGGATGTTTTTAGACGTTTACACATCAAAACTAATTAATAGGTGGGGTTTCCATGATTTCATGTTAATATGATGTTGTTCGATATAGTTTTGACCTTTACACACACGTTTTAGTGTTCTAAAACACTAAAAAAATGTTTACATGAATCTTAGGAAAACCATAAATCTGAATGGAATGTTGTCAATTCTAACATTTAAAAATTAAAAATATGGCAATTTTTCTATTATTTCATGGAAATATGATACTGGTTTCCTAGTTTTGATTTCTTAACAAATGTTTTTAAATACTTTGGTATCTTTAAAACTATTTATTGAGACATTCTGAACAAACCACACATCGGATGGATGTGTTGTCTATGTGTACATGTCACAAATAATTATATGGGGGGTTTACCATGATTTAACTTCAATTTTAAGTAGTTTTATATAGCTTTTTACTTTTACACTCATGTTTTAGTGTTTTAAAACACTAAAAACATATTTATGAGTATCACGGTAAAACCATTACTTAGAATGACATGCCATTAGTTCCCACATTTAAAAAATAAATATATAGTATTTTTTTATGATCTAAGAAGAATATTACATTTTCTTCTTCTTATTATAACAGAAAACATGTTTTTAAAGACTTTGGTATCTTTAAAAACTGTTTATTGAGTTATTGTGAGCACACCACATATTAGATGAATTTTTTTGTCTATGTGTACAGATAAAAATAATTAAAAAGTTGTTTTACCATGATATCATGTCAATATGAAGTTTTGTTCTATGGTTTTTACTATTACACTGAAATTTTAGTGTTTTGAAACAATAAAAATACATTTACGTGCATCCCAAGAGAACTATAAATCAGAATGGTGTGTCATTAGTTCCTACATTTCAAAAATCAATCTATATTTGTTTTCCTAGGATTTCATGGTTTTTGACACACAAAGTGTTAGGTATGACTCAAAGTAAATTTTTTCAATAAAAGTGTCATTTTTAATTTAAAATACCTGTGATATAGTTGAAACATAGAAAATAAGATAATATTTTTTTCAAACTATAAAATATGATCCATAATTCATTATTGATTTTTAATTATCAAACACACATAAATTTGACACATGATGTGGTCAATGTGACTTGAAGTTCATGTTTTAAATATAAGTGTCATTTTGGTTTTATTCAAGATAGTTTTATGTATTATTTGAAAATGTGTGAATAATATATGGTGTTTAAAATTTACCTCAATAAGATGACTTATAAGGATGGAAATATCCTTTGGGATCATACCTATTATCCTTTTAAATATAGAAACTAATTTTTTTTCATTTTTACTGCCACTAATCCTATGTCTTTATATAAGAGTCATGTTATTTCAAATTTTATTTCAACCTTGAAATTTAACTTTGTTCCTCTGATCAAAATCACTTCTTGAAACCCCATGAATGTAGTAGTAAATAATGATGATTACATACCAAATAAAGCTAATGGAGTAGGCCCAAAACTCATTCATGTGCATGCCCGGGATGTTCCATCCCTAAAACAATTGCAACTACATCATTCTGGGGAAATAATGATTATTATGGAGGGTTCACAACCTAGTATTATCGAATCTTAACATGTTATTACAATAATATTAATAATATATATATTTCAACTTATTTAAACTTCATAATATTATCTAATTAATTATTTTTTCATCAATATTTAATGTTATTTCATTACTATAAAAACAAAATAATGAAAAATAAATTATAGCAACAAACAATTATTAAAGCCAATTAATTGGGGGCTAGCTAGATGGTTCAAACAGAGAGAATAGTTCTAATTGGCACCATTTTACCCATATAGTTGACCCCATTAAATTGAGGTTTAGTCTTGTCTGTTGTTATAATTTATTTTTCATTATTATATTTTTATAGTAATGAAATAACATTAAATAGTAATGAAAAGTACTTACTCAAACATCTCTGGTAGGTTCATCCACAAAAATTTCATTTGGTTTCATATAAACTTTAATCCATATCTCTTTCTATCCAACAGATTGACCTAATTCATTAGCCTTTATAAAAAATATCTGTATGTTATAAAAAAAATTGACTTATAATAAAATAATATAAATAGTAATGGATAAAATAAAACTAATATTGTTTTTTATCAAAAAACTATGAGACCTAGTGATATGAGGAATGAATTATTTTTTAAAATTCATAGTATTTTTTTAGATAATTCCTATAAAAAATATAAAAATTATTAAAAAATATATTTTTATTGTGTTTATGCTATTAAGATACTATAAAATTTTCAACTAACTCATGTGATTCATTTCCATTAATATCAATTTTTTCCAATGCTCATGAGAAACACCTTAAAGATATTTCTCATACATTTATCATGAGTTAAGAGATGTGTCATTAAACTCATTCTAAAATATCAATTTAATATATACCCATTTATTGACAATTGTTTTAGAGTCCAAGGGAATGAAATGGATTTCGGGACATCAAAACAAAAAAGAATCTAGAATTAAAAAACATAACACTTTATAAGTATATTATTAATTCTAATCATGAAGTTTTAAATTATTTATAAATTAATATTTATTTCCAACACTTTCATCAAGGCCCACATGCACATCATAAATGCACGTGCTGGATTCTGTTTCCCCATGTTCCCACATTCCAAAGGAGATCAAGTTTTATCACTTTCATCTGTGGTGCTTGCTCCTTGATCAAAATGGGATGATGGGAGGTCATTTCCTCATTCCATGTATTCCTACTTGGATCTCATTTCCTAGTTCGAGTGTCCCTTAAACATTTGAGTAATGTTCATAAAACTCATTATTGATGCCATTTCTATAGAAACCGAGTCTTAACATACATGGATATTACATCATTTTAGTTGAATATTTAGTACATTACAAAAATATATACCTGAGGACCATAATAGATTAGTTTTTTTGGAAACATGGAAACAAAAATATTATATCCTAGTGAAATATATTCAACATCTCCCATAAATATCTCCACATTTAGTACTTATACCTAAAAACCTTGTTCATACCATGGGGAAAGGAAATAAAAGAAAAGAGTGAGCTCAGATGACCAGTAAGGGTAAATAATGGAAATGTATACACATAACATAAAAAATGATATGGAAGTTGAACATAACATTTGAAGATCATGCCCTTCATATTAGAGATCATAATAAACAATGGATGTCAATAAGACAAGAATCATAAGGAAATAAAGAACATAGGAAAATAAAGCATAACATAGGAAAAGTCATGGAATTTTTGGTATGCACGTTGGTTTATAATGTTGTGAATATGTATAAGTAGAAACAATTTCACTCATTAAGTTAAGACATGAAATAAAGCCCGAAAATCAACTTGTGTGGATGAAACCAGGTCTATGCATAACATTGTGGACATGTAATCCAGTTCAAGAATAACCTTATGGAAGTGAAACCAAGTCCATTAATAACATTGTGAATGTGAAATAAAGTTCACATAATACCTAATGGACGTGAAACCAAGTCAATGAATAACATTGTGAACATGTAATCAGGTTCACTCATTACCTAATGGACATAAAACCTGGTCCATGTATAACATTGTGAACATGTAATCAGGTTCATACATAAAATTGTGTACATATAATCATGTTCACGCATAAACTTATGGACATGAAACTAGGTCCATGAATAACATGTTGAACACGTAATAAGGTTCACTAATAAAATTGTGAACATGTAATTTGGTTCCCGCATGAACTTATGGACATGAAACCAGGTCTATGCATAACATTATGAACATGTAATCAGGTTAATTCTTAACATTTTACTCATGATTCATCAATCATTATCCAATTCATTGGAGGGAGATTAGGTCCCACCCATATCATAATAAAATCATTCATACATGTTACACAAGATAATAAAAAATTAATCATATCATGACCCATAAAAAGACATAGGTTTTATAAACATCAAATAATTTCCCACTAAATAAAATGGGCATCATTAACATTTCATAACATCATAACCTATGAAAAATAGATAGTTTTGATAACCATTTCATCAAAGAATAACCTATGAAAATAAGTGGGTTTCATAAACATGTAACTCATGGAAAAGAAATGGATTTAAAAAAAATATAACCAATGGAAGAGAAATGGGTTTCATAAAGATCACGAAATTAATCATAACCCATTCATAGAAAGGATATGAATGGAATCTTTAAGAAAATATCCTTTATTCTTTGAAAACATATTTTTATAACATAAAACCTTTAAAAATACTTTTTATTTGAAAATAGATTTGAAAATATATAAAGAAAAATTTGAAAACAATAAAACATTTTTAAAATCCTTTTTCCATGAAAATTTTCTTCATGTATCTCTTGAAAACATTTTTGAAAACATGGTTTTTTAATAAAATAGATTTCAAACCGAAGAGGGAGATGATCGTATTTTACATAAAAACATTATTTTAAGTACCAAAGAGTGTTAAAAAGGTACTAAAACAGAAGGATATATTTAAAAAATATACGAGAAGGAAAATCACGAGTATTCTTGTGATATGGATCATAAAGTTTCATCAAAGTAAGCATAAACATAAACAATATAAAAAAAATGAGTTTTTCTCAATAAAATCTTATAACTTGTTAACTTGGGAACATAATATCCATATCAGAAAATTAAATTAAATTAAGAATATAATATCATTAAAATATTTAGATTCATTATATATCATGTAAAATTTAAGTATACACACCTCGAAAAAAAATTTAGGCGCATAACAAAACATGAGTCTCAAAGAAGGAAAATTGATTCAAAACATTTTTACCGAGTTGGTAACTTTAGAAACCTATAACCCATGAAAGTAGGATCATAAAATGGATATGTTAATACCAATAAAATTTAAATATAATATACATATAATAAAATCATGGTTATACATACACTACAAAAAATTAAATAGTTTCAAAGATAGTTTGTATCTCACCAAAATTAAAAGTGAGAGGAAATCCCCTTACCATGTGACTTAACACTCTTCATACAAGTAAAATATTCGTGTATTATAAATATAATTTTAATATAAATATTTTAGAGAATAATATTATCATATATATTAACATATATGGTTTTATTATGACCTTATATTACCCACTAGATAACAATCCTATGTTAAGGTTTCACTTAGGATAATATTCGCTTTGTTCTTTGCATGTGTCTTAATTTGTTATATCATTGGTCCTTATAATGATATCTTGATTAAAGAATGTATAACATTATATTAATATCAGTTATATAAAATATATTTATATTATAATAATTTATATCATAAATAATAATGAAATGGAATACACTGTTCATGGAGATAGTAAGCTGTACGTATGCATGAAATCTATTTCTATTTTTATTATCGTATTGAAAGAAATCATGTAAATAAAATATGTATATATATATGTATATATATATATAATTATTCTAGTAGAATTAATATATCATATATATAATATATGTTCATTAAACCTATCCTTAATACATTCCATGTGGTGTGTTAATGAATCACATCGCTTTGAGGGGGTGAGAGTCCACACTTACTCAAACAAGATTATCATATTACAACCAAATGGAAATAAAAAGGCATGTGTTATAAAATTTAATAAAGAAGAATAAATACATAAAATTTATTATATATAATATATATAAATATATTTTCTATCATAATGGCCACCATGATTGGTGGGAAAGAAGAAATGAACAATCGTCATTTCAGGAGGTAGTAGTTCACCGTACACAGAATCCATATTTTTGATATCAATTAGATGGAGGTGTATACATGATTAGGTAGAAAATTTTCATAAAAAAATCCTATTATATGGAGGACACCAGTTTTATCACATAATAATAGAATAAAGATAGTGGAGGGGTGAAGAAGGAAAATAAAGGGAAGGATCTTGAGAGAAGATGTTACCTCTTAATCGAGTAACTCCTTTTGGCTTGTGCCAAAAGGATTTATTGAGAGGCTTTCTACCCAAAGAGAGGATTCAAGGAATAAGGTTGGTTTTTTTGAGGATAATTGGTCATATCTTGGAAGAACATAATAGTTTTGAGATGTGTGAGGAATGGGTAGATGTTGTGGCCTTTTAGAGCGGAGGAGTGAAACTCTTGTAAATATTTGAAGAGATAATTACACTCACGTTTTTCATGTTTCAAGTGGATCAAATAATTTACCAAGGTATATAAAACTGATTATAAGGTATAAATATGGCCATATAATGGGTTTTGTATAAGTTTATAGGTCATTTGGGGTCTTAAATTTATGGTTTAGTACTTTATTAGCCTATTTTTTCTCATAACTGATGTAATTAATTTTACTCTCTTTCACTAATATTTTTTGAAAAAAAACCTTGACCTTGTTAGAAATTATAAATTATTATTATTCAAAATATTTAATACATTTTTAAAAATTCTAACCATATAAGTGGCATAAATTAATTTACAATTAATCCTACTGTCGAAACGACACTGCAGGTATTTAAAGTAAAAAAATGATCAAAAGTTTTCTTAGTCTTTATATCCAACTTCATTGTGGAAATGGTTCCAATAACCAAAATTAGATTACTTGTTAAAAATATTATCTAATTAAATTTTAAGATAAAATTAAAATATATTATAACTTTACAAATAAATTAAATTAAAAATAAGTTTTGAATTAAAATATGGTATTTTCACTATTCATTTGAAAATGAAATTTGTTTAAAAAATCCCAAAAAATAACCCTAGTATGATTTAAAAATTATGAATTCAAAAATTAATTTTATTTTATCAAATTAAATTTAAAAACTTATCTAAAACTACTTTAATTATTAGAATTGTTTCATCGGCAAAAATGATGTTTTTAATCATAAAAACGACTTTACCAAAAACCATATATTTCATTATCATTATGTTTTATTTATATTAAAAAAATTTAGATAATATTTGAAAAGTAGATATTAAAATTCTTATAAAAAATTTTAATGACGAGGTTATGATTATCTTACTTAAACAATAAAATAATGTTTCATAGAAACTCAGTGTTTCTTATATCATATGAAAACTCAATGTTGCATGTAACATAAAAAATGATGGTGTTGTGTGTAATGTATGATAAGATGGTTCTATGTAGAAGGAATGTTTGACTTATTGAAAATCCATTTTTAGTGTTTTATGAAGTGAAAAATATCAAAAGAATAAATTAATTGGAAAAATATTTCACTAAATCTTGGGGTTTTACAATATCTACATGGACACTGGTTAATTTCACTACTTTTATCTTTACTGGGAAGAAACCTTTGGTTTGAGTATATGGGGGCATTGGGAATGTCTGGGTATCACATAATGCTGGGTGTGTTGGGCACCTGAAAATTATTCACCATTTGAAGTCAGAGGCATCTCATATAAGGCATATTAGGCATGAAAACCATGGAATTCCGTGTCTTTCATGTTGTAATTAATCCCATTGGCATATTTTTTCCAAGTATTTTTACCTCAGGTATCCCATGATTGTTGTATGGGGTTAATATTATGGGTTACGTCACAAGTTCTACATCCTATGGAGACAAGATCAGAATATCCTGTGGAGATGGATCGAGGCCTAATTTTAACATCTTGTAGAGATGGATTGAACGCCCTATGAAGAAGGGACAAGAGGTGTATCCCTAGGAGGGAAGATGTAACACCTGAGTTTACCACTGGGATTTAATTACCTATGAGGAATATCCAAAGGTTCATCCCTAAGAGGGAAGATGTCACACCTGGACAGTTTACCAATGGATCAGAATGCACCTAGGGAGGAAGATCCAAATTTGTGTTTTAGAACACCCCATGTAGAAATATCCAAGAGGTATGTCCGTAGGAGGGAAGATTTAACAATTGGTTTTACTGATGGATTATAATTCCCTATGGATACATATCAAGAGTTGTGGATCAGAAAGCCTCATTGAGGTAGATCTGGGACGTTCATACCTAGGAGGTAATATGTCACACATGGGTTTACCAATGTTAGGATTGAACCTTAATTAGGCATCTTATATACCCTATTTAATAGGTATGGTTCAAAACCATGTAGTTCTATTCCACCATTTATGGTTTTGTGACAGGATCTATCCATGATGTTTAACATCATGTAGTAAGGATTCTCATGTCATAAAAGGAGCATTGACGAGGGATGGTGTGGGGATTACTCATAGAAGCTATACTTAAAAAGAGGATTTATCTTGGGGGAATGGTTTGGGGATTACATATGGAAGATTCCTGGGCATTTATAGGAGTGGTGATGGTGTGGTTGGGGCTTACGCATGGAATCTACCAAGGCGACATCCTCATGTCAGGTCATGAGGGAATCCCATGTTCATGGAAAAGGGTAAGGTTTTAGTTTATTTTAATGTGAATGAATGTGATGGTTGGGGATTATACACTGAGCTTACCATCATTTCTTCCTCATTTCAAGTCATGATGGAATCCCATTTTCATTTTATAGGTTAAGTTATAGTTTAACGTAATGTGGAAGGACGCGGTATGTGGGGATTACGCACGGAAGAATCCCATCATTTCTTCCTCATGTCATGTCATGATGGAATCCCATGTCCATTGCATAGGGTAAGATTTATGTTTTATTTCATGTGAATGGATGTGGTGGTTGGTGTTTATGCATTGAGTTTTCCAACATTTATTCCTCATGTCAAGTTACGAGGGCATCTCATGTCCATTGCATGGGGTATGATTATTGTTTAACATAATGTGAAAGGATGTGGTATATGGGGATTACGTGTGGAAGATGCCCATTCAGGATTCCTAATGTCAGTTAAAGAGAAAATATCATGTCTATTATGTGGGGTAAGATTATAGTATAATGTCATGTGAAAGAATGTGGTATGTGGGGTTTATGAGTGGAATATTCCCATTCAGGCTTCCGCATTTCTGGTCATGAGGGAATACCATGTCTATTATATGTGGTATGGTTAATGTATAATGTCATGTGAAGGGATGTGGTTTGTTAGTATTATGTGTGGAAGCTTCCCATTCAGGATTCCTTATGTCAGGTCATGAAGGCATCTCGACTTGCAGATGGATTGAGGGATATGATTGGGGATTATAACTAATTTGAAGGCCTATAGTTGTTTTTTAGTGGTCATCTAATGATTATAACAGGAGTCATCTTATTCTTGACGCAAAAGTAATATTGTGTGTGTCATAGGAGGAATCCTATTTTTTCATATAGGGTATGCTATAGTTTAAAGTCATGTAGTAAGGATTACTAGGCGAGAGATGCCAAGAAATGGCTGGTGTGGGACTTACGCAAGAGCGACCATTTCTAGTTCTACATATATTGGGAGTCTAGTGATGGGGTTTCAAGAGTTTCTTGAGGAGTGTTTTTACTCAAGGTACTTTTCAAATATAAGAGTATAACCTCAACTCATGACATGAAAAGGGACCAAGAGGAGTACGTCGACTCAAGTATTTCTGGGAGTGTATAAGAGAATGACAAATTAAAGGTCCTTATTCTTCCACAAAGGTAATGTGCCTTTAAAAAACAAATTTCCTATTTTAGTGGAGTCTCCTAAGAACACAAGGGTTGTGGGTTTTCACTGGTTGGATACCTTGGGTGATTCATTTTCTCTTTTGTTTGAGAAGATCAGGTGGTTCATGAATAGAAATCAATTTTTGAAAGCCAAAAGGTCACCATATATCCATAAAGAGTCAGATTGATAGAGGTATTTATAGGGTATGAGTTTCATGAATAATGGAGGCTTTCATGAATCATTATGTGCTCTGTGAGTGGGAAGGATTTGGAATCCCAAATGTCACTACATAGATATTACCATCAACCTTTCACATACTCACGAAGGGAGCTCCTCCAATTGGACATCAATGAACTAAACCTCTGTGAATTAAACTCCATGAATAAAACTCTTAGAATGGGACCTCCATGAATGGGAACTCGTGAATGGACCTTCACAAATATAACTCTATGAATAATTTTCGGCAGGCTAAATTCAAACAGTAATAACTTTTGATCTGTAACTCTGTTCGGGCTCTACTACCATCCAAATAAAATCCTTTGAAATGAGAAATTCTTTTTGATTTGGATCCCTAGTATTAGGTCTTTTCCTACATGCATTTATTCCAGTTCCAACAATATTAAATTAATATTACCTTTACCTGGTTATCAAAGAACTCATTTTTCCAAGCTATTTTAATATGCCTCCATTATTTATAATTAATAGGGAATCTCCTCTTCTTGCAAGAAATCTACCCAAGATCATGTCTAAGGATTTTGACAGAATCATTGGTAGTCACCCCAAACTCAGCAAATAGAATGATAATCTTGAAGTATTCTAGGTCCCATACATTTTCCATGTTCATATTTATATTTCTTATATTTAAATATTTATCTATTTGAAAAATTCATCAAATAATTAGTAAAATATATTTATTTTTTGAGTAATGAAATTTATACCATTAATGGTAACTCACCAATATCCACTAGATGGAGGGGTGATCAACTACTCCATTGTAATAGGAGCATTGGGAAGTGGGATACAAACAACTTCTGGGGAAAATTCTAGCTTTATAGAAGTCTCTAGTATAGTGGAATCACTCATATCCAATGAATCTGATGGTAGTGGTGGAGTTCTTGAGGTATTGATCATATAGGGTCTCATTTCTTTGTTCTCATAATTCCTATAATTCAAATGGTTCAAAATATTTTAATTTTATAAAAAAATATTGAATTAAAATATTTTTACAAAAGAAGAAATAAAAAATAAGACAATATATATATCTACTAAACACTTATAAATAAGAAATTTTAATATAGTTTCATTACTAATTTATACATTCAATTATCATCACATTAATTATATTTATTATTATGAACTTACATTATGGTGAATACTTTATTTTCACCCTCTCTTTCAAGTTATATTTGTCAATATTTTTAGGAATTTTTTTAATGTTTTGTGGTTGATGAGGTTCACTATCACAAAGTACCAAATTATATTAATAACCCATATCATACAAGTCTTTCTATATTAAGTGTATAACAACAATCCAATATTCATCTGTTTCGTCATCTAAATAATAAACCGTTTTTTCTTGTAAATCCAAAATAAATGGATCTTGATCTATATTCTCACTAGTATGGATCAAGAAAGAGAATTTGACATATGTAAAGTGTAACAAATCTTTCATTATACCCCAATAAATATTGACCCACTTTCATTTGAATAAGAAAACATAAAATTGGCCATGATATTTTAATTTAATTATTTCAATTAGCTTTCTGTAGTATCGAATATCTAAAAGTGTAAATACACATCTATTGTGACTTTTCAGGTCTTATTCATGATAAATTTCATAAAACATGAAGCCAATAATATTATAGGCATTGAATATCTTATATTTCCTTAGAGGACCTCAAGCCAAAAACATCAAATCATTTGTTATTTTAGTTCAATTATAAAAATCCATTATCTAGACAAGAATATTTAATCTATTAATTTTAACATATAAAAAATAACTACATGTAAATAATATGAATATGAATATATACATAAATGATGATAGAACCACTTAAAAATATCTTTATTAACAAATTTTGTAAATTACAACTGATTTTGATGTCGACCCCTTAATTTCTTCTTCATATTCATTTTCGATAATTTAATAAATGGATCTACAATAAGAAAATTAAGTATCACATATCTATGTGCTTGTAGCAACTCCAATTCAATAATTATAAAATTTGACCCCTTTCTAATTGTTCATCTAATAGTTAGAAATTATGATGGTTGGTTTTCAAAATGAGAATTAGAGGATATGTCATAAAAACATCCAACATGATTGAATCTAGTATCAATACCATCTAAATACCTAGAATAGAAGGTCAATAAATCTTAGGATATGTAACCTTCAGTAATAGAGACTTTTTATTGAGTTTTATTCCTCACATATTATTTCAAATAACCTAACTACCTGATGAAAAAAATGAAATATATATAAAAAATTTATAAAATGATTTGATAAAATTGAATTCATAAATAAAAATAAAATTAAAAATATTGTACCTCTCAATTGTATATATCTATCGATAGTGTACTCGTACACCAAGATTTCCTTCTTCAACCAAATGGACTATCAAATGAATCATTATTTTTAAGAATAAAGGATGAAATAACATCTCCAAATAAAATTTTTCAATAATTTTCTTTCTTTATGTTTATAAAGGTAAGTTGGAATTAGAGTTTTTCTAAAAATATCTCTGAAAAAGGTACAGAACTCATCAATAATTGTAGTTAATTTTTTTGTAAATGTATTAAATAATTACAGTGGAAAAAAATTATCCATAAGAATATGAGATACTTGAATTTTCAATCAATGTAAATTTCAATGTTTTAAGTCAATACACCTTGAAATTTTACATGAATGTCAATATAGCACTATTATATTCTTTAAATTTTGAACGAATAATCATATGTTTCTATTCCATAAACCAAAAATTCTTTCAATGCATTGATTAAGGGTTGAAGTTATACATCAATTTAATTTTTAGGAATTTTCATTCCCAGAATAATAATAAAAATAATGAAATAAGTATTCATCACACACATCCATTGCAGTATATTATATGGGATCAAAACAGCTTTCGAAATTCTATAATTAGTACTTAAAGTACCTAACTATTTAAAACCATTAGAAGCCAATCCCAAACAAAAATTCATAAAATTTGAAGAAAAATATAGTTATAATGAATCAAACACCTTACATGATGTTGAAAATCTTGGATATCTCATCAAGTCATCATTTTTACTATCCTGAGAATTCCAATTTGTATCGCATGTAGTCTTAGACGACATGACTAATCTTTGTAATCATGGTTTTAATAGAATGTAACATAATAATTTTTCAGGAGTTTTCTTCTTCTGTTTATTCTTAATGTTTCATTGATTTCTATCTCGTTTTTTTGTTTAATTCCACCTTATTCTATTAAATGATATTTATTCTTCTTTGTTAGACTCTTCTCCCCAGTAAATCATGAAATCATTAGGTAATGAATGTATATTTCTGTAATAATTTCCAAGTTTGTTGATGATTTTATTCATCTGAGAGAATGATGGAGGGATTATAGATTCTCTAAATTTATCCTGAAGAAACTCTAAAAGCATAGATTTTTATTTACTAGTAATTCCACAGAGACACTTGATATGACATAATATAATTATAAAAGTAAAATTAAAATACATGGAACAGCCTTTATACAGTTCTTGTTGTCCATATTCAACTAATTAATAAAACTCATTTTTTTATCACTGAATTTCTGAGAAAGATTAACCTAATCAAAAATAACTAAAGGTTTTTTTAATCTATTAAAATATTTTTTGTTTTATCTTTCAAAGATAAATGTTTCATTTATCAAGTTTAAAAATGTATTATACTATGTCAAGTCACTTTATGTTTCATTTATAGGATAGCCATTATTTTGACTTTCCATAACATTCTATTCACCATGAAAAATATAAAATACATATCAATCAGAAACTATTTCAATATCAAGTGGTTATATAATTAATTTCTATTCAACCATTGATTGAGTTTACTATTAGGACACAAATATTTTATTCTACCATCCATTGATCAGTTTTTAATTGCATAATCTAAAAATTCTTCTAGACCCTTTTCATACTGAGGTGTGTTTCAATGTAAATTAGTCAAAATTTTATCCATATATATTTGATTTTCACTATTCTCCTTGTAAATTAATATATATATATATATTAATGCTTAATCAAACAACTATGATCAATTTTTAAAATCATACAATTTCATAATTGACTAGGTTAAGTTATTGATTCGAGAAAACAAAAAATTTATCATTAAAATGATTCAATTCAACATGAAAGATATAAAAATAAATGAATAAATATTACCCATCCAAATAAATGGAATGGATGTTGTCGAAGAATGTCACTAAGGTAAGGATAGAGAAAAATACATTGTGGAGGTCATGGATACAATCCCAACAACGTATGACTAAGATATATGTAGGGGAAATCGAGGAGGGGGGAAGGAGTATAGGTTATTGGGGAAGGGGTTATGGCTCTCCAACCATTAGGGATGGTGGTAATTAGGAAATAAGGATGGGGGGTCATCATTTATAGAGGATACCCATAAAGGGGTGTTCCGTGGTCAACATCGAGGGGAGGGGGGTCAACGATCATCAGTGAGGGAGGTGGATCAGGGATGAGGGGTCAGCGTTGAGGGAGGGGGGATCATTATCTTATGGTCGATGTTGGGGGTGGGGGTCACTTTTGAGGGTTGGGGAGGTGGTGGTTAGCATCATGGGTGGAGTTCTCAGGGGGGGGGGATTTAGGGGGTGGGTTTTTCATGGTCATGACAGTCATTGTGTGGGAGAGGGGAGTAGGGTTAAATAGGGTTTTTATGTATTTATAGATAGTTTTATTTAAACAACCACTAAATACAATTATTTATGGCAGTTTAATGACATAAACTCTATATTTTAAATAATATAAAACAATTTAATTAGCATAAATTATTAGAAATTCTACTAATAAACCACCTCCAAAGACTCATTTTTTATAGTATGATAATAATATTTCTAATATATAAAAATTATTATATGTAAATATCTAAAATTTCTAAAATATTAAATAAATAATTTTTTTAGACATTAATGATACAAGAATTTAATTATAATCAAAATATATAAATATATTACCTTAAATAAATAGATCAATTTTTATCAACACATGTAAAAGTTATGATAAAAGTTACATTTATCGGTTCTAAATAAAATAATGATAAAGGTAAAAAAATTATCAATAATAAAATATGTTATGATTAAATTTATTTTTTATTAGTAATTTATTTTAGCGCTGATAAAATTATTTTTTATCCTCACTTATAAAAAGATCTCATGAAGAATTATATATTTTTTCCATGTTTCAATAGTTGTGAGAAACTATAAATAATAAAAAAACAATATAAAATACCATTTGTTAAAAAAATTAAAAATAATTAAATAACGAAAACAAAAAATAATCCATTATACAATATAAAAGTAAATAAAATGAAATCATATCCTTGACTTAATATAGAGTAAAATGAAACTCAAAATAAATGAATATATTGATAAAATTAACCTATAGTTAAGGAAGAGAGAGGGGAATGAAATAAGAGTGCGTGATGATAGTGTTTCTCATTGGTGAGGCTAGTGGGTAGCGGTCATTGGTGCAAGGAACGTGAGGTGATATATTTATAGTTTTTAATTCTGTCTTAGTAACAACAATAATTTGGAAGTCTCTAGATTCTATATATACGATAGATTATTTCTTTATGAGTTCATGTGATATATATTCAATATAAATAAATGAACAATAATAATGAAAGATTTTTTAAATACCAAATCAATGTTATATATAAAAATGCAATGTATAAATATTCTATACCAGTGTTCAGTATATAATAAAGGAAATATAATTATATACATACTATATTATTTAAATATTTTGTAATAAATGTTCTGTATATAAATAAATGTTTTGTATGAAATATTATACATAAATTTCATATATATAAACAAATTCTCTGTAATAAATTTTCTATGTAAATGTTCTCTATAAAATGTTTTATATAAATGTTTTGTAATAAAAAATATTTTATATATTAATAGATGTTCCATATAAAAATTTCACGTAATAAACTAATGTTTTGTATATAATTAATCTATATTAAACGTTGTTCATGTGTATGTATTGCATATATATATTTTATGCATATATGTTCTATATATAAATTTAATGTATTTATGATCAGTGTTAATATTATGTACTTTATAAATTGGGATCACACGAACATCCCAATCTTCAAGAAGTTACCCATACCAAAACTTAGCAAGTTTAGTGGAAACATTTCAGGTAAATATTCTTCATAACTAGAAAGATCCCCTGATGTTGATGTTAAAGGATTTATGAAGGCCTTAAAGCCTAATAAAAAACACCAATTTGAACATCACACACACTCAAGTGAACTTAAAACTCAAAAGGAATAAATAAAAAGAAAAATAAGAAATCGACACAGAAGGATTTGCATAGTATAAACATTATGTACAACATACATGGTGGAAACACGACAACCATTTTTGGATTTAATCATAAATTAATAAAATATTACAATCACATGAATAATAAATCAATTGATCACTAACCATATGGATTTTAGTAATCACTTAGTTACACCTATTCTAGTGAGCCCACCATCCGTTTGTAAAAAGGTTCAACCAGTCATCTGATTCTATTACTCAATAGAACATACAGATGTCCCACCATTTATCCTGGAAACCTCCAAAAAAAATATAAATATCCACTCCAAAACACTAACATCCACTGATCCCAAAAAATATTCTAAAAATCCAATTGAGCCACTATTTAAACATCAAAATGATACACACTTGTCATCAAAAGATCAAATCTTATGATTAACTCACCTTTATTGGATTCCACTTCCACTATCTAATCATACCAATGTAAATTATAAAATTTATCCTTTTTATCATCAAAATCATCACTTGTAATAGGTTTTATATTCCTAAAAATATCTCCTTGATGACTATATTAAAGAATCAATGAAAACTCTCCAATACAATGAAAACAATTCTAATTTCTATAGCACACAATGTCTCTATTGGCCATTTGTTCATCTGAGTCCTACTAAGTCATAATGTTTCCTATTAATTTATTTGACTAGAAAATTGGTGAACATGTTTATTAGACTGTACAACTTGGATATCTTCAACAACTAATGTATATTTTCCTCTGAACAGTTCCAAATGAAGTGATATTTTATGTGGATTTTTTTTCATCTGAAAATGAAACACTGGAGTCTTAACCAAATGTAATGCACTCTAATTATCACTATAGATAAATCCAACTTTCTATCTCATTATGAGATCCTATATTAGATACCTCTACCATATCATTCATTTTACTACTTCCATTACTGCCACAAACTCATCTTCCATTGGGGTCAAAGTGAAAAATAGTTGTAGCTATGATATTCAGCTAATCACCATTCTAATATAGGTGAACAAAAACCCTGTGGTGATTATATAAGCGTTATAATATCTAGAAAATTTATCATCAAAATAACCCTTCAATGGATCATCCATTTTAAATAATGGATCGACACCTTCCAATTATTTTATATATCATATGATCATCCATCTTGAAGAAACGAATATCAATGTAACCCTATAATACATACATTCACTCTAATTTAAAATTATTATTAACAACCATGATCAATACTATCCATATGGTATCTTTATTAACTATAAATGAAAAAATTTATTAGAAGTCAATAAATTCCTTATGTTGAAATCCCTTCACTACTAGTTGTGCCTTGTACTTTTTACCATGATCAACTTCTTCCTTCAAATAAAAACCCACTTATTCTCTAGTGCTTTCTTCCCCCATGGTAACTCTGTCAACTCCAAAATTCCACTATAATATAAAACATAGCTTTCTTATTCCATAAATAACTCCAAATTATTAGAGTAATTGAGAGTGGTTTCCTCATTGGGGCTCCATGAATATCCATCATCCATTAGAATTAGAAATTTATGTCAACTACAAACCTCAAAACCAATCTTCTGAATGTAGTGGATATTCATAGTACAACATTATTCACTACTCTTTTTTGTATTGATACTTAAAAAGCTTCATATTTTGGTATTATGACCTAATCCACACCATACATGGATCCATACAGTATATATTCTACTGGTCTATCTGCCAATATTTCAGTAACACCATCATAACTCTTCTAAACCTGGGTTATTATGGTACTCATGTTTGGATAAAATTGAACATGGTTATTTGATTATTTGTTCTAAAATTACTTATCATATATGTTCTAGTATTTCAACAAGATATTCTCATTGAATATAAAATTATAGCTTCAAAATAATTTTCAGTTTTCATCATCCCATAATAAGAAACCAAAAAGTTTCATCACCATACCCTATAAATAAATATATATGGGACTTAGACTTGAGTTTTTAACTATCATTGGAATTGACATGGAAGTACAAGATATTACTAGATTTTTTTTGGTGGATAAATTTTATAGGTTTAAAAGGGAATAGTTCTCTTATAATATCCTATTCCAATAGAGTGAACAACTATCTATTAACTATGAATGCTATCATGTTCACTACCTCCACCCAAATTGACTTGAACATTCTTAAGTGTAACCTAATACTATATATATTCTATTTAAATTTCTGATTCATTTCTCAACCACACCATTATACAGAGGTTTACTAAAAAAAGTATTATCCATCTAAATCCCCTTCTATTTATATATGTTTTGGAAGTCACTTCCTCTTTACACACCACCATTTTTAGATATTAGGAATTTTAACTTTTGGAAAGTTTCCATTTCAACCATGTCCTTACACATAACGAGCACTCTGAAGGCCTATTACATTTTTTGAAAGTAAAATCATACTTTCCTTATGTAATAATCATTGAAATTCACAGAGTAAAGTTACCCTATGTGATATTGAATAGGGTATAACCCCTATATATCAAATTGAAGAAGATCAAACTTTTGTGATATGGAATTATATCCATTTAAAGTGAATGAAAAACTATTATACTTCTTGAGTACAAAATTATCAAAACTTCAAAACTCTATGTGATAATGATTCAATATACCATTTACCATTATAAATTTTAGTTGATTCTCCCTGAGATGAACAAGTAAATAATTAAATAACTCTATAATTTTGGAATTTGTTACACCAAAAATTACTTCTCTGTTTGATATTTAAATTATATTCAAGGTCTCATACTTTACTATACTAAAAATCACCAAAAATCCTCAAATAATCATCCAATTTTTTTTAAGATTGCATTTAAACTCGCCTTATAGATAACCTGCTTTTATTACATTACTTTTACATCATTTTAATGATAAAAAACATAAAAAATTACACACTGAGGATCCAAAGGTTTAGGGTCTTGGGAAATCTAGGACTATACACAACTTTTAAATCATAAAACAAAAACATTTATCTAATTTATTCATCTCAAGATTCTTATTATCCCTTGAGTTCTCCTTAGTACGCATAATCACCTAAGGCTATACATCCAAAAGTGGTGAGATAAAATCCCAATGAGAGGATAAGAACATGAGAAAAAAATTATCATGGGGTGATCATAATCATAATATCATCATCATAATCATTAGATGAAGCATTAGATAATGGAATGGAATGTGGAAATGCATAAAAATAAAAAATCTTGTCTTAGTGGTCAACTACCACACATAGTTGTGAACAAATCTAGAATCATGTCCATGAATATTTCACTTTACTAATTAGTTTATTTACATTCCCCAATTCATTGTAGTGCTATATAATTCCTCGTGTACCCATTACATCATAACATTTTCATTGCGCTATATAATTCTGAGCTCACCCATCACATTATAACATTTACATTGTCATGCATGCGACATGGAACATATATCAATCATGAAAATAAAAAACCCATGGAAAATAATGGGTTTCAATACATAAAGCATACATTCATAAAATTTGGGTTCCCAAATTAAATAGGGAATTACATACTAGATGCAGGCACCATCAACCTTGAGTGGGAAGTAAAAGGTGTGTTTTTAAAGAAGAGTTATTTTGTAAAACATTGTGTTTGACATAAAATCTAGTGGAAAACATGTATATCCTAGAAGAGGCATGATAATGATGAATAAAATGGTTTTAAGGAATATCTATAGTGAAAATGGAGTGAAAGAGAGAAAACCCGAAGAAAGAAAGCTGAGTTCGAGAATTCCCCTTACCTTGTATCAGAATGATTTAATCACTTTAATGTCCTATATAATTATTTTAGATTCTCTAATTATCACTTAAAGAACATTTTATACATGAAAATTATTCATTATGGGTTTTTATGTTTTTTATGGGCCTTTTTATGAGTTTTAGAGTTTAAATTTATTGTTTGGGAGTGTTCATTTTCTTAGTTTTCATGAATGGTTCACTTGTACACATGAATGAAAGTTCTTGTAGAACATGGATAAACATACATAATTTATATTAAATGTTATTAATGATATTATAGGATTTTAAATGATCTTATATTGATATTTTTTATATACCATGGGGATGAATCATTAGATAAAATTTAAAGATGATCGTTTTAGGTTAATTTGGGCGGTTTTTGGATCACAACGAGCATGTTTTGTTTTATCACTTAGTATTATGTATCAAAGCTGTTCCCAGAACATGAAACGGGTTACAAAATTAAAATTAAAATCTTTTTACAACTATTTATTGGTTTTATTTACATTATTTATAGAGTTTAAGGAAAATGAAGGTGCATCACCCACGATGATGGTAAATTGACACATCACAGGTAATGATTTAATTTTTAAAAATAAAAGAGATAGAGGGAGGATTTTAATGAATAATATTGAATTAGCATAATATAATACTAGTATATCAATAATACAATATTTATCATTACATTTTTATAATACAAGTTGAGGACAAGAGAATAAAATAAATGAAATTTTAAAGGAAATTGAAAGAAAAGATAGAGAGGAATTACCTCTTGAATCCTCCTCAAGGCACCTAGGCTTGGCCTTTTGATGAGACGAAAAGATCCTCGACATGGGGGAGGGTATAGGGAAGAGTTTTAGGTATAATTTGAAAAATTATTGAATATTTACAGGTGTCAGGAAATGAGATTGTGAGGGGTAGTATTTATAGTGGAGGGGAGATGAGTTTTCTCAATATTATTATAATCATTAATTTATTATTTCTCCACAATATAGGAAAATAGTGATGATTACATGACTAAATATTGTAAATAAGGCATGTGATTATGATATTTGGGTGCTTACATAACTCATGATATCAACAATAGTGTATTTAACTTATAATGTTTTAATACAGTAAATTACTGTATTTTACTATTCACAAAAATTCAAGTATTTCAGAAAAATCCAATAAATTAACCCTAACAATTTTTTCGACCTGTAGAATAAAAAAATAAAATCCATTTTATGAAAATAATTTTATAAAAATGATTAATTTAATTTTTAATAAAAATCATAATTTATTTGAAAAATACAAATTTTAAAATTAAAACAACTTTTATAACACTTTGAAAATTTAATTAAGGGTTTATGAAATTATCTTATAATTATAATACATAAAAAAATAGTTTATGAATAAATTTTATGATAATTAATTTTCTTTTAAATTATTAAATTAATCATTAAATATTCATGACTTACAAAAATACCAACACTATAACATAATTATATCGTATTAGCACTTATATGATGGTCAAAATTTTATTTATACTATTATTGCTAAGGTTACTATTCATGTGGATGATTTACTATTCATAAGGGTCATATTAATATTCATAAGGGTAACATTACTATTCATAAGGGTATGCTACTATTCACCAAAAATTAATTTTGTCATATCAAACTCCAAACATCTCACTGATCGCAACTGTGTATGTCATATTTTCGAAATTCAAATCATATAAGTGAAAAAATTATTTGTAAAGGTCATATAGAATGTATTAGTTCATTTAAGAATGATGTGGCATTGTGTTTCCTAATGAGATTTAATGTGATTATACTATATGAAATAATTATAATAAGGGAATTCAATTTATAAATCTTTGGGTCATTAAATTTTTCACCCTTTTGAAATTTCACCCCCCAAATTTCACATTACATAAATAGGTGAGGGTACTTCTCCTTCATCACCTCCTCTGGTTTCCAAGTTTCTTCTTCATACTTATGGTTCCTCCACAACACTTTGAAAAGGTGGGTTGTCTTGTTGTGTAGAACCTTATCTCACTAGTCCAGAATCTTTACTAGATTCTAATCATAAGAGAGATCATCTTCTAACTATACCACCTATGAGTTTAGTACATATGATGGATCTGATATGTACTTCTTCCAGAGTGATATTTGAAACACATCATGAAAATGAGATATATTTAGTGTAATTGAAAGCTAATAGGCCATGGATCCTATGTGGTCATAGATCTCAAAGGGGATAATGTACCTTGGACATAACTTCCCTTTATTTCCAAACCGAATGACTCTATTTCATTGTGATATTTGAATGAAGACTTTATATCCAATGTCAAACTCTAAGTCCCTTCAACGGTTGTTATCATAGCTCTTTTTCTGAATCTGAGCAGCTTTGATATGTTGCTAGATGGCTTGGACCTTTTATGTCATCTCTTGTAAAAGATTAGATCCAAGTATATTTCTTTCCCCAACTTCATTTCAATAGGTTGGAGTTCTACACCGATTTTCATATAGAGCTTCATATGGAGAAATCTGAATACTCAAGTGAAAGTTATTACTGTATAAGAACACAACCAATGGGAGATGCTGATCCCATCTACCCTTAAATTTAAGTGATCAAGATCTTTGTAAGATCCCGAATCGTCTTTTTAGGTATCTTTTCTTTCTTCTGGTCATTTTTTTGAGAAAATGGGGGTTTTATAGAAATTTTTGATGTACGCGCCATGTACTTTATGAATACACACCGTGTACTCGGTTACCATGAGCAGTCGTGTGCTGGCTGTGTAACGGCCACACACACGGCCATGTGGGGGGGGGGGGTGACCTGGAGGCCGGCTAAAGAAGAGTATGGAAATGGAAAGTACACACCGTGTACTTATAAAGTACATGTTGTGTATTTTCTTTTTTTTTTCATTAAATGCATAAGTACTGTGTATGATGGACAGAAAGGGCTTCTTCTAGGTTTGGTTCGGCTAAGAGAACCTGTACAACTGCATTTATTCTCTGAGCCCTCGACCGAGCATCCAATCTCCGATTCGACCACCATAGATTGCATTGTGATCACCTCGGTAATCTCTTCCTTCTTATTGAGCTTTGTTTCTTGAATCCTCCTCTTTATCAAGTTATCTTCAGTTGAATGTTTTAGACGTTTTTGTAGATCTTCGGTGTTATAAGGTAATTCTAGCCATGATATTCATGTATTTCGATCTCCCAACGATGAGGTAGGTGGTTTGTGCCTTTATGTTGAATTTATTTGAGTTATATGTGAAAAATCACCAATACACATGAGCGGGGTATTGCGTGTTTAGTGTTTTAGCCCTATTGTTTTCTTTCTATGTTTGTATGCTTGAGTAGAGGTTGATTGAATATGAATAAGGTTTATTTCTATGTTTTAGAAGTTTTTTCCCATGCATGATTGTTTTTTTGACCATTTGGTCTTATTTTCCTATTTGGCTGTTGTTTACTTCACATGCCTAGTATTATAAGATGGAGTGTTTGTTCTGACTTGCTGAAATGATGTAGACTATTTAACCAAGTTATTCATGAGGTTTACTTTGGCCGATACGCACTGCTATGCTTTCTTGATATACACAGGGATGTGAGAACCTGGTGTATAGACCATATGAAGAGTGGAAGAAAGGGCTTCTCTAGAGTGTCTTTATAACTTACAATGCGAGACCACAGGGGGAATTGACGTTGAGTGCTTCCTTAGAGTGTCTGTAGTTCCTCGACGTGATCCACGTGGGGAATTGACATTGAGTGCTTACCCAGAGTTCCTTTAGTACCAATACGAGACTATAGGGTAGATTAAAAGTGAGTTCTTTCCCAGAGAGTCTATACTTAAGCCTAACCATAGGGGTTAGACTATGGGTACTACCCAGAGGGATTATTGTGTTACTAGGTAGGACCAGAGTGGAGTGGCTGTGAGTACTTCCCAGAGGGTTAACTATTTGTATTTATATTCTTACTTGATATGTGGTTCTTTGAATTCTTTAAACTGTGGAAATTATTTATGTTGTGTACTTCCTTTTTTAATTAATTTATTTTATTATTACCTACCATATATTCACTAACTGTTAAGAAAAAATATCGTGGTGGTTGCCTACTAGGATTTAGTCTCACACCCTATTTGGGCCATGCTTTTGGGTCTAAAAAGATTATATTGTTATAGGTATAGATAAGGTCAAGAAACATTCTACTTCAGGTGTTTGAATATTTTAGAGTAGGAGATCATGGGACCAAGCATTGGCTTGCAATGCTGTGGAGCAGTTTATTGTTTTTCTTTTGTACTTGGATTAGTATTGTATTCAGCATTGTGACTTGTTTTGATATTTTCCTAGACATATGTATCTTTCATCACATATATATGTGCTCTAATTATTTATTATTTTAGTCTTCCTCTATTTACTGTTGTTGGATACTACTAATTCTTCTATTGTATATTTGTTTCTCTTTCGCTTTGTTACTCTGCCAATGAGGGAATAATTTCCCCACTATCACACCCAAGGCCCTCACTGCTAGTCGGCAACCTCTGTTGTTCGAGGAAATACACTTGAGGCATGTGACCAACTGGGTATGAGGCGTCTCTGGGTGGCTTCTAGAACCATGACATTAAAAAGTGGTATCAAAGGGTTTCTTTTCTCTTGACTTACTTTTTGGAGCTTTAGCTAGTGATAAGAAGGTATTGGTACTGGGTAATAAGCTGTGCCGGGAGTAGCTAACCCGTGTGTAGGGAAAATCCAATTTACCTCATATATTTCAAGTTTTATGGTTTTTCAATTTTATAGTTAATTTTATTTTCACTGTTGGGTGACTCACATGTATTGTGATGTTGTTGTTTATATTATTGAGGTTCTATTTCGGTCACTACCCAATGAGATGAGGGTATTCCATCTCATGCATCATATAGGCACTTACTAGGAATCACATGTCATGCATTATTACCATGCCATTTAGGATGCACTAGCCATTTCATGTTGTTGTGATAGATGTTGTGCTAGATATGCATACTGTTGTGATAGATGCCTTGATAGAATACCTGATATTTGATAGGGTATTGTTTTGTGTAATGTTTTTCTTGAATGAATGGAAATATTTCGTTCTTGAGGTGTTATGGGACCTCATGGACCAGAATTTGGTAGATCATTGCACTTTTATCCTTGTTTATAACTTTTATAAGATTCCAAACTTTGATTCGCGTGGATTATGGGCCCTCATGGATCATAATTTGGCACTTTAATGTTCGTTTTAGTGATTTTATGGGCTCCAGATTAGTTTACGAGGCTTACTATCTGGAAAAACCTAGAATACATGCTGTGTAGTTTTGACTACACACCACATGTTCTTCTGTTCAGGAAGAAATTTTTTTTCTTAAGTACACACCCTGTACTGTATGTACACGCCATGTAATCTCTAACCATGTCAAAATCCATGAGTTCATAGAGGCACATGTAGGGAAATTCTTGAAGGAACACGCCGTGTACCGGTTGTACACACCATGTAGTGGAATCCTGGAATCCGACCATGTAACTAACAGCATGGATAAGTGAAATCTTCTAAGTACACACCATGTATGTATGGAACACGCCGTGTAGTGTCATATGTGTAACCGACCGTGTAGCTAACAACACGGGTTGGAAAGTTCGTCTATTACACACTGTGTTTGGAACTAACACGCCGTGTAGTATCGTTCTAAGGAGAACCGTGTGGCTTAGCCGTGTAAGAGAGCTCGGGTAGGGAAACCAAATTTACGTACACGCTCTGTATTCATGTTTTGTTAGACTTGGAAGCTTCCTTTCTCCTATTCCCTTATTATGTTTCTCGTTTTCAGTCCTTGATGATCTTGATCTAAGGCGTGTGTTTGACCTTGCAGAGGCATGCTACCGAGACGTCCTACGGTTGTATGCCAGTTTCTAGGTATTGGTCAAACACCGGACAAGGCTGATCAAGGACTACCGGCAAATCCTCCAGTTGTGCCAGTCTTGGAACCAACAGTTATACCTGATACAGGTGTCAATACATAGTTGAGGGAGGGCTTTATGGGGATGATGTAGACCTTTCAGGGGCACTGCCTCCTGCCCCGTCGATGGTAGAATTGACACGGGTCTTTTAGTAGTAGAATCCTCCCACCCTTTTAGGGGATGGAGGACCCCATGATGAAGAGTCATGGTTAGAAGCCATGCTAATGATTTTTGAGCATCTGAATATGCCTCTAGAGAGGAGGGTTAATCTTGATATGTACATGCTGCGGGATTCCACCAAGAGATGGTGGGATGCGATCTCACAGGCAGTACATCAGCGGGTTATGACTTGGGATGAGTTCCAGCATATCTTCTATGACTACTTATATCCAGAGACCTTTGGGGCCGATAGATCCTGATAGTTCATGAGTCTGGAGTAGGGTACTCTTTCGGTTATGGAGTATTCCTCTCACTTCACCTAGCTTCAATGCTTTACACCCTTCCTGGGTGGATATGGGTTGTTCCTAGGAGGAAAGTGAGAGGATGGTATCAGACATGAAACCTTTCATAGGTGAATATATTCAAGTTGACTTCTATCACTTCTATAGTCAACCAGGCTCTGATCACGGAGTGCAACCTAAGGGATTCTTAATATATGGGACAGGGTGGTTCAACATCTAGAGTTAGTGCTTCTCTAGCTGACAACAGGAAGCGCCAGAGGGATGCTACACATAGAGACCCGAGTAGGTGGGATGAACCTTCTGGTAGCCATGTTGTTTGCTACCAGTGTGGGAAGAGTGGGAATATGAGGTTACATTGCCCGAGAGACCCAGTGGAGTGCCGATATTGCGGCAATATGGGTCATCTTTGGCGTTTCTATTAGATATTTTCACCAGTTTCTGGTGACATGGGTTGTTCTATGACTCCACGTTCAGGAGCAGTGCCACCAGTTTCTCACCAATCTGGGAACTTGAGTTCTTCCGGTCATTCAGGTCGACATAGAGGTCATGGCCATGGTATCCAGTCTCCAGGATTTTAGTGATAGTTGGGTGGATCAGCTTAGGGTGAACAAGTAGGGTCACAGGGCCACGGTATAGATCAGACTCTTGCAGTGGAGCAGACCCAGCTTGAGTAGGATCCCAGACCTTCCACATTTCGAGGTACGATATTTGTTTCCTCAGTTTTAGCTTTAGTTATTTTTGATACATGGGATTCCCATATCTTTATATATGTTTATATTATGGAGAGCCTTAAGCTCTGTATCTTTTCTTCTACTGATGTTTTGACACTGGAAACTTCATTGGGGACAAGAGCGGTTAGTGTACGATAGTGTAAGGATTTCCCTCTAGATGTTGGTGGGTGTCACTTCATTTGGGATCTCTATGTCTTTGAGATGACAGGCTATGACGTCATTCTTGGAATGAACTGGTAAGTTCCTTTTCATGCAGTCGTCGACTTTTATCATCGTAGGGTGAGTTTCACATCACCAGAAGGCAGAATGTTTCTTCGTAAGGGTGAATGGGATATCTAGGCAAGCAGAAAGGGACCCGAGCATATTGGGTTGCTGGGAGTTACAGCCCAAATTTCTAGTCTATATCTAGATGACCAGATGACTTCACAGTTAAAATTTCCTCTAGTGGTAGATCATTTCAGAGATGTCATTCCAGAGGAATTTTCAAGTTTTCCTCTAGAGTGAGAGGTATAATTTTCTATTGATCTTGTTCTAGGAGTATCACCAGTGTCCATTCCTCCTTATAAGATGGCTACACCAGAGTTATAGGATCTCAGGAAGCAGTTGGAGGAGTTGTAGGAAAAGGGTTTAATCTGACCCAATACTTCTCCTTGGGGTTCTCCCATCATGTTTGCGAAGAAGGATGACGGTTCCCTCAGTATTTTCATGGATTATCAGATGTTTAACCAGTTTACAGTCAAGAACTGATAACCCTTGCCGAGGATTGATGATCTCTTTGATCAGCTTTGAGGAGCTCAGGTGTTCTTGAAGATTGACATGAAATCCAGTTACCATCAGTTGCACGTTAGACCATATGTCATAACTCTTATAGACTTTTGGAGTAGGTATGGTTTATACAAGTATATGGTTATGCCGTTCAGTCTCACAAATGCACCTGTAGTTTTCATGGCACTGATAAACCGAGTGTTCCATTCATACTTGGATTCTTTCATGGTGGTCTTTGTTGAAAATATTTGGGTTTACTCTCACACTCGACATGACCATGCTACCCACCTTGAGATTACTCTGATTACATTTATGGAGAATCATTTATATGCTAAGCTCTCAAAATGCCACTTTTGGGTAGACCAGATTCACTTCTAAGGTCATGTTATCTAAGAGACAGGTGTATCAGTCGACCCAAAGAAAGTGAGAGCAGTAGTTTCTTGGGAGCAGCCGATGAATTTCTTTGAGGTAAATTTTTTTCTAGGGATATAAAGATACTATAGATGTTTCATACATGAATTTTTACACCTAGAAGCACCACAGATGGGTTTGACTAAGAAGGGTGAAAAGTTCTTGTGGTCAGATTCTTGCAAGTCAGCCTTTTAGTAGCTAAAAGGGAGGTTGACTTCAATGCCGATACTAGTACTTCCAGATCCAGGAAAGATATATACTGTTTACTATGATGATTTAGGTATCGAGTTTGGAGCTGTTCTTATGTAGTGAGATGGAGTTGTTGCATACGAGTCTCGGTAATTGAGGCCACATGAGAGGAATTACCCGACACACGATCTCCAGTTGGCGGAAGTTGTTCATGCCTTACGCTGTTGGAGACACTATCTGCTGGGAGATAATTTTTTGGTTTTTAGGGACCAAAAGTGTCTCAAGTATATCTTAACTCATCATGACCTAAATTTGAGAGAGCGAAGGTAGGTTGAGTACCTTCAGTATTTTGACTTTGAGCTTTCCTATACGTTGGGGAAGGGAAACGCTATAGCTGATGCGTTGGGAAGGAGGACTCAGATAATGGCAGTTCAGGAGGCCAGCAGTGAGTAGCAGCTTATGGATCTATTCTTTGAGATGTATTTGGAGGTGAAAGATATATAGGGGCTGGTGTTTCTATCTTTGGTAGCTGTTACCTCTACTCTTCTTGATCGAGTGCGAATGAGGCAGCTATCAGATTCTGAAGGCCTAGTCCTATGGGAAAGTGTATTAGGAGAGGAACCTATTCCTGGATGGACCTTAGGTGAGGATGAGACCTTGCATTTATAGGGGTGCATATGGGTGCCAGTAGACATATGCGCGGAGCTGATTCAGGAATTTCATTCCTTAGTTTGGGTAGTTCATCCTAGTGTCACCAAGATGTATCGTGGTATTAACCAATTGTACTGGTGGCTAGGTATGAAGAGATATGTTGTTAGTTTTTTCATGAAGTGTCCCACCTGTTAACAGGTGAAAGTAGAGCATCAGCGACCAATAGGGATTTTGCAGCAGTTACTAATTCCCGTGTGGAAGTGGAATGATGTCGTGATGGATTTTGTGACAGGTTTACCGAGATCGCATCAAGGGAATGATGTAGTATGGGTTGACATTGACAGAATCATGAAGGTTTCTCACTTCTTTCTAATCAAGGAGAGATTCAATGTTGATAAGATGGGATGTTTGTACATCCATGAGATTGTACGCATACATGGAGTTACACACTCTATCGTTTCAGACAGAGATGCATGTTTTACTTCTCGGGTCTGGCAGGGGCTTCAGAAGGCTTTGGGTACATAGGTACTTTTGAGAACAACTTAATATCCCCCGAAAGATTACCAATTTGAGCATACTATTCAGGTGCTTGAGTATATGATTCAAGCATGTATCATGGATTTTGGAGGTTCTTGGGAGAATAACATACCTCTTGTTGAGATTTCCTATAATAATAGTTTTCAAGCAACTATTTAGATGGCACCTTTTGAGGCCTTGTATGGTAGGCCATGCCGATCACCCTTATGTTGGCTGGAGGTAGGAGAGGCAGCTATGCTAGGACCTTGTCTTGCCTAGGAGACCACACAAATGATAAGGTTTATTCAGAATAGGATGGATACTGCACAGTCTCGACAGAATTCTTATGATGATTAGCAGAGACGACCTATGGAGTTTGAGGTTGGGGACCAGGTTTTCCTGTGAGTCACACCGAGGTTGGGACACAAGAGGATTAGGAGATAGGGTAAGCTTTCGCTGAGATATTTTAGGACATTTGAGGTGTTGGGGAGAGTTGGTTCAGTTTCCTATTAGTTTCAGTTACCTCAGACGTACCATGCTATGCACGACATCTTCCACGTTTCTCAGCTTCGACGTTACTTCTCAAAACCGTCACATGTTTTCCAACCCGAGGAGGTTGAGTTGTAACTGGATGCATCATTTGAGGAGAATCCTATCTGGATCATTGATCAAATATGAAGGTTCTACATGGCCAGCCTGTCCCTCTGGTATGAGTTCTATGGCATCACGGGTGAGTATAGAACGAGACTTGGGAGAGGGAGGCCGATGTACGAGCACAATGGCTGGAGCTATTTAGGGTTTCTTCTTCTACAATGCCTTTCTAGGAAATTCGAGGACTAATTTATTTAAGGGGGGAAGTTTGTAAGAACCTGGATCATCTTTTCTGGTATGTTTTCTTTCTTCTGGTCGTTTTTGAGAAAAAGGGATTTTTCTGGAAATTTTAGAAGTACATGTCGTGTACTTTATGAATACACGCCGTGTACTCGGTTACCATGAGCAGACATGTACTGGCCGTGTAATGGCCACACACACAACCATTCTTGGGGTGAACTAGAGGCTGCCTAAAGTAGAGTATAGAAAAGAAAATTACACATTGTGTACTTCTAAAGTACACGCCATTTATTTTCTTTTTTTTCATTAAACGCACCAGGGTTGTGTTTGACGAATAGAAATGGATTATTCTTGGTTTCGTTTGGCCAAGAGAACCCATACAACTGTGTTTCTTCTTTGATCCCCCGACTGAGCATCTGATCCCAGATTTGACCACCATTTATTACATTGGGATTGCCTTGGTAAGATCTTCTTTCTTCTTGAGCTTCATTTCTTGATTCCTACTCTTTCTCTAGTTATCTCCGATTGAACATTTTATATTTTTTTGTATATATTCGGAATTATAAGGTGATTCAAGCCATGAGATTCAAGTATATTGATCTACCAACACTGAGGTAGGTGGTTTATTCCTTTCTGTTGAACGTCTTTCAGTTATATGTGAAAAATCGCCAATACCCATGAGCGGGGTATTGCGTGTTTACTGTTTTAGCTCTATTGTTTTCCTGATATGTTTGTATGCTTGATTAGTTGTTAATTGAATATGAATTGGGTTAATTTATATAATTTGGAAGTTTTTTTCCATGCATGATTGTTTGTTTTTACCATTTGGTCTAGTTTACCTGTTAGGCTGCTATTTACTTCCCATGCCTAGTATTATAGGATGGAGTGTTTGTTATGACTTACTGAGATTCTGTAGACTGTTTAGCTAAGTAGTTCTTGAGGTTTAATTTGGCCGATATGCACTACTATTCTAGCTTGATATACATAGGGCCATGAGAGCCTAGTGTATAGACCATAGGGAGAATGGACGAAAGGGCTTCTCTAGAGTGTCTTTATAACTTACGATGAAAAAACACATGAGAAATTGATGTTGAGTGCTTCCTCAGAGGGTCTATAGTTCCTCGACGTGGGATATAGGGGGAATTTACATTGAGTACTTCAATAGAGTGCCTTTAGTACCAATATGATACTATAGGGGAAATTGACAGTGAGTGATTTCCCAGAGAGTCTATACTTAAGCTGAACCAGAGGGGTTAGACTGTGGGTGCTTCCCAGAGGGTTGCTTGTGTTTCTAGGTAAGACTAGAGGGGATAGGATATGATTACTTCTCAGAGTATTACCTATTGATATTTATCTTCTTACTTCATAAGTGGTTATTTGAATGCTTGAAACTGTGGAAATTGTTTACGTTGTGTACTTCCTTATTTACTACATTTATTTGCTTATTACCTTCCATATATTCACTGACTGTTAGGAACAGATCTCGTGGTGGTTGCCTACTAGGATTTAGTCTCACACCCTATTTGAGACTTTCTTTTGGGCCCAAATAGATTATATTGTTGCAGGTACAGATAAAAGTAAACGCCCTTCTACTTTAGGTGTTTGACTATTTTGGAGCTGGAGAGTATGGGACCAAGCACAGGCTTGAGATGCTGTGGATCTATTTATTATTTTTCATTTGTAGGTGGATTAGTATTGTATTCAGCATTTTGACTTGTTTGGCTGTTTTCCTAGATATATGTATCATGAATCATATATATATGTTTTCCAGGTGTTTATTATTTTAGTCTTCCACTGTTTACTATTGCTGGATATTACTTCTTCCGCTATTGTATATTTGTTTTTCTTTTGTTGTGTTACTCTACCAATGAGGGCATAGTTTCCCCACTATCACACCCAAGGCCCTTGCTGCTAGTCGGAAACCTCTAGAGTTCGGGAAAATGTCCTTGAGGCATGTGACCAACCGGGTAATGTCACGAACCGAATCGATCGCCACCAAAAATGGCACCAAACCCATCCCGTGACAAGTCCCAAAGGGCGTTCCCGATCCCCACGGGCTGGAACAAGTGCCCGAGTATCATAAAATGAAAATTTGGAACGATTTACCCCAGTTTATAAACATAAAACAACAAAAGAATCCAATGAAACAAATCTGGATTTTTCGAACCAAACAATATTTTACAAAAATTCAGAACTGAATTACATAGCTTAAAACAACTCAAAAGTTCTATACCAAAGGTACAAAACCAAATAAGGACAGCCCAATAACCCTCATGGCAAGGGGAACCACCCTCAAGCCACCTCCACAAGACTTCACCACCAAGGACCTGATAGAAACCCGAACCACTGGAACAAAAAACTGTACCCAACCTGTGACAAAAAAAAAACCAAGTCTACTTACACCCAAGGGTTTAATTAGGGCGTGATCCATTGCCCAGTAGGATACCACCACTAAGATATTCTATGTGATAAACATTTAAAGACGAAAAGCAAGCGTGTTTTCAAAAACCTGAAAAGCTAGTTACAATTTCTAAAAACTGCAACTTTGAATAAAAACAGTTTTCAAGTGGGCTATCATTAAGAATAAACACTTTTAAAAATAATTTCAAAACTAGTGAATTTTCCATCCAACTATACCGTATGCCGACGGTAAGTACAAAGTAAATAATGAGCACAAGAAATAGGAAATAACCCCTAGGTACTAGCTAGCTGTGGGTCCCAGGTACCTCGTATCTCGGTGAGAGTAACCATCAAAAATATTCATTCTCGTGCACGAGCCACTAGAAGGGAAAATACCCATAACCTAGTGGTCCCCAATCATCATCATCATAGTTTAGTTAGAGTTGTAAGCGTCAATCTTGCTAAGTGAAACTGAGGCCAAACCCCACAGATTCACTAGCATACTAGTACACGTCCACCCACCTAGATACCTAGGTTTCCCCCTTATGCTCAAACAAGTTCAAAAAGTCCAGAAATATACATTGAACATGAAAATATCATTTCCACATCACATATTCACCAAAAATCCCATATTTATACCACACAAGTCACAAAAATACATTTTTCATTCAAAATGATTTTGAAATCCGAATCACACCAAAATAGCCCACAACACATTTCACATTTCTTCAACACTTCCACAAAACCATTAAACAATTTTATAAAACAATTATAAGATATTTAAACTCATATAAAAACCCACACACATGGATAATAACACTTCTTTCATAATCAAAAATTCAATTTTTCACATCACACTCACACAAAACACTCCACATCACTTTCACATCACTTTCACTCCTAAATATCTCCTTCAAACAATTTAATAAAATATTTCCAAGATGATACATATCACATAACAGACTTTTCACAAATGAAATGTACCTTTTAAAAATATACTCCTACCAAAACAGTTTTCTGATATAGTTTCACCTATTTCACAACCCAATAAACCATTCGAAACTTTCATAAAACAATTATAAAGAGTATACCCAAACTTTGCACATAAAATCCATATAAAAAACCTCTTTTTAAGCCAAAAGAACACCAAGACCCTACCAAAACAGAATTGGAAGCCCAATCAACATGTAATAATCCACTTTCAAATGTTATATAATCACCTTTAATAATATCACAAAAGATACCCATGAGAACACACAAATCCATAAAACACTTTCAAGGAGTATAACAAGGTTATACAAATAAAACCATTCAAACACACCACCTTTTTAGGCCCATATGGAACTATATCATTACCCAACCATAATTGGCATCCCATTTGAACAACTAATAAATCACTTCCACATTTTACAAAACTACTACAAGAGATAACACATGAAATACATTTGAAAAATACACACTTCAAGAAAAAATGTAACTTTAAAAACAAATGCTTTACTATTGCTACGAAAAATGGTTTTCTCATAATTCACATAACATAAGGAACATGTAAAATTATTTAATCAAGCAAACTAACTCATCATTAAATGGTTACCCACAGAATCACCTACCGAATGTGTCGAAACCCACAAATATTGGGGCGAAACATCAACCGCACGACCGCCACACCTCAAGGAAGTTAAAAGAAACCTAAAACCTCAATATTTCACCCAAAATAAAGTAATTTAGAACCTAGGCACGAATCCTAAATTCTTGATGTTTTATAATTCAAGAATTAGGGAAGAAACCCTAAGAAATTTGAAAGAGGAAAGAAATAGACACACCTACTTGAAGTATCCTAAATTAATCACTCCAAAAACAATAGTTTATGAAATTGAAAACAGAAAAAATTCAGGGATTGTTCGAACAATATTTATGAGGTAATTTAGGAACTAGAATGGAGGGAAAAGAGTAAGAATTGAGAGATTTAAGAAGGGATGAAGTTACCTCTTCAATTCTGGCCGATTTGAGACACCCTATGAAGATCATCCCTAATTCTCAATTTCAAAGAGCTCCAAGGAGGGGGGAAAGGCAATGGGAGAGGGCCCAGGTTTCTTAGGGTCGAGGGGGAGGTGGAATCACCGAAAAAACGCAAATAGGGAAGGAGATATAAAACAATAAAAAATTATTTTTAATGCGGGAAATGGGCCTTCAGGTAGGCCCAATATCTTAAATAAAAACCCATATCCACCATGATTATGGATTTATAAAGGCTCCAAATTTATATTTTGGTGTTAATAGGTCAGAGGAGACAATTTATGAATTGGAATTATGGAAACATATTAAAAAATTAAAAAGTTATAAAGGAAACAAAATTTATTTTTAAATCTGGAATTGGGCTCACGGTTTGGCCCAATTCATTAAAACTCATCTATTTCTCCATAAAACCTTTGAAACCATCCAAAATAAAGAATGAAAGGAAAATAAATGAAATTTAACTTCAAAATAAGTCATGTATGTGATAATTCTCCCCACCATGAAAACTTTCTGTCCCCGGAAAGCTACAGAAAGGCCAAATACGAAAGCCAAACCCAACTGATAAACCAAGATGTACTCCCTTTCCAGGTTTCGCCCCCAAAGGCCAAAACACCTCCATTGATCAATTAAGGAAGGAATACTTCACAACAAAATCATACACCACTTTCCTGAAACAATCAATCACATCCAGGATTTATCCCAAAGGAAAACTCCTCAAACACTATCCCAACAAGACTCAAGCAATTCACTCAAACGAACAACAACATCGAACAAGGTTACACATACCATACTATAACTAAACCATTGGGCACTCTCCAATCTCAATGGTTACCCAATGAAGATTTGGGTAGCTTGATAGATCCGAATGAGACTACCTACCACCAATCCTTGACCATGGATAAGTCTAAGTTATTGGTACGGGGGAAAAAAATAGGCTCCCCACCATAAGAACCAACAATCTTAATCGACCAGCATGGGCCGGTACAGAAAGACCCCAAAATATAAATTGTTGGGATGAACACATGGTTAGTCTACACGGTTTGGGAAACCATGAACTAACAGTGGAGATTCTTCTATCTACATGGTTTTTTTGGGGGCATGGTCACTACTAACCAAGTGCAAACCGTGTGGTCAACCTATCTAGCCAAACTTCGTACCTTTCTCTAAAGACTCAATGGAAACCAAAGGGGGGGAATAACATTGGGCGATGACATGGGTACAAGGCCCTCCACATATTTCTACCGAACATGAACAGTAGAAGAAATATGATGACACCATAAGTTTAAACTCTTCTTATCTTTCATAATGAGGATAGGACTTTGCACAAGGGTTTAAATGACACTGGGGTTTCCCCTGACTACGCGCCAGCTTCTCTCCGGGACCTATGGCTAGAGCTCAAAATATTTAAGCATCTTCGGCCTCGCAGTTAGGCTTTGGAAACCACATGAATGAGAATTCTTCTATCGTTGCAAACAACAACTACACCGCAATCCCCGATAAGTTTTTCCAAGACATAACACATTCCAAACTCACTTTACCCTAACTCGATATTTCACTGAAACAAGGGATTAGAAGATGTATACATATCACACCTTGTTTGTTCGGGTGAGAAACAATATAAGTAAAGAACACTTATACTCACCTTCCTCTAAAATGGAATATTTTTTATGTTTTTTTCAAGGGAGACATTCTCCCAACATAATAGAGACTCTCAGATGATTTCCCAACTTTCACCTTTACAGTCAATCGAGCACATGACATCATAAGGAATCACCGAAAATGACCATTGTGACTGATATAAACAATGAATAGAGAGGGAACTTGTAAAATATCCCCAAACAACACACAATTCTAGAAAGTGGCCATAATATCCTCTCATGACCAGATTTCCCACAATAGTAGTTTAACATGAACTCCTTCTTCGAAGAGACTATGAAGGACCGAGAGTTCCTCTTTGACACTATACAAATACTCATCCATGCTAACAACCCCAGAACACTTCCACCTTCGAAAAAATTAGGAAACTTAAGAGGCTAAGGTCACTTTCAACCATCCATAATCAATCTCCCACTACAAGAGGATACGCAAAACCAATAAAGGAAAGGGTGTATACTCAATCTAAAAAGCTCAAGAAATAGATTCCTTATATTGATCAACTGGAGGATTTTCCAATGGAGAAACAATCTGGGTTGCACTTCAGTTATGAATTAACCTTTAATGAGGGCATACCTTATCCAATGAGAGAACCCAAGGACCCAACCAATCTGGTCCATTGGTCAAAACAAGCCATAAACCAGCTCCAAACACATGAAGGGAACCACTGTAAAGGCATCCCAAAACATTTTTCAAAAGAGACCACTAACTGTCCCTACAACACAGCTTACTGACCAAAAACAAACCCAAAACACAGTTCAAACAAAAGGGGTTCTTGGAATCAAAACATCCCACAACATCAACATTTTCAAAAACCCATAATACATACCATACAAAAATATTCATCAAGACATCATGTTTTTCTTTAAAAGTAATTCTTTGAGAACAAACAGTTTAGCAGTAAGCGTATCCACCAATGGTACCCCATGCGCCTCACACATGCATGTTTTTGTGCCACACTAGACACCCTCTTCATATCTGTCCCTTCACTCATCCAGTCGTGCCATCAACCATCCATCATCCCATATAACCCCATTCATGTGGTCGCTAATGGAAATACCAAAGGTTAAAACAAAAATTCTTTCCACTTTTCAAAACCAAAACGGTCAACCAACACATCCTTTTTTCTCATAACCGCTAACCACGAGATCAAAATCCCAACTCACATCTTACAAAAATTTTCAGAAAGTCACAACAATTTATAAAATAACTCACTTTCAAGATATTCACATCAATTTAAAAACATCTCATCCCATTAAAATACACTCTGATTGTTTAGAAAACTCTATTGGAAACACTTTTCAAAACCAACTTCAATATAGTTTCTGCTTTCAAAGAGGTGTAAGAGCACCATTTTACAATTCAAAACAATTCTGAAAACTCAGTTCCACCATTTCATAAAACAAACCATTCCCTCTTTATTTGAAAATCATTTCACAAAAACTATACACTTCTTAAAACCAAAGTGCCAAGATTTTAAAACCTAAGCACAAAACAGTGCGAGAGGAAACTAGTTTCAGTGGGTGACTTGGAAATATGGTTGGCAGCCATATTCAAATCACTTCATTGTCCCAAAGAGTGTTCTAGGGAATATCCTTGGCTCTACATGGCTTTCCAGGCCCTGTGAGGTCACTAGGACCATTAACCCAACTCTCTTTTCATTTCCCTTAATCATCATCGAACCAAGAAAACCGAAGGACTTAGATAAATCCCGAATTCTCTTTGAAACTTGAATCCCATTATGAGGTGTGGTGATCAGGCACACTACCCATAACTAGAATTCCATGTCCCAACAATCCTAACTCCAGAACATCCTAACTCTTCCCCAAATAACATGACCCAAAGAGTTAACCTGAACCTCCTCTGATACCATTTTGTCACAAACCGAATCAATCGCCACCAAAAATGGCACCAAACCCAGCACGTGACAAGGCCCGAAGGGCGTTCCCGATCCCCACGGGCTGGAAAAAGTGCCTGGGTATCATAAAATGAAAATTGGGAACGATTTACCTGAGTTTATAAACATAAAACAACAAAAGAATCCAATGAAACAAATCTGGATTTTTCAAACCAAACAATATTTTACAAAAATTCAGAACTCAATTACATAGCTTAAAACAACTCAAAAGTTATATCACAAAGGTACAAAACCAAATAAGGACATCCCAAGAACCCTCATGGTAAGGGGCACCACCCTTAAGCCACCTCCACAAGACTTCACCACCAAGGACCTGATAGAAACCCAAACCACTGGAACAAAAAACTGTACCCAACCTGCGACAACAAAAATAACCAAGTCTACTTACACCCAAGGGTTTAAGTAGGGTGTGAGCCAATGCCCAGTAGGATACCACCACTAAGAGATTCCATGTGATAAACATTTAAATACGAAAAGCATGCATGTTTTCAAAAACATGAAAAGCTAGTTACAATTTCTAAACAATGCAACTTTGAATAAAAACAGTTTTCAAGTGGGTTATCATTAAGAATAAACACTTTTAAAAATAATGTCAACACTAGTGAATTTTCCAGAAAACTATAATGTATGCCGATGGTAAGTACAAAGTAAATAATGAGCACAATAAATAGGAAATAACCCCTAGGCACTAGCTAGCTGTGGGTCTCAGGTACCTTGTATCTCGGTGAGAGTAACCATCACAAATATCCATTCTCGTGCACGATCCACTAGTAGGGAACATACCCATAACCTAGTGGTCCCCAATCATCATCATCATAGTTTAGTTAGAGTTGTAAGCGTCAATCTTGCTAAGTGAAACTGAGGCCAAACCCCGCGGATTCACTAGCATACTAGTACACGTCCACCCACCTAGATACCCAGGTTTTTCCCTTGTGCTCAAACAAGTTCAACAAGTCAAGAAATATACATTGAACATGAAAATATCATTTACACATCAAAAATTCACCAAAAATCCCATATGTATACCACACAAGTCACAAAAATACATTTTTCATTCAAAATGATTTTGAAATTCGAATCACACCAAAATAGCCCACAACACATTTCACATTTCTTCAACACTTCCACAAAACCATTAAAAAATTTTACAAAACAATTATAAGATATTTAAACTCATATAACATCCCACACACATGGAAAATAACACTTCTTTCATAATCCAAAATTCAATTTTTCACATCACACCCACACAAAACACTCCACATCACCTTCACATCACTTTCACTCCTCAATATCTCCTTCAAACAATTTAATAAAATATTTCCAAGATGATACATATCACATAACAGCCTTTTCACAAATGAAATGGACCTTTTAAAAATATACTCCTACCAAAACAGTTTGCTGATATAGTTTCACCTATTACACAACCCAATAAACCATTTGAAACTTTCATAAAACAATTATAAAGAGTACACCCAAACTTTGCACATAAAATCCATTTCAAAAACCTCTTTTTAAGCCAAAAGCACACCAAGACCCTACCAAAACAGAATTGGAAGCCCAATCAACATGTAATAATCCACTTTCAAATGTTATATAATCACCTTGAATAATATCACAAAATATACCCATGAGAACACACAAATCCATAAAACACTTTCAAGGAGTATAACAAGGTTATACAAATAAAACCATTCAAATAAACCCCCTTTTTAGGCCCACATGGAACTATATCATTACCCAACCATAATTGGTATCACCTTTGAACAACTAATAAATCACTTCCACATTTTACAAAACTACCACAAGAGATAACACTTGAAATACATTTGAATAATACACACTTCAAGCAAAAATGTAACTTTAAAAACAAATGCTTTACTATTGCTACAAAAAATGGTTATCTCATAATGCACATCACATAAGGAACATGTAAAATTATTTAATGAAGAAAACTAACTCATCATTAAATGGTTACCCACGGAATCACCTACCGAATGTGTCGAAACCCTCAAATATTGGGGTGAAACATCAACCGCACGACCGCCGCACCTCAAAGAATTTAAAAGAAACCTAAAACCTCAATATTTCACCCAAAATACAGTAATTTATAACCTAGGCATGAACCCTAACTTCTTTAAGTTTTATAATTCAAGAATTAGGGAAGAAACCCTAAGAAATTTGAAAGAGGAAAGAAATAGACTCACCTACTTGAAGTATCCTAAATTAATCACTCCAAAACAATAGTTTCTGAAATTGAAAACAACCAAAATTCAGGTATTGTTCGAACAAGATTTATGAGGTAATTTAGGAACTGGAATGGAGGGAAAATAGTAAGAATTGAGAGATTTAAGAAGGGATGAAGTTACCTCTTCAATTCTGGCTGATTTGAGACACCCTATGAATATCAGCCCTAATTCTATATTTCAAAGAGCTCCAAGGAGGGGGGAAAGGAAATGGGAGCGGGTCCGGGTTTCTTAGGGTCGAGGGGGAGGTGAAATCATCGAAATAACACAAATAGTGAAGGAGATATAAAATAATTAAAAATTATTTTTAATGCAGGAAATGGGCCTTCGGGCAGGCCCAATATCTTAAATAAAAACCCATATCCACCATGATTATGGATTTATAAAGGCTAAAAATTTATATTTTAGTGTTAATAGGTCAGAGGAGACCATTTAGGAATTGGAATTATGGAAAAATATTAAAAAATTAAAAAGTTATAAAGGAAACAAAATTTATTTTTAAATCTAGAATTGGGCTCACGGTTTGGCCCAATTCATTAAAACTCATCTATTTCTCCATAAAACCTTTGAAACCATCCAAAAAAAAGAATTAAAGGAAAATAAATGAAATTTAACTTCAAAATAAGTCATGTATGTGACAGGTAAAGGGTGTCTCTAGGCAGCTTCTGGAATCGGGATGTTACAATCTTAACATATCTTCGAGTGTTTGAATAGTCCTTTTAGATTGGCCATCAGTATAGGGGTGATAGGTCGTGCTGAAATTTAATTCTATACTTAAAGAATGTTGAAGACTCCTCCATAATTTGGATGTGTACTTGGGATTATGATCCTAGACAATAAATATTGGAACCCCATGCAGTCTCACCACTTTTTTACATATAACTTTGCATGTTTTTCAAGTGAGATATATTCCTAAATAGATATAAAGTGGGAAGTCTTGGTGAGTCGGTCCACCACAACACATATCACATTATTTCCTTTGTATTTATTCCAGAGAACCTTTAAAAAGTCTATAATGACATTCTCACATTTCCATATGGCTATAGGAAAGGGTTGCATCATCCCTTTTTAATTATGTCGCTTTTCTTTAACTTGCTAACATATCAAGAACGTTGGGATATAATCAGCAATCTCCTCCTTCATGTTGTCCCACCAAAAGTTTTCTCGAAGATCGTTGTACATCTTGGTTCTACTAGGATGGATAGAGAAAGTTGATTTATGTGAATTGTCCAATATATCCTTCTTTATACCAGGTGATGAAGGGAAAAAAAGCTGCATTATAATCCAAATGACACCATCATCGTCAATATTGAACTATAGAAGCTTCCCTTTACTTCATTCACCTTATTTTGCAATTCCAGATCATCCCTTTGTGCCTCCTTAATCTTATATTGGATATATGGTTTGGAAATCATTTGGGAAAGGTAGGATGTACTCCCTTCCATAATTACTTCTTAATCCATCCTTTTTATATCAATGAATATAGGGTGTTTCTTAATCCGCAACATAGATAGAGTAGCATGTTTTTTCTGCTAAGATCATCATCTACCTTGTTTATCTTTCTATGATGATAGTGACTAGAGAAGTCACAGTCTTTGATTATATCTAACCATATCCTTTGAAACAAATTGATATCCTTTTGTGTGAATATATAATTTAGGCTCTTGGGATTTGTATATCTGTCACACTTCTCACCATAGATGTAGTGCCACCAGATTTTCAAGGAAAAAATTACATCTTATAGCTCCAAATCATGTATCAAGTAGTTTTTCTCATAGATCTTCAACTACCACATGGAATATGCTATCAAATTATCATTTTTCATGAGTACACAAACCAATTATTTCTTATAAGCATCACTATATATCACAAAACATTATCCACTTTTCAGTAATGTGATTATAAGTGTAGTGATCCTTCTTCTCTTTAGATCCTTGAATCTTTCCTCACATTCTTCCATCTAGACACAATTCACCCCTTTCTTTGTTAAATTATTTTGCGGGCTTTACAATCCGGAGTAATTTCTCACAAAATGTTGGTAGTACCCAACAAATCTAAGAAAACTACGGATTTTTGTGACACTATAGGGTCTGGGCCATTCCTCAATCGCCTTTGTTTTTGAAGGGTCTATAGAAATTCCCTCACTTGTGATCACATGTCCCAAGAATGTGACTTACTTTATCCAAAAGTCATACTTTATGAAATTGTAATATAAATTCTCCTTTATCAATGTATCCAACACAATCCTTATATGTTCTTCATGTTCCTCCGTTCTCTTGGAGTAGATGAGAATATAATCAATAAACACTAAAATTTCTCTTCGAGGTAATCTATAAAGACTATATTCATCAAATACATAAATATTGAAAAGGTATTATTAAGTCCAAAGGGAATCACCAGAAACACATAGTGCTCATACCATGCATGGAAATCAGTCATCTGAATATATTCCTTCTTCACCTTTAGCTGAGGATATCCATAATGAATATCCACCTTTGAGAAGTACTGAGCTCCTCACAATTGATCGAAAAATTCCTCAATCCTTGTAAGAGGATACTTGTTCTTCATGGTGATATTTTTGAGTTACTATTAATTAATACATATCCACATTAATCCATCCTTTTTCTTTACAAAGAGAACTAGAGCATCCCAAGGTGATGCACTGGGGCGTATGAAACCTTTGTCCAAATTATCTTGTAGCTACTTCTTTAACTCCTCAAGTTCGGTAGGATCTATCCTATAGAGACACTTTAAGATAGGAGTAGCTCCTTATATGTGTTCTATTGATAAATCTACCTCACAATATGGTGGATGTCTGGGTCACTATTTAGGAAATACATCACTGTACTCCCTCACGAAGGGCATTTCCACTAGGTTGACACTTTCCTTTGACTCTACCATTTGAGTGAGGTATGCTTCTTTAACAGAGAACCAAAACCCACACCATTGAAGGATTTTATAAAGGAGATTCATGATCTTCCTTTCATTTTTATAAGAGCATGGTATGGTTCAGATTATGAAATGATATTTATTTTTCCCGACAGTTGATATGTTCCATATATAATGAGAGCCAATCTATTCCCCTTATAGTTTTGACTTCCACCAAGGAAATTATCACAAGATTAATTGGAATAATTATCCCAAATACACCCACAAGAGGAGAGTCCAACACTTGGGTTGAAATGATTTCACCACTTGGTGTTTTTATGGATATATCTAATTCTAGGTTTTGAGGTTTCAATTCAGTAGTTATAGAAAACTTGTGAGATATAAAGGAATGAGTAGAACGAAAATCAAAAAATAAAATTTTCATTCCTGAGTGAATAGGAAGTGTACTTTGTATGAAATAATCTTCTTTCTCCCCTTCTATAGCAGTGATGGAATAATCCTTCCAATTTTTCTATTGGATTTAGTGGCTGATGATGTTGATTACCCTAGAGGAATTCAGGTTTAGTGCACTGTCTTGCATAGTTCCCTTTCTCCCAAAAGATGTAGCTTTGGACCATGGGTGGTTCTCTACTTTACTCCACCCCATTTTCATAACTTCTCAAGTATTTTTGACACTATTGAGATTTTTGGCCTTCTATCCCACACTTAAAAAATTTCCCCATCCCTTTGAGGTAGTTCCCATGAAGCTTCTTCCCACATTTTTGATATGTGGGTGGTAGATTTTTCTTTCCAAATTTCTCATTAGATCCTCCAACATGAAACTCTATATTTATTTTAGTATCACAATAGCCATGGGACCATTATGAAAAATCCATATCCACTTTGAGAGCACATCGAACAACATCTTCATAACTCCCAAAGACATGAATTGAAAGATCCCTTAGAATGTGTGGTTTTAATCCACTGAATAATCTATCAATTTTTTCTATCATTGTTGATATCAAATCTCGAAGCATACCATGAAAGCCTTGTGAAATTATCTTCATAGGTTGTGAAATATTCTCGATCATTTTTCTCTAGATCTATTATTTCTCTATCCATCTCTGTATGAATAGTTAGTGGTAAATACTTTTTAAGAAACATTATTTTAATGCATTCCCACTCATTATCTTAAATTTCATCCCTCATCTTGGTTTTATTAATCAAATCCCTCCATTAGTAGGAATTTATAACAAGACAATAAGCAACAAGAGTCACCTTATCCATATAAGAGTAGTGAATCATATAAAAGATATTTTCCAGTGAGTTGACCCACTGTACCGCAACTAGTGGATCAGAAGATCTAGTAAATGTTGGTGGTCGTTGCTGCATAAAACCCTCGAAATCTAGTTTCTCCCTCTTCGGTGATGGAGGAAGTTCCACATTATTTAGGTTACTATTCATAACCAGATAAAACTAGGTAAAAATATACATGAATATTTGAACTCCACCTCCCAAAGTGTTGGGGATGTTGTTTGGGAAGTAGCTGCATTGTTCCCTGCATGAGTTGTTAGCATGGTTTCTCTTAGTTCCCACTATTTTATAGAATAGAAAAGGTTATAAGAAACCATAAGTCAGCAAGTCATGAATAATTTATTCCATTGTGCAATTAACACTAAAAGAATATCTTATGGGATCTCTATGTTTAGAATATATTCTTGTGTGCTTATATATACAAAGTATCATATGAGGGTTTTTCACTAAGGTTCTCTAATCCTAATTCCCAAATTAACTAAACCATCCTATGATACCAAATATAGAGACCCTGATTTTTTAACATTTTTTTACATAATTTCAATGATAAACAATATAAAAACATTACACAATAAGGATCCAAAGGTTTAGTGTATTAGAAAAACTAGGACCATACATAACATTTACAACATAAAATAGAAAAATTTATATAATTTCTTAATATCTAGCTTCTTATTATCCCTTGAGTTCTCCTTAGTACACCTAATCACTTAAGGATATAATAAAAATAGGGGTGAGATAAAATCATAGTAAGGGGATAATAACATGAGAAAAAAATATTATGTGGTGAGAATAATCCTAACATCATTATCATAATCATGATATGAAGTATTATATAATGGAATAGAATATGGAAATGTATAAAAGTGAAACATCATGTCTTAGTGGTAAACTACCACAAATAGTTGTGAAAAAATATAGCATAATGTTCAGGAATATTTCAATTTAACCAAGAGGTTATTAACATTACACAATGTATTGGAGCGCTATATAATTATAGTCACACCCATCACATCATAAAATTTACATTATCATGCATGCCACATTAAACTTATATCAATATTAAAAATAAAAAAACCCATGGAAATTAATGATTTTAACTCCATAAGTCATATATTCATAAATTTTGGTTCCCAAATGAACGAGGAAATAATATACTTGATACAAGCACCATCAACCTTGTGTGGGAAGTAAAAGGTGTGTTTTTTGAATGAAGAGTTCTTTTGTAAAACATTATGTTTGACATAAAATATAGTGGAAAAAATATATGATAAATGGTAAGATAATTATGAATAAATTATTTTAATGGAATAACCTTACTAAAAATTTAATAAAAGAGGGAAAACCCAAAAAAAGAAAGCTGGGTTCGAGAATTCCCCTTATCTTGTATCTGAATTCTTTCTTCACTTCAATGTATTATATAATCACATTAGATTAATTAATTAACACTTAAAAACATTTTATATATGTAATTTATTAATTATGGTTTTATTAAGTTCTTTTATGGGCCTTTAGATAAGTTTTAGAGTTTAAATTAACTATTTGGAAGTCTTATTTTTCTTAGTTTTCATGATTGGTTCACTTGTACACATGAATGAATGTTTGTGTAGAACATGGATACACATATAGAATTTATATTTAATGTTATTAATGATATAAAATGATTTTAAATTATATTATAATGAAGTTTGTTATTTACCCTAAGGATGAATCATTAAATAAAATTTAATGATGATATTTTTAGGTTAAATTGGCTGTTTTTTGGATCACAACAAACATGTTTTGTTTTATCATTTAGTATTATGAATAATAGTTGTTTACAAAACATAAAATAGGTTAATAATTAAATATTAAAATATTTTTTCAACTATTTAATGGTTTTATTTATATCCTTAAAGGCATTGAAGGAAAATAAAGGTGCATCACCCATGATGATGGTAGATTGACACATCACGGGAAATGATTTCATTTTTAAAAAATAAAAGAGAGGGAGAGGGAGGATTTTAATGAATAATATTACATTAACATGATAGAATACAAATATATAAATCATAAAAGATTTATCATGACATTTTTATAAGATAAGTTTAGGATAATAGAATAAAAGAAATGAAATCTGAAAGGAAATCAAAAGAAAAGAGAGGGAGAGGAATTACCTCTTGAAATCTCCTCTTGATATCCTCCTCAAGGAAAATAGGATTGGCCTTTTGAGGAGACAAATAGATCATGGACATGGGGGAGGGGATAGTGAAGAGTATTGGGAAGAATTTGGACAAGTAATCAAGCTTGAGAGGTGTGAGTAAATGAGGTTGTGAGGGGTGGTATTTATAGTTGAGGGGAGAGGTGTTTTCTCAATATTATAATCATTAATTTATTATTTCTACACAAGACAAGCAATAATGATGATTACATAACTAAATAAAGTAAAGAGGTCATGTTTGTTCTATATTTGTTTCCTTAAATCAATCATCATATTAGGAATAATTGATTTATCTTATAATGTATCAATACTATAAATTACCGTATTTTAATATTCACAAAAAATTCATGTATTTTAGAAAAATCCAAAAAATTTACATTAACCATTTTTTGAAATTTATAATAAAAAAATGAACTCCATTTTATGAAAATAATTTTTAAATATGAGTACTTTAATTTTTAATTAAAATCATAATTTACTTGAAAAATACAAATTTGAAAATTAAAACTGCTTTTCTAACAATTTGAATAGTTAATTATAGTACCATAAAATTATCATATAATAATAAGACATCAAAAAGATAGTTTATGAATACAATTTTTGAAAATAAATTTTCTGTTAAATTATTAAATTAATAATTAAATATTTAAGACATACAAAAATACCGACACAATAATATAATTATATCAAATTATCATTTATAGGATGGATAATTTTTATTTATACTATCATTAATATGGTTCATATTCATTTGGATAATTTACTATTCATAAGGGTTATATTAATATTCATAAGGGTGACATTACTATTTATAAGGGTATGTTACTATATACCAATTTTTTTTGTCCCATCGGACACCAAACATCTTACTGATCGTAAACCTGTATGTCAGATTTTTGAAAATCAAATCACAAAAGTTGAAATATTATCTTTAAAGGTAACATATAATTTATTAGTTAATTTAAGCATGATGTGGAATTTGGTTTCCTAATGTGATTTTATTTGATTATACTATATGACATAATTATAAGAAGCGAATTCCATTGATAAAACATTGGGTCATTACACGCCTTATTAAGATGTCTTATGGAAATTATATTCATTAATAGCCCAAGATTGTGTCTCAATTATTTCAATTTCAAGAAGAATCCATTTCATATCTGGATTATAACATCTCATTTCCTCATGATTTTAAAATCCTCATCATCAACCAAATACACTTTTCTAAATCTCCCAAATACATAATTCACTATGCATCATTGAGCTTTTTTGGAGTGAAATTACACACCTATGTAAGTCAAAGATAACTTGGTACATTGAAACTTAGAAACAAATTTATATTCCCATCAGTTGATTTCATGAAAATTTAACATCTAAAATAAAACCTACCAAAATTGACACCGCGATCTCTGAGTCCTTCTTAAGATATCATCTCTTCCCACATTGCCAACATACAAGGTCGGGAACGGTCAATATTTCTTGTCTCCTTTCTCTAGACTTATCTTCCAATTTCCTATAACATATTTGGTGAGGTGAACATCGTATTACATTCAAATTTATTATAGTTTCAGAAGGTTTTTTTCATTCACTTCATTTGAGTTCTTCATTAAATATTAAATTCCTAACATCCTCAAAAATCCAAGTAAGAGTTTTTTATAATAATTTATAACATATATTAATATAACATCCAATGAATTAAGTAATGAATAAAATAGTAAAAGATCTCATAAATAAATTAAAAAATTCACATTAACTAATTCTAAATATCCTTGAATCATTTTTATGTCATTAACATGGCCATTCAGAGGTATAAATTCCAATACCCTCTTACAGAACAACCTCCACATCATGAACACTTTATTCAATGTTATTGACTTATCATACATTTATATCAGTCCCTTTATAAAATAAATGATAGTATTCACCTTCCAATTGTTAAAGGATTCATTAAATTCCAATTAAATATTTATTGACCTAAGTTTTTTCCTATAAAATAATTCCCATTCCACAATTTTCAATTTTCTCTATCTTGAACCCCATAAAGAGAACTTCGAAATCCTTTAGAATGAAATAGATCTCTATCTGAATTATCCAAAAACCAAAATAGATTACACAACGTTTCTCTATCCCAAAGTTTCCCTCTTCATATTATATTAATTTATATAATATTAAAGACCCATTGAAACCAAAAATAACATCATGACGAGAGAATGATCATTATCTGAGCGGTCACCGAGTGTATTGTTAAGAGAGTATAAAGAACGAAAAATATATGACACCACTTGTTACAATTTCATGAGAACCACATTATTCTAGGATTTCACCCCACTAGAACATAAAAACCATAGATAAATATGTTTTGATAACTTCCTATATATGATCATAAGTATCCCTCGATCTTGATGGGTCGAAACTTAGGAAGGTGATTCACCCTAAGTCACCACTATGACTGCCCATATCTTTAATACAATCTATTTCATGATTTATTATATAAAGGTACACATAATACAATAAAAAATGTCATTAATCCTAGTGACTTTTTGAAATTAGGTACATAACATAATAAATTGCAACATGAATACAATGACATTATTGAAAACTTCCTTGAAATGCTCCTAAAATTATATCATTATTCTAAAACTATATAGGATAACCTAGGGATATATATAATTAATGGGTGAACTATATAGCTCAAGGATGGAATAATGTAAAAAAATGATGAAGCTATTAAATGTTAGTAAATATGAATATAAATTGGACATAAAGGGGGTGATAATCATAAACATGAAAATCGAATCGTGGTACATGATGATAACATAAAGGCAACATTAGAATGTGGGGACAACAGTAAACATGAAATCATGAATATAGGTCATGCATAACTACTAAAAATTTATAAAATAGTGGAAAATATCCCATAATGTATTAGTTTTACTCCCTAATCCTATTCATTTCATACCATATGACTAAAAAATTACCCAATGCATTGGAGTACAATCTGGGAACACTCATCTTAATTTGTATATCCTTATGTGATCCACATAGATCATTAAACATAATGAAATATTTCATAAAATTTAATTGAACTATTATGTGTTAAGGGTTACATGAATAAAATTCCCCTATCAATGAAGTATATTCACATCTAGGTAAATACACTTGAGTGGAATTGGGCATGGGTATTCACAACACAATGGTTTGGCATGAAAAATCACAGGAAATTTTAGCAGCATAATGTGGGTACTTAAAGGTTCAGTAGAGGGTTTAATGAGAGTTAAAGGGGCATATAATCACTTTGAAATAATAAAATAAGTAATAGGGATGTGTGAGAATATATCACAACATGAAAAAAATCGAAAAACAATATAACATAAAGGAGGTTCTTGAATAAAGTGGAGAATGATATGATTACTTGACATGAGTGGGTTATTCTAAAATATTGGAAGAAGATTATTAAGAGATTCAAGGAACCATGGAATAAATATAGATATTGTAAGTAAGATTAATTCTATTATACAATTGGTTTTAGTGAAAATTAATTCTTTTTTTTGGATTTATATAGAAAATGTGGGGAAAATTATTTATTTATTTTGAAACATAGGTTTTGGAATGTATATGATAATTTAATAAAAAAAATAAAATTTATTTTTCCCATGGATTCTAAAAAATAGAAGTGTATTTAATTGATTTACATGTTTAACAACTGATATCATTAAAATAATACACTTGGTTATGTAGATGTGAGTCATGTTTATAAAGAATTGATTTTAAAACCTTAAAAATATAATATAGGTTTTGAGGATTCATTAATAGGTTATAAAATTTATCAAATAACCTAAAAATACATTATTATAAAGGGGAGATATATATTTTTTCATTTATACATTTTATGTAATTTATTAAAACACTTTTGGTTCATTATGATACCTTAATGCGTACTGTATTTTTATACCGTATTTAATTTTTACTGTCAAATTTGACAATCTCTATAAATTTTTAAAAATAATCAATGAATAATTTTGGCCTGATGATTTAAAAAATAATATTTATTTAATCCAAAAAAATATAAATATGATTATTTAAACTATTAAATAAAAAATATATATTTGTTGAAAATACTTCGTTTTTTGACAATAATAGTTTTCTGACCATTATAAAAATTATTTTTGACATCATAAAATTATATTTAAAAAATTTTCTTAATAAAAATATTTTATAAAAATATCATTTATTTAATTTTTTTGAATTCATTAAAATATAGTGTGTTGATTGAAACTATACATTTACCAAAAATACAATTTATGTTTCATTATATAAAAATATAATTTTTTTCAAACTCGTTATCCAATATTTTAAATAGTATTTTTAAAAAGGGATAAATATAATCATTATTTTATTAAATAAGAATATAAAATTCATACTGTTAGGTTCTATATACACAACCCTTTATTATATCAGCAAATTCCTTGTGGTTAAGGTGTGTGATGTTGATATTTTCATTGGGTGGTTCAGAAAACATGGTTTGGGATTTGACATCAATGAGCTTTAAATTATACCATAAATAGTTTAATTTTTGGTTTAGTAGTTGAATCACTTATTGGGATTGATCAAGGTAAATGGGCTTCACAGGGTACAATCGTACTAGTCAAGGCCATCACTTCTTCCATAAGTATCAATTAGACTTTATCATAACCCTTAATATATGTTCTAATTTGATCACCATTTAATGTATATATTATCAATTATTATGATGGTTAATGGTTTTTAAATTTTATAGGATATAATATTCCAAAATAACCAATGTATTTCAGGTTTTTTCTATAACTACATTACTTAATAAAGAATTTATTCATTTAAAAATGAAATTTAATTTATAAAAGTTATTTTTTTTCACATTATTACACCCTTTAGAAATTTCACCCTCTAAATTTTAATTTCATGCAAAAAATGGATGAAAGTGACTTTTTTTATCGCATCTTCTGGTTCCAATGTCACTTCCTTAAACTTACGGTTCCACCATAACAATTTAACTTGGCGAGTTGTTTGGTTTCATAGAACCTTTCCTTTATGATATAAGATCTTCACCGGATGTTCCCCATATGAAAGATCATTCTTTAATGGTACAAAATCTAGATTTACTACATAGGAGGATTCTGGAATGTACTTTCTCTAGAGAAATACATGGAACAAATCATGTAATTTAGATAGGTTAGGTGGGAGTTCTATTAGATAGGCCACTACTCCAATGCAATCATGTATCTCAATGGGGACGATGTATCTCAAGATATGATTTACTTTATTCCAAAACCTCATAACTTTCTTCCATGTTTATATGTGAAGGACCACATTATCTCTAACCTCAAACTCTATTTCACTTTGACTATTGTTTGCATAGATTTTATATAAACTTTATACTAATTTCTTATAATGCTGAATAGTTTCAACCTTCTTTATCATTTCTTTGATAAGATAAGTTTCCATGATATTCTTATCACTATCATCATCCCACCATATTAGATTCTAAAACATCATCCTATATAGAGCCTCATAATATTCCATTTAAATAATATAATGGAAACTATTGTTATTTGAGAACTCCACGAGGGGAAGTTTATGATCCTAAAATCCTTTTAAATCCATTGAGCATGATCTCAACATATCCTCTAGAGTTATAAAAGTCCTTTCAGACTGAAGATCCATTTGAGGGTGATAGGTAGTACCGAATCTCAGTTTTATATTCATTTTATGTTGAATACTTCTCCAAAACCTCAAGGTAAATATCATATCTCGATCAGATTCATTTGAGAGTGGAAATCCATATAGTATTACCACATCCCTTATGCATATCTTGGTGATTTAGTCAATATGTAAATATTACTTAGAAATTTAAAGTGATGATTTTTAAGGAGATTTATTACCAATCATATGTAATTATTGACTTTAGATGTACTGGGGAGTCCTATGATGAAATATTTGGTTATGTTTTCCCATTTCCACACTGTTATGGGAAACAATTGAATCATACCCTTATACTTCTATCACTCATCCATTACTTGTTGAAATACCAATAATCAAGATAAAAACTCTAAAATCTCCCCCTTTTTGTTATCCCACTATAAATTTACTCCAAATGAATATACATCTTAGTGATTTTTTGATTAATAGAGAGGGATGAGATATGTGAATCATCCATAAGATCCCTATTCAGTTCTTGTTTTCATGGGACACATATTTAGGTTCTAAACCTTATAACTCCATTTTCTGTAAATCTGAACTCCAAAACATTCCCTACCTTATTCTATAGGAATGAAACACATTTATGGTACTCCTTGACCCTATAAAGAATGGATGGTTGATTATTTATTTGAGAAAGTTATGATGGAGATCCTTTTATTATTCCCACATCCATCCTTTTTATTTCTATGTTGATTTAATCCGTTATAATATTCATTGTGGTTATAGTTGCAGTTTACTATATACTCAGAGCATATTCCACTTTATTTTCTTTCTTAGGATGGTAATGTATTGAACAATCACAATAATTAATCATCTATAGACACATTCATCAGTGATTATTAAGATCCTTTAGTGTGAATATATACTTGAAGATTTTATGGTTCATGTATACATCACACTTCTCCCCGTAGAGATAATGTTTAAAAAAAATTATTTCAAATATAACTACAGCTAATTATAAATCATTAATTGGATAGTTATTCTCATTTATCTTTAATTTTTGGGAGTTATAGTCTATCACCTTTTCATCCTATGTGAGTACACAACCCAATCCCATTTTGAATATATCACTTTAGATCACTAATCCTTCCCAAATGTTGGGTAATGTGAGAAAAGGTGAAATAATCAACCTCTTATTAATCACTTTAAATCCTTAATCACATTTATCATTACTAAAAAACGAATCCTTTATAATTTCTCTTGGTTATGGGGATATAAAATCATGATAAGTTTCTCAAAAATTTGTGTTATCACCCGACTAATCCAAGAAAACTATTTATTTATGGACCATATGTTGGTATGGGTTATCCTTCAATTGAATCTGTTTTTGAAGGGTCCAAAAATATCCCTTTTTGGGGATAAAATTCCTTAGGAATGCTACTTTATCCAACTAGAATTTACATTTACGATACTTCACATAAATCATTTATTTCCATAAGTTATTTAGTATAATATTTAAATGATCCTAATTTTCCTACTTACATTGGAGTATATGAGAATATAGTTTATAAACACTACCAAATATTTATCAGGGTAATATTTAAAGAATCTATTCATCATGTCTATGAATATTGTTGGAGCATTACTGAGTCCAAATGGCATCACTATTAACTCACAGTGTCCATACCTCCTTTGAAAAGCAGTCTTGGGGATATCCTTCTTCTTCACCATTACTTGATAATATCCCAGTCTAAGACCCTCCTTAGAGAAATAACATGCTCCATGTATTTGATTAAAAAAGTCATCAATATGAGATATAATATAGTTTTTCTTTATCATGACCTTGTAAAGCTCATGATAATCAATGTAGAGGCGCATTGACCCATCCGTCTTCTTGAATATGTGGACCAGTGGACCCCATGGTGAAGTAATTGGACGTATGAATCATTTATCTAGATTATCTTGTAGTTTCTTCTTAAGATCCTCAATTTCAAAAAAACCATTATATATAGATTCTTGTATGTTGGTAACATTCCGAGTATAAGATTTATTGAAAATTCAACCACTTGTCCAGGAGTAAGATAAAACAATTCGTGGGAAAACACATCAGTATATTCCCTCACATTGGGAATGAAATTAAGGATTATATTTTCCCTAAAATAAATAATTTTATATAGATACAATTTCTTATATGATAATAATATCCAAGCATGAGATTTTGGTACCACATATGATTTATCCACCTCCATGAAGTAGTATAAAATCAGAGGGAGATTGTTGATACGAAGGATGATTTATTTCTCTTAGATATTTATGTTTTCTCTATATGAGGAAAGATAATAGATTCCCCAAATAACATCTATTTCTTCTAAAGGAAGCATCACAAGGTTCTCTAAGAAGTTCAACCCACGAATTTTGATAGGGTAGGAGTTACATACTTGGTGTAGCATCCCGCCTTGAGTTCGACTTACCTTTTCCCCAAGACAGTGGGCCACATCATCTAAATAGAATCTCCCCAAATTCTATAGGCATCAAATTAATAAAGAGGGTGTTGGGAGTGTCCGTAGGGAGACTATAACCTTATAGATCTGTTCATGAATAATAGTAAATTATAGATAATAAATAGAATAATAATAAACAACAAGCATGCAATATCAGAAGTAGCATAAAAATGATAAAACCAAGAAACAAAAATAACCAAGAAAAAGATGAATATATATATATAGATAGATGGTGATGATTATAATGATACTATAAAAAATGAGAGTACATGGGTAAAAATGGATACAATCATATACAACAATCCTTACAAAATGCTAAAGAACAAAAACTACCACAAAAATCATATCAAGAATAGGTGCGGTCCTCTACCCCCAATCAACCTCTTAAATTTGCAAATCAGTCAACCATCAGAAGCTGCATAATCCCCTTTATCAATACCTACAACAATGAAATATTCTTTGGTTCTAGGGGTCCCCCATGAAGTGTGTGAGATATAAATATCTATAGGCTGGTACCCACTGTGTCTAGGAAAATCCATTCCTAAAGTAAATAAATGATAGTGCGCTATAATAATAAATGTAGAGAAATAAATTAATGATTAATAAAGACCTCATTCCAAGTTCCTAAATAGAAAACCCTCTAATACCACCTGCTTAGGCCTAAGATAGATATCTAAAAATAGTTACCTATTCAAGTAATATTATGTTTAAAAAGTCCATTGTAAAAGAAGAAACTAAGGCTAGTTGACCCCAAGATTGTGATTTGGCTTGGTGGTCACATTTTAATTTCATCATATACGTATTCTCTAATATAAATAAGAAGAAACACATATCACACAATAAATCAATCCGTTAAATCCATGGGTGGATTCCCAATCCCGTTCAAGGAAATCTATAAAGAATCCCAAGGGTTTCTATTGGTGTATCTGATATAACCAATGCCACTGAGTCTATCCAAGGTGACCCATAATGGTGTCCCTTGTATCACGCAAGGAATGGTGACCTTTGAGTCCATACCAATTATCTCACATAAGGGACTATGTATCACCCAGGGCATGGATTATCCATCTTTCCAATGAGTCTATCCTTGGTATCTCCCCTAGGGAACCTGTGTCACTCACGAGTATATAAAAACAACTCAGAGAGCCCATACATGGAAACCAAGTATCACAATAGGCATATTAAGTAGAATCAAACCGAACATGGTGATTCAATCCATGATTTCCTTAAAACATGCCCATGTTCTCTCCCATACCGTAGTAGGAGTGACATTGAAACCAAGAACATATCACAACATAGAGTAGCATTTACATTCACATATCATCAATAAGGGATGAAAATTTCATATTATAACAAGGTAGCCCATGCTATACAATTTAGGCCAGGAAAATATGGGTCATGAAGAAAGAATCAAGATTAAGCATCTCAACCAAGATAAAAAATGTGGTATAAATTAGAAGACAATGGAATTTAGAAAAAGGCTCAAGGTATGAGGGACAGAGCCTGAAATATAGATTTTAGCATAAGAATTGAGGCTACCAAGCATGAATGTGTGAAAAAAATTATAATTAATGAAATAAAATCATGTGGAGTTTAAGGTAAATCATCAAGAATAAGTATTAAATTTTAAAGTGTGAGGTATCAATTTCAAAGGACAAATCATGGTTCACCATTAATTTAATCAGAAAATATAAATTTAAGGCATGGGAAATATAGGACAAAGAATGTGGGAACACCCACAAGGGTTTTAAATGATAGGGATAATGACCAAAAATGGATTTCAACATAAGGTGGGATCACAATAGACATTATGATCCAATTCAATTAATTTATTTAAAATTTTAAATCATCTCCAGAAGGGTTTCACATGTGGCACAATAACACACTATTTAAAAAGAAATGAAACAAGAGGGAAAGGCCAAGACCCCCTACCTTGATGTAGTATCTATCCATTAATCCTTTATCAAATCTTGAAATAGACTTGAATGGGATAAATTTACGAATTAGTCCAACACCCTAAAAATAGGGGAAAAAATTTCATGTAAATAGTGAAATAGATGGGCAAGGAAAATTTAAATAGATGGAAGAGGGTGAAAGATATTACTGAGGACTTTTCATTGCTTTTGATGGAGAGAGATTTAGTTTTCGAATGAAGGAGGTGGAATAAACCCTATGGATAAGGAAGAGGGATCCCAATGAATAAGGGTGGAGAATAAAACCACTAGATGAAGGAAAAAGGAGAATAATAATTGGTTAAAATAATTAAATATGGGTAGTTTTGTAATTTCACCCTCAAAACAAAGGAAAAAGGTTGGCCAAATCATGTGCCAACCGTGCACTATATTATACTTAAAAGGGGAACATCACATGTTTAACCGCATATTTTCTCTCACTATGTGAAAACTATGTGAAAAAAACTATCAAAATATTTCATATGGGTCACATGTATAGAATTTTGGGTTCACATGATTTCAAAAAAACTATAAATCCCAGTATTTTCTTCCCATTTCGGGGCTCTCGGTTCTGAATGAGCCACTAAAAAAGTTGAGACCCCCTTGAAACTTTTTTATAACATAGTCAAGGATGTTTTAAGGAATTAAAAAAAATGGTCCATACCTTTTAGAAAATCTGAGATATTAAAGAATCTCTAATTTAAGACAACCCTTCCATGAGTTTACATTTTGAGGGTGACATGACGTCATCTGAGAAAAGTTCTGGCCACTGCACACATACATCAACTTCCCATTCCTAGTTCTCATTATATACGCATCCATGATACCATAAAACACATACTGGAGGAAATAAACTACCTTGAAGAGCCTTCTTTCTCTAATAAAAAATACATATCATCTACTCATCCAAGGATACATACACCTCTAACTAAATATCCTCAGGGTCAAATGAATGAGACATGTCATCATGATACTGTCAAAACTATGATACATAGAAGGAATTATGCATGGAACAATACCTCTGAGGTAACAACTATCGAGAGTCTACCTGCCTAACTCATTCCACTATCATGAAAGGTATGATATAATGAGGTGATAACTTTCCCTATCTTCTGATTCTTCTATGAACCAATCTAGGAGAAAAATGCAGAAAGACCTGATGTCCCATTTCTAACTCTATAAGTCTAAGGCAATTATCTATATAAGACTTTTACCTATACTTAACTATAGGTATACACTTATGAATCAGATGGAATTTTATTAAAGGCTCTTTAAAAATATGTGGACCCAGTTGATCTACCTCACCTTCCTCTAGCCAGTGCATAGGTGAACGAGACGATCTACCATAGAGGGCCTCAAACGGATCCATATTAATTGTTTCCTAAAATCTATAATTACAGGGAACTAAAATAGAGGGATATGACTTTCCCATGTACCTCAAAAATCAAGAATACCGACTCAAATCATATCCTCTAACATCTGTATCATCTGCTTGGGATTCCCATTGGTATAAGGGTGATATGATATACTAAAGAGCACCAGTGAACACAGTGCATTCTATAACCCTTTTTAGAACTGTGAGGTAAAATGGATGTCTCAGTTTGAAATGAAAAAATGAGGTATGCTTTGAAGTTTCACTATCTCCCAGATGTAAATGTTTTCTATCTAATCAATAGGGATGGTTTCATGAATCAGTAAGAAGTGCATAAACTTGGTAAACCTATTGACCATCACCCATACTACATCACTGGCTAAAGTGGACCTCAAAAAATCTTGTCATGAAGTCCATAATGACATCATTCCATTTCCACTCATGAATGGTGAGGAGCTTTATAAGTCCCATAGGTTGCTGGTTCCCTGCCTTTACCTATTGAAAGGTGGAGCACTGAGTTATAAAGACTACTATCTGCCACTTCATACCTAGCCACCAATACTAAAAATGAACATCTTAGTACATCTTGGTGAGACCAGGATGAACAACCCATACCGAGGCATTTGATTCCATCATCACCTCTTCTCGTATATCAAAAGGAACCCATATGCGGCCACATATATAAGGCCCCAGCCTTAAACATAACATAATCTTGAAATAAGTAAATAATTCACAATGTGGATCTTTTTAGGTTTAGAGTTTTAGATAATTAGGCTATATATATTACATTACATCTCAAAATTAACAATGTAAACAATTCTACCCTATCCAACATTTTTCACACAAATAAAACTCTTAAAAAAGTGTCATGTCTAGTTCTATATTTTAGACAACTTGACATTTCCATGATCCTATACTTGAACCTATTCATCTTTAAGTCCTGTGAAAAATATTTCAAAAATTTGGATTACCATAAAAAGATCAGTAAGGGTTATAAAATAAATAAAGAAAACCTTATTCTATCAATAAATACAAAACATAATCTCTTTAAAATACCTCATGAAATCATAAGATTTATGAATAACACACAAAAATCATAAATCATAAAGGTAACTTATAGAATAGATAACATACATATATTGTAGCTTTCAAAGCTACATAGGGAGTTACCTTTGGAATAGCCATCATAGCATATTCCCTAAATCTATAAGGAGAAATATTAATGTTTACCTCTATAACGATAACCAATGCATTGTAGAGATATCTTGGGCTCACCCCTAGGTTTATCATAGATTCACTCATATGCATAAAAAAAACCCAAGAACCATAAAATGATCATAACACATAAAAAAGAATAAAGGGAAGATAACATTTCCACTTTTCAATCACAGTCTATCATTTCAAGATATTGACATAATCAATGCTTTCTAAAAACCATTTTCAATACCATTTGAAACATTTAATAAAGAGATTTTTGAATCAATGTGTCCCATACCACTTTGAAACTCATAAAGGAATTAAAATTTTAAAACTTCAATGTCCATATAAATAAATCCTTAATACCATTTTAAAAATATGTACATTAATGTGAATGATTTAGAAAAATAAATCTTCAAAAGGTTTAAAAACAATGTTTTATTGAAAGAGTCTTGTAAAACTTGAGAAATACTAGAATAAAAATACTTACTGAATAACATCAAACAAAGATTATAATATCATGATAATAAGGAGATTAATGATATAATATGTCAAAGGGTTGTACATATACTATATAAAATTGAATTGGTGTTTAACAAAAATGTCTCAATGGTATGTAAATTAAGAAAAAGTCCCCTACAAAGATCACATCCTTATATTGAGGAAAAATAAAAGTCATAATTATGTGTGAAATATAAGAATACCCCAAATACAAGTGGATATTATGTGTAAAAAAATAATATTTCAATCACACATATTCATATAATGACATAATCAAGAAGTATAAGTTTAACTCGATGAATTAAAATTGGGTTAAGGAGTTCCCTTACAAAAATTCAGTAGCCTAACGACGTCACTTAAAAATTCATAAAATGACTTGATGATAGAGAAAAGGGTATCTCATCATGTGGAAATAAAATTTACATCAATAAGGATATAGAATAAAATATCCCATAATTTGAGAATTTAAATTTAAAGACATAACATAATAGAATTCTTTGACTAGATGAGGAGGGTGAATGGTTCCCCTACTGATTTGTTTACATATGAAACATACACCACAAAAAATAAGGATCATAAATTGAAGATTTAAATACCCATAAATTAAATTATATTACCCAATTAATACATTCATGGGAAGTACATACACCACACAAAAGGAAATAGTTTCAAATATAGCATGAATCTCATAGGAATAAAAAGTGAGATGAAAACCCCTTACCTCATATCGGACTTGACTCGTTAGTTATTTAATATCATGAATAATAAACTAAAGTTAATTTAAACTTTCTTAATAACCGTTTTCAAGTTTATTATTCCTTTTATATCACCTATTACCATGTTATAATCATTAAAAAATCATTTATGTTAATAACGATTGTTTTGTCGATATTTGGTATTTGAGTAAAAAATGAACTTCTTATAATTGTAAGTTGTCTATGTTGTCAAAATTAAATTATCTCTAGAATGATATTAATGATTTAGATATTGTATATATAATATATATCCAGTATATATGTATTTATAATAGTACATAACATTTGGAGATAAGAAATGAAATGCACCAGTCATGGAGACGGTAAGCCGTACGTACGCAAGAACACTACTTTCATTTCTATTTCATATTTAATGAAATGAAAACAAAATGATACATAGTTATATTATAGTTACAGTATAATATCATATATAATTTAATTAAATCAATCCTTTATACATTCCACATATGGCATGAACGAGTCATATCACTTTGAGGGGGTGGTAGTCCGCACTTCCTCAAATGAAATTATCGCATTTACCCATTATAGAAACCATAAAGTTATGCTTTAAATGAAGATAAAGAAGCATAGATACAATAGTAATATAATATATATATATCAAATATTTATAGTTTCATCATAATGGCCACCATGAGAGGTGGTAGAAGATAATTGAACAATCATCATTTCATGAGGAAGTACTTCGCCGTCCACAGAAATAGTATATTCGTATCCATTGGATGGAGGTGTGTAGAAGTGTAGTTATAATACTTCTCATAAAAACATCATATTATATTTAGGATACTAGATTTGTTATAAAATAATGGAATAAATAGAGTTTATGGGGTTGGAGAAGGAAAATAAAAGAAAAGAACTTGAGAGAAGACGTTACCTTTAAATCGGTTAACTCACTTTGGTTTGAACCAAAAGACTTTCTTGAAGTGATTTATGACTAAGTTAAGTATTATAAGAGTAAGAGAGGGATATTTAGATAGTATTTTGGCAGAGGTTGGATGAGAAAAGGGGTCTTGAGAGGTGTGAGTAAGGCATAGAGGTGATGGATTTTATAAGGGGGAGGAGGGGATCTTTAGGAAAGTTTGAAAATATTATTTTATTATATAATTATTTTCGGTTTCAAAGGGTCCAAAAATTATTTAATTCGAAGATAAGGTAAATATAAGTCTAAATAAAATCATCCAATATTAATTTGATAGTTTTTGGAAATTTTTTAATACTTATCTTTTTTATTTAACCCTTTGTTAACTTATTTAACATTTACCGTGGCTTCTTATATATTATTACTATATGGTTAATATATTTACTGTAAAATGAAAATAGACCCAAAATGGATCCTTTATGAAATTTTTAACATTATTTAGGTAATTTGGTAGAATATTATATTTTTATTATTATTTTATCATCTTATAAAATATTAATTGTTTTAAAAACTAATTTATGTCAAGTTATAACTTATTCATATCAAGACTTTTTAAAAAATCTATAAAAACTTGATTCTTTTAAAAAAAATTCATTAATTCAAAGATAAAAATCCATTATTATCAATAAAAACCGTTTATGGAATAATATTTTCAAAATGAATTTATTTTATTATTTATAATATCATTTATTTGAATCCTTTATTAATGAAACAATTAATGCATCACCATTGTGTCATAATTATGTTTATTTTTTTAATGTCTAAAAATTATAACTAAAATACCATGATGTAGGAAATATTTTTAAATTTCTAAATAATATTTATAGTCGAATAGATAACATATATAACCCCATATAAAAATTGTTTTAGTAAAAAGATTCATGTTTATGTTATTTTTGGCCTTACTTTAAATTAATTAATATAAAGTGTCATTATCACTCCCAATTGGCTCCATGAGTTCCCAAAATTTAACCAAGGATGAACATGGTCAGAAATGTATCATATAATAGGGTTATTACAAGTTTAATGGTAATTTAATATTATTTTAATATTAATTTTTTACCCTTATTTACTAGATTTACCCTTTAACCAGGGTAAATAAAATATTTACTCAAGTAAATATTCATAATGTATAAAAATAAAAGTTACCTATATACACAATTTGTAACTCCTGATTCGAAATATGGAATCAATTTTTCCAAATTCAAAACACATAAGTAGAATAAATTAATTTAAAATTAATTCTCATTGTCAAAACAAAAATCGTGTTTTTAAGAAATAATAACTATCAAAATATTGACACTTATTTATATCCAATTTCAATGTGAAATTAAATAAAATGAACATAATTAGATTAAATGGTAAAAAAATAATCTAATTAAACTTTAAAACCAATTAAAAAGTTAATGTAACCATATAAATAAAATAGATTAAAAGACAGTTTTGAATTAAAATGCAGTATTTTTCACTATTCATTGAAAAATGAACTTTATCAGAAAAATACCAAAAAATACCACAAAGAAAATTTTGATGCCCCGATTATAATGAATATGTTTATTTTGTAAAATGTAATATATAAAAGTAATATAAACTAGATTTAAAAGGGGTTCACCATCAAAAGTCGGTAAAACAAACCTTTAAAAATATTAGAGTATTTATGCTTAAAATTGGATTCATTCTCATTTTAAGACACTAAATTTTATTGTAAAAACATTTATAAAACATGTGTAATCATATATTAGTTATTTCTATTCATTCCCACCAATATAAAGGATAGATGTTAACAACAATTTAAAATAATATTATATTATTATTTTTTCAGTATGACTCAGCCTTGTGTGCAACATGAGATTTCAGAGAAACCCATTGTTGCATGTCAGGTACACCCTCAAACATAGAAAAACCTTTAATGTAAAATTAATATTTAATTCAAAAATATTAATTAATATGAAAATTTCATATTATTTTTTTACCTGGGATGTTACATCCTTCCCCCTTTTTGGAAATTGCGTCCTTACAATTTTAAAATTGGGCTTAGAAACATCATTGAAAGTCCCACATCAGAAAAAGAGTCAATAAAACTATCAAATTAAAAGAAACAAAGAGAAGTATAAAGGTCACCTGAGATAACCCATACTATGATTCCATGAAATCATGTATATGGTGGAGAAACTAAGGGTCCAGTTCTGATGTAGAGTGATAGAAAACATGATCAGGAGAAAGTTAACCACCAGAAAACCACAAAATTGTGATAGTTTAAACAGTCTTTGGTTTCCCAGTAGGAAAAGTAAATGGAAAAAGTTTTCCTTTAAAGTTACTTTTCATAATGTTGAGGAATGTATTTATGATATTTATTAATGACATAAGGAAATATAATTACTTTTCAAGTAGAGTTTCATCCTTTAATAAGTTTCTACCAAAAAATCAAATTTTTTCAAATGATGAGTATTAAAGATGACTTAGTCACACCTGAAATGCTAGAATAAATTTTTGGAGAATGAAATATTCCAAAAAAACATGAACTATATATTTCCTTGGTCTTTAGACAATAACCAAAACCAAAATGGTTAGTACAAGATCATATTATCTCCCCAAAAGGTTAATACTTTATAAAAAGAAATACGACACTTAATCCCTAAAATTCGATAAAAATACCCAGTGTTCAGAAAAAACCATTCAATAAAAAATTGTCCTTAAAATTCTTCAAAGTAACCCAAACTATGATTGAAATACAAAACACAAAAGCATTTAATCACATAGTCCTCCATAGTAAATATTAACATTTATCTAAAAATAACATCGACTACTATTAAAGTCTTATAATGACGTGTAATTAACCTAATCACATATTCTCTATGAAAGGTTAATAATTTCCATAAATAAACCAAATTTCAATATATCCACAATAAAAACATAGATTCTTCAAAAATAAAATTTCATCCATTACTCCACAATTTTGATCCCATAGTATTCTATTTTCTCTAAGCATATAATGTATCCTAAAAAAGAGAACATCTTCCAAAATAACCTTTATCACTTAATCACCAAATCATTTTACTATATTAAGGATACCCATTTGATAAAACATATGTTCCCAAAATCTACTTATTCATGATCTATAAAATCATTTAACTAAAAATAATTATCCATACTAACCAGGGAATTTACCTAGGCCAGTGGTAGGTGATAAATCCCAATCTCGCTTTGGTTGTGGGTTCAAATCCCACAGCTTTGTCAGACACGATGGGGATTCACCCATATTATGAGTTGTCCTTTTTATAAAACTAAAAAATAACCCTAACATGTTTTAACCTCAATGGTTTTATTATACCTTTCATTTTAATCCCAATACATTAAGACCTCAAAATATTATATATTTCAATTTTTTTCACCTCCATATGGTAAAATAAATCTATTCTCAATTGAAATAACATCATACCTTGATCATAGTGTCCATATTATTTCATCATCATTTTTTTCACGTAGGTAGAAGGTCCATGAATTGCCTCAGTGATTTATAGATCCTTCAAGGTCATTTAATTCCTTAATCCAAATACACATTGTATAACTTGGGTCATATGGGTGTTCACAAAAAATAGTTTCGACAAATAATCATGTATGATATATAATTTCAAAACATATGATAAAACATGATTTTTATAAAATAGTCGGAATGAGTTTGAGTTGAAAATTTCAATCAATGGTCCTTTTAAAATACCATAAGTATGTGCTGAGAGACTATATTGTAAAATAAAATATAAATAGGATGTGAAAGGGTCTCCTTCTTCAACACCTTTTTCAAAATCATAATATACTTTGAAATCTTTTGAAAAGGTAAAATATTTGAAAATGCCTTGATAATATTTACCATTCTTGAAAATATGAGAATATTGTGAAAATATGATTTGATTAATTACGACCCATTATCCATGATGATATTGAGGTATATTAGAGGTGTTTGATATCTCAAACAACTGCTTTCAAGTAAGTTGTATTCTAGAAAAAGTTCCAAAATCATTTGAACATGACTTTGTAATAATTATTGAAAGCATGTCATAAGGATGAGATAGGAATGTTGTTTGAGATACTCCTCCTTTCATTTGTGAGAAACATTCTTTGATCTAAAAAATTTATAAAACAAGGATTTAATGGAAATAATAGACATAGGGACTAACCATGTGTTTAAAAAAACTCTTAATCCCTAAAGTTGTCTAAACTGACCATTGATACCAACTATAAGGCCCCAAACTTAAACATTACATAATCCTAAAATAAGTTAATAATTCACATATAGGATCTTTTCAGGGTTAGAGTTTTAGATAATTAGGTTATAACTAATACATTACATCTCAAAAATGTTAAATTATACACTTATAATCTATCCAAATTTGTTCACAAAAATAAAACTCTTAAAAAAAGAGTCATGCCTAGTTCCATATTTTAGATAGCATGACTTCTCCATGATCCCATACTCAACCCTATTCATATTTTTGTCCTGTAAAAAACACTTAAAAACATGGGATTAACATAAAAAGCTCAGTAAGGGTTATAAAGTAAATAAAGAAAACATTAGTCCATAAATACATACAAAACATAAGCTCTTTAACACACCTCATGAAATCATAAGATTTATGAATAACACATAGAAATAATAAATCATAAAGGTAAATTATGGATTACATAACGTAATGACATCGTAGATTTCACATCTATATAGGGAGTTACATTTGGAATACCCATCAAAGTATATTCCCTAAATATATTTGAAGAAACATTAAAATTTACCTTTGTTACCTTACCCGATGCATTGGAGAGATATCTCAGGCTAACCTACCCTAGGTTTATTATGGAACCACATGTATGTGTAAAAAAAACCCAATAACCATAACATGATCATAACACATAAAACAAGCATAAAGTAAAGATATAATTTCCACATTGTAATCACAATATATCGTTTCAAGATATTGACATAATCAATGCTTTCTCAAAACCATTTTAAATACCATTTGAAACATTTAATAAAGTGATTTTTGAATCAAAGTGTCCCATACCACTTTGAAACTTTTAAAGGAATTAACATTTAAAAAATTTAATGTCCATATAAGTAAATCCTTAAAAAATTTTTAAAAACATGGACATTAATGTGAATGATTTAGAAAAACAAATCTTCAAAACTTTTAAAATTGATGTTCTAGTGAAAGAGTCTTGTAAAACTTGAGAAACACTTGAATAAAAATACTTACTAAATAACATCAAAAAAAGCTTATGATATCATGATAATAAGTAAATTCATGATATAATATGTCAAAGGGTGGTATATACACCATATAAAAGTGAATTTTTGCATAACAAAAAAGTATCAATGGAATGTAAATTGAGACAAAGTTCCTTGAAAATATCATATCCCTACATTAAGGACAAATCAATGACATAATTATGTGTGAAAAATAAGAATAAACCCAACATAAGTGGATATTATGTGTAAAAAAATTATAGTTCATTCACACATATTTATATGACAACATAATCAAGAAGTAGATGTTTAACCCAAAGAATTGAAATTGGGTTAGTAAGTTCCCTTACAAAAATTTGGTAGCCTAACGATGTCACTTAAAAATTCATAAAATGAGTTTATGAGAGATAAAAGGGTATCTCATAACATGGAAATAAAATTTACAGAAATAAGTATATATAATAACATATCCCAACATTTGAGAATTGAAATTTAAATACATAACATAAAAGAAGTCTTTGACTAGAAGAGGAGGGTGAAAGGTTCCCTTTCCGATTTGGTAACTTATGAAACATACACCACATGAAAGAAGGATCATACAATGAAAATGTAAATACCACTAGATTAAAGTATATTACACAATTAATACAATCATGGTAAGTACATACACCACAAAAAATAAAATAGTTTCAAATATAGCATGAATCTCATGGGAATAAAAAGTGAGATGAAAACCCCTTAACTCATGTTCAACCTGACTCGTTCATTCTTTAATCTCATGAATAATACAATAATGTTAATTTATACCTGATTAAGAACCTTTTTCAAGTTTATTATTCCTTTTATATCACTTATTACCAATTTATGAACATTAAAAAATCATTTAAGTTAATAACGGTCATTTTGTCGATATTTGGTACTTGAGTCCAAAATGAACTTCTTATAATTACAAGTTGTCCATGTGATCAAAATAAAATTATCTAAAGAATTATATTAATGATTTATATATCATATATATCATATATATCAAGTATATATTTTTATTTGTAATAGTACATAACATTTGGAGATTAGAAATGAAATGCACTGTTCATGGAGACGGTAAGCCATACATACACATGAAGGCTACATTCATTTCTGTATCAAATTTAATGGAATAAAAACTTAATGATTCGTGGGTATATTATAATTATAGTAAAATATCATATATTATTTCATTAACTCAATCCTTTATATGTTCCATGTATGGAATGAACGATTCATATCACTTTTAGGGGGTGGTAGTCTCCATTTCCTCAAATGAAATTATCGCGTTTCCCATTATAGAAACCATAAAGGTATGCTATAAATGATAAATATAGAATCTTATAGAAAATATAAATATCATATATAAATCAAATATAATTATAGTTACATCATACTGGCCACCATGAGAGGTGGTAGTAGATAATTGAACAATCCTCATTTTGTGAGGCAGTAGTTCGCCGTCTACAAGAACTTTATGTTTGTATCCATTAGATAGAGTTGTGTGGAAGTGTATTTATAATAATTCTATGGAAAAAATATTAATATATTTAGGATACTGGTGTTGTTATAAAATAATGTAATAAAGAGAGTTTAGGGGGTCAGAGAAGAAAAATAAAAGAAAAGAACTTGAGAGAAGACATTAACTTTAAATCGGTTAACTCCGTTTGGTTTGAACTAAAAGGATTTCTTGAAGTGCCTTATGCCTCGAGTAAGGATTATAGGGGAAATAAAATGATCTTGAGAACTTATTTAGATATATTTTGGATGAGACAAGGTGTTTTTAGAGGTTTGAGTAAGGGTTATAGGTGATGGATTTTTATAAGGGGGAGGAGGGGGTCTTTAGGAAAGTTTGAAAATATTATTTTACTATAAAATTATTTTCAGTTTCAAAAGGTCCAAACCTTATTTAATTATAAGATAAATTACATATATGTCAAAATAAAATCATCTAATAAGAATTTGATGATTTTTGGATATTTTTTAATTCTTATCTTTTTTATTTAACCCTTTGTAAACTTATTTAACTTTTACCATGTCCTAATATATATTCATACTATATGGTTAATATATTTACAATAAAATTCAAAGTGACCCAAAATGGATAATTTATGACATTTATAACATTATTTAAGTAATTTGTATGAATATGATATTTTTAGGATTATTTTATCATTTAATAAAATATTTTTTTAAACTCATTTATGTCAATTTATAACTTATTTATATTAATACTTTTAAAAAAATCTATAACAACTTGATTATTTAGAAAACCTTCATTAATTAAAATAAAACAATTAATTATTATCCCTAAAATTCATTTATGACATTAGTGTTTCAAAATAATTTTTTTTTAATATTTATAATATCATTTATTTGAATCCTTTATTAATGAAGCAATTTTTACATCACCATTGTGTCATAATTAAGTTTATATATTTATTGTCTAAAAATTATAAATAAAATACCATGATATAGGAAATAGTTTTATATTTCCAAATAATATTTATAGCCTAAGAGATAACTTTAATAACCCCATATAAAAATCATTTTATTAAAAAGATTCAAGTTTATGTTATTTTTGTGCTTACATTAAATTAATTAATATAAAGTGTAATTATCCCTCCCAAGTGGCTCAATGGGGTCCCAAAATCTACCTGAGGATTCCCATGGTCAGAAATGTATCATCCAATTGGGTGAGAAAAAATGTATCGGTAATTTAATATTATTATAATATTATTTGTTTACCCTTATTTACCAGATTTTCCCTTTAACCATGGTAAATAAAATATTTACTGAAGTAAATATTCATAATGTATAAAAAAAGTTACCTATTTAAACAATTTTTACCTGATGATTTTAAATATTGAATCCAGTTTTCTAAATTCAAAACACATAAGTGTTATAAATTAATTTAAAATTAATTCCCATTGTCAAAACAAAAAACATGTTTTTTAAGAAAAAATAAATATTAAAAGATTAACACTTGTTTATGTCCAATTTCAATGTGAAATTACATCAAATGACCAGAGTTGGATTAAATTGTAAAAATATAATCCAATTAAACTTTAAAACCAATTAAAAGGTTAATATAACCATATAAATAAATTATATTAAAAGGTATTTTTGAATTAACATGCATTATTTTTAACTATTCATTACAAAAATGAACATTATCATAAAAATACCAAAAAATTACCCAAAGTAAATTTTTATATCCCTATTATAAAGAATAAGTTTATTTTGTCAAATAGAACATATAAAAGTAACAAAAAATAGATTTAAAAGGGGTTCTCCATCAAAATGTGGTAAAAAAACCATTAAAAAATATTAGAGTATTTATGATTAAAATTGGATTCATTCTCAATTTAAGCCTCTAAATTTGGTTGTAAAATTATTTATCAAACATTTTTAATAATATTATAGTTAGTTCTGTTCATTTCCTCCAATATAATGGCTAGGCGATAAATACCATTTAAAATAATATTATATTATTATTTTTCAGTAGGACTCGGCCTTGTGTGAAATAGGAGATTTAAGAGAAACCCATTGTTTCTTGTTAGGTATGCCATTGAATATAGAATCCCATTTAAATTAAAATTAACATTTAATTCACAAAAATTAACAAATATGAAAATTTCATATTCTTTATTAACCTGATATGTTACAACATAAGTGTAGAGTTTCACTAACATAAATAACCCAACTAGGAGGTGAGTTCTCTCCTGTGACACTCTCCCTCAAAATGAAGAACTCAAAATAAGAAAGATTACTCTTCTAGAAATTCTCTGTAAGGGAGGATTTTGCTGCTAGAGCTTCTATAATTGGATGCCCATGTGGTTTCTAAACTTCCATGTATACCTCACGAAATAGATCCATCAGCTACCACTCACTACTGACCTCTTTTATGGCTTGCATCTGAGTCATTGGGATCAAGGAATCATCTATGGAATTTATATCTCCAGGTGTTTAAGTAAGCTCAAATTTGGATGACTATAGTTATTCCACCTACCAACACCTCCTCAAATTCAATTCTCGCTGTGTAAAGATTTATTTGAAACTTTTATGATCCATGTAGATAGTGAATCTATCACCCAATAGGTAGTGCCTCCAACACCATATAGAATAAACCATGACTGATCTCTTGAGGTCATGTGATGGCTAATTATGCTTATGAGTCCTTAGATAGTGGGGCCCATATGGCATGACTCAATCACCTTGAATCATAACTTCACCAAGCTCTATTCCAGAAGCATTAAAATAGATAGCATAGCTTCTTCTTAGCTCAAGTAGAATATGGATCAGTGCTGAAGTGATTCTTACCTTTAAATATTGAAAATATGTCTCACAGAAAATACACACCCTTCTTAGTTAGGGTCATAAGAGGTGATTCTAAGCTAGATAAGTCCTAAATGAATCACCTATAATAGCTATCTATCACCAAGAATTTGCAGGTATCAAATATATTATCAGGATTCTCCCAAGAAACCATGTTTCTCACCTTATCTTGGTCAATAGATACACATGCCTCTGATAAGATATGACCCAAGAAGTGAAACTTAATAATCTAAAAGTGTCATTTACTAAGATTTACATATAGATAGTTATCTCTTAGTGTACTCATCGTTACATCAAGATGTTTTTCATGCCCATTTCTTGTGAGAGAATACAGTAAGATGTCATTTATGAAAACTACCAATAAGTAATCAAGATACTAGTTGAAAACCTGATTTATCAAAGCCATGAAGACTTCTGGTGTGTTCGTTATATTGAATGGTATTACCAGATACTCATAAAATCCATACATGCTTTAGAACAGTGTACATGGTATGTATGATGATCTCACATGCATATAATGGTAGCCTAATCTCAAATCGATCTTAGGGAAAACATATACTCCTTAGAGATAGTCAAAGAGGTGTTCGATACGTGGAAGTGGATACCAGTTCATCGCCACAAGCTGGTTCAGCCGGTGGTAATCCATGCACAATTTGAGGGCACCATTCACCTTTTAGGTGAAAAGGACTGGTGAACCCCATGACAATGTGCTGGGTCTGATGAAACCATTTTTGTCAAGATCATCAAGTTTCTTCATGAGTTGTTGGAGATCTATAGGCGATATCCAATATAGAAGAATAAAAACTAGTGCCACACATGGAACTAGCTCTATAGTTAACTCAACCTCTCTAATACTAGGCAAGCTATAGAAATTATCAGAGAATATGTCTCTAAAATGATCCACTGTAGAACACAACTCTATTAATTACATTCCCAGATTGCTTATAAAGAGAATGGCCAATTGGGATACCACTCTACCTAGCCCATTATAATTTAGTCCATCATGTCTTTCCTACATATCCCATTCCCCCTTATGAATATATGTTTTCCATCAGTTTATGTAAAGAACACCCTCTAGAGATAACAATCCACCTGGGAACAATAAGGCAAAATATAGTCCATATTGAGAATTAAATTGAAGCTGATCATCTCAAGGATGAAGAAACTCTAGAATAAATGAAACCCAACTATTTCAAGGGGGAACTCCTAAAAATTTCATATTCTATTTGTTTTTACCCCTAATAGAATGTATAGAGACATGATGCCATAGAATTAATCAATTGTAAGGCTAATAATTTCCACAGTAGTAGAAAATATAAAAGTGTGTGATGAACCTGTATCAAAAAGGGAAGAAACTAATGTAGATGCTATCTAGATAGTACCTCTAACTATAGATGTCTCTATACTCTGATCCTCATGAGTAGGCTGCACAATATAAATTTTTCATGAACGGTGACCATAATGTGCTTCATGACTAGCCTAAGAAGATCCACTCTACAGACGCTGGAGCTTTGGGAATTGACTACCGTAGCCATGACCACCACCACCTCAGCCTGATCGACTGATAAAATACTGAATCCCGTCCTAACGTGGAATTGTGTGTCCTGTACCTGATAGTTTTGTTAGTATATATCCCCTCTCATTGTTCATTGGAGGTAAATACTAGAAGAAAAACTAATGGTGACCCATCCTACAATAAGCCCAAAACTCAATTGGGTTCGTCATGCACTGGAGATTCATATGGATTTTACTTCCACACTAGTGATACACTATGGAGATTTTAGTTCATGCCACCTAGAAAGAAATGACCCATGTTCACCCTCAATAAAAGGCATCCCACAACCCTAAGAACCGTTACCCTGCCTCATAACTTATCCATCCTGGCTCGAATTGCCAGCTTCTATGAGATTTTGTTATGTAATAAGGGTCAGGTTCATGATTTCTATAACGATATTCAACCAAAGGATGTTCACATATGAGTAGAGAGCATATCCATTCTCATCATAAAAATGCCTTTTAGTTCCGAAATCATCACTAGTTAGAGATGGACCGGAATGATGGAGCTTGGTGAAGTGAGTAGAAAACACTAGTACAATCATAGTGCCCTGATGAAGATGCATGAACTACCTGGAATTATTCTCTCTTACAGTTCGTGGAAAGAAGAAATCATAAACATATTTATGGAAGTCTACCCTAAAAATACCCCGATGATTCTCATCCTAAAAGGTGACTTCCCAATAACGCTTTTCAGAGTCATGTAGCATGTATGTAGTGATCTTTACCCTCCACTCTGGAGGTGACTGAAGATGGTTGAAGATAGATAACATGGATTCTTACCATGAATCAACAACCTAAGTGCAATGAACCAATGTTTTTTCAATTGAATTCTCTTCTTATAATCATTTCTTAAATAATTATCACATTAGGAAACATAATGAATTATCATGATACAAAATACTATGTGATCATTAAACACAATTTTTTCATTTCTATGTTTTGAATTTCAAAAATCTGACATACACAGTTGCGATCAATACGATGTTTGGAGTCATATAAGAAAAAATTAATTTTTGGTGAATAGTAACCTACCCTTATGAATAGTAACCAATCATTATGAATAGTAGTATGACCCTTATAGTAAATTTTCCAAAATAATATTAAACATACCCATTAATGATCAAATAAAATTTAGGCATCTTATATGTGACAATATGACTATAGTAAAAGTATTGGTATTTTTTAAGTCATAAATAATTCATTATAATTAATTTATTTATTTAAAAGAAAATTTATTTTGCTAAAATATTTTTATAAATTAATAATTATATTTCTTATGGTAATATGATAATTTTATAAGACCATATGTAATTTTTGAAAGCATTATAAAATCAGTTTTAATTTTAAAAACTATATTTTTCAAGTAAATTATATTTTTATTTAAAAATTAAATTGATCATATTTAGAAAATTATTTTTTTAAAAATTTATATCATTTTTGGATTCTAAAAATTGAAAAATGGTTATTGTGATTTTTTTGGGATTTTTCTGAAATACTTGATTTTTTTGTGAATAGTAAAATACATTAATTTAACGTATAAATACATTATAATTTAAATCCACAATTCCTAACATCAAAAGTGATGTAAAAACCCAAATATCAAACTCACATGCCGTATTTACTGTTCTAGGTCATGGAATCATCACTATTTCTTATCTTGGTGTAAATTAAAAAACTGATGATTAAAATATAAAGAGAACCCCTCTCCCACCCCCTATAAATACCACTCTTCACACCCTCATTTCCTCACACCTCTCAAGATTAAAGCCTTGTATAAAATCTTACCAATAATCTTCCCTATCCCCTCCACCATTTCCACGATCTTTTGGTATCCTAAAAATTCCAAGACTAGGTTCTTTAAGGAGGATCTCAAGCGGATGATTCAAGAGGTAATTACCCTCTCTCTTTTCCTTTATTTTTTTTAATTTCAAGTTATTTTATTAATCTCTCCCAACCTATACTCATACACATGGTATGGTAACTCCGTTATCTCACATATAATGTAATTTTATGATACTAATTATATAATATATTATCCAACCCTCTTCTCCTCTTCTTTTTATTTTAGGAAAGAAAACATTGTTCGTGAGGTGTTAATTTATCACCTTCAAGAACGACATGTTTTTCCCTTTACCACCATAAAATATGTTTATGAAACCATTTCCATGGTTTAAACAGATCATATTATATGTATTATATCCAATTTAATATTTTTTAACTAACTTATGTACATATTACTAAATGATTAGACAAAACAAGTTCTTGTGGTCGAAAAACCACCCAAATTAACAAAATGATCATCATTAAATTCTTATCTAATGATTCATACAAATGGTATATAACACAATTCATTATAATATCATTTAAACACCAAAAATATTGTTAATAACTTGAAATATTTGTTATGTATGTTTATCCATGATCTACACGAACTTCCATTTATGAATACAAGTGAACCGTTCAAGAAAACCATAAAATTGGACATTCTCAAACAATGATTTAAACTCTACAACTCATCAAAAGGCCCATAAAATATCTTAATGAAAATATAATGAATCATATTCATGTAAAAAAGGTTATTTAATTGTTAATTAATTAATATAATGTGGTTATATAGGACTTTTAAGTGAATAAATCATTCAGATACAAGGTTAGGGGAAACTGTCGAACCCAACTTTCTTTCTTCAGGTTCTCCATATTTCACTCCATTTTAGGTACGGTCACTCCTTACAAATCATTTATGAATAATTATATTACCTTTTTTAAGATATAAATTTTCTCTAATTTATTATATGAACAACCTAGTGTTTTCCAAACGAACTCTTCTTTCAATTAAACACACCCTTTTTTACATCTTGAATATTGTTTCACTCTTCACTTGTGGTTAATAGTTCTATGTCAAGAATGATATTCCCTATTTATTTGGTGGACCAAATGTTTATGAAATTATTATTTATTATGGGAAACCCATTTCTTTCCATGGTTTATTTTAAGTTAAATTTTGTCATATTTTCAATGTGGTAGGCATGATAACATAAATATTATGATGTGACGGGTGTACCCGAAATTATATAGCACAATAAAAATGCTTGAATGTGATGGGTGCACCTAAAATTATATAGTGCTCCAATAAATTGGTTAAAGTTGTGAATATCATGTGTAAAAGGGAAATTATGGGTGAACATGATGCTATCACTGTTCAAAACTATGTGGGGTAGTTGACCACTAAGACATGATGTTTCATTTTTATGCATTGCCGCATTTCAAGTATTTTATTAATGCTTCCTATAATGTTTATGATCCAATGAATATGTTATGATTGTTCTAAACCATTGTTATATTGTACATATGTATCCTCATACTAGGATTTCAACTCACCCATTTTTGATTTATATCCTCAGGTGACTATATGTACTAAGGAAAGGTCAAGAGCCAATAAGAATCTAGAGAAGATGGAATTAAATAAATGTTTATGCTTGATGTTGTAAATGTTATGTTTGTTCCTAGTTTTCCCATGACACTAAACCTTTGGATACAAGTGGTGTAATACTATTATGTTTTTTATCTTTATAATGATTTAATAGTAATGTAAGAAAATTATAGGTCTCTATAGTTGGTATAAGAGGAAAGGTTTAGTTAATTTGGGAATTTGGATTAGTGAACCCTGGAGAAAACCTCTAGTATTAGACAATGTAGAAATATGCACACAAGATGATTTGAGAAACATAGGGATCCCATAAGATATTATTTTAGTGTAATGGTACACATGAATAAGTTAATTATTCATGACTCGATGACTTATGTTTTGTTAGAAACTTTTCTATTTTAGAAAATGGTGGGAACTAGGAGAAACCAGGCCAACAACCCATGCGAGGTACACTGCAAAGATTTCCCAAACAACATCCCCAATGCCTTGGGAGGTGGAGTTCAAAAATTCATGGAAATCCATACCCAACTATATCAAGTTATGAATAATAAATAGAATAATGGGGAATTTACTCTTTCACTAAAGATCAAGGAACTATCTATCGAGTGTTTTATGCAGCTACGACCACCGACATTTAGTTGTTCTTCTGATCCAATAGTCGTGGAACAGTGGGTCAACTCCATGGAGAAGATCAATTCTGTGCTTCACTGTTCTAAGACGAAGTAGGTGATATTATCCATTTATTTTCTACAGGGAGAGGCTGATCAATGGTTGTCATTTATGAAGAACATCGAGCCAAGAGATGAAATTAAAAGATGGAATGGGGGGAATTTAAGATCAAATTTCTTAACAAGTATTTCCCACAAACTATTTCATACAAAAATGGAGTGGGAATTCATTGAGCTCAAGAAAAAGGAAGGGGAATCTGTCACAACATATGAAGAGAATTTCACAAGTATTCCAAGGTACGACTCATGTTTTGTTATGAATAATGATAGTAAAATTAATTGATTCTTTATTGTGTCAAACCACACTTTCGAAAGGTTCATGCAATTAGAGAATTTGGGAGTTATGAAGAAGTTTTTTGGTGTGAACTCAAAGTGGAGATATAGGTTGGGGAATGGTCCCATGGCTATGTTGATAAGAAACAAAAGATTGAGTTTCAATCTAGAAGATATAATGATAAAGGTGGGAAGAAAACTCAACGACCTACATGTTGAAAATGTGGGAAGTTACATCATAGGAACTACCTCAAAGGGACGAGGAAATGATTCAAGTGTGGTAAAGAAGGCCACCATACTCAAGAGTGTTGAAAAGACATGATAAGGAATGAGAATGTAGTGTAATAAGGGAGAGAACCACCCGTGTTCCAATGCTACAACTGTAGGGAGCAAGGGAACTATGAAATCTAGTGCACTAAACCTTGAGTCCTTAAGGGTAATCAGCGTTAGTATCCTAAAAAGATAAAGGAAAAAGGGTTGACTTATGCCATCACTACTATGGAAGTGGAGGAAGATAATGATGTAGTACAAGGTACACTTCCTATTCACTCAAGAATGAGAAAATTATTATTTGATTTTGGGTCTACACATTAATTTATATCATTCAAGTTTCTAGAACTATATAATCAAAGACCCGAAAACTTGATGTAGAGATATTTGTAAAAACAAAAAGGGGTGCAATCATTTCAACCCAAGTATTTTACTCTTCTCTTGTTGGTGTATGTGGGAAGACTCTTCCAGTGAATCTCATAATACTTACCTTAGTGTAATTCAATGTTGTAATGGGAATGGATTGGATCTTTTTATATAGAGCACATATCAACTATCAGGAAAAGGAAATATCTTTTCATATTTCAAACCATCCCATGCTCTTCTAAAAATTCTAGGAAGATCATGAATCTCCTGTGAAAAATTATTCAATGGTGTGGGTGTTGATACCCTATGAAGAACCATACCTCACCCAAATGGTTCAGTCAAAGGAAAGTGCCAACCTTGCAAAAATTCCCATCCGGAGGGAATACTGTGATGTATTTCCCAAAGAGTTACCCATATTTCCCCCAGATCCTGAGGTATATTTCTGAATAGAACTCATAACTGGAGATAATCCTATATAAAAGAGTCCCTATAGGATGGATCCTATTGAACTGGAGGAGTTAAATAAGAAGCTACAAGAGAATTAGAAAAAAAGGGTTCATACTCCCCAGTGCATCGCTTTGGGGTGCGCCAGTGCTCTTTAGGAAGAAGAAGGATGAAACAATGCAGTTGTGTATCAATTATCGGGAACTCAACAAGATCACCATAAAGAAAAAGTATCATATTAAATGGATTTATGAATTTTTCAATCAGTTTAGGAGAGTTCAATACTTCTTAAAGGTGGATATTATTTCTGGATAACATCAAATTAAAGTGAAGAAGGATGATATTCAGAAGACTTGAATCCGTACAAGGTATCGACACTATGAGATTTTGGTGATTCCCTTCAGACTCACTAATTCCCCTTCTGTCTTTATGGATTTGATGAATAGAGTCTTTAGAAATTACCTCAAAAAAAAATTGGTAGTGTTTATTGATGATATTATAATATACTCCAAGATCCAGGAGGAACATGAAGAACATATTGGACTTGAGTTGGAGACATTTAGAAAGGAGAAGTTGTATGCCAAGTTCAGAAAGTCTGACTTTTGGATGAAGCAAGTCACGTTCTTGGGACATTTGATCACAAGTGAGGTAATTTTTATGGAACCTTAAAAAAAGGTGATTGAGGAATGTCAAAGACCATCTAGTGTCATAAGAATCCACAGTTATATTAGATTATCTGGGTACTACCGATGTTTTATGAGAAATGTCTCACGATTTTCAAGCCCGCTAACTAAGTTAACAAGAAAATGGGTAAAGTATGTTAGGATGGAAGAATGTGAGGGAAGATTTAAGGAGCTAAAGAGAACTATGATCACTGCACCTCTACCCACACTACAAAAAGTGGAGAAATATTAGTGATATACAGTGATGCTTCAAAAACTTTCTTGGGTTGTGTACTCATAAAAAATGATAATGTGATAGCCTATACCTCACGAAAGTTGAAGATCCATAAGTAAACCTAACCAATGCATGATCTAGAGCTGGAAGCTATGATTTTTCCATGAAAATATAGAGGCGCTACCTTTATGGTGAGAAGTGTGACATATACACCGAAAACAATATCCTAAAGTATATATTAACACAAAATGAGATCAAAATGCATCAAAGGAGATGGTTAGAGCTAATTAATGAATATGATTTCTCTATTCACTATCATCCATGAAATGTGAACAAGGTAGATGATGCTCTAATAAGAAATGAACCTACTACTCTATCAATGTTACAGACTGAGAAAGACCCAATCTTCTAAGATATGTAAAGGATGGATTTGGAAATCATAAGGGGAGAGGATACATCCAACCTTTCCCAAATGGTTTCACAACCATCAATCCATGATATGATTAAGGAAGCACAAAAGGCTGACCTAGAGTTACAAAACAAGGTGAATGTAGTAAAGGAAGGGAAACTACATGAGTTCCATATTGAAAATGATGGTATGATTCGGTTTGGAACATGGGTTTGTGTGCCTTCATCACCCGAGATAAAGGAGATATTGTAAAATGCACATAGCTCAACATTCTCTATCCATCCTAGTTTCACCAATATGTATTGATATCTATAAGAAAAATTTTGGTGGGAAAACATGAATATAAGATTGTGGAATATATCTCAAGGTGCTTGGTATGTCCACAAGTTAAATCAAAGCAAAAAAAGTCTAAAGGGATGATGCAACCATTTCCTATACCCATGTGGGAATGGGAGAAAGTCACTATGGTCTTTGTCATGGGTCTCCCAAAGAATTTAAAGTGAAATAATGCAATATGGGTCGTGGTCGACCAACTCACCAAGACTGCCCATTATATCGCTATATGGGAAGATCTCTCTCTTGAAAAAATTGCGAAGATATATGTGAAGGAAGTGGTGAGACTACATGGTGTTTCACAATTGATTGTCTCTGATCATGATCCAAGGTTAACATAAAAACTTTGGAGGAACCTTCAATATGATTTGAGTACTCAATTAAATTTCTGAATGAACGATAACCCAAAATGGAAGGCCAATCTGAAAAGACTATTCAGAAGATTGAAGACATGCTAAGAGCCTGCTCTTTGGAATTCAAAGGTGGATGGGATCTGCATCTCCCATTGGTTGACTTATCATACAACAATAAATTCCACTCAAGTATTCAGATGGCTCCATATGAAGCATTGTATGAAAATTGATATAGAACTCCAACCAATTGGGATGAAGTTAGAGAATGAAAACTACTTGGACGTGATATTGTGAATGAGATGTCTGAGAAGGTTAATGTCATATAGAAACATATCAAAGCTACTTAGAGTTAGAAAAAGATCTCTGCTGACAACCATCAAAGGGACTTGAAGTTTGACATTGGATATAAAGTCTTACTTTGAATATCACCATGGAAGAGAGTCATTAGGTTTGGAAATAAAGGGAAGTTAAGACAAAGGTAAATTGGCCCCATTGAGATCCTTGACCCCATAAGAGTCGTGGCCTATCGACATGGACTTACACTAAATATGGCTCAAGTTCATGATGTGTTTCACATAGCACTCTTGAGGTATGTACGTACCAGATCCCTCACATGTAATGAACTCATAGGTGGTGCAGTTGGAAGATGATCTCTCTTATGAGGATTAACAGGTAAAGATTCTGGAAAAGAGAGATAAGGTCCTATGCAAAAAGAAAAACCATCTTTTTAAAGTGTTGTGTAAGAACCATAAGTTTAAAGAATCTTCTTGGGAACCAGATGAGGTGATGAAGGTGAAGTTACCTCACCTATTTATGTAAAAAAAAATTGAGGGTGAAATTTCATAAGGAGGGAGGAATGTAATGACCCAAAGTATTATCTATGGAATTACATTCTTATAATTATGACTTAAAGTATAATTACACTGTAAAAAACAATTAAATACCAAGATACCAAATACTTTGTGATCATTGAACATAATTTTTCCACTTCTATGTTTCGAATTTTGATAATCTAACATACACAGTTGCGATCTGTAAGATGTTTGGAGTCAGATAGAACAAAATTAATTTTTGGTGAATAGTAACCTACCCTTATGAATAGTAGTATGACCCTTATAGTAAATCATCCAAAATAATAGTAACCTTACCCATGAATGATTAAATAAAATTGAGGCATCTTATAAGTGAAAAATTGACCATATTAAAAGTATTCGTATTTTTCTTAGTCATAAATAAATAATTATAATTACTTAATTAATTTAGAAGAAAATTTATTTTCCTAAATTGTGTTCATAAATTAAAAATTATATTTATTATGGTTTTAATATACTTTTATTTGACCATATGTAATTTTTTAAATCATTATAATATTAGTTTTAATTTTAAAAACTGCATTTTTCAAGTAAATTATGTTTTTTATTAAAAATTAAATTAATCCTATTTAGAAAATTATTTTGGAAAAATTGAATTCATTTTTGGATTACAAAAATATAAAAATTTATAGGGTGAACTTTTGGGATTTTTCTGAAATACTTGAATTTTTGTGAATAGTATAATACATTAATTTACCATATAAACACATTACAATTTAAATCCACTATTCCTACCATCAGAAGAGATGTAAGCACCCAAATATCGAAATCACATGCCCAATTTACTATTATTGGTCTTGGAATCATTACTATTGCTTATCTTGGTGGAAATTAATAAACTAATGATTAAAATATTATGAGAACCCCTCTCCCCTCCACTATAAATACCACTCTTCACACCCTCATTTCCTCACACCTCTCAAGCTTAAAGCCTTGTCTAAAATCATCCCAAGAATATTCAGTATCCCCTACCCAACTTAAAATATATTATGGTCTCATAAAAATACCAATCCTAGGTTTCTTAAGGGGGATCTCAAGAGGATGATTCAAGAAGCAATTTCCCTATCTCATTTCCTTTAGTTTCCTTTCAATTTCAAGTTCTTTTCTTAATGTCTCCCCACATATCCTCATATAAATGGTATGGTGACTCCAATAAATCACATACAATATTATTTTATGATACTAATGTGATAATATGACATCCAAAACCCTCATCCTCTTCAATTTATTTTATAAAATAAAACATTGTTCTTGAGGTGTTTATTTATCACCTTCAAGAATGACATGTTTTTTTTACTTTACCACCTTTAGATCTTGTCATGAAACCATTTTCATGATTGAAACAGATTATATTATATTTATTATATACTATTTAACGTTCTAGAACTAACTTATGTACATATAACTAAATGATTAAACAAAAAAAGTTCGTTGTGGTCGAAAAACTGCCCGAATTAACCAAAACGGTAATCATTAAATTATTATCTAATGATTAATCCACATGGTATATAACATAATTCATTATAATATCATTTAAAATCCTATAATATAATTAATAAAATAAAATATCAGTTTTTTATTTTTATCCATGTTCTATAGAAACTTCAATTTATGAATACAAGTGAACCGTTCAAGAAAACAATAAAAACAGACATTCCCGAACAATGGATTTAAAATCTATAAATCATCCAAAGTTGCATAAAATAACTTAATGAAACCATAATGAACCATATTCAGGTACAAAAAGTTCTCTAATTGTTAATTAATGAATCTAATGTGGTTATATTGGATTTAATGTGAATAAGTGTTCATATACAAAGTGAAGGGAAATTCTCAAACCCAACTTTCTTTCTTTAGGTTCTCCCTCTATCAATCAATTTATGGTATGGTAACTTCTTAAGAATAATTTATGAATAATTATATTAAGTTTTATGGGATATAAATGTTCTCTAATTTACTTTTTGAAAACCCTAGTGCTTTCCAAAAGAACTATTCTTTCAAATAAACTCACCCTTTTTTACTTCTTGAATATTGTTTCACTATTCACTCATGGTTAATGGTACTATGTCAAGAATGATATTACATCATTATTTTGGGGAAAAATATTTGTGAAAGTATTATTTATTATGTGAAACCCATTTCATTACATGGGTTATTTTAATTTCATGTTTGACATATTTTCAATGTTGCATGCATGATAATGTAAATATTATGATGTGATAGGTGTGCCTATAATTATATAGTGAAATATGAATGTTTGAAGGTGATGGGAGCACTTGAAATAATATAGTGCTCCAATTCATTGGGTAAAGTGATGAATCTCATTAGTTAAAGGTAAATTATGCATGAACATGATTATAGCATTGTTCACAACTGTGTGTGGTAGTTTACCACTGAGACACAATGTTTCATTTTTATGCATTGCCACAATTCAAGTATTTTATTAATTACTCCTCTCATGTTCATGATCTAATTTCTATGTTATGATTGTGATCAAAAATTATTATATTGTTCATATATATCCTCTTACTGGGATTTTATCTCACCCCCTTTTTATGTATATCCTCAGGTTACTACATGTACTAAGGATAGGTCAAGAGGCAACAAGAATCTAGATAAGAATGAATTAAATAAATATTTATGATTGATGTTGTAAATGTTATGTTTGGTACTATTTTTCCCAAGACACTAAACCTCTGGATCCTCATGGTGTAATACTATTATATTTTTTATATTTATAATGATGTAATAGTAATGTAAGAAAATGCTGGGTCACTATACTATGGCCTACCATCCCATTATAAGGTGGGGGGATGCTACAAATAGATGTCCTGAGTTAGGTCTACCATAATATTAGAAGGTTAGGGAGAACCGAGAACTGAATGCATGAACTGAAGGAAACTATCACAGAACATAGCATCAAGGCTGAATTTAAGATCAATAGGAGGTTCTTGTGGTGTTACTATAGAAAGTATCATGGGTGGATCTGGGCCTATAACCTATAGAGTGTTATAATTACCACATTCTTGGAATAAAACATGAGTACATCATGGTGTCATAACTCTAAAATTTCTAAGAAAACTCCTCAGACAAGATTTATAATAGACATGGAATGCCGATAGGGAAAATGATAAATGCGGGCATATAGAAGGACTCCCTGAAACACGATAGAATTGAAAACTTCCACATAGATATAGAAATAGATGATAAGAAGAAAGTCTCAAAATATCATAGGAGACTTGGCTTACTTCCCACTACTAATATCAGTTCATGTTCAAGATCCATTATTTCTTATACAATGTGATCATTTCATTTTTAAATAGAAATTCATTTTAACCAATTTATGTGTCTAAATTTCATTTAAAAGGATGAATCAGGTGGATCACCATCACAATTTATAAGGGACCATACACCTTATAAATTGAAAATGGGTGTAACGTCCCACTTATGGGAGCCACCCAGAGGCGCCCCATACCTCGTTGGTCACATGGACTCAAGCACATTTCCCCAAACACCAAAGGCTTCCAACTAGCAGCAAGGGCCTTGGGTGTGATAGTGGGGAAACTATGCCCTAATTGGCAGAGTACACAGTAGAAGAGAAATAAATAAACAAAAGCGGAAGTAGTAAACATCCATACAAGAGTAAAAAACAGAATACTAAAAGTGTAACAAAAGGAGCACATATATAAATGATGCATGATAAATATATGTCTAGGAAAGTATCCAAACAAGTCACAATGCTGAGTATAGTGCTAAACCAAACTACAAAAGAAAAACAGATGAGAAAATCCTCAGCATCGCAAGCCTCGGCTTGGTCCCATGCTATCCAGCTCCAATGCAGTCAAGTACCTAATGTCGAAGGGTGCTTGCCCTTGTCTATACCTGCAGAAATATAATCTGTTTGGGCCCAAAAGCATGTCCCAAATAGGGTGTGAGACTAAATCCCAGTAGGCAACCACCATAAGATCTGTGCCTAATAGTTAGTGAATATATGGCAGGTAAAATTTTAGAAAGTAGTAAACAAGGAAAGTACTCAACAGTAAACAATCCACATTTTCAAGAATTTAGTTCACAAATAGGTAATCAGCTACTCAAGAAAGTGGAAACAAATAGGTAACCCCCTGGGTAGTTCTCACAGCCTAATCCCTCTAGTTCAACAAACAAGCACTAGCAACCCTATGGGGGCACACACAGTTTCACCCCTCTGGTTTAGCAAAAGTATAGAGTCTCTGGGGAAACACTCACTGTCAATTCACCCCATAGTCTCGTGTCGTATTAAAGACGCTTTGGGGAAGCACTCAACATCTCATTCCCCCTGTGGCCCACATCGAGGAACTACAGACACTCTGAGGAAGTACTCAATGTCAATTCCCCCTATGGTCCCGCATCGTAATTTATAAGACTGTTTCGCGCGGAATCCGGGGATGACCTCCTGGACGGGAGATTCAAACGTTCCGATCGGTTTCTAACGGGTTTGTTCGTAGAACCGGAAACATCCAATGATTCCACATCCGTCTGGACCTACTTTCCAAAGGCAGGCGCTCATTATTTTGTGGACTAATGAGGCTTAGGAATTTGCATTGGTCGAGAGGATGGGAGGTCGGACTCATCACACCTTTTTGAGGGGAATTATTGTCTACTCCGGGACTCTCTTTATAGATTTAAGTTATGTTCGTGAATCCTTATTACATTACCAAGTATAAAATGAGCTTTCCTTTAGTTTTAACAATCAATGATTAAATATGCAAGAAATTTAGAGAATCTTTTATATGTATTCGAGGTTCTTCATCAATATAGAATCATCTATATTTGTTTAGAGATTCTTGGTCAATGGTATCCTTTAAAACATTTATATTAAAGTCTCTTGGTCATTTTGATGACCAGGCTGGTTTTAAAGCCACTCAGTGGGGCACTTGAAGTTTATCGTCATTCAGAAGGACATAGATTATTTCAAAGTTGGGATCGAACCCATAAATGGGCTACCTACGTATCCTTTGTTTTGGGAAAAGGAATCAGAACCCACGTAGTTCGAATTATGGAGTATGATGTTTATGATTGATGGCTCAAAGATGAATGTCATAATTACTTTTACACTCTAAGCTCACGTGAGTCATGCTCGGTGTGAGAAACAAGAGGTATTGGTAAAAATTTAGACAATTGTTCCATGAAAGATGCAATCATAAGAATTTGTTTGGGGCTTATGTATGGATGACTTCCCAGATAGATGAAGGTTTAGGATTTACTTTTAGGGAGAAAATCCATGAACAGGGTCCACAAAGTTATATGTGCTTCATGGAGATTTGAATACTCTAATCTTGGGGCTTACTCCTAAGGAGGATGCCCAAGTTAGGAGGGGACTTATGATTGGGTTTTATTCCTGAAAAGGAAACCCAAATCAAAGGTAATTTATGACTGGTTAAGAGAATTTTAAGGGGACTTGGGGCTTATTCCTGAAAAGGAAGCCCAAGGTTATGACTGAGTCTTATTCCTAAAAAAAGATACCCAGGTTAGGGATTAAGGTTTGGGGCTTACTCCTGAGGAGGATGCCCATATTTGAGGTTGGGGATTATTCTTAAGAAAGATGCCCAAGATTAGAGGACTTGATTGGGGCTTACTCCCGAGGAAGATGCCCAGATCAAAGGTTTTATAACTGGGGATTATTCCTGAAAAGGAGACCCAAGTTAGGATTTTCTCATCTTAAAGGATGAGGTTGAATGAATGAACTCCCCATATTTTAGTGACATAAGGATATTTAAATCACTAGACTTTGAGAGAGATTTCACAGAATTCCTTTCAGATAAGAAAGTCAAATCAAGAATTCATGCCATAAATGGTTTTGAAGAGTGTCTTCAAGACTGAATCTTAAAAAGGAAATGTGAAATGGCTGAAGAGGGGTAAAATGGGCAAGATGGGCACCCAAAAAGATAGGGGCGCGCAAGTCTTGAAAGGCGCGCAAGTCCTGCGGCGGCGCGCAAGTATTGGTCGCGCAAGTATACTTGCGCGACACATGGTGTACTTGCGCGATTTTCAATCAGAATTGAAATACTTGAGCGACTCTTGATAAAACCCTTTAGAATCCCCTTGAGGTTCTTCCAGAAAAGGGACGCGCAAGTTATATTGAAGGAATTAAGTCGGCGCGCAAGTGTTTGATAAGTTTCAACACTTAAGCCTTCCTTCTTCTCTTTAGATCTTCCGTTCTAGGTAAGAAATTACCTTAGAAGTGTTCCGGAAGCTTTGAGAAGAGACTTGGGCGTCGGGAGCTTCAATCCGAGTTTCTGAAAAAAGATCCTCTCGAATGGGGGGCCCACAGGGTCTATTTATAGGCAAAAGAAGACCCAGGGCGGTTACCGGGCGGTTACCAATTAGGTCGCGCAAGTCACCTGCGCGACCAAGGTAGCCGCGCAAGTATACTTTCGCGGCAGTGGTATCACTTGCGCGGTGGATTTGCTGTTGATTCTTTGTTCAGGCCTTTGTCGATTTTTGATGTTTTATTCAAAGGATGAATCACTTTCAGCTGAGATATTCCCTTTTTCCGATCTTTAGATTCTATGACGAAAGGAGCGTCAACAAAAGTCCCCCCTCAGAGTTGGATCCGGAGAGAAATGAGGATTTGACTCTGAGGAAATCGAATCCTTCCAAAGGAAAAGGGAGGGTGCGCAAGTCTTTCAGTGCGCAGAGGGCGGCGCGCAAGTCTGCGTCGCGCAGGCCTTAAGCGCTCTGGGTGTGGCGCGCAGGTAGGCTTCCTGGCCTATAAATACCCAGCCTCATCTCCGTTACATGCATCTGGATTTCCTGATTTCTCGAGCTCTCGCCGCGCAAGTCTTAGTCGCCGCGCAAGTCTTCTGTTTTCACTGTTTCTTCGCTGCCGCGCTACTCTCAAGGTAATATGGCTTGCGCGGAAATACTTGCGCGAAAAAAACTTGCGCGGAACATGTATTACTTGCGCGATATCTCCATACTTGCACGCCTTAATGCCTTGGCCATTTTTTCCAAATTCTTTCACAAATTTTATGAAAAAATAAACCCACTTAAGAGTTTAATTTATTCACCTCCTGTGCAGATTCAATGGCTCTTAGACCTGGATTAATTGATGAACTGGCTAGCAAGCGGATAGATGATATGATGAATATCATTGGCCCTGATTACTATACTGTCAAAGACAGTACTCTTCCAGATTTGGCTAAGTATCTGAAGAAATATCATCGCGACTTTCCTCACTGCACTTATCTACCTTTGTATGGTCATGGTCATCTGCAAGAAGTCATTATTCCAGAAGTAAAGAATTATCTTCCATTTTCTTGGTTTCAGAATTATACCAATTTTGCTTCAGCAAATATCTCAGGCGGAGGATTATTTCAAACTGCTGGAACAGTGGAGAAGGCTTATGTGATGCATCATAGCCCTTGCACACCAGATCTAAAAAAACATACACCTGAGCTTCAACCACATTTTCATCCTTCAATCTTCCGAAATGCTCAGATGGATCAATCCAAAGGCTGGAAGAAAAGTTGGGATTTCCGTCCTGGGGGAGGTGTGAAGCCAACTTGGATGTGGGTATACTGGGTGCGACAGACTTGCGCAGATTTTATTGAGGATCTGAAGAGAGCTGCAATATATGAGGCTGTTTGGGTTGGGCAAACATATATTTACAGACATGATAACTTCGTGCCAGAGATACTCAGCCACTGGAGCCCAGCGACTAATTCTTTCCATTTGACTCATGGAGAAGTAGGTATCAGTTTGTGGGATGTCCACAAGATTTCAGGAGCTCCAATCTTGGGTGATATGTATGATGAATTCATTCCTCCCAAGGTGACTTGGAATGATCCAGAGAAGACTCCTGCTTTGGCTCGAGAATTATTTAAAATCTTTCACAGGCTCAAGAGTTCAGAGACCTCATTAACTCATTTTAGAAAAGATATTCATCCGGAAGAATGGATGAATGTGTTTCTTACTAAGAAGAAAGGGATGGAGCCAAAAGAAAAAGGATCCAAGAAAAAGAAATCCAAGGATACCCGGCCCAGACGTCCTACCACTTGTCCAAAACCTGAGAAGAGAGGAGCTCCTGGAACATTCTGGCCAACTATAGAAGTAGGAGAGTTTGAAAAATGGGGCTATGAAGTGAATCAAAGAATTCCAAAGAAAACTCGTCTGGCGGGTTTCTTGGCAATGTGGCTCAGTGTTTATCTCTTGCCGGTCAGGGATTCGAAGGGAGGCGTTAGGCCAGGGACCTTCGTCATTGCGGCCAAGTTGGCTGAGGGAAAAATGGTTGGGTTAGCTACCCCCATTTTAGCAAAGATTCACAGGAGTTTACTTCACGTCTTCCAGGGTAAATCTCCTTTAAGAATAGTGGGACCATTCCAGGTTTTGTGGGGATGGATCGCCACTCACTTCAGGACTTATAATGTACAGAATGGATTACAAATTCCAGGAAGCTCTTTCAGACCATCAGTGCAAGCATTCTCTGGAATTGCTCCATTAGATGTTAATGGTTATGACATGAAAGTAAGACTAAGCATGTATAAGGAATTTAACTTCTTTCCTTATGGAAGTCCGCCATCTGGGCGGTTTGTTGATGATGGGAAAGCCCATTTGGATTTGAGGGCATACATGCTAGCTTGCAGGGATGGCGTGTTAGTAGCCAGGATTGATGGAGAAATCATATGCGAGGCCTATGCTCCATATAGATTTGCACACCAATTCAAATGTTTGCAACAGATTGTTGTATCCCCTCCAGTACATGTTAGGTTAGAGCAACATCCGATGGTTGCTCGACAACTATGGTTGCTGACATCAAGAGAGAAGACTGGGGCAGTATTTGATCTACCAGTTGAAAAAGCGGCACATTATCTAACTACATTTTATGACGAACACTGGATAGCATCATACCCTAAAGGGATATTGAATCACCCAGTATATCAAGTGGGAAAGAGGAAGAGGACTGTAGAGAAAGAAACTCTTCCTCATGAAGGTGACGCTTCTCCACCTGAAATAGGTTCAACAGACTCCTCTTCTAGAACTGATTCATCGGATTATCACGATGGGGATGATGAGGCACAACCGGCAGCAAAGCGGTTTCGTGCACGATATAATCCTCCAGCCAGAGTTAAAAGACCCACTCCATCAGCTCCTGGTGAGTTATTTGATTGTAATAACTTCAATCACTGCTACTTTATAAAGTAATAAGTCTTACTTTCTTATTCTATATCTGTAGTTGCAGGAGTCGGGAAGAAATTAAAATAAAAAATTGTAGGACCTTCCTCACAGCCTTTATATCTAAGACCAGAGGCTGTTCAGCTATGGCAGAGCTTATACTGTGATACTGAGACCGCCTGGCTGGATTTGTGTGAGGGACTACAACTTCCTGGAATAGGATATCTTCTAGCTTCTAAAGACCTTCAATACGGAGATAACCCCAATGAAGTGCGATCTTACATCAGAGAGCTGGAAATGCTCATATATGCCACTGATAATTCGGTTCCTATCACCAGGCGGGTGAAGGAAATGATTGATCGTGGCACCACTGAGGGGGCTGGTGGTTCTGGAGATGAGGAATGGAAAGAGTACGTGGCTCCTGAAGATGTAAGTTTTCTTTCCTTATTTTCTTTGCAACTTGATTTTAGTTGAAGCTTTGTTTACTTAAGGAAGTTATTTTCTTCATCTTGCAGCTTGCAAAGAAAGGAACCGGGGTTCCTTCGCCACAATATAGCCCTGGTGGTACTGCTATCGGGGCTGCTGCTGATTCTCCTCGCGAACCAGGCGAGATATCTCCAGGACAGTAGGCCATGAATGAGGCACTAGACATTGCCTTTCATTCTCCAATCCAAGTGCCAATAAGGGAGACTACTGATACTCAGAAAAAACAAAAGAAGCCAAGGCAACGAAGGAGGAAATCCATAGCTAAACGTTTCATTAGCAATGGTAAGTCCTTTGAACAATCATGATTTTATACCCATAATCATATGGTTACTCATATTTCTGAGGATTGCAGGGGCCTCTTCAATTTCCCCTTTGAGGGAAGGGACTGATCCTTCTTCAAAGGTCGTGGAGGGTGCTGTAGAACAATCACAGACTCAGGCTGACTTGGTTGCTCCTGGAGAAGAGCTACCATCCATTCCCAGTATCCCTCCTATCACTGAAGATGCTGTCCAGGGCCAGGGGTTGCAGGACATAAGTCGGCAAGAAGACGTAGCAAATGCTCCCACTGGTGAGACTAATCAAGATTCTGAAGTATCATTGGATGAAATTATGAATCAAGGAATGACTTTTGAAGAATTTTATGATCATGCTAAGTTGTCATATGATTTAGAAGACCTTGGGCGTGAGTGTTACCCTTCGCCCAAATTTTTTCTTTTAAAAAATATACTTCTAACCATGATGTAAAATAATATGCAGTTTCTTCCGTAGAAGCCGCTGAACTGTCAATGCCCGAAGAGGGTGTGGACACTGATGTCAACCCTATCATTGCAGAAACATTAGCTCAAGTAGAGCTAAATCCAATAAACTCTCCTGAGACTCATCTTGAAAATCCTGTTGATACTGGGAAAAATAGGGAGAAGTCTTCTCAGGTTGCTGAACCACCATTGGGTAATGGATAACAATATTTGTGATTGTACTTTATTCGCAAGACAATCCATTCTTTTGTTATCCTTTGAAGCTGACTAAACCTTTCAATTAATCATGCAGGACCATCAACTGCAATAATTAGATCCGAAGATGAGGCCTCAGCCTCTGCCCCAACGGGAATTGAAAGTGAAGAAGCACAAGTCAGGGGGGAAAGAGCAGGACAAGGCACCTCCCTAAGTGCGCTAATTCCAGATTACATACTCCCTTCTGACGATGATATTGAATCAGATCCAGATATGCTTAAAGCATTCAGCTTTTCACGACGTAAGGCATGGAATAACATATGGAACATCATATCGGGGGTGCCTTTAGAAGAGCTACCATAAAAAATTTCCCGATTGTCATCCCAATTTGTTATAATGGGACTTGGTGGTTTTGGGTATGAAAAGATCCATGCTGCGGTGAAACAGATCATTTTCAGGAGGGAGCAAATGCAGACAAGTCGCGAAGATTTGACCAGAGTGAAATTGTCAGTCAACATAGGCGAATTTGAGGCTGCGATATCCCAGGATGAAGATGATTATGTTGTCAAGATGAAGGATCTGAAGCAAAAAATCAAAGAAAAGGTCGTCCAGCAAGTGCAACTCCAGCAACAGTTAGATGCTGTTACTGGGGAACTTGATCAGCTTAATAAATCATTGGATGAAACTCATATGAATGGCATGAAAGCCATTGCAGATGCTAAGAAGGCACTTCAGCAAGCTGAAAAGAGTGAAGCTGGTCAAGTGCACAAGCTTCAAGTAACTGTTGATAAGGCTCAGGATGCTATACATCAAATGAAGACTTATGTTGACAATCTTCTGTAATTCTTGAAAAAGAGAAGAGATTCCAGTCTGTGGATGTTCTTCTAACTCTTGTGTATCAATGAAAAACACTTTTGTCTTCAATCATTTGTACTTGCATTCTTCCATTACCTAAATCATACAAAAAAATGTATATTTAGTGAGCTGGAACTTGACTTTTATTCAGAGTTCCTTTGTCTTTTGTGTGGGCAGTTTAAAGTCATGCACGCCGGACATAAAGGGGCTAATGTTTAAGGTCGAAATAGCTTTGACCGAAAATGGATTAAAAAAATGGATTCAATTCCTTGACAATTTATCTGAAAACATATTACCATACTCAAGTATGAGGGAAAAAATGTAAACTATGGCTTAAGAATATTTGAATCTGAGGAATGATATGAAAAAGAGCTAAAAGACATTAGAAGAAGTAGTTTCCAAGAATGAAGTTACTATTATTTAACAAAACCCGTTAGGGGGTTGAAATATGCAGGGCCACCTATGGTCATTGGCTGCATAGTCAAATAAAATAGCATCTTTTGGCTGACAAGTCTGTTATGTGGACTGTTTATGCAAGGCCACCTATGGGCACGTGCTGCATAGTCAGGCAAAAGAACTCCCAGAGATTTACTTTCCTAGTGCTAAAAGCTAGTGAAAGTTTATGGAGATTCAAATTTTCTAAAGCATAGAGTTTTTTGTATGGAAAGAGGTACTTGAATATGGAGAAGATATTTCCAAACAAGAATATCGAAGAACTGGATGAATATCACTCCTACGAAGGTCTGACCCAAACGTAGGGAAGAAGAATAAACCATAGACTTGAATACTTTCAGATCATGAAAAAGGATATGGGACAAATATGTTAAGGATGGCTATTTTTGCGGATCCCTACATACTGTCGTTTAATACAAATAAGGACAAAAGAGGCATTCTTCCCAAGAATGAAGTTACAATTATTTAACAAAACCCGTTAGGGGGTTGAAATATACAGGGCCACCTATGGGCATTGGCTGCATAGTCAAATAAAATAGCATCTTTTGGCTGACAAGTCTGTTATGTGGACTGTTTATGCAAGGCCACCTATGGGCACGTGCTGCATAGTCAGGCAAAAGAATTCTCAGAATTTTGACATTTTTGTGACTAGAAGTCATGAAAAGGGTTATGAAGATCTGAAAATATTTAAGGTTAGGATTATAATACATAAAGATGGGTATTGTCCAATGTATATAGAGATACATAGGTCAATGAAAACCATATTCATGTTGTGGATGGGTCCTAAATTGAAATTTTGGACTTCACTACGTATCTCATAAGAATGAGAATCAAGCCATACGTAGTTCTTGAAATGTAGTTTAACGTCATGCAGGACGAAAGTATGAGTGATCTTTAGTTTAAGGTCATAGATTTCGGACCATAATAATGAATACACAGTGTGTGTTTTCATGAAGAATTTTCAGCCAAGGGACTGAAAGTGAAATTTGGGGTTAGGCCCAAAAGACTTGGGACTGGATTCGAGGGACACTCGAATGTTCCTACGTATCCCATAAGGATGGGAATCAAGTCCACGTAGTTCTAGAACTACCCTTTGTACAAATTTGGTTCGTACATGTGAAGGGTGAAAGGGGATTTTAGTGCAATGATGGTTTTAACCTAAGATAAAAAGTTTAGGCATTACCATGTATGTACGTAGTTTTTTTGAAAATGAAAACCATGATTGAAAAAGAATCAATGTTAATAATGGTTCCTTCTCAAATGAGGAAATCAAAAAAAAAATTGTAGTTTATTGTCGTACCGGACAAAAGTGTTGTATAGTTTAACGTCATATAACAAGGACGAAAGTGAATCAATGTAAAGATATTGATTCCAGGGGTGGTTTCACAAATCATCATCATATGAGATGGTGGTGAACCGATGTGAAGAGATTGTTTTTGGGATTGAACCTTGGGAGGTTGCCTACATACCCAGCCTGGAGGGCAAGGATCAAAGTCCGTGTAGTTCAATTAAAGAATGAATCAATGATCAAGTTATTCTTGGGTACAATGATCTAATAAAAAATGTTGTTGGGACTTACACATGGTTAGTGGCCCAAAGGGAGTTTTATGGTTGATGTTCGCTCTAAGCTCACGTGAGTCATACTCGGTGTGAGAAACAAGAGGTAATAACAACCTTAACGATGCACAGTTTAATGTCATGTAGGACATAAAAAAAAGGGACTATGCAGTTTAAAGTCTTGCAGTTAGGACTATTGGTGCTGCACAGTTTAGTGTCATGTAGCAGGGACAAAATAACAATTTAATGTTATGTAGGACACATCAAGGACTTTCTGTACAGTTTAGCGTCATGTAGTTAGGACAATGGGGACAATATAGTTTAACGTCATATTGGACGAAAAGGGGGACTGTGCAGTTTAATGTCATGCAGTAAGGACAAAAGAGTGTACCATTTTAACGTCATGTCGGACGAAAGTGCGAATAGTTTAAGGTCATATGCATGGACCGTGGATGGTGCAGTTTAATGTCATGTTGGACATTTGATGATTATATAGTTTTAACGTCTTTCCGGATGTGAGGGACTTTTATACAGTTTAGCGTCATGTAGTTAGGACGTCACAGTTTAACGTCTTGCTGGACATAAGGGATTTGCAAATAGTTTATGGTCATATACATGGACCAGGGATGATGTAGTTTAAGGTCATGCTGGACGGTTTAGGGAACTTTTTCACAGTTTAATGTCATGTGGGACGAAGTTGCAGTTTAAGTTCATACTGGACCATTACTGTATGAACCAAATGTAAGAGTCTTGGTTCTGGGAACAATATTTTGTGTTTATACAAAATACTTCTTCAGAAATCTGGCATTAGTTGGAGTCGTGATGTGTTCTCCATCCATTGAGATCAGAGAATACGCTCCATTGGAGTAGACCTTATGTATTGAATAAGGTCCATCCCATTTTGGTTCAAGCTTGGGAGGCTTCTTTCCTGGTATCATTGGTGTTCTAAGAACCAATACCAATTCTCCCTGAATGAATGAACGAAGACAAACTTTTTTGTTAAAAGCTCGTGCTATCCGATTCTGATAGATTTCCAAGTGGTGCAAAGTGCACAATCTCTTCTCATCTCACTGTTCCAATTCATTCAACCGTTTTTGGGATTGCTCATCTGTTGATAACTGATCACAAATGGATATTCTGAGTGAGGGCAATTGAACTTCAATTGGCAAGACTGCTTCTGTTCCATGTACCAATGAATATGGAGTAGACCGCGTTGCATTGCGAGTGGTAGTCCGATAAGCCCATAAAGCATGATAGAGTTTATCAGGCCATGACCTCTTATCTTTATCTACCATCTTTTGTAGTATATTTGAAAGAGTCTTGTTGAAGGCCTCTATCTGGCCATTAGCCGCTGCATGATATCGAGATGAATGGTTGGACTTAATGTTGTATTCTTGATACAATTTCTTTACCTCAGAAGAACAGAAGTTGGTGCCGTTTTCCGTTAATATGGTATGAGGGACACCAAATCTAGTAATGATGTTAGGCTTGATGAAGCTAACAATGCATTTAGAACTGACTTCTTTGAGAGGTACTGCCTCTGCCCATTTGGAAAAGAAATCAGTAGCAGTAAGAATGTACTTAAACTGCTTGGCCGTAGCTGAAGGGTAAGGTCCCACCACATCCATTCCCCATGTGGAAAATGGCCATGAGTATTTAGTTGTATGAAGCAACTCTGGAGGTTGATGAATGAAGTTGGCATATACTTGGCATTAATGACACTTCTTTGTGAAATTAACACAATCTTGTATCATTGAAGGCCAGAAGTATCCAAGCCTTCGAATTTGATCAGACAATCTATGTCCAGACTGGTGGGCACCACAGACTCCTGCATGAACTTCTTTTATGACAGCCATTGTCTCTTCAACATCAATACATCTGAAGAGAACTTCATCAAAACCACGTTTGTAGAGAATTTTCTCGAGGTGGTTTGGACCATCATAAAGAGTAAAATTGACCACACGTCGCTGAATTTGTTCTTTCTCAGCTCTATCAGGTGGAAGTGTTCCATTTTGAAGGTATTTCTTGATAGGTGACATCCATCCTGTAGTATGACCATACGGTTCAGGAATGGGACTAATTTCATTAATTTCCTCTGTTCTGACTTGAACATAAGGTGAAATTGCACGACGGTGGGCAATACCGATGGTTGTCTCGTCCCGATTTGGATCTGCTAAAGCTGTGGCTATATTAGCCAGTGCATCAGCTTGAGCATTTTGTGATCTTGGGACATAAGAAAATGTCGGTTCTGAAGGGAATTCCGACATTAACTCTCTGACGTAATCATACAAAGGGATTAATTCTTCTTTTCTGATGGAATAATCCCCATTGACTTGTTTTATTACCAGGTCTGAATCACCTTTCACCTTTAAGTGATTCACTTGTGCTTGAAGTGCTAACTCCAAGCCTGCAATGAGAGCTTGGTATTCAGCTTCATTATTGGTACCACCTTCCCACAACAAAAAGGAATAAGGTAACACTGCCTTATCTGGAGAAATGAGCACAATTCCTAAACCAACTTTGTTGAATTTAGGATTTTCCATTTTCTTCGATGTTGGACTTCTAGAAGCACCATCAAAATACATTTCCCATGTTTGAGGACTCTCTTGAATAGAAAAAACTTCCTCATCAGGGAGTTCGATATCTGAATACGTGTCTTCCACTGAAGGGTGTTCAGCCAGGAAATCAGCCAGAGCTTGGCCCTTAATTGCCTTTTGAGACACATACTGGATGTCGAACTGCTGTAGAATAACCGCCCACCTTGCCAGACGTCCTGTAAGCATTGGATGACTAAGGATGAATTTGAGTGGATTATTATGAGATACCAATTGGACCTCGTGATGTTGCAGGTAGTGTCTCAGTTTATGAACTACAAAGATTAATTCTAGGCAGCACTTTTCAATACTCGAATACCGGGTTTCTTCTTCAAGCATAGTTCTACTGAGATAGTAGAGACTATTTTCATTCCCAGCATCATTCTTTTGAGCGAGAAAGGCACCCAATGATCGCTCTAAAGCTGTCACATAGAGGATAAGAGGCCTACCCTCAACAGGTGGCATGAGTACTGGTGGACTCAAGAGGTATTTCTTGAGATACTCAAATGCTTCTTGACATTCTTTAGTCCACTGGTAAGTGACTCCTTTCTTCAATAATTTGGTAAAGGGTAAACTTTTTCCTGCCAAATTGGCGATGAAACACCGAATATAGGCTAAGTGTCCTTGAAGTCTTCTTAATTCTTTCAAATTTTGAGGAGGTGACATACCAAGGATTGATTTGGTCTTCTCAGGATCGACTTCAATACCACGATGGCGTACAACAAAGCCGAGGAATTTTCCTGAGGTTACCCCAAAAGCACATTTTAAGGGGTTCATCTTCAAATTATGTTGTCGAAGCTTGTGGAATATGACTTCCAAATCAGCCAAGTGATCAAAACGTTGTTTGGATTTAACCACCAAATCATCTACATAGCATTCAAAAATTTCCCTAGAAAAGGTTTGAAGATACGATGCATGGCGCGATGATATGTTGCACCTGCATTCTTTAAACCAAAGGGCATCACCCGGTAACAAAACACACCTTGAGGAGATCTGAAGGCTGTATATTCCTCATCTTCTGGGGCCATTCGGATCTGATTATATCCAGAATATCCATCCATGAAAGAAAGTACTTCATAGCCAGCCGTCGCATCAATTAAGAGTTCTATAATCGGAACTGGAAAATCATCTTTGGGACAATACCGATTAAGATCTCTGAAATCGATGCAAACCCTAACTTGTCCGTTCTTTTTCTTTACAGGGACAATATTAGAAAACCACTTGGGATATTGAACTTCTCTAACGAAGTTAGCTTTGATAAGCTTATCCACTTCAGCCTCGATTTTGGAAGCATAGGTTGGGTGTGTTCTTCTCGCGGCTTGCTTGAATCCTCGATGTTCTTTTGGAAAACCCAAATGATGGGTGGCAACATCAGGATCAAGGCCAGGCATCTCTGTATAATTCCAAGCAAAAATATCTTTATTTTGCTTTAGAAAAGAAATATACATCTCTTGATCTTCAAGGGTCATGGCCGCACTAATTAAAGTGGGGCGTGGATCTTTTTCTGTACCCAGATTTACTTCTCTGAGTTCATCCACAGTGGTAGAGATACCCTCTTCAAATGCTGGAGGAGCATCTCTAAGATCTTCCTCTTCCTCTTCATCATGTGTTATTTCTTCCGTTTCTACTTGCAAAGTAGATGAAAAAATGAAATTCTCATGACCATAAGAGATGTCAAAATTTTCACATTTTGAAGAAGAAGCTTCCATTTCCGACCCTATTGATGATAAAGGGTCTTCTTTGGGAATTAAAGAGGATATGATGGATTGAGAATCGACATCAATATTCACCTCTGGTGTTGCTATAACTTCTTCTGGCCTGATTAGCGAAGTATAGACTTGTTGGATTTCAGCAGATGAAATGAAAACGTCACCACTTATGCTTTCATCACTGCTTGGTAAGTTACCAATCTCTCCCATGTTGTCTGGCTCGATTGCCGTAATTGACATTATGGATCTTTCCATAAGAGTATTTTGATTTGGGCTTATTTTGTCAATTTGACTGATAGGTAACACATAATCTGTACTCACATGTGGAGATGGATTTATTGGAATTTTTTCCAAACCATATGGAGCATTAACTTTGGTAATTTCCTTCATTGTAGATTTTTCTCTTCCCTTCATGTGATAAAATTCCGCCTCAATGTATTGAGACTCACATGTCTTGAATGGGGCCTTATCACCATACAATGTTCCAACTTGACCATCGAAACAGTATTTGAGACATTGATGGTATGATGACGGAATAGCTGCACGCTGATGTAGCCAGGGTCTTCCAAGAAATATATTGAAAGCTGAGTCCTGATCAACAATCATAAAATCCGAATTGGAAACAAGATCTCCAAACTGAGTTCTGAGTGTAACTTCTCCCAGTGGTTCTTGTTCATTTTTATCATATCCTTGCAACATCATGGTAGAAGGAGATAAATCAGATTCCGTGAGGCCCAATCGACGAAGTGTACGAATGGTCATGAGGTTGACTCCTGAACCATTGTCAATAAAATCTCTTCGAACATCTATACCATTGACTTTTCCAGATAAGTACAAAGGTTTTATGTGCCCATGAACAACATCATATTCATCTTTATCAGTAAAAGATATCACTGCATGACATTGTGCAGGATTATTCTCTATGTGATAAATTTCAGCTGCAGCAATTTCAGCTTCAAACTCCTGAGGACTTGACAAAGCTTCGATGAGTGCTTCCCGAAGATCTCTTGATAGATTCAAAGCATCCAAAATTGATAATTTGGCTGGTACTTGGGCCAAGTGTTTCAATATATCATACTTTTGATCTAGAGGCCTGTGTTTCCCAATAAGAATATGCAGTTTAGCAGGTACCTTGGAAGTAGATGATTTGGAAGCTGATGCATCTTGTATTGAAGTTGGAAACATCTTTGGTTTTGGAAAATTAGACTGATTAGATCCATTTACTTGCTGAGATAAAGAAGATGGAACATTTAATCGATCTTCCAAAATAACTGTGCCGAAGCTGAGTTGGCCATTGGCAGAAGAACTTGCTTGTTCTTTTTGAGCTCGCCGAAGGGCTCTACCACGAGTTTCTGCTGCGTATACAGTGCTAGCAGGGGTAGAATTAGAGTAGTGGCTTCAGAAAGATCCACGTCTTCCCCTATATCCTGAACCTCTAGAACTTCCTCGGGTTCCCTTATTTGATACAGGGAATTCAGGCTCATCAAGACTGAAATATGAATCTGTTAATTGAATCATATTAACAGAACCAAAGATTAACTCTTCGTCTGATAAAGACTCTGCCTGGTTAGCCTGTTTAGGCTGTTCCGTTTGGTGGGACGGTGCCCGTTGCTTTGAAGTAGATGGCATGAAATCTGCCAGAGTCAAAGACAATTTAGGCTTTGATGCATACTCATCTTGTCCTGATTCCTCTTTCTTCTTTGAATTGTGCTGCCCTTTTGAAGATTTGTCCTTTGATGGAGGCTTTACTGCAGCTTTTGTAGGAGACACAATTGGCTTCTTCAATTGTGTTCGCAAAATGGAATGGGTCTGATTGATTGTCTTTCTGACCATCCAATCATCATATTTTTTCGCAGTTTTTCTTTTGACTTCCTGCCACTCGCCTCCTTCTTCTGGATCTGTAGCGGTAATACACGCTACATGAGCTGAAGAACCCTTCAATTTGACTTGTCCCAAGTCGACCATCTTTTGCAGGAGGTCTTTAAAGACAAAACACTCCTGGATGGGATGCCCCAACATTTGATGAAAGGGACAATAATTGGGACGGTCTTCATCTCCTTCCTTGTTTGGCCTCTTGGGCACTGGTAATTGAACCAAATTATTTTCCAGAGCTGAAATGAAGTAACCAGGAACTTGCTCACTTCGGAAAGAGTATGTTTTACTCTTCATATCCTCAAATTGTTTTCGTCGTTGATCTTTTTGATCATTTGGACGAAATAGCCTTTGTTGTTGGCGTTCAGGAGGTGGAGCTCTTCGAGAAGATGAAGGTTTTGAAGTAGAAATAGGTACAGGTGCCTGTTTAAGCATAACTGTAGCAGTTTCTGCTTTACCCATTCTTCTTCCTGGAGCTGATGGAATTACACGAGATTTAACCTTAGCCTGTATAAGGGAATCTTCAATCTGTTGAGTGATTGAAGTAAGGTCTCGAAACCCTCCTGTGTATTTCACAGGGATCAATGGCGTGCGTAATTCGTCACGCAAATTTGCCACACAGATTGGCAATAATTCCTCCCGAGGGAGTGATAAACTCAAGGAATACGTTAATCCCTTCCAACGAGCAATGAAATCAGAGACTCTTTCATTCTCCCTTTGCTTGCAGTTTGTAAGATCGAAAACTGTCATTTTTGGCAAAGTTGAGCTAAACTGAAGAAGGAATTTTTGACGAAGATCCTCCCATCCGATGACTGACCGGGATTTCAAGCTTGTATACCAGACAAAAGCTGGTCCTTGCAAGGTTCGCACGAAGCATCTGAGTTTCACTGCTTCTTGCTGCTCTGGAGTTCCCATCATAGGATCACAACAAGATACGTAATGCGTCAGGTGTTGTTCAGGGTCGCCTGATCCATTGAAAGTAGGGAAAATAGGGTTTCCAAAACTGGATGGAGGAGAAATTGAATCTACCCATTCAGGGTAAACTTTCTTTTCAGGTTGAACTTGCGCCCGTTTCCCTTCCATAGTTTCTAACCGAGCTGTTAATGACTCAATAGTAGTTATTAACTTTTGAGAAATGTCAGGTTGAACTTGGTTTTGGGTAGGTGCAATGAATGGATCTTGGACAGACGTGGTGGTTAGTGCTGCAACTGATGGTAGTGCTACCAACCGTTGTTGCGTTTGACTCGTAGGATTAGACCTTTGTGGGTGTACTGACAAAGGAGGATATTCTTGATCCATATCAGTAGTTACAACAAATTCCTTCGGCTGTCGGACTTCAGCATTCTTAAGAAGAAGACTATTCTGAAGTAGTTCTGCATTCAACCTTCTTAATTCTTTCATTTCTTCCTCCTGTTGTGCAAACCTTTGCTCTAATGAGAGCGATTGACCTCCTTCAGAGGAAGGGTGAGAAGTAACCTGATTCTTACCTTTACCCTTATTGGATCCTTTTCGGAGAGGGGGAAGTGGGTTACTTGAAGGAATACCCAGATTTTGGGTAAGCCTTTGATTACGTGTGCGCACACCTTCTTCATTTAGGTCTGTGTGCGCGACTTCTTGAGCAGGAACCTCTTCGTCTGATCCCTCTGATTGAGCCTCATCTGGTGAATCAGCAGCAACGACATTGATGACATTAATGGATGCATATTGCATGGAATCCTTTCTATCAGCATTTCTGTGATATTGTCTCCTTCTATGTCCATGATGAGACATGGCATTCCGTTGACTTGATCCCTCAGGAATTTCTTGGAGAACCGTCACTTGGAGAGAATCTCCTGACATCTTGGCTCTTCATTCCTCTTGAGGCTTATTCCCTAATCGAGAGAATACTGACTTTATCTGAGGGAGGGATTGAAGATTTGAAAAAGTCCCCAGTCCGGTGGACTGGGGGTGTTCCTGTTGCTTCCGCTCAACTCCTCGAATCCCATTCGTTGATTCTAAGGGTTGGGTTAGAGAAGTCCCCAGTCTGGCAAGCTGGGGTGTCTCTTGACATGCTATGTCTGAGATCTTTTTGAAATCTCTCTTGATCTTGCGAATCTTAGTTCGGAAATTAGCTGGATGCATTAACCTGTATCCACTTTTATCACCTGGTTCAACAGACCATTGGATGATTTCCGAAACTTCTGTCATTTGATGACGTGTTTGCTCCAGACGAGAGGCTTGTGCAATATTCTCGCCTGCTTGATGTAGGAGCAATTCAACAACCTGTTCTCTATATACTTGATTTTGAGAGGAACTAGTTGAAGCTTGATCTCGAGCAAGATTTTGATTATGAACAAAGCCCATTGACTGTGGCCGGCCATGGGCAATAACATTGCATGAGACCATTTTCGGCGGGCTTTGCTGACCGGAAAGAACTGTGAAATGTAGTGCTCCGTGAACACCCCATCATCTGATATGAACATTAGATGGAGCATTGGAAATTAACTGACGCAATCTTCTTAGTGCGCCAAGGCATGAACGTTGAAGGGTTCTCTGTTGCTTTTCAGCCTTCGGATACCGAGAGACTGATAGAGATGCCAAATCAATCTGGTGTTGTAACCCTTCTATTATCTTAAGATGATTTTCATATTCATCGTAAGATAATACCTTCTTCTTTAATTGAAAAAGAGTTTTCCATATGTTGAGACGAATATCATGGATTCCATCATCCGTCAACATCTTTGGAATGTCGTACTGGGAATCAGCCAAAGGCCAAAACATGATTGGTACTTCACCTTTTGCTAGTTTTTTCCTCATGTTCAGCATTTCCTCTTTATCATTAAATGAAGATTCTTCTACCTGTTTGGACCAGAGTTGGTGTTTCCTTGTTGCTTCATCGGATTCAACAAGATTGGTAGAGAAATCACTATTCATGCTGGAAGATGAATGACCCAGGGATGGTTCGGAGAATAACCTGAACCCCAGGCTATCTTCTGATGGAGAAAGAGTTTCACCTGCCGATAGTAAATCATTATACATGACTGGTTTTACGTTTGCAAGTGCCTCGAGATAGGAGGGATTTCTCGTCACTACATTGCCTTCTGAAGAATTTTCGAGACAACGTGAATCACTACTGCGGAGAGGAATTTCGCAGCGAAGTTCATCACCATGAGGAGGACCGTCATGATGGGTTACAGCAAAAGATGAAATCTCTTGCTCCTTGGCCTTCTGACCACACAGAGGGTTCCTGTGGCTCTCGTCTGAAGAAGAAACTTCAAGATTGACCGAATTTTCATGAAGCAAGTCTTCATGAGGAAGTGTCTGTTGAAGACCTTCAGAATTAATGTTCCTGTTATTGGTAAATGAGGGAGTAGAATCTTGAATTCCGACAGATAAATATCTGAGGGCTTCAAGAACTCCAGCATCGAGCAAGGCTTGGTTACAGATTGGCCTTTGATCTCCTGACTGTGCTGAGCAGATCTTTTTCTTAGATGCCTTCTTATTCGCTTTAGAAACCACTTGATGACGAAAGTGATTGCTCTGAGCAGGTGTATGTGCCTGATCAGGAAAGATGGTCAGGTTAGGCTGGCGATCTCCACTCAAATCAGGTGTATGTGCCTGACTTGGTTGTCCGTATGATATGGGGGTGTATGCCCCATAAACCTCTTGGACTGGAACAGATGTGTGTGTCTGTTCCGGAGTGAATCGTTGATGTGTCACTCCATTGCTAGGGATAGATTTATGTGTCTGTCCCTGAGATGATGCTGAAGCTGTTATGATATCCTGGCAAGCATCCAGAATATGAGCAGGAATTTGCTTCTGCTCTTTCACCATTGACAAAATATGTTTGGTGACTTCAGCCGCCGGAACAGGGATATACGTCCATTCCGGGCTTGGAGTAGGTGTATGTGCCTGCTCCTGTCCTCCTTTTCCTGTCAGTGAATCCTGACAGTACTCAAGTGTGGAGGCAGAGAGTTGAGTCTGCCCCCTGTTTGTCATCGGGACTTTCCGACTGGCTTCTCCGGGTGCTACCAAGCGAGACTGTTGGTAGACCTGATTAGTATTAGCAGGTGTATGTGCCTGCTGATTACACTTCGCCAAACGCGGTTGATGAGATCCATCATATGTAGTCAGACGAGCCTGCTGACTAACTGATGATGTATAAGCAGGTGTATGCTCCTGCCTATGGTACTCCACCAGAATTGCCTGGCGGGATCGGCTTGATGCTGTCAGACGAGTCTGCTGGACAGCTGAATTAAAACGGGCAGGTGTGTATGCCTGCTCGTTGTTTGCCACCAAGTTAGGTTGGTGGACTTCTCCGGAGATGGCAGGGATGACAACCTGCCTATTGTTAACCGAATTCTGTCTCTGGCGGTTCATCTTGCCTGCTCGGGTTCGAGGAACCTGAGCTGAATGCCTGGAGTCGGTACCCTCATCATGTTGAGGGCGCACTACCGCACGAGTCTGGCGGCGATTGTTGATGGGAGCCCTCGGGAAGGACTCCTGTCTTTTTGAATTAAGGCCCCGAGGGACCTACTCATTCACTTCCTCGGAGTAAGGGAGTGAATGGAAATTGCGTTCCGGGGATAATGACCCGAAACGGTTGGAGACGGTAGTCAGCACCGCCTGCTTCTTGATTGCTGGCCGCCGTTGTCCGGACGACCAGGTAGAGTTGTTAACTTGGAGGGCTTGACGAGCGGCCTCCAGAGTTGGGATAGTACCGCTGCGACGGTACTCCTTAACCAGTGCATTAGAAACACAGCATTGAATACGCTGAGTTGGTGATGTCATCCTCAGAGCGGATGACGTTCCAGCAGGAGTAGCAGCATTGGTTTTTACAGCAGCAGACCTCACAGTAGAGGTGTTCACAGCAGCAGTATTCACATGGGTGAATTTAAGGAAAGCCATTTCTGCAGAAGATCTTGAGAAAAGAGTGCCTATTCCATGTAACAGACATAATCAAGATGAATCCGGCTACTGCATCTTTTGGATGATCATATGTCAATGATTGCCTTGTTGGCCCAAGGGGCCTAACAGATAAGAAGAACATCACTTTAACTTGGTTAAGGATTCACGTCGGGTTCACCATATTTGTTTCGCGCGGAATCCGGGGATGACCTCCTGGACGGGAGATTCAAACGTTCCGATCGGTTTCTAACGGGTTTGTTCGTAGAACCGGAAACATCCAATGATTCCACATCCGTCTGGACCTACTTTCCAAAGGCAGGCGCTCATTAGTTTGTGGACTAATGAGGCTTAGGAATTTGCATTGGTCGAGAGGATGTGAGGTCGGACTCATCACACCTTTTTGAGGGGAATTATTGTCTACTCCGGGACTCTCTTTATAGATTTAAGTTAAGTTTGTGAATCCTTATTACATTACCAAGTATAAAATGAGCTTTCCTTTAGTTTTAACAATCAATGATTAAATATGCAAGAAATTTAGAGAATCTTTTATATGTATTCGAGGTTCTTAATCAATATAGAATCATCTATATTTGTTTAGAGATTCTTGGTCAATGGTATCCTTCAAAACATTTATATAAAATTCTCTTGGTCATTTTGATGACCAGGCTGGTTTTAAAGCCACTCAGTGGGGCACTTGAAGTTTATCGTCATTCAGAAGGACATAGATTATTTCAAAGTTGGGATCGAACCCATAAATGGGCTACCTACGTATCCTTTGTTTTGGGAAAAGGAATCATAACCCACGTAGTTCGAATTATGGAGTATGATGTTTATGATTGATGGCTCAAAGATGAATGTCATAATTAATTTTACACTCTAAGCTCACGTGAGTCATGCTCGGTGTGAGAAACAAGAGGTATTGGTAAAAATTTAGACAATTGTGCCATGAAAGATGCAATCATAAGAATTTCTTTGGGGCTTATGTATGGATGACTGCCCAGATAGATGAAGGTTTAGGATTTACTTTTAGGGAGAAAATCCATGAACAGGGTCCACAAAGTTATATGTGCTTCATGGAGATTTGAATACTCTAATCTTGGGGCTTACTCCTAAGGAGGATGCCCAAGTTAGGAGGGGACTTATGATTGGGTTTTATTCCTGAAAAGGAAACCCAAATCAAAGGTAATTTATGACTGGTTAAGAGAAGTTTAAGGGGACTTGGGGCTTATTCCTGAAAAGGAAGCCCAAGGTTATGACTGAGTCTTATTCCTAAAAAAAGATACCCAGGTTAGGGATTAAGGTTTGGGGCTTAATCCTGAGGAGGATGCCCATATTTGAGGTTGGGGCTTATTCTTAAGAAAGATGCCCAAGATTAGAGGACTTGATTGGGGCTTACTCCTGAGGAAGATGCCTAGATCAAAGGTTTTATAACTGGGGATTATTCCTGAAAAGGAGACCCAAGTTAGGATTTTCTCCTATTAAAGGATGAGGTTGAATGAATGAACTCCCCATATTTTAGTGACATAAGGATATTTAAATCACTAGACTTTGAGAGAGATTTCACAGAATTCCTTTCAGATAAGAAAGTCAAATCAAGAATTCATGCCATAAATGGTTTTGAAGAGTGTCTTGAAGACTGAATCTTAAAAAGGAAAGGTGAAATGGCTGAAGAGGGGTAAAATGGGCAAGATGGGCACCCAAAAAGATAGGGGCGCGCAAGTCTTGAAAGGCGCACAAGTCCTGCGGCGGCGCGCAAGTATTGGTCGCGCAAGTATACTTGCGCGACACATGGTGTACTTGCGCGATTTTCAATCAGAATTGAAATACTTGAGCGACTCTTGATAAAACCCTTTAGAATCCCCTTGAGGTTCTTCCAGAAAAGGGACGCACAAGTTATATTGAAGGAATTAAGTCGGCGCGCAAGTGTTTGATAAGTTTCAACACTTAAGCCTTCCTTCTTCTCTTTAGATCTTCCGTTCTAGGTAAGAAATTACCTTAGAAGTGTTCCGGAAGCTTTGAGAAGAGACTTGGGCGTCGGGAGCTTCAATCCGAGTTTCTGAAAAAAGATCCTCTCGAATGGGGGGCCCACAGGGTCTATTTATAGGCAAAAGAAGACCCAGGGCGGTTACCGGGCGGTTACCAACTAGGTCGCGCAAGTCACCTGCGCGACCAAGGTAGCCGCACAAGTATACTTGCGCGGCAGTGGTATCACTTGCGCGGTGGATTTGCTGTTGATCCTTTGTTCAGGCCTTTGTCGATTTTTGATGTTTTCTTCAAAGGATGAATCACTTTCAGCTGAGATATTCCCTTTTCCGATCTTTAGATTCTGTGACGAAAGGAGCGTCAACAAAGACACTATGGAGAAGCCTTTACGTATATTCTCCCCATGGTCTACTACACTAGGTTCTCATGGACCTATGTAAATCAAATAGTTATAGCACACATAACGGCCAAGGTAAACCTCAAGAACTACTTGGCTAGCATTCTATGGCATATCCTCACTTTAGAACTACAATCATATCATCCTACAATACAAGGCATGGAATGTAAACAAAAGCTTATCATGAAAACAAGACCCAAAGTTCCAAATAGGTAAGCATGTATGGGAAACACATCCAAATCAAAAAAAATCACCCTATTCACAAACAATATCCTCTACTCTAGAATATAAGCAAATAAGGAAAATAATAGGGCTAAAACGGTAAACACCCAATACCCCGTTCGATGGTATTGGTAAAATTTGCACAAAAAATTGAATGAATTTCAATGGAATTGCATAAACCACCTACCTCAGGGTTAGGAGATCAATATACTTGAACCATGAGTCTTGAATCTCCTTAGAACATTGTAGATCTACAAAAACTCATAAAAGGTTCAACCCACGATAACTTGTAAAAGACGAGGAATTGGAAAACGATGCTCAAGAAGAAGAGAGGGATTACCGTTTCGATTCCAATGCAATCGACGACTGTCGATTTGGAGGATGGACAGAGGCTCGGGGGCTCGTCGAAGATCCGCAGATGCTCAGTGCTCTTGGATGAACAAAACCTAGAAGGAGTGGTTTCTGTCCATCAGACGCGACCACAATGAGTTTAATGAAAAAAAGAAAGTACACGGCATGTACTTTTGGAGTACATGGCGTGTACTCACCTTTTCCGTACTCCTCTTTATGCGGCCTTAGAACACCACCACACGACCGTGTGCATGGTCGCTACATGACCAACACCCGGCTGCCTGCGGCCAAGAAGTATATGGTGTGTACTTTGAAAATTTCTAGAATTTCCTCTTTTTCCAAAAAACGACCAGAAAAGGAAAAACATACCTGATAAGAAGATTCCAGTTCTTACAAACTTTCCCCCTTAAATAAATTTGTCCCCAAATTTCCCTAGCACGACATAGAAGAAGAAACCCCGAACAACACCGTCCACTGTGATCATACGTTATCCTCCCTCTCCCAAGTCTCGTCTTGCACCTGTCCGTGCTTCCATAGCACCCGTACCAGAGGAACAGACCGACCATGGAGAAACTTCATTTTGTGATCAACAATCCAGATAGGATGCTCCTCAAAAGATGCATCCACCTCCAACTCGACTTCCTCAGGTTGGAATGTATGAGACAGGTCTGAAAAGTAATGTCAGAGTTGAGAAACATGGAAAACATCGTGCATAGCCCAGTACCTCTGAGATAACTGCAACTGATAGGAAACTGGCCCAACTCTCTCCAATACCTCAAATGGCCCGACGCACCTCAGCGAAAGGTTACTCTACCTCCAGATCCTTCTGTGCCCCAACCTCAGTGTGAAACATAGGAAAACCTGATCCCCGACATCAAACTCCAGAGGTCATCTCTACTGATCAGCATATGAATTCTGTCGAGACTGTTCAGTATCCATCATCTTCTGAATCAACTCTATCTACTGTGTGGTCTCCTAAATAAGATGAGGTCCCAACAAAGCTGCCTCTCCTACCTCCAGCCAACATAAGGGTGATCAGCATGGCCTACCGTACAATTCCTCATAAGGTGCCATGTGAATATTTTCCTAAAAACTACAGTTTTAGGTGAACTCCACTAGAGGAATATGCTTCTCCCAAGAACCCCCAAAGTCCAAAATGCATGCTTGGAGAATGTCCTCAAGCACCTGGATCATACACTAAGACTGGCCATCTGTCTTGCGATGGTATGATGTACTCATTAGTACCTATATACCCAAAGCCTTCTGAATCCACTACCATACTCAAGAAGTAAAACACACATCCCTCTCTAAAACAATAGAGTGTGTAACTCCATGAAGACGTACAATCTCTCGGATGTTAGCCGTCCCAATTCATCAACACTGAAGGTCTCCTTGATCAGCAAGAAGTGAGAAACCTTCGTAATCCTATCAATGACAACCCAAACTGTGTCATTCCCTTGAGGCGACCTCAGCAAACCAGTCACAAAGTCCATCACGATGTCATTCCACTTCCACTCAGGAATAGCTAACTGCTGTAGAATCCCTTCTAGTCACTGATGCTCTTCCTTCACCTGTTGACAAGTGGAACATCTCATGATGAACCCAATAACATCCCTCTTCATACCTGGCCACAAATACTGACTTTGTAGATCATGATACATCTTATTGATGCCAAGATGAACTTCCCAAACTGAGTAATGAGAGTCCCGCATCATCTCCTCACGTATATCTACTGGCACGCATACACATCCCTAGAAATGCATGATATCATCTTCGCATATAGTCCAACCATGAATAGGGTCCTCTCCTGAAATGCTTTCCTGTAGGAATAGGCCTTCAGAATCTGATAGCTTCCTTATTCGTACTCGATCAAGAAGGTTAGAGGTAACAACTACAGAAGTTAGAAAATTATGCCCCTGTCTGTCGTGCACATCCAAATGCATCTCAGAGAACAGAGCCACAAGCTACCACTCACTGCTGGACTCCTGAACTTCCTGTATCTGAGTCCTTATACTTAAAACTTCAGCCGAAACATTGCCTTTCCCAGGCATATAGGAAAGCTCAAAGTCTAAGGACTATAGGTACTCAACCCACCTCTTCTGTCTCAGATTCAAATCACACTGGGTGAAGATGTACTCGAGACTTTTATGGTCAGTGAAAACCACAAAATTATCTCCCATAAGATGGTGTCTCAAAAAGTGTAAGGCATGAACAATAGCTGCCATATCCAGATCGTGTGTCAGGTAGTTCTTCTTATGTGGCATCAACTGTCGAGACCCATATGCAACGACTCCATATCCCTGCATAAGCACATCTCCCAGCCCGATACCTGAAGCATCACAATAAAAAGTATATATCTTTACCGGCTTTGGAAAGACTAGTATCGATGCTAAATTCAACCTCCCTTTTAGTTCTTGAAAGGATGACTCACAAGAATCTGACCATAAGAACTTCACACCCATCTTGGTCAGACCTGTCAGCAGTACTGCTCAGCATGAAAAGTCCTGTATGAAACGTATGTAGTATCTAGTAAGCCCTATAAAACCCAAAAACTCAAAGATGTTTATTGGCTACTCCTAGGAAAATAAATCTCTCATTTTCTATGGGTCTACTGATACTCCTGTCTCTTAAATAAAGTTACCCATGAAGTGAATCTGGTCCATCCAAAAGTGGAATTTTTAGATCTTAGTATATAACTGATGATCTCTCAGTGTACTCAAAACAATCTCAAGATGTGTGGCATGGTTGTGTCGAGTGTGAGAGTACACCAAGATATCGTCCATGAAGACAACCACGAAGGAATCCAAGTAAGGATGTAACACTCGGTTCATCAGCGCTATGAAAACTACTGGCGTGTTCGTGAGACCAAATGACATAACTATATACTCATATAGACCATACCTAATCCGGAAGGTTGTAAGAGGTATATCCGATGGTCTAATGTGCAACTGATGATAACCAGACCTCAAGTCAATATTCAAGAATACTCGAGCTCCTCGAATCTGGTCAAAGAGATCATCGATCCTAGGCAAAGGATATCGGTTCTTGACCATCAACTGGTTTAGCTTCCAATAATACATGAAAAGCCTAAGGGTATTGTCTGCCTTCTTCGCAAACAGGACAGGAGAACCCCAGGAAGAAGTACTGGGTCTGATGAAACCCTTTGTATGCAACTCCTTCAACTACTTCTTGAGCTCCTGCAACTATAGTGTAGCCATCCTATAAGGAGGAATGGACACCGGTGCCACCCCTGGCACAAGATCAATAGAAAAGTCTACCTCATACTCTGGAGGTAAACCCGAAAAGTCCACTGGAAAGACATCCCTGAAACGATCCACCACTAGAGGAATGTCTAACATTGAAGTCCCCTAGTCATCTAGATATAGATTGAAAATATGGGCTCTAACTCCTCCTAGCTCATGATGCTTGGGTCCTGCTCTACTCTCATGGACATAACACTCACCGCTATGAATAAAAGATTCACCCTCTGGTGATATGAAGCTCACAGTGCAATGATAACAGTTGATGATTGCATGTAAGGGAACTAACCAATCCATCATGAGGATGACATCATAGCCTGTCATCTCTAGGACATAGAGGTCCCATAAAAAGTGACACCCCGCAACCTCTAGAGGGAACTCCCTGCATAGGCGTACAATAGATGTTCTTATCCCCAATAGAGTGTCTAGTGTAAAAACATCGACAGAAGAAAAGATACAGAGCCCAAGGATCTCCACAACAGTGACATATATAAAGATATACGTAGAACTAGTATTGAAAAGGGTTGAAGATAAAACTGTGGCTACTAAGATCGTACCTTGAACTATAGAGGGTCCGGGATCCTGCTCCTACTGGGTCTACTCCACTACAAAAGTATGAACTGTACCACGACCCTATGACCCTGGATGACTGCTCTGAGCTGATCCGCCCTGCTATCACTGATAGACTGGTGACTGACCACCATGGCCTCGAGCTCCACCTTGGCCCGAACGGCCAGAAGAACTTCAGTTCCCTGACTGGTGAGAAATGGGTGGCACTGCTCCTGAAAGGGGAGTTAAGGAAGAACCCATGTCACCAACTGCTGGTGAGGAAACCTGACAAAAACACTGAAGGTGACCCATCTTTCCGCAAGATCGGAACTCCACCGGGTCTCTCTGGAACTGTGGCCTCCTATGCACAGCCCTTCCACACTGGTAGCATACCCCCAGGCTACCTGAAGCTGTGTCTCGCCTCCTCGGATCACCACGCGAAGACTCCCTGCGGCGCTTCATATTGTCAGCAGGCAAGGTACTAACTCCACAAGTGGAGCTTCCCTAGATCTCAGCTCCGAAATCTCTCAGATTGAACCCCACAATCAAAGCCTGGTTGATGATGGAAGTGATAGAAGTCAACCTGAAGATATTCACCTGCGAGTGGATCTCCCGTCTGAGACCATCCTCAAACTTCCTTGCCAAGAACAACCCATCTCCGCCCTGGAGGGGTGTGAAACACTAAAGTTCGGTGAAACGAGAGGAATAATCCATAACCAAAAGAGTACCCTGCTCCAGACTCAAGAACTCCCGGGCTCGATTAGCCCTCAAGGTCTCCGGATAGAAGTAGTCATAGAAGACGTGCTAAAACTCCTCCCACGCCATAACCTGCTGATAAAACACCTGTGAGATCACGTCCCACTATCTCTTGGTGGAATCCCATAGCATATAGGTAGAAAGATTGACTCTCCTCTCTGGGGGAATCTCCAGATGCTCAAAGATCGTCAGCTTGGCTTCTAGCCATGACTCTATAGCCTGAGGTCCTCCTTACCCTGAGAAGGTGAGAGGATGATGCTGCTGGAAAACCCGCATCAAGTTTTCCCTAGAAGAGGTAGGAGGTGGTTCTCCCTGGAATGTCTGTATCATCCTCATAAATCCTTCCCTAAACTGTGCATCAGTGCCTATAACTGGTATCACTACTGGTTCCAAGGCTGGAACAACGGGAGGATCTGCAGAAATTCCCTGATCAGTCATATCTGGTGTCTGATAACTTCCCTGCAACGGGCAGACGACTGGAGGAAGTATCAGTGACATGACTCTATCAGGTCAATCACAAACCTCAGATTCAATATTATCAAAAACTGAAAACTGGAAGGACAAGAAAGGAACATAAGAAGAAAATCATTCAATTTTTTCAAAACAAGACTACACGACATGTACATTTCTCAAACGACGTGTTCCCTTAAGTCATTCACAGGGGCATGCACTTCTGCTTTAACAGGTCATGTAACACCCCAAACACACGACTTGTTCTCAAAACACATGACATGTACTTGAATCCTCTTCCCCTGCCTAGGTCCTTCTACACGGATAAGCCACACGACTCTACTAATACAAAACTACATGGCATGTTCAAGGTAGAAAAGGCGTGTACTGGACAAGCTTTACCTGGCCCGTGTTGTTAGTGACACGGCCTGTGAACCCAGGTTACACTACACGGCGTGTTCAAAACAAAAACAACATGTACTAAGAAAAGATAACACCGACCCGTGTTGTTCGTGACATGGCCAGGTATGTAGGTTACGCTGCACGACATGTGAAATAAGAAAACGACATGTAAAAACTAAGTTTCATCCATCCGTGTTGTTAGTCACATGGGTAGACACATGATAACTACAATACGACGTGTACGTACTGTACATGGCATGTTTTTAAAAGATTTTTGACAACCCTGTGTCCCTGCCCACACAGTCAGTTACACGGTTTTAATACTACATGGCATGTATTCATAAAGCAAATGCCGTGTATTCTGGGTTTTTCCAGAAAATAGCCCCAGAAACTGCTCCAGAGCCCAGAAAAACACAGAAGTGAACATTGATGGTGCAAAATTCTGATCCGTGAGGGACCATACTCCCCACGAATCAATGTTTGGAATCTTATACAAGTTATAACAATGTAACAATGTGATGATCCACCAAATTCCAGTCCATGAGGGCCCATAACACCTCAATAACCAAATTTTGGAATTCATCCAAACAAAGCACTACTCAAACAAAGCCTTATCAAATAATAGGTATTATCTCAAGCATCTATCACAAAAGTATAAATATTCTACACAAATTCTATCACAACAACATGCAATCTCTAATTCATCCTAGATGGAATGAAAAGAATACATGACATGTGATTTCAAACAAGTGCCTATATGATTCATGAGATGGAATACCCTTATCTTATCAGGTTGTGACAGAAATAGAACCACAATAACAACAACGGTAACAACACAAAACATGTGGATCACCCCACGGTGAAATCAAATCAACTGTAAAATCGCAAACTAGTAAAATTGCAATAAACGCGGTAGTATGGATTTTCCCTGTACGTGGGTTAGCTACTCCTAGGAAAAACTTATTACCAAGTACCTATTCCATCCTATCCTTGACTATAGGCTCCAAACAGTAAGTCAAGAGAAACGAAATCCTCTAATACCACTTTATAACGTCCTGGTTCCAGAAGCCACCCAGAGGTGCCCCATACCCGGTTGGTCACATTGCCTCAAGTGAATTTCCACAAATGACAGAGGCTGCTGACTAGCAGTGAGGGACTTGGGTGTGATAGTGGGGAAACTATGCCCTCATTGGAAGAGTACACAGTGAAAGAGAAACAAATAAACAAAAGCGGAAGCATTAAACATCCATACCAGAGTAAACAACAGAAGACTAAAAGTGTAACAAAAGGATCACATATATAGATGATGCATGATACATATATGTCTAGGAAAGCAGCCGAACAAGACAAAATGCTGAGTACAATTCTAAACCAAAATAAAAAAGAAAAACATATGAGCAACTCCTTAGCATTGCAAGCCTCGGCTTGGTCCCATGCACTCCAGCTCTAATTTAATCAGGTACCTGAAGTCGAAGGGTGCTTTCCCTTGTCTATACCTATAAAAATATAATCGGTTTAGGCCCAAAATCTTGGCCCAAACAGGGTATGAGACTAAATCCCAATATGAAACCACCAAAAGACTTGTGTAGAACAGTCTGTGAATATATGGAAGGTAAATGTATAGAAAGTAGTAAATAAGGAAAGTACTCAACAACAAACAATCCACAATTTCAAGCATTTAGTTCAAAAACATGTAATCAGCTACTCAAGAAAGTGGAAACAAATAGGTAACACCCTGGGTAGTTCTCACAACCTAACCCCTCTAGTTCAACAAACAAGCACTAGCAACCCTATGGGGGGAACAAATAGCCTCACCCCTCTGGTTCAGCAAAAGTATAGACTCTCTAGGGATGAAATCAATGTCAATTCCCCATATAGTCTTGTTTAATACTAAAAGAACTCTGGGGAAGCAGTCAACGTCTCATTCCCCCAGTGGTCGACATCGAGGAACTACAGACACTCCGAGGAAGCACTCAACATAAATTCCCTATGTGGTCTCACATCGTAATTTGTAAGACAATCTGTAGAATCCCTTACGTCCATTCTCCCTGTGGTCTACTACACTAGGTTCTCATGGCCCTGTGTAAATCAAATAAGTATAGCACGCGTAACGGCCAAGGTAAATCTCAAGAACTACTTGGATTGCATTCTATGGCATTTAAACACTTTAGAACTATAGTCATACCATCCTACAATACTAGGCATGGAAAGTAAACAAAATAATATTAGGAAAACAAGACCCAAAGGTCAAAACAGGTAAGCATGTATGGGAAACACATCCAAAGCACAACCATTCACCCTATTCACAAAAAATATCCTCCACTCTAGCATATAAGCAAGGCAGGAAAACAATATTTCTAAAATGGTAAACACGCAATACTCCGTTCGAGGGTATTGGTGGAATTTTTACAAAACCTTCAATGACTTTCAACAAAAAGGAACAAACCACCTACCTCGGGGTTATGAGATCAATATACTTGATCCACGAGGCTTGAATCTCTTTATAATTCCGTAGATCTAAAAAAATGGAAAAAACATTCAACCAACGATAACTTGGAAAAGCGGAGGGATTAGAAAACAATTCTCTAGAAGAAGAGAGAGATTACCACTGTGATTCCAACATAATCGACGGCGGTCAATTCATAGGATGGATGAAGGCTTTGGGGATCGTCTAAGATCCACAGATTCTTGGTATTCTCAGACGAACGAAACCTAGAAAGAGTGGTTTTGTCTGTCAGACATGACCCCAGTGCGTTTAATGAAAAAAAAGAAAGTACACGGCATGTACTTTTGGAGTACATGACATGTAATCGCCTTTTCCATACTCATATTTAAGAAGCCTCCAAACACCCCCTCACGGCCGTGTGCATGGCTTCTACACGACCAACACCCGACTGCCTGCGGCCAAGAAGTACATGACATGTACTTATAAAGTACACAACGTGTACATTGAAAATTTCTATAATTTCCTATTTTTCCCAAAAACAACCAGAAAAGGAAAAACATACACGAGAAGAAGATCCAAGTTCTTACAATGGGAATCCACTTAATCCAAACCATTACATGTTCATGCAATTTAAATTGGAGAAATTCTATAAATCTAACAAATCAGGCACTACAAGGAATAATAACAAAAGAACAAACAAAAATCACATGAAAATAGGAAATGAACATTGAATGTATATATGGCATCAAATAATTACTAAAATTTAATCCTATGGTTCCTAGTATGATGCATTCTTAAATTTTCCCTCATATTATTAGGCTAAAATAGTAAATATCATCATTTATATCATACCAATTTAATAAAATCAAAAAAAGTGTGTCACTAAATGTTGAAGTCGTATCAACCATAATGGGAATAATCAATAATTCCAATTTCCCATTCCAGGTAATTTGGGTTTTCCCTATTCATGGGTTAGCTACATCCAAGAACATGGAAAATTCCAAATTCTTATGTCCTAATCTTTTATCTAAACCCAAATAGTAAGGAAAAATGGAAAAGTCCCCCTAATACAACTTTGTATTATCCTGCCCTGAGTTCCCCTTACTAGTTCCAAAAGACGGAGGGCTAAATGACCTTAATCCCATCTCCCTGAATGCAAGAGGCTTCAAACTAGCAGTGAGGGCCTTATGAGTGTCTGTTGAGAGACTATTTTCTTATAGATCAGGGTATGCCAAAAAATAAATTATAGATAATAAAAATTAGAAGCATAAATAAGAAACAAATTGTAGTAGAAGTAGAAAAATAAAATGATAAAACCAATCATGGGAAATAACCGAGATGAAGTTGAATAAATATATATAGATACCCATGATGAAGATGATCACGATGATTTACAAAAATTATAGTACATGTGGAATAGAGGATACATGCATATACTACATGATATAAAAATTTCAAAAAACTGAAAACTAATACATCAAGAATATTGAGTATAGGCTTGGTACTCTACCCCAAATCACCATCCTAAAGCTATTAATCTGTCAAGCATAAGAAGATGAACACTTCCCTTTATTAATACCTACAATCATGAAATCTTCTTAGGTTCCAAGGGTAACCCAAGTAGGGTGTGAGATCCAAATAGCAATAGTAAAACACCCATGGTGTCTAGGACAATCCATTTATGTAGTTAATAAATTAAAATTTTCTATTATAATAAATACAGAGAAATAAATAAATAATTAACAAACAGCTCGGTCCAGGATCCCAAATGGATAGCTGTATAATACCTCCTACTTCATCCTAAGATGGATGTCTAGAAAGAGGTACCTATGAAAGTCATAATATGTATAAAAATTCCATTGTAAAAAAATATACTATAGTAGGCTGACCCTAAGCTTGGAGGTCACATTTCTATGTCATCATATAAGAATGACCTAATATAAATAAGAAGAAACACAAAACCAATCAATCTGTAAAATCTATTGGTGGAGTCCTGATCCAATCCATGTATATATATAAAGAATCCCAATGGTTGATACAAGTTTCTCTGATATAACCAATGTCCCCGAATCCATATAAGGTGACGCATAATGACATCCCTTGTATCACTCATGAAATGGTAAACTCTGAGTCCATACCATGTATCTTACATGGGGGATCAATTATCACTCGATTCATGGTGTATATATATTTCCAATGGGGCTATCCTTGGTTTTTACCCTAGGGAACTAGTGTCACTCATGAGTGTATAAAAACAACTCAGGTAGCCCATACCTAGATATCCAACTATTTCTCTCAACGCATCAAGTAGAATCCAACTGAACATGGGGAGTCCATCCATGGTGTCCTTAAATCAGGACCCATGTTCTTTATAATCCCATAATAGACATGTCATAGAATCCAAGAATATATCACAACATGGTGTATCATTTATATTTAGATAACATCAACAAGTCATGACAATTTCGTATTCTAACAAGCTAGCCCAAGCCATACAATTTGGGACAATCAATTATGGCTCATGAAACAATAATCAAGCTTAATCATCTCATCCAATCTAATAAATGTGTCATGAATAATAAGAAAAATTAATTTAGAAAAATTTCTTAAGGAATAAGGAACAAATAATGACATAAAAAATTTAGCATAAATATTGATTCTACCAAGCATGCATGTGTGAAAAAAAGTATAATCAATGAAATAAAAGCATGTGGAATTAAAGGTGAAGCTTAAACCATATTAATTCATTTATAATGTGCGAGGAATCAACATCAAAGGTTAATATCATGGGTCACTATTAATTTAATCTCAAAATATAAATTTAAGGCATGGTAAAGATATGGCATAGAAATTTGGAACACCCATGGGGAATGATGAGGTGAACGACTATGGATGGATTCTGCCATAAGGTAGGGTCACAATAGACATGAGAATGTCATTAAATTAATTTATTTAACATTTTTGTTGTGTTTCTAAAAGGGTCTGAATCATGTCACAATGACACACTATTTAAAAAGTGATGAGAAAATCCTTAAATACCAAGACCCCCTTCCTCGATGTCGTAGAGCTACACTCATCCGTTATCGATGCTTGAAATAGAGTAGAATGGGAAAAATCGAAGGCTTCATTAAATACCCTAAAAATAGAAAAATGGAATTGCACGTAAGTAGGGAAATAGATGGAAGAGGAACCTTAAAATATATTGAAGAAGGTGTGATATATTACCTATGGATTTCAATTTCTTCTGATGGTGAGATATTTTGTCACAAGATGAGGGAGGTAGAACAGACCCTATGGAGGGGCAATAAGGAGCTCCGTGCATGAGGGAGGAAAATAAAACTGCTGGAGGAAGGGAAAAGGGAGAAGAATAATTGTTTTAAATCATTAAAGAGGGTTAGATTCATAATTTCACCCACAAAACAAGGATGCAAAGTTTGGGTATGTTTTTTCTAAAACTATGCACCATATTCTTCTTCAAAGGTGTAGATCATATGGTTAGGAACACAATTTATCTAACCATGCACAAACCATGTGAAATACACTGTCCAAAAATAAAAAATGGGTCACACGGTCGTGTTCTTGGTGGTACACAGTTGCAGAAAAACTATGAGCCCCCCTACACACCACTGTCTACAACCACATCCATTAGTAAAATCATGCATGTTGGGTTACACGGTTTCTCCTAAACATAAAACCTTGTTTTTTCTTCCCATTTTGAGGTATAGGATCCAAATTATCCCCAAGTTCACCTAAGACCTTCTTGATCCTTTTTCAAAACTAAATCAGGGTTTTTTTAGGAATTTAAAACAAATATAAATAGTCTATACCTTTGATAAAATTTGGGACATTACAGTTGGGATGTAATAATTTGCACATTTTCTATTTTCACTAATAGCTCTACTTCTATGCGTTGTGGTGGTGTTTGAATAGTGCCACTGAACCTATAATATATGAAAGAATAAATTTAACTAGAATCAAAAAGTAACCTCTCTATCATTGAATGAATTTCTAGAGTACCTATCTCAACTTTGTTTTTGGGATCCACCATAGTAGTTATAATGGCATACAATTTCCTTAATACCTTGGAAGTTTTTTTCATTGATTGTCTCTAAAAAACATTGGCTTAGGGAATGGGTTTTCAAAATGATTATGTTCCCTGCAATTGGAACACTACTCTATTGGATTAGTGTTGATTGGAGTATTCCATTTTCCCATTGCATTGGTGTGGTTTTCCCATTGGAAATCTCTAGCTAGGTGCCCTTCCTTCCCAACATAAACCATTTCCTCACCCCCAAGGAAATTTACGAGATTCTTTTTTCCACTCTTTTGATAAGTGGGATGTTAGTATTTCTTTACATGGTTATATTTCTCCATTGTACTACCATAATGAAAATCTATCTTCCACTTCTTATCCTTGGGAAAACTTTATGATTTTCTAATACCCATTTCAACTTCAAGGTAACATCAAACAATTTCTCCATAAATTTTAAGGTTCTAAATAGATAAGGATTTTCATAGACTTGACTCCATCCCACTGAAAAAGTGATCAAAATTATTTTTGTGGGTAATGAAAAATACTGAGGTATATTGTGCAAGTCTTTTAAGGTTTTACTTGTACACCCAATGGATTTTCCATACTTATACTCAAGTTTAATGAAATGCATCTCTATTTTTAATTAGAGAGATCAAGTAATTTTTTTTCAATAATTCCTTCCACTCCATTGCAAAAACCTCATCCTTATTCATCATATTTTAGACTAACATCCACCATTTATCAGATTCTCCCTCTATATGGTAAACATACAATATGAACTTATATTTATCATAGAATTGAAGTATGTAGAAGACCCTTTCAATGGTTATGATACATTTCTCCAAGATTAAGGGGTTGTAAGATCCATTGAAATTTATAGTCCCTGGTCACATGAAGGTCTCAATTACAAATTATCTTTAATAGGTGGATTTGGGATTTCCTCTTGATTAAAGTTTTGGTTCAAAAATTTAGTCAATATAGAAAGAATTTTCATGAAGTTCGTGATTCATACTCTCACTAGGTCGGGAATTTCATTTGGGAATTCATTACATTATTGTTTAATTTTTTTGTTGACATGATTCCTTCTATTTCTAGCCATAAAATAAAATAAAGGGATGATTAGTGATGATATTTTTTAAGTAATTAAACACACAAATAAGAAACCATGAATATTAAAGGGATGACTCATTAAATACATATATTACTTAACCTATGAATTTTTGGGCTTCAATCTTAGTTATCCATGATATATTTTCAATCATAAAATATTATGGTATTTTTTGTTCCCTTAATAATGGTTCACAAAGTGATTGTAAATTTACTAAAGAATACCCCCAATGGTGTCAAATCAGGTGCACATAAATGCCCATTTTCATGCCCCATATAATGATCGAGTCTATCTCAATGCACCCTTATCAAGGTTATCACCCCTATGCACATCTGTACCAGATCCACATCCACATGTAGTATCTAGAAAATGATTAATTTTATTAGAAACAACATAATCTATACTTTACCAAAATTTAGGGGTTTTTTCATATGTTTATTCTTATCCTTTAGGATTTTACTAGAGTTTTATAATCATAATAAAAAAATAACTTGACATTTATATGATACCAATTATGAAAATACATATATTTAATATTCATTATTTTATGATTTATTATATAAAGGTATAAATAATACACTCTATAAAGATCATGAAGCCTAGTGTCTTTGTAAAATTCGGTACATAGAATAAAAAATTGAAATATAAATATAATGAAATTATTTAAAACATCCTTAACATTCTCATAAAATTACATCATTCCTCTAAAACATCATGAGATAACATTAGGACGTACATAGGAAAGGGGTGAGCTATAAAGACCAGTGAGGTAAGAAAAAAAAGATGAAGGTATTACATGTTAGTCAATAGGAATATAAATGGGACATACAAGGGGTGTGAATCATAAACATGATAATCAAATAATGATATATTATGAAACCATAAATGTAACATGGGAATTTGGAGACAACATTAAATATGACATCATAATCATATGTCAAGGCTAACTACCAAGAATTCATAACATGGTGGAAAAAGTACAATACTATATTAGGTTATATTTCTAATCCCATACATGACATATCATGAGACTAAAACATTTCCCATTGTATTGGGGTGCTATCTGGGAGCACCCATCATAATATGTACATGATCATGTCTGCCACATAGATCATTCAACATAAAGAGATATTTTATCACATTAAATCCCATTATTAAATTGTATGGGTTAAATAAATATAATTCCACTATAAATTAAGTATATTTACGTCTAGGTGAATACCCTTGAGTGGAAATGGGCATGAGTATTCACTACACATATGTTTATCATGGAAAATTATAGGATAATTTTGGCAGCATAATGGGGTTAGTTGAAGGTTCATGAGAGGGATTACTAAGAGTGAAAGGGGTATAAAATCACTTGGGAATTAGATGGTCAGTAGGAGGGATGTGTGAGAACATATCCCAACTTGAAAAAATGGAAAAAAGGCACAACATAAAGAAGGTTCTTGAATAAAAAGGAGAAGGAGATGATCCCTTACCTTGAGAGGGCACTTCTAAAAGCTTTAGAGGATCTTATTAAGAGATTGGGGGAATTAGTAAGAGATATAGAGAAGAAAATTCATACTAATTACATGATATATGGTTTTTTAATGAATATTAATCAGTGTTTGGGTGGGTTTATATAACAAAGGAGAGGATAATTCTTTATTAGTTTTCAAACATTGGTTTTAGGCTCTAAATGAAAAAGTAATCAAAATCACAAAACTTATCATGGTTTTTGCCCATGATTTTAGAAAAATTAAATAATTTTTAATTATTTTTCATTTTTTATAACCGATCTAATTATCATAATAACCTCGGTTATGTGGAAGTGAATCATGTATACAAATAATATATTTTGACACCTTAAAATATAAAATAGTTTTTGGAGGATATATTAAGGGTTTATAAAATTAATAAAATAACCTCAAAAACACATTATTTTAAGGAGAAAATATATGTTTGATCATGGATAAATTTTATGGAATATATTACATCACTCTTGGTTCATTACGATGTCATAATACATATGTTTTTATACTGTATTTAATTTTGACCCAAAAATTTGACCGTCTCCAAAAGTTATGAAAAAACCATCATTGGATAATTTAGAAATAAAGATTTAAAAAATATTATTTGTAATAACCCAAGCTTCCACAATATGCTTCTCTTTTAATAATACAGTAGCATGTGTCGTACGCAACTTCGAGAATCTAACACGCCGCGACCAGTCAAAGTAGCCGTTATGAATAGTAATATCCACTTTTTGAAATTTTACAAATTTTATATTTCAAAATGGACTTCATATTTGGGTTTGGAATTTCAAAATTATCTATGTTTGAAATTTTGTTACTTTTCGGATAACTTTTATATTTTGATGAATAGTGAAAATTACTAAATTTTTATTAAAAACTACTTTGTTAATCGAAATAATTAATAGTGATAAATTATTAATTTGAGTGGTTTTAAAGTATATTTAGAATATATTTTTACCATTTAATACAATTTTGGTCATTGGACATTATTTCACAATTAAACCGGACATAAACAAGTATCAATCTTTTGATAGTTATTATTTCTTAAAAACACGCTTTTTGTTTTGACAACGGGAATTAATTTTTAATTAATTTCTGGAACTTATGTGTTTTGAATTTGGAAAAATGGATTCCATATTTGGAATCAGGATTTCCAAAATTGTGTAAACAGGTAACTTTCATTTTTAGACATTTTGAATAATTACTTCGGCAAATATTTTATCTACCATGGTTAAAGGGTAAATCCGGTAAATAAGGGTAAATAAAAATATTATAATAATAATAGATTACCCTAAAACGTGTCATAACCTTATTGGTGGATAAATGTCCCACCTGGGAATCTTTGGGTCGATTTTGAGACCCCATGGAGCCACTTGTAGGTGATAGGGACACTTTATATTAATTAAGTTAAAGTAAATACAAAAATGACATAAGCATATATCTTTTAGAAAAATTTTTTTTACATAGGGTTATATATGTTATAGTTTCAACTATAAATATTCATTAGAAAGATAAAAATATTTAATACATAATGGTATTTTATTTATAATTTTTAGACATTAAATAATTTAATTTAATTATGACACAATGATGATGCAGTAATTACTGTATTAATGAAAGATTAAGATAATTGATATTATAAATACCCAAATAAATGTAATTTGAGGCTTTTAATAAATTCATATAATTTTATAGGTTACTATGACATATTATTATTGTTTATATAAATTGTTTTCGAAGTAATAATGCTATTATGAATTTATCAAGAACAAATTACCCAATAGTGTCAAAATTGACATAAAAGAGTTTTTAAAACAAATATTATATTATTAATTTATATTCAATTCATAAAAATCTAATGTTCAGAAAAGAGACTTATATCATGATATGTGTATCATTAATGGACCACTTGGGGGTATCTTGGAGGTATATAGTAAGTTTATTAACTATATATTATAAAAATACAAAGTGACATGGTAAGTGTCAAACTAATTAACTAAGAGCTAAAACTAAAAGATAAGGTTAATATAATGACCCAAACCTGTCTAAATTCTACTGGTTGAGTGGTTTTCGACCCATCCCCACCTTAACCATTAAATAATCCACTTTCTAGCCATTATAAACCGAATATTAATTTATTATAAATTAATATTTCTAGATTTTCCTAAGGTGACCCTCCTCACCCTTATAAAAGGAACCACTTCTAACCAATTATTCACAGTTTCAAAGCCTTTTGGTTCGACCAAAACCTGCCCAAATACTCTTTGAACGTCCCTCACTTCAACCTAGAGTCTGTAGTTTGATTATAAATCTAACCTAAGGAGCCCTTTTGATCAAATCAAAAGGAAGAACCCGAAGAAGAGGTAATGTTTTCACCACCATTTTTCAAGTTCATTTCTTCTTCAAATTCTTCTTTCTTTGTTATTCCCATTCTAAAATAATAACTCCAGTATCTACTATATACTGTGATATTATTATAAATATGTTACAACCATATTCATTATTCTATCTATCCATTGAATGACATGTTACCATACGTGTGTACGTACGACTTACTGTCTCCACGTCGTGGTGTAATTGTTATTCAATATATCATTATTTGGATGGGTATAATAATGAGGTTTAATTCATGTAAATAATAAATATAACATGATAAAGATTATGTATATATGATATACCATCCAATTATATATTATTTTAATATCAAAAGGATGATATTGTCGCTCGTGTGTACGTACGGACTACCGTCTCCACGAACGCGATTAGATTCATTCCCCATCATATCCACTCAAGACCAATTATAATTTGATGATTAAAAGTAATTTTTAAGAACTTTATATCATTATGTATATGAATAATATACAACATATCCATAACAAACACGACTTATGTAACAAAACATATAAAAGAAAACGAGTAAGTTAACACCCGAAACGACGATAATACTAAAGTATTATTAACAAAGCATTATTAAAAGATCATATATGACATCATAATTATGTATATGGTTCTTGTATAGTTTAATAACACTGTTTTAACTATTATATAAGAGGTTAACATACCATCTACTAAGGAAAAGTACAAGGTAAGGGTTATTTCACAATCTTTTCATTATCTGAGGTTGTTTATACGTAATTATCTACTGGGACCTCTTTATCATCCACATATATTTATCATAAAAATGTATTTCAAAACATTATTTCTATTTTACAGAATATGGGTTAAATTAATTTATACCCTTGTTTTAATTTTTATAAGAGGTGTATAAAGGAATCTTTTCGTCGTTTTCCAAACAAGATCCTTTTTAGCCTTTTCGACAGAATTAAGGTAAGAATGTCTTTTTTAACTTATACGACGAGTGCGGCTATTTTCAACCATTATAAAATCTTAGAAACTTACCTTACAAGCTTATAAAGATATTTTAAAAGTAAATTTTTTATTTTATAATTATGTGACTTTTAAATGATTTCAAAAACATAGATATTTCTCTCAAATAGTTTTGATTTCATCTATGTCAATATCCTTTGATGGATTTTAATCTTATTTGAAGTTGATTTATTATGATACAAAACTTCCATATTGTATTGATGGTTTTGTGATATGTTTGACTATGGATGTGTTATTTTTATACCATTCATGGTTTATGGTGAAATTATTGACATTTCATATGCTAGTTTTAATATGAATGTTTATGTTATGTTGAAACCTGTTCATATGAGGAATGCATTGGACTTAATAAGTGACGGGTGGAGCCCGCTATAGCTCCTCGATGCATCGGTAGGTATCATGAGACAAACTAGTGTCTTTGCACAAGGTCTTGACAAAATCTTATTTGTAGTCTTGGCACGAGGCCTTGGCTACATGGTTATGATTGTCTGGCATTATGCATTCCATCATTATGAAAGTGGTTATTGATATTGAATGTGATTATTCGACTAGTAGAATATCCATGTGAATAAGTAAATGGAATTATTTCATTTTATCTTTTCCATATTATTCTAAAGTTCAGTTTTTAAAGGCTTTTTTTTATCTATACATTGCCTTAAATGTTTATTCTTATTTATGAATGTCTCCTCTATATTGTTATCCTTACTGTGAATCTGAGCTCACCCCTTTTAATGTTTTATTTTTCCCAGGATGTGAAGAAGTAATTTATGAATGACCTACAGGGATAATATGAGGGTATATGAAGACAAGATTTTTTTGTAGTAGTTTTCACTTTATGATGTAATGTAAACTTTATGAATGTATCTAGTTATTCCAAGGCTACTAAACAAATCGGTCTTTCGAGACTTGATCTTTCTTGTGATCATGCCAATGTTGTGTAATAAATCGCTGACTCTGGGAAACTGGGGTCAGGGCGTTATAGTTGATATCAGAGGATGTTTAGTACAAAACTTGGAAGCTAGATTTAGATAAACTCTGATTAGAACACATAGACCTAAGATGGACTTTGAGGATTATTATATAAGAACTTCCTAGAATTTTGGTATTGTAGAGATTTTGTGAGTTTAATGAGCAATACAACCCTATCTGGATACGAGCAGGTAGAGGCGGATCTGGCATAGATGTACCTAGGGGTAAAACCTGAAAACACCACTTTGAGCTAGACTCGAATGGGAACTGGTGTACGACAATGGGCCTTGCTGCACTCTTGGTTACGACACTCCTGGTGGATATGGTTTGGATAATTCTCATTTTCTTTACGAACCATTATGAATGGTTTATGAGTATATACTTCCTCAAAGAAAACATTTTTATGATTATGGATTATATCCATAAACTGTTCAATTTATGTTAAGTGTTTTAGCTGTATGGAATTATGTATTTTGATTCATAAACTGATCTAGTTTATTCCATTGTTTAGAAATGGTGCATAGTGGAAGAAATGGAAACCGTATCAATGAACACACTCCATGCAGGTATTTCCCTCCTAATTAAGATAATTATAGTGGAGCTGGTGATGTAACTGGTGCTGATCATCTTATCACCATACTGGGACAACTCACTCAGGTTATGAATAATAACCATACCCATATGGAGCACCCTGATCCACAACATGGAGGATCAATGTTATATTGCATCATGAGGAAAAAACCACCAAAATTCAATGGGAGTAAAAATCCATTGGTAGCTGAGCAATGAATAAGTTCCCTAGAGAAAATATTTCAGGCATTGGGGAGTAGTGAAAGGGAAAAAGTTATCATGGTAGTTTACCACCTCACTGGAGATGATGATCAATGGTGGTCATTGATTCAAAACATGAAGGAAGATGATGAAGTATCAAATATGGAATGAAGGGAGTTCAAAGATATATTTTTAGAAAAATACTTTCCTCCTGACCATCGAGATGATATAGAAAGGCAATTTCTACGTCTGAGGTAAATGGATGATGAGAATATCACGAAGTATGAGGCTAACTATACATGGTTATCAAGGAATGCTGGAGATTATATACATAACCCAAGAAGTAAGATTGATCATTTCTTTGATGGGTTAAAACCATTTCTTCTTCGAGCATTAGTCTCAAAATCCTTCTCGTCGTATGAAGAAATTTTCTCATGTGCTATCAAAACATAAAAGGAATTATCTAAGTCTTATAAATTTAAAGCAAAGCAAGGGTAGAAGAGATCTACTGATCAATCTGGAAATAGAAAGAAGGGGAAGAAGGGAAATGTTGAAAATCCATCCTGTAGTAAATGTGGGAAGAAAAACCATGGTACTTGCTTAAAAGGAATGGGATTCTGTTACAAGTGTGGTGAAAAAGGCCACCAAGCTCATGATTGCAAGGGAAAGAGAGTTTCTGTCAACGTGGAATGCTATAATTTTAGAGATATGGGGCATTATTCAAATGAATGTCCTAAGCGTTAGGGGAACTTGCCTTAGAAAATGCCAAGGGATCAAGGCCAAGCTTATGCTATCACTACTGCTGAGGTAGAAGCTCCGAAAGATGTGGTGGCAGGTAATTTAATGGTTTCCTCAAGTTTAGAAAATGATTTATTTGATTCTGGATCATCACATTGTTTTATATCTTCCCAGTTTGCTAAGAAAATTAGATATTTCTAATTTGATTTAACAAAGGAGTTGTCAGTTAAAACTCCAAAGGGAAGTATCATTGCAACAAAGTTTTGTGAATCAGTCCCCATTAGAGAACATAAATGTTCTTTATCCGCTAATCTCATTGTCATACCTATGATTGAGTTTGATATAATCCTCGGTATGGATTGGATTTCAGACCATGATGTAAAGATTTATTGTAAGAAGAAGGAGGTTGTGATTTTTTATGATGATGATAAGGAACACCTTATCTTTAGAGCAGAATCGTCACCACCTAATTCTTATCTAGATCCACCCACAATAGCTCAACTAAATTCAATTATCAGGGAGGAAGAGAATGAAATAACAGTGGGTGAGGAAAGGAATGTCCAAATAGAGGATGTACCTATTGTGAGAGAATATGTAGATGTGTTTTCGGAAGATTTACCTGGACATCCTCCAGAACGAGAAGTTGAGTTTTCCATTGATTTAACTCCTAGATCAAGGCCTATCTCGAAGAACCCTTATATAATGGCCACTGTAGAATTAGTGGAACTAAAGAAACAAATAGAGGAATTGAGTAATAAGAGATTTATTCTCCCTAGTGTTTCTCCATGGGGAGCCCCTGTTCTTTTTGTTAAAAAGAAAGATGGATCTATGAGGTTATGTATCGACTACAGGGAGATCAATGCTATAAAAATAAAGAACAAGTATCCCCTACATCGCATTGATGATTTATTTGACCAACTGCATGAAGCTCAATCATTTTCAAAGATTGACCTTCGATCTAGATACCATCAGTTGTGTGTGAAGAAGGAAGACATTCCGAAGACAGCATTTCAAACCAAGTACGGGCATTGTGAGTTTACAATAATGCCTTTTGGGCTGACTAATGCACCCTCTGTATTCATGGATCTAATGAATAGAGTTTTCAAGGAATATCTCAATGATTTTGTGGTGGTATTTATTGATTATATCTTGGTATACTACAAAATCTATGGAGATCATAAAAATCACTTGCACATTATCCTGAAGACTCTGAGAAGACATGTATTATATGGGAAGTTTTGCAAGTGTGAATTCTGGATTTAGGAGATTTCTTTTCATGGACATATTGTCTCTAAATATGGAATCTCCGTTGATCCTTCTAAGACCAAGGAAATACAAGAATGGACAGCACCTACGAGTATAACTGAGGTACGTAGTTTTATTGGTTTAGCAGGTTATTATCGACGTTTCGTCCAGAATTTTACCCGATTGGCTAACCCATTAACAAATCTCACATGTAAAGGGGTTAAATTTATTTGGACAAAAGAGAGTGGATATTGTTTTGAAGAACTGAAGAGAAGATTAGTCAATGCTTCTATATTGACTCTACCATTGGGGAATGATGGGTTCGTTATTTATAGTGATGCATCGAAGAAAGGACTAGGTTTTGTCCTTATGCAAAATGATAGGGTTATTGCCTATGCATCATAACAATTGAAAATTTATGAGAAAAACTATCCCACTCATGATCTCAAGTTAGCAGCTGTGATATTTTCTTTGAATATATGGAGACACTACCTCTATGGTGAAAAATGTGAGATTTATACTGATCACAAGAGTTTGAAGTATATTTTCTCACAAAAAGAACTCAACATGAGGAAAAGGAGATGGATTGAATTACTCAAGGATTATGATTGTACGATACAGTACCACACAGGGATGGAAAATAAGGTGGTAGATGCATTGACCAGAAAAGATCATGGAGTTTTGAACAATATGAGAATTGAAAGGGATCTAATTTTCATGGATCTAGTGAAGATGGACATGGGAATAAGCATGGAAGTGAAACATCAGTGCTTTTTCAAATGGTTTCCAAGCCATCTTTACTATAAAGGATTAAGAGTTCTTCGACCGATGATGAATAATTTCAAAAGAAGATTAAAGCTATGAATGATGGGAGATTGAGAAACTTTGTGTATGAAGAAGGAATTTTGAAATTCGGGAAGAGACTTTGTGTTCCCGATATACCTGATTTAAAAAGGGAATTGTTAGATGATGTTGATAGTTCCAATTTCTCTATACACCCTGGGAGCACCAAAATGTATAGAGATTTAAAGGAACATTTTTGGAGGGAAAACATGAAGAGGGAGATTGCTGATTTTGTGTTAAGATGTATGGTTTTTCAACAAGTGAAAGCTGGAAGGCAACAACCTAGAGGAGTCATGAAACCTCTTCCCATACCTGAGTGGAAAGAAGATAATATCACTATGGAATTTGTCATGGGACTACCAAAGACTCTTAGAAGGAACGATGCAATATGGGTCGTTTTTGATTGTCTTACCAAGTCAGCACATTTTCTTTCTATAAGGGAATATTTACCACCTGAACGTCTAGAAAGACTATATATTAATGAAGTTGTTAGACTTCATGGACTACCCCTATCGATTGTTTCGGATCGAGATCCACGTTTTACTTCGAGATTCTGGAAGAGTCTTTAGAAGGCCTTGGATACTGAAATTCATTTGAGCACTGCTTACCACCCTCAAACAGATGGACAATCGGAATGGACTATTAAAACCTTAGAAGACATGTTGAGATCTTGCTCACTTGACATTCAGGGTATGGGGGATCAATATTTACCTATGGTAGAATTTTCCTATAACAATAGCTTCCATTCAAGTATTCGGATGTCACCATATGAAGCGTTATATGGAAATAGATGTCTCACACCAACCTGTTGGGATGATGTTGGCGAAAGAAAACTTGTAAGCCCAGAACTGGTGGAAGAAACGATGGAAAAGTTGAAGGTAATCCAAAACCACATCAAAGCAGATCAAAGTAGGCAGAAGAGCTATGCTGATAACTGAAGAAAGGATTTGGAATTTCAGGTGGGAGATCATGTTTTATTGATGGTATCTCCATGGAAGGGAGTTATACATTTTTGAAAAAAAGGTAAATTGAGTCCCAGGTACATCGGTCCTTTCAAAATTCTAGAATGAATTAGGGCTGTAGCTTACCGTTTGGAAATGCCACCAAATCTCTTCAAAGTTCACGATGTGTTCCACATATCACTGTTGAGAAAATACATGGCTAACCTAATGCATGTACTCACCTATGAAGAATTAGAACTGGAACCCGATCTATCTTATTGAGAAGAGCCCATCAGGATTCTTTATACGAGAGAACAAGTGCTATGAAACCAGACGACTCATCTGGTAAAAGTTCTATGGAGAAACCATAAAATAGAAGAGGCAACGTGGGGATCCGAGGAACTTATGATGAAGAACCACCAGAGTCTTTTTATGTAGTAGTATTCAATAAATTTCAAGGAAAAAATTATTTTAAGGTGGGGAGAATGTAACACTCCAAGCTTCCAAGGTATGCTTCTCTTTGAATAATACAGTTGCGTGTGTCGTACGAAACTTCGAGATTCTAACACGCCACAACCAATCAAAGTAGCCGTTATGAATAGTAATACCCACTTTTTGAAATTTTATACATTTTACCTTTCAAAATGGACTTCATTTTTGGATTTGGAATATCGAAATTATCCCAGGATAAAATTTTGGTACTTGTCGTATAACTTTTATATTATTATGAATAGTGAAAATTACTAAATTTTTATTAAAAACAACATTTTTAATTGAAATAATTAATAAGGATAAATTATGAATTTGAGTGGTTTTAAATTATATTTAGAATATATTATTACCATTTAATACAATTTTGGGCATTGGATATAATTTCACAATTAAACCGGACATAAACAGGTATCAATCTTTTGATAGTTATTATTTCTTAAAAACACGCTTTTTTGTTTTGACAGCGTGAATTAATTTTAAATTAATTTCTTCCACTTCTGTGTTTTGAATTTGGAAAAATGGATTCCATATTTGGAATCAGGATGTCCAAATTTTGTAAATAGGTAACTTTCATTTTTATACATTTTGAATAATTACTTCGGTAAATATTTTATTTACCATGGTTAAAGGGTAAATCCGGTAAATAAGGGTAAAAAATAATATTATAATAATAATAAATTACATTAAAATGTGTCCTAACATTATTTGTAGATACATGTCTGACCATGGTCATCTTTGGGTCGATTTTGGGACCCCATGAAGCCACTTGTAGGTGATAGGGACACTTTATATTAATTAAGTTAAAGTAAATATAAAAATGACATAAGCATATATCTTTTAGAAAACCAATTTTTTACATAGGGTTATATATGTTATAGTTTCAACTATAAATATTAATTATAAAGATAAAATTATTTCCTACATAATGGTATTTTATTTATAATATTTAGAAATTATATAATTTAATTTATTTATGACACAATGATGATGCAGTAATTACCGTATTAATAAAATATTAAGATAATTGATATTATAAATACCCAAATAAATGTAATTTGAGACTTTTTATAAATTCATATAATTTTATAGGTTACTATGACATATTAGGATTGTTTATATAAATTTTTTTCGAAGTAATAATGCTGTTATAAATTTATCAAGAACAAAATACCCAATAGTTTCAAAATTGACATAAAAGTGTTTTTAAAACAAATATTATATTATTAATTTATATTCAATTCCAAAAAATATAAGGATCAGTCAAGAGACTTATATCATGATAGGTGTATCATTAATGGACTACTTGGGGGTCTTTTTGATGTATATAGTATGTTTATTAACTATATAATATAAAAATACAAAGTGACATGGTAAGTGTCAAACTAATTAATTAAGAGTTAAAACTAAAAGATAAGGTTAATATAATGACAGAAACCTATATAAATTATATTGGGTGAGTGGTTTTCGACCCATACACACCTTAATATTTAAATAATCAACTTTTGAGCCATTAGAAACCAAATATGAATTTATTATAAAATAATATTTCTAGAATTTCTTAAGGTGCCCCTCCTCCCCCTTATAAAAGGACACCACTTATAACCAATTATTCACACTTTCAAAGCCGTTTGGTTCCTCCAAACCCTGACCAAATACTCTCTAAACTTCCCTAAATTCAACCTAGAGGCATTAGTTTGATCAGAAAGCCAATTTAAGGAGCCCTTTTGATCAAATCAAAAGGAAGAACCCGAAGAAGAGGTAATGTCTTCACCGCCATTTTTCAAGTTCATTTCTTCTTCAACTTCTTCTTTCTTTGTTATTCCCATTATAAAAAAATAAATCCAGTATCTTATATATACTATGATATTATTATAAACATAGTACAACCATATTCAGTATTCTATCCATCCTTTGAATGACATGTCACCATACGTGCGTACGTATGACTTACCGTCTCCACGTCGTGGTGTAATTGTTATTCAATATATCATTATTTGGATGGGTATAATAATGATGTTTAATTAATGTAAATAATAAATATAACATGATAATGATTCTGTATATATTATATAAAATCCAATTATATATTATTTTAATATCAAAAGGATGATATTGTCACTCGTACATACGTACGGACTACCGTCTCCACGAACTCGATGAGATTCATTCCCCATCGTATCCATTCAAGAATAATTCTCATTTGATGATTAAAAGTAATGTTTAAGAACATTATATCATTATAGATATGAATAATATACAACCTATCCATAACAAACAGGACTTATGTAACAAAACATATAAAAGAAAATGAGTAAGTTAACACCCGAAACGACGATAATACTAAAGTATTATTAACAAAGCATTATTAAAAGATAATATATGACATCATAATTGTGTATATGGTTCTTGTATAATTTAATATCAATGTTTTAACTATTATACAAGAGGTTAACATACCATCACTTAAAGAAAAGTACAAGGTAAGGGTTATTTCACAATCTCTTCATTATCCGAGGTTGTTTATACGTAATTATCTACTGGGACCTCTTTATCATCCACATCCATGTCTCTTAAAAATGTATTTCAAAACATTATTGATATTTTATATAATATGTGTTAAAGTCATTTATACCCTTGTTTGACTTTTTATAATAGGTTTATAACAGATTATTTCTGTCGTTTTCCGAAAAAGATCCTTTTTAACCTTTTCGACAAAATTAAGGTAAGAATGTCTTTTTTTAACTTATACGGAAGGTGCGGCTATTTTTCACCATTATAAAATCTTATAAGCTTCCCTTACAAGATTATAAGGATATTTTCAAAGTAAATGTTTTATTTTATAATTATTTTACATTTAAATGATTTCAAAAAATAGATATTCCTCTCAAATAGTTTTGATTTCATCTATGTCAACATCCTTTGATGGATTTTAATCTTATTTGAAGTTGATTTATTATGATACAAAAAATCCATATTGTATTGAAGGTTTTGTGATATGTTTGACTGTGGATGTGTTATTTTTATACCATTCATGGTTTATGGTGAAAGTATTGACATTTTGTATGCTAGTTTTAATACGAATGTTTATGTTGTGTTGAAACCTGTTCTTATGAGGAATGCATTGGACTTAATAAGTGACGGGTGGTGCCCGCTATAGCTCCTCAATGCATCGGTAGGCCTCATGAGACAAACTAGTGTCTTGGCATGAGGCCTTGACAAAATCTTATTTTTAGTCTTGTCACGAGGCCTTGGCTACATGGTTATGATAGTCTGGAATTATGCATTCCATAATGATTCTTAATGTTATATTATATTCAAAAAATAAATAAAATTACAAAATAACCTAAGTAGTGCATGCATTTTCTATAAATACATTACTTAATAATAGATTTATTCATTAAAAAAAGGATTTTTTTAAAAGTACAGGTCATTACAACAAAACCAAGTCAAACCTAAAACACACTCAAGAGAACTCTAAAATAATAGGTATGTAATGAAAAGAATAGTAAATGAACATTTAAGTATTTTCATGGTTCATATATTATGTCCTAAAAATATGAGGGAAGAACCGTTTCCAAATCTGATTTAATTAGAAATTATAAGGTGATTATAACCACTTGAATAATTAGTCTATTGATAACTAATCATATAGATTTTAGAAATCACTCAGTTACATATGTGAAAGTAGTCCCACCATATTATATAATGTTTTAGATAGATATCTATTTCTATAACTAAAAAAACTTTCAAGAATCCCACCATTAAGCTAGGAAACTATAGAGTTCCTATAACAATCCTCTATCCCTACCACTAACATTAAGTGAACCCACACATTATAATAATAAATCCCACTGAAATAAATTCTATAAAAAATACCACTACACACTTTTAATTGGAATATGTAATTTTTCAATAAAACCTCATCCAATTGATTTTGATGGCGCTGTTGGCTCATGCTAAAATGACTTCTATAATTCCTCCTTCCAGTCATCTGATTCAACACTTGAAACATGGTTCACATTCATAACATTATATATTTTAATATATATATATACACACAATATGTTTTATTATATCAATGTTATGTATTTTAAATATTGGTATGTATTTTATATGTTTTTTTATTTTATATATTCTATTGGAAATAACAACAAAAAAAATTAAAAAAATCATAAAAAAATTAAAATAAAACATAATATATATATATATTAAATAATGGAATATATATAGTATAAATACCACTAATTTACATTTTATTCGTATAATAAAACTGATATTAAAATTTAAAAATGAAATTATTGATAATTTTTTTAACCTAATTGTATAGACACATCAAAGATTTTGAATTATTGTTAAATTCAAGTATTTTATATACAACTAAATTATTTATTATTTTTTATCTTATGAGATCTATTACATAATAAAAAACTAATAACATACCAATTATTTAAAAAAATAAATTTCAAATTATCCAAAACTAATCAAAATTAATAATACTATTATTTATATAAAAGTAAAAACCTAAATATTCATCCATAAATCTTTCTAGATATATATTTATTGACTCAATGTGGTAGAATTAATATATTTATTACATTATATAAACATATTAATGAAATTTACCCACTCCTTTGACCATAATAGTTAAATTCCATGTATATTTATCTTGAAAACTAAATTATTGTAACAAAAATTCAATTCATGAAATTTACACCCATAGTACAAATTATTTTATTCAAATTTTATTTATTAACTCACTAAATTTAATTAAATTTTTTAATGATAATGATAAAAAAATTATTTATAATTTTAGGATTAGTTTGAGAAGATATTTTTCAGATATGTACTAAAGCATATGAAAATACGTAACTTATGAAACATTTTACTTATACCAGATACATGGTGATAGTTCTCTTTAAACTAGATGTTTGGAAGCTAGAAGTAGCTCTAATGGTGAGTTTGGATGATATAAGTGTCGAAGCCAGAGGATAAGTTCCCTAAGCTAACATTGATTCATTATTACCTAGTTGAACCATTTGAGGTGGCATATGCCTGTGATCATGTGGTTATATTCCCATGAATAACGATTCCATGAGGCATTCTCTATATAGATTTTTATTGGTGGTGTAATTGGGATTACTAGAAGTTAGATACTATAAATTTGGGATGGGATCATTAGTTTTAGTGATTATGATAGATTAATCTTATACTTTTATTATAATTTTTTATGGAGTTAATCATATCCATTATAGTATCTTATCCACTCTTCTTGTTGTTTTTTTTCTTCTAATGGATTATGAATTCATTCAAACCATGTATAATCCTCGAGTTCATTCATCATTTTCTTTAATTCTATTTATTGTTTTTTAATTGAATGTATTCTATGAGAATCTGAGAGTGTTGGAAGGTGAATGTTCATGGTGGATGGATATTTACATGGAATCTTATTTCTAAATAGATATCCCACTAATGCTGGAATCTTCCATTATTTCTGGTATCCTTTTTATACACTTGAGGTTTGGAGGTTGGGTTATTCAGAAGATATTACTTCCTATATAACAAATTGTATCATAACCTTGTTCACATTTCTAAAGGACATATTAGATAGATAATTTAAAAAATCATGGGTAACTTATCCTTTAACCTTTCTAAATTTTGTTGAATTTTTTATGGAATATGGAATTGGAAGAGGTGAAGTTGAGGCTAGATAAGTTTGATGGATCAGACCTTAGATTTTAAGTGATATAGGTGTCAGACTACCTATACTTTAAGGATCTTGATCCTCCATAGATTATGAATAAGGTATAAACTATGTAAAATATGGAGTGTGAAATAATTGGCAGGAATACAATGACTGTTATTTAGATAATGTTAGATTGGATTGTATACCTCAACATATGTGATGTGAAAAAATATATAGAATTGATGGCCAAGATTGAAAAAATGTATGAAAATCATTTCATGATGAATAAATTGTTTATATAATGATTAATTTTCTACATGATGATATCACAAGGAAGGATAGTTTATGGCCATATAAATTTGTTCAATGTTATTTGATGTTAGTTTGTATGACAACCCTGCTTTTATTATAAAAATAAACATGATTTATTACATAAACCATTAAATTGATAAAACATGGATGATCGAGAGGTCTAGTGTCTTTGGATATTAGGATCATTATATAACAACTTAAAACATGAAGTACAACATCTTTATTGAAATCATCCTTTACATGACCACTATATTCCCTCATACTTAGTATTGCATGGGATAACCTGAGGACATGCATAAGAAAAGGGGTGAGCTATAAAGCCCATTAAGGGAATAAACATGGAATACATGAGGAGTAGAATACATGTTAGAAAATAGGCATATCAATAGACCACAAGAGAAACCTGAACATAAAGTCATGATAAAGCATGATAATCATAACATGGAAATGTGGCAACAACACTTAACATGGAATTAGCATGAGCCAAGGCTCATTGCACATAGAGAATGAGTAAATCCCCATTCCACATTAAGCACAAGTAAAACATTGTTGCACTTTAATTAGCATGATTCAACACTCATTGCACATGATGTATCATGATACAATACTTTAACCAATGCATTGGAGCGCTATAAGGGCGCACCCTTCTTAAACATTTCATTTCAAGCATAAGTGTGCCACATGGATCATAAAACATGGATTCATAAAACACAATCATTTTTACACAATAAAGGAATGTGGAATTCATACATGAAACTTTAAAATCAATAAGTAAATGTGCATAAAGGTGAATACCATTGATGGAGAAATGAGCATGGTATTCACTACACAATGACATTGGCTTAGAAAATCGATGCGATTTCGGAAGCGTAACGGCGTGACATAAGAATTCATAAAAATGGTTGATGAGAGAGAAAGGGGTTACTCATAATATTTACATGTAATGGAAATTAAATAGGTCATATAAATACAAGTCCCAACAATTTTAATGGAATTTTGATTCATGATACAGAAGTATTTCTTGAATGTAAAAGAGGAGAGAGAAGTTCCTTTCGGAACTTCGGCATAGTAACGGGTGTACATGGGAGGCATTTAATGAGAGAGAAATGGGTCCCCCATAATTCAAACATAAATAGGGCAGTATGAGGGAGGTGTGAAACCATACCCCAACATTCATAATTTAAATTAAAAGGGCAAAACAACTTAATGAAAATTGGACAAAAATGAGGAAGGAAGAAAAAACTCATACTTGGAAGTGTGCTTCAAAAGGCTTGAGAGAGTCTTGAGAGAGGATTCTTGGGATATTTGGGCACCTTTAGAGGATTATAGAGAGAGTAGGGTAGATTTTGGACGAACTCCAAAGGATTTTAGTGAGGAGGAAGTGGGATCATGGGTGGGTTTATATAGGAAAGGTGAGGGAATTCTTTATTATTTAGGTTTGGGACCCCTTATATTAAATAAGCCCAAACCACAAACCATCAGATGGTTTTTGACCATGTTTTTTGGAAAAGGGAAGAGTAAAAATATATTTTATATGGAAAAATTCTGAAATTCTTAAAATAATAGGGTTGATTATGTGGAGGTGAGTCACACTCCCATGGAAAACAATTTAAAAAGACAAGGTGTTTAATAAGTCTTGAAGGGTCCATTAATGATTTGAAAAGTAAGTCAAAAAAACACAAAATAACATTATTTTAATGCTAAAACATATATTGGCCGAACATAAAGCTTATAGTATTTTATTACATCACTATTGGGTCATTATGATGTCATAAAATACATTATATATTTAAACAGTATTTAATTTTTACCCAAAAAATTGACTATCTTAGAAAATTATGAAAGATTCACCGTTGGATAATTTTGAAATCATGATTCTAGAAATAACATTTATTTTTTCTAAATAATTTTCTAAATATGTTAATTTTCACCTTTAAAATAAAAACCGACATTTATAAAAAATTCACGGGTTTTGACAAAAAATGGCTCTCAAACCTTAATAAAAATTACAATTGCATTCATAAAATTATATGATCATTTATATATAATAAAATTAATTTAATAATAATAATAATAATATTTTATTAAAATATTATTTAATTAAAAAATCCATTAATTTAATAAAATAGAATTCTTAATTAAATAATAACAAAAAAACACTATTTGCACTTTAAAAACTATTTACAATATATCAATAATGAAAAGAATGTATATTCATTATTATATACAAAAAATAATGTACATGAACATAGTAATGGAGATTGTTTACATAACCCCTTAATATAGCTGCATAAGACCTAAGGGTAAGGTGTGTGATGGTGACTGACTCTTGGGGTGGCTCAGATAACATCGCTTGAGTGGTAATCTCTATCAACTTCAACTTTTCCTGTAGACGATCCCACTCAAGCTTGACATGATGAAGCTCATCTTGGGCTTGGTCAAGAGCAATGCCCAAGGATTCCACCTCTTTTCTGAGCTCTGATAAATGGGCTTCGTATGGAGCAAGTTTAATGGATAAGGCCATCTCTTCTTTTGTCTGAGTAAATTGGGTTTGTCAAATCCTTATATTTATACTAATCATGTGATCACTGTTCAACAATTATAAAAGTAACGGTCAAAATTATTAACATAAACAAAAGAAGTTGACATTTTATATAAATATGTTATATAAAGAGACATTTAATTAGATCAAGAGGGATTTCCATTAATGAAACTTTGGGTCATTACAATATTCCCCCTTAAGAAATTTCACCCTCGAAATTTCATTTTCCAACACTAAAATAGATGTGGGTAACTTAGCTTCATCATTTACGCCGATTCCCAAATTGCTTCTTCAAACTTCTGGTTTCACCACAACACCATGACGAGGGGCATTGTCTTATTTCGTAGAACTTTTTCTCGACGATCTAAGATCTTCACAGGTGGCTCCTCATAAGAAAGATGATCCTCCAACTGTACCACCTCATAAGAGAGTACATGTGAAGGGTCCGGTATGTACTTCCTTAAGTGGGATACATGGAAGACATCATGTACTTTGACCATGGTAGGTGAAAGTGCTAGTCAATAGGCCACAACCCCGACATGATCAAGAATCTCGAAGGGGCCGATGTACCTTGGACTTAACTTCCATTTCTTTCCAAACCTCATTACATTCTTCCACAGAGATATACGTAGAAAAACCGTGTATCCAACTTTAAACTCAAGGTCTCTTCGATGATTATCTGCATAACTCTTCTATCGACTCTAGGATGCCTTGATATGTTGCTGAATGGTTTTCACCTTCTCCACCATTTCCTCGACCATTTCCAGTCCAAGAAGATTACGTTCACCGACCTCATCCCAACACACCGGTGTTCTGCACCTTTTCCCATAAAGGGCTTCATATGGTTCCATTTGGATGCTCGAGTGGAATCTATTATTATAAGAGAACTCAAATAGAGGAAGATGTTGATCCCATCCTCCTTTAAAGTCCATTGAGCATGCTCTCAACATGTCTTCAAGTGTTTGGATAGTCCTCTCGGATTGGCCATCAGTTTGAGGATGATTGGCCGTACTGATGTTTAGTTCAGTATTCAGAGCATGTTGAAGACTCTTCCAAAACATAGAGGTGAATCTTGGATCTCGGTCAGACACAATAGATAGTGGCACTCCATGAAGCCTTACCACTTCCCTCATATATATCAGTGCCAGTTGATCCAATGATAAATCCTCCCGAATAGCAATGAAGTGTGCAGTCTTTGTAAGATGATCCACAACAACACAGATTGCATTGTTGACTTTGGATGTTCTTGGAATTCCAGTGACAAAGTCTATGGTGATGTTATCCCATTTCCATTCTGGTATGGGCAATGGTTGCATCATCCCCTTAGACTTCTGCCTCTCTGCCTTCACTTTCTGGCACACCAGGCATTTTGATGTATATCCATTAATCTCCTTTTTCATATTATCCCACCAAATGTTTTCTCGGATATCTCAATACATCTTTGTGCTATCTGGATGAATAGAGAAATTTGAACTATGTGCATCATCCAAATGTTCTTTCTTCAGATCCAGACTTGATGGAACACATAGTATTTTCCCAAATCGCACAATTCCTTCTTCATTAACATTAAACTTCGAGGATTTTCCTTTTTTGATAGCTTCTACTTTTTCTTGAACTCCCACATCATCCTTTTGAGAATCCTTTAACCTTTCCAAAAGAGATGGTTGAGAAATCATTTGTGAAATGATTGATGATGTTCCATTCTTTATGATTCCCATGTCCAAATTTATAAAGTCTAAGAATATTGGATCCTTCTCAATTCTCATCATTGATATAATCGCTGGGTCCTTTATACTTAGGGAATCTTCCACCTTGTTTTCTTTCCCAGGGTGGTAATGTATTGAAAAATCATAATCCTTGATGAGCTCTATCCATCTTCTCTGGCGCATATTATGATCTTTCTGTGTGAATATATATTTAAGACTCTTGTGGTCAGTATATATCTCACATTCTTCCCCATAGAGATAATGCCTCGAGATTTTCAAGGAAAATATCACCAACGCCAACTCCAGATCATGCATTGGATAGTTTCGCTGATGGATTTTCAACTGCCTTGAGGCATAGGATATCACTTTATTATTCTGCATCAGCACACAACCTAATATATTCTTCAAAGCATCACTGAATACCACAAAAAATTCCCCACTTGTGGGTAAAGTGAGCACGGGAGAAATGATAATCCTCCTTTTCAAATCCTCGACGCTTTCTTCGCATTCACCACTACAAGAAAACTTTACTCCTTTTTGAGTTAGCTTGGTAAGAGGGTTGGAAAATCGTGAGAAATTTCTCACAAATCGTCGATAATATCCAGCTAACCCCAAGAAGCTACGGATAACTGTTACCGATGTGGGCCTCATCCATCCCTCAATTACATCTGTTTTGGAGGGATCCACAGATATCCCATTTCTTGTGATGATATGGCCCAAGAATGAGACCTCCTTCAACCAGAACTAAAACTTGCTGTACTTTGCATAGAGCTTCTCCTTGCAAAAATTCTCTAGTACAGTTCGTAAATTCTCCTCATGATCCTCCTTGGTTTTGGAGTATATTAGAATACCATCTATAAAGACTAACACAAATTTGTCTAGGTAATCTCTGAAGACTCTATTGATCAAGTACATGAAGATTGTTGGAGCATTGGGGAGTCCTAAAGGCATTACTATGAATTCATAGTGCCCGTATCTGGTACGAAAAGAAGTCTTGGGGACATCTTCCTTCTTCAACCTTACTTGATAATATCCCGACTGCAAATCTAACTTGGAGAAGTATTGTTCTCCACGCAGCTGATCGAACAATTAATCGATCTGTGGCAGAGGATATTTGTTCTTTATCATGATTTTATTAAGTTCACGATAATCGTTGCAAAGCTGCATTGAGCCATCTTTCTTCTTGACGAAGAGGACTGGTGAAACCCATGGTGAAGCACCTGGTCATATAAACCCTTTATCCAGATTCTCCTGTAGTTATTTTTTCAGATCTTCAATATCCACGATAGACATTATATATGGAGTCTTGGATATTGGAAGCGCCCCTGGTATAAGTTTAATTGAGAATTCAACATCTCTTCTAGAAGGAAGACCAGGCAGTTCCTCAGGAAACACTTCAGCGAGTTCCCTCACAATAGGCATTTATTCAAGGATGGTTTCTTCCTTGGACTCAATCATCTGAGCCAGATACGCGTGTTCATAGGGCAGTAATATCCATTATTGAGATGATGGAGCTAAATGAGATTCATCTTCCTTCTTACACTTGTAAAGAATCAGGGGTCGATTCTCCATATGGAGTGTGATTTCCCTCTCCCGAAAATTTATGTTGGATCTATATAAGGAAAGCCAATCCATGCCAATAATTGCATCAAATTCCACCAGAGAAAGTATGACAAGTTTCGTTGGGAAATTAAATCTACGTATTATAATAGGGGAGGACTTATATTCATGGGATGCAATGATTGCCCCATTTTCTGTACTCACCGACATCTTCACTTCCATGATTTGTGGTGGTGTTGGGATTGTTCTACTAAACATTTGATATATAAAAGAATGCGTAGAACCTGAATCAAAAAGTAAGTTCGCTATTCTTGAATGAATAACCAGAGTACCTATCACCACTTTGTTTTCGGGGTTCACTTCGATAGAAGTGAGAGAAAAATCTATTCCTGGCTACCTTGGAGGTTGTTGGTTGCCTCCGAAAACCCTTGGTTTAGGGCACTGATTTGAAAAGTTCCCTGGTTCTTTGCAGTTGTATCAATGAACAACGTGTTGAGGTTCGAACACAGCATTCCTCTCCTCTATCGAAGCCATGGGTCTTTCTTGCCAATAGTTAACGGCTAGGTGCCCTTCTCTTCCACACCTAATTCATTTCCTTGTCCCCTTGATGCAATTTCCAGAGTGCTTATTTCCGCACTTTTGGAAAGTGGGGTGCTGGATCTTCTTATCACCATTGGATTTATCCATCGGACCTCCATCATTGAATTCCACCTTACACTTCTTGTATCCATGATACCCCTATGATTCCCCGATCTCCATTTCGACCTTGAGGGCAAATCAGACAATTTCCTCATAGCTGTCGAAGTCACAGATCGCTAATGCTTTCCGCAGGCTAGGCTTCAGCCCACCAAAGAAGCGGTCAACCTTGAATTCAGGGGTAATGACAAATTCGGAAGCATATCATTCAAGCATTGTGAAGTTTTCCTCATACGCTCTATCATATTCTTCTTATTTTTGTTTTAGGGAAAGGAAGTCCCTTTCCATCTTAAGTTGTAGGGTGCACGAAAAATATTTATCAAAAAACATCTTCCAGAAATCCTTCCATTCCAATGCCTTGATCTCTTCTTCAGGATTCATATTTTTGACCAACGTCCACCATTGATCAGCTACACCCTCCATACGATAAGCCGCTAGAAGAACCTTCTATTGTTTATAACATTGAAGGATGGAGAGGATATTTTAAATTGAGTTGATCCATTATTCAACGATTGTGGGATCAGATGATCCACTAAAAGTAGGAGGCCTTTGTCTCATGAAGCTCTCGATAACAACTTGTTCTTTCTTAGGGGGGGTTGAACATTCCTCTTGACCCATGTTTCTATTCAAATATTGAGTTAGCTGAGAGAGAAGCGTGACAAAGTTCGCGATTCCCTCTCCCATTGGATTGGGCATCTCATTAGTACAGTCATCACACTGATCTTCACATCAGTTGTTAGATCGAGTCCACCTATTACTGTCCATTGGCTGGAATAAAAGGAAAGTTAGGGGGTAACACATAAAGGGTAATCCGAAGAAAATAGTTGATGACTTATAAATAAACTTTTATTTCCTTAACTCATGAGTCTATAGGCTTCAATCTAGGATTTTCATGATCTACTTTCTAAAATATATTCTTAGGGTAATTTTTTTTTAATTATCTTAATAAGGGTTCATACTAAGATGGTGAATTTACCAAAACATATCCCCCGGGAGTGTCTTAACCAAGAGTTCAGTAAGGCCCATTTTCATGCACCAGTTCCCGTTCGAGTCTAGCTCAAAGCGGTGTTTTCAGGTTTTACCCCTAGGATACATCTGTGCCAGAGACACCTCTACCTGCTCGTATCCAGACAGGGATGTATTTACTTGATAAAACACTTACTAAGTACATACCAAAACTTAGGGATGTTTTTATTATACTTAGTCTTGTCTCTAAGGATTTACTAGTGTTTTTCAAATCCTAATCCCAAAAATAACTAAACCTATCCTCTGATACCAACTATGACAACCCTGCTTTTATTACAAACTTAAAAATGATTTATTACATAAACCATTCACTTGATACAACATGGATGATCGAGAGGTCTAGTGTATTTGGGGCTTATTATCATTACATAACAACTTAAAACATGAAGTACAACATCTTTATTGAAAACTTCCTTTGCATGACCGCTACATTCCCTCGTACTTAGCATTGCATGGGATAACCTGAGGAGATGCATAAGAAAAGGGGTGAGATATAAAGCCCAGTAAGGGAATAAACATGGAATACATGAGGAGTACAATACATGTTAGAAAATAGATATATCAATAGATCACAAGAGAAACATGAACATAAAGGCATGATAAATCATGATAATCATAACATGGAAATGTGGCAACAACACTTAACATGGAATTAGCATGAGCCAAGGATAATTGCACATAGAGCATGAGTAAATCCTCATTGCACATGAAGCACGAGTAAAACCTCATTGCACTTGAATTAGCATGAGTCAACACTCATTGAACATGACTTATCATGATACTATACTTTACCCAATGCATTGGAGCTCTATAAAGGCGCACCCTACTTAAACATTTCATTTCATGCCTAAGTGTGCCACATGGATCATAAAACATGGATTGATAAAACAAAATAATTTATTCCATGATAAAGGAATGTGGAATTCATAAATGAAACTTTACAATCAATAAGTAAATGTGCATAAATTTGAATACCCTTGATGGAGAATTGGGCATGGTATTCACTACACAATGACATTGGCTTAGAAAATTGGTGCGATTTCAGCAACGTAACGACATGACATAAGAATTAATAAAAATGGTTGATGAGAGAGAAATGGGTTCATCATCATATTTAAATGTAACTGACAGTAAATAGGTCATATAGATACATGCACCAACAATTTTAATGGAATTTAGATTCATGATACAAAAGTATTGCTTGAATGTAAAAGAGGAGAGAGAAGTTCCTTTCGGAATTTTGGAATAGTAATACGTGTACATGGGAGGAATTTAATGAGAGATAAAGGGGTATCCCATCATTAAAACATAAAGAGGGAAGTATGATGGAGGTGCTAAACCACACCCCAACATTCATAATTTAAATTAAAAGGGAAAAAAACTTAAATAAAATTGGACAAAAATGAGAAAGGAAGAAAAAACCCTTACTTGGAAGTGTGCTTTCAAAGGCTTGATAGAGGCTTGAGAGAGGATTATTGGGAGCTTGGGGCACCTTTAGAGGATTCTAGAGAGAGTAGGGAATATTTTGGATTAACTCCAAAGGCTTTGAGTGAGTAGGATGTGGGAGCTTGGGTGGGTTTATATAGGAAAGGTGAGGGACTTCTTTATTATTGAGGTTTGGGACCCCTTATATTAAATTAGTCCAAACCAAAAATCATCCCAGGGTTGTTTCCCATGTTTTTTGGAAAATAGAAGAGGAAAACAATATTTTATAAGGCCAAAGTCCTAACTTCTTAAAATAATGGGGTTTCTTATGTGAAGGTGAGTCACACTCCCATGGAAAACAATTTAAAAAGACAATGTGTTTAATAAGTCTTGAAGGGTCCATTAATGCTTTTAAAAGTAAGTCAAACAAACCCAAAATCACATTATTTTAATGTTAAAACATATATTGGCCGAACATAAAGCTTATAGTATTTTATTACATCACTATTGGGTCATTATGATGTCATAAAACACATTATATATTTAAACAATATTTAATTTTTACCCAAAAAATTGACTATCTTAGAAAATTATGAAAAATTAACAGTTGGATAATTTCAACGTCCTAATTACATAAATAACATTTAATTTATCTAAATATTTTTAAAATATGTTAATTTTCACTTTTAAAATAAAAACTGACATTTATCAAAAATTCACAGGTTTTGACAAAAATGGCTTTCAAACCTTAATAAAAATTACAATTGCATTCATAAAATTATATGATCATTTATATATAATAAAATAAATTTTATAATAATAATAATAATATTTTATTAAAATATTATTTAATTCAAAAATCCCTTAATTTAATAAAATATAATTCTTAATTAAATAATAAAAAAACAGTATTTTCACTCTCAAAACTATTTACAATGTATCTATAATGACAAGAAAGTATATTCATTATTATATATAAAAAATATTGTACATGAACATAGTACTAGAAATTTGTTACATAACCCCTTAAAACAGCCGCATAAGACCTAAGGGTAAGGTGTGCGATGGTGACAGACTCTTGGGGTGGCTCAGATAACATCGCTCGAGTGGTAATCTCTATCAACTTAAACTTTTCCCATAGACAGTCCCGTTCGAGCTTGACATGATGAATCTAAACTTGGGATTGGTCAAGAGAGAATCCCAAGGATGCCACCTCTTTTCCGAGCTCTGAAAAATGGGCTTCGTATGGAGCAATTCTACTAGATGAGGCCATCGCTTCTTTTGTTTGAGTAAATTGGGTTTGTTAAAGCCTTATATTTATACTAATATTGTGATCAATGTTCAACGGATATAAAAGTAACATTCACAATTCTTAACATAAACCATAGAAGTTGACATTTTATAGAAAAATTTTATATAAAGAGACATTTAATTAGATCAAGAGGGATTTCCATTAATGAAACGTTGGGTCGTTACAGTTTGAGTTAGTGGAAGTGAAGTTAATTGAAGGCTTGAAAGATTTTATTCTTTTTTCATCACTTCCAAAATCATGGTTTATGAGGTAATGTTCATAAGTAATTTCAGTAGAAATAATTAATTAGTATATAAAAATATTCATCATTTTATCTTAACAAAAGATCCAAAATATAGAGTTTTCAGAAAATTTTTGAGGTACTTTTATTATAGGATATTTGGGATACTTCACACAAATAATTCAAAGAAGAAGAAAAAAATAATAATGGATATATGAAAAAATGGAAGGAAACTAGTATTAGTGACTCCACCTATTGGAACTTTGGAAGGAAGGGACGCCCAAGGAAAGATTTCATAGAGGGAACAAAAACTCTATTAATAATCATTCAATTTAATTTAAAAACTCCCTAACTAAAGGGGAAGGAGGAAATTTAATTCTAAGTGTAATGAGTATGATGGAGTCATGAATTCTTTATTCAAGAGATTAATTTCATTAAATTTATAAAAGAGTATTAATGTGAAATTATGTTTCCACTAGTATTGGAAAGGTTTAACTGATGGATGGAGAGGTACATGAAGTTGTTGAAAAAGGATATGTGATCATTTAAAATAGGAACAAAAGAATGTTTAATTTTCCAGGAATCATACATATCCCATGTTTATTCAAAAATATAATTTTAATTGCTTAGATTGATGATATAGGATTTATACCGTTTATATATAGATTGTGTAAAATCAAATGAGGTTCGATGGTGGTGGCCCACTGTGTGATGGAAAGAAAGTTATACCTAATCAGGATTCCAGAAGGTATCATGCATGAAAAAGAAACAATTTATAGATTTTTTTGCATGAATGTATTATTCAAATTGGTTATAATGGTTTATGGACCTTGGTTACAAGACGATTACCGATGCTCGATCATGTGGAGTTAGAAAAATGATATGGTTGCATCCAAGGAAAGTGGTGGATGGTTTTATTCAATTTATTTAGAAATAAATCAAATAATCATAACATTGAGCTAGTTTATATGGATATATGGTTCCAATTCATGTTCTATCTCATAGGGGTGAACTTTATTATAATACCTTCATCGATGATTCAATAAAGATGTGTGGGGAGTTTTCCTTAAACACAAGTCATATTTATTCTAAACTTTTATCAGATGGAGATGCATGGTGGAAGATGAAATTGTAATGATGTTGAAATTAATTTTGTATGATAATGGAGGTGAGTATAGTAAAAGATCATTTTAGAAGTTCAATAGGAAGAAAAAAATCTAGATAGAGAAAAATGTGTCTAGAACGCCTGAGTAGAATGGTGTTATATAACAGATTAATTTGACATTTACTGAGATAGAAAAAATAATTATGTTATATTTTGGTTTCCTAAAGGTATATTTTAATAAAATATTTAACTACATGACTCATCTCATGAATCAAATTCCTTCATAACCTTTAGAACAACATCTTCTATATGATCTTTTTTTCAAAAGGGATGTTTATTTTAATTACCTAAAAGTTTTTAGAAGCATCACATATGACTATATCGATTCCAATGATAGGGATAAGTTAGGGTTTATATATTAGATATGTATCATTATAGGATACAACGATATATTTTTTTAGACTTTAGGATAGTAGTTAGTAAAATTTTATAAAAGTTTAGAATATCCTATTTAATGATGAGATCTCATGGAAATAAAGAACCAAGGAGGAATATTCTATTTATAATAATAAATTAGATATAATAATAGATAGATTTATGTTGTTGGACTTAAAATGATTGAGAATAATTAACATATAAATAAATTCTTCTTGAATAGAGATTACTCCCTAAATAAGGCCCAGAAGAACCTTATAACTGACCCCTTAGTGTCTAGGATTTGGCCACTTTAGTGAATGATACCATTAATATAGGAACCATCAACCAATATTCCTGTTACCACTTGCGAACAAGAATATATGTTTATTATTTATTCAAGTGTTGGGTATATACCAGTAGACTATACTAATATAATTCAAGGGGATTCCCTTGGTCTTCACCACTTTCATCCTCCTCAAACAATCTCCGAAATTTTCTTTGTACCATTATTTTCAATCATAATAAAAAATTAATATTTTAGATAAGGAATAAAAAACCAATAAATTTAGTTGAGGATGAGTTGAGAAGATGATGATTGGTGCTATGTAGTTTAGGGAGAATTAAAGATGGGGTTTGATAGGTATAACCTTTTTCTGGTAAAAAGATAACAAATAAATTTCTAGATGATACAGCTTATGATGTACTTGAATGATCAAGGACAATGGAATATTAGGGTAGAGTTTTGAAAATATATATCAAGAATAAGATGAACCATAGGAGTTGGGGATGTCTACCAGGTTTAGAAGACATGTGAATATGTTTTATTATAAGATGAACATTCTAACTATAATGTGGGGTAGGGAACTTGAAAGCCTTATGAATGTAAGAAGTTTATGTGAATCATTGTATTTGGAGTTATAAATGAAGAAATATTTGGACTCCTAACATTTTTCTTATGCATGGGATCATGTATAAATTCTAAAAGGAATAGGGGCACTTGAGAAGAAATGGGATTATTTTCTAAAGGGGGAATCATGTGGTAAAGTTCAATACAAGGAACAAATATTTTTTAAGGGGTTATGACAATAAAAAGGATTGTATTTAGATGATATATACTCTCATACTGTGAAACACAAAATTATTAAAATATTTCTTAACCTAGGTTCCATGAAGGGTTTGTTTCTAGAATAGATTTATGTCAAGAAATTATTTGTTAACAAAGATTTTGAGGAAGAAATTTTCATGGAGTAACTACAAGGTTTTTTATTGGCATGGGATGATGGAATGATGTGAAAGCTCAAGCAAAGTATATATGATATTAAGTAGTAAGCCAGGTAGTGGAATCATAATTTTGAAAACTTTATCAAGGAATAACGGTTTTTTGGAGTAATAAAAATCCATTCTTTTATTTTAAGAAGTATCCAAATCCTTTTTTTGTGATTTTCAAATTCCACTTTTTTGGTAAGTGGTAATCTCAATACTTTTTCTTCTCTATGTTGATGAATTACTGTTAACTAGACCTATTAAGGTAAGGATGAAGGAGTTTAAGTGTGAGTTTTATGGATGTTTCCAAATAAATTATCTTGTTTCTCCGAAATTTGAATTAGGGATGAATATTATAAGAGACTTAAGTTTTGGAACACTATTACTTTATTATATAGAGTACAACCATAAAGTACTGATGAGATCTTGATTGAGTGAGTTAATGTATGTGAGTATTACCCTAGATAAAAACCTCAATATTTTGATGGAGAATATAGTTGAAATATATTATGAGGCTAACTACAAAGAAACGTTTCTATATGCATCAATTATGGTATGTTTGATGTACACCATGGTTTGTTCTAGGAATTATATCACTCAAGCGGTAGGTGTGGTTAGAAAATTCTTCGTGAATTTTTAAAGGAACACATGGAGAATAATAAGTGAATATTATATAATCTCCAATTATCAATGTATTTTTAACTATGTTTCATAGAATATTATACATTTCAAGGGTTTTTTTTATTTCGACTTTGGAGTATATAATCATTCACTAAAGAGCACAACTAGTTTTGTATTTACTATCAAAGTCACTACCATGATCTAGATGTCAAAGAAACAATTGGTTTTTGAACTATCAACCACGAATTATGAGTACATTGAAATTAACTAAGTAGGGTAATAATTGGTATGGTTTAAGTGTCTACTAATTTAAATCCTAAAGAGGTAAGATATAATCATGTTATACTTTGATTTCCAAATAAAGAATCACTTGGTTAATAATTTTATATTTTCATAACAGAAAAAATATTAAACTAAAATACCACATCATATAGAATATTGTGGATGATGGGGTGTTTTAAATATGGAGAGTTAAATATAATCACAATCTTACATATATACACAATAAAGTTATAACTCCTAAAAATTTTATGCATTATTGCAATTTAATGGGGCTTGGATAACTTGGAGATCATAGAATCTTGGAAGCACAGATAGATTAGAATAATGGAATTAAAGAAGAGACTTATAAAAAATAATATTTTTATCTTGGAGGACTTTTTGATATAGATTGAAAACAATTATCAAGTTGTAATTTGTTAGGTTTCAAATGATAATACATTTTTTGAATAAGGACTAAAGTTTCCAGAATGGAATAACATTCAAAACATTGTACCTAAACCAGATTAATGGAGGAAATTCTCTCTAATATTGATATCTAGAAGTCAAGAAAATTTTGATGGTGAGTCTAGATGATGTAGATTTTGAATCCAGAGGACGTGTTTTGAATGTTGCGCCAATGCACATTTCACCATTGAGATCAATCGATATAATGGTTTCCTTTAACCATATAGTTTGATAACTGTGTACATCAGATATACTAGTATTTCTCTCTATCGATTTTTGATGGTGGTGGAACTTAGATTACTGTATTTTAGCTTCTATAAATTGGTTCGTGGGTCACTTGTAATGGTGAGTGTGATTTATTAAGTTTAATATTCTGTTAGCGTGTTGTTTGGAGTTAATAATCTTCCTTAAATCTCTTTTTTACTATTCTTGTAAAGTTAATGATACATATGGATTAATACTTTTTCAAAACCCTTTATAATATTTTTTTACTTTTATTTACTTTACTTTTGTTTATTTCTTATTTCCCTTTGAATGCATTATATGAGAATATATGAGTGTTCCCTAATGTACATTATTAGGGTGCATGAATATTTGTGCGGCTTCCTAATTTTGGAAACATATTCCATTGGTTATGGTATCTTACCAACCTTCCAGTATCCTTGTTTAACACTTGATGGTCATAGGTTGGTTTGTTTAGAAGATACTTCTTTTGATGTAACAAATAATTCACATAAACTCATAGTCAAAACATTATATATAAATTTAAAAATGTTCTAAATGATAAAATTAATTAATATATAATAAAAACGTAATTAATATGTTAAATTAAATATATATTAATGTTATATTTATTAAGTTCATTATAATGAAATTTATTATTGAACATTATATATGATTCTATAACATTAAGTATTTAAGTTATAATATGTGATTTTAGGTCAACCATGAAATAATTATATAGTGGTTCTCAAAAGGATATCTAATGTTAAAGGGAATTGCATCACATTAAAATGTTCCTTTATGAATTTTATGATAATTTTATGATCAATTTAAAGGTTTAAAATTTTAATCACACCTTAATGTTATTATTATTATTATTATAGTTCAAATTAAATGTTATTTCATTTTTATAGTAATATCCACGCTATAAAAAATGATCATATATTTATTTTATGTTATATTTTTTTCATGTATTTTTTTTCATATTTCTAACATGTGTTTCATAAATAATTTTAATTTAATTTCTTCTCCTTTAACCATTAAATTTTTATTATTATTTCTCCCATATTATTGATTTCTTATGAGATCACTATTTTATAATACTTTTACTAATATATTGGTTCATTATTGATACAATCAATTGGTTTTTAAAAAATGAATTGCATCATTTCCCATAAAACATCCTATATTATAATAGATCTATTTTAAAAGGTAAAATGACAATAAAAAATATATTATATGGAAAATGATATTGGAAGATATTAAATGTCAAAATTTCAACCACACGATTTGTGATATTATGGGAATATAAAGTTAACATACAATATAAAATTTCAACTCATTTTATGTAATATAAATGTTTATAAACATCCACCTTCCAAATCTATGATCATATTATTTAAATAAATAACTTTACCATTAAATCCCTACTCCCCACAATGATTCACCATTGGAATATTCTCTTAATATTGAGTATTAGTGAATAAAATTGTATATCATAATTAATCAATGATAAGTTACATTGAATGAAATTATATAATATTTTTAAATGCATGTTGTTGAAGGAAGTGGAAAATCCTTGGAATTTATTTGTTTAAAAAATTATTTTCACTTTTTATTATAATGTGATCATTCTATTGTTTAGTTTTATGTTATATCTTTCATATATTTTTGAAATTAGTGTAGTGAAAGTGGGAGTATCTTCATGATATTATTGAATTACCACGGTTTTATATGTAAAAATATAAAATTTTAGTGATTTTTAGTGTTAATTCATGATGCATATAGTTATTAATTTCAAGAACAATGCATAATTCTTAGTTAATAAAATAAAAAATTATAATCTATATAATTTTAATATTTTCTTAGGAGCCTTATCATTTAATATAGGGCCCATGGGGAGAATATTAGGCATACATGTTTTTATAACTATTGAATGTGGTATAATAAAATTAAAGTAACTTTTAATGTGAAGGAACTCACCTTCTAGCTCTTATACAAACCAAATATGTAAAATATACACTAATTCTTGTGAACATGAAGAGAAACACCCATGCATGCCCATTTTGAAGATCTATTCCCACATGTATACCTGGTTGAGGATATAAACCTACCAACCTATCTATATAATTAGCCACTATAAAGAGATATGTTTTCCAACATATCTACTTGAGGGGGATGCACTGACCCTTTCTACTGAATGCCTATGTAAGTTATAAGATATTGTGAATATATCAGTAGGTATATATTGATTTGGTACAATATGAAAAAAATTAGTATATAGTACTTGGTAATATATGTGATAATGTATTAAAATCTTTATGTTTCAAGGCACCATGTAATAACATCATATTTTTAATTTTAAGGAGTTACAAATGTAGTATTAATTGTAAAAAATGCCAATTGTAAGCATAATAGAAGTTAGTTATTAGGCTTTTCATGTGTTATTGTACTTTATATCCAAGATGATGTTATTAGAATATTTTATCAGAAAGTATACAATATAAAATGGTGTAGGTATTAAAGACTATATTCTCGGTGTCATTTTGCGGGATGTGTTAATTCCACATGACATAAATTAATTCACAAGTGTGTATCCCAATATATTATATGATGTATAATGGTTATATTAGGTTCTATCTAGTGAAGAAAGAGGTATTTTATAATTAGTGTTATTTTCACCAATCATTGGGAACTTAAAATTCAAGTATCCACAACATATAGTGATTTAATATGATATTATTTGAAATCTTTAACTAAAATTCAAATTTGATATGATTTTTTAAATAAAGTGTGTTATATCTGTTTACTTAAAATGGGGTATTTTGTAGTAAAAACACATTGTATTCAATAGATTTAATTTATGAAATCATTTTTCATATGAAATCAAAAGTATCATATTTCATGATTCAATGATTTTTGATTAATGTTAAATAAAATTCAATTACTTGATCAATTTATTAATTATTAAATGATTTTATTTTAAGATAATTCTATAATTATGATAATGAACTGATACAATGGTCATGGATTATGTCATTATAATTTATCCTAGAATACCAAATCTTTAAATGATTTTATTTTAATATAATCATTTAATTACCTAAATAAACACATCCAATGGTCATAAGAATTTTCATTATAGTTTATCCTAACATACCTAATCTTATTATAATTTTTCTACTATAATTTACATATAATAATTTAAATAATAAATAATAAATTATGATAGATAATAATAAATTAAAAAATACCTAATAATTTGATTTAACAACAATATAAGTTTACCGATTTTTGTTTACAACCTCAACAAAGAGGGGAATTATCCACACATGATGATTAAAGAGACTTCAGTGAGTGGAAAAAATAAATTCATGATGAATTCAAATATTAGATTAAGAAATGTTAAAGAAAAATTAAGTTGTGTTTAACAATGCAAGAATCACTATGAAAAATCCAACTAAAAACGATCCTTGAGATTTTATCTCCTTTTAAAAATCTATATACCCTTTTTTAGTATTAAGTCCCCCATTAACTCGACCAACTTATCTAGATTATGAAATATAACTATTATGGTTTGAGTAGTTTTCAAGATACATTGGTGTGAAATATGATTAAAAAATCATACAAAAAATAATGAAACTTCACTAGATCAATTTATTGATGCTTCATGGTCCAAAATCACAGTTTTAAATAGTGTTATTAACCACGAAAAACTAATTTATAAGGATTAATGGTTCCTGTATAGTGTTACATAGTTTATATAAGTTCTTTTTAATCATTATTCACATAAAAAATATATAAAAACTCTATTTTACTCTAAGACTTCCCAATCAATGACAGAATGCTTCAAACATCAACCTAGTAAAAATTTTGACATATGAAAAGATGATTAAAAAGAAAATAATGTATATAGAATTAAATTTAAATGATTATTCAATGAATATATATATTTAAATTTATGCATGAACCATGAATTTCAAACTCTCCCTCACTTAGATATTTGTTTTCCCTCAAACAAAACCTAAAAATTAATTTCAAAGGGGATAAGAATAAATATAAAAAATATATTTAATTTATAAATAATAGGTTGAATAAATATATTTTTATACATTCATAAAACCTCATAAACTCACCATTATCAAAAATATGAAACCTAAGTAGGTTAAAAATCATTTAATACATTTGAAATAAAATAAAAAATAGTTATTTGTATAATAAATTTCACTTCAATCATTTAAAACAAAGTTATATTATCTATAATCATTTTATTAAAATCTCAAGTAAGATAAAAATGAATTGATAAAAAGTGATGCGTTACCACTTTTTTTGTAACATGATCTAATTGGATTGTTAATTTAATGAATAATGAATGATTTTTATCATTATTTGGGTATGTTTTTCTCTCTCTCTCTCTCATTTTCATACTTTTTTAAGAAAATAACATTATTTGTTAAATTTTTCTAAAATTGACATACCTCATTGTATTATAAAATAAATCAAATGATCATGAAATTAAGGCTTCATAGTCACCACATGAACAATTATAACAAATCTAGTGTATCGATGTCTAAATTTCTTAAATAATACTTTAATTTAAAGATTTACTATTCTTTAATATACACCATTTAAATTTCTTATTTTAATAGCATGTTTTAAGATAAATATTCAATTTTTTTTAATTTTCTTACTAAAACTTTCCCAAAAAATGGTTCACAATTCTAATTATATGAAAAATATCAAGTAAATTTTACTAATATCTTTTTCATTTAACAAATATACAAGTGTGATGAAAAGAATTGGAGCCTAAATAAATTTAAGAAAAATATGTTTTCACAGGTCAGTAATAAATTAAAAGGCTATGTGTGTTGAGCAAAGTTACCTCCCCCAAACTTAATCAAAATATAGTCCAATGATGTTTGATATAACGACTGATAGAGATATATGGACAAATAAGTATAACAATTTAGTAATGTAAATAGAAATTCATAGAAATATTATAATGAAAAATAAAAGTGTATTTTCTTGGGATAAATCATGTGAAAATAATTGGGTAAAAATGGTTTATGAGAGTGATTATACAATATGTTTTTTTCATAGTTAATATACTATTGATTGGTATAAAATACATAATAGAGAAATTGAAGACTAGATTATATTAAACATTTAATTCTGTGAAGTGTGAAACATTGGTGAAGAGTTAATAATACCAAATGACAACTAATCACATAAACGACAACAAAATAAATCAATGACCAATAAATGAGTGTTAAATTAAAGAATAATATGGATAATTATACAATCATACCTTATAATTAAATAATAAGTAAAAACTAACTAGAGTATTAATCAATCATTCCAAAATAAAAAATTTGTCAATGCCAAAAAAAGGATATGGAGAAAAAAATTCAACTCATAAAAAAATTCACTTAACCTCAGTCCATGTATCCTTTGTCTCAAAAACCTATTAACTAACTAGATAATAAAATTATCACTATTCCCATATTTATTATCAACTTAATTATCCTTATCACCATTTTCATTAGGTTATATTCACCATCAATCAATTATGAAGACCCTTTAACCACTTTCAAATAGTAGGAGAATGAGGAGGGGGATGGTGGAAACTATTGGTGAAATATTCTTAAAGGCTAGTCACATAAAACTATTTCCACGTTGTCTATATTTGTTAGTATAAAAACATATATGAGTAACAGACTATATAATTGTGTTTATATAGATAGAAGAACTATTGAATTAGTGGTGTTGGTGAAAGTATACTATTATATAAAGTTTTAATGAGTATGGTAGGATGTTATTGGGAAATGGGTGGAGACTAGGAAAGGGTATCATTGAAATAATATTGAAAAGTTAGATCCCATTTATAGACAACTTGATACCAGTTTTTATTAGGATATTCAAAGTATTTATTAAGAGGGGGGTGGGGGGGTTGGATGAATCATTGAATCCATTTATTTTATTTTTTTCCTTAAAATAGACTTCATGACAGATTAAGATGACTGATATAACATGTTAGACCAACTCAATTTGAATAGTAACTAGGTTGATGGAACCATGAGACCTTAGGAATGCCTCATTTTACACTAGTGGATACCGACTAGCAGTGGTGATCTAAGGTAGTTCATTGAGGAGACTATACCCCATGTATCAGAGTGTGAAATTACAGATAAATAACCAAATATCATCCAAAACATCACATCAGAGTTATCATAAAATATAATTATATCCAAAAATACTAAATTAATGTATAAGTAATAAAAACTCAAACAGTGCTCTTGGAATTCTAGAAATATCACCCACTGGGATGACCATATATACAAAATAAATAGAAGAAATAAAATACAAACTTTGACATACTATATCATTGAGCCATACTACACCACATCCTTCCATCCCATCCACAATTTCCAAGAAATCCTAGGCCTCAATCCAACTTAAACCTACATAATGTGAGGGATTCGTGGGTACCCAAGTGAAATGGTGGTCTGAACAGGGCATGAGTACAAAAATTAGTAGGTAAACACTGGTGAAGCCCTGTAATATACCAAAAATTCAATAATATGTGCATGAGATGTTATTTGAATAAATAAATAAAAATGTATACAAAATAAATAAAACCACTAAAAATACCTAATTCATATATTGCTTGGATTTATCTAAGAAAATCAAGGAGATTGTTCCAACCCCAATGTCACGACCACCCTAAGGTAATATTCATATAAACTGGGATAATCCCAACAACCATTGTCAATCCTTGGTTCCAAATCCCTGATTGGTTATACATTCTTCGACCAATTTTCTGTTACCTCTGACCATGCCGTTATGACCATGACAACTAGTATAATAGACCCAAGTCTACATGTTATACAAATAACCATCAAGTACCCCCATATGATTGTTTTCATATATAGGGAATAATTCCACAAGTAACATGGAACTCCCCTACAAGTGTTTTTCCTAATGAATAAGCCCTTAAATAACAAAAAACACCCCTATGGGAGTTTTCTTAGCCAGGTCATAATCCCACAAGTAACAAAAACCTACCCAATGAGAGTTATATCAACTACATCATAATCCCAAAAGTTACATAAACCACCTCTATAAGTATTTTCATATCCATGTAATAATATATCATATAACACAGACCTCCCAAATGGGATCTTTCTTAGTTAGGTATCATAGACCTCCCATATAAGTGTTTTCTCAGATGGTATCCAAGAACAATGGAGAGGTTATTTCCATACCTAATAAAATAAATCCCCTATAGGTGTTTTATATTCGATCAATACAACAAAAAACAATTAAATAATGAAAAAACACTTACCTAAGGGTAATCCAATCCCTAACCTTATAAAATAAAATCTAACAACCTCTCACTAGGTTCAAATATCAATGGGGAACCCACTAGGGTTATATAGGTATCAAAATATCTTGGACACCTCATAAGGGTCCCTTAATCAAAACTCATCTCTCGAGTCAATGACTATCCAAAGGGTGATGAACTTAAGATTATTCCATATCGAAAACACTCTATATTGGTCTGAACACCAAAACCATACATTCATCTCTAAGGTACACTCACCCAAGTCACCAAGTCTCTATGGGTGAACAATACCCCTCAACCATCTCACTATCTCTAAGTATCAAGAAAATTACTAGGTTATAGATGGCCAAACCCTAGGCTGTTCATAATAGATAATCATTAACATATACTTGGTGGGTCTATAAGGGTTCCTATAAATAGTTTCATTTAAAAATTTTCATCAATTTTAATAAACTCTACTCACGAGGACATGGAGTTCAAGGATCGAAGGTCATAGCCAAGGCCTTAGACATCAATGATTGAGGAAACAAAACTAGTTCCAAGGAACCTCATTGTGTTGTACTTGTGTATTCTATCAAATAATTTTATTTGGAACCAAAAAATTTATTATGAAAAGGTTACAATCGTCGATAGTAAGATAGTAGAACACTTTCCATATAAAAAAATTCATAAATACTATATGACATGTACAAAAGACCACTTACCTCAAAAAATTCATTTATTTTTAAGAGAAATCCAAAAAATCTTGCCTATGATCATTTAAGTCCATTTGGACACTAGACTTCCTTTAAAATACATAATTCATATCCATATATCCAATAAATAATTATAATTAATTTATAATTAATTTATACAAAATAAAATTAATTTTTAATTTAAATTAATTTTTCTTGAATGATTAAAATATCAATGGGTCATCATGTCATTCTGAAATCATCATCAAAGAGGTGTTTTCCACTTCATATGCACCCATAGGCCTAAGCAACCTGAAATCCCCGTTTAGAATCACAAATAAAATTACTAATTTTATCCAAAATCACCATATTCCATTTGAAAAATTTATACTATGACAAACCTTCACTGATACATAGTGCTTCCCCATGAAGAATTCATCTTAGATTTTCCTATAGCTAGATAGAGTAAAAGCCTCATCATAAATGGATAATTCAACCATGCTTCAGTGGAATCAGCATCGAACCATAAATAAGATCATACCAAAATTAAAAATGACATAGGGAAAAAAATAAGGGTTGGGGGGGAAATACCTTCGATGCCATCATAATGCACCCGAAATCACACAAAATAGAGGGGGATGAGGTAGTGGGAGGGGGATACCTAGATGAGCCCATCCCTACATACCCAGTTCATTTGAAGAGCGAGGGGGGGGGGGGTTGATCCCCCTTTTAAAATTTTAAAAATCCCCAATTAAAACTTTCACAGCAAGATTGTACATGTAATGTTGTGAATTTTTAGGCTATGACCCTATACTCATTGACTATCCCAATTTAATGTCCAGAATCACCTCGAAATACCCCATAAAAAAGTTCTTGTTGTGTGAATGACATATTCATGTTGTGAATGTCCTACAACTATAGTTTTTAATACCCTGATTCCCCAAACAATGCTCTGACACTCACCCAAACCCTCAGTTTATCCAAAAAACATTAAAAAACATCAAAAAATTCCATTTTGATCTGTTAAAATTCTTAGAACATAACTCTAATTACCTGTTCTAAAAAAACCATCTAAAAAAAAATTTAAAATTCGAATTCCTACAAAATTTTATAACCCATCCACACAAGGGGCATTATAATTGACACACTCACTATCTTAATTTTAATATTTATTTTAAACTAATTTTTTTGAATTTAATTACTTATTTTAGTAACTAAATTCCCAAAAAAATTAATCATAGTGGGTACAATGATTTTAAATATTCACCATTCATTACAATTGGATACATACTTGGAAAAATCTAAATAAACCATGTCCAAATGATCTAATATAATAATCATGAATATAAATAACATGGTTTATCCTTGACCTATTTTTATAATAAAATGTCCACTAATTGAAATAATTTTCTATATTACAATAATAATGAATGTTTTTAAGTGATAAAATGAAATTACTCTTAAATCTACACCTTTAAACTCAAATTTTATATAGACTTATGCAACGCACGACTGATTCTTCACATAATAAATAATTTATTAAAATAGCGAGAAAACTCTATCCATGATAAAAAAATATCTTCTTATCTTCTTCACTATGAAATATTGATGAAATAACAATTATTTCGACTTTAATCAATGAAAATACTTTCAAAACCATACCACACAAACCTTTGTTTTCATCATCCTCTTTATGATTGTATTAAATCTTCAAATCCATGAATTTCAAATTAAAAAAAATGAATTTATAAATATCCTATATAATATAACTCTATCAAATATCTAATTTTTCTTCCTTATCAATTAAAAAATCACAAACTCATGTAATGAAATACCACGTTCTCTAATTATTGGGTTTTTAAAAATATATTAACACTAAATCAATGCAATAGAATCAATTAGAAACATTAAAATTGAAGAACATAATGAATGAAACTTTAACCCATGATTTATACATAAAGTAAATAAAATTTTATTTTTTACCTTTTATCGATGTATGTTTCAGAAACAACCTTCATCTCAATGGTTCGATAGATATCCCTTCGAGGCCATATAACGACATCCATTCTCAATGTTGAATCCATGGGTTGTACAAAATCACTTGACACTTTAGTGAGACCTACTCATAAACCATGATATGATATTAGCTCACATAAGAAAAATGATGATAGAGAAATGTTTTTTATAAAATTTTCATGAAGTATAATAGGATTAAGAACACGCTGTTTTAATGGTGTTAGAATCCTTATATATCCAATGAGAGGCACCCATAAAATAAATCATACATTTATAATGTATGAGTTAATACTTTGGATGACTATGAATTCATAACATGAATTCACCAAACCTCTCATGTGTCTCATCCTTTGAAACACCTATATTAATTATAGTTATCAGTGGAAGAGACCAAAATGATAACACTTATCATTCAGTTTGCAACAATCATAGTATATGCTCTACTTTATATCCAAGTTAGTAATGCCTTATAATATCTCTATATCATAAGTTGTGATATAACTCAGAATCGTGTTTCATGAAAGGACATCATACCATATAATACATTATATTTTAACATACGATATGACCAAATACACATCAAATGTGTTGGGATTTAGCGAATATCTTCTTCAGTATCCCACTTTCCCTAAAGGATTATAGACTATTTTCCATTTCAAATTATATTGTATCATATAAAATAACATGTAAAATCATATCCAAAGATCCTTTTAGAAATATTTTTTTTGTAAACATATCATTAAATTCATCTTGTATCAAATCATATATGATACCATTGGAATACAAATCTAAAACCCATTTTAGATAAACCATAAAAAATATTTTGAGAATCTCCTTAATTAAAATCGATTCCCATTCAATAAACCACATTATTTAACCCAATGGGTATTTACAGTGTTGAAAACAAATATTAAATACATAATCCATAAATAGAAGAAAATAAAGACCTCCAAAAATTCACCAATGCTACTGAATATATAAAAGGATATAAAGAGATCTCAATCAAACACATGTATCTCTATACATATGTCACCAGTTTCATCATATGAAAGAAATGATTTTTTATCCCTTTTTCTAAGACATTGACTTACCATGAGAAATGATGTATATCAATATCATAAAAATAATTCATACATTATCGATTATTTGAATATATAATTTCTATGTCAATGGATACATTACATGTCATTAATCTTTATGGATGATCACATCATATACTCCTCACCCAAATAGATAAACACATCATATATACTATCTAGATACGACCATATGATTCCCCAATATATCTCAATTGAAGGATTATATGTCATAATTTTCATCAGATCATAAAAAATAAAATAATAGTTAACCTCAGCTATTCTGGACTCTAAATATGAGACATGCACCCATATTGTGCCAAATACACATTGGTTGACACTTCATTTGTGATACCTCATGGTTTATCCAACACAAAAAACTCATTTTGTGCTTCATGTGTATATTATCTATCCTTATACAAGAATAATACTCACACTAACCTTAGTATTTAATCATAACCAATAATAATTCATGATGAATATTGTTTAGGGATAACTCAAAGTCATACTTTGAGAGGTTAATTTTCATTTAACTTCATGATATACATATATATATATACACATATGTAGCCAACATTGAAGAATAATAAATTATATATTACATTATCTGTATAACATGATACATTTTATATTTTTAAACTCTTTTTAAAACATTAAAATAAGTTTACTTAAGAGCCTATCTAACATATCACATATGATATACTACTGGATCAACCCCATGTTTCCCCCACTTTTTAGGTTTCTTTATCCTCATTACATAATTATATAATTATTTCCTCCAATATCTATGTGATCATTTGATAAAAATCTCCCACAAAACACTTTGGAGAGTAACATCTATAAAGAAATATAGTTTAATTAATGGTGATACTTAGGAATAACATTCTTAATGTTAAACTCTTTGAACATAGAATTCGAATTCTTTAAGTTCAAAACTTAAAATGTTATGATGTTAAAAAAATAATTTTTTCTACATAAAACTCTTTCTAAGTCTATCTTTATCATTTATAGAACCCTTTCCATTAAATATTTTCATTGAAATATTATGGTAAGTAGAGTAACAATTCTCATTAGTCTTTTACCAATACGCCTTAATAATTTTAGGTTACAAAGTTGCATTTACTTTGTATTTTGGGTGGAATAATATTTTATCTATTAAATTTAAACTACTCTAAGTCCGAAATAACTCTCACCATAATTTATACACTATATTCTCTTCAGATTATCATGAAAAGATACAAAAAATCTTTTTTTCTATAAATAACAGTCATTTACACTTAGTGAAACATTAAAAAAAGTAAAAAATTGTATCCTTATCTAATATGGTATTCCATGTGTTTAGAACATTTTATAAAAATAAGAATTTATTCTTTAAAATATACCGCTAATTTTGGTTGGATGAAATCCCTCATATTTTTAAAAACATATAGATAAACACTCTTATCCAAAGAAAACTTTTTCCATCCTTTCCATTATCTCAAAACATGTTTTAGAATTTGATGAATCATAAACCATGTGTATTAAATCCATCATCACATATTTTTTATAGAATATATTTATTAAAAAACAAATTCTCTTATCATATAATAGGAATGATAATAAGAAAAAATCCTTTACTTTTATCCTTGTAATTTGGATATATTTCTTTACATTCAAATATTTTATGTAGAAACTCTTTGCATTATCACTTGAATGAAAACTAAAATATCTATAAATTCCTCCATTTTTTTTAACTCCTATATATTTGAATCATTTTTAAAGTATATATTTGGTGTCTTATAACATTCAAAAACATATAATTTTAATTTGTAACACAGATACCAAATTGAAACATTCTATACAAACCCTTTCATGTTTCTTGAATATTTACATCAAATGGAAACATTACTCACTAATCTTGATAACTCTAGGTTTCAAATAACCATGAATGGATATTAGAAGAAACATTGTTGGAAGTTACAAATAACTTTTCTTTTTTATTTTTTGATCTTTTATCCACTATAACTATTAAAGGAGTACTAAAACAAGGATATCAAAAGCCCTTGTTTCATATATTATCAATACCTTGAGAAAACAGGGTAAATTTTTCTTGAATAAAATCATATTGTATAAAAATTTACAATGATTAAAAAAGAATGAATTATTTAACAATAATAATACTTAATAAAACCTTTAGTGTTCCAATATATTCTTCTCATAAGAAAATAGATTCTCCTACTGAATAAATTCAATAGCTGGTTACTCAGGAAGGGTTTACTCCAACACATAAAATTTTATTTTCATTAATAATGCATCTTTTATTTTTTGTACCATTCAAAGGATTTTATATAATAAGATTATATTCTCTATAATTTTGATTTAAATGTGATGTTTGATTATGATTATCATATTATCATTAATAGAATATTTAATTAGATAAGTATCATGTGTTAAATTTATATAATAATTATTTTTATTAAATTTACTTTTACTAAAATGATGAACCCTTTAAAAATTTCATCATATCAATTCATGGGCCATAATATAAATTTCACTATGAAATGATTCAACATTAGTGTTCCTCTAACCACTTAGTTTTTTTTTTTGGAATTTTCCAAGTCATAACATATAATAATTTTGGATGGCCAAGAGTAAAACTCTTTACACTATCCATAATATAGATAAACTTAGTACCATTCCAATAGTACGCTAACTATGATGGTTTCCAAGATAAGTGTAACACTAATAAAAATCCAAACATATGGAATCCAACCGTCAGGTTCACCTCATTAAATTATTTCCTTATATAATATATAATATATAGCTACCCCACATTGCCATAAACCAACTAGGTTATAATATTGTGGTATTAAAAAGTGTCCACCTTGGAAAGAATATAAAATTAAATATTTTAAATAGGATTTAATCTCACTACATTACCTCATGTATACGCTTTATGTATGAATTACTATAATGATTTAGTTTTGAATCCTATTTATTCAACCACGTCATTCTGTTCAAACCATATTGGTGTGTAACTCTTCACAAAACTCATAGCTTGTGTTACTAACCCAAATAAAAATCATACTATATTCATACATATCAAAATGAATCCCATGAAAAAGGTACACCAAAAATTTTCATGTAATGTCTTATAATTATGTAAAATCAATAATCCCTTCATGAGTAAGATAGGATCCAAAAATAATAAACCCTCACTTTTTTAGATAAGGTATAACCCTATAAAATAGTAAGCAGATTGACCCAAAGTCCCTCTACCCAGGGATACTTTACTCAAGAGACACATTAATATCTTCATAATTCTAACACCTAATATGTATAAAATATTATTAGAAACTTAATACAATCATATAACTCAATATAGGGAAAATTCAAGGTAAAAAGACACTAAATCAATTATCATACCTAGCAAGTAACTCCTTAGATGCACATATGATAATTTCTAGAAGAAGTTTAAACATCTTCAAACTAAAACGTACAACATAATTCATAATATAAAAAATAAATTTATAAATCATTATTAAAGGAATAATTAAATGCATGAATAATTTATATATTTAAACATGAGATAAATAATTAATGAATACTTTATAAATAAATATAATTATAATTTTTTTATAATTTATCCATATATTATGGATATTCCATAATTAAAAAAATAAAAAATAATTATATTTATTTACAATAAAAACACTTTAATATAGTTTATTTTATATAGTTTTTAAAATATATTATATTAAATGAAATATTAACTTTTTTATATTTCAATTATGTTATATGAAAAAATTATATAATCTAAACATCACATATTTAATTTAATTTAAAACATGATCAAATGATTTTTCAAAACTAGTTTTGTCAAAGGTTAAATTATTTATCAAAAAAGACACTAAATTTAAAAAATTCATATTTAATATTATGAATAATTAATAATATTAATATAAACTCTGTTATATTATTTAGCATAATTTTGTGTAGTTTATAAACATTTTTTATTTACCCTTATAATTTTAATATAAAAATTTTATATGAAAAAATATAGGTCATGGAAAATAATTTGAAAAATCCATTTTTATATTAACTTTTAATATTAAGGAATTTATATAAATAATTTATAAAAATCATTCAAAAAATATATATCCCATCATACTTTTATCAATTATTTATAAACATTTTACAAATTATACATTCCAATTCATAATTGAATTTTAGAAAAAATAAAAATTTCTTCCAACTCATATTTAATGAATTACCCTAGTGTAATGAGTTATTAAATATGAGTGATAATTGGGATTGAGTAGTGTTCAACCACTACAGGGTAGTTCACTTAAGATTAATTGAGTGTATCTAGTTATTATGGCTTACAATAAGCCACTACGTGAGATTAAATCAAAACATTAAAAGTCTAGGTAAGATTAAATCCAATTTGAAGGACTTGCATAAGAATAATAAGGTTCTATAATGATTTTGTAGGAATAACCCATGTGTTTATGTGTCTAAATAGGATTAAAATATGTTAATCGAGCCAAGTATATTAATAATTAAAATATTGAATGACCCCAAAACTTATAAAATATGGCCTACATAAGTGTAATCCCACATATTGAAGGCCTACATAAGGTTAAAATGACACACCCTATAACATCCCCAATCCAAGAGCCACTAAACTAGTGCCCTGATCCAGGTCACCATACGATCTGAAATGCACCTCCACTTATTCCAGAGGATTTTGACTAACAACAATATCTAAAAGTCACATGTGGAGACCACCCTCTTTACCAGAGTAATCCATAAAAAATTAAATAGAATAGTATAAATATCATAGAGGAACCAGTGAACATACATAAATAAAAAGTTCCTAAAAATGCGTATGAGACACAACCAATAGTAAATATGTCATAACATGCTATAGCACCATGTAAACAAAACACAGAATAAAGAAAATAGTGTAATCCACCAAATGGTCCTGACTCAAAGTTTAAAACCTCATCCATGCATGTCCCATGGAAAAATAAACTCCCCAACAAAGGTCTATTTCCCTTTTCCTAACTTCCAAGCATAAAATCTGACCCGGTACCTAACAAAAGCCCATTCAGGGTGTGAGTACAACTTATTAGTCCACCACCAATGGTGGCTAATAAATATTTATTCTAACAAATAGTGCATCTAGGTTTGAAATAAATTAGAAGTAAATAAATGAAAATTAAGGGGCCACTAGTAAACAATATTTACTTAACTATTACCAACCATAGTTCTGAGTTCGTTATGTTCGTCTTCTTCATTAATTAGTTCATCATCAACATATAAACCATGGGTTAGGCATTCAATTCCTTCACACAAGGTTAATGGAATTTATCATTATGCACAAGTGACTTAGTCAAGTACCTATATCACTAGGGATAACCCATCAAAACATCACAATATCTTCACTTGGAAGCGTTAGTCCAGGAGGAATGCATCCATTAGGGGAATAAAGCTCTGTCTCCATCTCTAACCTATGAATTGTTGGTGGAGTTAGAGAATCAGTCCAACATGACTTGTGGGAGGAGACACAATCATTTTTCTTACACCTCAATCCACATGAACATTCTTTTTTTCCATTCATCATACATAAAAAATATCACAACCAAACAAAAACAATACTTATCCAAATCATAATCCGTAATAATAGATAAGGGAATTAATATTATTCATGGCCCATTAACACATTTTTCATTTACATTACATAGCCCAATTCTAATTCTCAATCCAAGATCACTACGAACATTCAATATTTTCCTTAAATATTCCCATTTAACATATTCATCGATTACCTTTTGAAATTTTCATGACCCGTCCCCCAGGGCCCATGCCGTGACTACCTTAAGCCTTCCTTCCATTGGACAAGTGCTGGAAACTAGCACCAAAAAGGAATATCCCCATAACAGGAAGGCATTTACTTTAAACCTGTACAAACTCACAATCCAAGACCGCAACAAGAAGAAACCCTGAAGTAAACTGCTGTAGTAAAAAGTGTACTGGAAGTAAAGGGGATAGAATACAAGACCAACTGAAAAGTAAAAGTTCAACTGAAAAGAGAAAATAACTCCTAGATCATCCATTAAGGATCCTACCTAAAGGGTAGGTACAACTCATGATTTTTAGTCACTGCGGCACGTCACGCCAAATGGTCCACCTCTGAGCACCATCCAGTCCTGGCTCCCTCAGCCTCGATCAACGCTGTCTGTCATCTTCACAAGACACAAAAAGGTGCGGGAATATCCTATATAGGGGTGAGTATAAAAATACTCACTAGGGACCTTGAGACCCTCGCAGGTCTCCTAGAGTTCCACAAAGTAAAAAACCCACAAAGGAAGACCTCAATCACAAAGAACAAAGAAGTAGTGATCAACTATACTTAGGTGTATAACCATACATATACCTAAGTTATCAAAATATACTTGTATCATACATGAGGAAACATATGGATTCAACTTTTAAGACATTTGAACAACTAATACATGAAGTAAGAGTACCAAAATGGTGACACCATGAAGGTAAAAGTACGACAAAGGTAACACCACGAAGGTAAAAGTACCACCAAGGTACAAGTACCACAAAGAAAACAACATGAAGGTAGAAACATGAAGGTAAAAGTACCACAAAGGTAAATACTCAGCTCACACCAGGTATATAACTAGAGTACATAAGTACACATGATTAGTCATAAATCTAGATCATCTAATTCTGTGGACTGGCTCTGCTGCTGACCAACATTGGATCGATAGATGCTGACCCACACATGATCTATAGGCACCGAACCACAAAGTATTGATAGATTCTGAAGCACATAAGAACACTAAGCACTACCCAATATAGGATCGATATATGCTAACCCAAATAGGATTGCTAGGCGCTGACCCAAACACGATTGATGTTCTTTCTTCACATTACAAACAACCATGATATTCCCGCACTAAGAACGCTTGATTCTGGGAGGATATTCACCTAAATCTATCAGTCACACCTCAACCACCACTATGTTCCTAGAAGAATTATCCCAAATTACCACCATGTCATAAGGGTTCCAACGCGATAGACGGTGCCTCAATCAGACACCCGATCTGTGACTTATAATCATTTTACTTCCGAGGACCCCATTGGATTCAGGTTTGATCCTATATGACCATACTCCAACATTATCTAAAAATAAAATGGATTATTCCAAGATGTCTATCTTGCTCCAAGGATCCTAGATTCGTAGACTGTTCATCAAAAGGATGTCCGGTTCACAGGTTATGACCCTTTAAGTGAAACTGGGCCAGGTTGGATCCGGGTCCGGTCCGACCCGGTTTGGGTCTGGCCCGAGTGGGCTCGGCCACAACAGGCTTGGCCCATAGGTCCATGGTCTATCTCGACCCATAGGGGGTGCGAATCGACATGAAAGGGCAGTACGAACCAACCCATGGAGGGTGCGGCTCGCTAGGCTCACGCGGTCCGATCCATGGAGGGCGCGACCTGCTGGGCTGGCGCGTCCTGACACACAGAGGGGCGTAGCCCACTGGGCTCGTGAGGCCCGATCCGAAAAGGCCACAACTTGAACCATGGATGGGTGTGTCCTGCAGGAGGCATGGCATGCTGGCATGAGGTCCTCCCAAGCGGGCACAGGGGGGAGGCCCCCCCACCAGTTTTCCTGAATGGCGGTGGTCGTTCAGTTCGAGCGGTGGCCTCACTAGATAGGGCCTCCCTAGCTAGCACGGGGGGGGGGGGGCATTCAGAAGGTAGAGCGACAATGCCTCTTGGAACTACTTGGACTCCTGATGGACTCGTTGTGGGTCCCGACCCTCTGCAACGGCTTCCCAGATGTGACCACCTTCAGCGGCGCGCGACGGTGTGCCACTCGCCTCCGTCTGCGGCTGGCTGATACTGGACATCATACTGTGCTACAGTTGTAGGCTGTGACCCCCTTCTCCGGTGGCATGCAACGATGCACCACCACCTCCTTCATGGTCATCCGGATTCGGACACCATCGTCACCCTCCACGGCTACGGCCACAACCTTCTCCACCAGCAGCGTGCGACGACACACCGCTATCTCCTCCACAGCCAGCCATTGCCGGCCGCCACCATCACCCACTATACCGGGTTTCTTTCAACCCAAATAAAAAATGTTTCTGAAGAATGCACCATGTTCCAACAAAAAGGAGGAGGGTCTAGGCCTTTTTTTTTGGCCCACACCCTCAACATTATCTTGATTGCAAGAGGGTGGTAATGATTCAACAACTCTTGAAATTAAAAAAGAAATAAAAACTACCTTATGATCATTGGAGAACGCCCACATTTTGGGGAAGAGTCGGTGTTTGTCATTCCTGCAACAAGCCTCCAACGACACCGCTCAAATGTTTTTCCTCGGTTAGGGTTTCAGTGGTGCTTTTCACTACTCGCCAAAACCGATCCCATCCTCCAAGTGGTTGGTGTCGCGTCACTTTATCAAAACTTCATTTCTTGGTGAAGCCATACCAATACTCCTCCCCACGCTTCATATAAATAGGAGAGAGGTAGGGAGAGTAACAAACATGGAATTAATGGGGTTCAATTAATAAAAGAACCTTCCTAATTTCAATGGTGCTGTTACAAATAATTGAGGATTCAAGCCAATTAATGTCTTGACATGTCGTTGGTCCCGCCACCGCCACTTGTCCATTCTAGGAAAAAAATAAGGAAAAGAAAATAACATTGTTATTTTATTATTATTTTAAAAATTCAAAAATCTATCATTTTCTCCCAACCTACTACAGTTGAAGTGAATAAATTCTTAAGAGAATCCCATTGTTGTGGATTCAACAGTGCCCTCAAATTTTTAATCTGAGCACCAGTTTAAAAGATAGAAAATTCCACTTGTGCGTTTACTGAACATACCATAAAAAATTTCAGAAATTCATTCTGGGCACATTGGGCCTCAGAATCACGCACCGTCAATTTTCACAGACTGGTAATAATTCTATATAATTAAAAAAATTACCTGGAAAATCTGTGTCTTTACGTTCTCCCCACCTTAAGGCTTTTCATCCCAAAAATCAACAACCTAAACTAAGGAAACAAATGGGGTTACTGGGCACGAATATGAGCCTCCTACTCCCATGTGATCTCCTGGAGGTTCTCGTGCTGCCAGCGAATGCGTATGAGAGGTATCGATCATCCAAGAAGGACCCACTCCTATCAATCCTCAATATCCACTTGATCCTCCATAAACATCGCCCCATCATCAAAGTCCAGCTCTCCATGGTCGATGACGTGAGATGGTTCATGCACGTATCTCCTCTTCTAGGATACTTAGAAGACATGATGAACCCTCTCCAACTGAGGTGGCGGTGCCAAGCAGTATGCCACCTCTCCAATCCTCCAAATTATCAGAAATGGTTCGATAGACCGTGGAGGTAACTTGCCGCCCGACCAAATATCTGTAGTCCTAATCAAGGGGAGACTCAGAAGAATATGTGGTCCCTATCCTGGAACTCCAGAGGTCTCCATATTCTGTTAGCATAAGGATTCCACCTGCTCTATGCAGTCTTCATCCACTCCTGGACGATCTTCACCTTCTCAGTGGTATCCCATACCAACATTGGACCCATAAGTACTGACTCTCCTATGTCTTCCAAGCATAGAGGTGATCTATATGGTCAACCTTAAAAGGCCTTAAATGGTTCCATACCGATGGTGGAGTGATATTTATTGTTGTATGTGAACTTCACCAAGGGAAGGTGATCCTCTCAACTATGACCAAAATATAGGATGCAAGCACGGAGAATGTACTCTAGTGTTTGAATGGTTTGCTCCATATGTGGATGAAAGGTGGTTCTCAAACGAAGAAGAGTCCCGAATTCCTCCTATAATCCCTTCCACAACCGGGATGTCAAACATGCATCAAGGTTAGAGATGATCATTGATGTCACCCCATGAAGTCATATAATCTCTTATTCGTAGAGGCATCCTAAGCCCTCTATTGATCCATACTATTAGATGGGTAGAAAGTGGGATGACTTGCTGAGTTGGTCAATGATAACCCAGATGGAATCATGTCCCCTGGTAGTACATGGAGGCCCTGTCACAAAGTCAATGGAGATACAATCCCACTTCCACTATGGTACCTCTAGTGGCTGCGCTAAGCCTGTTGGAACCTGATGCTCGGCCTTCACTTGCTGACAAGTGATGCATTGTGAAACAAACTCTACCACTACTTTCTTGATCTCTATCCACCAGTGTTGATGATAGAGGTCTTGGTACATCTTTTCCACACCAGTATGTACCACCAGAGGGGATATATGGAAGTCCCTCAAAACCTCCCCCCGTAGCACCATTGGTACCATGGTGAGTCATCTGAAAAGGATGACATGCTCCCTACTTCAGAAAATCCATCAGGTGCTTTTCTAGAGGATATCTAAGCACATCAAGCCTCACAATAAATGTCCCCAAGATGTGCCTCATGAACTCACTAAAGAAGTGGTGGAGTGACTGTCATAGAATCGAGGTATGCTGATCCATCTCTATCCACAAAGGATATCTACAATGTGGCTAGACTGCTCTGTTGCCTCACTCAGCAATTGTAGACCAGACCTCCTGCTGAGTGTGTCTGACACTACGTGTCCATTCCAAAGAGTGTAGAATATCCCAATGTCATACTCCTAGTGGAAATATAGCCAACATCTCTATCTAAGGTTCATGTCCTTTTGTGAGAAGATATACATGAGACACTTTTGATCAGAGTAGACTATAAAACATTCACCCATCAAGTAATGTCGCCACATATTCAAGGAGAAGACCACTAATATTAACTCCAAGTCATGGGTAGCATAGTTCTGCTCATGCCTTCTCAGCTATCGATAACCATTATCGATAACTACTTATTCCTGTATTAGGACACATCCAAGTCAGGTCTCAGATGCGTCACAGTAGACCACATACCTAACACCCTCTTTTTGTACCCTAAAGATGGGGGCACTCATCAGTCTCTACCTCATCTCCTGAAAAATCTGTTGGCATCTCTCCATCCATACGAAGGGCTGTCCCTTCTTCATAAACACTGACAAGGGTGCCAAAAATTTGGAAAATTTGTTAATGAATCTCTTGTAGTACCCAGAGAATCCCATGAAACTCTATACCTCTGTCACAATCCTGGGTGGCTCCCAAGCCATCACATTCTCTATCATCGCCGAATCTACCGCAATTGTTTCCTTTGAGATAACGTGTCTCAGAAAGTGAACATCCCATATCCAGAACTAGCACTTAGAGAGATTACCATAAAGCTGGTGCTCTCAGAGTGTATCCAGAACTATCTGAAAATGATAGGCATGATCCTCCTCTATCGCAGAGTACACTAAGATGTCATCAATGAAGACCACCACGAAGTGATTGAGGTATGGCTAGAAGATCCTTTTCATGAGTCCCATGAAAAATGATAGGGTGTGGGTCATTCTGAATGGAATAACCAAGAACTCATAGTGGCCATACCAACATCCAAAGTCCGTCTTCTACACATAATCATCTTGTACCCTAAGTTGATGATAGCCTGATCTGAGGTCTATCTTCGAAAACCATCGATATCCCCTCAACTAATCAAAGAGATCATCAATCCTTAGATGTGGATACTTGTTTTTCATAGTCACATGGTTCAGGTGCCGATAGTACAAACATAATTTCAAACTCCCGTATGCCTTCTTGGAAAACAAAATTTGGGCTGCCCATGAAGAAACACTGGGCCTTATGAACCCCATCCTCTATAATTCCTCTAGCTGTCCCTGTAACTCAAGAAGCTCCGCAGAAGCCATCCAATATGCTGGTGTAGATATCAGTGTCATCCCGGGGTACAGGTCGATGTAAAAGTCTACGTATCTGTGTGGAGTTAGTCCCAGAGTATCATCTAGAAAGACATCAACAAACTGGTCCACCACCACAGGATATCTCAGACTCTCGACATCAACTAACTTGAGGGTAAGGCTATCCAACTGATGAGTGTTCGACTACACCATCATCCGGGTAAGTCCATTTTATGCTATAAAGGTTTCATTCTCTCTGGTGAAGGAAAACCTAGTCCCATCCATGTGGAAACATCACACATTACACCTAATAAAGCCAATCTGAGCATGGACTGTGGATAACCAGTCCATACCCAAGATGAAATCGTAAGGCCTTGACGCTGTTACTATAATATCCTAGATGAAGCTCTCGCCTCCTAGAGTAAGCTCACACTATCGGAACCAGTTTTTAATAACTAAATACCCTCTAGTAGGAGTCTCTATCTATAAGGATCGAGGAAACACCTCCATCGGAATCTCCAAGCTCTGAATGAGTGTCGTGGCAATGAAAGAGTGACTGGAACATGTGTCTATATGTACTGCAACTAAGGTGGAGTAGATAGAGATCATACATTGAATCATCTTAGGAGCACCATGGTAATTGTCCTTAGCTTCCTAGAGCTGAGATCGTCCCAGTCCTCACGCTCCCAGTGGTTGGGGTGGTGGCGGTAGAACCTCAAATCACCACCCACCACATGCTGCATGGTCAGCTCTTCTGCCACATCCGCTGCCCTACAGATCCCCTCACTAGAACCTTTGCCTCTACCTCGACAGTCCCTAAACCATCTACTGGTCGTCCATACAAGGGGTCAGGAAATCACAAGCCATGTGACCCTATCTGCCGCATGAGTTGCAGTACCCACTCCTCATCTGTCCTTTTCTGTCCAGAGAACCCCGCATCACCCACCCCGTATCCTGAGGTTTCCCACTAGAAGGTCTGGACATCATGGCCCCCTGCATCATCCATCTACTTCCTACTGTGTATGAATCTGATACCTGACATCCGGTAGTGGCTCTCATTGTCAGTGCCTAATCATCTGGGAAGCTATCCATAAAAAGCGCTCACTCTAGCACCACTTCCTACATCGGAATGCTGAGCGATATCATCGATGATCTGATCTCCCATCATAGACCATGCTAAAAGGTTTGGGCCCTCAAGAAAGGGTCATGTATCATGTTGGTGGAGTAGCTGGAGAGATCAGTGAACCTCACGGAGCTCTAGGCCACAATCATGCTGCCCTGCAGTAAGTGCAGCTACTCCTAAATACGCACTGAGCGTAGAGTGGCTGGGATGAAATCTGACCTTAAAAGGCCCTTGAAGTCTTCCTAGAAGAGGGTCACATCATCATGTAACTGGAGTGTCAGAATCCACCTTCTCCCAGCTTCTCCATGAAAGATACCTCCATCTAAGATCGTCATCAGATTAGCTGGTGTCCCAACTAATCGATAAAATCTGGCCAAAACCTCCAGCCAGTCCTCATCGGCATGCAGATTCATCTCACCTTGGAACCTTGGAGGCCTCTGCCGCTAAAATCATGCAACGCACTCAGTCGGTGTGCACCCCCTGCTGGTTGGGTTATTGGTATCTACTACCTAATGAGTGGTGGTTCTACTGGTGCACCACCCGATGGTACTATCCCTGTAAGAGGGCCCTATACTAAAGCCTCATCGCTTAGTGGTCCGTCATTGTGTACTCTCTCAGGAATCCTGACTGGCTGTCTACATGGTGAAATCCATATAGAAAATAGCTGTTCCATAGTCAATAAGTTATACCTGGTGAGTTGACTCAAAGAGATCAAAAGTTCAAAACACATGCAATCAGTGTTTTCATGCACTGAGTCAGAAATCATAATTCAGGGTCCTGCTATATTGATACATTGGCCACCACACCAAATCTAGATTCCTCAAATAGAAAACCACACTCATAACACTTATCAATATTTCAACAGAGAAAAGATCAGAGTCCTAGTTTTTTGGTAGAACCATCTCCTTTGATACCTCATTGTCACGACCTATCCCCCATGGCCCGTGTCGTGACTACCCCAAGCCCACCTTCTATAGACTAGGGGCTAGCAACTAGAACCAAAAAGGAATATCCCTATAACTTGAAGGAATTGTCTTTAAACATGTACAAAATCACAATCAAAGAACACAAAAAGAAGCAACCAAGATGTAAAATGTTGTAATAAAAAGTGTACTGAATGTAAAGGGGCTGGAATACAAGCCCTACTAAAAATTAAAATTACAAATGAAAAGTGAAAACAAATGATAAATCATCTAAGGAGGTTCCTACCTGAAGGGTAGGAACATACCATGGTCAGTAGTCACTACGACACATCACACCAAATGGTCCACATCTGACCACCATCCAGTCCTGGCTCCCTAAGCCTCGATCAATGCTATCTATCATCTGCATAAGACACATCAAGGTATGACTATATCCTATGTAGGGGTGAGTATAACAATACTCATTAAGGACCCTGAGACCCTTGTAGGTCTCCCAATGTTCCAAAAAGGAATAAAACCACAAAGTAGGACCTCAATCACAAAGCATGAAATTGTAGTCATCAACTCTAAATAGGTGTATGCCCATACATATACCTATGTTTTTAAAATATAATCATCTCATACATGAGGAAACAAAAGGCTCCAACTTTTAAGCCATTTTCAAAACTGTTCTATGAAGGAAGAGTACCACAAAGGTAACACCATGAAGGTAACACCACAAATGTAAAAGTACTACAAAGGTAACACCACGAAGGTAACACCATGAAGAAAAAATTACCACAAAGGTAACACCATGAAGGTAGATACACAAAGGTAAAAATACCACAAAGGTAAAGACTTATCTCACACGAGGTATATAGCTTGAGTATAGAAGTACAAATGATTAGTCGTAAATCTAGATCATTTGATTCTGTCAAGATGCTCTGCTACTGACCCACATAGGATCGATAGATGCTGACCCACACATGATCTCTAGGCGATGACCCACACATGATCGATATATTATGACACACATAGGATTACTTTAGGTTTCAGGTGTAGTGGAAGCGCATTGGTGGGTGTGCCCAACTTTAATTTTAGCATTAACAAAGATCAATCCGAGATCCGTCATAATAATAAAACCCCAGATCTTCGAAATTGAGAGAAGAATGAAAAAGAAAGAGGGGAGTACCAGAACCATAGATAGGATCATCATATGTTGTTTATAATTAATTTAATTAATTGAAAAGAATTACCTTGATGGAATTCTTTTTTGGTTGATGTTTCTAGTCACAATTCTATGTGATCCATATTTGCATCATAGAATCCAAGTGTAAGATTCCTCTAGCAGTGATCCACATGTGCTCCACGTATCTTTGGACGTCTCCAAAGGGATCTTTGGGTGCTAGCATGGAAGAACCTTTGTTTGTGATGTCCACCTTCGGTCGCCTTGATCTGGTGGAGGTGGATCTCTCTCTCTTGTAGCTTGAGAGTGTTCTTGGTGGGAAAAGAATTCTCTATTAGCTTCAGCGATTTTCCAAATCCATTGTGCACAACCACCCAAAAAATGGCTAGGTTAATGAGAAATATATAATTGGGATTTTTAATTACATAGAATAATAAAAAGAATTAATTACCTGAAAGAATTTATTCCTTTAAATTAATTCTTTTTATTACCCCATGTCTTCTAATAACAGTTGACTATAATTATTACCTGACATGCACACAGTGAATTACACTGAATATTATTTAATTAAATAAATAATATTATTTCTCATAAATTCCTAAAGAAAATACACAGTTTGTATATTTAATATACACAACATTTATATTTTTTTTATTTTTCTTTATTTCCTCCACCACATTTATTAGACCTTGAATATTGGAAATTTATTTATGAAATAAATATCACAGCATTACTCGAAAATAAAAATATTATTTCACCCATAATATATTCTCTCGAATAACTAGGGTCGAAATAAATGTGATCATCCATCCTTAAATAATTATTAAACCAAAATTAGGAATAATATTTATTTAAGTTGTTAAATTAATATGTAACTGAGATACTTGGACACACTTAGTGTGTGAACCTCTGGGACTGTTTCTCAGTTTCATTAAATGGAGCCTGCCTAAAGTCCAAGGTTAGTGTATAGAAACACACCAAAGCACCCATAGATAAAGAAGTTAATGCCGCAATGACGTGTCACCTCCTACGAACTCTTTCCATGTAATATAATCCCTTTGTCTTGATATCTCAAATCAAGTGAGTTTCATGCTAGTTCCATCAACCCATGCACTCGATTATTCTTTCTTTGACTTTCTGAAATGGTACTTTCCCATTCTTCACCATGGACATGTATTTATTTAGGCTATATCAATTCCATAAATGGTCCTAAAATATCTACTTCCGTTTTGGAATAGAAGGGACCAATCATTTCTTGCATTATCTATTAATGCAGTATCACTCGTGATGCACCGAACGTATCCTACCTCGCTGTGAATAGTGTGTCATCATAGTTTTCATCAACACATCTAAGTGTGTGTGTTGTAATACCCATTAATAATAATCTTAATGTCTAAGGACCAATACACATGTCCATAGATCGGAACATCCAATGACACTATGAAATGTGGATTTCCTATTGGCGGGTCTCGTTCTCATAATATCCTCCTAGATATTATCAAGGTAACACACCATGAGAAGGTGCCTCAAAGTTTTATGAGTCCTCACCCCTAATTTATTTCATTATTCTTTTCACTCAAATAACATCATCCGACCATATAACATATATTTAAGAATAGTATTATGGAACTTCCAGGTTCTCATCATAGCATGGATCCACTATGAACATTTAATGCAACAACTATCCTTTGGACATTATCACGTGCATTCTCACATAGAAGAACAATCAAGATGTGATAAGGTATTTATTAATGAACAAAGTACAATTTAGTTGGTTCTAGGCCACCAACTCTAACAGACTCCCACTTAGACTAGAGAAAACTGCTAACAACCTTTAACCTGCTTTCTCTCACATGATATTACTGCTTCTAATGAGATAGGACTTTAGTCATGGGGTCTGCAACATTATCTTCCGTGGACACTCTTCTCACTAAAACTTCACCCCTTTGATAGAAATCCATAAAGAGGTGAAACTTCTGAAGTATGTTATTTGTCCATTGTTGTGACCTTGGTTCTTTTGCAAGAGCCACCACTGCAGTATTATCACAATACTACATGATAGGATATTTAATGCTAGGCACCACATCAAGCTCCTGGGAAAAGTTTCGAATCTAGATGGATTTCCTGGCTACATCATAAGCCGCTATATATTCAGAATCTGCTATAGAATCGGTGACAACAATCTTCTTTGAACTCTTCTAGCTCACAACTCCTCCATTGAGACAAAAATCATATCCATATTGTGACTCCATATCGTTCTGATCTATCTGAAAACCAGCATCAACATACCCTATAGTGACAAGATCCTCATCTCCTCCATAAACTAGGAACATATTCTTAGTTGATCTCATATACTTAAGGATAGTCTTGACAGCTATCTAATGCTATTTTCCTGGATCTACTTGATATCTACCTACCATGCTCAGTGTATAGGCAACATAAATCTTGGTACATAACATGGAATACATGATAGATCCTATAGCCGAAGTATATCAAATCTTACTCATTCTATCTTTCTCTTTTTTGTGTTTGAGTACACATTTTCTTAGAAAGATGTAGTCCATGTGACCCTGGAACCAATCCCCTCTTGGATTGTTCCATACTAAATCTCTTTAGTATCTGGTCATTGTATGTACCCTGACTTAGTCCAAGAAACCTCTCAGATCTATCACGAATGATCTTGATCGCTAGAATGTAGGCTTCTTCAGCTAAGTCCTTCATAGAGAAACACTTGTTCAACCAGTCCTTAGTTGATTATAAGACTGGTACATCGTTTCAAATAAGCAATATGTCATCAACATATACTACTAGGATAATGATCACATTCCCATTAAACCTCTTATAAACACATGCCTCACATTCGTTCTTAATGAAACAAAATTCCATTATGGCTTCATCAAATCAAATGTTACATGACCTGGATATTTTCTTTAATACATAAATGGATTTCTGCAACTTTCAAACCCGTTTAGATTCACATGGTGTCACAAAAACTTCTGGTTGTTTCATATATACATTTCCCTAAGGGTTCCAATTAAGGAATTCTATATTGACATCCATTTTCCAAATATCGTAGTCATGGTAAGCTGTTATGGAAAGTATGATTCTTAAAAAATGCATTGAATCCCATACATGTGTGTGTGACAAAATGGTTTTCTTTCAATTCCATAATTCAGAGGGAACTCCATTTTCCACCATGGTTGGTACTTGGTTTAATGTGTATGCTGTAGTCTGTAATGTGTATCCCCAAAAGGATAATGGAAGACCTTCATGACTCATCGTTGACCTCACCATGTCCAACAAGGTATGGTTCCTCCTTTCACTAACACCATTCCGCTGTGGTGCATAAGGAGGAGTGAGCTGAGATAGAATCCCGGACTCCCATAGAACATCGATGAACTCTTGGTTCAGATATTCTCCACCTCAATCCGATTGAAGCTTCTTTATCTTCTTTCCAAGATGATTCTCTACTTCATTCTTGAATTCCTTAAATTTCTCTAAGGATTCTGTCTTATACCTCATTAAGTAGAAATATCCATATATACTCAAATAATCAGTAAAAGTAATGAAGTAAGAATATTGACCTCTAGCTTCTACTGGAAATGGTCTACACACATCTATGTGCACCAATACTAGAAGCTCTATGGCCCTTTCACCCTGTCCACTAAATAATGCTTGTTAATTTTTCCTTGTAATGAAGAGTGACATCAATCAACTGGTTTTAGCTCAGTAGATTCTAAATAGCCATCTAGGTAGATCTTTGTCAAGCGCTTCTCATTTTCATGACCGAGATGGTGATGCCGCAACTGGGTGATGTATGAGTTATGTGATTTGGTTTCGTTATCGATTTCCAACACTTGGTTTCGTAATTTAATACATAAAACCATTATTTAAATGTGCCATACCATAACATACATTATTCTTATAAAATTGACAACCCCTATTTCCAAACATGAAAATAAATCCATCCATATCCAAACAAGATACATAAATTATGTTCTTGGTAAAAATTGGCACATAATAACAGTTATGAAAAACCAAAATCATCCCAGTTGGCAATGAGAGGTGGTAATCAGAAAGGGCTAATGCATCCAGCCTCACTCCATTAGCAGCTCAAAGATCCACCTCTCCTCTAGTAATCTTTATAAATCTACTTGGTTCCTACATTTTAATACATAAGTGAGCCCAAAGAGCTTTGTGTAATACCCAATGTGTGGAAATGGAAAGATTACATTCGATAACGAATGCACGTTTAGCATCCCCATGCTTCGGGGTGGAGTTTCTCTTCTAGTGTCCTTTCTTAACACATGAAAAACATACCACCTCCCATTCATTGACCTGCCTCTGGGTCTTCCCCTTCTTGGAGGGATGACGCTTGGGGGATTCAGACTGTTTATAAGTCATTGGCGACTTTGTCTTGTCCTTAATTTTCTTATTCACCATAAGGACTGCGGGTTTGTCATGCACCATGTCCTTATCTACCTGGAGAATTAAGGTTAGAAGTTCTGATAAACTCTTCTCATTTTTTCTCATGTTTTAGTTGAAAATAAAGCTAGAGAAGGTTTTCGACAGTGATGATAGGATGAGATCTGTACGCAACTCATCCATGAATGTAATATACAATCATGATGATCACATGAATCAAGGTATGGAAAGAGTATGATATAGGGTCTATATCCTCTGAACTAATGTCTTGCTTTATGTCAAATTCTCTCTTATCCTTTTCGTCATTCCGTTTCCCAGTTTGATAATAAGATCTCGATTATCCTTAGTCATATGAATATCTTATATCAAGTTTACTCTAAAAAACTCATGAATTATCTATTCCTTCTCCATAAACAGAGTTAACTTCTCTGTGAACTGAGTCAGCACAGTTCTAATACTTGGTTCACTTGAGGTCAACTGGTCAACAAAAAACTTTTAATTATATAACAAAACCGATATTGGAGCACTATTTAATTGAAAATCATGCAATCTTTCATTCATATTGCTCATTACTTCTATGATATCTGGAAATCTTCTGATTAAATCAGGTGAAGTACCTGATCCACCAGCTTTACTAGTTCTGATAGATGCAAATTGTGTCTCCATATATGTTTTGAATTCTAACAGATCTTACTTCATCACCATTTTTGATTTCAGCTTGTGTACCTCTGTCAACATATCTTGCTTAAAATTTTCAACTTCCTATCAGGAAACTATACTTCCTTTAAGTATTTTAAATTTCAACAGTTCTTTCTCTAAGGATCTCCTCAGAGAAACATTTTCAGATTCCAAATTAGAAAACATTCTTTACAACGCTTATACTTCCTTATTCACTGAATTAGAGGCACCCTATGCTTGATTCTCATTTTCAGATTCCATGTGATGCAGTAGTACTAATGGAAAAGCGCTTGCCTCAAATTTTTCTTTTGCTTCCTCCTAAGCTGGATTTTCCACAGACTTTTCCTCAGAGTCTTTTCCAGACTCTTCCATAGAAAAATCCTCATAAATTACCTCTGCTTGTACTTTTGAAACATTCTCATCCTGAACATTAGTAATCAGTTCTTCCATTGTATTTTCTAAAATAATATCTTTTTGATTTTCTTAAGGACTGGCCACTTCCTCACCAGGCTCTACCTCCTTTTCCTTTTCAATTTCAACATCATCTTCAGTTACAATTTGAGGTTAAATTGTTTTTTGTACTTGAGGAGTCACTATAATTTGAGCAGTATCCTCTTCTTTTGGCTTCTCAACAGCTTCTTCTCTGACAAAACTGTAAGAGAGTAAATCTTTTGTTGTCAAAATAGTTGAAACAAGTTCCTCATTAGTAGTTATTTTTCTTCGAATCTAAAGTCCCTCCTGACTTCCTTCTTCTTCAGTTTCTTAAGTTTTAAATCTTATTATTCTTACAACAGTGCTCACTCTCGATTCAGCCTATCCCTCCTTGGACTTTGCTGACTGAGCTTGAGCACTCTCTTCTTCTTCCTCATCCCCTAATGGAAGAAGTTTTCCTTTCAATGTGCTCCAGAAGTAAAAAATATTTCTCAGGGTCCCAACAACAAAAGGGTTACTATGATGACATCTAAAACTGGCTTCCACCAGCCTCACCATATCCTTTTTGAAGAGAATTTTTGAAATGAATCAACCAAACAGATAAACATTCATGTGGGATTTTGATTGATAACAATAATGAAGATAACTTACCATGTATATAGGAAAATTAAGCCTTATATCACTCATTAATAGAAACATTATATACATGTATGGATACAAGATTTTCTATAACTCATAAATCCTCGGTGCAATTCTTATGTGCACAAATTTCACTAGGATTTTCTGATTCGGCTCCAGGTACTTTATCAACATCTTCCTTATATGAGTAGAACCAAAAATAAAAGACATGATATCTTTCGAATTATGCACTGAATCTCCAATATTTTTCTATAAAATGAAAAACTCCCTTATAAGGGTAGTTCAGAATCTGACCAATCTCTATAGAGGATATAAAAACATCATTATATTCAATCTTTTCTACCATATTATACTCATATTCTCCTAGACTAAATTGTATAGAATTAAAAAAATATCATAGTTCTATTTCATACAAAAACTCAGAATTCTCACCATTGATGTTCTAATCTATATTTTGAAAAGAGAGATCTTGTTTTAGTAGATGATTTGTCTGAAATAGCCATTCCAAGTCAATAACCTTTACTTGAATTTTTTTTCTTCCTTTAGAGCACTATTTCTTTGTTGCGCTGGTCTCAAATTTATCAGTTCTCTTGGTCTTGGCCATTTCTTTCGAAAAAATCTTTGAAGGTTTGAACAAGGATTAGGGTTTTGAAGGTTTAGGTTCGAATAGAAAAAGGGCGGTAAAGCACTGCGGGTTCGAAGGGGTTTTTTTAGAAAATGAAATGATTCGGAATTTGAAAGGTTTCTGACAGCCTTGATTCCCATGTCATCAATAATTATTACATAGATTTTCAAAACAAATAAAATTGGTCACGCAAAAAAAACTTAATATGTTTTAAAAACAAATAACTAATTTATTTTAAAAGTATTAAAATAAAGAAACATCATAATAAAATAAAACTTTATTTAAAATTAAATAAACCTAGCTCCCCCTTAATAAAATAAAACCCTGCAGTGGGAATTGGTTTAGTAAAAATATCTGCTAATTGAATTTGGGTACTTAAAAATTTCAAATATATATCCTTTTTAAGAACATGATCTCTTATAAAATGATGTCTGATATCAATATGATTAGTCCTAGAATGATTAATAAGATTTTTTGAAATATTGATAGCACTATTATTTTCACCTAAAATAGGCATAATATTAAAATTTAGTCCAAAATCCATAATATTGTTTTTCATCTACCAAACTTGTGCACACTAACTACCAACAGATACATATTCTGGCTTGGCTGTTAACAGAGCAACTGAGTGTTGTTTCTTACTTGACCATGACACTAAGGATTTTCCTAAAAAGTGATAAGTACCAGAAGTGATTTTCCTATATAATTTACAAATTCAAAAGTCTACATCTGAATATGAAATTAAATTAAAATCATATGTTTTAGGATAATTAAGAGATTGAAAAGAAGTTCCTTTAAATATCTAAAAATTCTTTTAACAGCAGTTAAATGGGATTCTTTAGGATTTGATTGAAATCTTGCACAAAGACATACTGAATACATTATATCTGGCCTACTAGCAATAAGATATAATAAACTACCAATCATACCTCTATATAACTTGTTGTCAACTGATTTTACAGTTTCATCCAAATCAAGTTTTATATTAGTACACATAGAAGTTGTATATGTCTTGCTATTTTCAAGTCCAAATTTCTTTAGTAAATCAGTTATGTATTTGCTTTGATTTAAAACATTTCCAAAATCTTTTTGATAAATTTGAAGTCCTAAAAAGAAATTTAATTCTCCCATAATACTCATTTCAAATTATTTTTGCATTATATTTTAAAACTCATGACAAAGGGATTTATTAGCAGATCCAAAAATTACATCATCAACATAAATTTGAACCAATTAAATAATAGAATTTACAGTTTTCTTAAATAGTGTTAGATCTGCCATTCCAACAGTAAAACCATTTTTCAAAAGAAAAGATATTAATCTTTCATAGCAAGATCTAGGTGCTTGTTTGAGGCCATAAAGAGATTTAGTAAGTTTAAAAACAGAATATGGTTTTTGATAATTTTCAAAACAAGTAGGTTACTCAAAATAAACATCCTCCATCAAATAACCATTTGAAAAGGCAGACTTAACATCTCTCTAAAATAATTTAAAATTAATATGAGATACATATGCTAATAGAATTATAATGGATTCTAATATAGCTATAGGTGAAAAGGTTTCATCATAATCTATACCTTCTTCTTGATTATATCCTTTAGCTAATAGTCTTGCTTTATTTAAAGTTATTATTCATTGATCATCTTGTTTATTTCTAAAAACCTATTTGGTTTTAATAACTGGATAATTCTGTGGTCTTTCAACTAATTTCTATACTTCATTTCTTTTGAACTGGTTTAGTTCTTATTGCATTTCTATCATCCAACTTTCATCATCTAATGCTTCATCTATAGACTTTGGTTATAATTGGGATAGAAAGGTAGAAAACTCGACAAGATTTCCTATGTTCCTTCCAGCATTTATTCCTATTTCTAAGTCTCCTATTACAATTTCTAAAGGTTGATTCTTTCGGGTCCTTGAATATCTAGGCAGTACACTTATAGGTTCTTCAGTGTCAAGTTTTTATGGACTGGACAGAATTTCAATTATATCATTTTCAAAATCATCTTTCAGGTTCTCAAGTCTCATGTTATCATTAGAATCAAGCTCATCCATTTGATCTGTCCTTTTTCTCAAATGGATCAGATTCATAAAATTTCACATGAACTGATTCTTCAACAATCCTTGACTTTTTATTAAAAATTATATAAGCTTTGGAAGTAGTAGAATATCCTTAGAAAATTCCTTCATCATATTTTGGATCAAACTTACCATGATTGTCTTTAGGGTTTAAGGTGTAAACCTTGTATCCAAAAACATTACAGTAATTTACTTCAGGATTTTGTTATTCCAGATTTTATAGAGTGTCTCTTTTAAAATTGGTCCAATTAAAACTCTATTCATTATACAGCAGGTTGTGCTTACAGCTTATGCCCAAAAATAGGTAGGAAGACTGTATTCATTTAGAATTGTGCTATCCATTTCCCGAATAGTCCTATTTCTTCTTTCAACAATTCCATTTTGTTGAGGAATTCTTGGTACAGAGAAGGTGTGTTTAATACCCATATTTGAGCAAAAGTAATTGAGTTCCAGATTCTCAAATTCTCCACCATGATCACTTCTTAATGAAATTATTTTAAAAACTTTTTCATTTTGAACAGCTTTTCAAAAACATTCAAATAATGTAAAAGCTTCATTTTTAAATTTTATAAAGAAAATCCATGTAAATCTAGAATAGTCATCAACCAAAACATATATATATATATATAATTTACCAGCCAAGCTTGTTACTCTTGAAGGTACAAAAAAATCCATATGGATAAGTTCTAGAGGTTTAGATGTAGCAATTTTGTTGACATATTTGAAGGATGATTTGTGTTGCTTTCCAAGTTGACATGCAACACAGAATCTATCACTTTCAAACATGAGACTAGGAAAATCTGAAACTAATTATTTCTTGGATAATTTATGTAAATCATATATATTGCAATTTCCAAGTCTTCTATGCCAGATCCAGGATTCATTTATCTTAGAAGTTAAGAAGTTTACATGTTGTTTACACAAGTAATTGAAATCCAGGGTTTACACATTGTCAGTTCTAGGTGCTCTAAATTTATGCAGTTTATTTTTGAAAACAGAACAATAATTGTTAGAAAAATCGACAGCATAACCATCATCACATAGTTGATATATACTTATCAAATTGTGTTTCAATCATTACACATAAAGTACTTTGTTGATTTAGACAGTTTTTGGATCTCCAACTGTTCCAATTCCAATGATCTACCCTTTGGCATTGTCACCAAAAGTGACAAGTCCACCATCTTTTTGAGTGAGTGCAAAGAAATTTGATGAGATTCCACTCATATGACTTGAGAATCCAAGGTCCATATACCATATGGTCTTTTTTCTTCTGTGACCTGATTCCTGCAAAGGAATTTAAACAAGTTGCTTTGGTACCCATATTTTATTGGGTCCAGTTGTGTTAGCCAGTAAAGATCTGGGAATCCAGACTTGCTTTGTTTTTCTAAAATCAACAGAATCAAATAAATAATTTGAAACAAAATATTTATTAATACCACTTATTTGAGGTTGTCTTAAGAATTTTTTTTAGAAATATGTCCCCTTTTTCAATAGTAATTACAATTTAATCTTTTTGATCTTGGAAAAAAATAATTCTTGTACAGCTTAGGTTTTTCACCTTTACTACTAATTCCAAGTATTTCATTCTTAATAACAATTTTTCCAAGAATTTCATTCAAGTAGTTTTATACTTTGGTAAAAATAAGGTTTGTACTTTTATTTGTTTCTACCTCTGTTTGTAGTGTTTTTATTTTAGATTCATGATCGATATAGTCATTGCTAATTGAATTATAATTTTCAGTTACTCCATAAATTTCTTTAGTATTGTATATTTTTCATCTGAAACAGCCTTTTGAATGTTCTTTAATGACATATGTTTCTTAAAAAGAGAGTATTATTTTTCTTCAAGCACGTTGTAGTAGGCTGTAAGATTTTCATTAGAATATCTTGTTTCAGAACTAGAGTCAGAGTCAGAAGAGTAATATGTTTATACCTCATCTATTTCTGCCATAAAGAACATGTTGGATTTAATATTTACTTGTTCCTTCTCTGATCCTGATTCTGAAGATCTGTTGGAGTCTTCAAACACACTCCATGTAGATTTCATTGCTTTCTTGTCTTTTTCCCATAATCATTACTTTTAAAGAACATCTTCTTCCTATATTCTTTTAACTGTGGAGATTCAAGTATGATATGACCCATATTCTTGCACTCAGAACATCTGACTTTATTTTCATCCTTTTTGAATGTTTTTCTGAAACCTTTCTTCTTTATGTATAATTTACTAAACTTTCTGGCTAGCTGAGCTAGAACTATATTAGAATTTGATTAATTAGAACTTTCGGATTTTACCTTTACTTTTTTTCCTTTAGCGTTTTTCTTTTCCCTTGAGTTGAAAATTTTAAGGCAGTGTCTTCTCTCTTGATCAGAACCTTATGCTCATTTGCTTCATCTTTCATCTCGGCTTCATACATCATAAGTGTTCCAATCAACTCTCTCATGGTTAAGTCTTTGATAGGTGTTGACTGTCTGATTGTAGCAGAGATTCCATTCCATTTTGTAGGTTGTACTCTCAGTACTTTTAAAGCTTGATCAGCTTGTTTGATTGGGTCTCCCAAAGATGTTATATTAATGAGAATCTCTGTCAAATCTTCCATTCATTTGAGTAATTCATTCACATTAAAACATTCTAAATGTGTCTAATTTAAGCTTAGCAGTAGCATATCTCATTTTCCTAACATTTTCAGTTACTTTATAAGAAACATAAATAGTTTTCTACATCTCATATATTGTTGGGCATTGAGATACTATGTTGAATTCATCAGATCCTAGACCACATATAATATCATTCATTGCCTTTGAGTTCATATCATTTTCTGCTTCAGTAGTTGCACTCCATGTATCAGGTTTGTCAGGTATGTCATAAGGAGTCAGAATCTTTGAATATACTTTATATCTAAGGTTATATATATATATTATCATTCTTGATTTCCAGCATCCATAATTTTCTCCATTGAAGTACGGTGCTCTGACCATAGACATTTACTCTCTTGTATCAGTCATCTTTCTCTGTGTATAATCACTTTCATCTTGTTAAGGATTTATCAGAAAAATCAACCTTTGATACCAATTATTGTATCAGATTATACCAAATATCACAAGAGGGGGTGAATTGTGTTTTTTACGAATTCTATGCAAGATCCTATGCTTCCCTTTAACTTTAATCAGATAAATTAATGAAGCAGAAATTTAAATAGAATAGACACACGATGTATAGTGGTTTGAGGAGCAGAAGGCCCCTAGTCCACTCCACCAATGCTCTACTCCACGAGCTTGGCAATTTTCACTATATGGTCCTCCTGTAAACAGACCATTCCACAATTGAGTATAGGTAGTTGACACCTTTACAATATAAGGAAAAAAACCTTATGGTTCACTCAAAAAACCTATACAGCTTAATATGAGAAGCTGATCACTCAAGAATAGAAAAGAATGGTATTTTTACTTTGAAAATACTTTCCAGTTGTTCTTCACAATTGCAACAGAATGAAATTGATAGTAGATGGATCGTAGCCTTTATAAATAATGATTGTCAAATAAGAGTCATTATGAGTCAATCCGGTTGCAGTAGAAATAAAAAAATATAATTCACATGTTCAATAGTAGCAGATTCACAATAGATCATTGATGTAGAATGAGTGAATCTTCTATCGCGATTCTTCTTCTTCTTCAATAAATAGAGCTTTGTCACTCTTTTGAATCAACAGATCTGTGTTTTTGATAGTCTCTTTTTTCCTTCTTTTTATGAATGTTCGATGTTGTTGTTTGAAAAAACTCGTATATATTCTCTGTTTAAATATCACATAAATATAATAACAATGATCCCCTCTCCTACAAATTTGGATCCACAAATGTTTTCCTTTGACTCGTGATAATCAAAAATTCAAAATAACAAAGAAGTCATAACTTCCCTAAAGATTTGGAATAAAAAGATCTATTTAAATTGATCCTTTAAATAATTGATAAAATGGATTTGAATTGGTCAAATACGCACTTTAAAATCATCTTTAAATACGACTTAAAATTAGCATAATAATATACTTGCAGACCATTTCATAATAATATCATCTTTAATTCATTGATGCCAAGCGTAAGGGTGAACTATATAGCATGCATCTTTCAAACGTAAGGTTGAACACAAACATAGGGTTGATGTCGCATCCTTAAAACGTATGGTTGATTACAAACATAGTGTTGATGAACCATACTTTTCTTTTCAATAATCAAATGTATGATAAATGATCTATACTTTTATAAGCTTCCAAATGTAAGGTACATGATCCATACTTTTGATGAAACGTGACATTGTTTACAAAAGTAATGTTGATGAACCATAATTTTCTGATAACGTATGGTTTATTAACCATACTTTTATGATATCTCATAAAGTATACATCGCATTTCATCCTTATGATATGTTTCTCCACATAGGGTATGAACAATGTTTCTAGAACACGCTTAAGAAATTCCCAAATATGTAGAGCATGAACAGTGTTTCCAGAACATGCTAATGTGAATAATTTAGCAATTAAATATCACTGTTCAAGAACATAAATATTTTTTCAAAAAATAAATTCCTGAATTATACATGAAAAATAATATCATTAGAAAAAAATTAAGGGTATTTGTGAGCATCAAAATCATCATAGAGATAGAGTATTATTCTCAACAATCTCCCCCTTTTTAATAAAAATATTATGTATCATTGAAAAACAACACTTACTCAACAAGGCGTCCATGTTTTCATGTTTCTTCAAGAGCTCATTAGACATGAACAACTGCATGAAACATTTGAGATATGTGGCATCATCCATGTGTTTCATATAGAGAGATAGTTCTCACCACTGGCCTCTTTTCTAGGTGCAACTGGAATAGGCTCTTCCAGCACATACAATTTCCTCTCGTGGTGAATGATGATGCATAAAAGTCTCTAACACTCTTGGAAATTAGTGCCGGTGAGAAGGTTTTCCTTCTAGAGTATGGTTGAGAATGATATGTTTGAAGTCAGTTTTCTTTCCATTTCTAAAAATTATGATGAGAAAATGGTTAGTACTTTATTTTGATCAAACTGAGACAAATAAATAAATTAATACTAATTAGTCTCCCACTATTTTATCAAAACCCAATATCCCTTACCATTGAATTTGGAATATTCTGTTTCCTGAATCTTCTAGTGGCAAGGATCCATATTTCCCATCACATTACCCCAACCAGCGTTGGTCAAGAAACTTGAAGGGTTTTAGGTAGGCATTATAAATTCCAACTACATTAACTCGTAGCTCCTTGATCCACTAAGTGGACTCCCCAATCCTAAAATCCTTTTATTTTTGGATTTCCTCAACATTTTCCTCTTGGTCACACCAAGTCCTGATGTGGTAGTCACCCCATGATGTGAACCAAGTGAAGTCAACCCAAAACCATGAATTAGAATTCCCCGATAATTGAATGCCCCCCAACTGGGTTGGTTCAAGCACTTTGAACTATGGTTCGATTCTAACCAAGATAATGGAAGTCTATATCGACTTAATATTTCTTTGATGGATTTTATCCTTATATGTAATGTTCCATTTTATTACCTTTGATTACATGCTTTTTAATATTAAGTGGGATATACTTAAGTGATTAACCATGTCTAAGATAATATTTTACACATAATCTGGCCTTATTTTTAGTTCCATATTGCATATTTGTTTAATTCATTAATTGTGTGATCATGAAAACACACCCACAATAAATAAACCATGCAACTGATAGAAATAAAATAAATGGTATGATAATGATCTTGTTTTATTGGTTAGTTTATCTAGAGGTTGATAAACTAACCCAAGACCTAGTGGAGAAATACCTCGAACCTTTTGGGATCATGTTTACAGCTTTCCAACTGTCCACCTTTATATCTACTTGGATTGGTTCCACCTTGGCTCCTAACTTGATCTGCCTCCACCAGCTTGGGAGCTCCATCCATTACATATGATTTTATCTCACATGCAGGTGAGGGGTAAAACGAGGTTTTACATAAAAGAAACCTTGGGCGGGAGGGCCCTACATATTAATGAGGGGAAGGCTCACAGGACAAAAAATTTAATATAAATAAATAAATTAAAATAAATCATTCACATACAAAGGTCTTGGTCTAGATCATGATCATCCATACATGCAATGATATTTACGCATAAAATAAACTAGCATTCAATTGTTTAATTGTTCTTATTTAAGATAAATCAAGATCGAATCAATTAATTATCTTTAATTAATCAATCCTTTTATCTTAAATCATTTTATGAATTTCCTTGATATTCTCATCCATCATAATTTTAAAAAAATAAATTCAATTAAAATTATCTTTTTACAGAAATTGTACCTTGGAGGCAACCTGGTGAATTCTTGTTTATAACTACCCAATGATTAGAAATTAACATTACACAGATGTTAAATTAAACACACATATATAAAAAACTTATCACATGTTGTGCCTCAGATTTATTCCAGCAATATGGTACATGTATTAAATATTTTTATAATATAATAATAAATTTTAATAAATCTGCATAATTTGGATGAGTACATGGTGTGTAGTTCTGACTATACAGCGTGTAATTTTGTTCACCGTCCATCGGAAGTACATGCCTGGGGACATGGTGTGTAGATGTACTTTGGAAATTTTCCAAGTACACGGTGTGTTCAGTGGGATACACGCCATGTAGTATCCGTGTTACACAGTTTCCAGTCGGGTAATCCATGTACTGGGTACATGGTCCATCCCTATCCCAAAGTGACTACACACCGCGTTCAGTGGACCACATGGAGTGTAATTAAAAAACCATGGGCCACCTGTTCCTGGTCCACACATGGTGTCATTTATGACTTAGGAATACTCCAACACATGACCAAATTTAGCGGACCATTCTAATGCATTGAACATAGACTACATGATGTGTACTTTTGAATACACTCCATTTATTCTGGTGTTGTATGGTCAGGAATGTTTGGCACTTCCAGATGACATCATCTATTTTATTTTAATCAAAATTAAAAGAAAAAAATGTTTCTTTAAGGTGAACGAGAAACATGAGGGGAGGAACAGATCTCAAGATTTAGATTTTAAAGAACGATTTACTTGAATTGAAACAACTAAATTATTAAATGCAAAAATCACCAAAAAAACTTAAATAATTATAACCAATGATATTACCCCTCTGATAACACTTGTAGGTTCTAGGTGCTGCAGAAGTGCATTGTTGGGTGTACCCAACTTTAATTTTATCGTTAACAACGATCAATATGAGATCCATAACGATAATAAAACACCAGATATTTCGAATAATACTATGAATGAAAAATAAGGAGGGGAGTACCGGAACCATAGATAGGATCATCATATGTTGGTTGTAATTAATTTAATTAATTAACAATAATTACCTTGATGGAATTATTTCTTCATTGATGTTTCCTGTCACGATCTGATGTGATTTTTTGTTGGGTCATAGAATCCCAGTGTAGGATTCATCTAGAGGTGATCCACACATGCTCCACGTATCTCTGGATGTCGCCAAAGGGATCTCCAGGTTCTAGCATGGAAGAGGCTTTTCTTGCGATGTTCGCCTTCGATCGCCTTGATCCGGTGGAAGTGGATCTCTCTCGTAGCTTGAGATATTTCTTGGTGGAAAAGAAATTCTCTATAGGAATGAGAGCTTTTCCAAATCCGTTGTGAACAACCACAAAATAAATGGCTAGGCTAATGAGAAATATATAATTGGGATGTTTAATTACATAGAATAATGAAATGAATAAATTACCTCAATAATTTATTCATTTAATTTCATTTTTTCTAATACCCCATTCATAATAATAATAGTTAACTATTATTATTACCTAACATGCGCCCAATGAATTACACCAAATATTAATTAATTAAATAAAATAATTTTATTTATCATAAATTCCTTGAAAAAAATACACGGCGTGTACTTTAGTTTTTCCATTTTTCTTTTTTCCCTCCACCACATTTATTAGACATTGAATGATGAATATTTATTTCTAAAATAAATATCACAACATTAATTGTTAATAAATATATTATTTCCCCACAATATATTCTCTCGAATAACTAGTGTTGAAATAAATGAGATCAACTATTCTTAAATAAATATTAAACCACAATCTGGAATAATCTTTATTTTACTTGTTAAATTAATATTTAACTGAGATACTTAGACACAATTAGTGTGTGGCCCTTTAGGCCTCTTTCTTAGTGGCATTAGACGGTTCCTACCTAAAGTCCAAGGTTAGAATCTAGCAACACACCATGGCACCCATGGAGAAATATTTTAATTCCAAAATAACGTGTCACCTCCTATGAATTCTTACTGTGTAATATAATCCCTTTGCCTTGATATGTTGAATCAAGTGGGTTTCATGCTAGTGCTATCAACCCATGTGTTCAATTATTCTTTCTTTGAATTTCTAGAATTGGACTTTCCCATTCATCACCATGGCCATGGATTTATATAGGCTATATCAATTCAATCAATGGGCCTGAGATATCTATTTCTGTTATGAAACAGAAGGGATAAATCATTTCTCACATGATCTATTAATGTAGTATCACTTGTGACACACCCAATGTATCCAACCTTGCTACGAACAATGTGTCATCACAGTTTTAATCAATACATCTAAGTGAGCGAGTTGTAGTACCCATTAATAATAATCTTAAAGTCTAAGGACCAATAAACACGTCCACAACTAGGAACTTCCAATGACACTATGAAATTTAGATTTCCTACTGGTGGGTCTCGTTCACACTATATCCTCTTGGATATTACAAAGGGAGAACACCCTAAGAAGGTGCCACAAAGTTTTATGAGTCCTCACCCCTAATGGCCTGTATTATTTGTGTCCCTCAAATAACATCATTTTTCCATAGAACATATATCCAAGAACAGTGTTATGGCACATCCATGTCCTCATCATAGCAGGGATCTGCTATGGCTCTTTAATGCAATAGCTATCCTTATGACATTATCAAATGCATTATCATGAAGAAGAACAATAAAGATGTGATAAGGTATTTATTAATGAATAAAGTAAAAATTAGTTGGTTCTAGGCCACCAACTCCAACAATTACTAGGTACTGACCCACATAGGATCGATAACTGATGACCCACGTAGGATCTTTAGGTGTTTTCCCACCTAGTATCGATGTTCGTTCTTTATGTTACATCTAGCCATGAGATTCCCACACGCACGATCGATTCTAGGAGGATCTGATCCTCAAGAAATTGGCCGCACCTCAATCGCCAAGATGTTCCATGAAGATGTATCCAAAAGTAAATCTTTGTCTTAAGGGTTCCAATGCAATAGATGATACATTAATTGGACGCCCAGTCTGTGAATTATAAGCGTTTTAGTACCGAGGGCCCGATTGGATTCAGGTTCGATCCAAACTAGTCATACTCCAACATTCTAAAAAACACAAGTGGAGTATACCAAGAGGTCCAAATCGCTCCAAGGATCCCATAAACATAGAAGGTTCGTCCAATGGATGTCTAGTTCACAAGTTAACACCCTTTAAGCGAAACTGGGCCTGGTAGGGTCTGAGTCCAGTCTGACCTGGTCGGACCGACCCGACCCAACCTGTTCTGGGTCAGGCCCAACTGGGCTGGGCCACGGTGGGCTTGACCTATTGGGACACAATCTAGACTAACCCGTAAGGGGTGTGTCCTAGCCCACAATGGGGGCACGTCCTAGCCCATGGAGGGCGCAATCCACTAGGCTCACGCAGCCCGACTTATTGAAGGCACGTCCCGCTAGGTTGGCGCAACCCACTAGGAACTTGCGGCCTGACCCACGAAGTGGGTGGCCCGACCCGACCCGTGGAGGGGCGCGGTGCAAAGGGGAGGGGTCCGACCAAGCTGGCATGGGGGGGGGGGGAGCGCCGCCCCCAGTTTTCTTGAGTGGCCGTGACCGTTCGGTTCGAATGGATGTGTCCATTCAGTTTGAATAGAAACCCCACTGGCTGGGTCTTCCTGAGCTAGGGGGGTTCCCATTCGGAAGGCGGAGCGACGACACCTCTTGGTGCTTCCAGGTCACCTGTGGGACCCGATGTGGGTCCCATCCCTCTGCCGCGGCTTCTGAGCTGCCTCCACCTTTAGCGGCACAAGAAGGAACACCCCTCACCTCCATCTGCGGCCGACTGATGCCGGCCACCACGACCCCCTTCTCCAGTGGTGTGAAATGGCGCACCACCACCTACTTCACGGCCGGTCGAAGCCGAATACCATCTTCACCCACCGCGGCCTTCTCCGCAGGTGGCGCATGACGGCACGCCGATATCTCCTCTGCGTCCATCCATTTTTAGCCACATCCATCACCCGCCGTATCAGGATTCATTCAACCCAAATAAAAAATGTTCGTGAAGAACATACCATGTTTCAAAAAAATCCAGAGGGTCCAGGCCTTATTCATTTGGCCCACGCCCTCCATGTTAGATTGCTAGCAAGAGGGTAGTAATGATTCAACAACACTTTAAATCCTACAAGAAATAAAACCTACCTCAAGATCGTTGGAGAACCCCCTCGTTTTGCAAAATAGTTAGTGTTCGTCGTTCCCACAACAAGCCTCCAACTACATCACTAAAACGTCACTCCTCAGTTCGTGATTTGGTGGTGCTCATCACCGCTCGCTAGATCTAGTCCCATATTCCAAGTGGTTGGTGTTGTGGAACTTTATCAAAACTTTGTCTCTTAGTGAATTCATGCCAATACTACTCCCCAAGCTCCATATAAATAGGAGAGAGGGAGGGTGAGTAGCACATGTATAATTAATGGGGTTCAATTAATTAAGGAACCTTCATTGTTCCAATGTTGTTGTTACAATGAATTGAGGATTCATTCCATTTAACGGCTTGACATGTCATTGGTCCCGCCACAGCCACTTGTCCATTAGAGGGAAAAAATAGAGGAAAAATATAAAATTGTTATTTTATTATTCTATTAAAAGTTCCAAAATCTATATTTTTCTCCTGATTTACTACGGTTAAAGTGAAGCCTTACTTAAAAGAATCCCAGTGCTACCGATTCAATGATTCCCTCAAATTTATATTCCAGGAACCGGTTCAAAAGTTAGAAAATTCCGCTTGTGTGTTTACTGAATATAACTCAATTTTTTTTAGAAATTCATTCTGGGCACACCAGGCCTCAGAATCATGACCCATCAATTTTCACAAACTCGTAATAATTCCATATAATTAAAAACATTACATATAAAATCTCGGTCTCTACAAAAATCACATTAAAAGCATTCTTCATTTCACATACCATTACCAATTCACATATTTACCAATTCATATGCCCTAATATCTTTACAATTTATAATATTGTAATGACCCGACCCAAGTTACCCAAAGTCGGTGCATAATTACATAACATTGGCATGATCACAAAAGATCAAGTCTCGAAAGAACAATTAGTTTAGTAGCCTTGGAATCACTAGATACATTAATAAAGTTTACATTACATCATAAAATTAAAAACTACAAAAAAATATTGTCTCCATAGACCACACTCATATCTCCTCATACTATCCCTTCAGGTCATTCATAAAATACCTCTTCACATCCTGGAAAAAATAAAACATAGAAAGGGGTGAGATCAGATGCCCTGTAAGTATAACAATATAGCGGGAACTTTCATAAATAAGAATAAACATTTAAGGAAATGTATAACTAAATCAAAAGCCTTTTAAACTTGAACTTAAACATAATATGGTAGAAATAAAATGAAATAATGCCATTTACTTATTCACATGGATATTATACAAATTGAATAATCACATGCAATATCAATAACTAATTTCATAATGGATGAATGCATAATGCCAGACTATCATAACCACATAGTCATGGCCTTGTGCCAAGACTACAAATAAGATTTTATCAAGGCCTTATGCCAAGACACTGGGTTTTCTCATGATACCTTCCGATGCATCGAGGAGCTGTAGTGTGCTCCACTCGTCACTTACTAAGTCCAAGTCATTCCTCATATGAACAGGTTTAAACATAACATAAAAATTTGTATTAAAACTAGAATACGAAATGTCAATACTTTATCCTTAAACCATGAATGGTATAAAAATAACATATCCACATTCTAACATATCACAAAACCTTCAATACAATATGGAAGTTTGGTATCATAATAAATCAACTTTGAATAATCTTAAAATCTATCAAATGATGTTGACATAGATGAAATAAAATCCATCTGAGAGAAATATCTATTTTTTGAAATCACTTAAAAGTCACATAATTATAAAGTAAAACATTTACTTTGAAAATATTCATATAATCTTGTAAGGTAAGATTAAGAGATTTTATAATGGCATAAAATAGCCCCACCCACAGTATAAGTTAAAAAAAGACATTCTAAACTTAATTTTGTCGAAAAGGATAAAAGGACCTTGTTTGGAAAAAGACAAAAATATTCCTCTATAAACCTCTTGTAAAAAGTAATACAAGGGTAAAAATGACTTTGACCCATAGTCTGTAAAATAGTAAGAATCGATCAGGGTGCTCTATACGGGTATGGTTATTATTCATAACTTGAGTGAGTTGTCCCAGTATAGTGATAAGCTGATCAGTACTAGTTGTATCACCATCTCCACTATTATTATCTTGAGTAGGAGGGAAATCCCTAGATGGAGTGCGTGCAATGATACAGTTTCCATTACTTCCAGTAGGCGCCATTTCTAAACAATGGCATAAACTATAATAGTTTATGAATCGAAATACATAATTCCGTACTTGTAAAAAACTTAACACAAATTGGATAGTTTATGGATATAATCCACAATCATAAAAATGTTTTCTTTGAGAATGTACATACTCATAAACCCTTCATAATGGTTTGTAAAGAAAATGAGAATTATCCTAAGCATATCCCCCAGGAGTGTCATAACCAAGAGTGCAGCAAGGCCCGTTGTCGTGCACCAGTTCCCGTTCGAGTCTAGCTCAAAGCGGTGTTTTTGGGTTTTACCCCTAGGTACATCTATGCCAGAGCCACCGCTACCTGCTCGTATCCAGGCGGGGATATATTTCTTGTAAAACTCACAAAATCTCTACAATACCAAAATTATAGGAAGTTCTTCTACACTAATCCTCAAAGTCCACCTTAGGTCTATGTGCTCTAATCAGAATTTATCTAAATCTAGCTTCCAAGGTTTGTACTAAATTTCCTCCAATACTAACTGTAACTCCCCGACCCCAGTTACCCAGAGTCGGTGCATTATTACCTAACATTGGCATCATCAAAAAATATCATGTCTCGAAATACCGATTAGTTTAGTAGCCTTGGAATCACTAGATACATTCATAAAGATTAAAATACATCATAAAATGAAGAACTACAACAACATCTTTTCTCCATAGACCACACTCATATCCCATCATACTATCCCTACAGGTCATTCATAAAATACTTCTTCACATATTGGGAAAAATAAAACATCGAAAGGGGTGAGCTCAGATGCACAGTAAGGATAACAATATAGCGGAAACTTTCATAAATAAGCATAAACATTTAAGGAAATGTATAACTAAAACAAAAGCCGTTTAAACTTGAACATTAGCATAATAAGGAATAAATAAAATAAAATAATTCTATTTAATTATTCACATGGATATTCTATTAATTGAATAATCACATGCAATATCAGTAACCACTTTCATAATGACAGAATGCATAATGCCAGACTATCATAACCACATAGTCAAGGCCTTGTGACAATACTACAAATAAGATTTTGTCAAGGCCTTTTTCCAAGACATTAGTTTGTCTCATGATACCTACTGATTCATCTAGGAGCTAGAGCGAGCTCCACCCATCACTTACTAAGTCCAATGCATTCCTCATACGAACAGGTTTAAACATAACATAAACATTCGTATTAAAAATAGCATAAGAAATGTCAATACTTTATCCATAAACCATGAATGGTATAAAAATAACACATCCATAGTCAAACATATCACAAAACCTTCAATACAATATGGAAGTTTTTTATCATAATAAATCAACGTCAAATAAGATTAAAATCCATCAAAGGATATTGACATAGATGAAATCAAAACTATTTGAGAGAAATATCCCTTTTTTAAAATCATTTAAAAGTCACATAATTATAAAATAAAACATTTACTTTGAAAATATTATTATAAGCTTGTAAGTAAAGCTTCAACGATTTTATAATGGCAGAAAATAGTCGCACCCACTATATAAGTTACAAAAGACATTCTTACCTTAATTTTGTCGAAAAGTTTAAAAAGGACCTTGTTTGGAAAACAACAGAAAGATTCCTTTATAAAGTTATTATAAAAAGTCAAAAAAGGGTATACATGACTTTGACCCATAGTCTGTAAAATAGTAAGAATGATTTGAAATACATTTTTATGAAACATGGATGTGGATGATAAAGAGTTCCTAGTAGATAATTATGTATAAACAACCTCGAATAATAAAGAGATTGTGAAATAAACCCTTAACTTGTACTTTTCCTTGGTCAAGGGTTGTTTAACATCCTATATATTGGTGAAATAATTGTTATTAAATTATACAAGAATCATATACATTAATATGATATCATATATCATCTTTCAACATTGCTTTGTTAATAATATCTTAGTATTATCGTTGTTTCGGGTGTTAACTTACTCGTTTTATTTTATAAGTTTTGTTACAAAAGCCGTGTTTGTTATGGATAGGTTGTACCTTATTCATATACATAATTATATCAAGTCCTTAAACATTATTTTTAATCTTCAAATGAGAATTAGACTTGAATGGATACAATGGCGGATGAATCTCATCACGTTCGTGGAGACAATAGTCTATATGTATGCACAAGAGACAATATCATTCTTTTGATATTAAAATAATATATAATTGGATGGTATATCATATATACCGAACCATTATAATGTTATATTTATTATTTACTTCAATTTCACATCATTATCATACCCATCCAAATAATAATGTTTTCAATAACAATTACACCACGACGTGGAGACGGTAAGCCGTACGTACGCACGTATGGTGAAATGTAATTAAAAGGATGGATAGAATACTGAATATGGTTGTACCATATTTATAATAACATCATAGTATATAGAAGATACTGGAGTTATTATTTTATAATAGAAATATCAAAGAAAGACAAAGTGGAAGAAGAAAGGAACTTGAAAACCTTACTTCTTCTTCGGGTTCTTCCTTTTGATTTGATCAAAAGGGCTCCTTAGGTTGGATTTAGGATCAAACTAAGGAATTTATGTTTAATTTAGGGATTTTTATAGGAAATTTGGGCAGGGTTTGTCCTAACAAAATGTCTTTGAAGGTATGAATTTGAGAGAAGGGGGAGTGCCCTTTTATAAGAGGGGTGAGGGGCACCTTAGGAAAAGCTAGAAATATTATTTTATAATAAATTCATATTCGGTTTCTAAAGGCTAAAAACTGATTTATTTCTATCATAAGGTGGGGATGGGTCGAAATACTCTCAAAAAATAGGTTTTATATAGGTTTGGATCACTATATTAACCCTATCTGTCAGTTTACCTCTTAGTTAATTAGTTTCACATTTACCATGTCTCTTTGTATTTTTATATTATATGGTTAATAAAGATACTATAAACTTCCAAGAGAACCACAAGTGGTTCATTAATTATACACCTATCATTATATAAGTCTTTTGGAAGAATATTATATTTTTAGGAATTTAATATCCATTAATAATATAATATATTTTTAAAAACTCTTTTATGCCAATTTTGACACTATTTGGTATTTTTTTTCTAAATTCATAACAACATTATTACATAGAATTTTTTTATCTAACCAACCCTAATATGTCATATTAAACTATAAAATTAGTTTAATTCATAAAAAGTCTCAAATTAAATTTATTTGGATATTTATAATATCAATTATTTTCATATTTTATTAATTAGCTAATTACTGCATCACCATTTTGTCATAAATAAATTAAATTATTTAATGTATAAAAATTATAAATATAATACCATTATGTATGAAATATTTTTATAATTCTAATTAATATTTATAATCAAATTTATATTATGTACAACCCTCTATTAAAAATGTTTTAGTTATTAAACATTGATTTTAACTCTTTTAACTCTTCTTTGAATTAAATAATAATAAATTTCCTAATCTAATTTAATTGGACCAAAAAGGTTCATATTTTATTCATAAGGTTTTTTTGGGTCTAATTTAACTTATCCAATAGAATTAGGACACAGGTTAGGGTAATAATAATATCATTTTTAACCTTAATTCCCTATTTACATTTAATCGTGCTAAATAAAAGTAAAAAGTTACAATTCACAAAAAATTGTTTTTATCTTATTGAAACACATTTTAATCCTTGATATTAACTGTGTCTCTAGGATTTTTAAAATTCCACTCCTAGAAGCGATACAAATATGTTTTATGTGAATTTGTAAATTCTCCTTGAAGATGGGTAAAAGACGGTGAAAAGTTCAATAAAATTTTTATATATCTAAAATTATTACAAACTGAATCCAATAAATTACACTGAAATTATATAGGTATTATGTATATATTTTTACCTAAAATAAATTTAAATAAAATAAATTAATATTTAAATAAAAATTCGTTTTTAAACTATAACTCAGTGTTTTTCACTATTCATCAAAAAATAAAAAGTTTTCAGAAAAATACCAAAATTTAACCCTAGGCTAATTTCAGTATTACAAATCCAAAAATAAAGTCTATTTTGAAAGATTAAATTTATAAAATTTCAAATAGTGGGTATTTCTATTCATGTCGGCTAGTTTGATTGGTCGTGGTGTATGTTAGAACATGAAGTTGCGTACAACACACACTACTGTATTATTCAAAGAGAAGTGTACTGTGGAAGATTGAGGTGTTACAAATATAATTCATAAGCTAGATGGAAAAATCCAAATTAACCAAATTAACCAATTTCCAATTCATACTAAAAACCATTTAAGGCATTAAAAAATCTATAAACATTACCAATATTCCATTTTCACTTCCATTAATCACCTCAACCTACTCAATAAAGTCTCTACATTACCACATAATTACCTTCCACTTACTTGGATAATTTCTAGGTCTGGGAATATCGACGTACCACATGGATAGCCCCAAATAGGTCAAATCATCCTTGATACATCCCATGGGCACCATGAGGGTTTATATTCATCATTTAGAAACCCATTCTACCAAACCTCACCAAAGGGATCAAAATTATAATAAGAGGTGAACAAGAAAAAAACCAAACATGCACAAACCTACAAAAAAATTATGGGATATAACTTGTAGACCTCCTACCTCAAATCCTTTGATGAAAAAACTCTCATTAAATTACTTATTTTCTGATTAAACCACCCTTTAAAGCCTTATCCTATATCCCACATGGAAAATGGGTTCTAGATATTTGGATGGAGAAAAGAGAAATATGAAAACCCTAAAATGAAAAGTGAAGAAAGAGAGGGATTAGACATACCTGAAGCATTGATCTGTAACTGAAAATGCTCCAAACAGATTAGGATCAAAGGAGAATTACTTATTGGAAGCATTCATCACTTGGATTTGTCCCTAGGGTTGCAGGAGATGAAATGGAAGAGAATATGAAGTTAGAACATAAAACACTGAGGTGGAATATTTTTAAATTTATAAACATTATTGGGCCGATCAGTTTAACTACATTGTTTGAAAAATTGTGTGAAAACCATGCGTGAGACACTATGCAAGGGAAGTTGGGTCACACTGTTACCCAGGAAGGTCACACATTTTGACTAACCATGTGCCAACCATGTGTTAAGTCACTATCCAAGGTTGCAGAATTTTCCTGGGAAGGCCATATATTTTACTCAATAGTGCACAACCATGAACCTAGCATATTTTGGCTGGGTTTTTCTTTATTTCATGTTCCAAAACATTAGAACACCGATGAGTCCCCTCATACACCCAAGAAACATTTATTTATCCAAAATAGAAGAGAATTAAACTAGAACTTAAACAAAAAAATATGTTAAGAAAATACGGGATCTTACAACCTTCCCACCTTATAATGGATCTTCCTAGAGCTACGCTTCCAAGAATAATTGAGTTTATGATGAAAAGAGATTCAGCCACTAGGCCCATACATCTGACACACACTCCAAGGTTTCTTTCTGAACTTTTCTATGTTTCCATAAAACTCAAACTAAGGGAACATGCTTTCCCCACAAGATTTTATCGCTATGATCCACAATAAAAACCAGATGCTCCTCAAAGGACGTATTATCCTCAAGCTCCACATCTTCAACATTTATCACATGAGATTGATCAGGTTGATATTGTGGGAGTTATGAGACATGAAAAAAATTGTTCATTCTAGTATACCACGGTGGAAGAGCCAAACGAAAAGAAACTATTTCGATACTCTCCACGATCTCAAATGACTACACATACCTAGGCGCCAACATTCCCTTTATCCAAATTTGATGGTGACCAATCCTTGGAAGCACCTAAAGAAACACACTATCTACCACCATAAACTAAAGAGTTCTACAACATAGATCTATATATGAATTATACCTACTCTGTCCCATCATCATGCCCATCTAAATCAATAAAACCTTTTCCGAAATCTCCCTCATGAGACTCGGTCCTAACAACTCAGTCTCCCCAGCTTCAAACAAAGACAATGTAGATATACATAGTCTCCTATAAAGTGCCTAAAATGGTTCCATCTGAATGGTATCCTGAAAACTATTATTGTAAGAAATCTCAATAAGCGACAAGTGATTTTCCCATTAACCACCAAAATCTAGAACACACGATCTTATCATATACTATAATACAGAAATTGTGTTCTCTAACTACCCATCCTTATGTAGGTGACAGGCTGTAATCAAGAAAAAATGGGTAACAAGAACCATATATAACCGTTACCAGAAGCCTTATGTAAAACATGAGTCATGATTTCATATTATGGTTTTTGACACACTACGAAACCACACTATTTCTCAAACATAAAGCTCATCGAGCTGATCGACTCTGTAAATCCTCTTGATCACTAAGAAATGGGCCAACTTATTCAACTGATACACTACCACTGAAACCACATAATTATTATATGTTTCCCTTGAAAGACCCACTATGAAGTCCATCATTACATTATTCAACATCCCTTCGAAATAGGAAATTATTGTAATAAACCACATGGGTTTTTATTCTTGGACTTCACCTGTTGAAAAATAAGGAATCATGCTACAAAACTCGCAACCTATTTCTTTATTCCCAATGACTTATACTTCCTATGAAGATCATGATACATTTTAGTCTAGCTGAGATACACCTCCCACTTCGATTCATGGAACTCATGCATAAACTATTTCTGAAAACACACTAGAAACACTATATGACAACAAACACTAAAAATTACATCACCCCCAATAGCCCAAATATAAGGTGACTCCCCACCTTTAAGACTTTCTTTCATAGCTAGATACTTGGAATCCTCTAGCGGACTCTCCTTGACCTGAATTAAAAGTAAAGACTCATATACTATTGAATCAATGGTCAATTTTCCATGTCCATATCATGCCTCCATGTGCATCTCATTAAACAAGACCATCATTCTCTCCTTAGAGTTGGATTCCTGAACTACCTGATTACGAGTCATTAGGCTTAGAGAATCTACAACACTATTTCCTTTTACTGGTGTACAAACCAACTATAAATTAATGGATTGAAGGAACTCAACCCACCTTCACTACTGAAGATTCAAATCCCACAGTGAGAAGATGTACATTAGACTTTTATGATCAGTAAACACTATAAACTACTCTCCTAACAAGTAATTCCTCCACATCTTGATGGAATAAACCAAAATAAAAAACTCAATATCATGAGTAGGGTAATTTTTTTCATATGGTCTCAACTGTCTTGACACATATAATACAACCCAATCATCATGCATCAACATTTTCCCAATTTCAACACATGAAGAATTACACAAAAAACTTTACCTATTACTTGGGTTGGGTAAGATCAATATTGCTGTGGTGGTCAACTTCTTCTTTATCTCTAAAAAATAATTCTCACATGCCTCTAACTACTATAAAATAACCCTCTTCCTAGTAAAAGCTGAGAGTAGTGATGAAAATAGAAGAAATAACTAATGAAAATTCAATAATAAATCTCCAAACATAAGAAAATATGAACATTATAATTATTCTTTGGATTCTCACAAGACACAAAAACCATCACTTTTTCAAGATCCACTGAAAAACCCACATCAGGGATGATTTGGACTACGAAATGAACATTATCAATCCAAAATTGAAATTTTGATATCCTGGTGTAAAGCTTATGATCTCTTAGTGTACTCAGGATAATGTCAAGATGTTTGGAATGATCATAAATGGGTATTTATTACACCAATATTTCATCAACCATGACAACCAAGAATTGATCTAGGTATGGGTCAAATATCAAATTCATTTAATCCATGAACAAGGATTGTGAATTGGTCAACCATAATGACATAACCAAAAACTCATACAACCCATAATTTCTTCCAAAAGTTGTCCATGTTATGTCAATGGGTCTCACCCTCAAATGATGTTATCTAGATCTTAAACAGATCTTAGATAATACTGAAGAAACCCTTAGTTGGTCAAACATGTCATCGATTCTTGGATGTGGATATCAGTTCATAATTGGCATCTGATTCATTATTCTATAGTCAAGACGAAACCTCAATGATATGAATTCCTTCTTTGAACAAATCATGGGAGATCCCTAAGGTGACATACTCTAACACATAAACCCCTTTTCATCAAACTCTTATAGATAAACTATATGTTCCTTGAATTCTATCGGTGCCATTAGATACGGTGGAATGGAAATAGGTTCTTCCCCAGGCAGCTACATGTCCATAAAATCAACATCTCTCTATAGTGGTATCCCTGAGAAGTCATCAATAAACACATCCTAGTATTTATCCATGGTGGGAGGGGAAACTAGCTGCTCCCTTCCTCCTTTATCTAGCACAAGGAAAGCCACTTGGACTGCAAATTCTCCCAACTGCTTACAAATTCTCCCTACTGGGACTGCACTCACATCCCACTCAACAAAAAGTATATAAGTGTCTCCATTGAGAGATGTGAACATTACCTGATGTCAGTAATAGTCAATACGGACTTCATACATAATCAACCAGTCGGTACCCAAAATTAGGTCAAAACAATACATATCATGGAAAAAAAGATTCCATAGGAAATTATATCCACCAACCTCCAAAGAACATCCCTAACACTATTTGATATTCTCAAATCGCACCCCCAACAGAGTATCAATTGACATAACCCCACACATACATTCTACAGTTAGGCCCAAAACAGCTAAAAAATATGAATAAATAAATGAAAACATAGCACCTGTGTCAAATAAAGTACTAGTGTGTTTGGAAGATACAATAATCATATATTGAATGGTAAATGGTCAAGAGTCACCACCTCCAGGTGTAGATTGAACTGTGTGAAGATGACCTACCCCTCTGCCTTGGGTTCTTGCTTGAGTACCCTCCACTACACTAACCTAAAGGTACATACAGTCTCTCCCCAAAGTTCCAAATCCACCACCACTACTGGTATGACTTATATAGCACTAAATATATACTTTATATGTGGTGATCAAAACCTTACACTCACTCAACATCTACCTATGATATCAATCTGTTCCAGGCTGCTGAGGGTTCTTATAGAGGATATGTATGTGTCCCAACAAGCAACATGATTGACACTTGACTGGTGATTGGGGACACTGACCCATATGTTCCACGACATGCCACATTGGCAATAGAATAACTTATCACCACAATGAGGAATTTTCCCTCTCTTATAACTTCTATGTTCACTTTTTATCGGATAGAAATTCGCAAAATAAATCTTCCTTCAGAAGCTGTACCACTTGTCCACCTAGCTGGAACCATAAGTCCACATCCTGAAGCTCCCATTATGTCCCCTTCTGAGATAAGAGTCCAGTGAACTACCGTTAAAAAACTCAATATATATAATATATTCACTTGAGACTTGATCTCACAGATAATCCCATCCTATAAGTGTTTCTCCATACTCACATCATCTCCATCAAACAATGGAACAAAACAGTTCAAGTTAGTGAAATGACTAGAATAATCCACCACTGACACAACCCCCTGAGTCAAACTTATAAACCCCATATCATTCTCTAGCCTCAATGTTTTTGGGTAGTAATGTTCTAGAAATTTTTTCAGAAAATCCTTCTACACCATTCCTTCAGCGTGCTCTATCTGAACCATAATTTTACACCAACGCTTTATAGGCCACAAAATTGACTCATTTCTCAGAATGAGTCTCTAGGTGATCAAGAATAACGTGGGTAGAATCTATCCAAAACTAAACTACCACTATCCCATAATCTATAGTAAAATTTTGAGGGTACTGCAGTTGAAACTCTCTAGTCATCTCAAACATACTTGGTGAAACTCGCCCGAGGCCTCATTCCATAATCTGTGTAAAATGAAATAAATTCTCACAGAGCTTCTATTCCATATCATCTTGAACCATTATATCTTCTTTCTCCACAACTAGGGGATCATTCTTGGATACATACTCTGGTCTCCTAATTGGAACACATCTTCATATTGATATTTCTCTATAATTCCAAACACTAGACTTAGAACACAAACCATAACTATTTTAGAAAATATAAAGGAAGGTTCACCACTAGCCATAAACTAGCTATTTTTCATACACTATCCAAATGACCTTATATTACCTAAAAAATTACCCTATACCATCCCTACCAAAGGATGATGATTAACATAGAGTGGCTAACTCACAAGGTCACAAGCCTTACTTTCCAAACCATTTCAAAACTATTCTCATATCACAATTTACTTCAACAACTATTTTATTCACTTAACACTACTTATCAAGAACACTTATTTAATTATTATTTAACATTTTATTTCCCTTTTTCCCATTTTAATTTCTTAATTAGACAACCTTCTCATCATTTTTAAGAAAGTAATATGTGTCCTCCCCCTTTATTTCTCACACACCCATCACATGTGTGTGACTACCATGATGCATGACACTTATATAATTAGGTTAAAAGAATGATTCATGAATGAACAACCCCATTAAATTACATCCATGAGTAAAATATTATAAAATAATCACTTCACACAACAAGTGAATCAATTGTTGGTGAAATATCATCAAATGTAACAACACACAACAAGAACAACAGTTCCCACCCTGGGTGACTTGGGTTTTCCCATATACATGTGTTAGATACTCCCAAGAATGAGCTCAATATCATGGCCTAAAACCTTCCTAACCTCCCTTCTACCATCCCCAAATATTAATTTCACAGAAAATAAATCATAAGACACCACATTGTAATGACCCCAACCTGGGAGCCACTAAACCAGTTCCCCAAGTCGGGTCACAACATGAACTCAAGCGTGCCTCCCCATATGAAATATGTTTCCAACTAGTAGTGAGGGTCTAATAGTCACATGGGGAGACTATACACTATTTTACAGAGTAAGACACAATAGAAAATAAATAGAATAGTGACAAAATAGAAGAACCAATTAACATGCATAAATAATCATTTCCGTAAACTGGTTACAAACCACAACCAACATTAAACATGTCATTTCATACTATAATACCAATTGAACAAAATAAAAAATAAATAAAACAAAAGAATCCCCAAAATGGTCCCCACTCCATGTTTGTAACCTCATCCATTCATGTTACATGCCCAACTTAACTTCCCATCACAGGGTCCTTTCCCTTGTCCTGACCTACAAGAACGAAATTTGTTTGGGTACCCAATGGAAGCCCGAGTAGGGTGTGAGTATAACTTAGTAGGCCAACAGCAATGGTGTCTAAAAAATATCTAGTCTTACAGAAAGTTCATGCATGTATAAAATAAATGACTAGTTAATAAATTATAATTTGGGGGACCCTAGTTAAAAATATTTACTTAACTATTACTAACCATAGTTCCAAGTTCATTATGTGAATTTTCTTCATTACTTAGTTCATCATCAACATGTAATGCATGGGTTAGGAATTCATATCATTCACACAAGGTAAGTGGAATTTATCATTCTGAATAAGTGAATAAGTCAAGTACCTACATCACTAGGGATAACATATCATAAAATAATAATATCCTTACCTTGACACCTCAGTCCCGAGGGAAGGAAACCATTAGGGGAATAATGATTCATCCCCTTACCTAACCTATGCATTATGGGTGGAGTTAGAGCATCATTCCAACTCAACCAGTGGGAGGGGACTCAATCCTTTATCCCACACCTCAAGCCATGTGCACATGTTTATATATCAATTAATAATACATAAACCATATCATGAACAAAGACAAAAAATACATATCACAGTCATAATCCATAACAATAGACAAGGGAATTAAAATTATTCCATGACCCATTAACAAATTTTCTATTTACATTACATATCCTATTTCCCACTCTCATGGATAGCTCACTAAGCACATTCAATATTTCACATAAATCACCCTATTTCACACATTCATCGATTCTCTTATGAAATACCATTTAAAAAACTATTTATTTTACATAAAATTACTAATTAATATATTCACCAATTCATATACCCTGATCTATTAAAAATTTCTTACATAATTCATCAACCGCATGGTACAGTCCAAATTAACCAAATTAAACCATTTCCATGTCATCCAAACAACACTTTAAACCATTAACAAATATAGAAACATTACCAATATTCCATTTCCACTTCCATTAATTACCTTGACATAGTCAATAAGGGATCTACATTACCACATGACGTCCATGAACTTAATTGGCCAATTTCTAGCTCTGGGAATATTGACGCACCTCATGGGTGGACCCTAATAAGTCAAATAATCCTTGATGCATCCCATAGGGAAAATGAGGGTTTATATTCATCATTTAGATATAAATTATATCAAACCCCACAAAATAATCAATATCATAACAAGAGGTGACCAAGAACAAAACCAAACATACAAAAATCTACAACAAACTATGGGATATAACTTATAGACCACCTACCTCAAATCTATTGAAGAACTCACTTTTAATCATAAACTAAGATCCTGATTTAACAACCCATTTAATCCTCAACCTAGATATAATTGTTAAAATTTGATTCAGATCTTTGTATGGAGATAAGAGAAATATGGAAACCCTGAACCCAAAATAGAAGAAAGAGATGGATTAGAATTACTCAGATCTTAAATTTATAACCGAAGGTGCTCCAAATAGATTAGGATCATAGGAGACACAATTCTTGTAATATTGGGTCATTATGGATTTTACCTAAGGTTACAATATATGAAATAGTGAAGAATACTGAGTTATAACATAAAACCCTGAGGTGGAAATTTTGTAATTTTTTCTAACTTTACTTAACCGCATGGTTTAACCACACGATTTTCCCAAACCATGCATAAAACATGAGTGAGACACTATCCAAGGGGAGTTAGGTGCACATTTATGTGGGTAAGTTACACATTTTTACAAATAATGCTACAACTGTGTGTTAAACCACTGTCCAAGGCTTCATGGTTTTCCTGGGAAGGCCACACAATTTACTTAACCATCCTCCAATCGTGCGCCTTGTACAGTTTCACCCATTTTCCTTACATTCGTTTCCCAAAACCAAAGAACACCCTAGAATCCCCTCACAAACCTTGTAAACATTTATTTATCCAAAATAGAAGAGTCTTAAGATAAAACTTAAACAAAAACATTCTATAAAAAAATCCTCGATCTTACACCCTTCAAAATAATAACACTCGGGGCATGTATACTTACAACTTATGATGAAAGTTATAAAAATGATAATATATTGTGTAGTGTAACACCATCATGTCATTTATTTATTTAAATTTATTTAATTTTGGGATATTTTGATCTTTCTAGTTGTTTCTGTGGGTTTTTTTTGTGGTTTGGGAATCCCTAAGGAGTTGCAAGTAATGTCTGCAACAAGATATAGCATAACATAGTGAGGCCACACTATATCCACCTTATTTATTTTTTTAAATTTTTGGGGTAATGGGTGGTTGTGATATGTGAATAGGGCCACACCATAGGGCTTGGAAAGGAGGCTCTTTTTCATCGTGGAAGGGAGTGAAAATGTTGTAGTAGCCTAGGTGCTTCCATATTGAAAATGGGGAGGGGTGAAATTCCTAGGTTAGGTGTTTCACCAAGCATAATGGCCAGGTGATTTCCTATATTGAAAATAGTCAGCTACATGATGATGTGATTATAACACACTGAGATTTTATTATGTAATACTTTAAATAAAACTATTGCTGAATTTCATACAATATACTAAACACCATAAAAATTTGTATAATACTTTCTTAAAATGGATAGTAACCATAAATAAATTACGAGTATACAATGTTAAAAAAATAAATTAACACTATTTTGTAAATGATATGAAATAAGGTTAATCACCATTAATGTTTAGAAGGGTCATTTTTAAAAAAAAGTAGGTTTTCTTATATGTTGTATTATCATTTAAAAGAATAATTTATGAATTTTATAATTTTAATTTGATAAAATAAAAATAATTTTTTAATTCATAATGTAAAAATTTTCTTATGGTTACTTTTAAATATTTTTTTTGGAAAAGGTTGCTTTTTGGGTGAATAGTGAAAAATTATGATTATACGAATACTAGAAATATGATGAAATCATTATGAAATAAAAATTAATTAAAAATATTTAATCTGTTTTTATGTAATAAATATATATTTAAAGTTTAAAAGAACATTTAAAAGTATTTTTTTAATTTGTAACCCCATGTTTGACTTTTGGAACATAAGATATTTTTTAATATAATAAAAAACTATTTTGGTTCATTGTATTTGATTATGTGGAAAGAATTTTATATTTGGTTTAGACTTATCTAAATTTCTAATAAACTTTCTTTATTTCAAAATAAACTAGTAAAATTCATGTGGATCAATTATGAAAATTCTTTTTGTGTCAAATTGTTTAATTCTTAAGAAAGAGACTTTTCAAAAAAATTGTTTTCATTGAGTTTCAAATTAATATATTAAAATTAATATTAATCACTCCAAGAAATTGAATTTTAAAAAATTTACTCATTATTTATAAATATAATATTCAAATTAATTAATAAATTCCATCAAATTTTTATTTGAAAACATAAGTTACTATAGTAAAAATTTAGTCATCGTGGTAAAGGTTAAAAGGTTTAATGAGAGATTTAAACATAGATATAATACAAAAAATACCTATAGAACCAATATAAATTTGATTGTTTGTGTTTATCTATATTTTCCTTTATCCAATATTTATGTTGTCGGGTATTTGGTGGCACTTTCTATGATTATGACATAGATTTTATATTATAAAATAAATATAAAAGAAAATGTCTCTTTCTCTCACTTAATAGTTTCTCATGATATTTATATAAATAAAAATAAAATTTTAATGGTCAAAGAGAATAATAATTAATATTAATAAATTTAATTTATTTTGGTAATTTATTTTTAATTTCAGATTATTTTATAATTATCTAAAATGATTACGCAGTGTCGACACAATGCCTATGAAAGGAGTTGAAAAATTAAGTAAATTATATTAAAAAAGTAAAAAGTGATATGGTTTGGATAAATTTTGGAATTAAATTAATTTTATATATACTTATGAATAATAATTGACTATTTAAGTGTTTATATTCTGAATTTATTTTTATATTGTTGTTTTAAAAGGCTATTTATTTCAATTTTCTTAAAATGACTATAATTTTATATAATGTTAAAAAATATTTAATAAATGATATAAAAATACAAAAAACACATATAAATGCCATTATAATTAGTAACAGTTTGAAATTTTATCCCTTGTCCATTTGTGATCCACTTTTTATTTTTTAAATTACTTTCAAGACCCTTAAAGACATAATATTTGAAAAAATACCCTTGATTTTTCCTATAAATGGGGACATAATATAAAAATTTAAGACACATATAAGTTCCATTTTATATATATTTATGCCCAAATACCTCTCAAAACATACATTAACATGTTAATAATCCACTAGTGTGACCATAAAACTCTCTCTCAAAGTCCTTCAGTTCAATTCTGTGGAGGATTTTGAAGGAAGAGGTAAAGTCTTAACTTAATTCTTTCAACTTTTTTTCTCATTAAAACTCCACAAAATATATTATAACCATACAAATATAATTATTTAAATATATTTAATATACTAAAATTTTATTATGTTGATGTTATAAACTTTTCCAGCTCCTTTCTATCCCATAGAAATTGAAAACGTCACTCATACGTACATGCAAAATACCACCTACACAAAGTGATGTATTTCATTTTTCATCACCACATAAAAAGGTTTATTATAAAGATGATAGTAATGAATACATATAAAATATATGATATAATAATAATTACTTATAAATAATATATTATTAGGATTATTACCTTCCCATCTGTTGGAAAATGGAAATGTCACTCATGTGTATGTATGGACTACCAAATCCATGAAATGATGTATTTTATTTTTAATGGCCAAATCACATAGATAGTAATAAAATTGTATTTAATATATAATAATTAAAATTATATCATGTTTAATAATTTTTATATTATGGATGTAGGAACCCTTTCAACCAGTCAATACATAGAATCAGTTTTGTACTGAACGTCCTCAGAACATCCAACATAAACTTAAATGATTTTAGTAACTAAATAGAACATAGTAACAAATGAAATAAAAGGAATAAAATAAATTTAATGAAACTGAATTAGGTTATTAATCAATTAAATAATTAATTTAATATTATTATCAACGATTTAGACAATGTATTAAGCAAGACGAGACTGATGGTAAAATATTTTTCTTTGAAACCGTGTTTACATGTTTTCCTTTTAACTCTTTTCCAATTTTTTCCATGTTCCTAAAAATGTTTCAATAATGTATTTATATATAATAAAATTATTTTTAAATTATTTAATATTCTAAATGTTTTTTAAAATTAATATATTCAATTTTTTCGATATGGTCACTTTTGACACTTTTTTACCAAAGAGCAAAAGATTTTTTTTAATGTTTACCACATGATTGACTTTTCCCACCATCGTAGAAATTATTTGTAATAAATATTAATATTTATAATTTCATTGTTTTTAAAAGAATACAATTTTTCCATTCTTCTAGGAAATTTTTATTTTTATGATTTCTCTATTGAAAATTTTATTTTTCGTTATTTTCAAACAAAAATGGAAATTGATTTTTCTTATTGGTTCAGATGATTTTGTTCACAGGTTTATTTTGAATAGCGTAAGATAATAAATATATTAATTTTAATATATTTCACTTGGGAGTTACTTATGGATGTAGGGATTGGGTGGTGAACCAAAACCCTTATGGGACTATGCCCATTATGTAACGCATGGGTCCGTTAAATCCCTCCAATTCATTGGGATATATGGAATAAGTTAACAAGTAAGTTACTACTATTAAGTGAATAGAGGTAAATAGTAAGTTACTTATATTAAGTAGATATAGTTAACCTATGATAAATTTATCTTATAATGTATATTAGTTTAATTTCTGATAATATAATCATATGAGTTGATGAATTTTATAGATAACTTTACTCATAATATAATTTTGTAATTATCATGTTAGGAGATTAGATAAATAATATCTGATCTAAAAGTTTCCTACTTTATTTTTCTATGACTGAGATGAATTTAATTCATATATTTATGTTTCAATAATAAAGCATATGAGATTTTAAAAGTGAATGGATTTTTTTTCAAGGAAAATATTTTTCACAAGTTCTTTAGTTTTCTCAAGATGTATTAATGGGTTTTTATTCTTATTATGAGTTTAAATGTTTTATTTAAGAAAAGGTTTATTTTCACATGTTATTATGATGATTTTATATTTAATGTTTATTTTGAAAAAGGTGTACATTTTTATATGTTTCATTGTTTTGCACTACACTAATTTCCTTTATTTTTATATCCCTTAATGAGATTTGTTTTCAATAATACGTTTAAAAATGTTTTTAATAGGATATAAGGATATGTTGGAACTATAACAAGGTCAATATTCCCACTATTGTATCTTATCTAAAAATATGAGAAAAATTATAAGGAATTAAGGGAGTAAAATTGAGAACCTATTTTTGAAGAAATAATGTACACACTGTGGATGTGTCCACTTTTTTTTGCAATGAACTTTATAAATATCTAAAACTCTAAACATAAAAGATAATGGGAATGTAAGAATTTGAAATTCATTCTATTAAACTCATATGTAAGGGTTATTTAATTTATGATGTGTTATAATTTGCATCATAACATGGGTTTAGATATCTTTATAGGTTAGTAAGTTATCTAATGAAGATAATTTAAGAGCTAAGGATACCATTATGTGTTGATTAGTTTTTGGTTTATCATATGTTCAAAGGCATAAATACCCCTTTTGAGTTGATAATTTCATATATATATATATATATATATTTATTTATTTTTGGAAGAATATATGATTTAGGTGTATATATAAATTTGGTTTATCACATGTTTTACAGTGAAGGTAATTTATAAATAATTTCTTTACATTAGGGAAAAACCTATAAGGTAAAATTAACCTTTAGGGTTAATATGATCTTTTATATGGAGGTAATTATATTTAATGAGTATAATGGGTTATTAAATTTTTGGTAATATATGTTTTATTATATAGATAACCATTAGATTAAAAAGTTATTTAGTGATTTGTTGGTTAATTTTATCTTGCAAGAAGTTAACTATATTTCTCATAATACAATAAGAATCATTCTTAATGGTATTTTTTGTCTAGTATAGTATTTTATGTCTAATTGGTTTATAATAATTGAGGAATAAATATTGAGTTAACTTTTAGAATCCTATTTGATTTTATTTTGAGTTTATGGTGATTATGATTATCTAGGGAAAATATTATAATATTTTGTAGAATATATGATTAGGGTATATTTTTTTTGTTATGTGGATTTATGAGATATTGATATTGTTTATAGATAGATGATAAGTTAATTTTCAAAAAAAATGTGATCAAAATCGCTCTAATATTTGTTGGGAATTTATTGTCTCAAGAAAAAATATGAAATATATATTGATTTTTATGCTCAAAAATACCGTTTTTTGTTTTATAATATAGTTTCTGTAAGTATTTTTCAGGAATTTATATCATGTTTACTTATATCTGTTTTTGATGGAATATAAACTATTCATAGCCAAGTGTTTGGTAAATGAATTTTTAGGTCATAATCCATATGCTAAGCTAAACAGTAAATGTATGGATTGGAAACCCTACATTTTAGTGTGGATTAGAAACCATATTTTTTGTAAATGAACATATTTATTTTCAACAATATATTTGAATAAGCATGTGAAATTTCAATTCAATGGTTAAGTCTCAAATAAATTTTCGTTTACCAACGCATGGAAGGATGACCATATGGATTGTCATCCTTATTTTTCTAAATAACCGTACCCTATGGAAAGGAACCTTATTTTTATAAGGAACCCTACTCTATATAATGTAACTCTACTCTACACAAAGGAACACTATTCTACGGAATTGAACCCTATATTGGTCTATTCAAATTAGAGATCCAAATACGTGAATTTTATCTGATATTTCACCAATAGTCTTGATAGAGCTAAAGTTATATTGAAATCCATATTATGACCAATTCAAAAGAAATTTTTTATTTATTCAAATAATTTTATTCAATTGAATAAATCATTGTTCTTTCTCTGGTAAATTTTGACTCTTCTGATCAATTTAGTTTGAATATCTGTGATCTGTCAGGAGACTTTCTTGGATTGAGATTATTGAAGAAAGATATCTGCTCTATATATTATATCATGGTTTCTTTTGAAATATACACAAATGTATACTTGTGAATATATTTTTTAATATAATAATACTAAAAATATTGATTAACTCTATTATTTTCTGAAAGAGGCTACACATTGGTGATATACTTTTTTATCCTCGTACTCCTATAAAAAAACTTCTTATTTTTCACTACAATTGTTGAAGATATTTTGAAAACAATATCACTTCAATGATTTTAATTATTTAGGGATTTCGTCCTTGAAGAAGAAGATCAGTATTTTGTTATTTTTTTTGTAATTGGGAAGTTCAACTTTTACTCTCAATAAATCAAACTATTTTGATTTATTAGACCTTCGAATGTTCAGACTCAGTCATAGGAGAATGTTAGATTCTAGGAAAAATCCATGAATAACTAGTTTCTATAAAACAAATAGAATAATTTGTTGAATGTTAGATGTAAATGTGTTAAATTATTGTACGCAGTTGTGGATTTGGAGGTTTTGTGATTAGATGACCTTTCTAGTGAAAATCACCAATCTCTTAGAGAGAGCATTAGTGGAGTGGACTAGGTGATCCTTATAACCCAAACAATTATAAAAATTTTCATTTTATTGTTCTATGTTAATCCAATTTTTAATTATTTACAGTATAAAAAACTAAATATCTACATTAATCACAAAGAAATGGTGAAATCCAGAATCAATCATGATTTTCTGAAAGACTCAATTTAACCCTCTATTATGTATCTCTGTATTATTCTAACCTAATAACTGGTATCAAAAGAAAGATTTTTGATTAATCTATAAAAATATTAAAAGAATAAGGTATATAAAAAGTATATGATGATGTCCTATATGAAAGAAGTTATGTCTATGATTCATGCTCCTTATTTTTATTGTGACAACTAGGGATGATGGAAATCACGAATGATCATCTATCTGAAGAATCTTGGATTTAATGTTTATCCAAATATCATCACTCCTTATGTGATTAATGAGAAAATAGAGACATTCACTATTACAAAAACCTTATTTTACGTCACCCTTTTTCACGTCGGTTTTTTAGAACCGACGTGAAAATATTTGAAAATCAAATTTTCACGTCAGTTATTATATAACCGACCTAGAAATATATTTTCACTGATTTTTCACATCGGTTATTATATAAACTATGTTAAAAATCAATCTACATCACTTTCCCTCATTGGTTATTAAATAAACGATGCGAAAAATCTATTTCCATGAAAATATATTAAAATTTTCACTTATTTTTCGCGTCTAATTATTATAAAACCGATGTGAAGAATTTATTTTCATGACTATTTTACGTTGGTTATTTAATAAATGACATTAAAAGGGTATTTTTCATGTCATTTATTAAATAAAAAATGAGAATAAAGTTCAAAAACATTTATTTAATTTCCCAATATTTAATTTTATAGGTCACAGAGCTCAAATGGAGTTATGGATTAAATGTTATGACCTTAAAAAGTTGATCATATCTAAACAATGACTTAGGGAAGGCCAACTTTTGAAGGCCATAAATTTTAATCTATAACTTCATTTGAGCTTCTTGACCTCTCAAATTAAATATTTGGAACTGAAATAAATTTTTGTAAACTTTTTTCCCGTTGGTTATTTAATAACCCACATGAAAAATACTTTTTAACATTAGTTATTAAATAACTAATGTGAAAATGTCATGAAAATCAATTTTTCACATCAGTTATTAAATAACCAAAGTGAAAAAGTTATGAAGATTGATTTTTCATGTTGGTTTTATAATAACCTATGTGAAAAATAAGTGAAAATTTCAATATCTTTTCACGTCAGTTATCATAAAACCAATATGAATGATAATTTTAATATCCCACGAATTTGAAATTTCAATTTTTTTTACATCGCGACATAAAAATTTTGAATTTCCGCCTAAAACTTTTTATACCACTTTTTTTTCTAATAATCCCAATTATATGTTTCCACTATACACATATCCTAATTTAAAGATCATTTATTTCAACCATTATCATTCCCCCAAATCGACTCTTTTGATCTTCAATGTGAATTAATTATTTATTCTTTCCGAAATCTCATAATGGTATATTTAATCGTATATCCATGATTTAGGGTTTTTATGATTTGTTTTTTTAATTGATATACCATTTTAAGATCATTTAATTCAACCATCATCGTTCCACCGACTCAACTTGTATGATCTTCCACATGAATGAACAATTTCTTATTTTCGCGACCTCATTAAGGCATTTGTAATTATTTTCCCATTATTTATATTTTCTATGAGTAATTTTCTTAATATATATACAATTTAATGATTATTAATCTATTATAATGATGGATGATTCTATATATCATGGTAAAAATACAAATCCCCCTACAGATTCAAAATTTTTTCTAAGATAAAGCTACGGCTGGCTCATTCAATCTTTCCTCGAAAAAATATCAAACTTCTAATAGTCATAACTTTTGATCCGTAACTCCGTTTGGTCTTAATGAACTGTCAAATTAAAGCTTAGACAATTTTATAAAAGGAAAAAAAACATTTTTTACGTTGGTTATTTAATAACCAATGTTAAAAATAACTTTTAATGTTGGATAATAAATAACCGAATTAAAAAATGACTTTTAATGTCGAGTTTTTAAAAAACGGACGTAAAAAATGGCTTCTTAATGCCATTTATAGAATGTATTTCACATCAGTTTTTTAAAAACCGATGTTAAAAAACATAGAACCCCGTTTTTTATATCGGTTATTAAATAAATAACGTAAAAAATCATATTTTTACCATCGCTCGCAATAAAGTCACCTAAAAACCGGTGTCAAAAAGAAAAAAACCGACGTAAAAAAGTTTTTTTACGAGTGATGGGATGCCAAAACAAAATATGAATATGATATCAAATAAAAGGAAATTAATGATATCATATGTGTAATTGGACCTTATGAATTCAATTAAGATTCAATATTCCCAACTACCTATGAAATGTGGTAGAAAATCGTTGTTTATTATGAAGTAATATACAACATCAGAAAAATGAGGTATGCTTCTACAAAAATAAAGTTTGAAACCTTTATAATGTCTTATTGTGAAATAATCACTCAAAATAATGGATCATTAACATAAATTGTCAACAATATTACTACCTTGGGAGATCCAATTTCATAATCAGATCAAAAACTGAATGTACTTAGAGTACTACCTACAAAATGAATTCTACTGTGTATATATATTCATCGACCAACACATATCAATAACATGAATATGAAGGAATTAATTGGAACATTGATGATGTATGAAGAATAAATGAAAGATTAGGTTGAAGACCATGAGATTATATTAAAAAGGGAAAAAACTACCCATAAGGTGACATCTGAGAAGCATGAAATAAAATCAAAATAATAGTCAAAAGAAAAAATTCAGATTCCTCAGACCCTAAAATGGAACTGGATCAACAAGCCAGAAAGTTTATAATGTTATAAAAAGAAAACAATAGGCCTAAAAAATCCTTTAAGAAGGATTAAAATGAACTAATAGAAGTAATATTTTACAAATAAAAAAATATGGGTCACATCAGACCTGATTGATCCCAATTGAAAGCTAAAAGATGGAGATCTAAAAAAATAAAAAGAATTCTAATTATGAGCACAAATGAAAAAGATCCATGAAAGCTATGTGTAGTGTATATGAATACTCCAACAACTAATCAAAATCTTATTCAAAAAAGAGACCCAAAATATATAATCAAATATATACTTTATGGATAAGGAAGTAGAAGAGGTACAATCATATCATTATTCTACTTTTGACACTGAAAGACGCTCAAATAGTAAATTGGATTCTTACTATTTAGTGATAGATGAAAAATATGATTATTTAATAAAGATTCATAAATAATTTAAAAATATTCATAATTTTGTTTTAGATGAAAGAAATATAATGTTAATGCAACATCAAGATCTAATTGAAAAATACAATTAATTTACATCGAACTATATTGATCATTAAAAAAGGACGATAGAATTTAAGTATGAAGTAGAATATTATAGAATTGATGCTAGTATTTTGAATAAAGGAGAGGAAACTTTGAAAGATATTATTAAAGATAATTTTATTAAAATAGAAAAGTTTGGAATAAAAAGAATTGGCCAAAATTCAAAATTATACAAAAAATATTTTGTGCGCAATTAAAAAAATGATACATGTTATTAGTGGGGAATAAAAGGTCATTACACTAACAAATGTTATTTGAAAAATGATAAAATAAGCGGTATTAAAAAGAAATTTATTTCCAAAATAATGTATAAATATATTAATACATATTTTGAGAAAATAAGGTAGATCTGGATTCCAAGATCACTACTTGCTGAAACAGCTGTACCAAAGAAAATTTCGGTACAAAACAAACAAATGTTAAAATGATTTTTCATATAAAGTTCAGTTAATAATCATATCCATAACTGTACAATAACTTTTACTACTTTGTAATTTTAAAATCAAATCCCCTTGAATGAAATAATAAAATTGAAAATTAAAATACAATTAAATATTAATGGATCATTATATTACATGTAAAAAGAAATTATATACAACATATAAAATAAATTGGGTTCATACCATTGCAATATAACTCAATGAAGGAAAATTGAGACGAAGTCCTTTAACTCGTGATTTTATTAAGTTGAATGTGATTAAAAATCCTTTTTATTGGGTTAAGAATGTTATTAATTTATATGTGAACCATAATAATATTTATAATGTCATTTATGTTCCCCTTATAACATTTGACTACCTATATATTAATAATATTCCTTTATTTTAAATGTTTTGGGTTGTAATTTGCTTATTTTCTCATGCAAGTTTTTAATGAAAGTTTCAGTTATTTAAAATAAGATATAAGTAATTATATGTATAATGATAATAATGGTATAAATACAATATTTAATAATTATATACATTAATATAACAACTCTTAAATGTTGGGTATAGAAAATGAATAGCATCACTTCGTGGAGATGGTGGGCTGTACGTATGCACAAGAAACAATATTATTCCATTAATGGGTGAAAAGATAAAGAATTGGGTGATATATTAACATTAAATAATAAATATAAAATCATATATATCAAATAATTTAAATAATTTTATCCTTATTAAATTCCATGTAAACTGTAATTGAAAAATGAATCACATCACTTCGCGAGGCAGTACTTCGTCGTACACATGAGCATCATTACCATATTTAAAACGAAATGTAATGTAAAAAGGTATGTAAAATATTAAAATTAAAAAAGTATAATAATATCATAAATATCATATAAATTTGTTCTATCTATCATTTTATAAATCCTTGAAAGCTGGTGATGGAAAATGAACTACATCAGTTTGCGAGAGGGTAGATCACCATACACAAAAGTGATGATTTCATTTCCCATTTGATTGAAGTGGAGAGGGATAATTATTATTATAATACCATAATAGAATAATTTTATAATTTATATAATGGTGAAATAATATTTTATGTGTTAAGAAGTAATTTAATGTGGAAAAACAATAAATAAAATGAAATAGAATTATTAAGATAATTATCTTCTCTAAGAGAAACCTCCGTTGGATCTCCTCTTAAGGACCATGGGGATGGTATTCTGGGATGAACATTAGCTCTATAATATGAATATTTATTACATGGAAATAGTTTCTAAGTATTTTTTCTAGAAAAAGGGGCTTGTGTGGAACTATTAAGTTAGTGGAGGGAGTTACCTTTTATAATTGGGGAAAGGGGACCTCCTTGGAAGTTTCATGAAAATTTCTCAAAAGAATCCAACTTGATAAAGTATTTTAGATGAAACATTCTTATAAATGACTCTAGATAATAAACTGGGAAGTATAATTTGGAAATATGATCATAAAATTAGTTTTTAAAATGTTTTTTTGTCATTTTATCTATTATTGTCTTAGTTAAATCCATGGTAAACCTATTTTTACCTTAATCGAATCGATTAATTTTTTTACTATTAATTTTGGTAAAAAATTAAGTTAAAAATGTAATATAATTTAAATTATTATGATTCATAATATGAAATATATTTTTTCAAATTCCATACACATATATAGTGAAATAAAATTTTAAATTAATCTCACAGATATGATGAGAAAACAAGTTTTCAAAGAGAAAGTGTTCCAAAGTTTACAAAGTTCGTTATATCAAAATTTTGTATGAAACTTTTTAAAATGAACTAAATTAGATTAATATAAATATAATTGAACTAATATTACTTTATAAACATTTTTAAATATAATTGAACTTTTAAAATAATTTAAACATAAAGGATATGTTTAGTAAAAATTAGTATTTTTAACTATTCATTAAAAAAATGAAACATTTTATAAAATTTTCAAAAATTAATTTTAAATTATATGCATGAAACATGACCAAATAACCATTTAGAAAAATATAGTTTGTGAGAAAATATTTCTTTTTCTTCCAAATGATTCTTATTTTTATTTATAATCAATAAATTAAATTTTTAAGGGATTAAACTATATATTTTTCATAAATTAGTTATTTATATCTATACCAACTAATTTAATGGATAAATTTTAATGGTCTTTTTAATTAATATTTTAATATATTATCATGTTTTTTAAACCTGATGTTGCATACATCAAAAGCTATTGAAGAAATTAAATTTGTACTAAAAAATATATATTTATATTTGTAATGTATTAGGGTGTTAAATTATAAGTAGTGAATATTAATGAGTTTTTATATGTTTTATAATGTTAAAAGATACTAATTCATGGAGGGTATTGAACTATAACAACATCAGTTCTAGTTTATTGATTGAATAATCATTACACTAGGTTTGTTCTTGATGAAGATAATGTCTCTACAATTGATGGTGAGTTCTTACAGAGATTTATTAAGATATTTTGAGATACAAGTGTAGTGGTCAGTAGGGGTTCCATGATGACATATATCAAAGACTTATAATGTCATCAAATGGAGAAATATGAAGGAACACATATCAGAGGAAGTTGTATGTACACTGAGATGAAGCTTGTGTTCTAGCGATTAGAAAAATCCAAAAGTCCTACTGGTCATTGAAATAGAAAGTGAATAAATCAAAGAATTAATTTTTTAAAGAATACATTAGTATCAGTTTTATAGATTAGTATGACCATTTAAATATACATCATATGGATGAACATCAGACAGAGTGATGTGCTAAAATTGAATGGACAATGTTGTGAAGATGAACTAAACTGAGTTTTGTGAACCATGTCCTGTATGAGGTTTTTATAAGAGGTATGAAGATTGGATAAAGAAACAAAAACTCATCAGATAGAAAAATACAAAAAAGAAAATATTTTCCCATTCATTAGAGGAATCTTATGAAGGGAAACTATCAAAGTTATGATGAGTTAACCATAACAGAAAAATCAATTGAAGGATATTATATAGAAGTTGAGTTAAATATAAATATTTAGTTGGTATATACTTATAGTGAAGAAGTTTAGAAAAATATTTCGATAGAGGAAGTTCCATAAAAGTCCATTGGACAATCTTCAACCAGATGGATTTTCAAGAAGGTTTACATAAACATGGAAAATCCCATGAACAAGAAAATGATAAGCTGTTTTTTCAATGAATGTTATCTTGTTGAGATAAGGAATTTTAGGTATGTTTCTTAATGTTAAGGTTAAGTAATTTTAAGAAGGTTGTGTATGCTATATTTTTCATAAGTCTTCAATAATTTTTTAGAATATTTTACAACTATCTAGTAAATTTGATATGGGTGATATGTTCTAAAGTGAAATTTTAGTTAGTAGGGAAACACATTTTAGTTATCATGTTTTTTAAGAAAGAACACCAATATCAAGGGGTGAAACAATATGGTAATTATGTTGATTAAAAGTTTCCAAATATGTATTAATAGGATTTTTTAATATTTTAGAGAAGAAAGAGTATAAGAACAAGATAAATCTAGTTGAAGAAAAATTTCTAGGATAAGTTTTTATTAGAGTCAACAGACAATGATTTCCCTATCACATGTATATACAAATATTGTTTTCAATTAGGATCATCTAAAAATGTACCATACTTAGGTGTGTGATGTTTTTCATTGTACATATAACCAATTAGAAGAACATAATATTAAGGCACACAAAAAATGGAATACTAGATGAGGATTGAGGTGTAGAAAATTTAAGCACATAGTTTAGATGTACACTGGACGAAGGAAGAGGCACACCATATGGAGTACACAAGATATTGTTATTAGATGGATATTTTATGAATTAAGTTATATGAATCTTATTTCATATTTAAGAAGATATTCAATGATGGTAAACTTATGGAAATCATTATAACCATTCATATTAGGAGATAGAAGCAGTATAATGGGAGTTTGATCAATTAAAAAATCTTTTCAAAAGAAAGGTTGAGATTTTCAGTTGATAGATCAAATGTGGGATGAAGTATAAACACCCTTACATTTAATTTATTAAAATAATATTAGTTGAAGAATCCATTGACTACTGGGATTAAACATGTAAAGTATGTAGTCACCCACACTAGGGGGTGAAGCTTTTAAATATACATATATGATGTTTTCCTTATATTACCTACATTTCATAAGGGTAAATAGTGAGGAATATTTTCTTAAGATCTATACATATTAACCAATAATAGAATATTGGTTAACTAAAATTATGATTTTTTTGAAGATAATCATTAAAAGTTGGTCCCCACTATTTTAACCCCTCTCTTAGGGAGACTATAATATCTGCTTGATAATGTCAACTTCCATTGACTCCTCTTCATTTTTTAACTTTTAGATCACATAAATAATTCACATATATTTTTGTCTCATAAAAATTATGGATTTATATAGAGTAGTCTTATGGGGTATCAATCAAGCCACATCATCAAAACAACCAAGTATACACTTTTCAATAGACTTTGGCTTGGTGAGGTAAAACAAACATGTGTTCTTGACTCAATCATTCAAAAAAATTAAAAAACTCCATAAAAAATAAAAAACCACTACCAACTTAGTGATAATATGATGTGTTCATCACCTATGTTCTCAATAGGACCCTGAACAACACATAAACATGTTTTCAAGACCCACACAATATTTATTGTAAATTCATGACCACAACAGACATACCACAAAATGATGCCTTCACTATTTTTATTTCTCATAAAATAATAATAAAGGGTCATTTTATTTATCCTATAACAACTAAAAAATAATTTAAATCATAATACCTTTTCCAAAATCAAAATAAAATTATACATTTTAGCATCTCCATGGTGACAAAGTATTTTTATAGATATTACTGTCATAAATCTATCCATTTTTTGGAATATTAACAATCAATTTTTTCTATGTCATAAACTACAATATGGTTTTATAAAAATTGATGTTTTTATTGGGAATCCTTTTCTCTAAATAGAATCCAGATATACTCTTTACTCCAATCCTTATTCTAAAAAATATAAAACTTCCAAAACAGCTTCATGTCATCTCAATTCATATTCCCTAACAAATTTGATAATGTGAATCAAGTATCGACATGTGTTGACATGTGTTTACAATAAAATACAATAAAAACCTACCAATGAATCAACCTTTCAATTAACTTTTCATTTATGTAAATCTATATCATAATTAGTAGATAGATATCATTTACTCAATTATAAGGCTATTTGATCATACTCGAGGTAGAGAGAATAATTATTAAAGAATAATCTCAATGATACATAGAAAAAAATCACATACTCACACTCACATTATAGGTTAATATATTCTCATCAATACCATTATTGTATATGTTCCAAACAAAATCCTACAAATATACTAAAAAAATACTAGAATAATTCACAAACTAAACTCTCTCTCGCACACATGAAAAAATAACATATTTACTATTTTGAAAACCCCACTAAATATATTCTCCCCCTTAATAAATAATCATTATCTTTTATGAAAAAATATATTCTTTAAATTTATGTGGTTATATTCACATTTGATATCAAAAAACCAAATACATGTGTGAGAGGTGACACGACACCATATATTAGCCTACAGAAACATGTGGTTAAAATTATAACATCAACCCCATTTTTGGAAATACATTTTTTGAAAATTATTTGGTAAAACATACATTATTTTTCCTTGGTAGAAACAAGATCCAAATTTAATGTACATTATTCAACCATTTCCTTTATAATGTGGTACTTGATATCAGTGTTCTTTTATTGAGAATATTGAACTAAATTTCTTAATATATTGATAAAACTATTATCATCATATAACACTAAAAATTCTACCTTCACCTCCACCTTGAGACATACATGTTGAGTTCTCCTACATATAAATTGTACTGTTTCTTGAGTTTTAATAACATAATCCATTTACACTATGATCATTATTATAAAAATTTTATATGTTGTGTGCAAAGATACAGATCTATCTCCCAAGAATGAAAATCTATCATAGGTATAATTCTTATCATCAAAAATTCCAAACCAACCTATATTGTAATAAATATAGAGAAATAAGTTAAATTTTCTATCATATGTTACCCTAAAACTAAAATTACCTATTATGTATTATAGAAGATGATTTGAAATAATAAATTTATGTTATATTAGTGTAATTTGATAGTGATCACATAATGTGACAATATAAATGATACATGGCCTTGAAGCATTGGAATAGAGTGAACTTCTAATATGTTTATTAAACTCTATTTGATTTCCTATTTTCATTCCTAATCATTATAAATTTTAGTTTCCACTATAATTGGAGTATAAATTGATTTATTAACATCAATGACCTATGAGATACTATAAAAATACTATCCATGTTTAGAGTAATTATCCACAATCAATATTTATATTCTAGGAATTACCTATCATTATTAACCTTGGATGAGATTATTTTTTATTATTTATAACTAAATAATGTTGAAAATTTATGATAATCATATTACTAACTTGAATCCTTTGTTTATTTATAATTATAAAATTCTAATGAAAAAATTATATTTCTTCTCCATCACATGAAAAATGTGTTATTTTTTATCCATAATTATTAAATGAGTTTTTAACAAAATTAGTATATCAAAATTAAGGAATGTCAATGGAATCGCACTCTCCCAACTCCCAGCTCACAGTGCTCCCGATGCCTTCCCCTCTCCTCCTAGGGTTTTGAGGGTCAGAAACACCGATGATCCATATTCTACCTTCTCTTGTTCTCTTCTTCATCCCTATCAATTGATACAGATTGCTGGTGAGGTCAAGGTGTGTTTCTCACCGCCCCACTTTTGGTATTTCCCTATGCATCATATCCCCATTTTGGGTCTCTGTGTGCGGGTTCTGATGTTGGCTTGGGTCAGTACTGGTGAAGATGTCCTATGTCTTTCTCTTCCTCTTACCTTGATGGCCTACCTATCGCATTTGACTCCACTCTAATTGGGTTCGATTCGTGTTCTGGGATGTCTTGGGATGGTGTTGGAGGAGGGCTGGCCGTAGTCTCAGTTCAGGTTCTTTCCTCTTTTAGGATCAATCTCTTTTTTGTGTAAGTGGTTCAAGGAATGGTTTTGTGTTTTTGGTTGGATTATTATATGTTTCCCTATTATTGGTTCTCTATTTCAATGGAACTATGAGGTTTCCGGCTTGGTCTCCTACAAAGGCCTCTATTTTCTCATCCATTCTCTAACATCATGGTCTTGTGCTATGTTCCTTGTTGGTTCGGTGTGCAGGTCTTCATGGAGGCTCTGGGAAGTGAGGATCGAGTGGTGGTGCCTCTCCAGGATTGAGATTATCCCACTACCAAAGGTTAGGATGGTTTTATAGTAGTATTTTAATGGTTTTTTTGTGGTGATGGTGGAGTTCTTCGATGGCATTTTTAAGATAGTGGTGGTGATTGGTGGTGGATGTCCTAGTTCTATTCCCCAATTCTCGACTCCAGCAAGGATGGTCAACAATGATGAAGATGATTCAGTGAGGGTTAAAACAATGATTTTCAGTGGGTTTGGCGTCATTGGGATGACAAGAACTGGTGATGATATCCGTGTTGGTGATTTTGATGGGCTGAAGACGATGATGGTTGGTCGGTGACGTGATGATGGTGTGTCTCAGATAGTTCAGGGCAGTAATAGAGATGGGTATACATCTTGATGTAGATGCGTGAATCACATGTGATGATGAATTTGGATTTTAGATTTGAATTTTGCATTTTTTTGGATGGAATTTTTGGTGGTACTTTGTCTGCAAAGAAGTTATTATGTGAATATTGAATTTAGTATGCTGTTTTTGGTCATCTAAGTAGGGTTTGTGCTGATGGTTTGAAGAAGTTTTTGTATGGTTCTCACTTTCCCAAAATGAGTTTTTTATTTAATAAAAAAATGTATTGTGGTTACAATACCAAAATCAATAAAATTCCTTATTTCCTTGTTAAATCAATGATAAATTTTTTTGTTTAGGTTATAACTAAGAAACCATCTATCGAATCCGATTTTCTCTAACAATACCATGCTTTCACCATTCACTTTAATGATACAAGGGTTTCAAAAAAACCTTATGTACTTCAGGCTTGGTTTCTTATTATAGTAAATTTCATATGAATAAATAATTAATTTGGACAGTATGTGAAATTGTTTTCAATATGAGAAGTTTTCTTATTATCTTGTCTCTAATGTAATTGTTAAGTGTTAGGATCCACCAACATCATTCAAGAAAATAATATTTTATTATTTATTTTAGTGAAACTATTTTATTCGGGTATATGGTTCACTATACTCATTAGGAAAACCATGATTGTATGAATAAGTTTCAAATATTCCACCTTTATACTTGACTCTATTATCTATCCTATTTCTCAATGTATTTCTGCATTATTTTTTCTACTTATAAAATCCTAAAACGTCTTCATGGCCTCTATATTATGTTTCATAAGAATAATACATGTAGTTTGAGTAAATTCATAAAAAATTTAGATAAATTATTTATCTCCATTCATCCAATTCTTCTTTATATTCTTAAAAATAATGAGTATGATCCAATATATGAGAATTTTGAATATACACTTTCATATATAAAGAGGTGTAAATATTATCCTTTTATAATAAGAAACAAATCCAATTCCTTTCCCTATTTAGTATAGTCACATTCCGTATTTTGTCTCCCAAATTAATCTTATTCATGTTATTTTGACTAAGGTTTCCATGCCTTAATTTCCATAATAAATTATTCTCATTTAATATTATATAACAAAAGTTTTCATTATTACACACTTGAAACAAGTTTCCTCTACCTTAAAATCCTATAGTAATTACATGACCATCCATTAGCCACATCACTAAACACTGATACATTTGAAAAATAATTTTTTTTATTCATTGAAAAGATGCGAAGATCTAATTAAATTGTACTTAAACCCATCAACATAACATGTCTTATTTTAATTTAATATGTTCATTCCTATCTCCATTGAGACATGTCCTTTGATTTTGCACTACTGGAAAAGAAGGTTATACCAAGGTTTTTAAACCGTTGGTATAGGCTAGAAAACCATTGGTATAGGCTATACCAATGGTTTTGAAAACCGTAGGGTAGTAAGCTGTGAAGAAAGCCCTATACCAACAATTTGATCTAAACCGTTGGTATATCCCACTGTATTTATTTATATACCAATGGTTTTAGTCTAACCATTGGTATATGTTTGTATAACATTTTACCAACGGTTTCTAGAAACCGTTGGTATATATTGAATACTAAACACTATACCAACGGTTTTAAAACCATTGTTATAGTTTTTCAATTTCTCTCAAAGTATACCAACAGTTTAAAACCATTAGTACTGTGTTTTTCTAGAGCTATTATACCAATGGTTTAAAACGGTTGGAATTTTGTTTTTCTAAAACTATTATAGAAATGGTTTAAACCGTTGGTATTTTGTTTTTCTAGAGCTATTATACCAATGGTTTAAAACCATTGGTATTGTGTTTTTTCAGAACTATTGCACAAAATCCCTCCAGTATACACCTGCATAAATAATATCACAAAAACCACATACAGACATAAAATAGCATAAAAACACCTAAAATAGTACAAATAAAATACATAACACCATCAAACTCTTCCAAAAATGTAATGTAATACAATTCCCTATTTCAATCTTCATATGAAAACAATCATCCAGTAGAGTTAATAATAGTTTCAATAACTCAAACATTATTTACACACATTTCAATCTTCATAAGAAAACCACTCTTCCAGTAGTAATTCACCTCACCCCTGCACAACCCCCCAACCAGCATATCCCCCCACATGCCCATAAAATTCTAATAGCAAGAATAGTCTAAGAAATACTTATTAAAGTTGAATAAGAGTTTGAAATTGGCTCCAATCCCAATAATTTTTTCTGATCCTAGATTTGGGTATGTAATGATTTGTGATGTATTTTTTATTGAACTTTTATTTTTTATAATATATAGTGAAAAGGTATTTTCTTAGTAGTCTCGTCACTTATGACTCCATGAGTGAAACTAACCAACTCATGAAAAAGAGTTTGTGACTATGGTTGATGAGTGTAAATTTTAGTTGTTGTATTCACTTAAAATGATGTCCTTTTAAAACAAAAGAGAGACACTTTGAGTGGTGCTGGCCACACCGCACCTCGAATTGAGGCGAGGTTGACTCGTACATGTCACAAATTACCCATGGATCATTTTACTAAAGTATTAACACAATGCGATTGCGTTTGGTCTATTTTCCATATGCCAGTTGTTTTTACTTAAAAGCGTATCCATTTTAAACAAAAGAAAGACACTTTGAGTGGTACCGGCCACACCGTGCCTCCGATTGAGGTGGGGTTGACTCATAAACATAAAAAATTACCCATGGATTGTTTTACTAATGTATCAACATAATCAGAAAGAATTTGGTCTTTTTTTCATATGTCAGTTGCTGTTTTCACTTAAAATGTTGTCCATTTCAATGACACGTGAGATACTTTGAGTGGTTACAGCTAAACTGTGCCTCAGATTGAGATAGGGTTGACTCTTACACGTCAAAAATGACCCATTAATCGTTTTACAAAAGTTTCAACAGAATCCGAATGCATTTTGTCAGTTTTACGTATGTTAGTTGTTGCTTTCACATAAAATGATGTCCATTTTAAACAAAAGAGAGATGTTTTGAGTGGTGTCGTACAAACTGCGCCTCGTATTGAGGAGGGGTTGGATCATACACATAAAAAATGAACCATGGATCATTTTCCTAAAATATCAACACAATCCAAAGGCATTTGGTCAGTTTTAAGTATGCCAGTTGTTGTTTTCACTTAAAATCATGTCCATTTAAAACAAAATAGAAACACTTTGACTGGTGATGGAGACACTGGACCTCAGATTGAGTCGGAGTTGACTCATACACGTCACATATGACTCAACGATCGTTGTCCTAAAGTTTCAACAGAAGCTTAATTCATTTGGTCAGTTTTCCGTATGTCAGTTGTTGTATTCACTTAAAATGATGTCCTTTTGAAAAAAAAGAGAGAAACTTTGAGTGGTGTCGGCCACACCGTGCCACAGATTGATGCAGAGTTGAATTGTACACATCACAAATGACCCATGAATCATTTTCCTAAAGTATCAACACAATCCAAATGTGTTCGGTCGGTTTTGACCACCCCACAAACGCTTTTCAAGCGCGCCAAACACCTAAAAAACACATATTCTATAGTGCCTCGCAAACCGCATGTCCGAATGATGTGACATCTCCTCATACACCTCAAAAATAATAATTAGGGTGTTTTAATGTGATTTCAAGTCATTAAGATGTTTTTAGGCATGCATTTGACTGTTAAACACATGTTTTGGCCATTTACGACATGCAGAGTACATTTTTGGCCAGCACGGTCACACGACACCTCCGATTGACGGGACGTCTGTCCGACCATTTCAAAATTTAACCACTCTTTGTTGTCGTCCGATTTCAGGGCATTATGAGGTCGTTCGAATAGTTTTGACCACCCCAGGAACGCTTTTCAAGCGCGCCAAACACCTAAACAACACATATTCAGTCGTGCCATGAAAACCGCACATCTGAATGACGTGGCGTCTCCTCGTACACATCACTAATAATAATTATGGGTTTTTCTTGTGATTTAAAGTCATTCCGATACCGTTCAGCATGCATTTGACCATTAAACGCATGTTTTGGCCATTTACGACACCCGTAGTGTGTTTTCGGCTAGCGCGGTCACACGACACCTCCGATTGACATGGCGTCTGGCCGACCATTTCACAATTCACCCAACCTTTGATGTCGTAAGATTTTATGGTATTCCAATGTCATTCGTCCAATTTTGACCACCCCACGCATGCTTTTCAAGCGCGCCAATCACCTAAAAAGTACATATTCAATCGTGCCGTGCAAACCGCACATCTGAATGACATTCCGTCTCCTCAAACACCTAAAGAATAATAATTAGGGTGTTTTAGTGCGATTTCAAGTCATTCCATTGTCGTTCGGCATGCATTTGACCGTTAAACGCATGTTTTGGGCATTTACGACATGCGGAGTGCGTTTTCAGCCATCGCGGTCACACAACACCTCCAATTGACGTGCTGTTGGGCCATCCATTTTACAATTCACCCCCACATTTGTTGTCGTTTGATTTCATGGCATTCCAAGGTCGTTCGGCTGGTTTTGACCACCCCACGCACGCTTATCTAGCCCGCCAAACACCTAAAAAACCCATATTCATCCATGCTACGCAAACCACACATCAGAATGATGTGGTGTCTCCTCATACACCTCAAGAATAGTAATTAGGGTGTTTTCGTGTGATTTCAAGTCATTAAGATGTCATTCGGCATGCATTTGACCGTTAAAAGCATGTTTTGGTCATTTACGACATGTGGAGTGCGTTTTCGGCCAGCGCGGTCACACGACTCCTCCGATTGACATGCCATCTGGCCGAACATTTCACAAATCACCCACCCATTGTTGTCTTATGATTTCATGCAATTCTGAGGTCATTTGGCTGGTTTCGACCACCCCATGCACCCTTTTCAAGCGTGTCAAACACCTAAAAAACACATATTCAGTCATTCCCTACAAACCGCACGTCCAAATAATGTTCTGTTTCCTTATACACCTATAGAATAATAATTAGGATGTTTTCCTATGATTTCTAGTCATTCAGATGTCGCTCGGCATGCATTTGATAGTTAAACGCATGTTTTGGAAATTTACGACATGTAGAGAGCGTTTTCGGCCAGCGATGTCACACAACACCTCCGATTGACATGACTTATAGCCAACCATTTCAAAATTCACCCACCCTTTTGTTTTTGTCTGATTTATTGGCATTCGGAGGTCGTTCAACAGGTTTTGACCACCCCACGCACACTTTTCAAGCGCGCCAAACACCTAAAAAACACATATTCTACCGTGCCGTGCAAACCGTGTGACGGAATGACGTTCTGTCTCCTCGTACACCTCAAAATAATAATTAGGGTGTTTTGAAGTGATTTAAAGTCATTCCAATGTCGTTCGGCATGCATTTTATAGTTAAACACATGTTTTGGCCATTTACGACACGCAAAGTGCGTTTTCGGCCAGCATGGTAACCCGACACCTCTGATTGACATGTCATTTGGTTGACCATTTCAAAATTCATCCACCCTTTATTGTCGTTTGATTTCATGGCATTCCAAGGTCGTTCGGCCAGTTTCGACCACCCCACGCACACTTTCCAAGCGAGCCAAACACCTAAAAACACATATTCAGCTGTTACACGCAAACCGCGTGTCAGAATGAAGTTCCATCTCCTCGTACACCTCATGAATAATAATTAGGGTGTTTTCATGTGATTTCAAGTCATTCTGATGTCATTAGGTATGCATTTGACCATAAAACGCATGTTTTGGCCATTTACGACACGCGAAGTATGTTTTCGGCCAGCACGGTCACACGACACCTCCGATTGACATTTCGTCTAGCCGTCCATTTCAAAATTCACCCACCCTCTGTTTTCGTCCGATTTCATCGAATTCCGAGGTCGTTCGACCAGTTTTGACCACCCCACGCATGCTTTTCAAGCACGCCAAACACCTAAAAAACACATATTCAGTCCTGGCGCACAAACCGTGTGTCCTAATGACATTCTGTCTCCTCGTACACCTCACGAATAATAATTCATGTGTTTTCATGTGATTTCAAGTCATTCCAATGTCGTTCAGCATGTATTTGACCGTTAAACGCATGTTTTGGCCATTTACGACACGCGAAGTGCGTTTTTGGCTAGTGCGGTTACACGACACCTCCGATTGATGTGCCGTCTGGCCGACCATTTCACAATTCAACCACCCTTTTTTTCGTCTGATTTCATGGCATTCTGAGGTCGTACGGCTAGTTTTGACCACCCCACACATGCTTTTCAAGCGCGCCAAACACCTAAAAAACACATATTCAGCCATGCCGTACAAACCACGCATCCAAATGATGTGTCGTCTCCTCGTACACCTTATAAATAATAATTAGGGAGTTTTCGTTTTATTTTAAGTCATTTCGATGTCGTTCGTCATGCATTTGACCATTAAATGCATGTTTTGGCCATTTACGACATGCAGAGTGCATTTTTGGACAGCGCGGCCACACGACACGTTCGATTGATGTGCCATCTGGCCGAACATTTCACAATTCACCCACCCTTTGTTGTCGTCTGATTTCATGGCATTCTGAGGTCGTTCGGACGGTTTCTACCACCTCGCGCACGCTTTTCAAGCGTGCCAAACACCTAAAAAACACATATTCAGCCATGTCACGCAAAACTCTGGTCTGAATGAAGTTCCATCTCCTCGTACACCTCACGAATAATAATTAGGGTATTTTTGTGTGATTTCAAGTCATTCTGATGTCGTTCAGCCTGTATTTGACAGTTAAACACATTTTTGGCCATTTACGACACACAGAGTGCGTTTTTGGCCAGCACGGTCACAAGAAACCTCCGATTGATGTGCCGTCTGGCCGAACATTTCAAAATTCACCCACCCTTTGTTTTCATCCGATTTCATGGCATTCCGAGGACGTTCGTCCGATTTCGACCACCCCACGCATGCTTTTCAAGCGCTCCAAAAACCTAAAAAACACATATTCAGCCATGCCGCACAAAATGCACATTCGAGTAATGTTTCGTCTACTCGTACACCTCATAAATAATAATTAGGGTGTTTTTGTGTGATTTCAAGTCATTATGATATCATTGGGCATGCATTTGACCGTTAAACACATGTTTTGGCCATTTATGACACGCGGAGTGCGTTTTTGGCCAGCACGGTCACACGACACCTCCGATTGATGTACCATCTGGCCGACTATTTTAGAATTCACCCACCCTTTGTTTTAGTCCGATTTAATGGCATTTAGATGTCATTTGGCTGGTTTTGACCACCCCACACAAACTTTTCAAGCGCTCCAAACACCTAAAAAACACATATTCAGTCGTGCCGTGAAAACTGTATGTCTAAATGATGTGTCCTCTCCTAGTTCACCTCACGAAAAACAATTAGGGTGTTTTCGTGTGATTTCATGTCATTTTGATTTCCTTCGGCATGCATTTGATCGTTAAACGCATGTTTTGGCCATTTACGACATGCGGAGTGCATTTTCGGCCAGCGCGGTCACACGACACCTCCGATTGACATGCCGTCTGGCTGGAATTTTCAAAATTCACCCACCCTTTGTTTTTGTTCGATTTCATGCCATTCCAAGGTTGTTCATCTAGTTCCGACCACCCCACGCACACTTTTCAAGCGCTCCAGACACCTAAAAAACACATATTCATCTATGCCGCACAAACCGCATGTCTGAATGTCATGGAATCTCCTCTTACACCTCATGAATAATAACTAGGGTGTTGTCATGTGATTTCAAGTCATTCCGGTGTCGTTCGACATGCATTTGACCGTTAAACACATGTTATGACTATTTACGACACGCAAAGTGCGTTTTCGGCCAGCGCGGTCACACAACACCTCCGATTGATGTTCGGTATGCCTGAACATTTCAAAGTTCACCCACCCTTTGTTTTTGTCTGATTTCATGGCATTCTGAGGCCGTTTGGCCAGTTTCGACCACCCCACACACACTTTTCAAACACGCCAAACACCTAAAAAATATATATTCCGCCATTCCATGCAAACTGCACGTTTAAATGACGTTCTGTCTCCTCTTACTCCTCACAAATAATAATTAGGTTGTTTTCGTGTGATTTCAAGTCATTCTGATGTCGTTCGGCATGCATTTGACCGTTAAACGCATGTTTTGTCAATTTCTGACAAGCGAGGTGCTTTTTTGGCTAGCGTGGTCACATGATACCACCGATTTACATGCGGTCTAGTTGAATATTTTTCAATTCACCCAACCTTGGTTGTCGTCTGATTTCATGGCATTCCGAGATCGTTCGGTCGGTTTCAACCACCCCATGCACACTTTTCAAGCGCACCAAACACCTAAAAAACACATATTCAGCTGTGTCGGGAAAACCACACATCTGAATGACATGGAATCTCCTCTTACACCTCAAAAATAATAATTAGGGTGTTTTCATGTGATTTGAAGTCATTATGATGTCTTTCAACATGCATTTGACTGTTAAACACATGTTTTGGCCATTTACGACACACAGAGTGATTTTTCAGCCAGCGCGGTCACATGACACCTTCAATTGACGTGCCGTCTAGATGACCATTTCAAAATTCACCCACCCTTTTTTTCGTCCGATTTCCTGGCATTCCGAGTTCATTCGGATGGTTTTGACCACCTCACGCACGCTTTTCAAGCCTTCCAAACACCAAAAAACACATATTCAGCCGTGCCGCCCAATCTGCATGTTCGAATGATGTTCCATCTCCTTGTACACCTCAAGAATAATAATTAGTGTGTTTTTGTGTGATTTAAAGTCATTATGATGTCGTTTGGCATGCATTTGACCGTTAAATGCATGTTTTTTCCATTTACGACACTCTGAGTGCGTTTTCCGCCAGCGCGGTCATACGACACCTCCAATTGACATCCCATCTAGCCGACCATTTCACAATTCACCCACCCTTTTTTTCATTCGATTTCATGGCATTCAAAGGTTGTTCTTTAGTTTTTGACCACCCCATGCATGCTTTTCAAGCACACCGAACACCTAAAAAACACATATTTATTCGTGTCGTGAAAACCGCGCATCCGAATGACATACCGTCTTCTTGTAAACCTCAGGAATAATAATTATGGTTTTTTGTGTGATTTAAAGTCATTCCGATGTCGTTTGGAATGCATTTGACTATTAAACGCATGTTTTGGCCATTTACGACACACATAGTGCATTTTCAGACAACGAGGTCACACGACACCTCCAATCGACATGACATCTGGCCGACCATTTCAAAATTCACCCAACCATTGTTGTCGTCCAATTTCATGGCATTATGAGGTCGTTCGACTGGTTTCGACCACCCCACACACGCTTTTCAAGCGCGCCAAACACATAAAAACCCTTATTCATCCATGCCATGATAATCGCGCGTCTGAATGATGTTCCATCTCCTTGTACACCTCCAGAATAATAATTAGGGTGTTTTCGTGTGATTTCAAGTCATTCTGATGTTGTTAGACATGCATTTGACTGTTAAATTCATGTTTCAGCCATTTACGACACACGAAGTGTGTTTTCGTCCAGCATGGTCACACGCCACCTCCAATTGACGTGCCGTCTAGCCGACCATTTCAAAATTCACCCTTGGATAGTTGTGTTGAAGTATCAACAAAATCATAATGCATTTGGTCAGTTTTCTGTATGCCAGTTGTTGTTTTCACTTAAAATGATGTCCATTTCAAATAATGGTGGGACACTTTGCGTGGTGTCGGCAACACCGCACCTCAGATTGAGGCGGGGTTAACTCTTACACGTCACAAATATCCCATGGATAGTTTTCCTAAAGTATCAACACGATCCGAATGGGTTTGGTCAGTTTTCTGTATGCCAATTGTTTTTTACTTAAAAGGGTATCCATTTCAAACAAAAGAAAGACACTTTGAGTGGTACCGGCCACACTGTGCCTTGGATTGAGGCGTGGTGGGGGGCTGTTTGGGAAGGAGGGTGGGTAATATATCTAAAACTCTATCTAGGTAGCATACATTGAATTCTGACAGGACTGTGAACCGATGCGGGGTGTCGTCCATGAGCAGGGCCAAATCATGACATTATTGCGGCGTGACCGCGGCATGACCACGACATGATCGTGGCGTGTTGGCCTGGTCCAATGACATCTGCGGGGCAGCTTCTTTCGGCTAGGATTCTGAATAAATCCTATGTAGTTGTCCTTCACATTATAGAAACTAATCTTATTCTATAAAAACAGACTCTTGATTCAGGATTGGGGTATGATAAAGATATATATTTTATATTATTTTTTTTTAAAAGTGGTAATAGGTAGTTGAAACAACTAATTGAGAGTCCAATTATCATACCCTAAACTATCACTATGAGTTTTCGCAGACATCGCACCTCCATTGGTGCATTTTTATTATAAAAACATGACTTTATTTATCAAATGAAACAATTATATTAAAGAAAACCTATCTAAGATATGCAAGTCAATATAATTAAGAAAAATTAAGAAAGAAGAAAAATTCAATTTAATGAATTCTTAAATTAAATAGGCTTCCATATTTTTCCAAAAAATAAAGAGTTATACTAAATTCATAAATATCCATACCAGAGTGAAAAACAAGGTTCAAAAATAAAGAGTTATACAAAATTCAAAAATGTAATCCATCAATCTGCCCCTGATCACCATCACCATCACCACTATCATCATCTTCCTCATCCTTGCTTCCATATCTGTCCTCGTCATCTTCCTCTTCATCGTCCCCATGCTCATCCTCTACCCCATCCCTGCCCTCGGACCCATCATCGTTCTCGGCCCCATCCTCACCCTCGTCCTCATCCTCATCCTCACCCTCATCCTCTTCAGCATCCTCATCACCACCAGGAATGTCATCATCTCGACCGCCACTAGAACTTCCGCCTGGTGCATTGGATAATGCACCCATCGACGACATATATGTCTGACAGGCCGCACTAGCTTCTAGTGGAAGTAATGATGATAAAGCTTTCATCAGTTTCATAAATTCTTTGTCCCTTGTTTAAACTTGTACTTACAACTCTGTGACCCTTTTATCAGACTGTCTTGTAGGCTCCTTGACATGTCCCAACTCGGTTGTACTATATTGGATACCTTGGTAGGACCAATACCTCTCCGGGACAATATTTTTACTAGGTCGGCAGCATACTTGACCAGAGTGCTCATCTCCCAAAACCTGACATAAATGATCATGTGGACCTAAATTGTCAGGATCCTGGGCATCAAGGGCCTCTAAAGTAGCCTGTTAAAAATATTAATAGATTATTAAATTTCAAAATAGATATTAAACTTCGAAATAAAAAAATAAAACTTACAATCTTTTCTTGTTTCGGTTCATTAACCGCAGTTCCATATTTTTTCCTTATACTCAAGAAAAACAATTTTTCTCAAGGGATACGTCCTTCAATATTCAATTTGTTCTTCTATAATTACATTGAAACAATATAAAGTGCAAGTATAATCATATATTCAATATTCAATAAATCACATAATTTATGTAGTAAACAATAAAAAGGTCAAGTCCTAAAGAAAAATTATAAACAACTATATCGTACCAGCTGCCTCTCATGATCTGACATAGTAGAGCGCCCCAAAGTGTGGAGGTATTTCTTTGAATCAATGTTTTTTTATAAGATTCCAAGATAATGTTTAATAATAAATTAGATATTATTAATGCAAAATATGAAAACTGTAATTTAAATACCTCAAATGGGATTAATACCTTAAATTTGGAAGTCTCCCAATGGGTAATCATTTGGTGATATTGCTCTATTGGGCAGTCATCCATGATAGGTAATGTCTCCAAATCTGTGCCCACTCTATCACACTATCCAACATATAGTTCATGATTATAAGCTCTCCAAATCTCTCCTAGCTCCTTTAAATGTGCTGGTCGTTCACCTTATCCATTAGGGAAGTTATACTGAAGCTGACCCCCAATAGATTAATTCATGTAAATAAAAAAAAATACTACATTAAATCCAATAGAGTTTTTATGCATATTTGTGCCCACGCATTATCCTGGACTTCGTGTGGTAGATGTCTCCAAGAGAGAGGGATGACCGGAATGATGTCGGAGTATTTGACTAGAATCACCAAAAAACCCCGACATTCTTGCCCAGATTTATCAATAATCTGTCCATCATCATTGTATTCAACCATAAACTGTGTCTGGCGGTTCCATATTGCACGCAAGTGAGTACGACCCCTCCCCTGACTCTTATCAGTAGATGAATCTGTTATTAAAAAAAATATCATTACAAGTTATAATATAAATAAATTTTGGTATAAATTTTTTTAGAGTTATATAAATATACCTATGGTAGTCGGATCAATGGGCATCACTGGATGTGTAGAAGCTGAAGGAATATCCTGTACAGGTGGAGTGTCCCTCAGTGTACACTCCTCATCCACACACTGTGTCGGAGCAGGAGTCGAAGAAGGTGGAATATAATAGCTTAGAGATGATGAATAGGATGAAAACGATGATGGCACAGATGTATGGCCAACTGGTAGTGTAAAAATCATTGGCCTAAATGTCCCGTGTGTCCCCATAGACACACCTGGATCAAAACGGGGCGTAAAAGATACGTATGTGGTAGGGGCATAGTCCAATCAGGTACGACCAGTGGATAATCTATCTCTCGCACCACGAGCCCTCGTACCACTGGCCTCAGTACTGGGAAAACCAGATGAACATCTAACTATGATAGCACCCCCATCCCACCACCAGCCTCTGTACTGGGAGCAATATTAGGCTCCTCGTTGGATATCTCTCGTCTAGGGGGTGGATCTTGAAAAAAAATTTAACACAAAAGTAAACACATGATATTATATGTTATTGAAATATATATATTTGAAATAAAATACTCACAACAGGGATGAGTGAAGTAATTCCCTTCTGTGTCATGCGACGATTATTTTCAGCAACTTCTTCCGCCACCTCTCTTCAATGGGTGTCATTTCTTACAATGAAAAAAATGGAAGTAATTAGAAACAGATAACTAATGTGTAATCCAGAGAACAAAATAAAGAAAAAATATTCAAATAAAAAACATAAATAAACAGAAGATTTATGGTGGTTTGAAGGTAAGTACTTGGATACACACTCTGAATGATGTAGGTGAAACATGTAGGTGATAACATGGCTGTATGATTCTATATATTTCCCACCACAACTTCATGTTCACAATCAACTCTGACAATTGAGCTATTAGAGTCATCATAAGTAATAAATAGATTGCTTCCAATTGTAATAGGAATAGTGTCAACTTCATCATCACCATCATCAAAAACATGTCTAGTATTTACTTCAATAAGTACACTGAATTTAGGTTGATGATGATCTTTGACATAAAAAATTGGTTTCACCATTGATGACAATAAATATGGTTCATCGATTGCAAGAGTGCGAGTCATTTCAATAACTCGAAATCCAAAATCATAAATAAAGGTGCATTTCCTCATCACTTAATCAAACCATTGACATGTCATCATCGCGACTCGACAATGCGAGTAATAATACAAAATTATTATTTTCTCCACGACTCCATAATAAGCTAAATTTTCATAATGAGGTATATTATCAGATAAACTAGCATAATAGTATGTTGTGGCAGTTACCATAACACCATAATGTTGTGTTCTCATGTTTCTTTCTCGTTTAGTGATAATAAATTTGTATCCATTGATCACAGGTGATTTACAAGCACGAACCATGGTATTAAGACCAAAAGACAAAGCTCTTATTTCCTCAGAAATAGAGTCTACTGGAAAACTCGATACCTGAAATATAAACAAATAGTAAACTTAGTTAAATATTATTTTTATTTAGTTATTACAGAAATATTTTTACCTTCAATTTAAACCAAATAGAAAAACATTTTCTTTGTAAAGTCTCTTTCCTTATCAAAGATAAAGAATTATTATTTCTTTATATCAATTTTTTATGTTCCCTGTAGATAAAAATAATAATAGTTTAACAAATATTTAAAATTACAAGAGATAAGATAAGAGATACATGTACAATTTACTTTCTTGATATACTCATCGAATAAATCACAATTGAACAACACTGTGCGATGTTCCATCTCTCGCTCTTCAAGGCTTAATGTCGTCAATGTATATGATCCTAGAATTACTCCTATTTGAGGAAGTGATGGAAAACTGGGTTCAATTTTCCCATACTATTCTTGTTCATTTCTAATTGGTCAGTTTATTCTCATAGTATTATCAGAAAAATACATTGAGCATAAATCCATACATTATTGAACCAATTAACCATTCACAATAGAACCTTCAGGATAATTCATTTTCCAAGCTTATGATTTCAATGTGCAGATGTTTCTTTCAGTTGGATACATCCAACGGAATACAACGGGTCCTACAAAAAGTATTTTGGTTGGAAGATGGACAGTCAAATGCAACATTCATGTAAAAAATGATGGAGGGAATATTTTCTCTAACTCAGACAAAATTAATGGTGTCAATGCCAATAGTTTTTGCAAGAAGGATTTAGACAACCTCTAAGCACAAAGTTCTATAAACAAATAGCACAAACGAATAACTGAGACTCTTACATTATTGGAGAAGAGATGACATATTTCTATTGGAATCAACTCATGAAAAAGGACGTGATAATCATGAGTCCTCAAAGATTTAAGCTTCAACTCTATTCTATTGACCCGTTTAGATATATTTCCTGAATAGCCATCAAGAACTTTAATAGTATCTAGAACTTCCCAAAATTTATTTTTTTCAGCAGGTGTCACCACAAAAGAAGCACATGGAACTTTCCATTTATTTTCATTAATACAAAGAGGATGCAATTCTAGTCTGATCCCCAAATCTACCAAGTCATGCCGAGATCGTAAATCATATTTTGTCTTCCCCTTGTAATTTAGAAGAATTGAAAAAAAAAATTCACATATATTCTTTTAAATGTGCATTATGTCTAAGAAATGATGTAACAAGTTGGTTGACCAATTCTACAACTCAAAGAATATACTCTTCTTCTTCTTCTTCTAACTGTAACAGGTATCATTGGAAACATTTTTCCTTTTTGAAGATTCCATTACACCCTTCCCAAATGAATAACTGAAATCTTTCAATTCATTAAGAACATCAGTTCCAAACATACGCTGAGGTGGATTTTCAGTCACCATGGTATTTTCAAATCTTCGATGATTATTTCTATATGGATGGTTCATTGGAAAGAATCTTCGATGTCCCATAAAACTAAAACTACGATGATATTTTAGTCTTCTCAATCGAGTATTCTTCATACAAACAAGACATTCCAATTATTCTTTTGTGCTCCATCCAGACATGATTTCATAAGCAGGAAAATCATTGATCGTCCACATAAGCGCAACATGCATATGAAATTTGTCTTTCAAACATGCATCGTATGTGGGCACACCCACATCCCAATGAAGTTTCAACTCTTTTATTAAAGGTTTCATGTATACATCTATATCATTGCCGGGATCAAAAGGGCCATATATTATTATACTCAAGATGATGTAACGGTTTTTCATACACAACCATGGGGGATGGTTATAAATGTGTATGAAAACCGGCCATGTGCTGTGCGAAGTAATCATCTACCCAAATGGATTAAAACCGTCACATGAAAGTCCCAGTCTCACATTACGCATGTTAGATGCAGATTCAGGATATCGAGAATCAAATCTCTACCATGAAAAACCATCTTCTCGGTGAACTAACTCTTCATTATTATTTTTTCTCTCGGTGTCATGCCATCACATATTTACTGATATTTCATCAGACATGAAAAGGTTCTGTAATCTGGGGATGAATGGAAAGTGCCACATTAATTTTTTTCACCCAAGAAATGGTGTTCCGTCATCTTTTGGCTTCCATCAGGAGGTTCCACATTTGATAAAATCATTTCTTTCAGTAGTTTTCTCCCAAAATAACCTGCAATCATTCGAGAAAGCATGATTTTTTTGAGAATCCAAGTTCATCAACTAACTTCCATACCATATTGTGGTTTGAGGGAATATCTACATCATCTAAAAGTAAGTCCTTAAAGATGGTAAGAATGTAATCAATTTCAGAATTTGAAATCCCATACATAGTTTTCCCATGAAACAATCAGATTAAAAATTCTATATTTTTCATTTTACCACATTGTTGATATACTGGAGTCATCATAGCATCATTAAATTTTTTCACCCTATCAATATCATCCTTTTAATTGGACACATCAAGTTTTCATGTATTAAAATCGTGTTGGTTGGACATACTTTCCTTCTCTTGATGCTGAATAAATGGAAACCGATCATATATCAAACTCTCCAATACATTCCTATCATTTGGATCATCAACATTTTGAGATTCCATTTTCTCTCCATTGTGATACCACACATAATAGTTTGTTTGGAAACTACATTTGGTTATATGATAGCTAACTTCTTCACGACTCAACCAAGGTCTTCCAACACAATTAGAACATGGGCATTGTATGCGACCACTATCTGAATCCTTGTCAAATGAAAAATCTAGAAAGCTGTTAAAATTATTTTGAAAATTGGTTGAAATCTGATTAGTTTCTTACATCTAACTTCTATCCATTCTGTAAAAAAATTGCAATAAGTCATTTCAACGAAATTCAATAATATTGAATTTAAATCAAAAAAATATTTAGGTAAATGAAAATTGTTTACTTTAAATAAAAGAATAACTAACACATTACTCTATATGAGAATCATTTTAAGAAATACAACAAAATACAGTGTATATAAGAAAATAAGATATAGAATTTCTAATGCCTATATTGAAGGATTTCCTAGTAAGATATTCGAAGTGGATCAAGGAATACATAATCCTTAAGGGTCTTTTTGGGAGTACATGAGTTTTATACTTTAACTTATTCAGGGAGATCATGATGAGGTGTAGGATGTGGATCAGGGGAGTGGAGGGGCTGTCCAAGGGGGGTGCGGGGTGTCCATGGGGGTGCGAGGTGTCCATGGGGTGGTGGGGACATCCGGGGGGTCAGAGGTGTCTAGGGGGTGGGGGGCTGTCTAGGGGGGTCGGGGTGTCCAGGTGGGCAGGCTGTCCACAGGGGTGGTCAGGCTATCCAGGGGGGTAGGGGGAGTCTAGGGGGGTGGGATGGCTATCCAAGGAGGTGAGCAGGGTGTTCAGGGGGTGGGTGGGGATGTCCGGGGGGGGGGGGGTCAGGGCGTCCAGGGGGTGGACGGGCTTCCCATGGGGTGGCGGGGCTGTCCAGGGGGTCTGGGGTGTCCAGGGGTTGGGCGGGCTGTCCAGGGGGTGGGCGGTCTATCCACAAAGGGGTGGTCGGGCTATTCATGGGGGGTGGTTGGGCTATCCACGGGGGTGGGGCGCTGTCCAGTGAGGTCGGGGGTGTCAAGGGGGTGGGGGGGGGGGGGCTTTCTAGGGGGTGGGGGGAGTCCGGGTGGATGGGGGTGTCCGGGGGTGGTGGGCGGCTGTCCGGGGGTGGGGTGGGTGGGCTATCAACAAGGGTGGGGGGGGGCTGTCCAGGGGGGAAAGAGCTATCCAGGGGGGTGGGTGGGATATCCACAGGGGTGGAAGGGCTGTCTAATGGGGTTGAGGGTATCCAGGGGTGGGGGGATTTCCGGAGGGAGGGGGGTTGTCCAGGGGGTACGAGGTGTCTAGGGGGTGGGTGGGGTGTCTAGGGGGTGGAGGGGGTGGCGAGGCTGTCCAGGGGGTACAGGGTGTCCAGGGTGGTGGGTGGGCTGTCCCTAGGGGTGGGGGGTAGTCCACGGTGGGAGGGGATGGGCTGGGCTATCCAGAGGGTATGGGATGGGTGGGTGGGCTTCCACGAGGGTGGTGGGGCTGTCCAGGGGGTACGAGGTGTCCAGGGGGTGGGCGGGCTGTCCACGGGGGTGGGGGGGGGGGCTGTCCAGGGGGGTACAGGGTGTCTAGGGGTGGTGGTTGGGCTGTCCACAGGGGTGGCATGACTGTCCAGGAGCTCGGGGTCCAGGGGGTGGGGGGGGATTTCCATGAGTGGGGGGGGGGGCTGTCCAGGTGGTACGAGGTATCCAGGACAGGCCACCCCCACCCCCTTGGACACCCCACACCCTCACCTGGAAATCCCACCCCCACTTAACCAAAAACATAAAACAAACCCTTTACACCCTGTGCTAAACAAACCCCACTAAAAAGACCATTTACGATGTATGAAGTGTAGAACAAAAAAACATAAAACAAACAAATTGTTCAGTACTCCAACAACAATAACTCTAATTTAACTGAAATGAAATCATCAAACAAAAAATAAAAAAAAGGAAGAACACTAAAACTAAGATAACACTTACTAATTTGAAGTGTAGAAATAAAAATTTGTTTGATTGAAGAAGGAGCTTTGACTGGAAGGTATTTCACAGCCGAGAATACCTTGGGAGGAGGTTTGGATTAGGTCTGCAATCGAAACTACTGAGAGTTGGGGTGATGGGTATTTGGGGGAAAACATTCCCAAGTCAAGCACACCTAATTGGTGTATAATTTTTATGCTTCTACACTAATAGTTTGTTATTGGATAGTAAAGAGGTTTAATTTTTTAAAGTATAGTCATAAAAATTTATTTTTAAATTTGAGATTAATAATAAAGTATGTCAATGATACTATACACATAATAAAGAACACAAAAAAATGATAATTTTAAGGGATGGTTTATAAGTAATATTCTATATACTCACAGACATCTACCAATCATGTATTAGACATTAATTCAATATCAAATAGCGTGAATCACAAAATATTCCAAAATCCATAAAACAGGAAATAATGACTTGATCCTTATAGGTATTGAAATAAATGTAGAAATTGGAGGAAGAGGGCTTCTATGTTTGTATTTGGGAAGAGGTTTAAAGAGTCTAACCTGGATGGGGGAGTTACAACTGATCAGATGGAAGAACTCATGTTAGGGTTCACCTGCGCGTCGGGGCCTCATGAAATTAGGGGAAACGAGTTCTGTGCTGCGCGGAAGGGGATTCTGGAAATCGAGAGTATTTGAGGAGACCTTTCCCAGTGGTTTGTAAAAATCTTTGAGAAATCATGACTTTTCAAAACAGTTTGTAAAAACCATTGGAAAAAAATGGTCTTTACCGACAATTTGATACAAACCGTTGGAAAAGAGTTCCAATTTTTTGGATTTCCCAATGTATTCTTCAAACCATTGGGAAAGCCTTCATGAAACCAAGATTTACCCATTGTTTTTACAAACTGTTGTTAAAAAACACTTATACCAACGGTTCTGGAGAACCGTTGGTATACAAGTGTTGGGAAAACTCAACTTTCCAGTAGTGTTGGGTGAACGATCATTCCCAAATTTCATTGGACCTTCTTTAAAATTATAAAATGTCTTTTAAAGATCTCATATATATAATCTTATGATATACACACCTACTATCCACGATTCATGGCTGTTCGTTTTGAGGAGCTTTCAATGAGACTTCCACTACTACATATTTTTTATTTCATTTATTCTCCATAATTTGAACCTTTTATGTATGAAAAATAATACTCAACTGATCTAGAAATATGGTAAGGAAGTTTTCATCATCCTAAAATAGTTATTCACATTTTACCCAAAGTTATTTTAATATCTAAAATTTATTATTAGTAGACACTTTAAATATTTAAAATATATTCTATGATTGACTACTTTGAGTGGGATAACTCCCACTAAAATAATATATTTAAAATAATCTTGATTAATTAACATTACTTTTATTGAACTAATATGTATTCAAAAAATTTATATAACCAACATAATAGTAAAAATATCCATAAAAGAAAAATTTCACATATAAACAAGCAGTTTTCCAAAACATGCCACCTTATATTCGTCACCATTTCGATAACGATTTTTGGATATATTTTTCAAAACAAAAATATAGGATGAAATTAATATGATTCTCTATATATGGAACATATTCAACGAATTACAACCTTTTTCTTTTATAAAATTATGGTCATTGAATTTGATAGTCATATAATTCCTTGATTTATATACATTTTTCTTCTTTCACTAAAAACATCAACTCCTTGGACCTAAATATCATATCATCATTGCCATTATCATATAAATGGCCATGTTCACCCATTGAGTGAGATATTATTTGATTTAAATTATTATCATTCTTCATTAATGTATTTAAATATATTAAAAATTACCTTCAATCTTTCTCTATATTTTTTTATAGATTTCTCAAGTTAAACTTGAATATATTGATATGATTTTTATTATTTTTAAAAAATTCTTAAACATTTTCAAGATACATTTCCTTATCATTAACATTATCCTATATATCGTCCATAATTTTCTTCTCTTAAATAATAATTTTCTTGGAATATTAATTCTAGTTAAATAACTTAGATTCTTTTTCAGAATTGGAAGTTTCAATATTATTTGATGTTTTTGATTCTTCATTCAAATTATTAATTTTATTTTCTTAAAATATAGATATTTAAATGAAAATTATTTAAATATGTATTAAAAAATAAATCCATTTAGATTTTATCATCCTTTAAATCTCTAAAATATTTATCAAAAGTGAACTCATCATCATTTACATTTTTAAATAAAAACTTCTCTTAAAAATCACATTAAGAATCAAATTCATTCTGTACATCTCAATTTCCATCACTATATAATTAAATAAGAAATTTATATTCTTAAATTTTATAAATTATTATCCTTTTCAATTAGTGGAATATTTGGTTTGATGAAATTTTAATATTTCATCTTAGAAAAACTTATTGGAGACTCATCTTCATCATCAATTTCATCATCCTTTAACATTGGAAAATTTTCACTGAATGTTTCCATGGATCCACATTTAAATAACTTCAATGGAAGGGTTAATTATCACTTTAGTTTTCCATTATATACAATCCTTGAGATAAATACTATCAAATAATTAAACATTATTTTAAAATATTTCTCATAATTTAAATTTTATTTATAATCCATTAATTATTTTTGATTATTTTCAAAATTTGGGGCATTAAAAGAGATATTTTTTAGCAACACTCTTCCTATTAAAATTATTTCATTTCCTTATCTCATTTGAAATGAAAATTCCATGAACATAATAAAATATAAATATTTCCAGATCATGGTCTTCAAACACTAATACATATACATCAAATCTTCTAAATAATATATAAAGTATATTTTTGACCACCATATAATAATTAAGAGTCATATAAAACCTATAATAGTTACAAAAAAATACATTAAATATAGTAAATACATCATTAATACTTTTATAGACAAGAATTCAAATGTTCTCATACTTTAAAAGATAAATCTATATTTCTTCTTCTTTTAAATTACCATTTCTTTCATAGGGGTTTTAAAATTTATCATGTATTACTTTTATTTTATTAATCCTAACTACTTTTATAAAATCATTTTTTAAAATATATGTTATTTTTTTTATTTTGATGACTATCTTTCTCAATTTTTATCTGATCAACTGTGGTCATCATAACTCTATCCCTATGAGGAACATACTGATTTATTACAACTTCAAGAACACACATGATAATTGAAAATAGGTATGAAAACATTATATTATTACATATGTGATAAAACATTCCCTAAAATGTTATAATCCTCTTATTAATCATTGAATTAATATGATCCATTATATAAATAAAAATTCAAAACCAATTTTTCTTAAAAATAGAGAACACTTGTCAGTTACAACATAAAAAACATTGATTTATTTTAAGGAAAGTGAAAATGTATATCTATTACCAATTAAAGTGTAAAAATAGGATAAAATTGAAACTTTTTGAAGAACTGAGTGATATAATTTTAACTCCATGTAAATTATTTATCCACTTCCATTTGAAACCATTGTGTAAAAATTATCCACTTCCCTATTGAACATATTTAGTGGGTTTGAATGGAAAACCATTTTTTCCTTGAAATTCAGAGCCCCTTTAGTCAATATCCATGCTTCAACTCACACTCACACCTGATAGTTATTAATTATTGTTCATTTAACCTTTATAATGATATAAATTTTTAACACCATGTATTCTATAGGTATTTTGATCCTCAAGGATTAGATGTGTGTGTGTTTGGGGGGGGGGGTCAGGGAATCAAATCCTTTTAATTTTTCAATAAAATCAACTTTATCACATGTTAAAATCATTGAAACTCATTCTGTATTGTTATTTATTCTTCTTAATAACTTATTTTTATAAATATAATAAGACAATTGGATAAATAAACATTATAATACAAGTAATAATATTGGGTACAATGATTTGAAACAATTACCAATCAATATGATTGGATATATAATTATCATAATATAGAAAACACAAGGTCATATGATCCAATATTATCATTATATATACATAGAGAAGGGTTATCCTAGAATTATTTTTATAATAAAATTTATATTGACTGATGTAATGTGACATTTCATAAAAACAATGAATGTATTTAAGTGATATAACAAAACAATTATTCAATCTCATAGTTTAAAATCCAATTTTCTATAGATATATCCAATTAAACATTACAAATTCACACACTAAATTCTTAAACAAACATTTATTAAAATATATCCATGAAAACTAGACATATTATTACCTTCTACACTATTAAAGTTTTATGATATATCAGTAATTTAAAATTTAATTAGTAAGATGTGGATCATAACATTATTGCAGGCCCCCTAATAATTCTTATTCTATTGAAGTATGTCTTTAATATTTAAATCAAATTATTTTAACCTGAATAAATAATTAGTGAATTTACTAAACAATAAATCACTCTCTTAGGTGCCTATGTTTTCTTCCTTATTTGATACGTAATCTCTAATTCCTCAAACACACTACTGCATCCTATAATTTACTTTCCATATTTGATTTTTTAATTTCAAATTAAAAATTATAACAACCCTACGAGTTTCCTTCAGATACACTTTAATTTTTAACAACACATTATTTTGGATTTAAATGTTGAGGATTTATATAATGTAGTCCTTTTTGGCACTAACCATGAAACATTGTAAAACCTCTAAATTATGAACTTTTTAACATACCATGATATTTTATGGTAAATCTGGGTTGATGTCATCAATTTAATTAATTTTAGATACTCTTTTGAAATTCAAAAACCATGATCAACGTGGAGATATAAAATCTTGTTATTATTAATTATTTTTGTCTCATTAGGAACATGACAAAAAATTTAACATATTTGAAATAAACATGGATTATTCAATATGAAACCAAAACCATAATGGATATAACTTGGAATGGGGGTTTACCATTTTTCTTTCTGAAGTGTTTGAATGGATTTTTGATGTTATTATTTTATTTTTTGTGTGTAAAAAGTTGAATTAATTGTATTAATGGGTGATAGATTGAGTATCTACCCAATAAAGAAGAAGAGATGTTGCACATAAACTATGGGTATATGAGACTAAAGAGTTAGTAGAACTTAAATACATAGATGTATAGATTCAAGTGGGAAAACTCCATATTAAATCAGATGATTTAAAGAGATAATATTCATGGAATAACCCAAATAATGCTAAAAGAGGTGTTCTAGTACTGTATATAATAGTTTATAATAGAGTAATTTCTGGATACCATGCACAACTTTAAGACCTATTATAATTGATGTTAAATAGGACAACTTATTAGAGTTTTAAGACCCATGTGATAAGATAAGTCCATCTTAGTGTGTTTTTAGAGTACACCTGAAATAAGTATATAGAAAAACTTAGATTATGGTTGATAAGAGTCAATGTAATATTCAAGAGTCACTAAATTCATTTTATGAATTATTTTATTTTTGGATTTGGAATTGGAAGAATGGATAAGTCTTGATCATAAGGATCTTCAAATGAAAAAGTATAACTTCAAAATGAATATAAGAATTTTGGTGAGGAACAAAAATATTATTCACTAAATGTAACTCTTTATGCCATTTTAAATGGATTTATTATAATAATTTATTACATTGTATTATTTTGAGTTAAGGAAAGTGAATGATAATGGTAAGATCTTATGAATTTTTCATATGACTCTAACATTGATCATATGAATTCCAATTGAATATAATCCTCTAAATATAAGCCTTTTTGAACATAAAAAATTAAGATGAAGTGGAATATTGTTAAAGATAGTAATAATGATAATTCTATGATAGAGAAATAATATTGATTATAAGAGATGATGGACGTAATACATTAAAGTCACCAATATAGGGACTCAAGACTTAGTCAAAATTTGAATTTTTTTGATGGATACAAAATTGAGTATCTAAATTTCAAATCCGATTAATTTGAAGTAATTTGGGATAATTCGAGAACTATTCATTCATGATATAAAAATCACTAAAAAACTGGAAGTTGTTCTGAACCATTTATGAGAAGAAAGTGGAATTGATCTTCAACCCTTTAAAGGGAATATAAATGAATAAAGAAAAATGTGTTTCCATAATTCTTTAATTTTGACTAAATATAAATATAATAATCCCAAATATATGATTTAATGTTATAAAAAAATTATTATTTTAGAGTCTATGATCCATGATAATTTTTAGTCGATTAAAAATATGATATCAACTGCATTTCATCTTTGATACTGAAAATCTGTTTCATGAGTTTTTAATAATAGCAAAGATAAAGTACCATCAATACTCGAGTCATTTTTATCACATCCTACAAAATTTTTATCTATGGATATTTTAGTGTTCATTAGTATATAATATTTTAGAATTTTAATATTTCTAAGAATTGAATAATTAATAAGACTTCCATATTTCATGGATCTAGAAATGAAAAATGAGTTATATTCCAAAAATAAGTTTTTAATTGATATGTATGAAGAAATTTTGGTAAGAAGGAAGTTTTTTTGGAATATTTTATGAATAATAATCCATTCCTTTTATAGATATATTATAAATATTTTTTTGGGCCAATTTTTTAAAATAATAAGAATTAAATTTAGGTATTCTTGGAATATCCCTTGAGTAAAAATGTAGTGTGTAATGTATCATGGGAACCCAAAATTTGTATTCTAATATAGTTATTTATGGATGATAGTTAGAGGTCCCCTATAATTTAAATTTAAGATTTTTCTATTTCAATGGAAACCATTTAATGAACATAAATGATGCCACCTGTGCTATAAGAGATCAAGGAGGAACAAAATACAAAAAGAAGTAGCCATTTTTTTATTTGTAAGAATGTTGTCAAACATAGAGATGAAGCCAAAATAGTGCATCTAAGATCTCTAAAATAGAAATAAGAAGTAAAAAAATCTGTATTCTATAAATAATAAGAATAATTGGATCAAACATCAAACATGAGATAAGTTTTAAGAGTGCCAAAGTTGTTGAGTAGGAAGGAAGCTAGCTAAGTGGGCCCATTTAAGAATTATAAATATGAGCTGTGGGGGAGATAAAGTTGCATTAATTCTATATAGAAGATATGAATGTATTTAAAGACTATATTGAGAGTCTATATAGATATCTAATATTTTTGTAAAATTATCTTATATAGATATGATGTTATATTTTATAAGATGAACTCAAATGAAAGAGCCTTCATTTTTTGTGAAAAGCAAGCTGCAAGGCTTCAAATTTTTAAAATTAGAGTAACAAAAGTCATAATAATGGATGTTTACATTTATCCGATTGAAGTATAGTCATTAAAGCATAGGGTATTATAGAGTAGTGAGTGAAATTCACTTCAGAGGCCCCTCTATTAGCTAACCAATCAGCAAGTTTATTTTATACACGATAAATGTGTGTGATGATGATGTTCATTAAAGCATGGGTGCTCAGACAATTTTTCCATTTGGCTGTGAGATTCCATGAAAGATGAATCTTACCCATCCAAACTACTTGAATGATTGCACTTGAATCACATTCAAACTAGGCTAAGTTATAGTTTCTTTTCAGAGAAATTTTAACCACTTTAATTAGGCCTTGCATCTCTTCCTCAAGTGCTATGGCATAGCCACATGTACCATATTCTCCCTCTAAAAAATCACCATTGTGATCTTGAAAGGCGATTCAAAATCCAAAAGGTCATGTATTTCCCATTGAGGCACCATCCTTGTTTCATTTAACCCCACCTACAAATGGAGGCAACTAGAAAACTTATATGGTTCCAAGAGGTTTTGGGATGTTACCAAGAATGGAGATCCTTCTCAAGAGTGCAAGATCATTAACTGAGTTGTCACAACATTCAACATCTAAGTCATTGGATTTTTGTACTAAAAACAATATGGTAGAGAGGGAAACAATATGATTGGGACAACTTCATCATGAAAGCGCTTATTTCTATAGAAATTGAGTGGCACTGGGTATGCAGGGAGATCACTGCATAACTCAGTTATAACTATGTGAAGCTAAAAAGATAACTACATTCTGATTCAATAAAGAGAGGTATTTTGAGAGTTAGGAAAGTTTAAACAATATGTTACTCAATTTAAGAATGGGATTCAATTCCCATTATAATCTAAAATTTATTATAGTGGAAAATCTGTTATTTGGGTGAATAATAAATCCTAGTGAAGAGTATTTATTTGTATCAATCATTGTAAAAATGTTGTTTGTCTATTTACTACTTTACTTTAATTAATATAGTTGATTATTTATAGGTTGAAAATTAATTGGTCTAATTTAAGTAAACATCAATAGGGGTTTAATTTCTAAGGGCTTAAAAGAATCAATGAGGAATTTAGAATTGGTAAAAAGTATTAACCACTGGATTCAACCCCTTAGGTTTATACACCATTGTAATGGGAACATCAACCAGTATTAGAGAAAATTATTCCTTTAATTTTACCTATTTGGAGGACCAACTTATTTTAATTTGTGTTTATTAAGTAAACATTTCAGGTGGGTGAAGATCCTCATTTGGGCTTATCTATTTCTAATATTATTATTTTAAATGTGGAAGTATCACCCAAGAAAATTAAAAAATGTAAATAAATAGGATTATATGTTGATAATAACCTTAATAAATATGTAATGATAACTAAAAGTTGAAGATAGTTAGTGTTTTGCTAGTTGTTCCAATAATAATGAAAATAATGGGATTACAACTGCTAATTCCCTTTATTGTGAGGTTCAAATTTATTTGAAAAAATATCACACTAAAATTGTTTATCATGTGTTTAGATTTATTCCGGATCTTTATGATGAAGAATTATATCCAATAAGATGATGTTAAAGACATTAAAAACAGATTGACAAGATAGTTGCAGAAGCAAGACTCTCTCATCATGCTGCTAAAACAGATGAAAATATCCTTACAAATCCATAGAGAGAAATTTTTAATGGTTGAATAAATATTTAAAATTTTAATTGATAAGAAGGTATTGATTAAAAAAATTAGTGATGAAGTGATCCATGTTTTTGAAGAATCCAAAAGACTATGCTTTTTTTCAAGGAAGATTAGTTGGACAAGAACACTTAAAGAATGATAGAATAAGGAGATTATTTAATTTAAAGGAGAAATACACATAAGGAAACAATTTAAAAGATAAATATAGATTAGAATTATAGTTTTGATCCATAGAGGATGAAAATAACTCACTCAACCTGAAATTTTTAGAGCTTAAAACCATACATAGAGATCCGACATACAATGTTGGAACTTCCCAATATTCTAATGATAATTTTATTTCCTATCTAAAACTTTTATGTTATTAATATATTAATAAAGTATAAGAATGATGGAAAATAAATCTTGATATCATGTGAAGTAGAAACTTTTTAGTGATTCTTATATCTACCTATGGATATTTAAAAATGGAAATACACTATGAAGGTAAATCTACATGCACTAAATATGAATTCCTTAGATTTTTATGACAAAAGAAAAATTATATTCAAATGTTGAAGTATAAATATTATGGAATACCCATAAATATATTGGGGTGGGGGGATTTATATAAGTATAAAAATATAATCTCTAAAAACTATGTATTGATACAGTCTAGGATATCCCTCCAATTAAATCTTAAGATGGACCACCATTGTTCCAAAGTGACTTCCTGATCCCCACTGGATGGAAACTAGTGATTGGAAATCACATGAACTCATTAGAGAATTGTTTCACCCAATAATCAGATTAAAATAAAACAATATGAAATTAAAAAAGTTTGGAATAATCTTTTTATACACTAGATGTCTACGTGAGAGAAAAAATAAACCAAATAAAAACCTTATGTCAAAAAATAGGAATGAATTAAAAAACAGAGATAAAAAACCTCCCTTATCACCCCCATATCTATATATCTTATAAGTAAAATGAGATCATGCATGGATTTTATTCTCCCACCAAAATATATTTCTACCCTCCATCCATAGAATTTATTGAAAGCTAATTTTATTAAAGAAAATAAAATAAAGGGCTACACATTTTACATTATATAAAATAAAATACAGGTCCTAATAAATCATGGAAATGTAATAAAATTTAGAATGTGATAATATAAAACCAGAATCAATTAATAAATTTTCAATAACTATTCTGTAAAAGAACCAGGAACCAACAACTGAGATAATAAAATATAAGTGAGCATATTAGTTCCAGTAGGCCACCACAATCCACTAAAAGCAAGAAGTATCTTTCATATTAAATTAAAAAAATAATCATTTGAATTAAAATACAATATTAAAGATTTTATATAATAATTTAAAATAAAAAACTATTATTATGCTTTTTTTCCAGGGTTGTGCATAATCCTTCCGCCCAAAAAAAAGACACTTGGATTGGTTTCCATACATTACCACATTCCAAAGGAAGGATGTTTCCATTACATTTATTGGTGATGTCATCTCCTTTATCAAAATGATATGATGGTATGTTGGTTCTCTTAACTTGGTTTCATCATTGGAGATCAACACCTAGTTCATGTCTCCCTCAAATATTTAAGTCATGTTAGTGAAACTCATTCTCAGGGCCATATCGAGGTGGAAGCCTATTAATGACGCTACTTCTTTATCGATAGGGAAGCAACATTTGGTTATGATAGATAGTATAATTAAGAATTTATATAAATATATTGATGTTTTATAGGTTTGAAATCATTAAAAGATTCCCATTTTGAAGTCAAAGACGTATTATATTATGAATTTTTGGTGTATAATATAAGGCATGTTTTGTTGTTTATGAGGAATTCAATGATAGTTGTGTATCACATTTATGGTTTTACCTCAAACATCCCATGATTATTATATGGGGTAGAGAATTTGGATCAAACCAAAAGTTTAACATCTTCTAGAAATGGGTTGGGTTGCTAAGTTTGTACCCATGGAGGAATATGATCAAACATGAAGGCTTGGTTAAGTGTGTCCCAAATGGGGGGGATTTCATAACATGGATTTTGTGAAGTGTTTCCCGAGTGGGAAATATTTCACATGTGGAAATTGGTTTAAGGTTTCCCTAGGGGGAAGAATTTACACTTGGGATTAGGTGAAATGTGTCCCCAGGGTGGAATATTTCACACTTGGGATTTGGTTAAGTTTTTCCCCAGGGGGAAATATTTCACATTTGGTTAAGTTTGTCCCCATGGGGGGAGATTTCACACTTTGTATTTTATGGAGTGTGTCCCTAAGGGGGAATATTTCACACATGAGGGTTTGGTTAAGTGTGTATCTAGGGGGGAAGATTTTACATATGGGATTTGGTTAAGTGGGTCCCTAGGGGGGATTTTACACTTGAGGGGTTTCTTAAGTGTGTCCCCAAGGGGAAAGATTACTCCCTTGGGATTTGGTGATGTGTTTCTAACAGGGGGAAGATTTAACACATGGGGGTTTGGATATATGTGTCTTGGGGGGGGGGTGTTATTTCATACTTTGGGGATTAGTGGTGATGTTGGGGGTGTCAGTATTGAACATCAGGGAGGTTCCCTATAAACCCTATTTAATATAGGGATAAAAACCAAGGAAGTTAGATGTTGTAGCTCATGTTCTTGTGATAGGACTCATCAAATGCTGTTTTAGTAAGGAAAATCGTGTTACAAAAGGATATTCAATGAGGTTTGGTGTGCATATTATGCATATGGGCTGCATGAGGGTGCTGGATGAAGGGTTACTTCTCATAGAAGGGGAGAAGTGGCATCCCTTGATGATCATATATGGGGAATCTCATGATTATAACACAAGATAAGGATATTTTTTAATGTAATGTGATGTGGATTTTGTTATGTAGTTTAACATCATAATACTAGGATGTGTATCTAGGTAGTTTTACATCATAAAAATCAATTGTGGATGGGGATACACCCCAAGGGGGATCATGTCAATGTGAGAGGATAATCCAGAAAAAGTAATCTCTACCAATACAGGTAAGATATTTACCTCGATTATTCCATCTTTAAGGATTATTTATCTATAAATCATGTTAATTTGGGTGGGTACTAACATATAAACTTACATGGGGGAGTTCAAATCAAGAATCCTAACATTAGGGTGACTATGATTATAATAAAGAAGTGTTAGGGTACCTATTCTTATGATAAACATGAAGGGGAATTTCATAGGTCGTTTTTGAAGCATAGATGGTGTTGGGTTAGGGATTAGAAATATTATACATGAAAAATTATCTTACTACAAAAAATGGGGTTGCATTATCCATGAGATATAGAACATGGATTCATGAAGCATGGGTGTGCACAATGGTTGGGGTCACATGTAGATTTGGGTTGTGTAAAGGATGCTTCTCTTTCATGAACCTGACTAGTCTTAAGAGGTGTTTCATAAGGAAATATCCACCATAGGCCAAGACACGTTGGGTCCCTCAAGAATTAGGTTATGGAAGTTCTCTTCATTTGGGGATTCACTAGATTTTGGTGCTCTTTGATTCTTGGGAAGAGTTGTTTGAATGAGCGAGAGTGTCACTTCATTTTTTTGAGATCCATCCTTAAAGTGTTGGGGGGAGGTTCTATATATAGCCTAAATGGATGGTCTATGTCACATATCTTCAAAATAGTTCATAACAGGGTTACACTCTTTCTGTAACATTATTAATGGGGCTTGACCATGAAACATGTGGGGTTTGATGTCACCTTTTTCATGCAACTATATGGTCAGGTGCATAATGGGTTGTAAAAAAATCTCTTCTTTTGTGGGCATATGCCTTGGACATCATTTTGGTCTTTGCGAGTGACTGTATAACTTCTTATCACCGCTTTCACCTTTGGTGCTTAATTTATTTGTGTTTGGATCCGATTATTTGCACACATCCCTGAATATTTATGTAAAACTTACTACTCATTCCCAAGCATTACATGGGGGGGGATATACACTCAATTTAAAAATCTAGCCCTTCAAGTTACAAGACACATTTTTAGTGCCAAAAAATGACTTCCATGGAATTATAGTTGAAGGGGACCAAAAAATTGGGTTCTAAGGGAAATATTTAATGTGAAGGTTAATTTCTATATGCTCATAGAACTTACCTCTTGGGTTATACAACCATATTTCTTGTTTTTCAAAATGGTGATCTCATGCCAAAAATGGCGTGAGGGGACCTTTATACAGTCATATGACTTCCATCTATGATAAACTATCTATTATAAAAAAAATAAATAATCATTTTTCTTAAACTCTTGAGTTTGACTTTGATGTTCACAAAAAATCTCCTTTTCATGAAAATGTTTTCACACTTTAGTCTTCCTTTTTTCATGAAAAATTACTATGTTTCATAACACACTTTATTTTCATGAATGAAGACCAACCTTACATGACATGATGTCTAAATCCTATGAATTGAGAAATATCCAACCCGGCTAATCAAGATATCATCTAAGCTTCCATAATGACTCTAGGGGAACAAATACAATGGAATCCAAAAATTACTTATACTAGATGTGTTGATTCTAATAATAAGGAGTTCATGGGCTTACTGAAGACACTATTGTCTACAATCTGAGTTGAAGGACAAGGATGGTGAATGGGGAACTACTAGTGGACGAGGATTTCTTTTCCTACTATGTGAGAATATTCCGAAATAGTACCCAAAATAATATCATGAGTTTTTATAAATATTGGGACCTATGGTCTTAATGGAACATTATTTATGGGTGGGAATGGGAGTATTGGGCACACTTTTATTATCAGAAGTATGTTGTCGAGTTGCACCACATCATGTTGTATGAAATAGTATAGATATCCTAGTTTTATATATACTGAAGAAAAGACTTTTTACCAAAGATTCTCAACTAATGGTCTATGAATGCCAACACCTTTCACCTCCATTATTTCGAGGTGGAGATTAGCCTTTGGGACCTCTATCACATTGGAATCATCTTATTGATGGGATTCAAATATGAGAAATTCACACAGTACCAAATTCTTTTGGAGATCGGTAGCATAACCCAATTGAATCCTAGATTATCATTGATGGATTGAACCAATTATGGAAGCATAATCCGCCATTTCATTTAGATATTGCATTCAAGGCCTAGAAGGGGTTGTTCCTAAATATTCCTACTGTGAAGTTTCAAAGGAATCCAAAATAACATCCAATGTCATAATAAAGGAGGAAAATAACATTCTACTTGATTTTTCTAGATGAAGGGAGATACTAGTAGTGGAGTTATAGAATAATTGAAGGTTAGAAGATAGTGGTTCATTATACCACATTTATGTCCACATTCCTTAGTGGTTGGATTCTTCTAGTGATTAACAAACACATGGAATTACATCCTCAGATGCTCATAATGGAAAATATTATGGCATCCAAAAACCAAGTTAATCTAGGAGTAACAGTGTCGACCTGAAACTACAGTCAGTTGGACCCTGATGCAAGTGGAAACATACCAATGAAGATCTGTGGTCTATTCCAGTTTTCTGGGGGTGGATTTTAGTTCACTTTAGTGGGTATGAATTTTCAAATTTTGTTACCCATAAAAACATTGTCCTATGACCCTTGATAATTATTAGTGAAAAGGTTTGACCAGTGAATCTCAATGAAAATCGAGTTATGGTAGGTATTGGAAATAGTGAAAAAATAAACATCCTTTTTATCTTGACTAATTCTAATGAGATGATTGATAATATGGAGGTGAAAATGAGGAAGTGGGAACATCTTTAGACATTCTCTGTTAGAGTATTGGTTTCTTGGAAAAACTATAAAACTTATTGTAAATCATTTACTCCTTCTCTATTTTCTTGATAGTTAAGATTCATCTTGAATACAAAAAGCGAGTCAATAGAGGGATCCACAAGGGAAGGAATACTTGTATCCTTTTCTAGTTATGATGGATGTTCATAGGTGAAGGTACGGTGGAGGTCATCATGTTTCCACCCACCAATGTCAATGTCGACCTCTCTTGGACTTATTATAGAAATTTGATAAAGGCATATCTAGGTGAAATATTAAAACAATTGGTGAAGAGAGTTGCACCATTATAAAAGGTATAGATGAAGCTGGGAGGGATACATGATTATTTTTGAAGTACTTTCCAAGCATTGAGATATTTAGTGGGGGAAGCTCTGGGTTCTTCTGCAAGCCCGCCTCTTTAAGGGGAGGTATTCCATCAAAAGAAACCATGAGAGAAGGCCGATAGATCTTAGGATGGGACCAATATAACTAGAGAGGATCCAAAAATAATCCATTGTATTTTTTGTATCTAGTTTCTGATGATTCCTCCCTTACACTTCAAGTGGCCTTGGGAATTTCTTCACTGATTTGAAGTAAGAACAGTTAGGGGATTGGTTAACTCAGGTAGGGATCGAGATGCCAGATGATGGTCTTTCTAGAATCACACCCATGGTGAACATACCTGAGAGAGTTTTTTACCTAGAAAATATATATTCCTTTTCACACCAACGTAGGGGTGGTGATGTAACACCCCGATATTTTGGGAATTATTATTTTTGAATTAATTTAAAATTTTGACATTTTATGTTTCAAAAAACATTGAGAATAGCTTGTTTGACACAAAAAACCTAACGCAGTAAGAAATATAACATCATGATACATTAAAATATATCAAATATTTTAAATAAATGTATTATAGTAATTATTATATAACACATTCCTTCATGATTTCTATTTTTTTGTAAATAAGATAACTTCTCTTGTGGAAGTGTGGACTACTACCTCCTCAAAGCGATGTCATTCATCCTCCCTTTACATTAAATGTATTTAGTACAGTTTTAGTGAAATTATATTATATATATGAAATAATAATAAAAATTTAATTATGTTAAATGTATATACATATAATTTAAATATTTTCTTTCTTTTAATATGACAAAAAATGGAAAAAACATTAATGCGTATGTATGACCTACCGTCTCCATGAACAGTGTATTCCATTATATAATTATTTATTTTATAGATTAATATTAAAATATATATAATGAATATATATCATATTTATATCATGTTTTAAATTCTTTGAACATTTAAATCCTGATGTACAAAATATTATCAAGAATAAAAATTCAAATCATATACGAAAAAAACCCAAATATTACCCAAAACATAACATTTACATGGAATTGTTAATAAATAGGTAATATAAAGTCATAATAAAATAATATATGGTATTATATATAAGTATATAGTTATGTTTTATGTTGAGCCCTCTGGGAGAATTAGTTGAACTTATATTTTGATAATCCCAACTATGCTCGATTATATTATGATAATCCCAACTATGCTCAATTTTTTTTTTGATAATCTTAATTATGTTCAAGTTCCTATGTTTATTAATGATTAATTACTTATTTCATTATTTATGTACACCATGAACATATTAATATATAAAAATATTTATATTATCTTCAGAGAATTCGGTTACTAAATGTATATATATTCGAACTTGACCCATTCTTCCAATAGAATGCTTAAACAGACAAGTGGTCACTGTTACAGAACAAGGCTACCGATACAGGAAGGTCACTGTTATATCAAGCCTACCGATACGTGAAGGTCACCATGATATAAAGCCTACCTATACGTGAAGGTCACCATTACATCAAGCCTACCGATATGTGAAGGTCACCGTTACGAAAAGGCTACTGATACGAAAAGGCTACCGATATGTGAAGGTCACCATTATGCAAAGGCTACCGATATGTGAAAGTCACCGATACAGACAAGTCGCCGGTACAACAAGTCTACCGTTATGCAAGCCTTCCGATTCATCAAGTCTACCGATACAGACAAGCCTACCATTACAGACAAGTTACCAAAGGAAGTCTACCATTACACGAATGGTCACCGATACATTAAGTCTATCGACAGACATGAAGTCTACTGATAGAAAGGCTACCGTTACACAAGAGTCTACCGATACAAAGCCTACCGTTACTCAAGGCTACCAATATCCAAAGCTACCGTTCTAGAGAATTCGGCGCTGCCTTAATTTTTTTATCTTTATTTAATCTAACCAACGGTTATATTAGGTATATTTTAATGCTCTGTCCTTTATTTAATGAAGGTTGTTGGATGTCTGGGAACCGTACCTCGTACCTGCAAAAAGAAATCATTTTGTTTGCCGAAGCTCGTGCTATAAAAGTCCCTGTTGCTTCACAAGAGACAATATATCTACAAAGTTCTATACACACATGCAGAATACACGAGGAACATACATAAGATAGAAGAAAACACGAATAAGAACATACAAGAAGAGATCAGAGATATATACATGCACGATCAAGAAGACAAAGAAGCTCAAACACATTCACAAGGATTTTGAAGAGCTTCATAAACAACATTTCACTATCTCTGAACCTGGATATCAAGCAGACGACACTCTGTGTTCTAGAAAAAAACCAGAAGAGGACTTAGAACCATTTCTGAACAAATCTGAAGGAGTCCAGAGCTACACTGCAATCACTAGATCCATTCTAAACTCTATATCTTGCTCTGTGATTTATTATTTACATTACGATCAGTGTGTATCATCTAGTTTAATTTTTACACACATTGTCTCTTGGACCATATCTGGAGGATCTATAAATCCATATTCAAACTCCTTAAATTTTCTATTTTCCCACTGTGGATAGTGGTAGAGGTCGTGTGTGACCTGGACAGCTGTATTTGCTATTGTTTTGTTTTCCCATGTAGAACTCTGGCAGATGTCTTTGACCTGGACAGTTGTAAACTGTTGTGAACCCCGATCCAGGGTGTGGATCCAATTTATATAAATTGTTGAGAGGAATATGTCTCGACTTGAGACTGAACGTTATTGTTATATCTTCTGTTCTTTATTTAGTTTTATCTAAAATTTTTTTATTCCGCTGCCAAGTTCTTTAAAACTTAAACAGTTTTTCAAAGTTACTCTGATAATTGAATTAACAAGTGTTTGCATTATTTGTAAATCATTAGATTAGTTTAAAAATCTAATTTGATCTTATGATTATATTAACTGGCAATTCATCAATCTCTTGATAACCTAGCTGAAAGTTTTCTTTAGTTCAAATTCACTACAATTCAATTTGTATTTTTAAATTGGGGGAATTTGGTAAAGGATTTTAAAACAGAAATTTTAATTAGAACTCAATTCACCCCCCTCTGGAGTATCCACTCCGACCAACATTTTAGATTTATAATAAGATTATATTTATTATACATTATGTTTGAACATGTACGAACAAATTCAAGACTTTAGGTAAGGGTTTTCTTGTCTCACTTTATTTTTTATGAGATTTATGCCTTATTCACCATTCATTATTTTGTCTAGTGTATACTGAATTTTAATTTATTATATTATTCAAATAATTAAATTTATTTTTATTTACAGAAACATTATATGATCATTAATTCATGTAATTTATGGGTCAAAATTACCAAATCAGTAATGTAATTTTGCCTTATTTATCCTTCTTTGAGACAAATGGCATTTTATGCACCTATATTTTTATATGGTTGGTATATAAATTCCATTTACATGTTATGTTATAAATATACTTATTTTCATGGTATTTAATTACTTCTTTAATTTTATTACATCATAGGTATTATGATTCAAATTTACCAAAGTGGTAACAGTTTATTGCTATAATCTCATCATTTATCAGTATTGTTAATGATTATGGTTCTATTGATAAAATATTATGAAACATCTCTAAAAAAACTCATGAATTTACTTATCATATGTTTATCCATGACATAAACATGTATTAATACCATTTTATACTATTCTATAATTAAGATAATTAAGAAATATGTTCTTACAAAAATCAGACAATATTTCTTTTTATTGTCAGAAATCTGTGTTCTCTCAAAACCATGTTTTCAAAAAATGTTTTCAAAAATTTTATAACATTATCCTCTCATCTATAAAATATATTTTTACCCATATATTACCTTTTTTTAAAATTGGGGTTTAAGAAGGAGTCTTCTTGTCATTTTTGAATTGAGGCACTTTTTCAAACCACTTATGGGTTAAAAGGAATGTTTGTATTATACAAATTTATCTATAGTCACAATTATAATTATTTGAAGACTTATTTGAATGTTTACAAGATAAAAGTTTTTGATAATTTTTTTTCATAATAATTTATACATTCATTTTTTTAATGTGTTATACAAATAAAAAGGATTTCAAAAATATTTCTTGTTCAATAATAGTTTTAAATGATTTTTAAATAATTCTTTAAAGGGTTTCAAAACTATTTTAAACGAATTTTTTTTCAAAACTTTTTTATGCTAAAAAAGTGGTTTATAATATTTTCAATAATTTTTTATAATTTTTCAAGGAAATATTTTTGTAGGATTTTATTATTCTTTTTAAATATATTTTCAAATTAAAATTTATTCAAAATGATTTATATTTTTAAGAGAGTATTTTTCAATAAATAAAATATATTATTCCCAGGAAATATTTTAAATGAATTTTTAAATATTTATTTACAAAAAATAGATTTAAAAAGATTTTATAAAAAGGATTTTCAATGAAAATATATTTTCTTTAAATAATGTTTCATGTTATCTTTCAGAATCCTTCTCTATCTAAGATGACTTACTTTGTTATAGTATATAGTTTACTGGGGATATGATCCAAGAATACCATTCATATTCTTTCTTGAATGGTTTATTTTTCTAGGAATGATGTTTATGAATCCTGTTTCTACTGAACATGTTATATTCTCTTGAAACCCGCTTCTTTTAACAGGTTACACATTAATGAAATGATTATGATACATATCTATTTTCCATAGGTAATTATATGTTGAAAGGTTTATTATACCCATTTCATTTTTTTGATATGATGTTTATGAAACCCATCTATTTTTATGGGTCATGATATTATGCATGTTTTATTATCCTATGTACCTTGTATGGATAATCTTATTATATGTCGTGCGGGACCTATATATCCATCCAATGCATTGTTTAACGATTTGTATCTCTTGATATAATGATGGGATTCAAGTTGATGGGCATGATCCACTATGGAAGATAGGGAAAACTGATCCCATATGGGAGTATAGGGAAACCCAATCCACTATTGTAAGATGGGGAACCTGATCTAGTATGGAAAGATGGGTATATCTGATACACTTTAAAGAGATTAGGAAATATGATCAACTATGGGATGATAGGGAAACCCGATCCCTTATTAGTAAAGGGTTGTGACACTGGAAAGTGGTGTGTGTCGCCCTATAGGTGTAGTCTCCATGAATTTCCCTCTTATATTTTGCACATGTGCCTTGTCTTGTAGGTAATGATGTAACATGTTTATATGTATGCCAAAAATTCTATGTCTTGTGGCTTCAATATTATTACATTTTTTATGTTATTAATTATATTATAATTTAATGGCATATGAAATTACCTTCTTTATTCAATGTATAATTATTATGACCTATTTATGAAGGGTATGATATTAAAATGTTATGATCATGTCCTTATACCCTTATTTTCATGTTTTTTTTACATATTTTCTTTTATTTACCCTTACGAGGAATTCGACCTCACCCCTTTCAAATGATTCTTTTCCCAAGGTTTTGAAGAATGGTTTTATATAAGAGTACTCAAGGGGAATATATTCAATGAATATGCTAAAGATATTTCACTAAATTATATAAATGCGTTCCAAGCTTCCAAAGACACTAAACTATTATAGTCCTTGGGGAAGTATTTTTTAATGTGTTGAATAGTCATCTTAAATGATGTAATAATCATGTATGTTATGTTTGGGTCACTATAGTTGGTATCAAAAGAATGGTTTAGTTAACCTTGGGAAACTAGGATAAGAAGGATTCAGGGAGATCCCTTGGAATATTTCTAAGGATATACCTAGGTATGTTTCTAAGAATAAGTCTTTGGATGAGTTAAATTATTGGAAAATGTCAGGGAATTTTTGTAAAGGATAGAGTGAGTGGTTTCCAAGAATCACATCCATTTTTGGATACTACAGTTGGATCTAGCTCTTGTACAGATATAATTATGGGTAAAAACTCCCAAAAGATGTGTTGGGATTGACTCAAGTGTAACCTAGTACATGACAATGATATTTTTTACACACATAGTTTGACACTCTCGGGGGGTACATTTTAGGAATTAAAAAATTGTTTACAAACTATCTTGAAAAATTTAAATAGGGGATGACTAAAAATAACCTTGGATAAATCTATGATTTATTAATTAATGAATTAGGTTTCCTGATTTTGATCACTAAATTTAAGAATGTTTTGATCATACCTAATCATTTTTCAAGGAACATGATTAATAATGTATACCTTAACCGAATCTCAGAATCAACAAAGAAGATAAGTAAGGAGTTCACTGAGTGTTTGGATAATTGAGACCATGGATGAAAGAGTATTAAGTTTCATTTGTGACAAGAATGTGGAATGAATTGTGTAAGTCAATGTCTTAGAGGAATAACAATATTTTTTGACTATGGAAAAGTAGGATACAAATCAAGTAACTAAAAAGTAAAAATAAAGGGTTTAGTTAACGTAGTGGATTAGAATATTGGCCTCCCTGAGACATCATCAAAGGTTAAATGATTTATGTGTGGAATGAATGGTCATTATTAAAATCAATTTCCCAGTGGAATGTTCATGAAGATAATAAGAATGTTCGTACACGTAAGGGTAATATTGACGTTGATGATGAGACTATATTTGAAATGTGAAAGGAAAGAGGTATTAGGTAATAGGATTGGGAATCCTTTTTATGGACTAAGGATGAAGTGAAGTAATTTACTTTTTTGTGTATTTGGATTAAATAAATATGTTTATGAATGGTTAAATATATAAGGATTGTTTAGTTTCTATTTTTTTCAAATGTTTTACATGAATACATTGAATGGTTTAGATAGAATAGAAAAGTTATTTAATTTAAATGTGATGTTAATGGGAAAAACATGATTAAGGGAAGGATATCCATAACATGTTTCTAATGTTGATATAATAATGTTGGGATAAATATGTGTTGGATATGAATAATTAAATTGGAAAGTACTTATTACCTCAGAACTAATAATAGATTTTTTGAAAATTGGTTTATGATATCATCGATAAAGGTCAAAACATTTATTTATTTATTTAATATATACAATAAACATTGGGATAAGAAAAAAAACATATTTTCAAAAATTATTTATTATAATTCATGTTATTACCATGTTTCAAGAGAATACATGATGAAATAATATTCATGATTTGTATTTGAAAAAAAGTGATACATTATGATATATGAGGGATCAATGTAAATATGATTTAGTTAAATTCTTTCCAATGTTTTGGATTTTTCAAGCTTTAGAATGGTAACAAGGTTAGACATTTATAGAATGGTTTATGATAAACTTCAGATGAGTTTTTAGAGATTAAATTATTATCTCACCATATAAAAACTAATTCATATTTGATAGCTTGTGATGAACTTGTTTTTTTGATATTAACTAAAGATAGATAGAATGACGTATAATTATAAATATGTATCTCATGATATATTAATGCTACATGAATAAAAAATTCACATTAATTTCATGGAATTAGAAATAAAGTGAAAATTTATCAAGACACAAAAAGGGTAATGATGTCCTAAAATAATGTAGGTATATATTTTCATGAAAATTATTTGGCTTTAGGAAAAAGGATCTTGAAACCAAAAATTTAATCCTAGTACAATCATTTTTGATGAATCAAATGGCCCCATAAAACATCATATGATTATGGATTCATGATCATTAAATTTCTCATACCCATGTTCAATATCACTATTCATGAGAAAATGATTGTATGATTTCTCTTACATGTCCATATTTTCACTTACCACCTATGATCTCTTATGTCGAAACCAAGTTATGTGTTACTTTTGGTAATCATTATATTTCCAACTTTAGGTTTTTGAAGGATGTTTTTGTATTTATGTTTACAATGTGGGTTTCTAATAAATGAACTCTAAAGTATTAGATATTCTATATACTAGATAAATTTCATGGGATAAATTCATTTTATGGGTGGTAGAATATAACACAGATTGATTTTGAGATTTTTTTTTCAAATTAATTTAATATTTTGTCATTTTACATTTCACGCAACCTTGAGAATAAATTATTTAACATCCAAAAAAACTAATATAGAAATGAATATAACATCTTTCTAATTTATGATATATTAAATGTTTTAAATAAATATATTCTTTTTATTCACACAATACCGAGTCAGCTTGCGTCACATGAAACAACAACTTTCATCGATGACTTGCATTACATGGAAGACCATGTTTTACCGAACAAAAATATATCAATAAAAGGCTCTTATTAAGTATAATAAGATATAACATAAATATTAAATTAGTAGTTAGGTATATTATTAACTAACTTTTTACACTATATGGTCCATAAAAATAAAATATTAATTCATTGGTTTCCAACTAATTAGAAATGAAAATATAAAAAGATTGAAAATAAGGGAAATATTTTTATACTCCCAAAGGCATGTTGTCTCAATAAATTAAAGTAATTAAAATTACTAAATGAAATTAATGAAATATATATGCTATAAATTCAAAAAAATATTTTTTATACTCATCAAATGGAATTGATCTCTATAAGATTACAATAAATCCAATATTTTTGAATAAAAATACGTATTTTCTAAAAAGTAATTTTACCACCTTTTAATGAGGAACTCATTTTTAATATTAATTTTTATACTTTAATTTTATTATTAAAAAAAACTTCATTTTTTTAATTTGAATAAAAAAAATATATTAGGGTTATTTTTTGTTATTTTTCAGTGAAGTTTTATTTTTTATGAATTGTGAATAATACTAAATAATTAGTTCAGAAATTATTTTCATTATAATTTATTTATAATTTTATATTATATTTTTATTGGTTTTAAAGTTAAATTATATCAATTACAAAACAATTAATCAAATTTAGGTCATTGTAATCAATTTCACATTGAAATTGGATAAAAAACTTTCCAAACATTTGACCATTTTTACTTTAACAACTTGCTTTGTCGTCCCGTCTAAGGGATTAAATTTAAATTAATTTCTGAAACTTCTATGATTGATATTATAAAAAATATATTATATATTAATAATAATAGAAAATAATAAATTTTAATATTTTTAACTTAGTTTTTGAAACAAATTGTTAGTGAAATTGATTAAAACTAATAATAGTGATTAAGGTAAAACCCATCTTAATTAAAGACTAAAATTGGAAAAAATGACTTAGAAATGTCCCTACAACTATATATAAATTATTGGATTTAAATATTCTGAAACTTAAACCTATAAGTATCTATAAGGATCCATTTGAACCCTTTTGGGACATGTAAAATGTGGGGAGCACTAAAATATTTTCAATGATACCCAATGTGTAATTTTCCCCACCAATAAAAGGCCTCCTCTAATCACCCTCCCCTTTCAGATCTCACACAATTTTATATATTACAAACCCTACCTAAATATCCTCCAAACATATATAACTTCATTATAGAAACCTCAATTTTGGTATAAATCCATCCAAGAAATTCATTTGGTGCAAACCATATGGAGTTACCAAAAGAAGAAGTAACGTCCTTCCTCGAGTTTTATTGTCTTATTTACAATCCACACCCATAAAATCTTTATATTACATGATTATATAATAAAAAACTTATCTTAAAAATACTGATATTTTATTATTCTAATGCTTTTACCTACAATTACCCACATTTCCATCTTGTGGATAACAAACATACCATTCCTGTGTACGAAAAATACCACCTCACGAAACAATGTTGTATGTTTTTCTTTTACTACCTATCGTTATTGGGAATTATGGTGTAAAGTCTATTTTTATGTGACATATATATTAAATTATTATTTATTTATTATTTTTTAGTTATTATATAACATATTCCTTCATGCATTCAATTTTCTGTAAATGAGATAACTTCGTTTCTAGAAGTGTGGACTACCGCCTCATCAAATCTATGTGATTCATTCAAACATTACATGTAATTTATTAAGGTTGGGTTTAGTGAAATTATATGATATACATGAAATAATAATTCCACTTTAATGATGATATATATATAAATACTTTTTATTTACTTACTTTCTTTCAATACGATAATAAAACAGAAACAACGTTCATGCGTACGCATGACCTACCATCTCTAAGAATGGTGTATTCCATTTCATGATTCTATATTTTATAAATTATTATAAATATTTATATATTGAATATAAATTTTATCTATATCATGTTTTAATTTCATGAAAATGTCAAAACTTATATAAAATGACACATATATTACCCAAAACATAACATTTACATGGAATTGTTAAGAAATCGGTAATATAAAGTCATAAAAAAATCATATATGGTGTTATATATAAGTATGTGGTTCCATGTTAGATTTATAATAAATTTATATTTATTATACATGAGGTTTGAAAATATATGAATAAAACTAAGACTTACATTTAGGGTTTTCTCATCTCACATTTATTTCTATGAGTCTTATGCCATATTCACCACTAATTATTTTGTGTGGTGTATAATACCCAAAAATTTATTCTATGAATAATATAATTAAATTTATGAGTATTTAGGTATGGAATATATGATATTTATTTCATGGGTTTTATGGCTCAAAATTTACCAAATCGGCAATGGAAGTTTGTCTTGATTTTCATTCTTTGAGATATATGCCATGTTATGAAATTTTTTTATATGGTGTGTATATACTAACCATTGAAATGTTATTTTAGGAATATAATTATCTTAATTATAATGTAATATTAATATAATTTCTTTATTTATTGGGGATTATCATTCAATGTTAAAAACGTTGTAACCGTTTATTGGTACAGTCTCATCATTTATCTGGATTGTTTTTTATTATGGTTCAATTGATGAAATATTATGATCCATATCTCAACAAAACTCATTAATTTTCTTATCTTCAAGTTATCCATGACATCTACATGTATTAGTACTATTTTACACTCTTTGATACATAAGATAATTAATACAATTTTTCTTACAAAAACTTAACATTATTTCTCCCTTTGGTCAAATATCTATGTTCTCTCAAAACAAGGATTTATAAAAATGTTTAAAAAATTTTATACCAATATCCTATGATATATAAAATAATTTTTACCCCTATTTTTCCTTTTTAACATTTTTCTATAAAATAAATCTTATTTACTTTTTTTGATCGAGGCACTTTTTTAAAATTCTTGCGCTGCAAAAGGAATGATTGCAATATATGGATTTATCCACCATCATAATAATAATTCATTAAATATTACTTTTAATGTTTATAAGAAAAATTTTCTATTATTAATTTTTTTTACTAATAATTTATTTATTGATTTTTTTAAAGTGTACATCAAATAAAAATTGTTCCAAAAATGTTTTATATTCAAGAATATTTTTAAAAGATATTGAAATCTTCATTTAAATTTTTTCAAAGAAATTTGAAAAAATAGTTTTAAAAAAGGTTTTATTTTTAAAAAGTGTTTTAAAATTGGTTCATGATTATTTTATAAGTTTTCATGTAAAATGATTTTCATGATTCATTCAAGATATTATTATTTCATTTAAAAGATATTATTAATGAAAAATATTTTCCAAATGATTTATTTTTCAAAGGGAATTTTTTTTGAAGTGGAAAATTTATTTTCCTCAAGAAATGTTTTAAATTAAATAGTAAATTAATATTTATTATAAAATAATTTTAAAATAATTTTATAAAAAATATTTTCAAGGAAAGGCTATTTTACTTAAATAACGTTTCATGCGATATTTCAAAATCATTCTCCATATAAGATAGAATACATTGTTATATTATATGATTCTCTGGGGATATGATCCAAGAATACCATTAATATTATTTCTTTAATGGTTTATTTTTAATGGAATGATATTTATGAAATATCATTATCTTACAAGAGTAATATTCTCATGAAACCAAATTATTTTCATAGGTTATGCCTTGAGGAAATTATTATGGTACCTATATCTTTTCCATCGGTAATGATATTATGAAATGTTTATAATACCCATTTCATTTCAAGGGTTATGATATTATGTTTATGTAACCCGTCTCTTTTTTTGGGTCATGATATGATGCTTGTTTCATTATATTATGGAAGATGTATTTATGATATTATTATGTGGCCGGTGGGACCTATATCTCCCTCAAATGAATTGGGTAAAGATTTATATCTCAGGAGATAATTATGGGATTCAAGTCAATGGGCCAAATACAATATGAAATATGGGGAAACGTGATCTATTATGGAAGATGGGGAAACCAGATCCACTATGGAAGATGGAGAAACCTAATCCACTATGGAAAAATAGGGAAACCTGATCCGCTTTGGAATGTGGGGAAAATCAATCCACTATGGGAAGACGATAAACCAAATCCAATATTGGAAGATGGGGAAACCCGATGTAATATGGGAAGATGGGGAAACCCAGTTCACTATGGGAATATGGGGAAACCCGATCCACAATGGGAAGATGCGGAAACCCGAACCCTTATAAGAAAAGGACTAAGACATGGGGTGATGGTGTGTACTGCCCAATAGGCATAGTCCCAATTAAGTTCCATGTTATGTTTTGGAAATGCTCCTTGAATTATAGGGAATGTTGTTACATGTTTATGTTTTTACTATAAACTCTATGTCTTATACCTTTTATATTATCACATGGTTTATATTCTTGATTATTTTATAATTTAATGTCCTATGAAATTCCTTTATTTATTCAGTGTCTCATGATTATGATATTTTTATGAAGGGCATGCTATTCAAATGTTACGCTCCTGTTTTCATACCCTTATGTTCATGTTATGCTCAAATATATTATTTATTTACCCTTAATGAGAATTTAATATCACCCCTTTAGAATGGTTACAAGGTTAGACATTTATAAAATGGTTTATGATAAACTTCAGATGATTTTTTAGAGAATTAATTATTATCTCACCATATAAGAACTAATTCATATTTGATAGCTTGTGATAAACATGTTTTTGTGATATTAACTAAAGATATATAGAATGAAGTATCATTATACATATGTATCTCATGATATATTAATGTTACATAAATGGAAAATGAACATTAATTTCTTGGAATCAGAAATCAAGTGAAAATTTATCAAGACACAAAAAGGGTGAGGATGTCCTAATATAATGTAAGTATATATTTTCATAAAAATTATTTGTCTTTAGGAAAAAGGATCTTGAAACCAAAAATTTCATCATAGTACAATCATTTATGATGAATAAAATGGCCCTTTAGAACATCATATGTTTATGGATTCGTGATCATTAAATTCTCATACCCATGTTCTATATCACTCCCCATGAGAAAATGATTGTATGATTTCTCTTACTTGTCCATATTTTCACTTACCACCTATGATCTCTTATGGGGAAACCAAGTTATGTGATACATTTGGTAATCATTATGTTTCCAACTTTAGGTTTTTGAAGGATTTTTTTGTATTTATGTTTACAATGTGGGTTTCTAATAAATGGACTCTCAAGTATTAGATATTTTATATACTAGATGAATTTCATGGGATAAATTCATTTTATGGGTGGTAGAATATAACACACATTGATTTTGAGATTTTTTTTTCAAATTAATTTAATATTTTGTCATTTTACATTTCACGCAACCTTGAGAATAACATATTTAACATTAAAAACCTAATATAGAAATGAATATAACATCTTGATAATTTATGATATATTAAATGTTTTAAATAAATCTGTTATTTTTATTCACACAACACTGAGTTAGTTTGCGTTACATGAAACAACAACTTTCATTGATGAATTGCATTACATGCAAGACCATGTTTTACCGAACAAAAATATATCAATAAAAGGCTCTTATTAAGTATAATAAGATATAAAATAAAAATTAAATTAGTAGTTAGGTATATCATTAACTAAATTATTACACTATATGGTCTATAAAAATAAAATACTAATTCGTTGGTTTCAAACTAATTAGAAATGGAAATATAAAAATATTGAAAATAAGGGAAATATTTTTATACTTATAAAGGCATGTTGTCTCAATAAATTAAATTAATTACAATTACTGAATGAAATTAATGAAATATATATTCTATAAATTCAATAAAATAATTTTTATACTCATCAAATGGAATTGATCTCTCTAAGATAACAATAAATCCAATATTTTTGAATAAAAATATGCATTTTTCTAAAAAGTAATTTTACCACCTTTTAATGAGGAACTCATTTTTCATATTAATTTTTATACATTAACTTCATTATTTGAAAAAATAAACCTCATTTTTTAATTTGAACAAAAAAATTATATTAGGGTTATTTTTGGTATTTTTCAGTGATGTTTTATTTTTTATGAATTGTGAATAATACTAAATAATTAGTTCAGAAATTATTTTCATTCTAATTTATTAATAATTTTAATTTATATTTTTTATTGGTTTTAAAGTTAAATTATATCAATTATAAAACAATTAATCCAATATAGTTCATTTTAATCAATTTCACATTGAAATTGGATAAAAAACCTTCCAAACATTTGAACATTTTTACTTTAACAACTTGCTTTGTTGTCCCGTCTAATGGATTAAATTTAAATTAATTTCTGACACTTCTATGATTGAAATTATGAAAAATATATTATATAGTCATAATAATATAAATTAATAAATTTTAATATTTTTAACTTAGTTTTTGAGACAAATTGTTAGTGAAATTGATTAAAACTAATAAAAGTGATTAAGCTAAAAACCATCTTAATTAATGACTAAAATTAGAAGACAGGGTTTAGAAATGTCCCTACACCTATATATAAATTATTGGATTTAAATTTATGAAAATTACACCTATAAGTATCCATAAGGATCCATTTGAACCCTTTTGGGACTTGTAAAATGTGGGAAGCACTAAAATATTTTCAGTGATACCCAATGTGTCATTTTCCCCACCTATAAAAGGCCTGCTCTAATCACCCTCCATTTTCACCTCTCACACCATTTTATATCTCACAAAACCTACCTAAATTTCCTCCCAACATATATACCTTCATTATAGAAGCCTCAATTTGGTATAAATCCATCCAAGAAATTCATTTGGTGCAAACCATATAGAGTAACCAAAAGAAGAGGTAACATCCTTCCTCAAGTTTTATTGTCTAATTTACAATCCACACCACTATAATATTTATATTACATGATTATATTATAAAACAATTATATTAAAAATACTTATATTTTATTATTCTAATGGTTTGACCTACACTTACCCACATTTCCATCTTATGGATACCAAACATACCATTCTTGTGTATGAAAAATACCACCTCACAAAACAATGTTGTCTATTTTTCTTTTACTACCTATAATTATTGTGAATTATGGTTTAAATTTTATTTTTATGTGATATATATATTAAATTATTATTTATTTATTATTTTTTAATTATTATATAACATATTCCTTCATGCTTTCAATTTTCTATAAATACGATAACTTCGTTTCTAGAAGTGTGGACTACCGCCTCATCCAAGCTATGTGATTCATTCACACATTATATGTAATGTATTAAGGATTGGTTAAGTGAAATTATATGATGTAAATGAAATAATAATTCTATTTTAATGATGTTATATATATACCTGTTATTTACTTACATAATTTCAATACGATAATAAAACAGAAACAACGTTCCTGCGTACGCACGACTTTCCATCTCTACGAATGGTGTATTCCATTTCATGATTCTATATTTTATAAATTATTATAAATATTTATATACTGAATATAAATTATATTTATATCATGTTTTAATTTCATTAAAATGTCAAAACATATAAAAAACAACACAGATATTACCCAAAACATAACGTTTACATGGAATTGGTAAGAAATCGGTAATATAAAGTCATAATAAAATCATATATGGTGTTAGATATAAGTATGTGGTTCCATGTTAGATTTATAATAAACTTATATTTATTATACATGAGCTTTGAAAATATATGAATAAAACTAAGACTTACATTTAGGGTTTTCTCATCTCACATTTATTTCTATGAGTCTTATGCCATATTCACCACTAATTATTTTGTGTGGTGTATATTACCCAAAAAATTATTCTATGAATAATATAATTAAATTTATTAGTATTTAGGTACTGATTTTATGATATTTATTTCATGGGTTTTATGGATAAAAATTTTCCAAATCGGTAATGAAATTTTGTGTTGATTTTCATTCTTTGAGATATATGCCATGTTATGCAATTTTTTTTATATGGTGTGTATATACTAACCATTTAAATGTTATTTTAGGAATATAATTATCTTAATTATAATGTAATATTCATGTAATATCATTATTTCTTGGGGATTATCATTCAATGTTAAAAACATTGTAACCATTTATTGGTACAATCTCATCATTTATCTGGATTATTTTTTATTATTGTTCAATTAATGAAATATTATGATCCAAATATAAAAAAAACATTAATTTTTTTATCCTATAGTTATCCATGATATCTACATGTATTATTACCATTTTACACTCTTTGTTACATAAGATAATTAATACAAATTTTCATACAAAAGATGAACATTATATCTTCTTTTGGTCAAATATCTATGTTCTCTCAAAACAAGGAATTCTAAAAATATTTAAAAAATGATATACCTATATCCTATGATCTATAAAATAATTTCTAACCCTGTTTTACCTTTTTAACATTTTTATAAAAAATCAATCTTATTTTCTTTTTTTGATCGAGGCACTTTTTTACAATTTATGCGGTGCAAAAGGAATGTTTGGAATATATGGGTTTATCCACCGTCACAATCATAATTCATAAAAGATTACTTTTAATGTTTATAAGACTAATTTTATTTTATGAAAAATGTTTTTACTAATAATTTATTCATTGATTGTTTTTAAAGTGGACATCAAATAAAAAGTATTCCAAAAATGTTTTATATTCAATAATAGTTTTAAAAGATATTGAAATCTTCATTTTAATTTTTTCAAAGAAATTTGAACAAATAGTTTTAAAAAAGGTTCTATATTTAAAAAGAGTTTTAAAATTGGTTCATGATTATTTTATAAATTTTCATGTAAAATGGTTTTCATGATTCTTTTAATATTTTATTATTTCTTTTATAAGATATTATTAATGAAAAATATTTTCCAAATGATTTATTTTTGAAATGGAATTTTTTTTTGAAGTGGAAAATTTATTTTCCTTAGGAAATGTTTTAAATGAAATTGTAAATCTATATTTATTATAAAATTGTTTTGAAATTATTTTTTAAAAATTATTTTCAAGGAAAGGATATTTTACTTAAATAACGTTTCATGCGATATTTCAAAATCATTCTCCATATAAGACAGAATACTTTGTTATATTATATTATTCTCCTAGGATATGATCCAAGAATACCATCAATATTATTTATTTAATGGTTTATTTTTTAATGGAATGATATTTATGAAATCCTTTATCTTACAAGAGTAATATTCTCATAAAACCAACTTATTATCATAGGTTATGCTTTGAGGAAATTATTATGGTACCTATATCTTTTCCATCGATAATAATATGATGAAAATTTTATAATACCCATTTCATTTCAAGGGTTATGATATTATGTTTATGAAAACCCTCTCTTTTTATGGGTCATGATATGATGATTTATTTATTATATTATGGAACATGTATTCATGATATTATTATGTGGAAGGTGGGACCTATATCTCCCTTAAATGAATTGTGTAAAGATTTATATCTCAAGATATAATGATGGGATTCAAGTCAATGGGCCAAATACAATATGAAATATGGGGAAACGTGATCTACTATGGAAGATGGGGAAAACTGATCCACTATAGAAGATGGAGAAACCTAATTCACTATGGAAAGATAGGGAATCTCGATCCACTTTGGAATGTGGGGAAAATAAATCCACTATGGGAAAATGGGAAACCAAATCCAATATTGGAAGATGGGAAAACCCGATGTAATATGGGAAGATGGGGAAACACGGTTCACTATGGGAATATAGGGAAACCCGATCTACTATGGGAAGATGGGGAAACCCGGTCCCTTATAAGGAAAGGACTAAGAAATGGGGTGATGGTGTGTCTTTCCCAATAGGCATAGTTTCAATGAAGTTCCTTGTTATGTTTTGGAAATTCTCCTTGAATTATAGTGAATGTTGTTACATGATTATGTTTCTACCATAAAATTTATGTCTTATACCCTTCATATTATCACACGGTTCATATTCTTGATTATTTTATAATTTAATGTCCTATGAAATTTTATTATTTATTTAGTGTCTCATGATTATGATATTTTTATTAAGGGCATGATATTCAAATGTTATGCTCATGTTTTCATACCATTATCTTAATGTTATACTCAAATATATAATTTATTTACCCTTAATGAGAATTTAAGATCACCCCTTTAGAATGGTTACAAGGTTAGAAATTTATAGAATGGTTTATGAAAAACTTCAGATGAGTTTTTAGTGATTAAATTATTATCTCACCATAAAAGAACTAATTCATATTTGATAGTTTTTGATAAACTTATTTTTGTGATATTAACTAAAGATAGATAGAATGACTTATCATTCTATATATGTATCTCATGATATATTAATGCTACATGAATGAAAAATGCACATTAATTTCTTGGAATTATAAATTAAGTGAAAATTTATCAAGACACAAAAAGGTTTAGGATTTCCAAAAATAATGTAAGTATATATTTTCATGAAAATTATTTGTCTTTAGGAAAAAGGATCTTGAAACCAAAAATTTAATCCTAGTACAATCATTTGTGATGAATCAAATGGCCCCTTAGAACATCATATGTTTATGGATTCGTGATCATTAAATTTCTCATACCCATGTTCTATATCACTCTCCATGAGAAAATGATTGTATTGTTTCTCTTACGTGCCCACAGTTTCACTTACCACCTTTGATCTCTTATGTGGAAACCAAGTTATGTGTTACTTTTGGTAATCATTATGTTTCCAACTATAGGTTTTTGAACAATGTTATTGTATTTATGTTTACAATGTGGGTTTATAATAAATGAACTCTCAGGTATTAGATATTTTATATACTAGATGAATTTCATGGGATAAATTCCTTTTATGGTTGGTAGAATATAACACACATTGAATTTGATAATTTTTTTCAAATTAATTTAATATTTTGTCATTTTACATTTCACTCAACCTTGAGAATAACTTATTTAACATCCAAAAACTAATATATAAATGAAAATAACATCTTGATAATTTATGATATATTGAATGTCTTAAATAAATCTATTATTTTAATTCACACAACACTGAGTTAGCTTGCGTCACAAGAAACAACAACTTTCATCGATGACTAGCATTACATGCAAGACCATGTTTTACCGAACAAAAATATATTAATAAAAGGATCTTATTAAGTATAATAAGATATAACATAAATATTAAATTAGTAGTTAGGTATATTATTACCTAACTTATTACACTATATGGTACATAAAAGTAAAATATTAATTCATTGGTTTCCATCTAATTAGAAATGAAAATATAAAAAGATTGAAAATAAGGGGAAAATTTTTATACTCCCAAAGGCATGTTGTCTCAATAAATTAAATTAATTACAATTAGTGAATGAAATTTATGAAATATATATGCTATAAATTCAAAAAAAAAAATTTATACTCATAAAATAGAATTGATCTCTATAAAATTACGATAAATCCAATATTTTTGAATAAAAATATGTATTTTTCGAAAAAGTAATTTTATCACCTTTTAATGAGGAAGTAATTTTTAATATTAATTTTTATACTTTAATATTATAATTTGAAAAAGTAAACTTCATTTTTTTAATTTGAACAAAAAAATATGACTAGGGTTATTTTTTGGTTTTTTTCAGTGAAGTTTTATTTTTTAGGAATTGTGAATTATACTAAATAATTAGTTCAGAAATTATTTTCATTATAATTTATTAAAAATTTTAAATTATATTTTTGATTGGTTTTAAAGTTAAATTATATAAATTATAAAACAATTAATCCTATTTAGGTCATTTTAATAAATTTCACATTGAAATTGGATAAAAAACATTCCAAACATTTGAACATTTTTACTTTAACAACTTGCTTTGTCGTCCCGTCTACGGGATTAAATTTAAATTAATTTCTGACACTTATATGATTGAAATTATGAAAAATATATTATATATTAATAATAATAGAAATTAATAAATTTTAATATTTTTAACTTAGTTTTTGACACAATTTTTTAGTGAAATTGATTAAAACTAATAATAGTGATTAAGTTAAAAACCATCTTAACTAATGACTAAAATTAGAAAACAAGGTTTAGAAATGTCCCTAAACCTATATATAAATTATTGGATTTAAATATTCTGAAAATTACACCTATATGTATCCATAAGGATCCATTACATCCCTTTTGGGACTTGTAAAATGTGGGGATCACTGAAGTATTTTCAATGATACCCAATGTGTCATTTTCCCCACCTATAAAAGGCCTCCTCTAATCACCCTCCCTTTTCACCTCTCACAACATTTTATATCTTACAAACCCAACCTAAATATCCTCCCAACATATATACCTTCATTATAGAAGCCTCAATTTGGGTATAAATCTATCCAAGAAATTCATTTTGTGCAAACCATACAGAGTTACCAAAAAAATAGGTAACATCCTTCCACAAGTTTTATTGTCTTATTTACAATCTACACCCCTAAAATCTTTATATTACATGATTATATAATAAAAAATTATCTTAAAAATAATTATATTTTATTATTCTAATGGTTTGACCTACATTTACCCACATTTCCATCTTGTGGATAACAAAAATACCATTATTGTGTACGACAAATACCGTGTCACGAAACAATGTTGTCTGTTTTTATTTTACTACCTATCATTGTTGGTAATTATGGTGGAAAGTATATTTTTATGTGATATATATATTAAATTATTATTTATTTATTATTTTTAAATTATTATATAACATATTCTTTCATGCTTTCAATTTTCTATAAATATGATAACTTCGTTTCTAGAAGTGTGGACTACCGCCCCATCAAAGCTATGTGATTCATTCACACATTACATGTAATTTATTATGGTTGTGTTTTGTGAAATTATATGATATACATGAATTAATAATTCTACTTTAATGATGTTATATATATACATACTTGTTATTTACTTACTTTCTTTCAATACAATAATAAAACAGAAACAACATTCATGCATACGCATAACCTACCATCTCTACGAATGGTGTATTCCATTTCATGATTCTATATTTTATAAATTATTATAAATATTTATATAATGAATATAAATTATATTTATATCATGTTTTAATTTCTTTAGAATGTCAAAACATATAAAAACAACACTGATATTACCCAAAACATAACGTTTACATAGAATTGTTAAGAAATCAGTAATATAAAGTCATAATAAAATCATATATGGTGTTAGATATAAGTATTTGGTTCCATGTTAGATTTATAATAAAATTATATTTATTATACATGAGGGTTGAAAATATATGAATAAAACTAAGACTTAGGTTTAGGGTTTTATCATCTCACATTTATTTCTATGAGTCTTATGCCATATTCACCACTAATTATTTTGTGTGGTGTATACTACCCAATATTTATTCTATGATTAATATAATTAAATTTATGAGTATTTAGGTACTGATTTTATGATATTTTTTTCATGGGTTTTATGGCTCAAAATTTACCAAATCGGTAATGAAATTTTTTCTTGATTTTCATTCTTTAAGATATATACCATGTTTTACAATTTTTAAATATGGTGTGTATATACAAACCCTTGAAATGTTATTTTAGGAATATAATTATCTTAATTATAATTTAATATTCAGGTAATTTCATTATTTCTTGGGGATTATCATTCAATGTTAAAAACGTTGTAACCATTTATTGGTATAATCTCATCATTTATCTGGATTGTTTTTTATTATGGTTCAATTGATGAAATATTATGATCCATATCTCAAAAAAACTCATGAATTTTCTTATCCTCTAGTTATCCATGATATCTACATGTATTAGTACAATTTTACACTCTTTGTTACATAAGATAATTAATACAAGTTTTCTTATAAAAGCTGAACATTATTTCTCCTTTTGGTCAAATATCTATGTTCTCTCAAAACAAGGATTTCTAAAAATGTTTAAAAAATGTTATACCAATATCCTATGATCTATAAAATAATTTTTACCCCTATTTTACCTTTTTAACATTTTTCTAAAAAATAAATCTTATTTAATTTTTTTGATCGAGGCACTTTTTTAAAAATTTTGCGGTGTAAAAGGAATGTTTGGAATATATGGATTTATCCACCGTCACAATCATAATTCATAAAATATTACTTTTAATGTTTATAAGACTAATTTTCATTTATGAAAAATGTTTTTACTAAAAATATATTCATTGATTGTTTTTAAATTGGATATCAAATAAAAATTTACCCAAAAATGTTTTATATTCAAGAATAGTTTTAAAAGATATTGAAATCTTCATTTTAATTTTTTCAAAGAAATTTGAACAAGGAGTTTTAAAAAAGGTTTTATATTTAAAAAGTGTTTTAAAATTGGTTTATGGGTATTTTATTTGTTTTCATGTAAAATGGTTTTCATGATGCTTCCAATATTTTATTATTTGTTTTAAAAGATATTATTAATAAAAAATATTTTCCAAATGATTTATTTTTGAAAGGGAAATTTTTTCAAAGTTGAAAATTTATTTTCCTCCAGAAATGTTTTAAATGAAATTGTAAATTAGTATTTATTATAAAATTATTTTGAAATCATTTTATAAAAATGATTTTAAAGGAAAGGATATTTTACTTAAATAACGTTTCATGCGATCTTTCAAAATCATTCTCCATATAAGATGGAATAATTTGTTATATTATATGATTCTCTTAGGATATGATCCAAGAATACCATTAATATTATATCTTTAATGGTTTATTTTTTAATGGAATGATATTTATGAAATCCCTTTATCTTAAAAGAGTAATATTATCATGAAACCAACTTATTTTCTTAGGTTATGCTTTGAGGAAATTATTATGGTACCTATATATTTTCCATCGGTAATGATATGATGAAATTTTTATAATACCCATTTCTTTTAAAGGGTTATGATATTATGTTTATGAAACTCATCTCTTTTTATGGGTCATGATATGATTCTTGTTTTATTATATTATGGAACATGTATTCATGATATTATTATGTGTAAGGTTGGACCTATATCTCCCTCAAATGAATTGGGTAAAGATTTATATCTCAGGAGAAAATGATGGGATTCAAGTCAATGGGCCAAATACAATATGAAATATGGGGAAACATGATCTACTATAGAAGATGGAGAAACCCGATCCACTATGGAAGATGGATAAACCTAATACACTATGGAATGATAGGGAAACCCAATACACTTTGGAATGTGGGGAAAATCGATCCACTATGTGAATATGGGAAACCAAATCCAATATTGGAAGAACGGGAAACCCGATCTAATATGGGAATATGGGGAAACCTGGTTCACTATGGGAATATAGGGAAACCCGATCCACTATGGGAAGATGGGGAAACCCGATCCCTTATAAGGAAAGGACTATGACATGGGGTGATGGTGTGTCCTACCCAATAGGAATAGTCCCAATGAAGTTCCTTGTTATGTTTTGTAAATTATCCTTGAATTATAGGGAATGTTGTTACATGTTTATGTTTCTACAATAAACTCTATGTATTATACCTTTTATATTATCACATGGTTTATATTCTTGATTATTTTATAATTTAATGTCCTATGAAATTCTTTTATTTATTCAGTGTCTAATGATTATGATATTTTTATAAAGGCCATGCTATTTAAATGTTAGGCTCATGTTTTTATACCCTTATGTTCATGTTACACTCAAATATATAATTTATTTACCCTTAATGAGAATTTAAGATCACCCCTTTATAATGATTTCTTTCCCCAGGTTATGATGAAATATTTTTTATATGATTATAAAAGGGAAATATCATTAATGAAGATGTTGAAGATATTTAACCAACTAGAAGAATTCTTTCCATGTTTCCAAAGACACTAAACTATTGTGGTCCTTTGGCATGTGTTTTTGTGCTGTGCCGAATATTCATAAAAAATGAGGTAATATCCATTTATGTTATGCCTTGGTCACTATTGGTGATCTTACCACTGGTTGGGTATGTGTTATGTTTGTAAATGATCCTAAAAGGACAATACCCAGGGAACAATCTACCTAGGAGGAATTAGACCTCAATACTAATACACTAGTGATGTGGAATCATGGAGATCATCCCCTGATTAGTCAACCCTCTAGTAGATTGGAGATGTCATACCTGATGGTGATGACTTGAATGGGATTCTGTTTGGTGAGGTATGATAATTTATTTAACAACCCTGTCTCTTTTGGACCTTCCTCACTTGTTTTTCAAAGGTTCTAAAATGGGGTTTTCTATAATGAAGGTTTTAGCCAAGGAGGTCTAAGGGGTCCTAGTCAAAGGGGATGAGGGTGCCTCAATGGATACAGATGGGAACACATTAGAGTCCTTTCTTGAGGCCAATGAAAAGGGAATGTCAAATGATGAGGTTAAAGTGTGGTTCTAGAGCCCTTTAACCTCTCAGTCATCTACATGGGATCACACCTATGAATTTTGACAATAGGGCCTACCGCTAGCAAGATATACTATCTGAGGATACTTATCATTAATATCACCATTCCTGAAGTTAAAACTAAAATTTAATAAGATTCATCCTCTCTATATTTTCATATATAATTTTGATTGTATAACTTCAATAGGTTTTTTATAATTCTCCCCACTAGCTAGAACTAAGGAGTTCAATGTTGGTTGTTGAGGTGATAACCTGTGTCAAGGGATATCTGATAGTATAATTCACATCCAAAACATCAATACCATACATTGAATATTTCATTTGGTATTTATTTTTACCTTAGATGAGTCACATTTTCCTAATTCGTAATCACCTTTCAAACTAATTTGTAATTTTTTTGTTTAAACTAGTGATTGGGGGTGTATATTCCCCAAAAATAGTTTTTTTATGAAATTAAAAGTATCCCCAATGGTTGAACAAAATCTTGGGTATTAGATTGTCTAGGATGATCTAACCCTTATTCTGGGAGAGAAACAAATTACCTATATAGGAGATATATACAAAGGGGAGAGGTTTAGGATATAGAAAATGGTGTTTTCAATGGAGGTTCAAATGAATATGGCCCCAATATCATCTTAAAGAATAATAAAACCAAGAGGATCCATGAGGAAGACCCTACTACTATTATTCTTAAGAACTTCCTAGAGTTCGAACCTATGCCACGTGAGGAATTTGATAATTTTGGGTATGAATTTGTTCAGGATAACTGTATATTCTAGCATAGTGCATGGTGGTGAATGAAAAAATTATTGACCACACTTTAGATCCACAACTTGTTAGTATAATTTGGTCCCTCTGCCCATGGATGTAAAACATGGGCACCTGATGGATAGATGCTCATGCTCTCCATGTGATGGATCACAATTTTCTTGCTTATAAGTGAATATAGCAAGTCAAGAGTTTGAAATAGCCTGACATCTAGAGAAATATGATGGTACCAAGAATCTCTTGGAGGACGATCAGGAAATTATATAACTTTAAGAGAAACTAAATGAGGACATGACCATCATAAATGACCAAGTGAATATAATCAACCATTTTAGGGTGTAGATAGCAATGAAAGAAAATCAAGAAGAATATGTGGAATCTTAAATAGCTGAGTACCATGATGATTAGGGTCGGATGTTATTAATGATCTAAGAGCTTCATCCCAAGGCTAAAGAGGAATAGAAAAATATTATTTAGTTTTGAATATGTTTTGGAGGCCACATGCTTGAGGATGACTGGGTAGGGAGAACTCAATTGCTGATGTGGAGCCCTAGGTAGCATTATTTTTATTGGAACAAAAGGGAGAATCTAGTGTGTGGATTAACCTTTCATGATCTTAATGTTTTTTTGTTTTAAACCCTACATATACATAAGCATGCTTCATTTTACTAACTTCATTGACTCACATTGATCATTAATGTTACAACCAATAATTTATCCCTAAGCCCACAAAATTCTTGATAAGTGTGAGAAACATGGGAAAACATGATATTTATAACTTATATTAAAGTTATATAAAATGGATAAACACTTAGGGTATGAATCATTTATTTACTGACATGAGTGTCTTAAACAAAAAATATTTTGTAAGAGAGTGTGACTGTCTACCCAACTAAATTGATTTCTCCGTTCCCATAGGTGTATGAATGGGGTAATTCTAGGGGAGGTAATGTAAACATATAAAAATTAATGGGTTGAATATAATTAATCGATATACCCATGATATAAAACAAATAGGGGTGATAATAGAGTATAACCACTGAAAATATTTGAAACACAGCTTCCATCATCATTTTTTCATGTATGAGGACAAAAAAATGAGGATCGACTACTAACCTTGTTCAAAACATGTGACCTATATCAAATTGTCTTAAAAAGTCTTTATGGAATGTTTAACCAGATTTTAGGTGAGCCATTGTGTATAGAAACAATTTCTATTGTGTGTGTTTGGGGGGGGGGGGTGGCGTTCAGACACAAAAGGCAATGGGGATCCAAATCAAGGTAGTTGTGAAGTTTCAGGATGAACTTATGGAATGTTCAGATGGATTTAAACACTCTTGGAGTTACACCACCATGTATTTGAGAAAATTGGATGAGTGTATTAGTCTGAAAAAAGGCTAAAATAATCTTCCAAGGGGTGTATCTTCTTATATGCCAAGCAATTGAAGAACACGAAAGGCGCGGTAGGTGAGCATAACAAATAAGAGGAAAGGTATTCCAAGGAAAGGGAAAAAGAATCTATATATTTTTCTGTCATGCAATGAATAATATGGATGCCCAATTTAACATCATACGGCGAGGAAAATTTATATATTTTTAATATCATACAATTAGTATAATTTTTATGTACATTAATGTCAATCAATTTGGATGATGTATATGTATATTAGAATCATATGGTAGACATTATTTATATGAATTTTAAATTCATACAATGAGGATGATGTATATATAGTTTTAATTCTTACGGTGAGGATGATATATACATTGTTTAACATTATAAAGTGAGGATAATATGTCATACAGTTTAAAATCATGTGATCAGTACATTCATATAACATTTTAGCATCTTGTAACTAAGACATGTGAACTGATGTTAACAACACATTCCCATAAACTTTTATGGGGTTGTAAAAGGGTAAAACAATTGGACTAACCCATAGGAGATATTGTGAGGTATAAGGAGCATAAAATTTTTCTCTAAATTTTTCCTAAACTGATGGGTTCAATACACAGATACCGATTTTTTCTAGGTTCCATAGTGGGTCCCTGCTTTTTTTATACCTTTTTTAGCCCATTATTTTTCTCGAGTCTTGGGAGTGTCCTATTAGGGGGATGCATGGACTTTTTTAGGTTTCCCAACAGGTTTCCAACCTGATATAAATTTTTTCTTCTTACCTTCGGTAGTTAAATGTTTTATTAATCATACCAAGAAGCTTTAAATAGTGTAAGGTAATAATTCTCAGACCAATAGGTTGAAAAAAATTTACGGTCATAATTCATAGACTAGGAGTCCTAGTTTATGGTCAGAGAGTTTGTTCTTTAGTGTTTAAAATAGTTCAAGGTTATAATTCACAGACCAATACTCCTAGTTTAAGGTCATAAATATTTGACCATAGTGCTACAATAGTTTACGGTCATAATATTCGGACCTGGGTTGGGGGTACTACAGAAAGGATCTTATAATTCCATAGGGTTCAAAACTGACTTGAATGGCGTACCTAGGATGCATTTTACGAAGAAAAATAATATTGGGAAAGTGGTACAAAGTTTAATGATGTGATTTTGGAACATCGGTTTCATGTCTAAAAGGAACTCATGTATGATAGGGGATAGTTAATGTGATGCGAATGAGGCTACTTTGAGGTCCTTCCATAAGGAACATCTATGTGATAACTTTCACACAGTTTAAGGTTGTGATTCATGGAACTAGGTTCCTAGAACATACTCGTAGAGTTCATATTGAAGGGTAGATGCCTCAAATGAACATGTGTAGCAAGATAGAGGGGTTATTTGATGTGAATTTGGGGCTAAAGATTCATGATTCCACATGAAAAATTCTCAGGGTGGCTTGAACAAAGTTTAAATTCACATTAATTGGACACGGTATCCCATTTCATGGATATGGAGTTCAGACCAAAGGGGAATCCATGTGTGTCAACCATGCATGATGAAAACTCCCAACTAACTCAAGAGCCAACATGATCCATTCTTGATGTGGTAAATAAGGAGAAGTATAGATTTCCCATTGTTTTTAGTGGAGAACACAACCTAGGAAATTTTTATTTTCCCATGAATCTCCATTTATCTTATAGATTAAATTACTTATACAAATTTATCTATTATAGTTGAAACTAATAGGTTAACTCTTCAAAATAATAAAAAATGGATTATCAATATCAATTATTTAATTTAATATTTTTTAAAAATAAATTAATTGAATTCATAATTTTTTCAATTTTAAGAATATTCCCCAATTCCAAGGAAATGTCACATTAATTGTATCACTAAGATATTTTAAAGTATATATTCCTTTAAGACCTTATACGTTCCATAATATGAGAAAAAAGCAACACCAACGAAAAAACCAATGAAGATCATATAAAATTAAAAATATAGTCATAGAATTGGAGGGTAGAAATAGTTGTAGATAAATTATTACTTTTTTTATAAACAAAAAATGTTCCTTTCCAACTCTAAGGCATTGATAAATTAAATTATTGTAGCTAAACAAATGATAAGACTAATTGATTATATAATGTGAAACTTTCTAAAAAATTGACTTTCTATATGAAAATAAATATATTATGGATATGATATATTATTAATATAATAAATTTATTATCACAAATTTTTAAAATAATTAATAAAAAATAGGAATAAGAAAAATAATATTTTTATAAAATTTATTTTCCAATGGAAACTATTTTAATTGTATTTTTATATTTTTATATAATTGTGGAATCTTAAATTTTAGAATTGTAATTTGAAAAAATTAATTTCATTTTTAAATTAATTATGTCAATATTAACCTAATATTAATTTTCTAGACTTATCTAAAATAGTTTATTTTTAAGAGAATAGTTAAAATAAATTTTTACCAAAACTATAAGTTTTATTAATTTATAATTATATAATAATTACCTATAATAAAATAAAACCTTTTAATTAATCAAATATGTATTTATGGAGTAACAATATATATTTTTAACCAATATTTTGAATGCAGTCCATGGTATATCAGAAGTTTTAAATTTCAGCTAATGATACCCCAAACTCAAGTTAATATTAGAGAACACCCAAGACCCTATCAATTGTTCTAATAATACATCAATACATGGAAGAGGATATCGGTTCTTTACCACCATATAATTCAATTTATAGTGAACAACACATAAGCACAAGGTTCCATCATGCTTATTAGAAACCAAGACTAGAGAACCCCTAGGTGACATATGTGGAAATATAAACCACTTATCCATTAACTATTCCAATTGAGTCTTGAGAACATAATGCTTAGTTGGTTCCATTCTATAATGTGGGATGGAAACTCAATCATATCTAGACATGATCTCCATTTTACCTCTACATATCTCTCAGGTGGAAGCCCAGAGGATTCCTTAGGAAACACATCTTGGAACTAATGTAATATCGGTAGAAAGAAATCATACTTCACACCCCCATCATCCAGCAGTAGAATTGCAACCTGGGTGTTGATATCCCCTATTTGTTGATGTATTGGCCCTACACAACCATGTTAGATATCCCACTATCCACGATGAATAGAAATTCTACCCTTAGGATACATAATGGTTACTATACTATAGTAACAATCAATGTGGGATCGATATTATACCAACCATTACATAACCAAAATCAATTAAAATCTTCAAATATCATGGATGTAAGGATCCCATAAAAAATGATACTCCCCGACCATGATACAACATCCATTGTACAAACAAATATGTCTCGACCGCACTCACAATGATGTATTGATTGTAATAACCCCACTCAAAAACCCCATCAAAATCCACCCACTCACATGTTTTGAAGATATAAAATAATTAGAGGATCCTTGATAAAATAAGGCACTAGAAATTGTAGAATATACATGAATAATACCTATAACTATGGATGGTTTAACCACACTATTCACATGGGCAGGTACAACTGCATGAAACTCTTCTACCCTACTTTCCTATGCTACAGTCTGAGTCTCCTGAGATGCACCACTTTTCTAATAAGGGTGACCATAACCTAATGTACCATGTACACTTTCTAAAACACCCCAACTAGTAAAAATATAGATTCCAGACTGATATGGAGTATAAAACCCCCTTCCGACACCCTAATTCTATTTATCTCCTATATCATTACACATTTGTTGTAGGTTACTATATAACGATTGAATATTTCCCATACTTACACATGCTTATCTCTCTACTGGTGGTCATGGACATTGTCTACATAAGATACCTGGCCTACCAGACTGGTGGAAGATCACTCAAGTAAGGTCATAAGTAACTAATCCATCACCCTGTCCAATATTCTTTCCACTACTCTGGTTAACATTTCCATAGTGATGTTTCCAACTCTATGAAGTCATTAATCTTGGTTTTCTAGTAGAAACCACCTACATCCCACTATAGCCCTCCTTCAGGTTCCCCTAAAAAATAAGAGCCTTATTCACCACTTCTGAAAACATTTTATGTCAAAATTTGTTAACATGGGACTTAATCTCACATTTATGTCCATATTAAAACAATTTAACCATATTCACCTCATCTCCTACCAAAAAATGGAAAAAATCACTTCATATAAGTAAAGAGACCAGCAGAGTCAAACATATACATGCTCCTCGGGGTTAGAATCATGAATTCTACTTTCCTATCATGCCTGATCATCTCATGATTAAATTATCCAAAAACATCTATTGAAATTAATTCTACTCCATATTATAAAACCTTCCATGTTGATTATGGAAGTCCAATAAATTATTGTCTGGATGAACCCAATCTAGAACTCAGCTTCCTCAGGTCCACCCTCTATAGTAAATTTTTGAGAGTGATTAAAAATGAATCCTTATTTCAATTTAGACATAATATTCATATCCCTCTATTATTCTTCTTCAATAAACTGCATAAATAGAGTAACGTTCTCATGGAACTACTATTTGGGTTTCTCAAATGGAACTATTGGAGCCTCTACTTCCACTATTAGAAGCAAATTTCTATCCATGTCCACCTATCATCAAATCAACAAGAATTTTCATTGAGGAATAAATCTAAAATTACAAACACACACCTTAAGAGACATTACACATCATTATTACACATATGTAAGAGGTATTCGCATAAATCCATGACAATTCATCCCCTATTTCCAACCACATGGTCAAAACTGAGGGACTGTCAATACCCTTATCCACCCCTCATCTAGGTAATGCTTAAAAAAGGGTAAAAAAATTTCACAACTCATGTATCCCATTAAGTACCCTTTCAACCATTTCATTTACTATATTTAGCATCATTCTCAATTATCAATTTAATTCTAGGCATATTTTCATTTAAATTTCACAAGTAAGAAAATAATTTTCATTTAAACAACTCCCAAAAATGTCTTATTTGTGTGCACCTAAAATGATGCATGTCAAAATAATTCCTAATTGACTAGAATGATTCATGTATACTCATAATTCATTCCCTATATTTACAAAAATAAAATCTCAGATAATAATAATTAAAAAAGTGCTTCACAAATATTGAAATAACATAAAACTATAACAACAAACATCAATAATAATAATCCCACCATGGGTACTACAGTTTCCCCCCATACATGGGTCAGCTACTCCAATGAACGAGTTTATAAACTAGGCCTGAATCATCCTAATATCCTTTATACCTTTCCCAAATAGTAATAAAATATAAAATAAAATAAATCTCATTTGATACCTCTTTGTAACACCATGACCCAAGTTCCATATTTCGGTGCCTAAAGCTGGTTGGTCACATGAATTGAAGTGTTCATCCTTATATACTAATGGATTCCAACTGGAAGCAAGAGTATAATATATATTAATTGGGGGACTATAACCTCCTTATCAAATAAGTACACTAGTAGAAATAAATAAACGATATCCAATCGAATTTAACCAATTACTAGAATAATACAATAACTAATACATACTAGTAATAAATAATGAATAAAAATAGGAGACCATTAAAAAAACCAATTTGTAGAAATTTAATTCCATATAAGGGACGATTTTATAATAAAAAATCCAAAATTAAGTCACTAACAACAACCAAGAGGGTCTTGAAACCATCACCAAATCCATCATCCATGTTCCATCCAAACCAATACATCTAGAATTGGGATCTTTCCATTATCATTTCATATGGAAATTTACTACATTTAGTTACCGATTAGGAATTACAAGTATTGTGTGAGTAAAACATAGTAGTACACCACCAAAAATATCTAAAAAAATATGATGTTAATAATAGCCTATCTATTTTTTAAAGAATAAAGTGTAATAAACAAGTAAATTAATATCACATTCCATTTTTCTTCAATTATCCATATAATTTTTCAAGGTTCATGATGACACCCCAATACATCAATACTTCATCCCATGAAAGAGGCTGAACCATATAACATTGATAATAAAAATTCATTTTAGCATGGGATTTCATTATTCAATTCAATTCAATTTCATTTTACATCTATATGGGATTCCAATACATTTACAATATTTTGGGAATAGAATGTCATTTATAAAACTTGTGGGGAGTTTGAGAATTAGTCTCTATCCCAGACCCTTTTTTTATCACATATGTTTATTTTTAGTATCATTCCATCTCCCACACTTGGTGTCACACGCATTTATTTTATGACTAGAATGCCATTTCTTGAACCCCAGTGGTATTTAGAGTGGCATTCCTTATCCCACACCCCATTTATCAATAATATATATCAAATATATCATATTTATTAATATTAATCATCAATATCCCCCTTTCAATCAATCAAATAATATTGAACCATTTCAATTTAAAAAACAATCATGGTTCATCACTTTAATCACGTGGAATTAATCTAATTATTTCACAACTAATATATTTAAAAACAATTAATCTTATAAAAAATTAACCCTTCAAGGTTAATAAAACCATCCCTTAATTAACAATATCAATCAATTCATAATCACATTAATCAACCAATTTCACAATCCAAATAATTGACCAATTTTCATAATCCCATTATTCCACTAATTCCATAATCACATTAATTAATTAACCAATTAATTATTTCAATTCAAGTGGTAATTTCCAAACATGAAATAGAAATTTCAAAACTAGCTACACATAATTAAAATCAATAAATTGGTAATTTATAATTAGAAACCCTACCTCAAGATCGTTGATGGGAATTTTATAAACAAGAAATCCAAAAATTGATGAAAAATTATCAAGATCACAATGGGGTGGAAGATATAAGAAGAAATACTACAAACAAGATCAAAAGTAAATACATACTTGAAAAACTAAATCTAAACCATTATTAATGGTGGATAAAAAATTCATCATTATCTAAAATAGAGGGACTGGAGATAGAGAGAGAGAGAATAAATATGTGAAGAAATAACATACCAATGGAGAGATGATCCTTCGATCAGATATTTGATTCATCCAGAATGGGGTTAGAGGAGACCTTTATCCCTCATGGGAGCTTCAATATTAACAGGAATAAGTTTAGGGTCGGTATATTATGTTTTTGGGTTACTATCTGGGGGGTGTGGGATTTTAATTAAAATTTTGGAAGAATACAGCCCACACACATAGTTTCCTACGTTGGGGAACATGGGTTTCCAAACCGCACACCCTAACTATTCACTTCATCTTAGGGGTGTATGATTTATACTGGAAGGGTATATAGTATAAAAATCTACATGCGGAATATGAAATTGCCCTCTATCCGCGGCTATATAGTTTTTTGGGGTTAGGTGCATGTTTTTACCAAAATGTTCACAAACTATGAACTATATATTTTTCTTCCAAAATGTTGGAATTTCACCTAAAACACCCCAAAACAAAAACCCCACCAAGATATAACAAAATAAAGGTGAAATAGTACTTGTATATTTTCACTATATGTCCAAATAAAAATTTCGGATCATTAAAATTTAGTAAAAATTATAGGGTAAGTCTAAAAGATAAGTCATAGTATAGGATAACATCAAAACAAATTGGGGAACTTTAGATTTTGTGGTTATCCTTACAATCAAATACCTATTTGGATACTAAATGTTAATGCATGATAAGGAATAGTTTTACCTAGGGGTAATATCCCTAAAAATGGGATATTGGGTATTAACTCAATCATCACCTTGTGAATAAAAGACTGGGCTATCTGCACAACTGATTTGACACTTGCAAGAGATATGAATTTACTAATAAAATCCTGATTATAAACTTTATGATGTATTGGAATAAAATGTTAACTAAATAGGTGAGTGAAACTAAAAAAATGACCATATATTACCAAGGACAGGACAAATAGAATCAAGTTTGAACAAAAATTATAATATATTAAAAATACAAGTGTTTGAGGGGATGAAATATTTAGATTTATGTTTTCAAATAGAAATTTTGGATATCCTGAAAACCATATTGATTTTATAATTTGGCTGAAGAATGATCATGAATATGAAGCTGATAAAAGTATAAATCTAGAAATGACATTTCCTTATAACTGAAAAAGTATGAATAATTAAATAGTTATGAATATTAGTATATTTATGTTATAACGGAAAATGTGAGTTTCCTAGTCATACTAATGTAGGTGAGGTTGATATATTTTTAGTTATTAAATCTTTACACACTTAGAAATTTTTATTAGTGAGTGATATTTATCGATGATATTTTAGATTATTCAACAATTTTTGAGGATTCCGTGAATATATAAAAATTATTCGTCATTATTTTTTCTTTAAAGGGGATTTAAAAATTAATTAAATGATATAATTAACCATGAAATGTTAATTAATGACAATTTTATTTATTTATGATAAATATTTAAGAAAACATGATTGAGATATGTATAAATATTAGTATTAAAATAATCTTGGTGTTAAGGTAATAAATGGTTCACTGATTTTGAAAAACTGAGTTTGACGATATTAGTAAATTTGGGATCGATAATGGAATCATGATATTTTTGTTGATGTCCATTGAATTTTCTGGATTTTGTTATATATTTGATAGTGTGTGATATTATAACCTAGAAATTAATATCATTTTATGGATTAATAGAGTGTTAATTTCTAAAAGGTAATATGTTGTCACAATGGTTTAATGTCTTAGATATTCATATAGTTTCAGAAATGATATATTTTGGAGAATATTGGATTAGGGTATTTACTTTCCAGTGTATATTATTGTATAAAACATTAATGTTGTCTGACTAAAGGTGAGTAATTTAATATGACATAAGTGTGTGATCTAGAGGTCATATTAGAAGTTACATCCCAATTGATAAAAATGTTAAGAAAACACTCACATAAATTAATTAGTGAGAAATAATTTTAATTGATAGGGAAATATTTATTTAAGGGGGGAGAATACAACACCTAAAATTTTAAATTATTTATTCCATTAAGACATAATATTTTCGATTATGTGTGATACATGCAGCCCTGAACAAAAAAACCAAGAAATGATATATAACTATTAACATATAATTATAGAATTGGACATAAAAAATAGGTGTGACTAAATTATAAAAAAACAATATATGTGTGTGTCTGTGTGGGTGTGTGTGTCATTATAAATGTTGATGTATTTCTAAATTACATTATTCAATATAAATAAAGAATAAGACTGATATATGTTTTAGAGTGCAATCTTTCTAAAAATTCTATTTTTATGTTAAACTGAATATATTAGGGGTAAAATATATTATTTATATGAATAATATATTAACATTAATTTTATTGTAAATTTATAGGAAATAAGAATAAAAAAAGTTGTTACATTCAAAACGTTATTTACCTGTTGAAAAAGACTTCATTATATTATATTATTTATTTTAATAATAATTTTCTAAATTTTAAAAAATGATATTGAAAAAATAAACAATAGTTTTAGATTTATCACATCAATATTATAATAAAATGAATTTTATTATATTTTTATGAAATCGTCCATTTTAAGGTGAATATTGAACAACACTATTTTTACCAAAAATAATAAACCTATTGGCATTATTATTAAGTACAAAATAACTATATGTTTATAAATCATTTTAATTTATCAAATATGTATTTATTAATTAATATTATATATTTTTATATACAATTTTTAATTCACTAAACCAATGTTTAATATATTTTTGGCTTATATAATATTTTACAATATTTTCTGGTAATTTATTTTAATTAAATATTATTTGGTAAAAATAATGTGTTTTATTTGTATTAAATCCAAAAAACATTAATTTTCTTATAATTAACTTATTTGTGTCATGAAAATGAAATATGTTGATAATTATATCCTAGACAGAAATCTTATGTTTAAAATATATATTTTATCAAAAGAAGGGTTTTTACATGTTATATGAGTTAATGTTATATTTTATTTTTTATAAACATATAAATTTTTTAATAAAATTTAATTCATATTTGGAATAATTATATATAATTTATTTAATTTTGTAAATTATACTTTTAGGCATTAAAATTAAATTACCTAGGTAAAAACTTATTAGTAACATAAAACCAAAAATGGTAAAAGTAAAAATTCTAGGAGAAAAGAACTAAAAATAAATATTTCAAAAATCTTATAAATGACTTTATGAGGTATTATATATCGTATCACATCCATCACTCAATTATTTTCCATTTTGTAGAAACATGGCTTGTGAAACAAGTTCTTTCTATATATTAAGTTGAAATATTGAAAAAAAAATCTTTCTCACACCCATTCCATACCACTAAAAAATTTGGATTCATCTTGAAAATAATATCCTAAAAATTCCCATAAAATCCTATTCTTTTTATTAATCTTATGGTCAAAATAGATTAGCGTAATCCCTCCAATTACAAGGATTTCTCTAAGGGAAATCCCAAGTCTTCAACTTGTGTAATAATTTTTTCTAATTTTATCTCTTTTCTATATAAATTTGTAAAATTTTTTATCATTAGTTTACAGTTAAATAAATACTTTTTTTGTAATTAATTTAATTATAAAATTATAATAATGATTAAATAACTTTACCATTTTCCCTTAAAAAATAAAAATGATATTTTTTCATATGTGATGACTGCCACCTCCAAGAAGAATCATGTTTTTTACTTATCCACCAAACAAGATTGGTAATAAAATTAAATTTAATAAATAAGTTTTATATTTATATAATATTTTATATTTTAAAGTGATAAAACATAATATACATTTCTCATGTTTGATAGAAAATGAAATCACTAACTTTGTGTACATGCAGACTACCACCTCTATGGAGAAATTGATTTCCATTTTCTTCATAAATTTTATTTATGTATTTTCATGTGAATCAATTTCATTATTAAACGTGATGTTTATTTAATTATTAATGTTCTATAAACAAAATTACACAACCTAATAACAATATGATAATTAAAAAATCATTATAAATTCAACAATCCATAATTGCGTTCTAAGAGAAAATATGATTTCTTCATGCTATATAATTAATTACTTTATATAGGATATTTTATTCTTATCATTATTTACTATTATTTTATATCACACTTATAAAAAGTATGTTCATTATTCTTATGTTACAATCATATTAAACATTAAACACTTAGTATTAATTCCTTAATTATCATATGTATATGTTTGGGTAGGATTAACCACCTACAAGATCAATGTTTTAAATTTATATCATGGATGACTATGAGAGTATATTTTTATTAAATATATGAAATAAATAATTAAATAATTAATTTATTTTTATTTTTTAAATTTAATATTTAAATTAAACTCATTATTTAATACACTAATGTCTTATTATTAAAAATCATGAAAACATTCTTATTGTTAACTAATTTTTTAAGGACCACAATAAAAACACACCTAGATTGAATTTATAAAACAATAAATTTTTTTTAACATAAATTAAAATAAATTTTCTGATTTAGGAATGATATAAATTTGGGAGAATAATGATAAACAATGTTATTATCATGATAGTATTTCAAAATGATCAAGACCACACACACCCGCTGTCAACAATAGACAATTAAAGAATAAAATGAATGTATATAATAAATATAAATGAATTTTATAAAATATTTTAAATATTAAAATTTTTTTTAAAGTTTTTATGAAGATTTTTATTTTGGTTCTAATAAATCTATAGTGAATTTTAAAAAATTAATAATTTAGTAAAGGGTTTTTTCTAAATCAATTTTATTCAATTGAGTTAAAAAATTTCTTTATAGAAACACTTTTTCTAAGACTAATTCATTATAATAAATTAATAAATGTTATTTTATTTACTTCTTTTTTCGGGTTCTACAATTTATCCTTATCAATGCATTATCAAATGATTCTTACATCAATGATTAGATAACTAATAAGGGTTTTTTATAGCACAATTTTATTATATTAATTTTAAAATATTTTTATTGAAATATTATTATTACATGATTTATTAAATATACCTAATGAATAATTGGTATTTCATTTCTTCATTATATTACATGGTTATAATATGTTTCCTTATAATCACATTATCAAATAATTCTATCCTTAATGTTTATGTTACTTGTAACAGTTTGTCCTAACTCAATTATCTTACACTAAGGTACAAAACAACTTATTGAAACTATATGGTTCCATGAATAATTCATTATACATAATGAATACATTGTATTTTATTTCTCCCCTCCTTTTACAGGGTTCTAAAATTCTTCCTTATAACCTCATTATCAATGGAAACATACCCCAGTTTATATATTTCTTTTAATAGTTCTTTCCCTAAAATTTCAATTCCCCAAGACATGATTAAGCCATACACCTTGTTTTCTATTATATTATGTACTTAATTCCCCTTTTATATTTTATATAATAATTATATCATTAGTATTTGTATTTAATATTCCATTTGAAATTTTATCATTTATGGTGTTTTTATTCGAATTTTTATAAATATGTAAGTGTTATTTATCTTTATTTTCAATTCCATGAAACACCCTTAATATTATGCCAAATATTTTATTCTATATTTTCTATTCAATTATTTATTTCACAGAGTATAATTAATATCATTTATTTAATAATATTTTAATTTCATATAATACCTATAATATTATTTTGACTCATACATTATATTTACCATAAGGATGTTTTCATCTCAATTTTATTTTAGTGAAATGTGATTCACATCCACCACTTATTTAATTTTTGTGGTGTATATATTGGGCATGAATTACATTAAAATTTCTATCATACTATTTTCACATGGGGGATTAAATTTCATATATCTACCATTACCTTTTCCTTTCCAATTCATTCTCTATTATAGGCATGATTTTTTATTCTAATTACTTTCCAATATTAACACTCTATATTTCTTTTCCATGATTTAAGGGTGTAAACCATGATATCATACATCAATTAATTATGAAAAATAATTAATTAACTATATAAACCATGAACTATATAGTGTTATTTTTTGGGATTCTTACATAGAAAAATATTCCATTTATTGATCCGTAAAATATTTAAACTTTGCATACTTGTTATTCAAATATGGGTGTTTATTGATTACATAGTAATTTTGGTTAGGAGTTTTATATCTTATTCAATCCTTAATTTATTTAATGAATTATACATTATACTAGATGAGTGGGCATTGCCTTATCCACTCAATGTTTTAATAGGTATCATGTGACAAAAATCTTGAGTATTTATGGTTTATGATAGCCATGAATAGAATATTTACTAAACATAGAGAATCGATGGTAATTTCATGATGTTTAAGTTCATTATGTATTATATTAATGCATGGAATTATCTTAACATAATGATGAATTTCATTGATAATGAACTGGTTATTTATATCCATTCATTTATTTAGTAATATTCCAACCATGGATATTTTTTTCTAAATTTTTATTCTAATTATCATATTATTTTCATTATCTATTTCATAAATATTATAAATACTCATATTATGGTCCCAAATGATCAGTAATTTTTATTTACTATATTTACCCTCACTGAGTATTTGATCTAACCCCTTCTTATGTATCCATTTCTTTAGGATACAATGAAATTTATTAATCATGATATGTAAAACAGAAAATATTGAGTGGATAATTTTGTTAGAGATATTTAAGACATAGTATGGATTAAATAGTTACTTTTATTGTGAAAAAAAACGTCCATATAATGATATGTACATGGGATTTTTTATTTAAATGGTTTTTCTTAACTCTCTAGAACTCTAAACCTATAATGTCCCTTAAATTTATGTGACTTTATATTTATTGGTGATATTGTCATTATTCATGCTTAATGTATGGTATCATTGTATCATTTCAATGTTACTATGTATAGAAGGTTATTATTCACACAATATTCTAAGAGTACAGATTTGGGCATCACATTAATACTATAATATCCTAAAATACAGTTAATATATAAATTAGGGAGAATAAAATTATTGGAATATTAACAAAATATAATGAATTTATTACATCTACGAGATACTATTATTCCACACTCTCTAATTAACCTATTCCTGATCACTAGATGTCCTGACCTAATATCTTAATCAGTTTCACACTACAATGTCCCACAAGAACCATTATATGACTCATTTATTGAATAAAACCAAACCCAAAATTTTATTATAAATATAGTTTGAAATTATAATTTAAAAAATTAAAAATTGAATGTGTCTTGAGAAAAAATTAAAACTGTAAAAAAATAAAATAAAATAAAAAAAGGATAGTGACGTAGGTACCAAAGTAAAAAATAATTAAATGAAAACAATCCCATGATATAGTAATGAGAAAATTAATAATGGGGAACTAGAATATCAAATAACAGATTCTATCTTTCTTAGTATGCCCAATTTCACCAAACTGGTCCATTCTAATACTTTCTTTTTGATGGAATGTAAAGAAACTCTTGCTCTATTCGAAATATCTAAACTCTTCACAGGATATATTTGCACTATATGATCATAAAACACTATATATATACATTTTCCATTTTATTGAACCACAAAATAATCATTATCAAACCTTATTGATTCTGTGCAAATGATCTTCTAGTATAGAGACCTAGAGGGAGATAAAATTATTATAAGGTAAGTACCATATAATTTATCAACAGAGGAACCCTTCTATTATATATCCATATTTGATATCATATTTTGTTCAATAATCTATATGGAAGAGAACCACTCATAGAGTCACTGTAATAATCATGGTATATCATAAACAAGGCATGAAACAACCCTAGGAAAATAATTTTTTAAATAATATGGATTGATAAAAAACCTGGATATTATTATTGAAATAAACTCTCTATCTAGGACATATTAATATTTCTATGGTCATCTTATATGTCCCATCCATGATGGATTATTTTCAATAATTTAATCCCATCCTCAAAGACTATGTACCTAGTCACTTTACTACAAATTGGAAAAATAGGAACTCAACAATGGGTGAACATGAAATAATCCAAAACCACAATCCTAGTATATATCATGATTCATAAGAACCTATGGTCACTATCAGAAACACATCCTCAGGTCTCAATTGAGAATAAAAAAGTTTCTAACATTGAAATATTCATTTCTACCCTTATAATTTATAGTAAACTAACTCATGGACACAAAATCACTTCATGATGTCTCATTTTATTCCAATGATACATCATAAAATTATAGGAACCCATTTTTATTCACTCATAGAATTCCTATAATCATCCAATGACATTACAATAATCAGAAAAATAAATGAGTAGGTCTATACTCTAAACCAATCTTGTAGAGCTCATAGAGGTCCCACTAATTGATAGTCCAAAATAGACTCACTAGACACTACTTCATAGTCAATCTAACCCATTTCTAAATAGAAGGTACTACATTCTAGAAAACAATTACCATTTCTATATGAATTAATACATGGATGTCGTTAATCAAAATAGAAAACCCATGAATATAAGCTTAAAAAACAAGACATCTTCGATATATGTCAAATATAAAGATATAGTTTCTTTAAACACTATCTATTTACTATATATTTTAATAAAATTTCTAGGCCAATAATACATTTCCAAGGAAATATGTATTAAATTTACTCACAGAAAGATATTATACAAATAACAAGGAAAAATATTTATGAAACTATAAATATTTATATAAAATACACTTTCAAAATGATTAATTTTGATTCAACATGTTCATTTAAATCCCCATTTAAAATCAGTCACTTTTTAAAATCATTTATTGGATAAAATATTACCATTTTTAAACCAATTAAATGAATTATCTCATGTCCCAACACAATATATATAATAGACCACCTTCTCTTATTCATTCAGGGGACTAAATTATGCTTTTATCATAGTATATAAAATCATTTCCCTAATATTTTTCTAAATTGAGCCTATATAATTTTAAAGAGTTATATAATAATTTTTTTTCATAATATTAATATTTATATGAGTATATAATAATTAAAAACAAATTCCAAAAAATAAATATTTTCAAAATACACAATGAGTATGTTTTGGGGTTTTAGGGATCAAACAACACAAGTTAAAATAATGTAAAGACATTATAAAATGCATTCATATGATCATCATGATAAGAAAAAACAAAACAATATAAATATAGAATGAATAAAATGTTCCTTTAAAAACTATGTGATACTTATCCATTATTTAATTATAGTGGTTTTATAAAGATCATCAGGAATGGCCAACTGATTCTTTCCTTCAAGGTGTATCTATAGGATAATCAGAATCCCCTAATTCTTGGGAAGGACCCTACTTACAACCACGGTATGATAATACAATTCGTAGTAAATGTTGTAGGATAGGTAAGTGAAAGGTAAATACAATATGATATAAAATTAGGCTTTACAAAACCTATCATAATAGACATTGGACCCTAATTTAAGCCTTGGGGACACTCCTAAATAAACATTAAAATAATTCCATATGTTATGAAACTTACATGTAAATTCTTTCTTCAATCATGAATTTTTCAAATCATATAATATGATTAGATAATGAAATTGAGAAATATATTATACACACCTTAGGATATACCTAAACCATTAGGTACAATATGGTTTTGGTTTATAGTTGTCACATAATATATAATAACTGTATCATACACTAATATATATAAAATTTAAATATTATATAAATTTATGGATTTAAGGAATATGTTCATAAATCACCTATATACACTAAATCCTTAGTGGCTTAGTTCAATTTCAGCCTATATAATATCATAAAATATAACTATTTATACCATATCTAAAATTTAATTGGATATTTTCTATAATACTTTTTGAAATATATCACCAATTTTCCTAGAAATAAATTATGAATGTACAACCAAAAATCATTTTTTAAATCCTAAATCATAATTTACGTAACTCTTTGTGATTATTAAAACAAAATTAAAATTTATCAAACTAAAAATCATGGCCCCACCAACACTTTTAATTTTTTAAAAATAAATTATAAAATAATTAAATGTTTCCAAGGATAGGCCTATATAAATTAATTTTTGTACCCAAGGTACAATGGGATATGACATGATTTCCATAAAAATCATGCATATTTATATTTTCTTCCACTATTTTTATCATATAAAATACATCATTTTTATATGTTCCCTTTGAAAGATACATTTGGTATTAAAAATTTGTATAATTAAACATATATTCTTGATCCTAAAAGTATAAAATAAAACGTTATATGAATAAATCACATGTTAATCGCCTTAATGGTTGAACAGATCATATAGACCTCATTATATAGATAGTCAGATAATATGTCTTATCAAGGTACAATTTTACACTCCTTTAGTACATCCAAGTCAAGGTCCCATATTTCAAACTCATATTATGTGATGATAAATCCCATCTTGGTTAAACCTCACCTAGTGACACAATTAGTAGTTTACCAAACCACCATATTGGAACTAACAGTCAAGGATATAATAATGAAGGTATCAATGTATGAATGTTCACAGGTAAATTATGTTGAAAATATCTGGTATTTGGGAAATGAAAATATGAAACATTAACCTATAGTATACCAAATAAATTGTGTATGACACTCAATGTAATATACTTGTAGGGTTGTACAACAAAAAATCACTTTTTCTGACCCATGAGAAAATTTTATATCTCAATTAAAAAATATAGTCAAAATAACATTTATATTTCATCAAATACTCTAATACAAAATAACTAGAATCTCATAGGGATGACTCAAAGTCATATTTTAAGTGGTCAATTGTCATTTAACATCATATAATATACGAATCCAACATGAATGGATGATAAGGACAAAATTTTGTACTATATAACATGATATATTTTATATCGAAAAATAATTTTTTGAATACATGAAAACCATAAAAGTGTCTATATAATCATATAACATGTGGTAGGCTACCATAGTTGCTATATGAATTCTATAATCTTGAGTTCCTGTTAAAATCATTACCTCTCTATCTAATTTATACCACATATATTTTTGACCCCATGAAAAGACACCCAAAATAAATACTTTTATTATGTAACACCCATAATTTAATCTAGTTTGAATAATTGTGAGACCTAGGTATCATATTCCAAATGTTTATCTCATAAATAACGGTGTCTAAAATTTATTATAACAGAAATAATAAAATATCAATAACTTATATTATCTTATTTGAGTTATATCTAATTTCATTATCATTAACATTCTTATAATATTTTCAATAAAACATTTATATCAAGTCTATTTTTTAAAAATTAAACTCCCACCATTTTTTACCAACATATCCGAATCCCTTTTTTTGATATAAAGTGATATTCACATTATGTTTTTATAATAATTATTTTCACTTTTGGATTGTATAACTTGAACTATAATCTAACTAGATTTTAATAGACTGTATTTTCTTCAAAATATCATGTTAGGATACAAAAAACATTTTCTTGGTATAATTCACACTTATTTACTTTTAGAGGAAATATGTAATAAATAAACTACTAAAAACTATGTAATATATAGTATTATATGTGTTTTAAGTGGTATTATAAAAAAAATACTTTATTCGTTAAAATATTCCTATAATAGGTAGGTGTATAACCTCCATTATATTTTCATAAAAACCATGGATAAATTTGTTTTATCATGAATAAAAAATATCATTATCTATATCTCAAACATAATATAGAATCTAATTAATAAAATAATTTATATTAGAACATCATCTTAAATTATTCATAAAAATCATTGTTATTGAAAAGATTATCTTATCATATTAGAGAAATAGTATCAATCCACACATACTTTATTTTTATCTATTTGATCTTGATAGATTCATTTACAATCAAATACAAGATTCAATAACATTATGATTTTTTATTTGGATAGAAAATTAATTATTTATTAATAATAACTCTAATTATAAACTTATACATATTTAAAATATTTTTAAAGTATAAATTCGGTATAATATACACATTAAAATCAAATGAATCATTTCTATAACAATAATTTTTCAACGTACATTCCATTGAATTTCTCAAACCACTTCAAATATCCATGAAAATCATATCACATATGAAAATATTTCATTCCATAAGAATTTTACCTTTATATTCAAATACCTTGATTTGATATTTGAAGGGTCAATGTTGGAATTCCCTATTAACTTTTCTTTTCATGTATAAACATTGTATTAAACATAGAGTACGGAACCCTACACACATTATTCCTAGATTATATATTCTCAAAAAAAAATTTATGGTAGAATACTAATAAAATTATTTTACAATTTCATAACAATTAAAACAAAAATTCAAAAATGAATTATATATCTAGTTCATTCCATAAATGATGTTTCAAGTCTCACCAATTTAATATAACATTAAGTAATATTGAATATATAAGTGGTGGAAAAAATTCATATGGTTATATTATATTTAATTACATTGAAATACTAGTTGAATATTTATATTATTATAATAAGAATCAAAATTATTCTATTTAACAATTTTATTAGTTGATTACTAATTTAAGGGATTTATTAAACACATAGAATTTTATAATCATACTTAAAATTGATTTTAATGTTTTTATATTTTCTAAAAACCTTCTGTTATTATATTATTCTTTCTCAATGATTGATTTCAGTGTGACTTTTGAAGATATTTATGACATTTATCTACAACATAATGTGTTTTTAGATGAATATTAGTTTTTTATTCATTTAATAAGTTCTTTTATTAATATTTCACCCACCAAAATGATGTCCCCTTTATAAATTAGTTATATAAACTATTGGTCATAGATTCATATTTGAATAAGATATAAGTCCAAATTTTTTTATTATTACTTATTTTTTGTTTATTTAGTCCATAATTCCAATAAAATCACATATAACTCACTGAAAATTGAGAAAAAAACCCTTTTACCTATACACCATATTGATAAACTCAACACTATTTATCTAGGATTAATATTATAGGGTTTCACAACTATGTATAAACTAAAAAATAGAACCTAACTCATATAGTCACATCATTTATTTTATTCCTTACATAGGATAATCCATGGGCAACAAACTTCAATATGTACTGACCAAATTTTATTATATTGGCCTTCACTAATGATTTATTTGGATGGATTTTAAATCTTATTATTTTAAGGAGTTTTAAATATTACAAATTTTATCTTACATTCCTCCCATCACATGTATATAATCATAAAATTATTTCTTTTTGAATCTTATTCCATCATTGTAATAAATAATGTTCAAACCTTTTTGATTTTACAATCCTTACAAAACTCATAACTTGTGTTACTAAACAAAATTAAAAACATTAAATTTTAAAATATATATATATGAATCGTATAAATTTGGTATATAAAGATATTTCACCTAAATTATTAGAATCATTTGATATACACAGTCCCTTTAAGAGTATACTTGGAGTGATATATAGTTGACCACCAATTTTTTAGAGAATGTTTAAGCCTCTATGATTATTAACAGTCCAACCCAAAAAAATCTCTACCCAATTATAATTTATATTATATAGCCCTAATTTCCTTAAAATTTTTGATACCGAATATTTATAAAATAAGATTTCGTTTTAAATTAATGATCATAACAAAATTCAATTTAATGTATAATAAACCTAATACAATAATCATACCTAGCATGTAACTCATTAGGTGTATATATGATAATTTATAGAATAAATTTACCACTTTAAACTAAATAATGAATCCACTTGTATAACATAATGTTTCTTTTTTAGGTGTTATGACCCATTTATTTGACTATACAATTGTTTTACTTCTTCACAGGTTGTTTTATTTTTTTTCTAGATATTTTTGAAGGTTTCTGGGCCTGTTCATAGTTGATACATGGTTTGATAAACGATACAACCAAACCGTGTGACATTTCATGTAGCCTAATTAAAAGAACACAGTTTTCACAGGGTTATCCAAACCAAGAAACTTTTGTAGAAGGGGGTCACATGGTTGGTTCATGGTAAAACTAAAAAAACATCCAAACCATTAATCTCTTCTAGTGGCACATTTTGGGGTGCACAGTTAGGTGAATAATTATTATTAACATTTTTACCTAATAAGGGAAACAATGTGAGTGATAATTAAATCCCTTAAAATTTTAATTGAAATCATGAAACCCCCATAATTAAGCCTAAACATCTCCCACTCAAACATAAATATGATATTTTGTATTTTGGGATCCATCTAGATCCATTTTGGCTCTCCAAAACTCATTTATTGGCCGATCGAAGTGTCGATCAAAGAAACAATCCTCTTTTGGTGAGTTCCCTTCTCCTTGATCTTTGTTATCTCTTCTTATATTGATTTATTATTCCTATAGATTATTATTTCCTTATGTTTCATTGGATATTGAATTGTTTATGTTGACTTGTGGATCTTGAATATTTTCTATCTTCTCTTAAGATCCATCCTCTAAGATTCATTGACCACCAATGAAGGCAAACATATTGGATTTGTTGTGGATAGATTAAAAATTTTCATGTAGGTGTTTCTATGTTTTTAATTAATTGTACAATTAATTGTATTTTATAATTTAATGATATGTTACCAATTATAATACATTTTCAATATTTATTGATCTTGAATTCCCATAAAAAATCCTCTTTGATCACCATTTAAATAAATTGAACATCAAATTAATTGAATTTAAATAATATTTATTTCTATCACCTTTTTGTGAACTACATAATTCCATGTTTTTTGGATTTAATTTGAAATAACTTCTAAATTATGTTACAGTGAAATTGATTGCTTAGACCCGAGTTTTTATTCTTAAAATTAATTGTATTGATTCAAATGAAATGAGTGGACCTATTTTATGTATTCAAAATAGTATGAAATTATTAAATTTGTGAAATTATTAAGAAGCATATTCGAAATATTTACCCTTATTTTTAAAATAGGTTCTCTTGGGTGATTATAAATGGGTGATTTATTCACATGTAATGAGGGTGTAAAACCATGTTTTGAATTGTATTTAAACATTATATAATTATAGTTCTTACTTTGAATTCATTTGGGTTTATTTAAAATAAATGATTATTTTAAAGGCCCATATGAAATTTTTATTAAGATTTTTGAATGTAAGTAGGCATGATTACCCTTTTTAATGTTGAATTGTATAAATTGTTTTGAATTGAAATTGATTATTCTTGATGGCCTAGTTGACACATTATGATAATTATCTCATGTAATAATACAATATTTTAATTTTTTTGAATCTTATTACTCTCATTATTGGGTGTTTAAAATGATATTATTTACATTTATAGAGTTAGAGGGAGAATGTATGAAGTTATTTGAGGGTATTTTTCCATGATTGAAATATTGAGGGCTTGATCCCATGATTGATATTGATAAGGATCCCTATTGTGATTCTCTTAACTTGATTATCTCACCAATCAATTTTAAATTGTCATCTAAACATGGATAGTTAAATGGTATGGCCTTGATATATTCATCATTAGCAAACTCACACCCTATATAGTGGATCCATAGAGAACATGAAAGGTTCATACTGGGGACATGTGTCCAAGAATGGGGTTGTGAGAAAAACTTGTTTTTCTGAAATCCTTGAGACAATATATAAGAATCATGATTTGTTAGGATGAATTATTGTTATATATTCTATGATTGAATCTATATCATTCCTTGTTTTTACCCATGAAAACATTTTACTTGATCTTGATATAGTAAAATGTTCATTATCACTCTATGGAACCAAAGATTCATTTATTGATTCATCTATTTATAATTATTGTACTACTCGAATATATCTTATTGACTCTATTGTAGATTTTTATATCAGGTGAATCTTCTCATATCTTCTTGATTATATGGATATATTTTGTGAAATTTTTCTCAAATACTTTTCTGAAAATTTTATTTTTAAATGCGTAAATGTCATGTTTTATTTTTATGGTTTTATAAATATATTTTAAATGTTTAAAACTATATTTTAAACTAGGCCTCAAACTCTCTTTATTTTAATTTTTTTTTACAATATTTGACATACCTTATGAAGTATCTTCAAATAATATTTTATGGAATATTTCTGGGATCTTTAGCTCACACCCTTCATGTATAATTTGGCATTTTGAGCCATTTATGATCTTACATAATGTTATCATGATTTCATCATCCTTTGTGGGTCTGGGATTGGATGACTAAGGGTGGGTGAATTGGGAAATGGTGGGTTGTTTTGGACCACTTAAGAGATGGGGTTTTGGTAGCTTTGTTTTATTTTGAGTGTTGTATTATCTCTTTGTACATGATATGAATTTATTAAGATCTTTATCAGATGATTTTTCCATAGTGTACATTGTTCATTGTATTATTTTGTGGGATAAATCTTTCCCAACAATTATTTATTAATTCCTAGGTGGTTGTCTCCATCTTATAGAGATTTTAGAATGATCTTATTGTTACTGGTGAGTTGGATCATATCTCAATTTTGATGGTATTATATGATGGTTCACACAAAATAGTATCAAATGAGGCGTTTAAATGAAAGGATGAACTCATCCTTAAAATACATTATGTTATTTGGTGTGATTCATTGTAGAAAGGAGATTAATAATGTGTTAGGACTCAATAGGTATTTCATGAGGGAGTTCTTGATCACCACCTCTTTACAATGAGACTTGAGTTACCAAGGATGTAGGGAATTGAGTATTTTTTTTGGGGTACTAGTTTCCTAATGAAAAATTATATTTATATTACCAATGATACAATCTTTGATTTGGGAAATTTTTTATGAGTTTTTCAAATGGAATAGATGGATGATCACATTCGCACCAAGTTTTAAAGGTATAGTAAACTTCGAGGAATGTATACGACTAATCTAGAAATCTGCCCCTTAATAGTTTAAATGTTGGGTTGTGGATTGAAAACCCATACGACCAATCCATACCTAGTTCTAACCTGATTCAAAACTTGGCTCCATATTTGTTTCCTACTGGGTGACTTCACTTGTACGAGTATAGTTAGGATGGTTATAGATATGGTTTGTTGGATGTCCTTGTTTGGTTGTTTCATATTTAATCCATTTCAATATTTTTACACCCCTTTATAATATCAAAATATATCATAAATAATTTTTCAAATTAGTTACTTGAAAAATAATTTTTATTAATAAAAATTGAGTTTTATGAAATGGTTTTTTTAAACTAAATTTAAAATTCCCTTATTTCACATGATAAAATAATATTTTAGGAATATTTGATGGTCTATAATGGATATAAATGGAAATGGTTTTTGTAATAGTTAAATGGGATTAATGATTCTAATATAAATGGAATAATTCACAAAATCTAGTAAAGGATATTTTAAATATTTCATGGATTTATAAAAAGAGTCCTCATTTTCAAAGGAAATAGTAATACTGTATAAATGGTTAAATATTTTTTGATTTTAAATCAATGATGCATTGGTAATTGGGTTTATTGATTATTTAAAATCTTTTGTATTTCTTTCATTCTTTTTCAGGTTTTTTTCTTTTATTTGATTGGATAAGTTTTTATTTTAGGTTGACCAGAAATATACCATAGGAAGCTTTCAATGAATGATACAGTGTTCATTAATTGGTCATGTTTTTTGAGTGGACCTTTATGTTTTCTAGAAGTGGTATCTATTAATTAAGAATATATCTAGACTCCATATTGAGTGTTGAAGATAAAGGAATTAAAACCCTTGAAACCCATCCTTGAATTCCTGTATTTTCATCCACATTCATATAAAGTTGAACAAGGTTCCCTTGAGGCATTAATGTTTATTAAAGAAGTTAATGGTGGTTTTTATTTATCTCAAGTCTCCTAATGCTCTGATGGTTATGTTTATTAACTACTTATTTGATAGACCTGGCTATGAGTATATGATTTGTTCTTGTCTAGAAGAAATAATGTCTTGGGAATTGTTAATATCAATATTCATTCAATGGAAATATCCTATGTAAATAAAGAAGGATAACATTTCTGAGTTCTGAGTTTTTTTCAAGATGAGATATCAGTTGCGGAATATGCCAAAAAATTATCACATTTGGTATGTTCCACACCCTATAATTTTAGTGATGACCAAAATAAGGTGATATATTTTAGGAAAGACCTTCTTGTATAACTATTAACCATCATTCTAGTGTCCTAGTTTATCTCTTATTCAGAATTTATCAATAAGGATTTTTTAGCTAAAGAAAATTTAGTAAAATGACACTATAGTAAAAATGAATCTTTAGTGGTTGAGAAAGGACTACCTCCTCGGGAAAAGAAGAGGCCCACCATTTGTTTATAGTGTAGAGAATATAGTCATTTTAAGATGATGTGTTTGAAAGATCTAAAGGTTTATAAAAGGGGCGGATGTTTGGGTCACCTTTAGTGGTTCTGTAAGTTTGATGACCAGAAAGGAATGCTTCAGTTGAGAACACAATCTATTGAATAAAGGGAAGTATATTATTCAAGATAATAAGCCTCCACCAATAGGAATTATATTGTGAATTTTCACATAGTGGAGGATCATTCAGATACTAGTTTCCAGATGATGTTGAGTTCATCCAGATTGTTATTTCTAACGTCGGTGTGGAAACAGATTGAGTTTTACCATGTTTTGATTATCTTTTTTGGAAACCCTTTTTTTTTGGATATTTTGGGATGATATCTTGTGGAACATTGTTTCGGCCATTTGTATATTGATGACGTGATAATGGTTTACGTTTTATTATTATTTATGTGGTTGTTCCATATGTATGTGAACACTTGAATGATTAGAAATATTTTTGAATAAGTATAGTTACTTGTTGTTCATTTTTTATTAGAGATAGAATGGAATATTGTTCTATGAAACTCTATGATATTTTGATTTTTTGTTCAATGATTTATTATTATTTTTTCCATGATGGTTGGTGATAAATTTTTATGTAAGTGATGATCTCCCTAGTTAGAATATGGGGAACTATTGTGAACTGTACTAGATGTTTGAGTTATTTCCATCTAAGCATGGATAGACCTTGGGAATATATATGGGAAACTAAGATGATATGGTTTATTTATGTAAAAGAAACCTAGAGGTTCTGAAATTTAATTTTACGAGTTCATTAAGGGAGAGGATCAGTGTTGAAAATCATAGGTTACCATTGAGTACATACCCAATGTATAAATCATTATCAGTTCATTAAATTACTTGTGTATGTTGGATCATATTTTATTCACCATGGAAATTTGTAGAATTCCCGTATTTGTATAGAATTCATGTGATTTCTTTATGTTTTAGGATTTTGATGAATATTTAAATGAATCAGGGACCAATATTAGTTCCATATTATTTATTTGGTTTGGAGACATGTGTTGATCTCATCATGCTGTTCTTGGACCTTCATGTGTGTTGTTAGAATTTTGTGGTGAGTTTTTATTTTAGACTGTGGACCACCAACCTCACAAGATCACTGAGGGAGTTCTTTTTGAGTTTTTGAGGTTCTATAATTTAGACTAGAAGGTTTCCAGGGAAATAAACTCATATGGAAAGGAGTTTATAACATCCCATTACATATTTTTAGGTGTTTTATCCCATTAAATTGAGTATCCAATGATTGGATATCATCATGGGCGGTTTCATGTATTTTTTTGAGACATTTTTGACGGTTTATGTGCCTTTCATGGTTGCACATAGTTTGAAAAACTATATAGTAAAAACATGAAACATTTATTTTATCCTATCTAGGGGATCATGGATTCTTCTTTGTTAGAAAAATGTTTCAACCTAGATAAAAGAGGGTTTCATAGTTGGCACACAATTAAAATAATCATGCATCCTAACCATACTGGTTTTTGAGTGGCTCTTTTTAGGGTGTTTGGTTAGGCACCCAGTTAGTACTAACGATGTAACCATACCAAGGATACCATTTGAGTGGTAATTAAAGCATTGAAAATTGTAATTAATGTCCTAAAAACACCAAAATTACCCCTATAAACCTCCTAATTGAACCTAAATATGATCCTTTGGATTTTGTGAGCCATCTAGAGATATTTGTCTCTCTCCAAATGTTGTTTCACGGAATATCAATGCGCTGATCAAATATATGATCCTATTCTGGTGAGTTCATTTCTTTTTGTCTTTCAATATATCTTCTTCTATTGATTTTTTATTCCTATTAGTTTTGATGGACTTATGTTTCATTGGATATTGAATGATTGATGAGTAATTGGGGGTCTAGGTTCTTTTATCTATTCTCTCAATTCCCCTCTTCCAGGATTCATTGATCAGAAATAAATTTGACATAACATAGATTCATTGTGGATGGATTTATGATTTATAAGTAGGTGTTTATATGATTTTACATCATTATTTAATTCATTGTTACTTTATAATTTATAGTTATTTTCCTCATTCCAACACATATTCTGTTATTTTTTATCCTGAATTACCTTGAATTATCTTCTTTGATCTTCTTTTAAATAAATTGAACATAAACTTCATTGAATGTATATAATCATCATTTTTAACACTTTTTAAAAAAAAATTAATTCCATTTTTTGGATTTATTTTCAATGAACTTTTAAAGGATATTTTAGTAAAATTAACTGCTTTGGACCAAGTTTTTTATTCCTAAAATGAAATGACTTGATTCAAATGAAATATGTTGAACAATTTTATATTTTATAAATTGTTTCAAAAGATTTGATTTGACAAATTATTAGGATACCAATTGGAATAATTTTACTCTCATTTTTAAAATATGTGCTCTCAGGTGATTTATAAAGGGTGATGTATTCATATTGAAAGAGGGTGTAAAACCATGTTTGTAAAATTATTCAAGATTTCCAAATGGTTATACTTACTTTGAAATATTTTGGATAGATTTGAAATAAATGATCATTTTAAAGTATTTTTTTGTATTATTATGATGATTTGTGAATGGAATAAGGTACGATTAGACTTTTGAAAGTTGAATTTTAAAAGAGGTTTGAATTGAAATTAGTAATTATTAATGGCCTAGTTGGCACTTTATGATAATTATCTCATGTAATGATCCCTTATTGTAACTTGTATTAATCTTATAACTACCATTGTTGGGTTTATGATAAGGTATTATTTACTTTGTGGGAGTATATGGTTGGGCGTGATATGTGATTTGGGGGTATATTCCCATGACTAAAATGTCAAGGGCTTCATCCTATTATTGATATTGATAAGGATCCAATTGTGACCCTCATATAATAATTATCTCACTCACCTATTTTGACTAGATGTGAGATCCTAGTTAGTTAGATGGGATGATCTAGATATATGCTTAACTTGTAGACTCACACCCTATATAGTTGATCCATAGAGAACATGAAAGGTTCAGGCTATGGGTGTGGGCTAGGAAAGTGGGTGTGTGTGGAACAAGTTTTTCTAAAACCTATGAGACCATATTTAATCCCAACGATTAGTCATGATGATTTTTTATTATATATTTATGGTGGAGTCACTATTGTACCAAGGTTTTACCTCTGACACCATTATAGTTGATCTCAATACTTGACAATGTTCTCTTTCACTATACAGAACTAAAGTTCCCTTACCTGATTCATTTTTAGATTGTTATTATGCATCTTGACTCTATAATATTGAATATTTTTATCTTTTGATCTCACGTGCATGTTCTCATCTTTTTTTTATTTTATGACTCTATATTGAGAAATTGTGTTTCAAATATTTTCAAGAAAATTTTCAATTTTAAATAGCAGTGTGGAATGTTTTACAGGTTTAGTTTTATAAAATATTTTTAAATGTTTAAAACTCTATTGTTAAACTAAGACTCATACTATATTTATTATTTCCATCTTTTATAATGTTTTACTTACCTAATGATGTAAATACATCAAATCTTTGGTGGAGTCCGACTGAACTCTTTAGATCACAACCAGCATTTACCATTTTGTGTTTCCAACCCTTTCTGATCATATAGTTGGTACTCTTGATTTTTTCTTCCTTTGTAGGTTTGAGCTAGGGTGACCAATGGAAGGTGACTCAAGAAATGGTGGGTGGTCATAGACCACTAGGAGATGAGTTTTTGGTAGATTTTTTTTATTTTTAGTTTTGTATCATGCCCTTATAAATGATATGATTATATTGATGTATTTATATGATGATGTTTATATAGTTTTATTTGTTTATTTTAATATTTTGTGGGAAAAATTATTCCCAAAAACTATTTATTAATGTCTAGGTGCTTGTCACCAGCCTATGGAGAACAAAAACACTCTTCAGGTTAGTGTTAAATTGGCTTGGATATCAATTTGGATGGTATTATGGGTTGTTTCATCACAATTACAAACATAATAATTTTGTTTAGGATGAAATTTCTGGAATTATGTAAATAAATTAACAATTAAAATAATTTAACATGAGATAAACACCTCGTAAACAATTAAAAAACATTCAATTATAATAACTTTATAATTTATCTTTTTATTAAAGCTATTTCATATGTAAATTAATATAGGGGCTTTATATTTATTTATAATATGTACTCATTTATATTATCTATTATATTGATTATTATTTGAAACATTTGATAACTAAATATTATGTATTATATATAAAAATTACTATAATATTATACAAATATTAAGAATGTCATATATGTTATATTATTTAACCCTCGATCATATCAACTATAAAAATAACATTTTATATATTATAAATAATGTACTAAAATTATTCAACTTATTATTAATACTTTAAATTAAAAATTATGTGCAATTTATAACACAATACGAACACCTTTATGTCATTTCCATAATTTTTAATTCAGAAAAACTTTATAAATTACTCGTATAATTTCTATATAAAATATTAAATGAAAATTATAAGTCATTACATACAATTATGAAAAGTAAATAATATTTAAAATTTATATTATTGATATTTATTTAATAAATATTTCATAAAATTAACAATTAATTAAAAAAATACTATTAATTAAATTTTTGATACATTAAAAATGAAATAAATATAACAAATACATTTTTTTAATTAATGATAATATTATAACCTATATAAATCAGTTCATAATTGAAATTAATAAAAAAATATTTTTTTTATTTCATATTTAATGATATTAATTATATCCTAAAATAAAAGTAGTAATAACTTGTAGTGTATTATATATTTGATATTTATATTGGCTAGTGATAGATAATCTTGATACGTTAAATCATCATATAAGATATACATTATGTTACACCCCATGATTTTACTATATATTTATTTTAAATAAATTTTATCCTTTTAATATCTTGGGGTACACAAAACTTCGATATTTTTAAAATATGGAGATTGTGTTCGATATCTTATACGACACACAACACCAAGATTAAATGACCATTGAAATATATTTTTTAAATATAACCATTTTAACCTAGTAGTTGAATTGGCATGTGTCAATATGATTAACTAAATTATGAAAAATATATAGATATGTCCTAATCATTAATTTTTTTGATAAATTCTTAGAAAATAATCACTTGAATTTGTAGAAAATTCATTTTATACTTGAAAATACTTATTCAATAAAAAATTATTTTCATTAATTTTTATGAGAAAATATTATAATTATTTATTAGATATTTTATAAATGTTATTTTATAAAAGAACCTTTTTTTGAAATCATAAAAATATTAACATTGGTTAAATTTTAGTGATTTTTATGAGAAGGTTGATTTTTCAATGAATAGTGAAAATATTTTTTTTGGTAATGTTTTCATATTTTTAATAAATTAATATATTTAAATATCTTATAATTATTTTAATATTATTTATAATTAATATAAGTATTATTTAGTTATATTTAGCTCAGTTAATTACATTTAAATCAACGTTTATCTATATTTTAATATTTGTATATCTTTAGAATTTAAAAAATATTTTTTAAATAGTTTTAACGTGCATAATTTTTATTAATTTTAACTAAATAAAATAAAAACTGATGAAGAATGATTGTGGAACATTGATATTTTGGTGAATTATTTTTCAAATTAATCTAATCTTTTGATATTTTTCACATCAAGAAATTCTAAAAATAACTTTTCACTGTGTTAATTATTCCTTCCACATTAAACCAGCTTATTGTACTTTACATGAACCACAAACTTGTCATACATTATATGAAATAGAGAGTTGTTGTACGTTTTACGCAACACCGAGTTGGAATTTGATACACAAAACACTGAGTTGGTGTATGATACATGCAACACTGAGTTTCTACAAAGCATCATTTAACTATTTAAATAAGATAATCGTAACCTAGCTGTTACATATAGTCATATAAAAATTAATAAATAATTTTCAAATGTTTTATATGTTTTTTATATAAATAAAACATATTAATAATAAAAGATATGATTTTTGGTAAAGTCCTTTTTTATGGTTAAAAAACAGGTTTCTCAAATGAACCACTTCTAATAATGAAAGTAATCTTAGACACATTAATAAATTAAATTTTCTAAAATAAACTTATTTTCTAAATTCAGAACATCGAAATTAGGCTAAGGTTAATTATTGGAATATTTTTGACAAACTTTATTTTCAGATGAATAGTTAAAAATACCTGAATTTAATTGAAAACTTCTTTTTAAATTAATATATTTATAAGGTTAAAATATATTTTAATTTGTTCTCAAAGTTGAAATAAATAATATTTTTAATAATTAATCCAATTTTGTACATTGGATCAACTACCACATTGAAATTGGATATAAATACTAAGCACACCTGTGATCATTTTTTTAATTTAAAACCCCACATCGTTGTTTCGATAACGAGATTAATTTTTAAATTAATTTCTACCACGTATTTTATTTGGATTTGGAAAAATGGATACCATATTTAGAATCTTTATATTTTATATCTTATAATAATTTCAACTTTGTTTTTGACCAAAAATATTAGTGAAAGTGATTAAAATTAAATTCATCAGTTAAGATAATACACTAGGCTAATAAAGTACTAAACCTTAAATTTAAGAAGAAAAATGACATAGACACTTGTACAACACCCATTGGCTGGCCATATTTTGAATATATCATCAATTTTATTTTCCTTGGCCCATTATCAGAACCACTTAAAACATGAAATATGTGGGTGAAATTATCTCTTCAAATATTTACATGAGTGCCACTCCTCCTTCACTATAAAAGGCCACTAACTCTACTCATTCCTTTCAGCTCTCAATCCTCTTATGTTTGGCCAATATCATCCCATATATCCTCCAAAAAATCCTACCTTCTACCTTGAATAATCCCTTTGGATAGAAATCCCTTCAAGAAATACTTTTTGGTCTAACCAAATGGACTTACCCAATTTAGAGGAAGCTTATACAAGTATGAAGAGAGTCAATGCACAAGGTCAGGGGATTTCATAAAACTTATAATTTCTGTGAGAGACAAGACATGGGAACCACACTTTTCTTTTGTGTAGTGTATGTACTAACCATGATTGAATTCTATGTATATTATATTTAAATTTATGGGTATTAACTTATGAATTTTATTATCCGACTTTCATGGGGTAAATGATTCCAAAGTCTATAAATCGGTAAAAATGTTTTGTCTCAATTTTATTTCTCTAAGACTCATGTTTTTTCAGGAACTTAATTTTTTTTTTCAAGGTGTGTAGATGCAATATCCTGAATCCAAAACTTTTATTGATATTTTATGCTTCATGTAATTTCCATTTCTTACATGGATAGTATGTTCCAATGTTACCAAGTTATAAGTGTTTATTGAGAAAAACTCATATTGTTTTGAGAATATTTTTGTTAATTATTCCTTTGATTAAATATTCTAATCCATATATAAATAAAACTCTTGAGTTTTTTGATCCTCTATTTTTTCAAGATATCCTCATGTGTTAGTACCATTTTTACACTCATTGGTACTTAAGATAATATTTTATGTAAAATATAACCATATACTTCTTTGGTCAGAAATCTATTATTTTCAAAAACCATGTTCTCAATTTTTTTTTAAATGTTTTATAAATATTCATGAAGAGTATTTTAAAAGAAAAATTATTTACAAAATGTTTTATTATTTTCAAATACTACTTTATTTGTTTTAATTCTATTTTCAACGTAAAATATTTTCAAAAGTTTTTATGTGATAAAAAGAAAATTTCAAATAAGAAAAGATATTTTCCTCCAGAAATGTTTTTGAAATATATTTCAAAATTAGCTTACATTAAGATGAAATCCATTTATGTTAATCATGAACGTCTAGGAAATGATCTAAAGGTTAAATTCATATCCATTATATGAATGGGTTATTCTTAATGTCATTTTATTTATGAAACCTATTTCTCTTCCACATGTTATAGGTTTTTGAAATCTGTTTCTATTCCATGGGATATATGTTTATGAAACATGATACTTTTCACAGGTTATAGTTTGATGAAATGGTTATAAAACCTGTATCTTTCCTATAAGTTATGATATGATGAAATTTTAATGATACACATTTCATATCATGGTTTATGATTTGTTATTTATAAAACCTTTGTATTTTTTTGGGTCATGATATGATAAATGTTTTATTATCCTATGGAACATGTATGAATGATTTTATTATGATATGGGTGAGACCTATATATCCCTCCATTTTTTTGGGTAGTGAAAAAAGAATCATGAGTAGAAATGTTATGAGTGAAGCAGATTATATTTTCACAATATTTTGTATGGACCCAGTTTCATGTCACTAAGTTTATGCGTGAACCTAATTATATGTTAAAAATTTTATGAGTGAAACTTATTATGTGTTCAAAATGTTATTCCTAGACCCGGTTTAAAGTCTATAATTATATGCATGAACCTGATTACATGTTTACAATGTTATGTGTGAACCTAATTACATGTTCACAATGTCATTTAGCGACCTGGTTTTATATCCATTAGGTAATATATGAACCTGATTACATGCTCAAATAATTATGCATAGACTTGGTTTCACATCCATTAGGTATTGTTTGAACCAGATTACAGGTTCACAATGTTTTGCATGGACTTGGTTTCATGTCCATAAGGTTATACGTGAACCTGATTAAATGTCCACAATGATTTTCATTAACCTAGTTTCATGTACAACAGATAATTCTAGGCCAGGATTTTATGTCCTTATCTTAATGAGTGAATCTGTTTCTACTAATAAACGTTCATAACGTTATAATCCAATGTGAATTCGAAAAATTCCATGACTTTTCTTATGTTATGCTTATTTTTCCTATGATCTTTATTTCCTTATGATTCATGTCTTATGAAATTACACTCTTTATTATGTTTTTTAATATATAGGGTATGATCTTCATATATTATTCTCATGTTCCATACCCTTTTTTTGTTATTCTTACCCATTTCCTTTATTTACCCATATTAGCATCTGAGCTCACACCTTTCTTATGTTTCCTTTACCTAGGGTATGAAAACGTGTTTTATGTAGAAGTAATAAAGGTATAGACTTTTATGGGAGATGTTGAAGATCATTCACCAGTAGAGAAGATTTTGTTTCCATGTTTCCAAGGACACTAAACTATTACGTCCTCAAGCTTGTATTTTTGTAATGTAAAGAAAATTCATCTAAAATTATTTAATATCCATGCATATCAAGAATATTTTTCTATAGTCGGTATCATAAAGAATTTTAATAAAACTATTATTTTTGGAGGAGAAAACCATAGATAGATCCCTTGGTATATTTATAAGGATATATCTAGGGATGTATCTAAGGATAAGTATAAGGATGAGTGAACAGTTAGGAACACACCCTAGGATTTTTGTAAAGAATAAAGTGTGTAGTTTCCTAGAAAATAAATACATGTCTATATACTACAAGTGTATGTGGATCTATCACAGATTTACATAGGGGTAACATCTCAGAAAAGATGTTTTGTGCCTAACTTGGGGTAATCTGCTACATGAAAATGGGCCTTGCTGCACACCTGGGTTGACACTCTTGGGGGATATTCTTTGGGAATTTAAAAAAAATCATAACCATATTGAAGGATTTAATTATATGTTTGATATGAATAACATAGGATAAACCTAAGGTGTCATAGATTAAAGAATGTGTCATTATTTAGAAATACTATAAGTAAATTTTCATTATTATGTGGTTCCTCATTAAGATAATTGTTTCTTACTCTATGTGTGTTTTTAGTCAATGGTTGGTACCTAAATGAACTGTGTTAATGGTTATTGTGATAGAAAATGAAACGAATGTCCCCCTAAAGGTACAAATTCAATGGGGGCCGGAATAAAAAACCTAATTTATATACTCTCATAGGTTTCTCAATATATGAATCGTGCTGACTTTAAAAATGAGAAAAGGATGTAATAACATTCTATTGAGTCCTTCACGAGGAATTGTCCACCTACTTTTAGTGGGTCATCTGATTCACTTGTTGTTGAACACTGGATCAGTACCACTAAAATGATATTCTCCGTGATAAAGTGTTCAGATCAAGAAAAAGTCATTCTGGATATTTATTACATAAAAGGTGAAGTAGACTAATGTTGGACTGTAATCAATAATACATAGAATAAAGATGAAATTGAATTCATTTATTGGGATGAGTTCAAGAGAATATTTATTTACATGTAATTTTGTCTTTTTATTCATAGTTATATCGAAAAGCAGTTCCTTGATTTGAAACTAAGGGATGATGAATCTATTGGTGCCTATGAGGCTTATTTCATAGGACTCACATAGTACACTACTTGTATTATCATCCAACTTGAAAGTAAATTTGATAGGTTATTCAGTGTTTATAAGCCAAGTCTCATAAGGGCATTTTACATAAGAGACTTTTGTATCTACAAAGAGATTTTTTGATGTGCGATCAAAGTTGAAATGGTGGTTGGAGTTACATATCACTCTCATATTTTTGACAAGAAGAGGAATATGGAGTTAAAAGGGGAATCTAAAAGCCATATAGATAAGAAAACATTTCAAACAGATACTTACAAAAATTGTGGGAAAGAGCACTTAAAAAAGTTCCCAAAAGGAACAAGAATGTTTTTTTAGTGTGGGAATCATGGCCCCCAGGAAATATAATGTAGAAGTTATGAGAAGAGGAAATTCAATGAAATGAGGGGAGATAAATCTCAAAAGGATGAACCAACAACAATTCATTATTCCAAATTCATGGAGTTTGGGAATTATGAGAATCATTTCCCCAATACAAGGGATAACATGGATGATCACGCACCTCAACCTTTAAAGGAAAGAATAAATGGAAATATTATTTAATCAAAATGGGTAATGTGAATAATGAAAATGAAAGGAAAATGTATCCTTCCGCCTAGTCGAGATTTTCAAGTTTTATTTTGTTTGAATAATCCATTTTATAATCTTGTTGTTCATCCTTTAGTAAATTTTTATCCCTCTACATGGATTTTGGAATAATAAAATCTCAATTAATGTTCTATCGGTGAAAGGATAAACCCAAGTATCCAATAAAACTTTTCTCAGTATAAGATAAGAGCACATTTATTAAAGAAAGTGTGAATTATATTTTGGAAGGGTATAAGGTTAACCATTTATGTAATGTTTAAAATAAAATTCAAATAATGCCTATGTTATATTATCTCATCACATGAGGACTTATGCATATTAGAGAACCTACTTGTGTCGATGGTAACCAAAGATAGATGGGTTGAAATACCTTGTATCTCATGATTTGTAATAACATAAAAAAGAAAATTCACATTCACTTCTTAGGGTAAGAGATGAAGTGGAAATTTGTGAAGGAATAACCAAAGGTTGATATTGTGTAAAAGGAAGGGGATAAAACCAGGTAAGTATATTTACTTATATTCTTGGTCATTAAATATAATTACTCAATGATAATATTATGATACAAAAATGAATTATCCGGATAACTTAAATTCTATTGAACTAGTGGCTTCTAGGGTCATAATAGAATGAGGAATTTGAGGCCCTCACATTTCCTTTGATCATTCACTTGTTTTTGATTGATGACCTCAATCACTCCCTATAAATAATTACGCTTTGTCTCTATATTCAATCTTCCCTCCCAACTAGAACACCCCAAGGTTTAAAAAAAAATCAATGAAATTCATGATACATGGTTTTATGTAGATATTTATAACTAGCCTTCAAACTTAATTTTGCTGCTTCTATGTTTTTAATTTCGAAATACAATCATCTATAATTGTGTTCAGTAAGTTATTTGGAGTCTAACGAAACCAATTTAAATTTTGGTGAATAGTAACATACCCTTATTAATAGTAATATGAATAGTAATATGACCCTAATAAATAGTAAATTTTATTATTATTTCATTTTCTTAATGCTTTAATATAAGGACATCTTGATTAATTTTTCAATGTGATATAAAAGCCATTATAGTTTTAAAATTATTAATTTTTGAATTAAGTGTGATTTTATTTAAAAATAAAATTAATAAAAATTAGAAAATTATTTTCAAAAAATGGAGTCCATTTTTGAATTCTGAATGTCTAAAAATGGATTGGGTTAATTTTTGTGATTTTTCTGAAATTGTTGAATTTTTGATGAATAGTGAAATACGGTAAAATATTGTATATTCAAATTATCAGTAAAATTCAGTATTTATGACATCATAAGTGATATTAGACAAATTAATTCGAACTCAAAGCCATTATTAATATTTCGGGACACATTAATTGAGGTTATTCATTTTCTTGAGAAAAATATTATAATAATGATTAAAATAATGTAAAATACCTCCCCTCATCCACTATAAATACCACCCCCATTCCCCTCTTCCTCCCACACCCCTCAAGCCTTGATAATTTTCTAATTTTTGAAAAATTATCTCCCAAATATTCATCCCCACAACCTAGATCTTCTAGTATCACCAAAAGACCAAAACCAAATCCTTTAAGGAGGATCCCAAGGAGAAGAGATCAAGAGGTTTGAAATCCTCTTCCTTTTTCATGTGTTTTCCTTTCCTTTCCTTTTCATTTATTATAATATCTTCCCATCCTTTTATCCAAGAGGCATGAAAGCTCCAAAATTCATGTATATTTTGGATTCTCTCATGTTCATGGAAAATTCATCACCATTCTTCTTTTCCTCTCCCACTTATTCAGGGAATAAAATCATTGTCTGCGATGTGTCGAATTACCGACATCGTGGATGATGGGAATTCAATTTGATTTAATTCTTCCAAGTCTGGTGATGAATTTTTTTTAAATTATTGTAACAGGTTATAATATATGTATTATTTCTCATCCATGGTTTTTTAATTAATTTGCACACATGGTTTTAATTTATAGAACAAAATGAGGTCATTATTATCAAAGAACCACTTAAATGATCTAAACGAACATCATTAATGTTTTAACTTATGAATAATCATAATTTTAAAATTCAAAATGATAAATGGAATTATTTATGGTTCTGTAAAAATTTCACTACCCTTCCATTTGAATTGTGGAGTTTCACAACCAATCGACAAGATCATCCTTCATGAACCGATCATGGAAAACATGTAAAGAATGCACCGAAAATAATGGATGGAACAAAATACTAATAATTAAAGAGTGAAATGATGTAATTAAATGATTATATATGCTGTTATAAAAATGAATATGTTTCATTAAGATATTAATAACACTATTTTAACCATTATACAAGAGGTTTAATCACATTTGATGTAATAAGAACCCGATGTAAAGAAATTATTAACCCAATTTCCATTCTTTGGGTTAACATTCTTCTTTATTCATTATGTGGTATTAAGATTATTAGTGTGATGAATTTTTTAAATATTATGATGAATTATATGTATTTATGGTGTATATACATATTCCACTCCAATCTATTAATTCTCACTCCAATTATATTTTAAGGGACTTTTTTTTTAAAATCTATTTTAAACTCTCTTTAATAAATTTCAAAAGGATTTTTTTTATGGTATGAGTGGGTTCTTATGATTTCACGATACATTATTACCATGATATGTTCCTTGGAAATTATTTATGTTGGTTTTATGCCTTTATAGTTCATGATATGTTGGTTTGATCCCATTATAGCTGAAGATATGTTGGGTTGAGCCCATTATAGCTCAAGATATAACGGGTGATGCCCATTATAGCTCTCTAATGAATTGGGTAATATGAATATGGAAGTTGACCAAAAGGTTATTCCATGTGTAAGGGTTAATGTAAGGGTGATATGTTAAATATGTCCCAGGGAAACTATATCATGTTTCTATGCATATGAGTTTTTATGATTATGGGGTTTATTGGTTTTTATGTTATCACTTAACTTACACTTTATTTATATCCATTACTGAGTTTTTTACTCATCCCAAGTTTTCAAAAAAGAATCATAGGATATAAGGATGGTCAAGAGAAGGAAGGGAGTCATGATGTTTGATATAGAGTTTTGTTAAAGGAATCATGTATTAATTTTTAATGTTTTATATTTTGAAAAAATGGATACTATTTTAATAATATCCTCTTGTATGAATGTGGTATGTAATATTTGTATGATATCTTAATTATTTAAAGCTCTAACCTCAAAAATATACTCAATGTGTAATAATGTATGGTATTTTGAAAAATTAATGATTATGTAATGTTTTAATGTTGGGTCCTTATAGTTGTTATCAGGGGATGGTTTAGATATCATTAGGGGTTAGGATGGTGTAAAAATAATACCATAAATATTTTTTACACTATGATTAATTTTAAATATTATAGAATTTAAAGATTACCGTGTTGCTTCATCTTTGATATGTTTGTTCAAAATGGATGTCTGTAGAAGAAATAGGGAAGCTGAAGTAGAAAGGAACCAAGAGGTTGATTTATGTTTGAATATACAGCCCGAAATAGTGGGGACCTAAACCGAGATGTTTGTGAGAGAAATGGGTCAGTTGAGTCAAGAAATAAATAGGGGTTGTAACTATTCTATAGAGGAACATGATAAACCATGAATAAAAATGTCTTTTTTGGAGCATTTTATGATGCAACATCCTCTATCATTCAATTATCCGCAAATCTAGTGATAGAAAAAGGATGGAAAAATGCTCTAGAAGAGATATTTGATGTCATGGGATATTCAGAACGTCAAAAGGTAATACTATCCATTTATCATTTGGAAGGTGAATCTGATCAATGGTGGTCTCTGGTTAAGAATATGATAGAAAGAGTTGATTTTGATAGTCTAGAATGGGATTAATTTAAGAGTATTTTTATAGAAAATTATTTTCCAAAAACCGTTCGATTCAAAATGGATAAATAATTCATGTAATTGAAGCAGAAAGATGATAATTTTTTGGTAACATATGGAGCCAATTTTACAATACTAGCTAGGTATGTAACATATTTTTCTTTGGATCTTGAAAGTAAAATTAATTGACTTTACTTTGGTTTGAAACCATTTTTGTGAAATGATTTGGCATCATGAGTGATTAAAAGCTATGAGATGCTTGATCATTGTGTTCAAAAATATGAGATTGATTTTTCTAACACATATGTGCCTCGTGATGACAATAATAAAAAGCACCCACGATGGCAGGCAATGGGGAAGAACTTGTCAAGGAATTCTGGAGGTAAGAAAATGAATTTCCATTCTTGTGAAAAGTGTGGTAAAAGGAATCCTAGTGAATTTTTTGTAAATTCTTGAAAATTATACCGATGTTGGATGTTTAGAAACATGTCTCGTGATTGCAAGGAAAATTATCTGTAAACTAATGATAATTTGATGGTGAGATGCTTTAGCTATAAAGAATTGGTTTATTTTGCTAATGTTTGTATGAAGCTAATTACTAAAGAATGGAATCGGCAAGACATAAAGTAGAAGGGTTTGGGAATTGCAACAAATTCAAAAGATGTAGATTTGTCAAATGACGTGGTATTAGGTACATTGATTATTTTTCAGATTTTTCAAATGTGTTGTTTGATTCAAGGTCCACACATTATTTCATTTCTGAGAAATTGTTGTCAAAATTTGGAATTCAACCTCATGAAATGAAAATATATATCATGGTAAAAACACCTGGAAGAAATACTATGGAAAAAATAAATTATAAGAATCTTCATATCCTTGTCTGTGGAAAGAGTTTTCCTTCAAAATGTGTTGTTTTTCCTCTAGTAGAGTTTCATGTCATTATGGGTATAAACCGACTTTATTTTTTATCATGATAAGATATATTTAAAAGAAAAATAAGTTATCTTATAAAAAATAATATCATTTTGTTTACAACAACAAACCCATACCATTAATAACATATCAGTAAGCTATGAATCTGATATTGGATGTAAATTAAAGTTATCTTGCTCATATTTTTGAAGAGAAGGGAAGTATCCAGATTAATGATGTAACAATGGTAAATGAATACTCGGATGATTCTCCTAATTATTTTCCTAGCGATATTTATAATCTAGAGGGTGAGTTTTATATTGACTTATTTCCTGATACCAATAAATTTTTTCAACCTCTTTATCGAATGGCCCATGTGAAACTTCTGTAATTAAAAAATCTATTGCAATAATTATTAGATAAATGATTCATCCGACCAAGAAATTCACCATGGGGTGATCCTTACTTGTTTGTTAAGAATAAATACGGTTCAATGAGACTTTGTATCAATTATAGATCCTTGAATAACATTACTGTTTAAAACAAGTATCCATTTCCTCATATTGATGATTTCTTTGATCAGCTCTATGGAGCACATTATTTTTTGAAGGTTGACCTGATTTCGGTGTACCATCAGTGGAATGTAAAGGATAAATAAATCTCAAATACTACATTCCGTACTAGATATGGTCATTATGAATTTTTAGTTATGTATTTTTGGTTAACTAATGCACCAGTTGTATTCATGGATCTTATGAATAGAATATTTCTTGAGTTCTTGGATAAGTTTGTGGTTGTGTTTATTGATGACATTATAGTATATTCTATAAGTAAAGAGGAGCTTGAAATACATATAAGGGTTGTTTTTCACACCACAAAAGAAAATAAACTCTATGGGAAATTCATAAATTGTGATTTTTTGTTGCAACAGATTTCTTTTATTGGGGAAATTGTAAATAAGGATGGAATAACAATTGATCCTACAAAAACAAAAGTGGTTGATGAATGTCCAAGACCTAAAAATGTTATAGAGTTTATTAGTTTTTGTGGGTTATCCGGTTAGTATTGATGATTTGTTAAAAAAATTTCATGGTTGTATAAGCCTGGAACTAAGTTAACACAAAAAGGGCTTAATTGTTTTCAGACAGAAGAACGTGATGTTTGTTTTTGGGAACTGATGAAGAGATTTGGGAATGCAACAGTTTTGGTCTTGCCATCCTAAAATGGTGAGATTGTCATCTACAGTGATGGTTCATTTAAGGTACATTGTTGTGTTCCGATATAGAATGATTAGGTAATAGATTATTCTTCAAGAAAACTAAAACCTCATGATTTAATTTATCTCACATGTGATTTATAATTGCCATCTATGATTTTTCTTTGAAAATTTGGAGGGGCCATTTATACAAAGCCAAATTTCAAATATATACTGACCAAAAATGTCTAAAGTATATATTCACTTTTAAGTAATTAAACATGATGTAGAAAAGATGGATTGTACTGAAAAACGATTATGATTGCATGATCTATTACCACCTAGGAAAAGAAAACAAAGTGGAGGTTTCCTTTAGTCGAAAACATCCTGCATCATCAAGTATGTTACTTTTGGAACATGATCCCTTGGTTAATAATTTGATAAATTTAGGCTTAGATGTTGTATGTTCAGGGAATATATCTGTTTTTTAGGCTTCAGTGTCGTCATCATTATCAGAATAAATTAATAAATCAGAGAAGGAAGACCGAGAGCTACAGAAAAAGGTAGAATTAGTTAAAATGGGTAAGTTTTTATAATTTAAACTCGATAAATATTGTGTTTTAATATTTGAAAAAAATATTTTGTGTGGTTTTTGATTCTTATTTGAAGAAATAATTATTGCGTGATGCTCATAGTTCACCATTTTCAGTTCATCCTAGTAGTAGTAATATGTACATAGACCTTTGAGAGTATTACTGGTGGAATGAAATGAAAAGGGATATTGTAGAATTTACTATGAAATGTTTGACATGTCAATAGGTTAAGGTAGTGTGGTAGTTACCAAAGGGGATTATTACACCTTTGTCCATGCCAGAGTGTAAATGAGAGAATATATCTATGGACATCATGGTCGGACTACCTTAGACTTCTTAAGGTAACCGTGTGATTTGGGTTTTTGTTGATCAGCTGACAAAATCTGCAAATTTACTTTCTATTGGAGATACAATGTCATTAGATCAGATTTCTCGAGTGTACCTCAAAGATATTTTCAGGTTACATGGAGTTCATTTTTACATAATATCAGACTGGGATCTTTGGTTCACTTATAACTTTTGGAAGGGCCTTCAGAAGTCATTGGGCATAGAATTAAATTTCAGTACAGCTTTTCAACCTCAATCAGAAGGGAGACAGAATGAACGATTCCGACCATAGACGATATGCTTTGAGCTTTTTCAATGGACTTCTAGGGAAGTTGGGATCAGAATAATTCTTTAGTTGAGTTTTCTTATCATAATAGTTTTCATTTCAGTATACAGATGGCATCTTTTGAGGCATTGTATGAGATGCATTTTCAGACTCCAGCATATGGGGATGAAGTCGGTGAAAGAAAGTTGAAGGTAATAGAATTAGTAGGGGAAGTGGCTGAGAAAGTGAAGATGATATAGTAGAACATGAGGAAAACTTAGAGTATAAAGACAAGTTATGCAGACAACAGAAGGAAAGACTTATCTTTTGAGGTAGGTGACTATGTTTTCCTTAAAATTTCTCATTGGAAAAGTCTGATGCGTTTTGGTAAGAAAGAAAAGCTAAGTCCACGATTCGTCAGTCCTTTTCAAATCATAGAGAAAGTTATACTAGTTTCATACCAGGTAGTTTTAACTCTGAGTTTATCTTAGGTACATAATGTTTTTCATGTTTCGATGTTGAGAAAGTATGTTCTAGGTTCATCAAAGGTCTTGATCCCAGAAGAAGTTCAGCTAGTAGAGAACCTTTCTTATGAAGAGAAACCAGTTCATATTTTTGTTCCAGGGGAACATGTATTGTGGAATAAGGTAATCCACCAGGAAAAGGTTTTGTGGAGAAACCACATGGTATAAGAAGCAACATGGGAGTTTGAAAACTCCATGAGGGAAGGGTACCCTCATTCGTTCAATGTGTAAATAAAATTGTGAGGACTCAATTTCTTTAAAGCGGGGATAATTTAACACCCCAAGGTTTTAAAATAAATAAATGAAGTGCATGAAACTTTATTTTAAGTATATATTTATATATACCCTTTAAAAAAAACTTTTTTTCTTCTATGTTTTGAATTTCCCAAAACTTCCATATGCAATTGTGTTCAATATGTTATTTGGAGTCTAACAGAACCAACTCAATTTTTGGTAAATAGTAACATACCCTTATGAATAGAAATATGAATAGTAATATTACCCTAATACATATTAAATTTTATTATTTTTTTCTTAAATATTTAATATAATGACATCTTGATTAATTTTTCAATGTGATATAAAAGCTGCTATAGTTTTGAAATTATTAATTTTCGAATTAAATATGATTTTATCTAAAAATAAAATTAATAAGAAATAGAAATTTATTTTCAAAAAATAGAGTTCATTTTTGAATTCTACACCTCAAAAAATTGTTAGGGTGAAATTTTGGTGTTTTTTTGAAATTCCAAATTTTTTGTGGAATAGTGAAATATAGTAAAATACCGTATATTAAAATTATTAGTTAAATACACTATTTATGACATCATAAGTGATGAAAGACCACTTGGTTAGAACTTACATTCCATAATTACTATTTGGGGTCACATTAATTGATATTATTCAACGTATTGAGAAAAATATTATAATAATGATTAAAATGATGTAAAATACCTCCCCTCCTCCACTACAAATACCGCCCTCATTCGCCAATTCCTCATACACCTCTAAAGACTTGATAATTAAATAATTTCTTCCAAATTACCTCTCCAATATTATTACCCATGACCTAGAGCTTCTCTTCTCACCAAACTACCAAAACCATAGCCCTTAAATAGGATCTCAAGGAGAAGAGATCAAGAGGTATCAAATCCTCTTCCTTTTTCATGTGTCTTCCTTTCCTTTCATTTTATTTTTTATTGTATTTTCCCCCACTCTTATCCAAGTGGAATGAAATATACATAAATCATTTATATTCATGATTCTCTCATGTTCATGTAAAATTCATCATCATTCCTCTTCTCCTCTCCCATTTATTCCATGAATAAAAACATTGTACGTGATGTGTCACATTATCGACATCGTGGATGATGTGATTCCCATTTGATTTAATTATTTCAAGTCTGTTTATGAAAAAAAAATTATGGTTGAAATAGGTTATAATATAATTTTTATGTCTCATCCATGGGTTTGTAATTATTTTTTACACATGGTTTTATTTTATAAAACAAAATGAGTTCATTATTATCAAAGAACCTCTAAATTGATCTAAATGAACATCATTAATGTTTTATCATATAAATAATCTTCATTTCATAATTAAAAATGATAAATGGAATAATTTATGGTTCTATAAATATATAACTACCATTCCATTCCAATTCTAGAGTTTCACTTCCAATCGATAACAGCTTCCGTCATGAATCGATCATGGAAAACATGTAAAGAAATCTACCAAAACAAAGGAAGGAACAAAATACTAATAATTAAAGGGTGAAATGATGTTATGAAATGATCATATAAGGTGTTATAAAAATTAAAATGTTTCTTTAAGATATTAGAAACACTCTTTTAACCATTATAAAGGAGTTTTAAACACATTTGAAGTAAGAAGAACTCGTGGTAAGGGAATTCTTAACCCAATTTCCATTATTTGGGTTAACTTTCTTTTCTATTCATTATGTGGTATTAATATTGTTGGTGTGATGAATGTTTTTTATATTATGATAAGTTTTTTATATTTATAGTATATATATATATATTCTATTCCATTCTATTAATTCTAACTCCAATTATATTTTAAGAGACTTCCTTTTTAAAATCCTTTTTAAACTCCCATTAATTTTTTTTAAAAGGATTGTTTTTATTGCGCGAGTGGTTTATTCTAATTTAAAGATACATTATTACCATGATATGTTTCTTAGACATTATTTATGTTTGGTTGAGTGCATTATAGCTCAAGATATGTTGTGTTGATCCCATTATAGCTCATGAAATGTTGGGTTGAGCCCATTATAGCTCAAGATATGACGGGTGAGCCCCACTATAGCTCTCTAATGCATTGGTACTCCGTAGATGGAAGTTAACCAAATGGTTATTCCATGTGTAAGGGTGAATATAAGAGTAATATGGTAAATATTTCCAAAAGAATCTACATGATTTTTTAATGCATATGAGTCCTTATGATTATGGGTTTTATTGGTTTTTATCATATCACTTGACTAACACTTTCTTTCTTTATATTACTTAAAGAGTTTGATACTCATCCAACATTTTAAAAAAAATTCATGGGATATATGGATGGGTAATAGGAGGAAGGGAGTCATGATTTTTGATATGTATTGTTTTTAAAGAAATCATGTTTTATGTTTTAATTTTTTATATTTTTTAAAAAATAGATATTGTTTCAGTATTATCCTCTTGTATGAATGTGGTATGTCATGTATGTAAGATATTCTAATTATTTAAATATCTATACATAGAAAGATCCTCATTGTATAATAATGTATGTTCTTGTGTAAAATTTAGTATTAAGTAACGTTTTAAGGCCGAGTCCTTATAGTTGGTATCAAAGAATGGTTTAGATAGATTTAGTGGTTATGATGATGTTAAATGATTACCATAACTGATTTATGCAGTATGATTAATTTTAAATGATATAGAATTTAAATATTACTAGGTTTCTCTATCTATGATATGTTTGTTCATAATGGTTGTCCATAGATGAAATAAGGAAGGTGAAGTAGGAAGGCATCAAGAGGCTGATTTCTGTCAAAATATACAGTCTGAAATGGAGGGAATCAGAACCAAGGAGTTTGTGATGGAAATGAATCAGTTGACTCAATAAATAAATGGGGTGGCATCTATGATATATAAAAACATGATCAACCACAAAGAAACATGTCGTTTTTAGATCATTTTATGCGGCAACATTCTCCAGCATTCAGTGGAACCACATATCCAGTGATAGTAGAAGGATGGATCAATGCTCTTGGAATGATATTTGATGTCATGGGATTTAGAACATCAAAATTTAATACTATTAATTCATCCATTATATGGTGAAGCCAATCAATGGTGGTATCTGGTTAAGAATACAAGGGAAAGAGATGATCTTGACAGTCTAGAATGGGATGATGTTAAGAGTCTTTTTCTGGAAAAAAATATTTTCCCAAAACTGTTCGACATATAATGGAGAAAAAATTCTTGGAACTGAAGTAGAAAGATGATGATTCTATGGTACCATATGAATCCAATTTTACATGATTGACTAGGTACATACCAGATTTTACATGGGATATTAAAATTAAGATAAATAGATTTTACTCTCATTTAAATTTGTTTTTGTGAAGAGCTTTGGCTTCATGAGAGTTTAAATGCGATGAGAAGCTTTTTAGTTGTGATAAAAAAGTTCATATGGATTTTCCTGACACATATGTGCCTTTTTTTGAAAATAATATGACATGTTTAGGTTGAAAGACAATGGGTAACAACTCGTCAAAGATGTTTGGAGGTAAGAAAATGAATCTCCCTTCTTGTGAAAAGTGTGGTCAAAGGCATCCTGGTGAATGAATTGTAAATTCTAGGAAATGCTATCAATGAGGGATGTTTGGAAACATGTCTCGTGAGTGCATGGAAAATGATTTTAAAACTAATGAGATTCCAATGGTGATATTCTTTAACTGTAAAAAATTGGGTCCTTTTTCTAATGTTTTTCTGAAGCTAGTTATTAATGCAGGGAATCAAAAAGATAAAAAGCAGAAGGGTTTGGAATTTACATCCACTTCAGCATTTGTTGATCCATAAAATAAGGTGGTATCAGATACATTTCTTGTGCTTTAAAGATTTTGAAAATGTGTTTTTTGATTTAGGGTCTACATATTCCTTCATTTCAGAGAAATTTTCAGAAATGTTTTGAATTCAACCTCATGAAATGAAACCAGATCTCATGGTAAAAACTCCTGGAGGAGATATTATGGGAAAAAATTTATAAGAATATTCCTATCCTTGTATGTGGAAATATTTTACCAGAAATCCGTGTTATTTTTCCTCTAGTAGAGTTTGATGTTATTCTGGGTATGGACCAACTTTCTTTTTATCATGCTATGATAAAATATAGAGAAAAAAAGTTGTTTTTCAGAAATAATTTCAGTTTTGTACAATAATGAAACCATACCATTAATAAAATATTAGGAAACAAAGAAATTGATAATGGATGAAAATAAATGTTATCTTGATCATATTTTTAAAGAGAAGGGAAGTATCCAAATTAAAGATATACCAGTGGTAAATGAAAACATGGATCTTTTTCCCGATGATTTTACTGGTGTTATTCCTAATCTAGAGGTTGAGTTTACTATTGACGTAGTTTCAGATGCTATGCCAATTTATAAACCTCCTTATCTGATGGACCAAATGGAACTTATGAAATTAAAAACACAGTTTCATGAATTATTAGATAAATGCTTCATTTGACCTAGAATTTCACCATAGAGCATTCCTGTCATTTTTGTTAAGAAGAAGGATGGTTGAATGAGACTTTGTATCGATTATAGAGAATTGAATACCATTACTATTAAAAAGTATCATTTTACTCATATTTATGATTTGTTTGATTAGATACAGGGAGCATAGTATTTTTCAAAGGTTGACATGAGGTTGGGGTACCATCAATTGAAGGTAATGGATGAAGACATCCTGAAGACTGCATTACATACTAGATATGGTCATTATGAATTGGTAGTTATGCCTTTGGGGTTATGTAATGAACCTGAATTATTCAGTAATCTTATGAATAGATTATTTAATGAGTTCTTGGATAAGTTTTTGGTTGTTTTTATTGATGAAATTATGGTATATTATAGAAGTAAAGAAGGGAATGAAAAAATATAAGGCTTGTTCTGAAAACCATAAAAGAAGAGAAACTGAATGGAAAATTCAGAATGTGTGATTTTTTGTTGAAAAAGATTTTTTTCTTGGGAACATTGTAAATAAGGATGTAATAATAGTTGATCATAAAAAAAGTTGTTGATGAATAGCCAAAACCTACAAATGTTACATAGATTCGTAGTTTTCTTGGATTAGAAGGTTATTACTGATGGTTAGTTAAAACATTTGCACAGTTATATTTCCCAATAACTTCGTTAACATGAAGAGGGGGTATTTTTTTGGACGGGAATAATGTGATTTTTATTTTCAAGAATTGAAGAAGTCATTTTTGAATACTCTAGTTTTTGACTTGCCTTCCTGAAATGGTGAGTTTTTCATATATAGTGATTCTTCATTGAAGGGAATTGGTTGTGTTCCAATGCATAATGATCAGGTAATTTCTTATGATTCAATAAAACTAAAACCTCATGAGTTAAATTATCCCACACATGATTTGTAATTGGAAAATATGGTTTTTTTCTTTGAAAATTTAGAGGAACCATTTATATAGAGCCAAATATAAAATATATACTGACCATAAAAGTATGAAGTATATATTCACTCAGAAGGAATTAAACTTGAGTTAGAGAATATGGATTGAAATGATAATGGATTATGATTACATGATCAATTACCATCCAGGAAAAGAAAACAAAGTGGCAGATGCCTTGAGTCAAAAACATCATGCATCATTAGCCATGTTACGTTTGGAACATGATCTCATGGTTAATGATTTGATGGATTTTGTCTTAGAAGTTTTTTGTGGAGGGAATACATATGTTTTATTTTATTTTTCAGTGTATCCATAATTATCAAACAAAATAAAGAAATTACATAAGGAAGACTGTGATCTAAAGGAAAAGGTAGAATTGGTTAAAATGGGTATGTTTTCAGAATTTATCCTTTATAAAGATTTTGTTTTAAGATTCGGAAAAAGGTTGTGAGTGCCTTGTGATTACCAGTTGAAGAAATAATTGTTGTGTGATGCTCATAGTTCTCCATTGGCAATTCATCCTAGTAGTACTATGATGTACAGATACTATCAGGAGTATTACTGGTGGTATGGAATGAAAAGGGATATTTCAGAATTTATTTTCAAATGTTTGACATGTCAAGAGGTTAATGCAGATCGACACCTACCAATGGAAATGCTTCACCCTTTGCATGTGCCGGAGTGGAAATTAGAGAATATATAAATATACATTTTGGTGGGAATACCTAATTATTCTTTAGGTAATAACGTGATTTGGGTTATTATTGATCACCAGACAAAATCTGTATATTTCCTTTTTATTCGAGATACAACATCATTGCATCAACTTTCTAGATAGTACCTCAAAGAGATTGTCATGTTACTTGTATTTCCTCTTTCCATTGTATCTGTCCAGGATCCCAAGTTCACTACTTAACTTTTGGTTGGGCCTTCAGTAGTAATTGGGCATAGAATTAAATTTCAGTACAACTTTTCATCCTCAATCAGATGAGCGGTCAGAATGAATGATTCAGACCTTATAGGATATGCTTTGAGTTTGTTAAATGGAATACCAGCGAAATTGGGATCAACATATTTCTTTATTTGAGTTCACTTATAATAACAGTTTTCATTCTAGTATATAGAAGGAACCTTTTGAGTCATTTTATGCGAAACAGTGTTGGACTCCAGCATTTTCGGATGAAGATACTGAAAGAAAGTTGATGGGACTTGTAGAGACCCGAAGCTTGATGTACATGAATATTACATTACTTTTTCGGAATACTTAATACATAAGAAAAACAAACACACAAGGACCGTAATATTTTAGTGTCTTTGGAAACTCGGAATAAAATATTCTAATCGTGGTGAAAGATTTTCAACATCTCCCAATAAAGATCTTCCCTTTTTTTTCTTACCTAAAACCTTTCTTTTTATCCTGGGGAAAAGAAAACATAAAAGGGTGAGCTCAAATGCTCAGTAAGGGTAAACAAAATAAATATCAATCAAATCATATTCATAAGAACATATCTTTTGGAAATCTTAACCTGCAAAAGAGATCATGATTTCATAACATGGGATAAATCATAGTAGTGAAATGTAATCCCAATAATCATAACTTAAAACATGAAACTTTGTGGCATACACACATAATCATAGAGAATCATTTATTATTAGTCAAGACTCATTGCCAAGACTATCTTAGTGGACAGAGTCCCTTTCTAAACCGAGTTCACTCCTCGTTTCAGTCCTGTTTCACTGAACCAGTATAACCTACCGTTCCAGCCATGTATATCTAATGAGATATATAATCTTTACCCAATGAATTTTAGGGAGATATAGGTCTCACCCATCTCATAATGATAACATTCTTATGCGTGCCACAAAATCATAAACCATACATCATTGCATAACCCATGTAATAAAAATGGGAATCTTAAACATCATGACATCATAAAATAATTCATATACGATAAAGGAATTGAAAAAAATAATTCCATCACAACATAATCAAATCAATGTAATAATAGGGATAAAAACAGAACCCTTTATTATCTTAGATGGAAAATAATTTTGATAAAACACTTGAACTTCATTCTTGAGGAAAATATCTTTTCTACTTCAAAAACACTTTTCCTTTCTTAACATGTCATAAAATTCTAAACTAAAATAAGTTGATCAAAAATAAACTTGAAAACTTTTAAAGGAATATTCTTGGAAATATAGTTTTAAAAATCCATTCATGCCGTATAAGTTAAAATACATTCTTCTCGTACTTTTGTCGGAAAAGTCAAAAAAGTACCTCGTACGAAAAACGACAAAAGATTCATTTCATATCTTTTAATAAAAACTCACCGAAGGGTAAAATAGGATTTAAACAATTGTAGGTGAATGTAAATAATATTACATATTGAGGAAACATGGATGTGGATGATAAAATACACCCCAGTAAATGACAAAGTATAAATAATCTCGGATAAAAATGAGATTGTGATATTTCCCTTACCTTATGTCCGATATGCTTTGTACGTATCCAAATCTCTTGTATAATGATTTAAATAATGTCATTAACTTATTACAGAATCATATTCATTGTTATGATATCATATATGGTTCACTTATGACTTTATATTACCCTTTCTTTTGTAAATGCCATATCAAAGAAGCGTTTTGGGAAAAATCGTTTCATTTATCGTAGGTGTTTGGACTTGTTGTTCTTAACATTATTATTACTTATATCATGATTTACTTACTTATAAAATATAAAACATGATTTATATATCATATATATTCAGTATATATATATAATAGTTAGATAAATGAAATGAAACACACCGTTCATGGAGACGGTAGTCTGTACGTACGCATGAACGATGTTTTCCTTTCCTTATTGTCTTGAATGGAAGTAAGTAGATGACTTACATATATATATATATATACATAAATCCATTATATTTAACATGTCATATATTTCATTATTATTCATTATATATACTTTATAATCATTCATGAATGGTTAATGTGGAGAATGAATCTTATCGCGTCGTGGAGACAGTAGTCCGTACGTACGCACGAGCGATGATATCATTCCCATGGTTGTGGAATTGTGTTGAAGTGTATGTATACTATTTCAGTATCAATATCACTTTATAATAATCATATATAGTTACTAATTACACCATTATACCCATCCAATTAAGGTGGTGGCGGAAAATAGATTACACCACGGCGTGGAGACGGTATTCCGTACGTACGCACGCGTGGTGATTTCCTTTTTCCGTAGGATGGATAGAAGGTTAATTAGAGTTGTTTCATATTTATAATAACATATACTTATATAAGAAATACTTATGTTATTACTTTATCATGAAACAACTAAATAAGAAGAAGTTGAAGAAGAAAGAAATTGAAAAAGATCGGTAATGAATATTACCTCTTTTTGACGCACCTTCACATAACCTCCACTTAAAGAACTAAGGATGGTCTTTGAAGAAGACCAGGACCTCTAGGATGATACTATGGAAGTGGAGAATGGATTTTGGCAGGGGTTGGCCGAGCTTGAATGCTCAAATTGGTGTGAGGAGGAGAGGGAGGAGGTGCCCTTTTATAAGGGAGGAGAGGGGAACCTATGAAAAATCTCAAAATATTATTTTATATTAAGGTCAAATTCGGTTTATAATGGTTCCAAAGGGTCTTATTTAGAAACTAAAGTGGGGATGGGTCGAAATCCTTTCATCCAATAGGATTTATACAAGTTTAGGTTATTATTTTAACCTTATCAATTAGATTTAACTCTAAGTTAAATAATTTCACTTTTACCGTGTCTTTTTGTTTTCTTACACTATATGGTTAATAAACTTACTATATCAAGCCAAAAGAACCCCAAGTTTTTTATTATTAATATATATAACCTTATATTAGTCATTTGGCCGAACCTTAGATTTTTAGGAATAAAATAACAATTAATAATATAATATTTGTTTTAAAAACTATTTTATGTCAATTTTGACACTATTTAGTAATTGATTTTTGTGAAAATCATAACAGAATGATAAGTTCGAAAAAAGTTAATTAAATCAATACTAACATGTCATATTAACCTATAAAATTAGTGTAATTTATAAAAAGTCTCAAATTATATTTATTTGGGTATTTATAACAGCAATTATGTCAATATTTCATTAATAAGATAATTACTCCATCATCGTTGTGTCATATATAAATTAAATTATTTAATGTCTAAAAATTACAAATAAAATACCATTATGTAGGAAATATTTTTATATTTCTAATAAATATTTATAGTCGAATTTATCTTATGTATAACTCCATATTAAAAATGATTTAGTTATTAAACTTTGATTTTAACTATTTTAACCCTTCTTTAAATAAATTAATAATAAATGTCCTAATCTAATCCAAGTGGGCCTAAATGGTCATATGTTATTCCTAAGTCTGTTTTTGGTCGAATTACACTTGTCCAATAGAATTAGGACATGTTTTAGGGTAATAATAATATCATTTTTACCCTTAATTACCCTATTTACTTTTAACTGTGGTTAAAAAAAGTAAAAAGTTACTATTCACCAAAAATTATTTTCATCTCATTGAACAAAATTTTAGTCCATGATATTAACCGTGTCTCTCGGATTTTCGAAATTCCACTCACAGAAGCGGTAAAATTAAGTTTTATGAAAAATTCAGTTTTTTTAACTACCACTTAGTGGTTTCACTATTCATCAAAAATTGAAAGTTTTCAGAAAAATACCAAAAATTAGGCCTAAGATATATTTGATATTAAGAATTAAAAAATGATTTCTATTTTACCAAATTCAAAACGTATCAATTGTATTAATTAATTTAAAAATTAGTTCCTGTCGTCAAAACAAATATCGTGTTTTTAAGAGATAATAACTATCCAAAGATTGCCACTTGTTTATAACTGGTTTAAATGTGAAATTACATCCAATGATCAACATTGTATTAAATTGTAAAAATATATTCTAAATATACTTTAAAACCACTCAAATTAATAATTTATCACTATTAATTATTTCTATTAAAAAAGTTCTTTTTAATTAAAATTTAGTAATTTTCACTATTCATTAGAATATGAAAGTTATCCGAAAAGTACGAAAATTTCACCCTAAGATAATTTGAATATTCTGAATCCAAAAATGAAGTCCATTTTGAAAAATAAAATTTACAAAATTTCAAAAAGTGGTTATTACTATTCATAACGGCTAGTTTTAATAATATTTTAATAGCATATCGTTGTTTAGTGAAACTCGGTATTGCGTACTACACACGCTATCGAGGAAGGTCGTGATTGCATGTAATGCAAGGCAAGTCAATGATGCGTGTTGTGCAAGCGCCTTTTGGTGTAGCGTACAACACAAGACACTAATGAAAAGAATATTTTTCATAAAATCTTGGGATGTTACAGGACTAGAATTAATAGAGGAAGGGTTTTAGAAAGTGAAGATGATCTAGAAGCACATGGGGACAGCTCAGAGCAGGAAGACAAGTTCTGAAGATAATACAGGGAATGAATTTTCATTTGAGGTAGGTGACCGTGTTTTCCTTAAAATTTCACCTTGGAAAAGTGTGATGAGTTTTGGAAAGAAAGGAATGATAAGTCTGCGATTAATTAGTCCTTTTGAAATCCTAGAGAAAGTTAGACTAGTTTCATTCTGATTATCTTTTACTATGAGTTTATCTCAGGTAATTTTTTTTTCACATTTTGATGTTGAGAGAGTATGTTCCAGATTCATCACTTGTATTGAGCCCAGAAGCAGTTCAGCTGGAAGAGAACCTTTCTTATGAAGAGAAAACTATTCAAGTTTCTGATCGAAGGGAACATTTATTATGGAATAAGGAAATCCACCAGGTAAATGTTTTTTTTGGAAAACCAAATTTTATAAGAAGCAACATGGGAGACTCCAATTTTTATGAGGGAAAGGTACCCTTACTTATTGAACGATTAAATAAAATTGCGAGGACGCAATTTCTAGAATGTTGGGATAATGTAACACCCCAAGGCATTAAAAAACATAAATGAAATTAATGAAACTTTGTTTTAAGTAGATATTTATAACTATCCTTTAAATATAATTTTTCTGCTTCTATTTTTTGAATTTCAAAAAACGGTCATGTGCAATTGTGTTCAGTATGTTATTTGGAGTCCAACAGAACCAACTTAATTTTTAGTGAATCATAACCTACCCTTATGAATAGCAATAAAAATAGTAATATGACCCTAATTAATAGTAAAATATATCATTATTTTATTTTCTAAATGCTTTATGATAATGACATTGTGTTTAATTATTCAATGTGATATAAATGTAGTTATAATTTTAAAAATTTTAATTATTAAAATAAGTTTGATTTTATTTAAATATAAAATTAATAATATTTGGAAGATTATTTGTAAAAAATAAAGTTCATTTTTGAATTATACATGTCAAAAATTGGTTAGTGTGAAATTTTGGGAATTTTCTAAAATTCATGAATTTTTTATGAACAGTGAAATACAGTAAAATAAAGTATATTCCAATTACCAGTTAAATACACTATTTATTACATCATAGGTAATTTAAGAAAATATTTTTAGAACTCACATGGAATTTTTACTATTTTGGGTCACATGATTTTATATTATTCATGGTCTTGAGCCAAATATTATAATAATAATTAAAATAATGTAAAATACCTCCCCTCCTCCACTATAAATACCACCCAATTCACCTCTTCCTACCACCCCTCTCAAGCCTTGAGAATTGCCTAATTTCAGCCAAATTACATCCAAGATCTTCTTCCCCATGACCTATAGCTTCGGTTCTCACCAAAAGTCCAAAACCAAAGCCCTTAAGGAGGATCTCAAGGACAAAATATCAAGAGGTAACAAATCCTCTTCTTTTTTCAGGTGTTTTCCTTTCCCTTCCTTTACATTTTTTATAGTCTCTTCACATATTTTTATACAGGAGGAATAAAATCTCTAGAAATAATGTATATTCTAGATGTTCTCATCTTCATGGAAAATTTATCATCATTCTTCTTCTCCTCTCCCACTTATTCAAGGAATAAAAACATTGTCTGTGATGTGTCGGATTACCGACATCGTGGACCATGTGATTTCAATTTTCTTTAATTTTTTCAAGTCTAGTCATGAAATAATTTTTATAGTTGAACCAGGTTATTATATTTGTATTATTTCTTATACATGGTTCATTAATTAATTTTCAAACATGGTTTTAATTTATAAAACAAAATAAGGTCATTACTATTAAAGAACCACTAAAATGATCTAAACAAACATAATTAATGTTTTAACTTATGAATCATAATAATCTCATAATTCCAAATGATAAATGGAATAATTTGTGGTTATAGAAATATTTAACTACCATTCCATTCCAATTTCAGAGTTTTACCTCCAATCGACAATAGCACCAATCACGAACCAATCATGGAAACATGTAAAGAAAGCGCCCAAAACAATAGAAGGAAAAAATAATAATAACTAAAATGTGAAATGATGTTGTTAAATAATCATATAAGGTTTTATAATCATGAATATGTTTCATTAAGATATTAATAACACTATTTTAACCATTATAAAAGAGGTTTAAACACATTTAATGTAAGAAGAACCCACAATAAGTGAATTCTTAACCCAATTTCTATTCTTTGGGATAACCTTCTCCTTTTCTCATTATGTGGTATTAATATTATTGGTGTGATGAATTTTGTTTATATTATGATTAATTATGTGTATTTACAGTTTATATACATATCCCTTACATTCTATTAATTCTTTCTCCAATTATATTTTAAAGGACTTCCTTTTTTAAATCCCTTTTAAACACTGTTTAATAAATTTCAAAAGGATTGTTTTTATGGCATGAGTGGTTTCTTATGATTTAAAGAAACATTATTACCATGATATGTTACTTGTACATTTCTATGTTGTTATGATCCCATAATAGCTCAATATATGTTTGGTTTAGCTCATTACAACTCATGATATGTTGGGTTGAGCCCATTATAGATCAAGATATGACGGGTGATCCCCATTATAGCTCTCAAATGCATTGGGTACTGTAGAGATAGAAGTTGGAAAAAAAGGTTATTCCATGTGTAAGGGTGAATGTAATAGTGATATGGTAAATATTTACCAAGGATAATAAATTATGTTTCTATGTGTAGAGTTTTTATGATTATGGTTTTTATTAGTTTTTATGTTATCACATGACTAACACTTTTTTTCTTTATATCCCCTACCCAGTTTTATACTCATCCCATGTTTTAAAAAATGTTTTTCATTGGATATAATTTTGGTTAAGAGGAGGAAGGGAGTCATTATGTTTTATATGAATTGTTATTAAATGAATCATGTTTTAAGTTTTAATGTTTTTTTGAATATAATCGATTCTGTTTTTATAGAATCCTCTTATATGAATGTGGTATGTCATGTATGTAAGATATCCTAAATATTTAATTCTCTAAACCGAAAAAGATCTTCATTGTGTAATAATGTACTGTATTGTGTAAAATTCAATATTAAGTAACATTTTAAATCCGAGACTTTATACCAACCGATGTTCTCAAATGTGGAAACACAATTATATATTACTTTGGGTAATTATTATGCTTCAAACTTTCCCTTTTTAAGGGATGTTTTAGTATTAATTTTTACCCTATGGGTTTCTATGAATGAAACTTTCAAGTATTAATACATTGATAACACAGAAAAATCTCAATGGTGAAATTAATTTCAGGGGGGGATAATGTAACACCAAGAGCGTTTTGTGACATTTTTTTAATTCATTTAATCTATTGATATTTTCACATCACGCAACACTAAAAATAGATTTTCACTAAATCGAACATAACTTCCACAAAAAACCATCTTGTAATTCATTACACAGAATAATGAATTAACATAATTTACACACAACACCGATTTGTCATACAATACATGCAATACTGAGTTGGCGTTTGATACTTTCAGAATTGATTTGGCATACGATATATGTAAAAATGAGTTTCTAAGAAACATTATTTTATTTTTTAAATAAATTTATCATAACATAGCTATAAAAATTAGTTAAATTAATATTAATAACTACTTTAAGATATTTTATATATTTTTTTATATAAGTAAAACATATTTATGTTGAAAGATATGATTTTTGGTAAAAACCATTTTATGATTAAAAAAATTGTGTTTTCTAAAAAACCAATTATAATAATGAAAAAACTTTTAGGCATATTTAGAGATTAAATTTGATAAAATAAACTTAATTTTTGAATTTATAACATTTAAATTAGTCTTGGGTGAATTTTTTGGATTTTTCTAACAAACTTCATTTTGGGATGAATAGTAAAAAATACCGAATTTTAATTATAAACAACGTTATAATTTAATTTATTTAATAAGTTAAAATATATTTTAAATCATATCAAAGATGAATTAGATAATATTTTTAAAATTTAATCCAATTTTGGTCATTAGAACCATTTCCACATTGAAATTGGATAAAAGACTAATGAAACTTTTGATCATTTTTTTACTTTAAAAATGTCTAGCATAATTTCAACAGTGGGATTAATTCTAAGTTATTTTCTTCCAAATTTGTGATTAGAAGTTGGAAAACTAGAGTCTATTTTTTTAATGAGAATAATTAATAATTTTTAATAAGCTAAACCTTATTTTTTACAAAACAATTTAGCAAAAGATATTAAAATTAATTACATCGGTTAATTGAAAAAAATTGGCAAATAAAGTACTGAACCTAAATTTTAAGACCCAAAAAAAGTTAGAAACTTGTCCAAAAACCATTGGGTGTAAATATTTCAACCTTATCATAAAATATATCTACCATGTTATATTATTGGATCCACTTACAATATGAAAAATGTGGGTGGAATTATCTTTTTAAATATTTACAAGAGTGTCACTCCTCCTCCAATATAAAAGGCCACCACCTCAACCCATTTATCATAGCTCTCAAACATATAAATTTCATAAAAGATATTCCCAATTATCCTCCCATATACCCCCCTTAGACCATGAATCCTATATTTTTGTGGAAATACTCTCAATAAATCTTTTTTTCACAAACCAAAAGGAGTTTCCTGATTTTGAGGAAGCTTGTACGAGTATGAACAGAGTCAAGGCGCAATGTAAGGGGATTTAATTTCAATTTTAATTTCTATAATAAAAAAAATATTTTCAAAAATATTTCCTTTTATGTGGTGTATTTAATTATCATAATTTTATTCTATGTAACTTAAATTTAATTTTATGGGTATTCACATATCCATTTTATGATCATACTTTCTTGGGGGAATATGTTTCAAAAGTTATCAAATCAGTAAAAATGTTCTGTCTCAATTTTCCTTATTTGAGACTCATGTTTTGTTTTGAACCTAATATTATTTCTAGGTGTGTATACATCCATTTTACATGAAATATAATGAATCTAAATATTTTAATTATATTATATTCTTCATGTGATTTTCTTTTCTTAAATGAATAATATGTTCCCAAGTTACCAAGTTAAAGGCGTTTATTGAGAAAATATCATTTTTTATATATTATTTACGTTTATGCTTACTTTTATGAAATATTATGATACATATATAAATAAAACTCATAATTTTACTTATACTCTATTTTTTAATTTATCCTTATGTGTTAGTAACATTTTACCCACTCATTGGTATATAAGATAATGTTTTTATGTAAATTCTAACCATCTATCTCTTCTGTCAGAAATCTATTGTATTTAGAATCCACATTCTAAAAAATGTCTTAAAAATATCCTTGGAGAGTATTTTCAAGGAAAAATGATTTTAAAAATGGTTTAATATTTTCAAATCATCATTTAAATGTTTTAAAATTTATTTTCAAAGAAAATGGTTTTTAAAAGGTTTGAGGTTATAAAAAAAAGTTTTCAAAGAAGAAAGGATATTTTCCTCAAAAAATGTTCTTGAGAGATATTTTAAAATTATTTTCCATATAATATGACATAATTTGATATTAATAATGACCTTATATGAAATTATCTAAAGGTTCTATTCATTTCTTTTATATGAATGGTTTATGTTTAATTTCATGGTCTTTATGAAACCCTTTTCTCTTCAACATGTTATATGTTTTTTAAATCTATTTATTTTCCATAGGTTACATGTTTATGAAACCCAATTCCTTCCACTGGTTAGGTTTTGATGAAATTATTATGAAACCTATATCTTTTCTATAGTTTATTATGTGATTAAATGTTAATGATACCCTTTTAATTTCATGGGTTATGATTTGATTTTTATAAAACTGAAGCCTTTTTATGGGTCATGAGATGATGAATGTTTTATTATCTTGTGTTTTTTTAATAACTTTATTATTATCTGGTTGGGACCTATATCTCCCTCCAATTCATTGGGTAACTATGGATGAATCATGATTATAAAGGTTTTGAGTGAAACCGATTACATGTTCATACTATTATTCATAGACTTGGTATTATATCCATATGTTTATGCATGAACCTGATTACATGTTCACAATGTTATGAGTAAACCTTATTACATCTTCACAATTTCATAAATGGAACTAGTTGCAAGTCCATAAGTTTATATGTGAACTTGATTACATGTTCAATATGTTATGCATGAACCTCATTATATGTTCACAATGTCATGATTAGACCTATTTTTATGTCTATTAGGTAATGTGTGAACCCAATTAAATGGTAAAAATATTATGTATGGACATGGTTTCATGTCCATTAGGAATTGAGGGAACCATATTACATGTTCACAATGTTATGCATGGACATGGTTTCACATCCATAAGGTTATGTGTGAACCAGATTACATGTTCACAATGTTATTAATTGACCCTGTTTTATGTCCACAAGTTGATTAGGTGGCCTGATTTCATGTCCTCAACTTAATGAGTGAACATGTTTCTACTTATACATGTTCACAACATTATAAAACATTGTTCATGCCATAGATTACATGACTTTTACTATTTTATGCTTCATTGTAACATGTTCTATATTTCCTTATGAATCATATCTTATGAACTTCATTTATTTATTATGATCTCTAATATATAGGGAATTAACTTCAAATGTTTTTCCCAAGTTCTATACCATTTTTTATGTTATGCTTATGCATTTTTTTATTTACCCTTACTAAGAATCGGATCTCATCCATTTCTTATGTTTTCTTTCTATATGGTATGAAAAAGGGATTTAGGTATAAGTACTAAAGGTGGAGATATTTATGGGATATTTTGAAGAAATTTCACCAGGATATAACATTTTATTGCCACCTTTCCAAGGACACTAAACTATTATTGTCCTTGAACATGTATTTTTACAATCTATAGAATATTAATCTAAAATGATTTAATCTCCATGTATGTAAATCCTGGGTCTCTATAATGATTTAAAATAAATTTAAAAATGATATTTCTATAAATATTAATTTAATTTTTTTAATTATGATTAATATACATATAGGTTTTATAAAATAATCTTATTCATGGAAAATACATTTCTTGAAAAACTATTTTTCGACACCTCTAAGGGTTGATTTAAATTTAGTTCTCCCACTTATATCAATTTAAAATTTCAAAATGGAATCCATATTTAGAACCATGATAATTAATATAATTTAATAAGTTGATTTTTTTTACAATAACTAATAGTGAAAATATTAAAAATTATTTACCATGTTTATGGAAAAAACGGGTTAACCTGGGCTCCAAACAAAAAATATAATGCTAATGTTTATAGTCATACTTATAAATTATAATTTTTGGATATATATATACATAATTTTATAAATCATAATAATCTATGATCATTTTGAATAACTTTTCATGGGAATAACTTTACCATTCTAGATTCTTATAGAAAATTTCCACGTAATTTCCAAGAGTGTCCCCTTTACCAATATAAAAAGGGAACCCACTCCCATCACGTATTCCCACATATAAAAAAGTTTTTTTGGATCAAAAACTATAAAAATATCTCCCCAAAATCCTTATCCACATTCTAGAGGTGCTGTTTTTTCAAAAAGACAAGCTCTATGGTCTTTAAGAGAATATCCAAAGATAGTTTCTCTTAGAGAAGGTAATCGTCTCAATGAAGTGATTTATTATTAATTATGATTTTAAAACTATCAATTTTGTCTTCAATATTATAATATAAAAACAAAATTATATCTAATTTTATTATATTTAATTATTTTTGTGTAGTAATTTTATCCATATACTCATACATGACATGGGAAACAAAATCATCATTCTTGTGTATGGTCAGCTACCGCCCCTTGAACTGATGTGACTAATTTTCTATAAACACCTAACCCAGATGTCTATTATGATGTGTATATATATATATATTTATGTTGAAAATGTAACATATTTATATATCCTGAAATATAATTTCACATAAAACGTTTTTACTTTCTATTCCATGGGGAATACGATAACATCGCTTGTGTGTATAATATACTACCACCATGTGATGCGATGCAATTAATTTTAAATAATGATTTAAATGGAAGGTAATATAGGATAAATTTAATGAATATATGTGATATATATAAAATTATATTTATTTAATAAAATTAATTGATATTAGGAACTTCCTTATTCTTTCATCCATTAAGAATTGATATTATCGTTCGTGCGCACATAAGGATTACCGTCTCCACATGTCAATGTGATTCATGTTATATGTTCACATTCAAATAATGATTATAAAAATGCATCTAATTAAAAAGATCAATATTTATAACATTGAAATCATTCTAGTTATGAAATAACTATTTCCTTTTTTTGGATCAGATACTTTCATGACAAAAAATGCATGAGAACAAAAGGAAATTGAAACAAAAACCCTAGTTATAATGAGGGATTATTAATAAAAGGGATTTCAGATGTTATAAAAGGATCATATATGATATTATAAATATTAATATGGGTTTTTTAATAAGTCATTAATATATTTTAAACCACTATAAATGACATTAACAAGTTTTATAATTAATGGAAGCATGAGGTAAAGGACATCATCATAATTTCTATTCAATTATTTCATCTATATGGATTTAACATAAATGTTTCCAAGTAGAAAATAATTTCCTAACTCAATTTATTTTCATTGTATTATATTACTTATTTATATCCTTTTATATTATTTGATTATATTGGTAATTAATTTTTAATATAATATCATGTATTTAATAACTTTTATGTATATTTACATTTGATACACATAATCATTTAATTTATTAATTCTCACTTCATGATTTGGATCAATGAATGATGTTATTTCACAAATTAATTTTAATCTATATTCCTTATTCATGAATTTAAATTGAATGAAATTATTTTATCAATTTATAAAAACACATTTAATTTTATTCAAATTAATGTTGTTATTAATTTTTATGTAATCGTAGCATTTTCTACTATTTTTACTAAAAATATTTGAGAACTTTTTTATGAAAATCCATCTTCATTTCTCTCTTCGGTTAGAAATCCATTCTCTTCCAAAATTGTATTTTCTACGAATTTTTTTTTCAATTTTAAAATAATTTATTAAAAATATTTTTTCCCAATTCTACCTTTAATAATTTTTTTGAATAAAATATTTATGTAATTTTCATAAATGTACTATTTGGCTTATACTAAAAATGTAAAAGAAATCCTTATTTCAATTTACGCATCATATAAAATGTTTCTTAATATTATAAAAACTAAATATTTTAAATCATTATTTATAAGTATAAAATTTTATTTTCAAATAAAAGGATTTATAAAATATTTTTTGTTCATTTAGTTTTCAAAATAGCTTAAAAGTGAAAATGTTATTTTCCTTAAGAATGTTTAAAAACATGTTTCTATAATATTTCTATGTGTGAATGATAGAAACCATTTTCTTATATATGGTCCACTAAGGATATGCTATACTGATAACATAATTATTATTTATTTGGATGGTTTATGATCATTTTGAAAAACGAAATTATTTATATTCACTTTCTTGATTCATTATTATAGTAAGTATCTTTCCATTGAAATAGTCACATTCTTGTGATTATTTTCTATTCAAGTTCCCATAAAAATCTATATTATTTTTATCATGGATATAGTTTTATCGTAAACCATATATTGTTTACAAAAAAATGTTCAATTATTTATGTTTATTGATCAAGTGGGGATAATTTAGATAAATCAATAATCTCTACTCAATATATATATTTTTTAATAAGGAATATAGATTCATGAATTAAGTAAACCATTATATACATGAGTAATTCTTTGGACCTACATTGATGGGTGAAGTGTGGAATTATAAATCCCATTGATGCGTTAGTTGTCCCATATTATGATTCTATAAGATAGCATTAAATGTGTTTTTAACCATATTATAAAAATCTCTTCTGAACGTTATTCACAGTAGAGGTATCATGATTTCTGAGATCATGGAATCCAAAAAATAATCATTTCATTCCTTGTGAATTTAGTTATTATAATCTTTGAGATTTTCCCTATGATACTATCTCTAGATTAATTTCATTCTCATTTCATTGATTAAATGGCCTATGTTTTTAGTTATTTACCTTAACTTATTAATGATGTCCTATCTAATAATGATATTCTCGTTATTTATTTAATGGAATGTGTTTTAGTTACCTTTTCGTATTTATTATGTATTATTTAATTCTCAAGTTATTGATTAAATAGAATGTTTTTAGTTATTTACCATTTTATATTGATTGTTCCTTATCTACTAATGATAGATTTTTTTTCGTAATTAAACCATACTAAGAATTTGAGATAACTCTTATTATGTTTCCATCCCCAGGAATCCATTAATTATACTAAGAGTGATATAAAAAGTCTATCTTGAGGGAATATTGATATTCTTAAAAAAATTATGTTGAAATTTATGTGTTGAAATGTGTTTTTTGAATCATAAATTATTCTTATTTGATAATACTTCTAAACTATTTGATCCTTCCAGATGTGACCTCTTGAATTTTATGAGAATTTAGTAAAGTAACCACCTAATCTATACTAATATGGCTGAAGTCTTTATAGTTAGTATCAGAGTAAGTTTAGTAGAAACCATTGGAACTAGGTTTAGTAAAACATAGATTATGGAACATAACCCTATGATAAGATCTTGAAGATATGTATCACTATATAAAAATATCAGGAATGTTATGGTATGGAATAAATTGTGTGTTTTACATAAAAATAAATCCATGTATTTACTATAAAATTGGATGTGGATCTGGAAGAGATGTACCTAGGGGGTAATAACTATAAAAAAGGTGTATCTTGATTAAATTGACTATTACCTAGTAAACAAAAATGGGCCGTACTATGTAGTTGGTTCGGAACTCAAAAGCGATCTTCCCTTGTTAATTCACATTTTAATTATAAAACATTATGAAAGATATGATAACATTTTATTATTTAAATATATTCCCAACAAAACCATGTTTAATATTATAATATTAGCCATTTATAATTTTTGAATTTATGTTTAGTGTTACAATAGAATTAGAATTATATATTATCATCTTATGAAATAATATAGTATATTCCATAGTGATATGGGAACAAAAACCATTCATTTATAATATGTTTTAGTGAAATGGTTATTTGAGAAAAAATATTTTTACATTTGCTGGACATACCATTAAAGTTATTAATAGCCTTTAGGGTTAATCAGATTATTAATGAAATAATAAAAAAATTATTACAAGACATTTTGGAAAAAACTAAATTGCTTTGAAAACCCATGTAAAAGTTTACATAATGATTAGTTGTATTTCAAGGATGATCATCCAAGTCTTGGGAACAATATGGTAATTATATTAATATAGGTTTATAAAATGAAAAACCTTTATGCTTAGTGAAAAACCATCACATCCAGGCTATGGGGATTGAACCCACTACCTAAGGGTGATACAGTTGTAGTGTCTACTAATATTTTATGTGATTTAATGGTTAACAAGAAATTATTTTTCATTAAAAAACTTCATAGATAAATATTATATTTATTTATGGAAATTTCACATTTGGTTGTGGTATATATAACCCTTAAATATAACATATGATTTATCATGAAGAACAAAATTAAATTTTTGAATGTTGAAGTTATTTTGGATGTAGGGTTATTTATGGAACAATTTATGTTTAACATTATCTTTTGATATTAAAATGAATGTTTATTCATTTTGTGTATTACCTTACATTTCATTAACCATTTTAGTTTTAGTAAAAATATGAGGAATATCTTGTTAATTGTTTATGGATTACATGATTCATTAAAGGTTAATTTTAGTACTACAAGGAAAAAAACATTTGTTGTGGATATTTATTTCATGGAGTAATAAATCAATGTATATTAAAAGGATCAAATTTTTATTATAAGATAAAAAAAATATTATGTTAGTAAATTTTCTGGTGTTCTCTATCATGATAGTAAACTAATTCATCAACTATAGAAAAATGTTCTTAATTTTTATTATCCTACTACCGTCAAATTTGATGAATCAATTGGTTCTTTAAATAATCAAATATTTATGGATTTTTAATCAATGAACTCAATCACTCAAAATATTTATTTGTTTTTTTCTTTCATTTATTCATTTTCTATTTACACTAATGTCATCCTACTTGAAAACCAAGTTAGGTTTATTATAGATGAAAGTTGTATTTTATTTTTCATGTTTTCAAGAAGATTTTTTATAAAATTATTATCAATAAGGATTTCAAAAGATGTATTTTCAAATGTCAAACCCTTGATTTTAGAGTGAAAGCTCAAATTTTAAGGGCAAAATTTTGTTGATGGAGGGAAGAATGTAACTTACCAAGAATTTATAGTATATTTTTTTAAATAAACATAACCTCCTTGATATATTGTGGTACATATAACCCTGATATTTTTAATGTAATACCATTGTGTTTGATAGAGTATATAACACACAATACTGAGCTTATATTACTATGAAATTATATTATTTAAATATATTCATTATAACATTTCCATTGAATTGGAATATAGGTATAAGATTAACTAAATTATGAAATATATACAGTTTTTTCCTAATCAATTCAAATTCCTTGATAAATTCTAAATAATCACTGAAATTTTCAGTAATGTCATTTTATGCTTCAAAATCAATACTATAGAAAAATTATATTTATTACATTCATTGAAAAAATATTATTATAAATATTTTGAAATTTTATAAATGTTATTTTATAAAATGAACCCAAATTTTAATATCATCATATTGATATTAAATTCTATTGAAATTTTTAGAATATTTGGAAAGGGTTTATTTTTCAATAAATAGTGATAAATACTATTTTTTGTCAAAACTATCATTTTTTATTAATAAATAAAGTAAATTAAATGTTACATTAATATTTTAAAATGATTTTAAAGTAAAATATGTATTATTTTTTTATATTTTTTTTCAATTAATTAAATTCAAATAAACTTTTTATTTTTTTAATCTAAATATATTTTTCGGTTTTAAAGCATAATTGTTTTGAAAATTGTTTTTATGTACCTAAGGTTTATCCATTTTAACTATTTAAAAAAACTTAATGAATAATAATTTGAATAAAATTTATAGATTATATATTCATAAATATTAATTTAAATTTCTTTAACTATGATAAATTTTTTTAGAGTTATTATACAATCATGTTCTGCATGAAAAATCAATTTCTTAAAAAACTGTTTTTCGACACATTTGGTGGTTAAATTTTAAAATTAATTAGTTTACTTTTATGTATTAAATTTAGAAAAATTCATTCCATATTTTTAATAATAATAATTAATATTAACCAATAATTTTCAATTAATTTTCTACCATAATGAATGGTGAAAAAATTTAAAAATTATATATTGTAGTTAATGTAAAAATAGGTTTACAAGATTTAAAAATAAAAATACATGGGTAATATTTCTAATAAAGCATATAAAAATCCTATTTTATAGAAATAATTGAACTTTATCCTTTTTAATTTTCTAATATATGGTCATTTGGAATAACTTTTCATGGGAATGACTATAAATTTGGACTCTTTTGGGAAATTTTCATGTAATTTCTAAGAAGGCGCCCTTTCCCCACATATAAATGGTTACTCAATCCCCATAATTTTTCACACCTCTAAATCCATTTTTCTCAACCAATACCTATAAAAATATGTCCCCAAAATATTTATCCAGATTCTATAGGTTCTAGTCTTCCCAAAAGACAAACTCAAGGGTACTTAAGAAGAGATCCCAAGAAGTTTTCTCTAAGAGAAGGTAATCATTTCAACAAAGATATTTCTTTTTAATTTTTCTAATAAAAAAATTTATTTTGACTTAAAAGCTAAAATATAATAAAAAAAATCTTCCATATACTGATATTTTATTATGCTTATGGAATAATTTTTATCAATCTACTCCACCATAAAATGTGAAATGAAATCTGTTATAATGTGTATGATGACCTACCACCATGCAAACTGATGAGACTTGTTTTCCAAGAAAACATTTCAAGGGTGTGTATGAAGATTTTTAAAATGTGTATATAGATATATATATTTCAAATATAAAAAATTTATATGTTTTGAAATATAATATCACTTATACCATTTTTTTTTCTTTTCATTCCATGGGGGATACGATTACATCACTCCTCTCTACTACAAACTACCACCTCATGAAGTGATGTGATACGTTTTAACTAATTATTTACATGGAAGTTAATAAATGATAAATTAAATTAATATATGTGATTTAAATGAAATTATATTTATTTTAAAAAATTAATGTATATCACCCACTTTCTCACCCTTTTATCTGATAAGAAATTATATCATTGTGTGTTCACATGTTCCACTAATCTTTTCCACAAAGAGATGCAATTCCTTTGGAGTGTATATTTTTTAATAATTATATTAAAGATGTATATAGTGGACAAAAGAATATTTATAACATTAATTTCATTATATATATGACAAAAATGTATCATATGTTCATGATCCTAAACTTTCATGACAAAACATGCCAAATTGAAAAAGGAAATTAACATCCAAAAAAATTGTTATAGTAGATGATTATTGACAAACATGATATAAAATGTTTTAAAATGAACATATATTTTTTTTAAGTATTAATTTGGTTTTCTAATAATATATTAACATGTTCTAAACCATTTTACATGAGGTTAACAAGTCTTTAACTAAATTGATGTGTGATGTAAGGGATAGTGTCTCAAATTCCTTTCATTGAGTCATATTATAATGTTATGCACCTAATTTATTTTATATTGTGTATATATGGATCATATTACATGTAATATAATGATTAATTAATAATTCATGCTATTTTATGTTTCAATTTTAATTATTTCTCCCAATGGACTTTGACATAAAAGTTACCAAGTGAAAAAGAATTGCATAACCTAATTTCATTCATTGTGTTATATTACATCTTCATGATCACTTATATTATATGATTATGTGTGTAATGATTTTCTATTATCTTATGTTTTATTTCTCATATTTTATTTTTATTTATATTTTATAAAAAAATCAATTAATTAATTAATTTTCACTTTAACATTATTATTATTTAAAGGTTTATTTCACAATCTAATTTTAATTTAGATTTCTATTCTTGAATTTCCATTGAAGGAAATAATTTTATAATTTCCATAATAAACCAATTTAATTTTTTTCTAAAAATTATATTCATGAATTTTAATGTAATAGTTCTATTTCCTCCCTTTTTATTTAAAATATTTTGGAAATTTGATTATGAAAATCCGACTTCATTTCCCTATTCAGCCAGAAATATGTTTTCTTCTGATAGCATGTTTTCTATTTTTCTTCAAAAATGTTTTAACCTTGTAAAAATGATTTATTAATCATTTTTTTACCCATTTTTTACTTTTTAAAAAAAAATTCAATGTAATCTTCATGTCAATTTTGAAATAAGTCCAACTTTTAATTTAACCAAAACAAGGAACAACTATTTTTTTAATATAATCTTATTGTACATAATTTTCAACCATAATTCCCATTCAATATTTTATAAATAATTTTAAATGTTTCTAATGTTATTTTCAATGAATATTATTTTCAAAATGTTTTGGGAACTATTAAATTTAAAATTATTTTCAATGTGAAAAGGCTATTTTCCTTAAGAATGTTTGTAAAAATAATTGAATGTTATTTGTATTGATCAGTGAGAACAACCCTTAATTTTACGTATTAATAATTGAGGATATGTTATATTTATACAATCCTTATTTTTTATGTGGATGTTTTATATCATTTTGAAAAAGGAAAGTATTTTTATTTACACTGTTCATTAATTTTTATAGTCATTAACTTTTCTATGAAACATTCACTATCTTGTGATCATTGTACATTTAATTTCCCTTAAAAATCCATACTCTTTATATCAATGATATGATTATTTCTCAAAACATATATAATTTTTTACATATGGTGTTTTATTATGAAATTTATTTGATTGATTGGGGAAATTTTTTGATAAATATATATTCCATCCTCAATATAAATATTTGTTGATAAGTAATATTGATTCATGAATAAAATTTGTTATTTGATATATGAGGAATGATTTGGAAATATAGTTATGGGTGGGATCCCATATTTTATAGCCCCTAGATGAATTAGTTCTCTCATGAGTATAATCACTAAGATACCATTAAATGGGTTTCTACACATAGTTTTTAAACTTTCATGTGAAATTTATTGATAGAAGCGGTATCATGATTCCAAAGATAAGGGATTCCAATAATTAAGAGTTTTTTTCCATTAATAATACATTTAATATATTCCATTCGATTTTCACAATGATATTTTGTAGATACCTGAAGCTTGACATACCTTGACATTACATTACATTTGCGGAATACTTAGTACATAACAAAAACACACACACAAGGATCATAATAGTTTAGTGTCTTTGGAAACTCGGAATATAATCTTCTAATCCTGGTGAAAGATCTTCAAAATCTCCCATAAAGATCTTCTTTGTTTTTACCTAAAAACTTTCTTTATATACTGGGGAAAGGAAAATATAAAAGGGTGATCTCAAATTCTACAGTAAGACTAAACAAAAGAAATATCAATCACATCATATACATAAGCACATAACTTTTGGAAATCTTAACCTGCAAAAGAGATCATAATTTCATAACATGGGGTAAATCATGGCAGTGAAATGTAATCACAATAATCATAACTTAAAACATGAAACTTTGTGGCGTACACACATAATCATAGAGAATTATTTCTTATTAGTAAAGACTCATTTCCAAGACTATCTTAGTGGACAAAGTCCCTTTCTGAACCGAGTCACCCTCGTTTCAGTCCTGTTCACTGAACCGGTATAACCTACCGTTCCAACCATGTCTATCTCATGAGATATAAAATCTTTCCCCAATGTATTGGAGGGAGATATAGGTCCCACCCATCTCATAATGAAACCACTCTTATGTTTTCCACAAAATCATAAACCATACATCATTGCATAACCCATGTAATAAAAATGGGAATCTTAAACATCCTGACATCATAAAACAATTCATATACAATAAAGGAATTCATAAAAATAATCCCATCACAACATAATCAAATAAATGTAATAATAGGGATAAAAATAGTACCATTTATTATCTTATATGGAAAATAATTTTGATTAAAAACTTGAACTCCATTCTTGAGGAAAATATCCTTTATTCTTCAAAAACATTTTCCCTTTCTTAACATGTCATACAACTTTAAAATAAAATAAGTTGATTAAAAATAAACTTGAAAAATTGTAAAGGAAGCTTCTTGGAAATACTGTTTTAAAAAATCCATTCATTCCGTATAAGTTAAAAAAACATTCTTCGTACTTTTGTCAGAAAATTCAAAAAGTACCTCGTACGAAAAACGACAAAAGATTCCTTTCATATCTTTTACTAAAAACTCACCGAAGGGTAAAAATGGATTTAAACAATTGTAGATGGATGGAAATAATATTACATATTGATGAAACTTGGGTGTGGATGATAAAATACACCCCATTAAATACTTATGAATAAACAATCTCGGATAAAAATGAGATTGTGATATTTCTCTTACCTTAGGTCCAACTTTCTTTGTAATTGTCCGAACCTCCTCTTCTTTGAAGTGATTCTTTGAGACCTTCTTTTAGGGCACCAAAATTGGTCTTTGAGGAAAAAAAGAATCTCTAGGATGTCTCTAGGGAAGTGGAGAGGAGAAAGTGGCAGGGGTTGGCCGAGCTTGAAGGCTCAATGTGGTGTGAGGAAGAGGGGGAGGAGGTGTCCTTTTATAAGGGAGGAGAGGGTCACCTTTGGAATAACTAAAACTATTATTTTATTATAAAGTCAAGATCGGTTTTAAATAGCTCAAAATTGATATATTTCGAAGCTAAGGTTGGGATGGGTCGAAATCCTCTCATCCAATAGAATTTAGACAATTTTAGGTTCCTATTTTAACCTTATCATTTAGATTTAACATTAAGTTAAATAATTTTTCTTTTACCGTGTTTTCTTGTGTTCTTACACTATAAGGTTAATAAACTTACTATAAGAAGACAAACGAACCCCAAATTGTTTATTATTAATATATATAACCTTATCTATGTCATTTGGCCGAACCTTAGATTTTTAGTAATAATATAACAATTAATAATATAATATTTGTTTTAAAAACTATTTTATGTCAATTTTGACACTATTTAGTAATTGATTTTTGTGAAAATCATAACAGAAAGCTAAGTTATAAAAAAGTTAATTAAATCAATACTAACATGTCATATTAAAGTAGAAAATTAGTGTAATTCATAAAAAGTCTCAAATTATATTTATTTGGGTATTTATAACATCAATTATGTCAATATTTTATTAATAAGATAATTACTGCATCATCATTGTGTCCCAAATAAATTTAATTATTTAATGTATAAAAATTACAAATAAAATACAATTATGTAGTAACTCTTTTTATCTTTCTAATGAATATTTATAGTAGAATTTATCTTATGTATAACCCCATATTAAAAATGTTTTAGTAAATAAACTTTGATTTTAACTCTTTTAACCCTTCTTTAAATAAATTAATAATAAATGTCCTAATCTAATCCAAGTGGGCCTAAATGGTCATATTTTATTCCTAAGTTTTTTTTTGGTCGAATTACACTTATCCAATAGAATTAGGACATGTGTTAGGGTAATAATAATATCATCTTTACCCTTAATTAATCTATTTACTTTTTACCGTGGTAAAAAAAGTAAAAAGTTACTATTCACCAAAAATTATTTTCATCTCATCGAACCACATTTTAGTCCTTGATATTAACCGTGTCTCTTGGATTTTCGAAATTCTACTCACAGAAGCGGTAAAATTATGTTTTATGAAAAATTCAGTTTTTTAACTACCACTTAGTGGTTTCACTATTCATCAAAAATTGAAAGTTTTCAGAAAAATACCAAAATTTCACCGTAGGCTAATTTCGATATTCTGAATCCAAAAATGAAGTCCATTTTGAAAAATAAAATTTATAAAATTTTAAAAAGTGGTTATTACTATTCATAACGGCTAGTTTTAATAATATTTTAATAGCATATCGTTGTTTAGTGAAACTCGGTATTGCGTACGACACAAGCTATCGAGGAAGGTCGCGATTGCGTGTAATGCAAGGCAAATCAAGGATGCGTGTTGTGAAAGATCCTTTTGGTGTAGCGTACAACACAAGACATTAATGAAATTAAAAAGAATATTTTTCATAAAACCTCGGGGTGTTACATTCTACCCCCCTTAAAATGAATTTTGCCCTCAAAATTCGTCGGGGTTATAAATGGTTTACTATTAGAAAGTTTCCTTAATAGAAACCCACATCGTAAAAAGGAATACCAAAACCAATCTTTAAAAATGAAAGTATGAAACGTAACTGTTACCCAAATAAACTAATCACTGGGTTTCCACATAGGTGAAAATATGGATATGGAAAAAAAATCTAACCATCATGTTCTGATGGAGAGTGGTAGAGAACATGGCTATGGAAAAGCCAACAATCACATATCCATAAATTTGTGACGATCTAAGGTACCATCCGATTAATCAGATATAAGAGCACTAGGACAACATTTTTGGTTGTCATGATCGTTTCCCTAAAGTTGAAGAATTTGAATTAGAATAAATACTTACTTTATTTTGGTACAATCTCACTGTTGTTCGTGCCTTGAACAATTTCCACTTCATCTCTTAAATAAATGAAGTTGAATTTGTTATTCGTGAAGTGTTAGAAAATCATGTGATAGAATGACGGGTCATTCCATCTGTCTCAAACAAAAGGTTAGCAAAAGTTATTAAATATACATAAGTCATTCTATAGTGAGATTAATCATATATGGTTCCTAAAATGGACTTATACTTCATATATCATAATGCTAAATATAATAAAACTAGTTTCTACTAAACAGGGACTTCTTATAGGTCAGTGGTAGGCGATAAAGGCCAGTCGCACTTCGGTTGTGGGTTCGATTCCCACAGCCTTGTCCGACGCGATGGGTTGTCGCCCGTCCTGCAGGTTGTCCTTTTTCTAAAACTATAACATCCCATCAATAATATCGAAAAAACTTATATCCTTAAACAATACTAACTTATTTCCAACATTATCCATTCCAATCTTTAGGCTTATCCATAATACTGCAGTCTACTCTCATAACATAGTGAAAACGATTACCAGAGATTTAATACCATCGTTGATCCCCATATATTATAAGATATGTTTTGTTGGTCACATTCCAAACATTCAAAGTCATTAATCATGTATTCTCATGAATACCCATTAAGCCTTAGTGAAAACATGAATGTAGTTAAAAGTTAACACTTTCCACATACCAAAATCCTCAAAATTCTATATACTCAAACCATGATATCACTTAGTCCTTATATCAATCATGAGCTCATGAATACTATCAAATATTTAATTTTCTTGTTTCCCTTCATTATGCGCATATCATTCTTTTTCCAAAAATATCTCAATCACTTTCCATGGTTACTGGTACCATAAAATTATTGAAAACCACAATAGACTAAAACATAAATATTCCAATATTCCACGATACTATATACAACATTATTTTGGAATCCCATTACATAAACACTTAATCATTCCACCACATCGTTGTCATATTCATCATCGCCAATAGTGACCGCATGTGACTTCCCTTTGTCCTTTTCCTTAAATGGTTGCTCATGTTGATCATCACTAACCCTTGGATTAGGGAATTTATTAGCATAATGCCACATTTCCTTGCACTTTAAGCATTGAAGTGTTGGTGGTGCGTTCTCTGCAGTGTTTGCTTTGTTCACACCATTAGAAACCCTTTTTCCATTACTTCGACACTCAGCTGCTCGATGACCTTCTTTTCCACACTTAAAACATTTTCTAGTCCCTTTAAGACAATATCCACCATGCTTCTTTCCACACTTTGAGCATAAGGAAACATTCATTTTCTTTTCCCCATTATTCTGAGATTTCTCCTTGAAATCCATCTTTCGTTTCTTTTCAAAACCATGAGATGGATATGTAACACCAACTTCCATTTCTACCTTCATAGCACAACGCACAATTTCTTCATCGCTACTGAAGTCTCTTATAGCTAATGCCCTTCGAAGACTTGGTTTTAAGCCACTGAAAAACCGATCAACTTTACTTTCAGGTTGGATGATAATGCCAGATGCATACCTTGCAAGTCTTGTAAAATTTGCTTCGTATATACCAATAGATTCATCATCCTTCTGCTTCAGCTCAAGAAACTCCTTTTCCATCTTCGTTTGAATAATACGAGGGAAGTAATTACTGAAAAACAAGTTCTTGAACTCGTCCCATTCCATGGACTCAATTTCATCTCTTGGCCTCGTATTCTTGATAAGATTCCACCATTGATCAGCTTCACCTTCCAAATGATATACTACTAAGATGACTTTATCATGTTCAGAACATTGAAGAACTAAAAATATCTTTTCAGTGGTACTGATCCATTGTTCAGCAACAAGTGGATCAGAAGACCCACTGAAAGATGGTGGACGTTGCCTCATGAAGGACTCAATAGAATATTGTTCCCTTCTCTGCTCATTTGGAAGTCCATAATGATTAATAGCTTGTGTAAGTATAGCAATAAGATTTTTCAGTCCATCTCCCATAACATTTGTTTGTTCAGGAGGACATTCATTACATTGTCCATTGCATTGATCAACACGGTTCCTTCGGGTTCCATCCATCGTCTAAAACCCAAAAAGAATAGTGTGAGAGGCAAAAATCATGATAGGGAAAACAACATAATAAAGGGGGAGTACCCTCAATATCTAACATATTAGGTTAAATTCTAAGATCGTTAGCACAATTCTAGGACTATAACCTATACGTATACTTAACCTTAGAGACATCCCTAGACATACCTTAAAAATATCTCTAGGGATCTCACTAAAGTTCTCGCATCCTAGTTTCCAAAGGTTGACTAATCCTTTCCTCTGATACCAACTGTAGAGACCCGAAGCTTGACGTAAATTGACATTACATTACATTTTCGGAATACTTAGTACATAACAAAAACACACACACAAGGATCGTAATAGTTTAGTGTCTTTGGAAACTCGGAGTATAATCTTCTAATCCTGGTGAAAGATCATCAACATCTCCCATAAATATCTTCTTTTTTTATACCTAAAACCTTTATTTATATCCTGGGGAAAGGAAAACATAAAAGGGTGAGCTCAAATGCTCAGTAAGAGTAAACAAAAGAAATATCAATCACATCATATACATAAGCACATAACTTTTGGAAATCTTAACCTACAAAAGAGATCATAATTTCATAACATGGGGTAAATCATGGTAGTGAAATGTAATCACAATAATCATAACATAAAACATGAAACTTTGTGGCGTACACACATAATCATAGAGAATCATTTCTTATTAGTCAAGACTCATTTCCAAGACTATCTTAGTGGACAAATTCCCTTTCTGAACTGAGTCACCCTCGTTTCAGTCCTGTTTCACTGAACCGGTATAACCTACCGTTCGTGCCATGTCTATCTCATGAGATATAAAATTTTTACCCAATGCATTGGAGGGAGATATAGGTCCCACCCATCTCATAATTAAACCATTCTTATGTGTTCCACAAAATCATAAACCATACATCATTGCATAACCCATGTAATAAAAATGGGAATCTTAAACATCATGACATCATAAAACAATTCATATACAATAAAGGAATTCATAAAAATAATTCCATCACAACATAATCAAATCAATGTAATAATAGGGATAAAAACATTACCCTTTATTATCTTAGATGGAAAATAATTTTGATTAAAAACTTGAACTCCATTCTTGAGTAAAATATCCTTTCTTCTTAAAAAACATTTTTCCTTTCTTAACATGTCATACAACTTTAAACTAAAAGAAGTTGATTAAAAATAAACATGAAAACTTGTAAAGGAAGCTTCTTGGAAATAATTTTTTAAAAAATCCATTCATGCCGTATAAGTTAAAAAACATTCTTCGTACTTTTTTCGGAAAATTCAAAAAGTACCTCGTACGAAAAACGACAAAATATTCCTTTCATATCTTTTACTAAAAACTCACCGAAGGGTAAAAATGGATTTAAAAATTTTTAGGTGGATGGAAATAATATTACATATTGATGAAACATGGATGTGGATGATAAAATACACCCCAGTAAATACTTACGAATAAACAATCTCGGATAAAAATGAGATTGTGATATTTCCCTTACCTTAGGTCCAACTTGCTTTGTAAGTGTCCGAACCTCCTCTTCTTTGAAGTGCTTCTTTGAGACCTTCTTTTAGGGCACCAAAATTGGTCTTTTAGGAAGACCAGAACCTCTAAAAAGTATCTAGGGAAGTGGAGAGGAGAAAGTGGTAGGGGTTGGCCGAGCGTGAAGGCTCAATGTGGTGTGAGGAAGAGGGGGAGGAGGTGTCCTTTTATAAGGGAGGAGAGGGGCACCTTTGGAATAACTAAAACTATTATTTTATTATAAAGTCAAGATCGGTTTTAAATAGCTCCAAATTGATATATTTAGAATCTAAGGTGGGGATGGGTCTAAATCCTCTCATCCAATAGAATTTAGACAAGTTTAGGTTCCTATTTTAACCTTATCATTTAGATTTAACATTAAGTTAAATAATTTTACTTTTACCGTGTCTTCTTGTGTTCTTACACTATAAGGTTAATAAACTTACTATAAGAAGCCAAACGAACCCCAAATTGTTTATTATTAATATATATAACTTTATATAAGTCATTTGGCCGAACCTTAGATTTTTAGGAATAAAATAACAATTAATAATATAATATTTGTTTTAAAAACTATTTTATGTCAATTTTGACAATATTTAGTAATTGATTTTTGTGAAAATCATAACAGAATGATAGGTTCGAAAAAAGTTAATTAAATCAATAATAACATGTCATATTAACCTAGAAAATTAGTGGAATTCATAAAAAGTCTCAAATTATATTTATTTCGGTATTTATAACATCAATTATGTCAATATTTTATTAATAAGATAATTACTTCATCATCGTTGTGTCATAAATAAATTAACTTATTTAATGTCTAAAAATTACAAATAAAATAAAATTATTTATTAAATCTTTTTATCTTTCTAATGAATATTTATAGTCGAATTTATCTTATGTATAACCCCATATTAAAAATGTTTTAGTAAATAAACTTTGATTTTAACTCTTTTAACCCTTCTTTAAATAAATTAATAATAAATGTCCTAATCTAAACCAAGTGGGCCTAAATGGTCATATTTTATTCCTGAGTTTGTTTTTGGTCGAATTACACTTATCCAATTGAATTAGGACATGTGTTAGGGTAATAATAATATCATCTTTACCCTTAATTACCCTATTTACTTTTTACCGTGGTAAAAAAAAGTAAAAAGTTACTATTCACCAAAAATTATTTTCATCTCATTGAACCACATTTTAGTCCTTGATATTAACCGTGTCTCTCGGATTTTCGAAATTCCACTCACAGAAGCGGTAAAATTAAGTTTTATGAAAAATTCAGTTTTTTAACTACCACTTAGTGGTTTCACTATTCATCAAAAATTGAGAGTTTTCAAAAAAATACCAAAATTTCACCCTAGGCTAATTTCGATATTCCGAATCCAAAAATGAAGTCCATTTTGAAAAATAAAATTTATAAAATTTCAAAAAAGTGGTTATTACTATTCATAACGTCTAGTTTTAATAATGTTTTAATAGCATATCGTTGTTTAGTGAAACTCGGTATTGCGTACGACGCACACTATCGAGGAAGGTCGCGATTGCGTGTAATGCAAGGCAAATCAAGGATGCGTGTTGTGCAAGAACCTTTTGGTGTAGCATACAACACAAGACATCAGTGAAATTAAAAAGAATATTTTTCATAAAATCTCGGGGTGTTACATATTTTCTTTGGATGAATTTTATTCTAATGTTATTTATTAAATGGAATTCATTTTCAGTTATTTACCTTCCTATATTTATGATTCCATATCTAATCAAGTTAGTCATATTATTTATTAAATGGAATCTATTTCAATTAATTACCTTACCATATTGATTACATATTATTCACTATCAAGTTATTCAGTAAATGAAATGTTTTTTCTGTTATTTAATTTTAAATATCAATTTTTATTTATCTACCCATGATAGATTCCACTGTATGTAACCCATACTGTTTTTTTGTGATCATACCTATTTTTTCTTTCCCTAAGAAATCAAAAAGTGTACTATTAATGATATTTAAGGATAGTATGGGGGGAATAATTGTATTCTATAAACATCATGTTGTAATTTATGTTCCCAAATGTGATATGGTAATCATGTTTGATTCCGGATTACCAGTACTACCAAACTATTTGTTCATTCAAGATGTGATCTATTATATCCTATGCCAAATTTGTAAAGTAACAACAGGATCTGTCCTATTGGGTTCTGGGTGTTTACACATAATCTTTCATAAGTATTGATATCATCTTAATCTATATAATTGTTTTATTTTATGATATTCTTCAAAATCGGCAATGTGATAAGATGATATGTTTTAATGTTATAAAAAATTAGAAACTAGATAAATCATATTCCACAGCAACAAATATCATATGATATTATACTCTAAAAAATAACGGCTTTCAAATATTTTTAATTCTATGAAATCCTATATCATTTTATATGATTATATTTTTTATTATGATATCAGTTATTACAAAAATATTTATAGATTAATTTTAAAACTATTTTTATGATATAAAAAATGACCTAAAAAAGATAAAATATTATCAAAGGGAAATACATATCATATTTAATGATAATAATAAAATTTCTATTTATTCATTATTTTTAATATGATTTTAAGAATATAGTAGCATTGTAATTATTTTATATCATTTGTGTGGTTAAAAGGATCACTTGATGTGTTTCAAAGGATGAAAAAAAACTTGTTAAAAGAATTTAATTTTTTTAAACTCTTTTCGTATGATAACCATGAAATATATTTTCAAAACCATATGCAAAAAAATATTGAATGAAAACCATTCACTATTGTTTTCCACTACACTTGTTTTTTATCACAATGTTTTAATTAAGAAAAATATAGAAAAACTGTTTCCCCCATGGTGTTTTAATAGTCTAATCTAAATCACATGATTCATGGATATGACCCTCCTGAGAACTGTGACATGTTAATACATAGGGTAGAGAAAAATGGAGAAAGACATAGTAATGGTAGGGAGAACCAATAAAAAACATGGTGAGGATACAAAAAACTCCATCATAGTGTTTAATACCTATTTATATAGTCTCTAGGGTTCTCTTAGAGACTTATTATCATTTCTACTTATGTAATGAATGGAACATGTAAATTACTCATTCATTGATTCACACTTCATACAATGGAATTGTTGATCCTCCCAACTATATCATATTTTGAAACATATATAATAATTATATGTAGATGGTTCAGTTAACCAACAATTAACATTTATAATTTGAATTCTATGTAAACTACATCATGCTATGTTGATCATCGAATACGATCAATCAAAATATCAATATCATTATATCATAAAATACGACTGTCTATACTAGTGTATCAAAATCTAAAATGGATCCATATGATATACCTAAAGAAATTTATACTATATTTCTCTAGTTTATATATTTTAGACAATATGGAATATCTATAACATAAAATATTAAAAACAATTATACATCATTTTTATTCATGGAATGATGGAATATATCCACTTATAAGGGACACCTACCTCAAATAATGTTTTATCTAATCGATACTCATATTGGATATCCTCATGAAAAGGGTCCCTTAACTCATCCAAATATGTACAATTATCATTTCCATTCATTGTAAAGTAAAAAACAGAAATCTATAAAAACAATTGATTACTCACAATGTGGTCCAATAAATCTAAAACAAATAGAAAAAGGTGTGGAAAACCTTTGAATTAAACTTGGTCATAAAAAAATATATATAAAAAATAAATAATAGCTAACAAAATAATAACTGACACAAAATATTATAATAATGTAATAAAAACTCACTCTATAAAATTTATTAAAAAAAACATTGAGAAACAATGTCTCTTTAACTTTATAGGTACACTCTTAGACACCGCAAAATATATCCTTATCTTTTTTGAGTTATGTTAAAATCTACTAGTGAAATTTAAAACATAAAATAAAAAAATTGTAAAGAACATAATGAGGAAGAATAATAATAATTTTAAGGAAATGAGTAAAGAATATCATAACTATAATAAAAAACATCACTTGAATCAATTTAGATCTATGGAGAATTGATTGGGATAAAGGGAGTGTAAGGTGATTCATCTTTCATTCTTCCATAGATATGAAAATACTAAAATTCAATGTAGTACAAAATCCAAACTCTAAAATCAACTAAAAAATATTTATATTTAATGGGTGTTGTGGTATTCCCCTAAGATACTGGAGGATCCTTACATGGACTTGTGTGGGATTGTAGGATCTTGGTTCTGGGGCCAATGCAACAATACTACAGTCAAATCCAACCAAATTATTAAGGTATGAAACCAGGACTCCATTGGGCCCTGTATTCACCCACCAAATAATAATATATTGTACCCATGATGAATTAATATTTAGGTACTTTTTTGAATTTTTTTTGAAGTTTAATACAATAATTTATTGCAATTGATATTGACTAAAATTATATCACATACTATCATATTATGAAAAATAGATTTTTAAAGGATTTTACTCTACATGAAATCGGTATCACCGAATGTAAATGAAAAAAGTGATTCATTTCATTAGAGTTCTATTGGGATTATATTTGTTAATTATAAGGAATCTATATCTTTACTGAACATTATTTCAGGATTTATTACATTAAAATACTCATAATTCATCCCATAAGATCATGAGACCAATTTTCTCTTGGAAATTAAGAACATAACATAACAACATTCAATTTAAGTACAAAAATAATATTTTAAAACTCTATAACATGGAATTATGTTCCAAAAATCCTTTAACATTGCATGGGATAACATCGGTATGTATTTTTAAAATGGGTGAACTATAAATCCCTAAACATAAATAAAAAAATCACAAAAAACATAAAGTAGTACATGTGATCCAAGAGGAATATCATGGTAATATAACAGGGGTGGTAATCATAAAACCAAACAACATGGAATGGTATAACATGAAATAATAGATAAAACATGGTAATGTGGAAACAATATAAAACATGACACCATAAACATAGGTCATGGATTGCTACAAAAGAAACATAACATGTTGAAAAATGCCATATACTGGATTGGGTTTACTCCATCATCCCATACATAATATATCATGAGACTAAAACATTTTCAAATGCATTGGATCACTGTCTAGGTGCACCCATAATTTCCATATCAGGTACATTAATAAGCGTTCCACATTGATTATATAACAAAATATGAATTTCATTAATTCTAATCCCATAATAAATGGGTGTAGTTTACATACATGGAACTCACAAATAATCGTAGGATTTTCACATCAATGTGAATAATCTCGAGTAAAAATATGGATGTGTATTCAAAAAAACTGTCCTAGAAAAAAATATAATTTCGATAGCATAATAGGGGTACATAAATGTCCATAGGAGGGATTAATGAGAGTGAAATTATCCTATCATCTCATAAATATATAGAAATTTATGACATTATAGATAATGTTTTTTCACCAAAACCTATTTATTCGGCCCTCATCCACACCTTTGGGATCATTCTCTGAGGGATCGTTGATGAGGTATGTCCACCAGAGACACACAATACTGTAGAGACTTGATGATGCTGCTTTCTGTAGGCTTTTCCTTATTATTTTTGTACACCCTTTCATAGATATCAAGAAGGGGTGATTTCTTTTTTCCATGGAGGGCAGGATGAACGCGGATTGAATTTATGAGTTATTTTATTTTTTTTATTTCAATTCATGTTGGGATATCATATTGATTCTTTATTTCTATATCTTTATTGATTCTTATTGCATGATAATTATGAGTTCTGTTGAGGAATGAGTTTAATTTCTTTCTTTCTTTGAGAATGACCATTTCTTAAGTGGATTGAATACATTGGTTTAATATGAGTTTTAGGGTTTAAAATCCCCCCATAACTATTGTATTTCTCTCTACCCTATGTTTAAATATTGTTTTGGGTTACCCACCCTTTATAATCTAATGTACCTAACCATGAGAAAAGGGTAGTTTAAGATGTTGAGTGCTTACCAAGACTATTAGACTCTCAAGGACTTGAATCTAAACAATTCATGATTATTAATCAATTTTTTATACCTTTTCAACCCATAAGCATGGATTCATTACTTCCGAACACCATTTTAAAATTATATTCTCCCAATATATTCACTGATCCAATACTAAATAACATATATTTTATTTCTGAAAATCATAATTACTTTAGGTATTGGTCATTTAATTTATATTTTATCCAACCTTGCCTTTTTGGGTTCAACCTTGGACTTATATATCATATAATACCATGTAATTTAGTGGTTTTCTTGTTTCTTGTTTATAAATTTCTAAATTCGATAACATTGTGAGAAATAACGAAATCTGTAAGGTCGTCAAAATGCTTAATATAAAGAAGGTTATTGAATAAATAGGATTATGAATGGATACCATACCTTTAGATGGAACATATAAAATATTTATATGATCTTCTTAAGAGCTTTAGGGAATATTTGGGGGGATCTAGAGTTGAAATGTTATATTAATTTCATGCTACATGGGTTTTTAGTGAAGGGAAATTCGAATTTTTGTAGATTTATATAAAAAAGGGTGTAAAATTCATTATTAATTTCCAAAAATAAGTTTTTAAATCTATATAGAACAGTGAATAATTATTTATTTATAGAGAACAAGAGCAAGGGAATTTTATAAAAATTTATGGTATTAACAAACAACTCCAATTTTTAGGTAAATCACGTCTGATCATCATTTAACCCTAACCAGAGAACGAAAACATGGATAACAATGAACCAGACCAGACAATCTATGGCCCTCCTTTCTCTATAGAAATCAGTAATGGATCCTTGAAATACCATTTAGCCTTTTGTTTTCGGATACCTCCATGGAAGTGTAGTTGCTGGGCAGCAGCCAGCCACCAGATCTCTGCTTTTTCTTCTTCCATGTCGTCATGATATCTTTCAAGAAATGGTTTATTTTTTAATCCAAATTTGATGAAATCCGATGCGAAGAGACCTGATACTCCATATCAAGGCATCTGAAATACTCGATCTCCCTCATCACCAGGGATCCCACCATTCCACTGGTCTCGATCTTGACTCGAGTACCGTCAACCATTTTCTCTGGGGATGTTGCAGTTTCCTAGGCTACTTTATACTATGGTCGATCAGTGGAATTGGAAAATAATAATTTTTGGGGGGATATATGAAAATTTTCATGAAGTTTATGTTGGCAAGAAATCACTTATTTTCTTCATGCCTTTGATTAAGAAGGTTTCTTCTACTGGTTTCTCTTTTTGACCAGGGCTGTTTTAGAATCTATATAATAATGTAATCACAACCACAATCCCTCCCATAGTTTTCCTATTGACTTTTTCCGATCATGAGTTTTTTAATTATTTAATATGAATAATAACTGAAATAACTAAAATGATACTCCTGGTGATGTGAAGGTTATCCATGTTCATAAAAAATATATTAAAAAAATTAAAATATAATAAAGGTTTTGGGGGATTCGTTAAGGCTTTATGAAATTAATATGATAAATTAAAAAATATATTTTAATGGGGAATCAACATTTGGGTAATGAATACATTTTAGGGATTATATTATAGCATCTTTAAGTAATTTTGATGTCATAATACATATTATATATTTATATTTTATATAAATTTTACAAATAATTATACTATATTAAAAAATTATGAAAAAGACCATTGGATAATTTTGATGTGTTGATTTCAAAAAACAAAATTTATTTTATCCAAAATTTATCTGAATATTATAAATTATTGTTTTAATTAAAAAATTCTCATTTACAAAAAAGACTAGTTTTTTTATAATAATATTTCAATGAACATTATTAATATTTTATTTTAATTCACATGATTATGTTATAATTTATATTTCGGTAACAAATATTTAATAAGAATATTTTATTAAAAAAAAATATATTTCAAAAAATAAAAAATTCATTAAATAGAGTTTCTGCATTAAAATCAGATATTTTCTAAATATATGATTTGTGTTTCATTGTATCAAAATATAATTTTTGTTGAACTTTTTATTTAATCATTTATAAAGTATTAATAAAAATGGTGAAATATAATAATTTTTCAATTAAAAAGAAAATATAAAAATTTATTCTATTAGGGTGATGATATATAACCATTACACTAGGGAATGTCCTAAGGGGAAAGTCTATAGTGGTGAGACTTTGTAGGGGTGGTTTTGTGTACATAGTTTCGGTCATTATCTTAATGATATATAAATTCTACTTAAAAATGTTTCTCTCTAGATTTAATAATTATATATAAATGTGGGATTGATCAAAAGAAAATCATACTAATACTATCTCCCTAAGAAGATCTAATAAATTGGATTCATTTTTTATGATCATACTATGCAAGGTCATAACTTACTATTCATATACTGTGACATACTTCAAATATTTAGAAATTTATCCCCCAAAATTTTATTTGTTACACTAAAACAGATCATGGTACTTCAATTTAATTTCTTCATCTTGTTCCCACATCACTAACTCAAACTTGTGGTTCTGATGTAACACTTCTACTAGGTGAGTTGTCTTATTTTGGAGAATTTTTTCTACACTACATAATATATTCATTAGTTTCTCCCCATATGAATGATCATTATCCAATGATACCACCTCAATATTCCATACATGTGTGGGTTTTGGTATGAACTTATTTAAGAGGGATATATGTAACACATGATGCACATGTGATCATTTTGGGGGGAGTTTGAGTCCATTGGAAATCACGTTGATACGATAAAAAATCATAAAAGGTCCATTTTTATCATGTCAAAAAATTTCACTTCTTCCCAAACCTCATGAATTTATTCCTTGAAGATATATAAAGGAACACTCTATCTATAAACTAAAACTATAGATCAAAACAACGATTGTCTATATATGTTTCCTATCAGAATTATATAGATTTCATATAATGATAAATAGTTTAAAATTTATTTTTCATTTCTTGGATAGGATCAGGTCCCATTGGTGTCTACTTTTCTACTTCATACCAACATATTAGAGTCTAACACCACTTCCCATACAAATCCTCAGAAGGTGGAATCTTGAATTCTATAATAAAAAATACCTTTATATAGGAACTCTAAAAAGGGTAGGGGTTGTTCTAAATATCCATAGATATCCAATGAATATGATCTCAATATATCCTATAGATTTTAAATGGTTTTTCCAAAGTGACTATCTATTTGAGGGTGATAAGTAGTTCTAAAGCCTAGCTCAGTGTCCAATTCTTGTTGAAGCATTTTCTAGAACCTAGAGGTAAACCAAAATCTTGATTATATACAATATATAGTGTGACACCATGAATTATTACCACTTTCCTTGTGTATATATAGGAATGTAGTTCAAGATAGAAATATTATACGATAGAAATAAAATGTCATGAATTTTTAAGGTGATTTATTTCCACCAAGATGGAATTATTTCCTTTAGGGGACTTAGAAAGTCCTACAATGAAATCCAAGGTTATTTTTTCCATTTCCATTTTGGTAAGTGAAATAGTAGCATCATACACTTAGAATTCTTCCATACAACCAGAAATTTTTTTTATACCAAATAATGTGATTTGAATTCATAGAAATCCTATTTGTGTTATCCCACAAGAATTTTTTCTTTAAATATCTAGATATCTTGGTACAAGATAAATAATAAAGGATGAGTTATGTGCATCATTCAGAATCTCCCTCTTTAGTTATGGTTTTTATTGGACAGATATCCATGTTTTAAACATTATAACTCTATCTTCAACAAATTTGAACTCTAGAATATTCGTTAAATTATTCAATATATGGTTAATAACCATACTATTGGTTTTTTATATGATTTTTCTGAGATAGAGCATAAATTAGAGGACCAAGATTCATCTCAGGATTCTTATAGAGCATATGTTGTTCTTTTTTGTCTCTTGTAGTATTGTATAAAATTATTGTTTCTTTGTATTACCTTTTTTTACAAAATTCCATTAATCCATGTATTAGACACCTCCTTAAAAAGGTTTTGATATTATTATCATTTGTTTAGTTATCTATTTACATTTATGAAATTTATTATCTTTTTATTATATCTCTTTAAATTAGGCTTCTATTGTTGGTTTTATCTGATTGTATCCTCTATGCTACTCTGACATGATGGTATATTCTCCCCATATCACCACCATTACACCCTCATTACTAGTCACCAGCCCCTAACATATGGGGTGGTTTACATGAGGCCATGTGACCTACTGTCTTGGGGCATGGGTCAAGTGGATCCTAGGTCTGGATTTTATGAAGTGGTATTAGATAAGTTTCCTTTCTTGATTTACTATTTGGAGAATATATATTGGAGATTTGGAAATGCTTTGAACTTGTTCACAAGCTGTGTTTGGGCATCATGAACCCATGATCTGGGTAAAATATGAGTTTCCTAAATTTTATTTTTTGTTCTAATTTTTATTACTACTATTGATGTTACATAACTATTGGGTGTTGCACATGATGTGTTGTGGTAATTATTATTTTTCTAATTAAGTATTTATTTTATCCTTGGTTTGATGATAAGAGGAAAAGGTTATTTCTATATTCCTCATGATTAGGCACACTAGGAAAATATTCTATGAATTTTTTCCATGTCACATATAATTTCAACATACATGTTCCAATTTCATATTTATAGTGCCTTTTATATATATTGAATTATGATTACAATTCTCAGAAGAATTAGAAAACATAATTAACAATTAATGTTCCTACCTTACCCTAATAATGATTTCCTAAACATGTTCAAGAAGACATATTTATCAGTCAATAATGGACCATTAAGATATAGACCATCCGTTGCATGAACAGGAGTGTGTTAAGTTGCGGGTTAAGTGGATGTTATATTTTGGTTCATAAAAATTATGGTCGATATGGATCAGAAATTATAATCTCGTAAATTGGACCATATAAATATTTTTAAATATCTTTAATCAAGAATAATATAAAAATGAATATGACTTATAATGTGAAAACAACCATATTGTATATCCATCATAGAGACTTAGACCTGAACCCGACTGTGGTATTTGTTAGTGGGTTATCACTTTTATGTTTTGATGGCTTGTTATGGTATTGTATACTATCTAGACCTGGAATTTTATGTTGGCATAGAGGCATGTTTGTTTCTATAGGAAGTCTTTACTCTTGTCCTAGTTTCTCAAATGAAATATTTTTAATTGATTAAATATCTACTAAGGCATTAATTATTCATTGTAGTGGCAGGCCACAACAAAATCCCCTTGTTGTACGCCCTGAAAGCAGTGACGACCATGCTATTGAAGAGGAGGTCCCTGAGGCTCCAATGATTCCTCCTAAAGTGACACCTATGTAACATATTCCAATTCTTAATATGGGATCATAAACCCAGTTTTGAGAGGTTTTAATTCATATCAGGAAGTCATTGAAAGGTGTAGTTTTACCTACCCCATGAATGGAAGAGTAGACTTATGAGTTTGAGTAGGAAAATCCTCCCATATTCTTGGGGGATAGTGGTCCACATGTTGTGGAGTCTTGGATCCAAGAGATGTTATCAATATTTGAGCCTCTAGAGATTTCTCCAGCGTAGAGGGTCAAACTAGCATCTTATATGCTCTATGATATTTTCAAGAAGTGGTGTGGCATTATCACCCTAGTAGATCGACATCCTGGTATGGGCAAGCTACTGATGATCATATAACCACTAGGAGATTCAAAAATGGAAATTTTTATACCATTCGGTCATAGGTCAGAATTTGCAAGTTGATGACTATTTCAGAAATCATTAACCAAAATATTATTAAAGAATAGAATCTGAGGGAAGCTGTTGGTGTGAGTTAGGGTGCTTTGTCACCTAAAGCTAGAAGTGTTTCATCTTCTGGGTTCAAGCTTCACTTTTAGGTTTTTCGTAGGGGTTCAAATATCAAGTCTCATCATGTTGAAAACTTATTGGTTTGTCACCAGTGTAAGAAGCATGAAAATACAATGCCTCAGTTCTTGAAGGACCCAGTAAAGTGTAGAGGTCATGGAAGGATGGGTCATATCAAGAATTTATGAGGGACTTTTCTAATTGTTCCTAGTGAGTAGGGATCTACACCCACTACTGGGTTATGAGTGGGACTAGTGGATCATGATAGGTAGGTAGTTGTAATACCACCAGTAGATCATATTGAGATGGTGGCCAAGGTAGAGGTAGTAAGACTTATGATTCTCAGTTCCAGTAGTGCGGGCTTGCTCAAGGCTACCAGATATTGAATCATGGAAGCAGTATAGGCTCGTTACATTAAATCCATCTTTTTACGATGGAGAAGAGTGTTATGCCTTCTACTATACGAGGTACAATTTGAGTAGCCTCCAATTTAGAATCATATTTATTTAACATTGGTTCATGTCACACTTTTATATATGAGGAAATCACAGAGAGTCTAGGCCCCGATATCAAGCACTACTATTGTGTTATGACATTAGACACCCCATTAGGTATCTGTTTTTTGGGAATTATCTATTGTAAGAATTTTCCCATTGAGGGAGGTAGTTACCTATTTTTGTGGAATCTTTATGTCGTCAACATGACATGCATTGACATAATCATGTAGATGGATTGATTAGTTCACTATCAAGATCTTATTTACTACAAGCATCTGAGGGTTATGTTTTAATCACCATAGGGAATTAAGAATGTGTAAAATGGATAATGGGATGTCAGTGCACCATGATAAGGAACAAAGCTATAGAGGATGGGTAGTGAAATGGATAAAATCACTATTCTTTTCCTTGGTGACTAGGGATTAACACCCCTTACTTTTCCTTCTATAATGGATTATTTTAGAGATTTCATTCCGGATGACTTCACTACTCAAAATATGATGCGATATATAGAGTTTACTAGTTAGCTTACACTAGGAGTAGCAACAGTGACCATTCCTCCTTATATGACGACACATAAAGAGATTTTGGAGATCAAAAAGATATTATAGAATCTATAGTCTAAAGTCTTTATACACAACAACACTTCTCCTTGGGGATCACTGGTCCTTTTTCCCAAGAAGTTTGATAATACCCTCAGTGTCAATGTGGACTACCTTTGTTTGAATCAGCTTAAGATTGATAACTTATATCCACTTCCTAGAATAGATTACCTCTTTGGTCAGATATGGGGAGTGATTGTGTTTTTAGAGATATATTTGAGTTTTGGATATCATCATGTGTGTTTTAGAACATCAAACATACCTAGAACAACTTTTAGAAGTAGGTATGGTCTATATGAGTACCTAGTTAAGTCGTTCAGTCTCAAAAACTCACCAATAGTCTTTATAGATATTATTAATCGAGTTTACAACCATATCAATATTCTTTGGTGGTTGTATTCGTTGAATATATCTTGGTGTATTCAATATCTTGACATGATCATGTAACCCATATTGAGATCATGATGAATACAATGAGAGAGCATACAATAAATGCTATGTTTAGTAAATTCCGCTTCTGGATCGTCAAAGCCAACTTCTTAGGTCACATTATCTCAGATTTAGGAGTTCCAGTAGACCTAGATAAAGTGAGAGCTTTTGTTTCATAGGATCAACTGAATAAATTCATTGACATTATAAGTTTCATTGGGATAGTTCGATATTATAGATTCATCATCCAGGATTTCTCATTCCCAGAAGCACCACATATGGGAATAAAAAAGATGGGTGTGAAATTAATATGATCAGAATCTTGTGAAGCAATCTTTCAAGAGTGGATATGCCATTTGACTTTAGTTTTGATAATAATTCTACCATATCTAGGAATGTGATATGTTTTATGTTGTGATGCATCAGGTATCAGGGTTGGAGCCATTCTAATGTAGGTTGTTTCAGTTGTCACATACATTTATCATCAGTTGAGGCCTCAAGAGATAAATTACTTGACACATGATCTCAAGTTAGTTGTGATTGTGCAAGCCATATTCTATTCGAGATGCTCTCTATTGGGAGATAATTTTTTTATTCATAGACCAAAATATCATAAAATACATATTCATATAACAGGATATAAATCCCAGACAACATATGTGGGTTGAGTACCTATATTCATTTTATTTTATGCTTTCTTATATTCCAATAAATGGAAATTTAGTAGCTGATGCTTTGAGAAAAAAATTATGATATAAAAAGTTTAGGAATATAGTGGAAAATGGAAGATTATGGCTTTATTAATAGATAAGAATGTAGAGGTTTAGGAGGAACATGGTTAGCCTATAATTTTAGCCTTAGTAGTGACTTATACTCTTATTGAACATGTGAGAATGAGACAGTTATTTTATCTTGAAGGAATTTTCCGAAGGGAAATTTGTTCAGTTGATGATAAATATTTAGGTTGGACCATGAATGGGGATGGAACCATATTATTCCATCGGTGTGTATGATACCCATTAGAAATCACAGAGGAGGTGAAACAGGAATTTCATGGCTCAGTATGGGAGGTTCACACTGGTGTCCCCAAAATGTATTGAGATATACAGTGTAAGTATCAGTGACCTAGTATAAATCCAAATATTATCAGCTTCATCAATTTGGGTTCCACCTGTCAGTAGGTGAAGCTGGAACATTAGCGACTATAAGGGAATATATAGACGTTGTCCATTCCTAAGTGGAAATGGGATGATGTTTTGAGGGATTTCATGAGGGGTGTACCTAGCTCAACCCTTGGATACGATACAATTCAGGTTTTCATTGATTGATTGAGTAATTTTTCAAACTTCTTACCTATATAGGAGAACTTCATAGTAGTGGATCTAGGAATGTTTTACATCATAGATGTTTTATGTCATCATGAAGATTCTCGTTTTATAATTTATGATAGAGACACTTGTTTCACATCATGGTTCTGGAAAGGTTGCAAAAGAACTTCAATACATTGGTACTTCTGATAATAGACTATCACCTACATACCGGTAGATATATAGAGTATACTATTCAGGTTCTAGATGAAATTATCGATATATATATCCTTGACATTGGGGGTTCCTGGGAGGAACACATTCCCCTTGTTAAGTTCTCTTATAATTACAAATTTCAAGATACTATTGAGATATATCCTTATAAATCCATATGTAGTAGGACTTACCACTCACCTCTATGTTGGATAGTGGCATGGGAGAAAACTATGATTTGACCACATCTTGTTCAGGATACTGTAGAGGAGGTCTAACTGATTAGAACGTGAAAGTCGATATATTAGTCTAGTGAAAATTCATATGCTAATAGATGCCAGTGACCTCTTGAGTTATAGGTTAGAGACCATATTTTCTTATGAGTCTTTTCCATGTTAGGGCTTAGACATATTAGTATGTAGGGTAAGCTCTAGGCAAGGATTATTGGACCTTTTGAGGTTATGAAATGGATCAGATCAGTGTCTTACTAGTTTGAACATCCTCACAGATAGTGGTCCATGCAAGATATATTTAATGTATTTACGCTTTGTTGATACTATCCACACCCAACACATATCTTTAAACCTGATGAGGTCTAATTGGACGTAGATGCTTCATTCGAGGAGTATCCAATATGTATTTTTGAACAGTGTATAAAGGCACTCCATGTATGGTCAGTTCCTCTGGTAGGGGTGCTAAGGAATCACAACCAAGTACAAGATGAGATCTAATAATCGAAAGAAGATTTATGACCTCAGTGAACATAAGTCATTACTAAAGATACCTCTTTACATGTAGATGGAAAACCCAGGGATGAGTTTCTTTATAGAGGGGAGGTTGTAATAACTTGTATTTACAAGGAAGGTAGGAATATTTGTCTTTTTCAATTTTTTTTATCTTAAATGGAGCTAATAACGATTTATAATCAAGTCATCATGGTCAGAGATGCGTCTTAGTTTGTTTCAGAGATTTGAGATTTGAAAGAGGAAAACAAACCGGGCCACATGGTTGTCTGCAACTATATGTCCCAGGGTGTATGGCTATGTGGCCAGTGGAAGAGATGGGGTAGAGCCTTTCTTTATTGTTTTCACATGGTTATTCAAACAATACACCTAACCATATGGTGTTACCTAAGTATTGATTAAATGATCATAGTTTATGAATGGTTTAGACAAACCATGTGGCCCGACCACGTGCCTTGATATTTTGAGTTGAAATTTAATTTTTTTACCTCAATTAACAAAAAACTCATTTCTCTTTTCCTTCCCCCTCTAGTGTTTGATAACCCTTTCTATTCCTTCTTTGAGCTCAAAATCTCATCAATCTAGGAATTGAGAGAACTTCTTCCTCTAGTGTCTGTTCTTAGATCCATTAAAATCATTGGATCCATCATATTAAGATTCCCTAGTTACTCAACTCCTCTGAAAGTAAATCACTTAATCCATTGTTATATTTAAGGATTTTTCAGGTCATCATACCAATTCTCAGATATCATCTTACCTTCTTCAAATTTGAGGTTGATATCATGTGAGACATCATCTATAACCTCAAGGTAGGTGATCAAGTATTTTTTCCTTTGAATTTTCCATTTTTTAATTACACCATTATACATCTTTCAGGATTTTATGACCATATAATCTATATTGATTCCTTCATTTATAATTAACCCTATCACCTTAATACATGTCTATTTATGTTTTTTGGTGGCTTAGAGGATGTACATACCCTATGTTGTCACCCATATGTGTGCCAAGTGAAAAACAACATTTTGGCCTCTTGAATCAAATGATCAGAACTCCTAAATAGTTTCTATCATAGAATTCTGATGACTTTTACCTTAATATATGTTAGTTAAATTGAATCTAGAGAACCTATTCGGTGATTTTCCCTTTAAAATTAGAATCTACAAAGTAGACAATTGGCTTGTTGGCCATGTCTCTCTCTAAGTGACCATTTTGATCTTATAAATGGAGTTTTTCATGTATTGATGAATTGAATGAATAGGTTTTTGGTTGATGGATTGTATAGTATGGAAATTTCAAGATGGTTTCATCCTTTAAATTAATTGACATTAACAGCTTCTAATTGACACTTGATCCTTATAATTGAAATTTTTATGTTTTGGTAAATTTAAGGTGATGGTTTGAATGAAATGAAGAATACATGATTAGTTCCCTTTCTTAAAATGAATCAATTAGTTTTAAATGTAATGAAACCAATTCATGGTAAGTACATGCCCATTTTTTATTCTTTATAAAATAATTATCATGTATTGAAATGATTTAAATGGAGTTAAACATGACTAATGGAACAAATGAGAGGGGTTTCCTTATCTGTTATGTTATAAAAATTATTATTCCTTGATTATATATATAAGATAGACTATAGAAATTGATGGTTGGTAATGAAACATGCAAGTTATATTTATAATAAGCCTTTATATAGGCTGTGACGATGGTAAGGGACCAGTTGGGAATACAAGAAACATGCTCCCTTACATTGGGTGTTGTCAATGACATCTCACACAGGTGATATATGGCCGTTGGGATGAGGTGCCATGTTCCATGATTAGAGTATTTACATGGAGGCCTTCTCACTATCCTATGTGTTGTAGAATTATGTCTCTCACATTATTGGGATGTAGGGAATGTAACATATTTCATGGGTTTATTGGCTTGTTAGACTAGTAATGGATGTCTGAGTTACATACAGGTCTGGCCAGTACTATTATTCTAGGTATATGGCCAATTACATCCTCACATACTTGGTCCATATAGGTGGATTAAACATAAAATTAAACTATATATATTATTAATACTATATATATAGTGAAATTATCACACACATTCCATCCATGAGCTAATGCAGGTAGACCCTCCATGTGTCCTGTAAGAACATAAGCGGGATGTTTATTTGTTTTAGATTTGTTTTACTATTCTGATTATACATGAACACAATTTAGTTACAAGTACAACCAATATTACTCATAGACACCGTTGGTGGTGGCCTACTCAGAGGTTTATCTCACACCCAACTCAGGCAGATTTTGGTACCTGAGAAGATTATATTTTTTTCATGTATTGGTAAGGGAAAGTTCCATGATACAGTTTATTGATATGATTTTCCGTAGATGGATCATAGAGAAGAGTACTGGTCTTTAGCTTGGTATTATTTTGGATTAGTTTTTGTTCTTTTCTGTCTTTTATATTATCGTATAACATGTTTGTATCTTCTTGTTCCATTTTTTATTATATGATACTATGAATCCATGTATTAGTTACTTCCTTATAGTGTTTTGATATTATTATTTGTTGTTTAGTTATCTATTTTTTTTTCATAGTTACTTATATATTTATTCATTTGGTTAAAATTATGCTTTTGTTGTTGGTTTTATTTGATTGTATCTTCTGTGATACTCTAACATGACTGTATAGTCTCCAAAATGTACAACCCTTACACCCTCACTACTAGTTGACAACCTCTAGAAGATATAGAGGCCTGCTTGAGGCCATGTGGCCCACCATCACGGGGCACAAGTTTAGTGGATCCTTGTTCGGGTCTTTACACACACCTCACTTTAATCTTTCTAGAGAAACATGACTCCCTTCTGAGTTATATTAGTTATTTTTCATGAATTTCATGATAATTGTCTCAAAAACCGATGATAGTACCCATCTAATCAAGGTAAAATTCATATATCCATTAAAAATTTTCGTTTTGTTATTCTTTAAATTAACTAAAGTTTTAAGGATCCACATATATTCCTTTGTTAGTGAGAGTGTTCCTTAAAAAAGTATCTTACTCCTTCCAGAACTCATATTTAATATACTTGTCATATAACATTTCTTCCTCATGGAATTTAGTATATTATTAAATTGGTTATATTGTTCTTTATTGATTTTGGAGTGGATAAGAATTTCACATGTAAATATTACTAAATATTTTTCAAGGTAATCGCTAAATACTTTGTTCATAAAATCCATGAAGTTAGTTTGAGAATATTTGTGTCCAAATTGGGTCACTATGAACTTATAGAGCTCATACCTTGTACAAAATTATATCTTGATGATATCCTCCTTCTCAAAATTATTTTGGTAATATCTTAACATAGTATATACCTTGGAGAAGTATTGGGATCCATGTAGATAACTAAAAAGGTAATCAATATGTGGATGATGATACTTGTTCTTTATCATAATTTTATTGAGCTCTTGATAATCATTATAGGGGAGTATTGACTAATCCTTCTTGTTGAAAAGGAGAACCGATGCACCCTATGGTGAAGCACTTGGGTGTGTGAAACCTTTATAGATATTCTTCTATATTTTCATCTCATACACATAAATATAAAATAGAATCCATTCTATATGGGTTATTGGATATTGGAAAATCTCATAGAATAAGGACGATTGAGAAATCAACCTTGCAGGTTGGAGGAAGACCATGAAATTATTTAAGAAACACATCAATAAATTCCCATACAATGGGCATATCATCAAGGATGATAATTTACTTAGTATCAATAATTTTATCAAGACACACTTCATCACCAAGAAATAATATCCTTGCTTGTGATTTCAGTGGAAAAGAAGATTCATCATCATCCATGGATTTTTAAAGAATTAGAGGTTGAGTTGTGATATAGAGGGTGATTTACTTCTCTTGATAATTTATGTTTTATCTATTTAATGAAGTCCAATACGTACCTAGAATATCACAGAATAACCCAAAGGGGAGTATCCCATGGTTGGTTGGTAAGTTAAAACCATTAATATGGGTAGGTTAGGAGTTATATAATTAGTATAAAATAATTAAACAATTTACGATTTTCACTGATAATTAAAATTCCATATTTCAAGGTTGGATTTTAATAGATCTATAAAACTTATATGATATGAATTAATGCATAGAATCAGAATAAAACAATAAATTTTCTATCCTTGAATGAATGAGAAATTTACCAATAACCACTATATTGTCATGATCCACATCAGCAGTAGTGATTACATAGGCCTACACTTTCTCTAAAGGCCTTAGAGGTTGATGTCATTGGCTATTAATGAAAATACATGAAATAGGGAATATATTCAGATATTTTCCATATTCCTTGATGTTGATAGAAACAATGTTGAGGGTGGAATAGATAATTACTTTCTTCCAACATATTGATGGATTTCTCCTAGAAAAAATCACATGTTGTGTTCCCTTCCTTCCCAAAATTTAATGTTTTTCCTTTCCTCTATTAGGAAATTTCATGGATACTAATTCCGAAACTTCTAACAAGTGGGTGGTTTTAATTTCTTACACAATCATATTTTTCATCACACTTCTAAAATTACAACCCATTCTCCATTTCTTATCCCTAGACCCATGAGACCGCAGATATTTTTCAATTTTTTATTTTGACTTCAACAGAACATAAAATAATTTTTTAATATTTATTAATGTCATGAATATCCATCACATTTCATATATTTGTATTCATATCTCTAAATAAGGGTACAACATTACTTTAGGGGTGGTTGTAAAACTATTTGGTATATCATGAATGTCTTGTGATTTTTTCTTCATACTACAAGATAGATTCATCATCATTTTGAATGAATCTATGGAAATCCATCTTTATTTTATGTCAAATAGTTTGAGGAAAATATTTTATGAATAATATTTTCTATAATTCCTTCCACTCTATCACTTCGATCTCCACCTTAGTCATCATATGATTGACCAATGTACACCATTGATCAGATATTTACTCTATATGATAAACAGTTTTCATGAACTTTTCATTCACAAAGAATTTAGAGAAAGAGAACATATTTTCACTTGAGTTGATCTATTTGTCCATGATTTCAGGATTTGGAGATTCACTAAAAATTAGTATTTTTTGTTGTATAATGGTCTCAATTGCAAATTATTATTTCATAGAGGGATTTGGGAATTCCTCCAAATTCTAGTTTTGGTTGAAAACATGAGTCAATTGATATTTTATAATCACAAATCTATTAATTACTTCCTTAATTAGTGTTTATATTTCATTTTGGATGTCATCACATTGTACCAAACATTGATTTTTGAAATGATTTCTCATATTCCCAACCACTGACAAAAAATAAATGGAATAATTAGGTACGATAATTTTTAACAAATTAAAGACATAAAAATAAAACTATAAACATTAAAGGCATAAATCATAAATTCCATATATTATATAACATATTAATATGTAGGTTTTATTCTATGTTATCAATGATCTATTTCTTAATATTAAATATTATGGTCATTTTTCTCTATTACGAATTGGTTGTCCAGATCTTGTGAATTTTCCAAAACATATCCATCAGGAGTATAAAACTAGGTGTGTATCAAGGGAAATGTTATTTCACCAGGTAAGAATTGAGCCCATCTCAATGTTTATTTTTTATGGTTATTAACACTAGGTACATCTATGCCAAATCGACATCCACTTGAAATATCTAGAAAGGGATATATATTCTTAGAAACCACTTACTCTATACTTTACAAAAAATGTAGGGATATTTATTTTGTTTAGAGTTATCCATACAGATTTCACTAGGTTTTTATAATCCCAGTCCTAAAAATAAATAGAATGATATTTGATACCAATTATGGCAATTGATAATTTTAATACACATTATTCAATCATTTATTACATAAACGCAAACACAATCGAAATGAAAAGACCATGAGACATAGTTTATTTGAGAAATTAATTACATAAAATAACAAAATTAATTATAAATATAGATTTTTTTAAGAACTCAATAACATGGCCTTATGTTCGATTGATCCTCTAATATTGCATGGTATAACCTGAGGATGTACATAAGAAAAGGGTGAGCTATAAAGTCTAGTATGGTTATAAAAAAGCATAGAATAAGGTAAAATAATATATGTGATCCAAGAGGCATGTCAAGGTAACATAATATTCTTGAGAATCATGATCTTGAATAACGACGAATGGTATAACATGAAAGCCTAAAAGAAAAATGGGAATGTGGGAACTACATAAAAAGGAAATTATAAAAATTAGTCAAGGATAACCACTATGTAAAAAATAACATGTTATAGAAATTAATATAGTGTATTAGGTGAACTGTATAATAATATACATAATTTATCATGTGGCTAAAACATTAACAAATTCATTAGAGTGATTTTTGGGCTCACCCTTCATTTTTATTCACTATACATGCATAATTGTTACACATGGATCATACACCATAATGATGAATTCAATTAATTTTAATCCCATGATAATTTAGTGTGGGATACATAAATTTAAGTTTAAAATCAATGAGGGAAATTTAATTCCTGGTCAATATTATTGAGTGTAAATAATGGTGGGAATTTACAATAAAAATGTTTTTCATGGAAAAATCGTAGGATAATTTTGGTACCATTACCGGGGTACGTAAAGATTCATGGGAACAAGACTTAAATGGGTAATTTATCACATTAAAAATAATAGGAAAATTAATAGGTACATGTAAAAATGTATTCCAACATGATCACATTAAAATACAAAGGAATATTATAGTGATTGTTCTTGAATAATGGGGATAAATAAAGGATCCCTTACCTTGGGGTGGTTCTCCAAAGAGCTTTGTAGGAGCTTCTTATGATCATGGAGGAACCATAGGATAGATTTATATTGTTATATAAAGAGTAATTTTACATTATAATTTGTTTTATTAAAGATTTAAAGAAGGTATTTTGGGTTTATATAGAAAATGAGAGTGAAATTATTTATCAGTTTTGAAATATAGGTTATGGGCTCTATGTGATAAAGTAATACTAACCAAAGACAATCACATGGGTTTTCCCATGATTTCTTACAAATTGGAGTTTTTTTAATTATTATATAAGGATGAAAAATGGACTCAATAAAATAATACACTTGGTGACATGGAAGAGAGTCATGTTCATAATTAATTGATTTTAAAACCATAAAATATAACAAAGGTATTGGATAATTCATTATAGATTTATAAAAATAAGAAAATAATTTAAAAACTATATTTTTTAAATGGGAAATAATAAATGGGTTACGGAAACCTTTTAGGACATATATTAAACAACATTTTGTTATTATGATGTCATAATTCAATCCATATAATTATACAAATTTAATTTTACCAAAAAAAATTTAATATCTAATAAACTTATCAAAAAATAGCTATTGGATAAATTATATGTGATCAATTTAAAGATAATATTTATTTTATGAAAACAATTATCTAAATAAGAGAATTTACTCTTTGAAATAAAAATTCCCAATTTACCAAAAATACTGGGTCTATTTTATAATAATATTTTCCTAGCTATTATAGAAAATAAATTTGACTTCATTAAAATATTTTATAACATATATTTACTATTAATGATCTGTTAAAAGTATTTCATTAAAATAATTTTTTTAAAACAATTATTGAATTTATTACCTGGAGTGTCTTAATTGGAACTATATATTTTTCAAGGAAATATTTCTATTTAATTGTATCAAAATCTAATTTTTATTGAACTCATTATTTAATAATTTATAAAGTATTAATATAAAGGGATAAATATAATAATTTTTAAATTAAAAATAATATTGAAAAATTCTTAATAGTGGGGTTAATATTTATAGAACATTATTAATCAATTAAATTTTTATAAGGGTAAGGTGTATAATAGTGATAATTTAATGGGGCGGTTTATTTTACATGATTGGAGATGTTAACTCAATGAGATTGAAATTATACCATAAATGGTTTCTCTCTGGCTTTAATTTTTTAAAATATTATTGGGATTGATCAAGGGAAAATCCTTATGATGCTATCTCCCTTGGGAACTCAGATAATTGGTCTTCATAGGGTATGATCCAACTGGATGAGTCCAACAACTCCATTATTTATTCCAATTGGATTCATCATCTTATATAAAATTTATTCATACAATAATTTTATAAGGGATATAAAACCAATAATTAAGATGATTAATATTCTTTTAAATATGATTTTATGTAAATTATAATTTTAAAAAAACCATAGTAGTGAATTTGATTTCTGAAATATAATTTCATAAGAAGATATTTACATATTTAAAGAGGGAATTTCATTTATAAAAGTTTGTTTCATTATATATGTCATGTATTATTTGATTTGAATAAGTAAACAATTCTATGGAATTTGTTCATATGATTTAAGATCACATAATTACATGATATGATAGACAAAATCTATGTACTCCCTTTAAGTGGAGACCATTGGATAATGGTGTCAATAATCATGTATTTTTATAGTATCATCCCATCATGTGTACTTTAGGTCTGGAAGTCATGCTAAACATTAAAATAGTTTCATTCAACAATTTATTATTGTTGGTGCTGAAAAATGTATCCATCTCATGCCATAGACTCAACGATGTGATCAAGGAAATCTTCCCTGCCAAAATGGTCCCAGTTCCTCCAAGTCATCCTAAAATAGCCCCTTCCCAAAAATCCCTACATGGTGAGTGTTTTTGTGTGAAAATTACTGTACGAGAGTATCTGTGGCATCTAGGATGAGAGTTAGCCTGATGCCGAACCGAAGTCCCGCAACAACGTCTTCCCATCCATGGCCTGCTCCATGAAGGCCACATCGATAGTCCTCTACATGGAGTCCAACACCCTATGCGATGCTAGTGTAGGAAATAGAGGGGATCCCCTCTTTGGCATTACCTATCTCTGAGGTGTGTTCCGCAACCCCGCAGACCATGGTTTCCTATAAATAGAAAGCCCACCCCCTCTTCCAAACCATTGTGACTCTCCCCTTTCAACAACCAATCTCCCATTTCGCACAGACCTTTAAGAAAACCCTAAAATAGATCACCAAAGGTAATTGGAATATATGAGACATACCCCTTTAGATTCTTTATAGCTTCCACCAATGGTGGAGATTCCCTTCGTGAAGGCATATGCCTTTTGCTGAGGAAGGTGACCCTTTGGGGTGCTTGAGGTATCACGAAGCTTAGAGCCTTCACAAAACACTCTCTAACGAAATAGGGATTCACTAAGGTGAATATATGCTCCATAAAAGGTTCATATTTGTTAATCCTTTTCCCTTTTCAAAGGCATCCCTCTCCACGAATCCCTTTACCTTCGTGAAGACCCTCTTTTTTGTGAAGTCCTTTCTCATCGCAAGGGCCATCCTCTTAACAAAACATCCATCCTTCCCAAAACCCATCCTATTTGTAATGAACCACATTCCATTATTGAATTATTTACACACCCCTTTCCCATATGGCCCTCCACGATCTTGCGATGTTATTTAAAGGTCCCTTGGGCAGTGCTTCATATTGCAGTTCTTAGCCTCATGGTTCTTCATATAGGCGTGCCGATAGCTAATATGAGCCAGTCAATGGATCACTTGAAAACCCTCTCCATATGGAATTTTGGGTGTCTTCCAATCCCCAAGGGTGGATGGGTATCAGTTATGTAAGTCCTAGGGGTTTGGAGTTATCCTGCCTCGTCTGAACTAGAAGACATTAAACTACCAAACCCCATCATCCTCAGCACATGACTTTAAACTATGGCCTCGCCCCATGAAATATACACAGTGTTCCGAGTCTCGATGATTCTCCAAATCCACTAGTCTCCATACGAGTTTGATCTTCCTCACATGTATTGAGATCCTATTTTCTAGAAAAACATCTTTCCATGGGAAAGGGAAACCATCTTAGTGTGAACCCCTAGCCTTTATTACTGGTGGTATTATACTTTTTCCTCTTATATTCTTCTGTACGCAAATACTATAGGAGAGTGGGGAATAAATACTTTTTCTTACCCATATCTCTCCCTCTAGGCTTTGTCCCCATCAGGCAGACATCCTAGAGTATGTCCAAATATCCATCTCCACGGGCCTCTAAATAAGTGCAATCCCCAGTTTCTTCTTTTAGGCCTCTAACCATGCGTAATCCCCATTCTATCCCTCCATGGATGTTCCTTTAGTAGTGTGATCGTCTGGTTGCTGCTTCCTCTAGTTTCTCACACTAAGTATGACTCATGTGTTCTTAGAGTATGATTCCATCATGAAACACTCCTTGCTCCGCCTTAGTGTGTAAGCAAGACATCCCTTATGAACTATGTAGACTTTGATCCTTTACCTTTTCAAGAAAGGTACGAAGGAAGCCCACCTATGATTCAAGACCAACACCCATCAGTCCTGACCAATTCATGTCAGTTAAACTTCATCCTGAAAGATGTTAAACAGTATGAACCTTTTCTTCCTGCATGATTTTAAACAGTATGAATTTGAACTATGTGGGTTTTGATGCCTACCTCCTAGACATGGTATGTAGGAAGTCTTCATGAGGTTCAACCCCAAAAAGGAAATAAATTGTAATCCCAACAAACAGTAAGTCATTGTAAAAACCAACCAATGATAATATGTTATATTCCCCTTTTTTGGGACCCACATCTCTGGTATGTCCTTGTAACATCAGAACAACCCTTGAGCTGCTAACCATGCGTAAGCCCCAACATATCATCAGGTAACTGTCCTCTACATACACCCCAATTCTATACCCCCACCTTGAATTATGATGAAATTTATTTCCTACCATGGGGATACATAGAAAGACTCTCCAAGGTTCAATCCCATCACTCATAACTCATATCAGTCTCTCCATTGAGACTTTGCGTTTCAGGAAGGTCATGCCACAACCTGGAGGTTGTACTCCCTCTAGGTCCCATCCTTGCGTCCATCCTCACGGGCCTCCTCCTCAGGTGTCCCATGCCCCCATGGAACTACGAGGACATTGATTCCTCACCACAGGGATATGTAGGAAGCCTATATGGGTTTCAAGACCAACATAAACCTCACCTTTACAGTGGTTCAGTCTCATTTCACATCCATTTCACCTAACTATTCATTATTTTTCCTAGTTTTACCTGAGCTGACAAATCCTGGTGAGATTACATCATCCACCTCATTAATACTCCTTGATGTACTTGGGTTGTTACCCACACATAATCCCTAACATGTATTCGGGTCAATGTCTTTTGTGTATATCCTGATTTTATATTTCTCCTTTTGAACTACATGTGATTGATCCCTGACACTCGGGATAGGGTATGTAGAAAACCTCCCTGTGGTTCAACCTTATCCAAGGGTAAACCCTGGTGTCCGATTATTAGGGACCCAAGTATCTTCTGATCCATCTTCATTGGATGTCTTGATCTGATCATCTAGTAGGACTCTCAGATGCTCCCTCCTATGGCTGCACCCATCTGATCCACTCCCATCAGTGTTCTAATCAGTTCGACCCATCTTCACATAACGTTAAACTTTTGGAATTGGTTATGTTACACATGGGAAGCTAATGAAAACCTTAGAGACCTGCCTATGATATATAATTCCCTACACTCAGCGTTGGATGCCTCAGGCTTCCATGCGCTCAATAAGCCTTATTAAAAGGGGAAGAAACCTAGACGGATTAGTGTTTCAACATCCAGACACACTAGAAATTTCCAACCTGACTACTCCCCTGATCAAAGGATTCTAACCTAACTCGACCCCTTTGAATGTCCTGACAAAATTTGTTTAATTAACTAGCTTCCACAGAGAGATGGTACTTAGATGAGTTTCAAGAACAACATCTTAATCTATAAGGGATGCGAGACTAGGTGACGTGTTCTGAGGATGAATCCATGGGAAGAGGAACCAAAATTCCATCATCCCATTTCAATCATGAATAACACATCCCTGAATAAGGGACTAATGACTTCCACCTTTAGAAGGTGGGATAACAGGGAAACAATCAGTACTTCCTTGATTGATAGATGTGCACCCCAGTAAAATCGTCCAAAACAGAAATGGTGAAACAATATGAAATTATTCTACTCAATGTGGAGATTGGTAGAGTTCAAGACATCTGTAGATAACCATTTCATAGGATATAGTTATCTAGCACTAGGTCCCACCAAGAAAATAGTTGTCCACGTGTGAAAATCACCAGAGATTGGGGTAGTCGAATGTTGGACATCCCAGTATGTGATGTTGTCAGCTTGGATCCTTCTTTCCAGTAATGGGAGAAAAGATGATACTACAGAACTGAACGTTTCATTCCTTACTTCAATGATAATGGTTTACTCTTCCTCCTTTGCTGGACCCAAGCTATGACAGAAAACCGATAACCACCCACCCACTGATGTGAGGGCCTAGGAAACACCAATGCCATAATCTAGCGTAGCCTCATCTCTTCCATGAAGACCTCCACGTCCACATCTTCTAGGTTCCCACACACCATTTCACCATGTGAAATCTGTAACACCCCAAGATTCCACGGTACGCTTCTCTTTGAATAATATAGTAGCATGTGTTGTACGCAACCTCGAGATTCTAACACACCGCGACCAATCATAGTAGCCGTTATGAATATTAATACCCAATTTTTGAAATTTTATAAATTTTATCTCTCAAAATGGACTTCATTTTTGGATTCAGAATATCGAAATTAGCCTAGGGTGAAATTTTGGTACTTTTTGGATAACTTTTATATTTTGATGAATAGTGAAAATTACTAAATTTTAATTAAAAACAACTTTTTTAATCAAAATAATTAACAGTGATAAATTATGAATTTGAGCATTTTTAAAGTATATTTAGAATATATTTTTACCATTTAATACAATGTTTGTCATTGGACATGATTTCATAATTAAACCGGACATAAAAAAGTGTCAATCTTTTGATAGTTATTATCTCTTAAAAACATGCTTTTTGTTTTAACAACGAGAATTAATTTTAAATTAATTTCTGCAACTTATGTGTTTTGAATTTGGAAAAATTGATTCCATATTTGGAATCAGGATTTCCAAATTTTGTAAATAGCTAACTTTTATTTTTAGACATTTTGAATAATTATTTCGGTAAATATTTTATTTACCATGGTTAAAGGATAAATCCAGTAAATAAGTTTAAACAAATAATATTATAAATAATAATAAATTACATTAAAACGTGTCCTAATCTTATTGGTTGATACATTTCCGACCATAGACATCTTTTGGTCGATTTTGGGACCCCATGGAGCCACTTGTAGGTGATAAGGATACTTTATATTAATTAAGTTAAAATAAATACAAAAATTACATAAGCATATAACCTTTAGAAAAACAATTTTTACATAGGGTTATATATGTTGGATTTTAGACTATAAATTTTTATTATAAAGATAAAAATATTTCCTACATAATGGTATTTTATTTATAATTTTTAGGCATTTAATAATTAAATTTATTTATGACACAATAATGATATAGTATTATCTTTATTAATGAAAGAATCAAATAATTTGTATTATAAATGGTTAAATAAAAATAATTTAAATTTTTGATGACATACATGAATTATATTGGTTAATATGACATGATAGGATTGATTAAATGAATTTTTTTCGAATTAATAAAGTTTTTATGACTTTAACAAAAATCAATTATTGAATAGTGTCAAAAATGACATAAATGAGTTTTTAAAACAAATATTATATTATTAATTGATATTATATTCCTAAAAATCTAAGGTTCATCCAAAGAAGTTATATAATGATAGTTTTATTATTAATGGACCACTTGGGGGTCTCTTTTATGTATATAGTATGTTTATTAACTATATAATATAAAAATACAAAGTGACATGGTAAATGTCAAACTAATTAACTAAGAGTTAAAACTAAAAGATAAGGTTAATATAATGACCCAAAACATTCTAAAACCTATTGGTTGAATGGTTTTCGAACTATCCCCACCTTAAAATTTAAATAATACACTATGGAGCCATTATAAATCGAATATGAATTTATTATAAAATAATATTTCTAGCTTTTCCTAAGGTTCCCCTCACCCCTCTTATAAAAGGGAACTCCCCCTTCTCTCAAATTAAAAACTTCAAAGCCTTTTGGTTCGGCCAAACCCTACCCAAATATCGTCTAAAATTCTCTCACTTAATCCTAGAGGAATTAGTTTTATCAGAAATCCAACCAAAGGAGCCCTTTTGATCAAATCAAAAGGAAGAACCCGAAGAAGATGTAATTTTTTCCCCAGCCTCTTTCAAGTTCCTTTCTTCTTCAACTTCTTCTTTATTTGTTATTCCCATTCTAAAATAATAAATCCAGTATCATCTATATAATGTGATATTATTATAAATATGGTACAACCTTATTCAGTATTCTATCCATCCTTTGAATGACATGTCACTATAAGTGCGTACGTACGACTTACCATCTCCACGTTGTGGTGTAATTGTTTTTCAAAACAATATTATTTGGATGGTTATAATAATGATGTGTAATTCATGTAAATAATAAATATAACATGATACAGATTTTTTATATATGATATAATATCTAATTATATATTATTTTAATATCAAAAGAGTGATATTGTCTCTCGTGCGTACGTACGGACTACCGTCTCCACGAACGCGATGAGATTCATTCCCCATCGTATCCATTCAAGTATAATTTTCATTTGATGATTAAAAATAATGTTTAAGGACTTGATAAAATTCTAGATATGAATAACATAAAAACCTATCCATAAAAAAAATGGCTTATGTAACAAAACATATAAAAGAAAACGAGTAAGTTAACACCCGAAACGACAATAATACTAAGATATTATTAACAAAGAAATGTTAAAAGGTCATATATGATATCATATTAATGTATATGATTCTTGTATAATTTGATAACAATTATTTCACCATTATATAGGAGGTTTATCTACCCTCAACCATGGAAAAGTACAAGGTAAGGGGTTTTCATCTTACTCCTTATTCCGTGAGATTCATGCCATATTGCCACTATTACCTTTTGTGTGGTGTATGTACTGCCCATAATTGTATTCTTTGTGTAATACACATTAATTTATGTGTATTTACATATTAATTGCATGAAACCTCTTTCATGGGTTGTATGTTTCATATTTTACCAAATTGGTAAAGGTTTATTTCACAATCTCTTCATTATCCGAGATTGTTTATACATAATTATCTTATGGGATCTTTTTATCATCCACATCAATGTTTCTTATAAAAAGTCTTTCAAATAATTCTTACTATATTATAGACTTTTGTTTAATGTTATTTTTACCCTTTTTGACCTTTTAAAATATGTTTATAAAGGAATCTTTCTATTTTTTTCCAATCAAGGTCCTTTTTAACCTTTTCGACAGTGTTAATGTAAGAATGTATTTTTTAACTTATACGGCGGGTGAAGCTATTTTTTGCCGTTATAAAATTTTCAAAGCTTACCTTACAATATAATAAGGATATAGTCAAATTAAATGTTTTATTTTATAAATATGTTAATTTTAAATGATTTCAAAAAGAGAGATATTTCTCTCAAATAATATTGATTTCATCTATGTCAACATCCTTTGATAAATTTTACACTTATTTGAAGTTGATTTATTATGATAAAAATCATCCATATTGTGTGGAAGGTTTTGTGATATGTTTGACTATGGATGAGTTATTTTTATGTCATTAATAGTTTATGATCAATGTTTTGGCATTTCATATGCTAGTTTTACTACGAATGTTTTTGTTATATTTCATCCTCTTTTTAGGATGAACGTGTTGGACTAGTATGTTCTAGGTTGGGGACCAGTAAAAGTAAGCCCTCTAGGTTGGGGCCCAGTTACAACAGACCCTCCGAGTTGGTGTTCAGTTATTTGAGGCACTTCAGGTTGGATTCCGGTTACATAGGCTATCCAGGTTGGGTTCCAGTTAGAGTTTTCCATTAGGTCATGGCATGAGGCCTTGACACAGAAATTAAAGTTCGGCATTATTCATTCCATCATTATGAAAGTGGTTATTAATATTTTATGTGATTATTCGACAAGTAGAATATCCATGTGAATAAGTAAATGGAATTATTTCATTTTATCTTTGCCATGTTATTCTGAAGTTCAAGTTTTAAAGGCTTTTGTTTCACTTATACGTTGCCTCAAATGTTTATGCATATTTATGAAAGAATACGCTATATTGTTATCCTTACTGAGCATCTGAGCTCACCACTTTGTATGTTTTATTTTTCCCAGGATGTGAAGAAATATATAATGACTTACCTGCAGGGATAGTCTGAAGGGGATATGAGTGTGGACTACGGAGACTATATTATTGTAGTTTTTCACTTTATGATGTAATTGAAACCTTATGAATGTATCTAGTGATTCCAAGGCTACTAAACTAATCGGTCTTTCGAGACTTGATCTTTTATGATCATGCCAATGTTATGTAATAATGCACCGACTTTGGGTAACTGGGTTCGGGGCATTACAAAATCGTTTAGGGGAGGGTAACGACCTCATTAGACGATTATCCTAGAGGAAGTTGCATGTTTTCACCATACCCTAGAGAAAGTCATGTGTTTTCACCAAACCCTCTTGGTGATGCACGTACATCTCCATTATCAGTGAGTGTCTTACCCCAAGAGTCAGGCACACTTTGACGATATTGTCCATCAATGCCGCATGGTCTACTTGGCTATGGTCCCTATGGTCCAACATCCTGATTCGCCCGTTCACCATTGGAATATTTGATAGTAGTGCATAGATAGCTTTAAAGTGCTCCTGGATGATTATCAAGGATGATTCCCCCCACATTCAGGTCCATTTTTGGGGCTAGTAGGCTGCCTTTAATTTCAATTCTATTTGTCACTAGCCCAAATTTCCAGGCGATATTGAGTATATTCCTTCAGGAAGAGTCGCAGTTAACATGGATGACCTATCAGAGTGAGAAAATGAACTTGAGATCCTTGAAGAGAACATAACCTCTTGGGGGAGTGCCACACCTATTGGATCTGTTGGGAAGGGTCACTCTCCAACAAAGGAATTCACTAGATCTTCCCGTACCTACTGACTCATTAGCCCTCTATTAGAATCCCAATTAGGGAAATGAGAATCATGTTGTTTTCAATCTCTCTGTCCCATCTGGTTCAGTATATAAGATATAAGATGGTCTCGAGATGGAAACATTTTATTAACAAAACATGGAGCATAAGAAGATGGTCTATGACCATCTTACAGAGCATGTTGTAGAACGACGACTAGAAAATGGTAATCCGTGACTGGGGTTGTAGTGATATATACAAACTCCCCCTCCGGTGAGTTGCCTCTGGGAGAAATCCACCATCTAGACCACATATAGTAGATAGTGGCCAGTGATTATTGAAATAGGGCGTTGTATACCTCACCAAATCCACCTAAAGTGTGTGAAAACCCTCCTTGGGACCCGGTTTAGGCTCCCTAGGCCACTCCACAAGTAATCCCACCTGCCACTCCATGATCCAACGGGCCTGATTATCATGTTAAGGAACCATCCAATGCACCGGTGGTCAGGGATACTGTCAAGATAGAAATCCCCACCCATTTGATCAAATGGAAGAACTCATTTCCCACCTCGAGGTGTTTGAAACTCGATAGGTGGAAATTAAACATGATGTCAAGCCTTATCTGCCATGGTCTGATGGTATTCTGGATCCCCATGGTTTTGGAAACCCTACATTTTCCCTATGTAACGATATGATTCATCTATTGTAGCATCTGGCCCAATTCATCTCTTGCATTGGACCTGTGCTAGGAACTCTAGTGCAGCAAAAGGCTGCCAAACCCCGGTGTTTCATACAAACATTGGAAGGGCTTGCATTTTTCTGGTACATCCAGTTACCCATTGGGTCAGTAGCCAAATGGGAAGGTCTCCATAGTTAGTTTCATTACCAATTATACTCTAACAACAAAAAGACACGTATTGAAGACCAATTCAAGTTCAAGAAGGGGTCTGAAGAGTGTGTCACATACTTTGTCACCTCGTGGAAAGGCCTCACCTACTCCCTTGATATGCCAATGACTCATGAATAGCTACTAAAAAAGAGTATGGGGAATGTCAAAATTGAATTGGTCCCCTCCGTCATCACTCGGAATTTCCCTATGGGATTACGGGATTTCTATGATAAGGCCCAACGTCTAGAGGAAGCCTTACAGTAGGCCAAATATGCATGTCAATTTCCTACTATTATTACTGAAGGAATGGATGTTAAGACCATTACCACTACAATATCCCACATATAGACACCTATGAAGTGAGAGTTATTACCAATGATTCCACCTCTATAGCCTCACAGAGGCCCACCACCTCAGGCGCATTCTCTGGCCCAACAGTGCCCGCCTCATAATCGGAAGGTGCCCCTGCGTATCACCCCACCACCCCTAGGAAAGATAACATGGTTCCAACTCCTCAATAGGCTCCTCTAGCCCCTCATCAGGGCCAGGCTCCTAGATCCCACTTTTCAGATAGAAGAAACTGGACCTACTCAATTAATGAGGCCCAGGTCCATTGTTATTTCCAATGTGCTTTGGATGTGGGAATACTATGGTTGCTGGAATATTGGTGCCCTGAAGAGGCGGATCACACTGAACACCCTAATTACTGCCCCTATCGTCAGATATTAGAGAACACCCTAAATAATTGATATGCTTTAACAGACTGGATTAAAGAACAGGTTGATGACAACATAGTCAAGTTATAGCCAACACCAGCAGAAGTGGCATGAGTATTCATAGTGCCTGACAACGACAATGACACCAAAGGTGAGTGGATGTAGGTTCCTAACTGTGGGTATCAAAAATACGATGACGGGATAGCTTGTAAGGCAGTCTCCCATGCCCATTGTATCATTAGTGCATGTTTGAATTGACATGTTCCTTCGGAAGTTTCTGTGTCTCCTACAACTACTACTTTTGATTCAATATCCTAGTATTCCCCTACACAGATTGACAAGCATTAGCGGAGTAAGGGGAAACAAAGCCCCCCACTGATGTCATCATCATCTCATTCTCTAAGAGCCTTCATGCCCTCGAAAATGGAGATTACTACTAGAATTCTTTCAGTGAAGGAGATATATTCAACTGATAACCAAGGGTGTACTTCGGTTAATACAGTGGAGATGGTAAACCCCTATATGGTTCCTGACAACAAGGAGTTCTAGACGGACCTTCCTAACATCCCCAGCCATCGCAAGCATCAATGGAACCCTGGATATATGGGTTGTCATAATTCCTCAGTTGGTTGCGCCCAAATTTACCCTACTGGTAAAAGCGATTGATGTAGTACATGTAGGGGTCGAATCCACAGGGACCGAAGAAGTAACCTTGGGAAGCTATGATTGTGTGAAGGATGGGCTATGAAGTAGCCGACTTTGGGTTTGATTTTGGATGGTTTTTAAAGAACACTAATAAACCTTAGTGAATTCAATTAAATGGAAATGGGTTGATCTTATGATTATGCTCGGGGTGGATTGAATGAATTTTACTTCATTATACAATTTTGGTTTTATTAATTTTTGATGATTCCATTCTTCAAAAATAACATTACATTCATCATTTTATAGTTTGATGCTTACTAAACACAATTACTAATCCTGTATACACTTAGAGAACCAAATTCATGATCACTCTGAGGTATATGGTCATTTAGTAATTGAATTTAGTTTGCTCAAGCACAGTAAAGATGAAGAGTAGATATAATTGAAGAATGGATGTCTTAAATTAATTATCCAATTAACAACAATTCGTTCATAAAATAACATTCAATACAGCCATTGCATCCTCCTAAGATCATCCCATTAAGGGTTTAACTCTCCATTGATGGTATACTATCAATGGTGGGAGGAATATGGCTAACAAGAATTGGATTGAAGAAATTAAAACCGCGGAAATAACGAGCACTCCTCCGTGTGTGTGAATGAAATTCACACCTATGTGTGAACTAATTCACAACAACACAGAGATATCACTGTGCTTTGTGATAATAAAGTTTTAATAAATGAATTGAAAAATATAAAATAGAAATTAGTTTATTAATAACATAAATATACAAAAAAGAAACTTACATGGAAATGGAAAACATTACAAAGGAAATTTGGAAGCATAACCTTACAATGAAACAAGCAACAAAAGATGATAAGAAAAATATCCACATATTCCCTTCACCACTAGCTCCTTATATAGGAATATTAGGAGCCTTATGTACATACACCAACAATTAATTCACCCCCCAAAAATTAATAGAGTCAAATGGAGGGTGAATAATCAAAAGGAAATTGATGTTTCGAATTTGGCCCGGAAAACTGTCCAGATTTGTCCACCATATTGAAGTGTGAATTCTCAATTGGAGAAGGCAGAATACGGAGGGGTTGTAGAAGAGAAATATATTCTTCCATCCGTCCTCTAGAGGCTGTAAATATTTCAAGAAATTTAGATTAGCCGTTTGGATGTTATAGTCGAAATGGTGGGACATATTTATGTGCATTAATGTCAGGTCCACCATTTAAATCTCAACTTCAGATCCCTTTATTATCATGATAAGATCCGAATTAGCTCTGGCCACAGTTGAATAAAATGATCCTCATATTTTTATCTTTCAACTGTATAAATTTTAGCTTCATTGAGATTATTTTGTGTGCCCCACATTTGTTTGATGGGCCTTAGGCCCATTATGCTTTTTCCAGCAAGTTTCTGCCTTTAGGTGCAGAATTATCCATCTTCCTTTGGGATTCATCAATTGGACCTAAAAGATAAAATGTTCCAAACAATGTGTTCAATCATATCCCAAAATTTCAAATTCATAAAATTAATATAATGTTGTCCACAAACAAATGAATGATTGGTCCCAAATTTGCATTTTAAACATGAATTTCATTTTTGATGAGAAATGAAGTTCTATTTATGTAATGCACGAAAAACAATGTTTATGGACTTTGTAAAAATTAATATAAAGATATTAACAATTAATATTAGACACTTTAAGTGACTAATCACACCCCCCCAACTTCAGTTTTGCTAGTCCCGAGCAAAATATATTACAAATATGAAATTTAAATCCCCTTTTCGAAAAACATTTAAATACACATTTCTCACCCAAAGACCTCATACCAAAACAATTATGGAACCCATCAAAATCATTTAAAACAATCTAGGTCCATAAGCATATCCCAAGCCCAAGCCCATTCATTTGTTCATATTCATCGCCACATTTCATCCAATTTCAATTAAGCATGATAAAGTGTTGTGCATCACAAAAGATATGGGGACCATTTTTTTGTTCAAGGGGAAAAAATGGAAGCGCTAGGTGGGAATCACATTAAACCTTAATATGAGTATCCATTTTTTTTTTGATTTTTTTGATGATTTTTTTATCCACAATAGATATGAAAATACTAACTCTGGGAAAGACAACTATGGATTCACGGTCCCCAAGTGCCGGACGCCACACATATTGTCAATTTCATGCTCTACAATAGAGATATAAAGCCTAACTCTGGACAAGACAACAATGGAGTCACGATCCCCAAGTGCCGGACACCATGCATTTGGACAAAACATTGCTCTATGTGGTCAATTTTTTTTGTTTTTTTTTGTTTTTTTTATGGATACTCAAATTAAACTAAAAGTGACCCCAGAACCCTATTCTATAATAAAAGGGACCCAAGAACGCAAATTTACACCCATGATCTAGTAGAAGTGCATTGTGTCATTTTTATTAAGTGGATGAAAATGTAAACATTGAAAAATCACATCGGACAACCGCATTTTCCTTAAACTATGCTCATGAACTTAAACTTGCATTAAAATCAGAATCAAGGCATGTAAAATTTATTTGATATACAATTTTAGAGTTTTCAATGTGTGTTATCATGTTTATGGTTAATGGAATTTTTCTTTTAATGCATGTTTTTATTCACAAAAAAATCATTTTTTATCTCCCCTCAACATAGAATAACACTGTCCCCAGTGTTTAAAGAAAAGAAAAGTTAAAAGGGGGTAGGAGAGGAGTTCAAAGATGAAATTCAGAATGATAAACATGGAACAAATTCACCTGGTTTTTAAAGTTGAAGTTAATGATGCTCCAGATTACTACTTTGATCACTTGGGGGATGTAGGCACCTCCTTGATTGAACATGTATCGCCCAAAAAAAGTCCCTGAACCATAAAAAGAAGGAAAAAACAGACAAAACAAACAACACAATGATTTATTTAATTCCAAGTACCACCATTTTCATGTTTTTTTTTAAATCAAACTAATGATACATTGTCTTGTTTTAAATTTCTGGGTAAGGTATTACTCAGGGATCACACCGCATGACACGGATGAATACGGTGCTCCCCTTTCACACCCTCCCATACACATAAAATAAGAACATGTCAAGAGTCTAATTTTTTTTAACTTAAAAAAACATAAATAAAATAAAATAAACTGATGATACATTGTATTATTTATATTTTCTGGGTAAGTTATTACTCATGGATCACACCACGTGACATAGATGAATATGGCGCTCCCCTTTCATACCCATCCTTACTCATAAAAGAAGAATAGGTCAACAGTCTATGGTAATTTATTATATGAAAGAAATGATTCAAAATGATTAGAAACATGGAAACCATGGGTTTCCTCCCATGCAACGCTTTTGTTTAACGTCGTTAGCTCGACTTGTACCCCCCAACTTATCCAATTCCAACTTTCAAAATTTTAATGAACCCATCTTTCTACACTTAAACAAGATTGAGATTGATTGTTTTTTTGAAATTTGTTTCGTATGAAATCATATTTTCTACAATGATTGGTAAAATCCAAGGAATATCTAAAATGGTTGATCGAGTTATTTCTATAGTCTTTCCTAAGACACCAAGGATCATTCCTACATTATTGATTTCATGATATGGATGAATGACAACTGAAATGTCTTGTTTATCACCTATGATGGGATGCCTCGGTGGGGAAGTAAGGACATTGATTTTGAGTTCAGCTTGGATAGGACATTCAAACACAGATAAGGAATTAGAATCAAAATCAATTTCATTTTCATCATTTCCCATCACAATTGGTTCCATTTGAATTTAAGATTCAACCCCAAAGTTTTATAGATGAGTTTCATGAATGGGTATGGATTTGATGTTTGTGATTTCTCATAATGGTTCAATGATTGGTGTTTATAAAAAATTATCATTGGAGAAATATTTCGGGCATTCAATCCATGAAGAAAAATTTCCCTCTTGTGAATTCATGATATCAATTTCATCCGGATTTAAACACTCATTAACAATTACTTGATCTTGTTCAGTTATCCCATATCCAAAGGTTAGTTCTTTTTTCAATTCATGAGATGTTTTTGGGATAAAAGATTCATCTATCAATGATGAGGAAAGAACATCTTGAGTGGGAATGGGTTCCTCAAAAGTCTTAAAGATTTGTAATTCTAATATGAAAGATGAGACTTCTGAATTCATTTTATCCATTTGTTCACACAATTGTTCAAGAATTTTTTCAGGATTAGGGTTGATATATGTTTGTAGATCTTGGAATTCCTCATTATTTATCTTTTCAATCATTCTTGATAGGTATGGAAATTGATCTTTTAAACATTCAGCATCCCATTGATTATACATCTCATCTGGTGTGTTGTATTCAATTAAGGTTTGGTGAATGAAATTCCCTAGGTGAGGTGATTTAAAATATTGATTTTCCAGTTGATTATATCCTTGGAATATTAATGGGTATTGTTGAAGATAATCCATTGGAGTTGATTGAAAGTTGTTTTTGGGATTCATTGGACACACAAAAACAGAAATGGGAAAAGAGAAGAGAAATTAGGGTGAGAATAGTGAATTTGGGGTGAGAAAAGAAGATGAGTGTCTAAGAAAACTTACTTGGGTCCCCGGAAATGGCACCAAAATTTGGTTGCGCCCAAATTTACCCTACTGGAAAAAGCGATCGATGTAGTACATGTAGGGGTCGAATCCACAGGGACCGAAGAAGTAACCTTGAGACGCTATGATTGTGTGAAGGATGGGCTATGAAGTAGCCGACTTTGGGTTTGATTTTGGATGGTTTTTAAAGAATACTAATAAACCTACGTGAATTAAATTAAATGGAAATGGGTTGATCTTAGGATTATGCTCGGGGTGGATTGAATGAATTTTACTTCATTAGACAATTTTGGTTTTATTAATTTTTGATGAATCCATTCTTCAAAAATAACATTACATTCATCATTTTCTGGTTTGATGCTTACTAAACACAATTACTAATCCCGTATACACTTAGAGAAAAAAATTCATGATCTCTCTGAGGTATATGGTCATTTAGTAATTTAATTTAGTTTGCTCAAACATAGTAAAGATGAAGAGTAGAAATAATTGAAGAATGGATGTCTTAAATTAATTATCCAATTAATAACAATTCGTTCATAAAATAACATTCAATCTAGCCTTTGCATCCTCCTAAGATCATCCCATTAAGGTTTTACCCCTCCATTGATGGTATAATATCAATGGTGGGCAGAATATGGCTAACAAGAATTGTATTGAAGAAATTAAAACCGCGGAAATAACGAGTACTCCCCCGTGTGTGTGAATGAAATTCACACCTATGTGTGAACTAATTCACAAAAACACAGAGATATCACTGTGCTTTGTGATAATAATGTTTTAATAAATGAAATGAAAAATATAAAATAGAAATAAGTTGATTAAGAACATAAATATACAAAAAAGAATCTTACATAGAAATAGAAAACATTACAAAGGAAATTTGGAAGCATAACCTTACAATGAAACAAGCAACAAAAGATGATAAGAAAAATATCCACCTATTACCTTCACAAATAGCTCCTTATATAGGCATATTAGGAGCCTTAGGTACATCCCCCAACAATTAATTCACCCCCCAACAATTAATAGATTCAAATGGAGGGTGAATAATCAAAAAGAAATTGATGTTTCGAATTTGACCCGGAAAACTCTCCAGATTCGTCCACCATATTGAAGTGTGAATTGGAAATTGAAGAAGGCCGAATCTGGAGGGGTTGTAGAAGAGAAATATATTCGTACATCTGTCCTATAGGATCTGTAAATATTTCAGGAAATTTCGCTTGTCCGTTTGGAAGTTATCGTCGAAATGGTGGGACGGATTTCTGTGCATTAATGTCAGGTCCACCATTTAAATCTCAACTTCAGATCCCTTTATTATCATGATAAAATCAGAATTAGCTCCAGCCACAGTTGAATAAAATTATCCTAATATTTTTATCTTTCAACTGTATAAATTTTAGCTTCATTGGGCTTAGTTTGTGTGCCCCACATTTGTTTGATGGGCCTTAGGCCCATTATGATTTTTCCAGAAAGTTTCTGCCTTCAGGCGCAGAATTATCCATCTTCCTTTGGGATTCATCCATTGGACCTAAAAGATATAATGTTCCAAACAAAGTGGTCAATCATATCCCAAAATTTCAAATTCAGAAAAGGAATATAATGTTGTCCACATAAAAATGAATGATTGGGCAAAAATTTGCATTTTAAACATGAATTGCATTTTTGATGAGAAATGAAGTTCAATTTATGTAATGCACTAAAAACAATGTTTATGGACTTTGGAAAAATTAATATAAAGATATTAAAAATTAATATTAGTCACTTTAAGTGACTAATCATCAGTCAATACTTCCATCCAAGAAATGCATGCACCCAAAAATAGAAAACAGGCCCAATGTGAAGATCCACAAAGGCAGCCTTCTCATATTATTTCACCAGGCCTACCTACACCACCATTTGTGCAACATGATCAGGTGGAGCCACCCCGACCATGCTGAGTTCAGAAAAATTCTATTATGGAAAATCCTCAGTCACCAAGACTTCATCCGGTGGTCACTCCAAGTGTTTCGACTAGCAATCTGTGGGACACTCTCAGCACCAGTCGACCGCCAGGTCAGCCAGAAGGACCCATCATACATCTTATCATAGAATTAAATCCCATCAATAGAAGTTCATTATTGAAAAAATGATATTCTTAAACATATTTTTGGAATTTATGCGTGGCTCTCTATCATCAATTCCATTTTACCATCAACAGATATGTGTGAATCCCATGCCGAGGCTTTAAGAATTCCCCTCCAATTTGGGACGGAGGTAGAATCCATAGAAGAAGATATCTGGGCATGCAGAATGCGATTCCATCATATATTTATCTAGAGATGATGAAGTCTCTCTGACATAGGATTATATCCACCTGTTTTACATCAGTCTCCACATCGATGGTGTAAAGGTTCACCGTTATCTTGTCGACACAGGATCTGGGATCAAACCTATCTCAAACTGGATTCTACTAAAGATGGGGTTGTCTTAGGATGATCTGAGTCCCTCTAACCTAAAGATTCATGGTTATTAAAGGATCGAATAAACAAAGATTGGAAATATCTTCCTGAATACCCAGTTCGATGGCCTAGTCACCAACATTGAATTAATGGTTGTCTCACAGGACACCGCCTACAACATGTTGATGGGTGGACCATGGCTCCACCTACATGAGACGGTTTTTTATTCGTATCACAAATGACTTATGTAATCCCTTAATGGTTTTGTAGGTGTAATACAAGGTTATGTGTCTCAATTTGTCTATTTTTAAGCCCGCTACTTGGATGCTGAATATTAGAAGAGTAAGGAAAAATAGATCCAGGATAATGGGGTTGAACATGCTATAACTATGGCTAACCCTTGGACTAACATGGATGATGCTTATATTTTCTTAATCCACTGATTGGAGGCCACAAACATGAAATTTGGGAAATTATATATTTTTTCTTGAGAATGTGGAAAACACATTCCCAAGTCTAAGGGATTCCAGAAGATCACTTCATATTCCTATACAAATCATGCTCAGGTTGTCCCAGAGCCCCATACTCCCACAATGTATTAGGATGTTCACCCCATGGAAATGGAAATATGGAATAATTTTTTGTTTCATCAGGATGGGATAAGCAGGATAAAGTTGACCCAACACTATTGATTTTATATCATCAATCATGTCCCCTTGAGTAAATGGACATACAATATCAGGTCAACAACTTTCATCTCTATGGTTTTGGCAGTATAGGAATCCCCCGATGTGGTGTATGTGACCACTCAGGCTAGAAGTAGTGCCCTATTGGGATATGTAGATTCATAATAATTTCCTCCTTCCATGGATACCTCTTCCGCGAATAAAGGGGAAGATTTTGTGGATGATCCCCCCAAATATTTATAGGGTGTATCCACCACAGTTAGTGAATTGGTGCAGGTGAACCTCGATGATAGGAAAAATTTGAAACCCACATTGATCAACACCACCATGATGGTCGAAGAGAAATAGTGGTATATTGGATTACTAAAATAGCATTGTGATGTATTTTCCATGAGTTATGACAAGATTCCAAGACAAGATCATTGGGATTCCGTCCACTGTCTCGGTCTCCTGGAAAATCATTTCGGGTTAAAATAGCCTCCCAGAAAGATGCACCATTCTCACGGTTCCATGGATGAGGATGGGGTTGATAAGTTCATTATATCAATGAAATTTAAGGAAGTATAGTACCCCATATGGTTAGCCAACATTGTTCATGTCACGAAGAAGAACAGACAGATCAGAGTCTGCATCAACCTTCTAGATCTCAACCATCACTGTCTAAAGGATGATTTCCCCCTTTTTGTGATAGAGATGTTGATTGATGCATGACAGGGTTCCATGCTCTCTCTTTCATGTATGGGTATTCCGATTATAACAAAATTCGAATGGACACTAAGGATGAATGGTCCAAAACTTTCAGGGAACCATAGTGTACTTTCTGCTACTCATAAATCTTCTAGAGACAAAATAATGTAGGTTCCACCAATTAGCATACCATGCATCACATATTTATGTTGTTAATTGGGATATTGGTGGAATTCTACATGGAATATTTGGTTTCCAAATCACACTTGTGCTAAGACCACCTCCAAATATCGATAAAGTGTTCTACTTCCTCTGCTCTCGCTATCTAAATATGAACCCCTTAAAGTGAACCTTTCGGGTTTAAAATTTTTTATTATATTTTTTTTTTCAAAAGATAGAGGCAAAAATATTGATTCGAAGAAGATTAAGGGCATCAGTAAAATGTATCCCCTATGCAACAGTCGAGATCTTCGAGGTTTTCAAGGCCACTTTTCCTATATACATTGATTCATCATGAATCTGGCTGGCTAGTGTAATCACATTTCCCAAATCATGAAGAAAGGTGTTGATAATCAGTGGGGAGAGGATTGTCAGACTACCTTTGATGAGATTAACCAGTACCTGTTATGGTCTCCAATTCTGATGCTGCCCATTTCTGGAAAGTTGCTGGTCCTTTATGTGACATCCCTAGAATGATATCTCATCACCTTTCTTGCCCAAAAGAAAAATTTGGGAAAGAAGAATAGTTTATACTATCTCTTCCACATGATCATTGATATAGAGACCAGATATCCTCTATCAATTTTTTCCCTTGTGCTGGTATTTACATTGAATAAATTATGACACTACTTGCAGCATCATGGGACACAACTAGTTTCCCAAGTGGATCCACTGAAGTACATTCTGAACCACCCCATGCTGATAAACCATAGCTCAGGGGGGTAGTTATCCTCTGGTAGTTCTATATCAGGTTTTTCCCCAAAAAAATGTCATTCGGGGATAGGCATTTGAAGACATCCTTACAGCCTTTCCAACTCCCAAAGACCAGTCTGTATAAATGCATTTTCTGGATGAGGAAATACTCTTGGTACACCAAGCCATTCAGTTTTGGAAAATGCACTTTGATGGTGTTTTCAGAAGCCATATTGGTAGAAGACTCAATCACCCCAAACAAAACAGAGTGGCATGGGTGTCATCTTCATCACGCCATCACATGTTTTTATTCGGTATTCATTCCTATTGTTATAAGTCTATACCAATAATGAGGCAGAGTATCATTCTCCCATTACAGGTCTCCAGATTACCCTTTAGATTGATGTTTCCCACTTACATGTGAAATGGGACTGTGAACTAGACCTAAAAAAGATCAATGGGGACTACATCATAAAATATCTAGAGCTCGTACCACTGTTAGAACATACTCACCAGTTGATTGACTAGTTTCCATATCATCCAGAAGTTACTCATGTACCTCGTTTTCAAAACATTCGAGCCAACACCATATCTAGAATGGAAACATCTGTTGTAGAACTTGAACATGAATATTTGATTATTCATGTGGTGAACCGGAGAGTAAATGATCCCATCACATCAGACAATGATGATAGCCTACAGGTAATCCATCTTACTTCTAAATCCTCCATGTTAGGATCCCCAGGCCCCCCTGCCACATTTTTAGAGGTGATTCCCAACTAGAGGACCCCATTTCTCGAGTATCTCTAGCATGGAAATCACTTGGAAGATCAAGCTGAGCATGAGTGAATTCGATGTTGTGCATTGATGTTTACCCTCCAGAGTGGTCCTGGTTTTGAGAAGATCCTATATAGATGCAGGTTTGATGGGATTCTCCTCCGTTGCATTCAAAGAGGTGATATTTATTAATTAATTCAAGAAGTTCATTCCAGTTCCTACGGGGCTCATCAGATCAAGGAACAACTCTCTCACCATATCTGAAGATTGGGGTATTTTTGGCCCACCATGATTTGTGACTGCATAGAGTTTTCCAAAAGGTACCATGCATTCCATATCTACTAAAATATTGTACATCAGTCGCCCAAACCTCTCCTCACTACCAAGTAATCTTGGCCCTTTGGGTCGGGGGAATTAATGTTGTGGGACCATATCCACCCGTGAATACTCATCAATAAAGATTCATCCTGATGGCTAGGGATTTATTTTCCATGTAGGAGGAGGAAATTCCACTCAAGGAGGTCAAGTCCTGTTATATCATTGAATTTATGAGCTCCAATATCATCTACAAATTTTTATTCCCTCATGCCGTCGTACTTGATAATGTCATCATCTTCAAAGTAACTAAAATAAAGAAGTTTTATTCCAAGTACAAAATCTTTCCTAACCATACCTCCCACAATCACATGCAAGAAAACAAGGAGATAGAGGTGTTCAACAATACAATCTCAAACATTCTATAGAAGATGGTTGGTCAGAACAAGAAGAGTTGGCTGGATAAAATCCCTAACACTCTCTTGTATTATTCGATAACGATACATAATTCCACTGAGGTGACCACATATTCCCTGGTGTATGGAAAAGAGGTAGTCTAGCCCAATGAGATTCAGTTTCCTTCATTGCGCACAACTATCTACGATCAACAGAAACCAGATAAGGTAGCCAAAATCCATCTAGATAAACTAGAAGAACTCAATGAGAACAATATTCATGCCCTGTACAATCTACAGAGGCATCAGAACAAGACATCCAGATCTTTAAACCATAAGGTTCACCTCCGCTCTCTCTTAAAAGGTGATATGGTGTTGGCTTGTAGGAAGACGATGATACCCAACATGAAAACCACCGAAGTTGGATCCAAATTGGGAAGGACCTTATATCATTCACCAGAATTACCCAAATGGTGCATACTCCATGTTAACCCTGGATGGTGAGCAGATCAATCCTTCCACAAACACCAAATTCCTTAAGTAGTACATTTCTTGAGTAATCGTCATTGGTCCCACATGAACATAAACTATTTCATATTCACCGCATGACAATAAAATGTGGGATCTGTCCAGGTTGAATGATTTAAAACAAACCAGTACTAATCCTTCTTGATGAATAACAACAAAATGGTCTAATCTCTATGACCATAAAATAAGATCTCCCTGCATTTTCATCCTGTATGAAATTAAACTTCACAACATCTCGAGAACTATATATGGATTGATTCCCATTTTCATGGGATACAAAAGAACGCTATGACACTCCGTCTTGGAGTATATCCCCAAATTCTATTCTCTGGCTTCCCCCTGGGTATTGTTATCTTGGAGAATCACACCACATATAGTGTATAATTCATTGGTTACCAAGTGTATGATGATCACACCATTTGCCCCTCCCATTCTTCTATACTCCCACATCCTCACCACGTAATGTTAAACTGCATGAACCTTTCATAACAACCTGTGTCTTTATTCCCATCCACATAGGATATGTAGGAATCACCATACATTTACTTAGTAGGCCAAGCCCCAATCTTTTGGATATACCCTGTGTCTGGCCCCTTGGCCAGAATGCCTCTCAAAACACATGGTTGGGTGTAGGCTTTTATTACCACCATTTATGTCTGTATTTTTCATGAATGCACCCTCTATTCCCCTCCCAGGACAACTCCACTTCTACTGTCTCATGCACATGACACTAAACTAGGCATCTATAGTCTAAGCTCTATGAAAATAATCTAATATATACCACATCTTTTTTTCATGACACTAAACTGCATGACATCTTCCAGAACTAGATGCAGCTTGATTATCATCCTCATTAGATATGTAAGAATGTATGAACATTTCATCTTTGGGTCTACCCATACTTCTTAGAAACCTCTTCATCTTTCTGGACACCTGGCCTGAGTCCTTCAGGAGGGGGTATGTGGTGTGGTTTGGGTTTATACCCTCATTCATGTCGGGTTTGCCAATAGCCATGCCGTTTAACTCCCTCTTGAGAGGTCTTCATCCCCTTGACTCTCTTTGGTAACTCACCACCATTCCCAAGAGCACTCTGGTTCAGGAACTAGAGTGTTGGATTCTATATAGACATGTTTTCACCCATTTTTCATGCCTCATATTCCCCTTCATTCAGGCTTACAAAATATTTCACATTCAAATGGTCCCCCAAACAACATGGATTCTAGGCCCCAGGGATCTCCTACAATCTCAACACAATGTCTGTGAGCATCTTTATTAAAAATTTAACACATGTCCCCCATTTCAAATGTGGTAAGTGGTTGACACTCATTTTTTGTCCTTATTTCAGTTCAGATGATATGGATGAATTGTTTTGAACACTATCAACAGTAATCCTCCATCATTACACCACCACCCAATAATCCCTAAATATTGGCTGCTTGATTCACCTCTTCCAATACATTATAAACAAGTTGAATTTTGACACTCACAGTGCTATTCCTAAGTGCATGAGTGTATTTTAAGAGGATGAATCCACATTGTTTTTTTATTAGAGTCTTCGTGATGTTTACCCTCTCTCTGTATTCCAATTGGTGTGATGATCTTATCCACCCTTATTTCCACATTGAGTGTGGATCATGTAGTATCTCCTATCTCTTGTCCTTCATGATGTTAAAATAAACCCTCAGAACTACATATGGATTGGTTCCTATCCTCCTGGGATACGTAAGAACACCCATACATTTCTTCTTTAGGTCTAGCCCCATATCCTATAATCTGGTCCAACCGCTTGGACTAAGGTTTCTCCATTTGAGTTTCACACGGTATGGTGTGGTTATTTTCCACATTTATGTAATGTATTCTTTATCACACCCTATTCATTCTATCTAAAAACTCATTCTATTGTATGATTCCAATGAATATGACCTTAAAATATGATTCTGGGTCCCACATGACCCTAAATTGTTAGGTCTTTTTTGTGCGACGTTAAAATACATAGGATGGTCTTATCATATGACCCTAAATTATGACATTATACTTTTGGCCACACGATGAAAAGCAACCCTACATTGTGATGTCCACACATGGGGGGACATCATGTTTGGTATTGGTTATCCACTATGCCATTTTCAAGGCCTACATGTGTCTTGATTTCTGCAGCAATGCCTGGATTTTCCATCCTATGGTCATTACATCCAAAAAAACACATCCATTATAATGAAAAACAAGATCTATCAAATGTCCCTTCTTTTTGTGCATGAGATAGACCCACATGATGGTATTTTCCCTATAATTGTTACCCTACAATGGAACTTCTATAACAATGTGTGTCTATATCCCCATCATAATGGGGTACGTAGGAACATCCGTGAACATTGTCCTAGGCCCAACCAAAATTTCACTTTTGGTCCCTCAACCTCAGAATCTCCCCCAGAAGTATGTGGTGTTGTACATACTCCTACTTTAGTCATTCAAGTCAGGTTTTGAAAAAGCCACACCATGTGTCGCTCTTTCTCTTTTACATTATGGTCCAAACTCTAAAACCTTAAAAATAATATCCAACAATGTCCTTGTCACATGTCATTAAGCTACATGAAAATTTCTAGAACTATGTATGGCTTGATTATCATCCTCATGGGATGTGTATGAACACCCAGACATTTTGTCTGCAGGTCCATCCCTTGGTATTATAAATCATTCCCCCCTTTCTTTCCCCTTTTCCCAAACATTTTCGGAAGCATGTGGTGGGGTGAATAATCCTTATGTCCTCATTCATGTTGGGTTTTTCAACAAGTCAACTCTTAAACTAGGAGTATGTGTCCCTAGAAACCTTGTCCTTGGAATGGTATTTGACTACTTCTATCTAAAACACTCCATTTTCTTACTCAAATTCATTGTGGAAAAGATCCCATGTCATGGAGTTTTTATATGGACATTCCCCTGTTTCGTTTCAACACTTTATGAGCCCTTCATTTAGATCTCCATACGCTTCCATGTCTAGAGGGACCCCCTTTACATCCTGGTCTCATGCCACATTTTTAAACCTACAGTCTTGGGAAAACACCCCGAAAGAACTCATATGAAATTTTGCGACATGTCCTATGTTTTGATCATGGTAAATGGTCGACCCTAATTTGTCTTTCCCCATACAAGGCTAACGTGAAACATATGTTGTGTTTCCAACAAGTTCAACAACTATCCTCTATCATCATGCCTCTATCATTGTGATCCAGATCTCAGGTGCTATGATTCACATCTCTCCACCCTCTTATATTGAATTATAATTTCATCACACTCAGTTCTACCCCCCACACATCTATGGGAGTTATGTTTGCGTGCCAGTAATGGTGGGATGCCACTCTCCTAATGTTATATTTCCCCAAATTCATGCCTATCTAGGCCTAGAAAATCCAATCACTACTCCTTGTTTCCCACATCAGGAACGACTCACGTGGGCTTAGTGGTTTTGGTGGGACATATACTAGTGAAGCTATACCACCCATGCCTTTAATCTGGCATGATATTAAACTACAAACTATGAACTATGTATTTCTTTATTACCATCATTATGGGATACATAGGAGTTCCCAAGCTGGGTCAATCACTATGTGAGGCCACCTTTGGTCTATAATATAATGAATCCATTGGGAACAAGTAGTGTGGTGTGGACTTTTATATTCCTCATTAACATTGGGATATGTGCCGCACTGCCCATTCCCTTCTTGGGTAACCATGACATTAAACTATGGTTCTATCCTAAAAAAGTTCAAAATGACCCAAGGTAACTATGGGATGCTTCACCTTCCTCTCCAGAGAGGATTTCTCCTACCAGTGTTGGTATCTTACCACGTTGTGCTATATAAGTACATTTTTCTTGATTCCCATCCTGATGGGATATGTTGTGATGTCTAGGAAATTCATCTCAGGCCTAGACCTTGGTTCGTTAACCCTTATGGCCCCTCGACCTCAATCATAATCCAGTCTCTATGACATTAAAATATGAACCTACAGTCCTTGCAACATAAATTTAAACATTTATCCTTGATCTATGCAGTATGACCTTAATACTAAGTGCACCATTATCATTGTACAATGTTAAACTATGTGTCTATCATCTTCATGGGTATGAAATAAAACAAATATAAACTCTAGGTTCTCACTAGAAATATCCTTTCATGAAATGTGTATGATCTCTAATCTGACTGACACACTCACCTAATTTTCTTTCACCACAGTGGTGTAATTTCAAGAGTGTTGGAATCCATTAGAACAACCGATAAATTCATCCTTCACTCTTTACATATCCTTCATTCAGATATTCATCCTCTTTCATGCCTGAAGGGACCCCCAAATAGTATCAATACTCATCATATGGCTCACCAACTATCCTAGGCCAACATTCTAGAAGACTATGGATGAAATTTTGAGTTAGGACCCTTATTTTGAACATGGTCAAGGGTCATCCCTCATTTGTTGTCTCTAATTTTGGATAAGATAATAGATTTACTATGTTTCGAACACAATTAGCAGTTATCCTTCATTATCACACCATCCCTACATTTTTCCAAATTTTGGGAATCATAATTCACATTTTCCATCCCTGTCAGTTTGGATTAATTCTAACGCCCCTAGCACTACCCCGCTTGCGCACATGAGCATGTTAGGAAAATGGAAATTCAACTTCTCTAAGAACTTCATTCCCCAGTCAAGAAACCATCTTTATTCAAGGATGACCAGATTGGTCAATAATTCCCCAGATGCACAGATATTGGTTGGAACTCCCACATTCAAACGAAGTAACAATGTAGAAATCCATTGTTTCTCACATCATTCACGACCCAAACGAGCTTAGGGATTGATCACAGAATACTTCCCGAATGAGATGGAAATGAAGAAATTATAACAGATAATGGAAATCTTGCATGCAACTAACATAAACAAGAGATTCATACAAATAAGTTTATAAGTTTATATAAATTACAAAACCCAGGGGTTGACCCCTCCTAAATATGGTTTGACCTCTTCAATGGAGCATTTTAGCTCTACCACTCACTGTCTCGTGGCATCTACATCTGCTATAATATGCTAAGAACCTTCTCCTCTTCAATGGAAATTGGTTATATTTCATCAGCCTTGATCCATGGCCGATACTCATTGGCTAAGAAATGGGCCATCTCTTTAGAGGCTCTCCTCATCTATTCTTCAGCCTCAACTAGATGGGCCTTCTATTGTAATATGAGCCCCAATTGAGCATTAAGGAAAGAAGAATTCTCTTTCACCAACTCCCTCAAACTCTAGACCTCATGTTCAGCCTTACGAAGTATTTCAATAATGAATGACTTTCTCTGATACCAACCAACACAAAGGCTGTAGGCATCCTCTCACACCCTCTCGGCAGGGTAGTCCCAAATAAGAGCATGAGGGAGTTGGGAATTTACCACTCTAGTGCATAGTTTTCAAAGTTAGGGATCATGAATCCCCATGTGGAATATCCATTATTCTTGTGGGGGTATTGTGATAAAGCGACTGATTCGCTTCCATGATCGATGACGAAAGGCCTTACTATCCTCTTCATCGGAAGAAGTCTTGTCCTAATCTTGTGGGTCAGTAGGTTCATATTAGATAAATGCCTCTTAGAGATCAATAATAGGGTCTTTCTATGGTTGGTATTCATCACATGATTCCACATCAATGATGTTTTCCTGGGAATTTTTTGACTCTGTTTCGCCAGAAGTATCTCCCGCCACCACCGGCCTCTTATTGGGAACTATGGATCGGTCAACTAAGTCACTTAACACATTAAAGAGAGAAGCCTATATTTGGAGAGGATCCCTGGGTCTTATATCCATTTTCATCATCAACATATGAACCATCCTCAAAACAGTTATTATTGAGGTCGTGGTATCTAGTTTGACCAAACAGACAATGGGTACAACTCTGGAGTATGAGACTTACCCTGGTCTGCTACTTGGTCTGGACTCATGTAAAACATTTCTAGGAGGCTGGGATGTGTCCCTACATATACTATTTTGGGCTTTGAGGATTTTTAGGAGGCTGCGCCTGCTCCCACAGCATCATTGGACACTACCAACACCATCTCTCCGGCTGCAGGCCCTGATGTTAGGCCCTCTGAGACTGCATCACCTTCATCCTCATCAAAGAGAGTTGCCGATTGAAGATTCTCTTGGGCAGATACGTGTTACTTTTGAAATGCATATATGGTAACAAGGGAATTAGTTCAATGAAAGGGAGTGCAGACATACTTTTAATGTTGTGGTGAATTCTCCCAAGGAAATTTCCCTCGAGGCTGGTATCTCACCTTCTTCAGGAGTGGCTCTCTTGGAAGTCCCCTCTATTTCTTGGTGGAAATATACCACCTTAAATTCTTCCCCCCCTGATTCATCTACATGGCTAGGTATGGGGAAACACTCTACCATTTGAGCCTCTGTCTATTCTATGGGTGTAGTCCTATTCAACATCACACTTTCCCAATGCGATATTGGCCACATGTTGCAATAAGAATATATTACCTATTCTAGCACCATTACAAACATTATTCCCTTATAATGGGTAGCATTGATTCCTACCTTCTCAAATAAAATCTCCCCTAGAAAAATCACATGCATTTTCAAATTTTTCCACATTCCATTAATGCCGAGGTACTGTTTTCTCTTTTCCCAATATTACCATGCCTCTGGAATGAAGTCATCAGATGGGATTGATACGAGATTCACCTGCTTCCTAAGAGCATGAGGGGTGATCCTGAAGAAGCCCTGGGATGATTCCCCTTCCCACTGGGCCCTCCATGATGGAGCCATCAGGCCTAAAACATCCCCCTCTTCCTATTCAATTCCAACCAGCACTAGCTGGAGATTTGAGGATTCATTGCCTTCTACCCCTGCTATTACAACCTGTCTTCGCTATAGAATGTTTAGACCAAATTCTTGACATCCCCTAATCATAATTGTTCAGCATTGAGGTGTATGAACCAAATTTTTTGCTTACATTTTCACTCAATTCAGTATTTCAATAGGGTAGGCAGCCTCCCAACTCTGTGCATACTCATGAACTAGTTTGAATATAGCACCAGATAGGGGTAACTCATTCCACATATTCACATCCTCCCTTTTAAACATTAGGCTGAGTTTTCTCATCACACAGATGTGATTCTTAAGGTGGACATTCATATACACTAGGGGAGTCATCATCTTCATGCAACAGAATTTTCGGGCGAACCAGTGCGGGGTATATAGGTCACATATGGGTGCACAATCAACTCATACCACTAGCACACCACCACAGAAGGATAGAAGATATGACTATTTATCTGTAGTATCTATGTCTTCATCGATATAAAGAAATGTTGGAAAAAGGAATGGGTGGAAGATAAATTGATTTTCTCACCCTATCATACCCAGCACAGTCATAGCATCGAGCTTCAATGGGATGCTCCCCACAATGATAAAAATTATGGTTGAGAATGTATCCCTAGTGGAGCAACGTGGTTAAGATATTAGTATTCCCCATGTGTGCCACGATCCAAAAATAAAAAAAGTGGAATGGCATGCACACTTGCAACATTCTCTTCCCCTCACTAATATGCTGAAGTAGATGGTACAACTTTTCCAACATAGTACACCAAGGTTGATGCAGTCTCCACCAGCTAGTTGATCTTCCATGATGAATATACATGTCCATACCACCATGTGGGATTCTTTTTCCTTCAATTTCCACCCACATATTATCATTGAGAAAAATACGACATGCCTAACTATTGGATATTTCTTAACATTGCTATTGTATACCCACATTTTAAATAGGATATCTTCCATGATCTTACAATATGAACCCTATTTACCCTTATGATCTCCTTGTGGAAAAACAGGGGCCCTCACTGGTAGTGTTTCCACTTCCGGAGGGAAATTCAGAAAACAACCAAACCACATTCGTTAAAGTGGGCTTATTAGGTATTCTGTTTTTCCTCATTAGATCTAGGCACTAGCCTTAGAAATTTCATCACGAAAGGTGGAATTTTATCCCTGACACACTAGACATTCATGGTGGGGAGGAACTCTCATACATTACTCCTAGGATTGGGATTTTGTAAATATGAGGGAGGTCCTAGTGGCGGATGCTAGCCTCCCTGTGATTTAGGTTGAAGGTATTGGTATTTGAAGACCACCGGCACAACAACTCCAGTATAAATTACCTCATTTTGGAGACATTGAATTGGGAGGCCCATGATTCTTCAAACTATCCAAACCACCTCAGGACATTCTTAAACTCTTCATAGGATGTGCATGCCCACTTTGCATTATTTCCATCCTACACCTATGGAAGAGATTCCCTTTTCAAAGGTATATGCCCTTCGCAGAGGAAGGGGCCCCTTTAGGGTGGTCGAGGTTTCATGAAATGTAGATCCTTTGTGAAAACCTCTCCAATGAAAGAGGGATTTGCTAAGGTGAAGCTCTGTTCCATCAAAGGATCCTCTTTGTGAGTCCTTTTATCTTCACGAATGCCCCCTCTTGGCAAATAACTTTACCTTCCCAAAGACCTAGATCTTTGTGAAGTAATTTTCCTTTGTGAGGGCCATCCTCCTTGTAAATCATCTATCCTTCGCAAAACCTATATTCTTCGTGAAGAGTATCTTTCCGAGATTGAGTGCATTACAAAATCTTTTCCCATACAACCCTCTAGGTTCATTTGAAGTGATTTCAAGGTCCCTTGAGTGGTGCTTCATATTACATTGCTTAGAAACATGCTTCTTCACATGGACATGCAGACAAAAATTTCTTCTTCGCGTAGCAACACTAATGTGAGCCCCTCAATGGATCACCCCACAACCTCATCTCCACATGGAATTTATAATGCCTTCCTTTCACTACTACAAAAACGGGAAACGGAAGCGCCACCCTTTATCCGTGATTTTTTAACAGTGATAAAGGACACCATTATTAGCGCTTTTTTAGCGCTGATAAAACTTGTCTCCGATTTTATTAAAAGCAGGCACACAGTCTGCTCTTTTTTATCGGGCCCCAAGCTCTCACGATACTGTACCCCTGTGATAGCTTCCCTCCCCACAATATTCCCTTTGATGGACCTCCACCGTACTCTTTATCCTTACCCTCGAACCTATTCCACAGATCTTCCTCTCTCCAAACCCTACTCCTCCTCTTCCCCTCTGGACCGTACTCCGCGTGAACCCTCTTCCGGCGGATCTTCTGCGGATCTTCCTCCCTCCGAACCCTACTCCTCATCTTACCCTCTGGACCGTACTCAATGGCTGGAGGCTCCTCCCATGCACCCCCACTCTGGCGGTCACTTCTTCCCCTTCCGAGGCAGCGCAGAAGGCTCCCTCACCCTTTGGGTTTTTCCTTGGACTTCATCGATTTCTTCACCCAAGGTTAGTGGATGCCCTAAAATATCTAGATGTTTTTTGTATAAGTTTTTGTGCATTTATTGTTGTTCTATAAATTAATTTTATGATGAGAATTTTGTTTTGGAATCATTTTGAATGCATATGTGTTTGGAATTCGATTATATTGTTTTTGGTAAATGTCTACATTACATTTTATATAGTGCGTCTTTTAAATATTGTTTTTCATTCTTGATTTACCCCTTGAACAATACACACCAACCCTACTGCCATCCTTGGGCCATAGTGAAATCTTAATCACTTGATGCCATTCATGATGCTTCAGATTGATCCCATGTAAAACCTATTCTCAAACATATAAAATAGATATATGGTCTGAACATGCTCCAAAGTTCCTATGCATGGTGTGAGAAATACATCTCAGTAGGGTAACAACATGTTCCCCTAGTATATATCATCATATCCATGTATGGATGAGGAAAATAAAAACATCACCTTAGAATGTTGGATTCCATGTGCTAACTAGGGCATCCTGACATAGTGAACGTTAGGTCTTTATATGCTAACTATGACACCATAACACATGATCATTCCATATTTGGTACCATAAAAAAATTCCATCATCGCCATAGGCCATCATATTGGAACCCATGTTCCAACCCATACCCAAAGGCTCCAGGAAAGAATCATCCAAGAACTAAACCCACTATTAAACGGTAAAAGGTAATGTCCTAGGTTCAAATCCTAACCCACTGCCTCATAACTCAGGATAGGGTCCATCATCCACATGTCCCATCTCATTAAAACCCAACATTGTCACTGAAGGCATTCCACCATCATGACCCAAGCCTTTCCACTGAAGGAAAGTTCCATCATCCACATTTACCATATCATTTATTTCATTACTTATTCCTTTTTGTGTATTTAGGAAACATTGGCTGCTAATTGCAGTGAATTTGGATACTCCCAAGATTTATTTTATGGATTCAAAGCATAGATATCCAACAATCCGACCACATGTGATGCGGTTTGTCAATCTGTAAGACACTACATCCTACGTTTTAGGTCTAAACATCAAGTTATATAATATATATTATCTTTTAATGAGGATTCTGTTATGATAGGGTGGTGTACCAATATCTTCTAAATCATGGTATGAGGATAGGGGCTAAGAATAAAGTGCCAAGAAAGTACTACGTCTGGAAAATTATCAGGGTATATATAATAAAATTGCACTATCCAAACATATATCAAAACAAGTTACATACTCGCCTCATGATCAATGTTTCTGCAGTGTCCAAAACAAACAAACGACAAAGATTACGATTATTATGTTTGTAGATTCATGAGAGAGATCATTGTCAATGGACAAACTAGCATCCCTAAAGAGGTATTTTCAAAAAAAAAGTACTATTTAATTTAAATTATTTTTTATTTATTTATTTATATATTTTTTAGTACTATTATGAATTCCGAAAAGTGTCATATCCACAAGACGATGTAGATATGTTAAGAAACGAGTGGGCCACATACCTGATGCAGGATTGTCCAGAAATAGCATGAAGATCTGACTTTTATTGCAAGATTTGCAGACGTGTATAATTGGCGGACATTTTTGAGAGGGGTTCATGGAGATAAAAATATGAAACATTCTTGTATGTAAATGTTTGTAGAAAAATTGTAATTATTATTAAATAAAACATTCGATCTCCAATGGTTCATTTTTCCATTTTAACAGATGAAATGCACCAGCAACATGCAAGAATGATGAACCAAATTTCTTTGGGCTTTGGAAAAAAACCAGTAAAATCTCCAAAATACCTTCATATCATGCATGAACCAGTAAAATCTCCAATCATTACTTTATCTTAAATGGGATATATTAATAACATATTCCATGTGTTTTATAATAGGATGTAAATTATTGACCCCTATCATGTGATTAATTTGGGATATTTCCAGTTGATAGAGGATGAAACTTATTTGGAACATCCTAGAGGCACGTATGATCATAGGGAGAAGTTCTTCTGGTGATTTTTTTTCATTATTGTGAATCTCAATAAATGGTGGAAAATGGTAATAAATCTCTTAGGTTTGTGAATCTCATATCATTATGTGGTAACCAGATATGTGTTAATTTTTTCCAAATTATTTATTATATTAGTTTTAGATATAAAATATTATTAATGATTTTTTGATATTTTTCAATTTTTTTAATATTTTAGAGGATAAAAATATAGAATTACCAGATAATGTGTGGACCAATATTTTTCTTACTTAGTGTTTACACAATTTTATTAACATGACGGTTAATAAATAGTAATGGTTGTATTAATTTTTATGTAATAATATAGGACAATGTAATTAAATTATATAATTATTATAGGGATTACTAAAAATATTAAAATATCTATTCTATTTAATATGAGTTAATATTTTTTCTATTATAAAAATATACATTTTCAGGGGGAGAAATTTTAATTATCCACGTTGTAGGGAATTAGACCTTGTGTTTTAAAAAAAATTGAATGGTTTTAATGATATAATTAGTGAGGTACTAGGGAATTATAATGGACATGTTTGTATAGTCCATGGTGAAGATTATATTAATTGATATAAGGATATAATGGTGAAGGGATCATGTTGATGATTGATATTTCATATAAAATAAAGAAAATATCCCTTTAAAAGGATATCTTACCCATAAAACTCTTCATTCTATCGAGTTAATCATTATTAACTCATTATTAAGAAAGAATTAAGTTTTTTATATTATTTATGATCTTTCTATTTTGGTAGAATAAGATTAAAAAATAATGGAAGACATGTAATGAAAAAATGATGAATGTTTAATGGAGAATGGTGAATAGTTACGGTATGTGACTCCAAACCAGAAGTCATTTTTATTTTATTTTTCAGAATTTTAATGGTTTAATAAACATAATATCTTTTAAAATTTATATTTTTAGAATATAAGTGATTAATTAGAATAAATGTGTGTTTATTTTTGTTGATTTTATAAAATGAAAAGAATTGTTATTCCTGGATGATGTTTTTAAAAAACAAAATCATATAAATGTTCACAAAATGAGAATATTTGAAATTTTATAGATTTATGTAAGGATGTAAATATTATTGATTAAAAAGTAACAATTATATAAGATTTTATATTATTATAATATATAATTTTTTTATCAAGAAATTTTATTATGGGGTGGTAATCTCTTTACAGCAGTTTATACAGGTAATTATATATCTATAATGAGATTATTCCACTCACTATAAACTGATTCCTAAAATAAATATACTTAAATTCATGTACTCAAATAACTATATGGTTTTAATTCATTATGTCATGATCCATTAAAAAATTTCTTAGGGGCATTTTTGATTAAAAAACTTATGTAGGCTTCCCAGACGATTGATGTGGTAACTATTATTAGCTGGTTGGATGTGAAAATGATGTTAATTATGTAATGGTAAAATTTAGTTTTAGTTAACAACTAGGGTATAATAATCTATTTTTTAAAAAAAATTATATATATTTCTATGGAAATATATATACTGATGGAGAAAAATATATAATTAAATTTTATAATACAAAACTTAATGACGACACATACAAGGAAGAGTTAAAGTAACGTTTTTTTGGATATAGATATTGAAGGGGATATAGATATGGTTTTGGATACATATGTTGAATTTATTGTGGATATTGATTTATGATGTGATTTACTAATTGGAATTGCGATGAATTATAACATTATATGTACTATCTATATTAAACATAGCTTTTCTTAGGGACACATGTCATACTCTGGTGGATTATTTTCCCTATTAAATTTTTCATCTTTTCACCTCTTCTCCCTTATTGATATTATTATCCCAAAATATCCTTCATAATGGATATTATTTGATTTCCTATGGATCTCATAGTTTTGACCTCTATCACTCCCCTTCTTGCTCCGGACTCGAATTCATATTGTCATCTCGATTTCCCTATAATATATTGCAACTCCTCCCAAGACAACAATCATCTCCTATGTCTTCATCCTTTATAGATCATATCCACTAGCCTAGGGTTACCACTATATTGATGATTTTTCTCTCCTCTATCCTATATGTTTTTCCCTCACATCAATTATTTACTATGATACTAATTTCTTCCCTATAGTTCTAGTGCATTATCTCTTAAAATATACTTCCACCATTGAAACCATATATTATCCTACGGTTACCACACTATCATTATTCCAACATCTACATTATTTTCTCTACTTGTTATTATTCTACAATATCCCCTTTCTATATTTATCTCCACATCTACTAGTTTGATTATAGTATATCACTGAATACACATCTCTTCATTTTTTCAGTGTTCACACTTCATATCTCCATCAAATTTCATATTTGGACTATGAAATTTTTCTTATAATTATAACTGTCTATGTAAGTGTATTTCTACCCAATGGTTCATCTATCGATGTGTTTCCTAGATATTGTTCTTCAGTTTCAGTTGAAGCTTCATTATTCCTACACATCATAACCCTTTGGATTTTATGTGCACATTATTTAAAAATCACTATGTTGTTTATCCTATTTTTCCTATCTTGAAAATTTTTCTTATCATAATATAGTACATCTTTTTTTTCATTATAGAATCACAACATCTACTACATTAATTCAGTCATCACAAAAACCAACTATAGTTTATGTAAATTTTCATTATTTTATTGATTAATTCTTATATAGAAAAAAATAATTCTTATTTAATTTTATATATTTACTATTGAACATGTTAATTGGACAACTCACACCATTCATTTATTGATTTAATTATTTTGTAAAACATACTTATCTCTTTCAATTTTTATGTACACATTATTGATGATTTCTGTAAAGGTGTTATAGTACATGCATAATGTCATTTTAGTTTTCTGTTATGAATTACATTAAATTTTGTAATCATATAAGGTAGAATACAATGATTTTATTGAACACAATGAAAATATATTAGAAAGATAAACAAAATTTATATGAAATATTCATCAAGTTCTAGAGAATCAAGGTTCCATAAGAGGGTACTAAGGAAACAACATTAGACACCTTTTCATATATATAATTATCATTACATGAAATTTTTTAAAAAATTAATATTCATTTACAATGTGACTTTAATTTATTTCTACAAAAAAGGATAAACTAATCTTATAAATACTTTTATTACATATCTTGGGATTACACCTACTTATATACTTGAAACGGTGTCATTGAATGAGAACACGTAGAGTGAATCAAACATTCCATTATCTACTATATCTTTCAATGTCCTATTGAATTTCAATTTACCTATAAAATTTATTTGTTTTTATCAACTAATTATAATTAATACAAAATTATAAAATAGTTTTCCCTTTTGTTCCTGACAATCCAATGGGATAATTTTTCAACCACATCCATTAGATTAAACTAGATAAAACGAAAGTAAACATACCATATTACAACATGATATTTCAACTCGTAAGTAAGATGTTGAACATTGGTTCATGTATACAACATAATTATATGAACTCATTGGATATTTATTTATTAACCATGATAGTTTTGAGTAATGGTTGAGGTGTTTTTAATGATTTAAATGTTTCCTCACCATAAAAGTAAGTAAAAATCATTCCATTATAGAATGACCACAATTTATGTTCATGAATATTTTTTATACATTCTTATTTTAATAGAAATTGTTTTTTAATAATTATGGTTGAAATTACTATCCATTTTAGTCATTAGGTATATTATAAAATCATATTGTTTCACTAATAAAAATGTTTATTATGTATTTATTATATATTTGTTATCCTTTTATTATTTATTTCATATTCATCCCAATTTATATTATTTTTTTGACACTTTTTATGTTTTCAGATATTGTGGTTCTAAATTTTGGTCTGATGAGAGAAATAAAAAATATAGTAACCAAAACCCAAATTTCTCTTCATGCTGCTCATTGGAAAATATTGTGTTGGACTAATATTTCTATATGTCTATATTACCTAAAAACCATAGTTTTCAATTATAAATCTACCCAGGGAAAAAATAAAAAATCATATATACATTTATAATTCTTTGTTTTAATTCAAATAACTGGTTTGAATGATGATAGATTTATAAAAAATGGTGATCATATAAATATATTTAGATTAAATGGTCAAAACTATCATCTATTATGCAGTTTATGTCATACCAATTGTACAAATTTACATGGACATAACAACAAATGAGGCTCAAAATTGGAAATGTGACATTAGGTAACTATAAAATTATTTATCCTATTCATTGATAAATTATATATTAATTTAATGTACAAAATTTTGTGTATTAACATTTGATGAAATAAATGTTAAATAAATTATTAAATTTGATATTGAGTAGAAACTAAAAAAATGACTCATAAGGAAAATGATTTATACTATCATTTCATGAATGGAAGGGATGTTACTCAGCCACATGGATTTCCATATTTAAAGTTACACCTTAATAAATGATGAGGAACTAATACAATGCCATATAACATACAAAATAGTTATGAAACAATGATTCTTATAGTTGAATACATTGAATATCTTAATCAATAAAGGGATATAATCATACAAAACACGAGTGGTAATATACAACACAAACATCAACTTCACCTTCAGTACTTTCCATTGCTACATCCACATATTTTCAAAGGTGTCCAGGATGGTTTTAATTAAAATATAGATCATTGTGCTACATATTTCCATACAATTACTAAACACTAACAAGTAACTATGATGGTATTCCTTTCTTATCACTTACTATTTTATTACATTGGTACATCTACTGTAGTCTATTCTAGATTTTCATTGAATCAATTTATTATATATTCTTATATAATTATTTAGTCTAAAAAACTATCATTTATTAACTTTAATAAAAAGAAATTGAGATTTTACCATAAAAATTTATTTCAAGATTCATGCCCTAGTGGTTATCATAGTGGGTGCTCATGAAGAAAGTATATGATATTCCCTTGAATATTTACTGTTTGTCCTAGATATATGATTAAAAATTACTAATATGAAATGTCTATCTATAATTGGTTCAGATATTAGGATATTTTCTTAACATTTATATGTAACTAGATGTGTAATGAAATTTATCCATTTTTTACAAATAACAATATTCGACCTACAGGATTTCCTCAATTTCTATCATGAGTATTCAATATGAAGGTTCCCCATCTCATAAAAGATTTATATGAATTGTATTTAATTGAAAATTCTCAAGCAGGTAATTAACATCAAAACTATTACTATTAAAATTTAAAATATCCACTATTCATTATCATGTTCTATACCATTTCACTAATCCAAATCGTCTACATATAGTTATTCATACTGATGAATTTCAAAAAAAGGTTTTCCCTATGTGCACATTCTCATATTTCTTTGACATGAAAAAATTTATTACTCTAATATATTTAAATATAATTGTTTCTAATTAAATTTAAAAAATTGTACCTTCCTATGACTTCATAATCTTGTTAAAATTTTCGAGATCTAGGGCCTATGTTTTGATTATAATAAGTGTTCACATTGCATGAAAAAATGGAAAATGTTTAATGTTTTACCAAATTTTTTTAGGAATACAGTATTGGATGATGATAATTATTCCATTTATCAAAGAAGGTATTTTGGAAATAAAATCCTCAAGAGTGGTTTGTATTTGGATAACTAGTTTGTTGACCCTTACAATACTATTTTTCTATTATGGTATCAGGATCATCAAAATATTCAGATTTTACACCAATCAAATTCTATGAAATACCTTTTCAAATATACTAGAAAGGGTCATAACCATGTTAAAAATAACATTATGATTATAATTATAGAAAATTGTCTGAAAAAAATTCGATGAGATTAAAATTTGTTTTAATTTTCAGTACATATATCTTTCTGAAGATTCTTGAAGAATTTTTTCTTATGATATCCATTATAGATGTCCACTGGTGGAGAGATTTATTTTTAATTTACTAGGAAAAAAAAGTGTCCTATAATTATGGTGGTAATATTTAAGATATTTTCAATAAAATCAACATTTCTGAAAAAAAAATTCTTATTGGTTTGAATAAAATGCAATGTATGAAGAATGGAGGAATATAACATATGCATATTTTAGAAAAATATTTATATATAAATATTATGAAAAAAACAATTTCCTCAGATATAGGGATTCTATATTGGTAACATATATTATGTGTCACCAACTTCTGGAGAGCTATATTATTTGATATTAAGGCTTTAAAAGATCAATGGTGAAACTGTATATCTTGATATAATGATTGTGAACAACATTATTCATCATATATTCTGAGAGGCCTATTATAATATAGGATTATTAGCTCATGAAAGATTTTTAATTGAAGCTATTAATGATGTGTTATGTGCGGGATGTGACCATTATTGTGTACACATTATTTTATCATGTTATTCTCAAATAACATTTCTCATCCTCATATTCTTTGGTAAGAAACTAGGAGTATATTGAGTGAAGATATTCGCCAAGACAAATGCTAGAGGTTGTGAATAAAATATTTAGAATTTCACTATATCTTACATCCTATATACAATTATAATAAATTGATATAAAAGATTTATAACATTATATTTATATACATTTTAAGTTATTTATTAGGAAATTAATGTTAATTTTTTAAATTTATTTAATACATGTTTCATATATCTATAAAAAATATATTGATTGTTTTTGTTTTATTAAATGTTTTAAATTTCCTCTTTTGAAATGTAAACATATTATTCAAAATATTTTCCATAATTTTCTTTGTTTGTTGGACCCCAATAAATTATAGTATTTTTATTTTAGAATAAATTTAATTTTTATAATAAATCATATTTTACGCAATAATGATTTAGATTACATTACATGAATGATCCACTTTCTTTAGTAGCTTAGATTACATGCAAGGCCGAGTTTTACGAACAATAGTATATTATAAAAATATTATTATTTAATATAATAAGTTATAACCTTTCCATTAATTTAGTGGTTATGAATAGTATTTTTTTTGAAATTTATATATTATTTATTTAATAAAATGTGTTTACATTCATACAAATTATTTTATAGACATAAGACAAGAATTAATCCAATTTTAGGCATTAAAATGAAATATTTTTCTAAAAGAATCTTTACCAACTTTTCCTAGAGAACCTATTTTAAATATATATTTTTTTGACACTTTTATATATTTTATTTGAAAAAAGAAATTTATTTTTTTTAATAAGAAATAAAAATTTACATTTCTAAAATAATTTTTATTTTTTTTGATAAGTTTTATGTTTTTAAGAATAGTGAAAATTAATAATTTTTAATTGTAAACATCTTTTTTCATTGAAATAATTTATATTATTAAATGAAATTATTGATTTGTTTTAAAGTATAACTAGGCTATTGTTTTTTTATTTAATCTAATTTAGTTCATTTTTATTATTTTTTATATTGAATTTAGATGTAAATATGTTTCAATCTTTTGCAAGTTTAAACTTCCATGACATGTTTTCTCACCCCATCAATTAGATTAATGTTAAATTAATTTATAAACATTATTTGTTTCAAATTTAGAAAAATGGATTCCATATTGATAATCAGTGGGTGAAACTTGTTTAGATATTATTATTTATTTTTGGGAAAATGAATAGTAACTTTAGTTCTATTTTTATTATGATGGTTAAGGGTAAATCAGGAAATTAACAGTAAATATTATATTCTAAATATTATAAAGTTACCCTAAAACATTTCCAAATTTTATTGGATAAGTTTTTCTTACCAAAATAATCCTTATTATGAAATTATAATTTTTTATACCACATGGGTATGAATATGACATTTATAACGGTTTATTTAAAGATAAGTTAAAAATGTTATAATCATGTTTCTAATAAGTGTTATATTTTTAATATATTGTTACATAGAAGATAAATTAGAATAAAAATATTAAATATAAATATGATAATTTTTTATTCATCATGATACTTTTTTTTAATTTTTATGGATGAAATTATGTAATTGAAGTATTGAATAATAATGATTGAGTAATTGTTTAATTAATGGAAGTATCAAATATATGATATTAAAAATATTAAAATAACTATAATTTGACATAATTAATGAAATAAAAAAACTTTATAGACAAATTAGACATGTTATTGATATATTACTGGATTTGGTTCAATGTTATCATATTGTTAGGATATTTTTTTAAACATACAAATAATGAATAGTTTTAAATTGACATAAGTGATAATTTATAATAAATAGTATTTTATAAAATGATATAAAATTCATAAAATTCATAAATTCATAAAAACGTCTATAATTATGTTAAATATTCCATAAATGATCCATTTGGGTTTTTTGGTGTTTTTTAGTATATATATTAACCCTGAAGTATAAAAAACATTGTTCTCACAGTAAGAGTTAAAGGGTTTAACTAGGGGTTAAATCCAAATGATAAGGTTAATATTAAGACATAAATATATATAAAAATAATTTTATGAGATGATTTAGACCAATAATCATATTATATTAAAAATAAATCACTTTTGAGATAGTTTAAATTGAAAATAATTTTTTTTAATTTAATATTTTAAAGGATTCCAAGAGTGCCCCTCCCTTCTCTTATAAAAGGAATCTCCTCCCTTAACTCCTCACACCAATTTGAGCCTTATTTCTCTAAAAACACTACCCATTTCCTTTATCATTTTCCCTATCTACATCTGAGAGGTTATTGTCTTCTCAAAATACAAGGCCTTGTATCCCGAAGGGGAAATCCAAATGAGGTTTTCTAAAGAACAGGTAATCATCTATACAGAATCCTTCAAAATTATTTATTATTTTACATATTAAAAACATGTTGTTTCCACTATAAAATAATAGGAAAATTATCAAATATATTACTATATGTCATTATGATTATTGGAAATTCATATTCCATCTTTTATCCATCCTACGAAAAAAATATCACCATACGAGTGTAAGCACAACTTACCGTCTCCACACTGTGGTGTCATTTGTTTTCATCACAACCATATTTATATGGTTATAATGATTAATATAATGGATATAAATAGTATATATGACATTTTATTTATTATTTATTATAAATATACCATTCAATTCCTTACCACTTTACCGTTAAGGGAATCATACTATTAATCGTGTGTACGTACGACCTACCATATCCACGAAGCGACGAGATTCTATATCCACGTGTACCATTAACTAATGATTATAAAAACATTTATGATGAAAGATTATAATATTTATGGACTTAATATCATTCTTTATATGAATTAAATATAAAATATTCATAATAACTAGACTAACACGATAAAATAAACATAAAAAAATGATGCAGTTAACACCCAAAACAATGGTAATAATGAAATATTACTAATTAAACAACATATGAGGTTCATATATGATAACATACAAATAGATATATTTATTTCTTAACTGAATAAAATTATTTATCCATTATAATGGTTGTTAACACACCCTAAACTAAATGTAATTACGAGGTAAGGGTTAATTTGGCAATCTCATTATTAATATATATTTATTATATGTAATTATTTACTAAAAAATACTTATAATCAATGTACATGATTATTAAAGTTTATTTCAAAATACTATTAATATTATTCTACAATTTTTAAATTCATATTTACCCATGTTTGAGTTTTTATAATTTTTTTTGAAAGGAATCATTTTTTTGGCTTTCAAAACAAGGAACTTTATGACCTTTTGAAAAAATATGGAATTAATGTTATTTTTAAACATATAATACATGAGAAAAAATTCATTTAAAATATTACAAGATTATTTTCACTGAAAATGTTTTCTTTTATAAAAGTTCACACCTTTTAAAAAAATTTCAAAATAAAAAGTGTTAATTCTATAAAAATATATTTTAATAATTTAAATAGAAAAAATTCATTTATTTAAACACCTTTTGATTAATTTTATGCTTAATTGATTTTGGTATCTTAATATACCAAATACCTTATTTTTTTAAAGGGTTAACAATCTGGTTTACTATAAATGTGATATTTTGATACCATTCATGGTTTATGGTAAATGTATGAATATTTCATATAAGAGTTTTAATAAGAATGTTTATGTTAGTAATGTATCACCCTGTTTATGTATTGTCTCCTGGACAAAGACTTGATGGTATTTTTATTTTGTCTGATATTATGAATTACCTCATTATGAAATTATTCATCGATATTCCATGCGATTATTCAATAGGTAATATATCCTTGGTTGTGTATATTTCTAATGTGTCTATTTATATGGAATTATTTGATCATCTTATCTAAATGACATTTTATGTTAATGAATATGATTTTTTGGAATGTGTTTTTAGTTATTCACCATGCCTTATTGATTATGTGTATTTATGTTAGATTTTTCAGTATTTTTTCTCCTTACTAAGAAATTGAGCTCACCCTATTATTTTGATTTATTTTCCTAGGATTCCAATATGTGTATTATGATTGATAAGAAAGGTTAAGTTGAGAGAATAATGGAAATCTCAAAGTATTATATTTCTTTTATTTTATGTTTTGAATTGTAATGTAGGGTTCATCCATATAATCTAGAATCCAAGATTTCTAAAATGATTGATCCTTTTGGTTTAGAGTATTATATTTATGACAATGTAAAAAAGTAAGTCACTGGATATAGGATACTGGAGTTTGGGGCATTATAGTTGGCACTAGAGGATGTTTAGAAATATCCCTGGAATCTAGAATTAGAAAAATTATTTTAGGGAAAATTAACCTAATATTTTCTTTAAGGGTAAGTATAGAAGAAGATAATATAATTATGGTAAGTTACATATTATGTTGTTATTACTAGAAATACATCCATGTCTGGATATTATTGGTGGATGAGTTTCTCGAACAGATGTTCCTATGAGTAACAACTATGACAAGGTGCGTCAGGATTGACCAAACATAACCTATTACATGAAAATTAGGAATAATGCACACCTCGTATGACACTCCCAAAGGATATGCATATGATAATAAAAATTTTCTCTATAAACCATTAGTATGGATTTAAATGTAAATTGGTCCCCAAGGAAATCATTTTCATGATTTTGATATTAGGTATGATTAAATTTTAAATTTATAATAAGGTTTTTAATATTATGAAATTATGTATTAGGATTTATAACCTAATATAGTTTTTGACATTGTTTAGAAATGACACCTAATATAAGGAATATAAACTATATCAATGCATGTAATTCTTATAAGTATTTCCATTCTATGAAAGATAATGACATTTTTGTTGGAGATACAACTTGTGTTTAACACTTTACAACTATAATGAGAAAGATGAATCATGTTGTAAAAAATAACCATATCCATATGGTGGACCCTGATCCATATTGTGGATGAACAATGTTAGACCGCTTCATTAGATAACAACCTCCATTATTCAGTGGGACTATAAAACCCTTTTCATTTTAGAAATGGATAATTTACTTATAGAAGATGGTTTATTAATTTTTATGTAATTAATGGGAGAAGTTTGTCATTGAAATTTATCATCTCTTAAGAGATGAATATCATTATTGGTAATCGATTCAAAACATTAATGAGGACGAATAGACAGAAAATATTGAATGAAAGGAATTTAAATAAATTTTCATATAAAAATAATTTCCTCATGAACATAATGTGGATATGGAGAGGCAATTTTTGAGTTTATAGAAAATGAAAATTACAATGTTGAAAATTATGAAGCTACATTCACAAGGTGAGGGAGGAATCCTTTATATTACACATGCAATCCAAATAGTACGATTGATTGATTCTTTGATGGGTGAATACCATTCCTCTGTTGACCACTAGTCATCCAGACATCCTCATCCTATAGAGATATAGTCTCATGTGATATCAATATAGAAAAGGAATTCTATAAGTTTTATAACTTTAAAGGAAATGATGATATGAATACGGGTAGTGAAAACTCTGAAAAATGATAAAGGAAATGGGGATGAAGTGAAGATTTGACTTCAAATTATGTAATAATTTTTGGAAAAAACACCCCAATACATCCTAAAGGGAATGAGAGTTTGTTACATGTGTAGAGAAAATGGACACTAACCCTGTGATTTCTTGGTAAATAAAAGAGATACTAATTTTAAATGCTATCATATTTAATTAATGGTAAATTATTTAAATTATTATCCAAATAATCATGTAAATTTTCCCCTGAAAAGGGAAAGGGTGAAAGTAAATCTTCTGTGATCACAACTACTGCATTTGAAGTTCGTAATGATAAGGTGGGCGGTCCATTAATTATCTACTCAAACATAGCCAATTATTTATTTGATTCTGGATCATCACATTCTTTTATATATTCTCAATTTTACTAGAAAATTATACCAATAAATTTTAGTTAAATAAAAGAGTTCTAAGTAAAACATGCTAATGGAAGTCTCATGACAACAATAATGCTTCAGTAAGTCCCCTTTATAACACATAAACATGCTTTAATTGATGAAATTTTCTTCATACCTATTGTTGAATATGATATAATCATTAGTATGGATTGTCTTTAAAAATAACTTTTAAATTTTTTTACAAGAAGAAGATAATTATGATTTTGGAGAAGAAGAAGAATCCAATACATTTAAAGACAAAAAATCATCATTTTATTCTTATGTAGATCCAACTCTATTAGCTCTGATAAATGAAATTATTGAAGAGGAAGAGAAAAAAATCTAGGTATAAAAAAGGGAGCCCTCAAATTGAGGATGTTACTATTGTGAAATAATACGTTGATGTATTTCAAAGAGAATTACCTGCACATCCTCTAGAGTGTGAAGTTAAAATTTTCCATTGATTTAATACATTATTCAAGGAAAATATCTTTGATTCCCTATATAATTACCTATATGGAATTGTTGTATTTAATAATAAACTAGAGGATTTTGGTAATAAGGGATTTTTTCACCCTAGTGTTTCACCATAGTGGGCTTCCGTTCTCTTCATTAAGAAGAATGTAGATCAATGATGTTAGGTTTTGACTATAGGGAAAAATTATATTACAATAAAGAAAAAGTATCCTCTACATCATATTGATGACTGGTTTGATCAACATTATGAAGGAAAATATTTATCCATGATTTATATTCATTATGTGTATCACCATCCGTGATTTAAGAAGTAATGAATTCTAAAGGTAAATTGTTCGATGAGTTTGGGAGATCACATGTCCATAGTAATGCCACTTTAATTGATTAATAAACCCCCTATGTTTATGGATATAATGAAAATAGTAATCAAGGAATATCTTTATGATTATGTGGTGGTATTGAATGATGATTTTATGGTCTATTCTAAAAGATATGGTGATCATAAGAATAACTAGAAAATTATTCTTAAGACTCTTAGAAGGGATGAGGTATATGGAAAATTTAGTCTGTGTGATTTTTTTCTTCAAAAAGATAATTTAATTTTCCATATTTTCTACAAGGATAGAATATTAGTAGATCCATTGAAGGAAAATGTTGTTTGATAATGCCCTGTCCAAAAAACATAACTGAGGTATGTAGTTCCATTTTTTTGGAATATTAATATAGGTGGTCAATTCATAATTTTTTCTAACTGGCTAACCTGATAACCAATATTACATGTAAAGGGGTTATGTTTTTTAGGATAGGGGAATATGAGGAATGTTTTGAATATATAAATAGAATATTAGTCAATGCTTAGATTTTAACTCTACAATCTGGAAGTGATGGGATTTTCATATATAGTGATGCACCATAGAGGGGACTTGGTGGTTTCTTAATTAAAAATGATAACGATATTGGATATGTATTAAGGAAATTGAAGATTCATGAACAAAACATTCTAAACCATGATCTGGAGCTACTAGCAGCAATCCTCACTTTGAAAATATAGAGACAATATATATATACTGAAAGATTTGAGTTATAAATAGTTAATAACATCCTAAAATATATCTTCTCATATAAATAGAACTATGTGAGATAGAGGTGATGTCTTAAGCTATAAAATTATTATGATTTCTCAACACACCACCACCCAAGGAAGGAAAAGAAGTTAGAAAATGCATTGAGTAGGAATGATCCTAGAGTTCTGACTCAAATGATGATTGGGAGGGATCCAATGTTCACAGACCTAGTAAATATAGATATGTGAATTTCAAAAGATGGTGAGACATCAATAATATTTTAAAGGATATCGAAACCATCTTTGTTATATATAATAAATAATCCTCAATCTGATGATGTTAAATTTCAGAATAAGATTGAAAGTGTTAATGAAGGAAAATTTGTGGATATTTTTGTGAAGATGGTGATCTAAAATTTCAAAAAAGGTTTTTGTTCCATCTATACCTAAGATGAAAAGTGAATTATTAGACAATTATCAAAGATGATATTTCACTATAAACCATTGTAGCACAAATATGTATAGTGATTTGAGGGAACATTTTTATGAGATAAAATGAAGCGGGAAATTTAAGATTATATATCTAGATGTTTGGTTTTTCTACAAGTGAATGATGTGAGGCAGTATCTTAAAGAAATCCTACAAACTCTTCCTATGACTATATGGAAATGGGATGAAATTACTATGGGATTTTTCATGGGAATATCAAAGATTCCTAGGAATAATGATGCAATATGGGATATTGTTGAGTGCCGAACCAAATTTACACATTTACCTTCTATAATATAATAGATTACTCTTGATCACGTTGCAAGGAAATATATTAATATAGTTGTAAGACCTCATGGTGCACCTATATCTATTTTTCCAGATCAATATCCATAAATTACATCAAAATTATGGAAAACTATTCAGAAGGATCTTGACACTGAGTTTAATTTGAGCACTACCAACCATCCTCAAAATCATAGACTGTATGAAAGAAAAATTAAAACTATTAGAGACATATTGAGTCCAGGTTCACTTGAATTTCAAGGGTTGTGGGATCAATTCTTACAATTTTTAGAGTTTTTTGATAGTAATAGCTTCAATTAAACTATTAAAATGGCACCGTATGAAGCATTATATAGAAAGACATATCATAATCCAACATATTAGGATGAAGTTGGTGAAAGTAAACTCATATTACAATAAATTATTGAATAGAAAAACAAAATTATATTCTATTGAGGATCACATTAATGCAACTCAAAGTGGGAAAAAATATTTATATTGATAATCAAAGGAAGGATTTTGAATTTTTGGTGGGAAATCTTTTTTTCTTGAAGTTATTTCTATGGAAGGGTGTTATATGGTTTGGTAATAAAGGGAAGTTGAGTCCTAGGTACATATGACTCTTTTAGATTCTCGAAGGGGTTATAGTTTCTTCTTATCATATGGAAATGCCTCTTAATCTCTTAAAAGTACACAATGTGTTTCCTATATCTCTAGTAAAGCAGTATATGTCTCACACAATGCAAGTGATAAACTATTATGAATTAGTGTTGGGTCCTGACATTTCTTACTATAAAAAACCCATCCAAATTATTGATATTAGAGAGAAACTATTGAGGAATTAGAAGACTCATTTGGTAAAGGTACTATATAAAAATAAAAAAAAGAAGAATAAACATGGGAACTAGAAGATTGTGTATATAAGAACTACAATCATATATTATAGAAGGAAATACATTTGAAATTATACAGACAATTGTTTTGTAGGAGGGAAGAATGTAGCACCCCAAGACATTACCATATTTTCTTTTTAGAAAAAATTTAATTTTCTAATAGCTTGTAATGTATGAAACTCTGAGTTATATTGTATTACACACAAGAGAAACATTTATTAATAACATTTATTACACGCAAGATAATGTTTTACAAACAATAGTATATTATTAAAATATTAACATTTAATATAATATGTTATAACATTGCCGTTAAATTAGCTATTATGAATAGTATTTACCAAATTATTAAATTTATATATTATTTATTTAATCAATTTTTTTAAAATTTATCTAAATTATTTTATATGCTTAACATAATAAATAATCCAATTTTATGCCTTAAAATTCTATATTTTTCTAAAAACAAATTTACCACCATTTAATAGAGAACCTATTTTAAATCAAAATTTGACATTATGAGATATTTTATTTAAAAAAATAAACATATTATTTTTAATAGGTATATAAATTTTTTCTTTGCACGAACTTTTTGTATTTTTCTGATATGTCTCATGTTTTTATGAATAGTGAAAAATAATAATATTTATTTGAAAAAAATTTACTCATTGAAATAATTTATAGTGTTAAAGAATATTATAGATTAGTTTTAACATATAACTAGATTTTTTTTATTTAATCTAATTTTGTTCATTGATGTTATTTTTTTACTTTGAATTAAGATATAAAAATATTTCAATCTACTGCATGTTTAATCCTTAATAACTAGTTTTCATACCCCATCAAGAGGGTTGATTTTAAATTAATTATTGAAAAATATATGTTTAAAATTTTGAAAAAATGAATTCTATATTTTGAAACAGTACATTTAAATTATATAAATAGGTTTCTTTTATTTTTTTACATATGGATAATAACTTTAATAATAGTTTTACTACCAGCATTAAAGGTAAATTAGGTAATTAAATGTTAAAATTATATTATAAATATTATAAAATTACACTAACAATTGTCCCAATTTAATCTGATTAATTTATTTCAACAAAAATAAAGCTTAGGAAGAAATTATAAACTTATTAAGTCACTTGGTTATGAATATGATATTAATGATATTTTACTTAAGGATAATTCTAAAATGTTATAGTAATGTTTTTTAATAATTACAAAATTTTAATACATGGTGATATAGAAGATAAAATAAGATATAAATAGTAATTTTAAATATAATAAATTTATCTTCTTCATGATAATTTATTATTAAATTTTTGATAAGAAATAATTTAATTAATAGCTTTCATAATAATGATACAGTAAATGATTAATTAAAGGGAATAGAAAATAAATGATTACAAAAATTTTAGAATAAATATTATTTGAAATAATTAATGATATCCAAGAATTTTATAGTTTCCTTAAACATGTTAGGTAAATATTACAGTTTTTTGAGGTTATCATAATGTAAGGATTTTAAAATAAAAATAAAAATATTGAATAGTTTCAAATTGACATAAATGATACTTTAAAATAAATAATATTTTATTAAATGATATAAAATTAATAAAATTATAAACATCATAAAAATTAATATAATAAGGTTAATTATTTCATCAATGATCCATTTGGGGTTAGTTTGTAAAGATATAGTAACAATATTTACAATGATGTGTAAAAACAAAAATTGTCACATTAAGAGTTAAACGGTTTATCTAAGGGTTGAAGCCAACAGATAATGTTAATATTGAAATAAAAAGATGTCTAAAAATCATTGGATGAGAGGATATCGGCCCACAGTCATCTTATTTTAAAACTAAATCTCTTGGTATCTATTTTTAAATGAAAAATAAATTTATATTAATTTAATATTTTGAAGGAATTGAAGAGAGCCCCCCCCCCCCTCTCTTATAAAAGGAACCTACTCCCTCACTCGTCACACCAAATTAGGCCATATTCATTGACCAATACATAAATATTTACCTTGTAAACATTCATATACATATCCTATATGTGACAGTATTCTCAAAATACCATCATTAGTATCCCTATGTGGAGATCCATAAGTGGTTCACCAAAGAACAGGTAATCATCTCTACATACTCCTTAAAAATCATTTCATATTATACTTCCTCTTCACATATTGCTTCTGTTATAAAATAATAAACTCATTTTAATATATAAAAAGATATTTTATTATTATTATGGTACAACCATATTCATCCTTTTATCCTTCATATGAAAAACAATATCACAATGCGTGTGTACATATAAATTACTGTGTCCACACTGTGGGATAATTTTTTTTCATCACCACATTATTTTTATGTGAATAATGATGAATATAATAGATATAATTAATAAATATTACAGGATATTTATTCTTTATATTTATTATACCATCAAATTTTTTACCACTTTACCATTATGGGAATGATACCGTTGCTCGTGCATACGTATGGCCTACCATCTCCACGATACGATGAGATTGATTCCCCATATTAACCATTCTATAATGTTTATAAAAATATATATGATGAGTGAATAAAATAGTTATGAACTTAATATAATTCTAGATATGGAAAAAATATATCAAATATAAAAGAAACATGACTTAGATGACCAAACTAACATAAAAAATGAAGCTGTTAACAACTGAAACAATGGTAATAATGAAATGATATTAAAAAATGAAAAAAGGATCGTATATGATTCCACAAATAGGGATATAGTACTGTTATAATGGAATAACATGATTTAACCATTAAATATGAGGTTAACACACCCTTACATAATGGAAATTATGATATAAGAGTTGATTTCCTAATCTCATTATTATAAAGGATCTTTTTATACATAAGTTTTTACTGGTATATATTTATAATCCATCTCTATGTTTCTTAAAAATATATTTAAAAAATATTATTTCTATTATGGTACAGTTTTTTAATGTCATTTGTACAAATTTTTGACTTTTTCATAAATGTTTTGAGAGGAATATTTTTGTCGTTATCCAAAAAAGGTACATTTTGACCATTGCAACAAAATATAAAGGGAATTCTCTCTTTATTATCTTATACTGCTTGAGAAAATATTCTTTTACAAGCTTATATGATTCTTTTTATTGAAAGTGTTCTATTTTAAAATTGCATGCCCCTTTTTAAGTAATTTCAATATAAAAAGTTTTATTTTTCTCAAGAAGTTCATATTTATTTCATTAGAATATTTTAATCCACATCAACATAGATTATTAGATTTTATACTTAATTGATGTTAGTCTCTTAAGATACCATATAACATATTTTATTTCATGGGATTATGGTTTTTTTGACGATATATGTGCTTTTTTGATACCATTTATGTTTTATGGTTAATGTTTTGACTTTTCATATGTTAATTTTAATACGGTTGTTAATGTTGGTTAGGTTTCAACATTTTCATATATGTAATGTATTGGAGATAGTATGTGATGGGTGAGGCCTGCTATAGCCCCTCAATGCATCAATTGGTGTCATTAGACAAATAAATTTTGGTATTATGTAACTTCATACATGTTTATGTATGGGGTCTTGTCCAAAGTATTTTCATTTTTATGATGTCTGAAATTATGAATTCATTCATTATGAGATTAGTTATTGATATTCCATGTGATTATTCCACTAGAAAAATATCCATGATTATGTTTATTTATCTTGTGTTTTTTTATATGGTGTTATTTTATCATCTTATATACATCTCATATTATTCTCATTATTATTATATAATGTCATGTATTTTTCATAATTCACCCTTCCTTATTGATTATGCTTATTTATATTTGATTCCTCTATATTTTTTACACATACTGAGCATCTAAGATCACCATGTCATCATGTATTATTTCCCAATGATGAAATGATATGTATTATGATTGATATGTATTTTTAATCTAGGAGAATAATGGCATTATAAAAGAATAATATATACTACAATTAATGTTTTTGATTTTATAGTAGATTCATGTATGTAATATATCTCCCATGACTACTAAATAGATTGATCCATTTGGATTTGAGTATTGTACATATTCCAGTGTAATAAAGTAAGGCACCAAATCTGGGCAACTAGGACCAGGGTTGTTAAATTATTTCATTAGAACTATTTTCCAAAAAAAAATTGTGATACATGGAAGATGTTAAATATATCTTATAAATTTTTGTATTCTATTATATCAATAATTTCAACATTTTTACCTCAGACTAATCACTCACTGAATATGATCCACAATTTTATTCATTTCCTAAAATATATGTGATTATGTACTTTTGGGATATAGGTTATAGGGAAAAAAAATTTATACATATTTTCTATATCATTAATATCATTTACATTGAAAAAATACTAATAACCTATTGTTCACGTATGGGGTTTTAAAAATAATTCATTCTTCAAATTACGAACACTGCTACAACCGATGCTAATAATGTATGATCATTAAACTAGGAAAATTTAGTTTAGTTTATAACTTAATCCATATCATATTATCTTAAATAACAAATATAATTATTTTTTTTGCAATGTATTGTCATAATATTTACTAATATTGTTTTTATTTTTAAGATTTAACACTCAATGATTATCAAAAGAATGTGTACTCTTTTCATGAAATAGGTAACATTCTATAAAACAATGGTAGATCTATTCATTCTTATACTCCTATACTACTTCTAGATTCATTAATTGATATTCATGTAAATTATTTTGTGGTTGAAGAAATTAATTATAGAACAGATAGTCTTAAGAATTAGTATTAAACCATATAATGTAGTTTGACTGTTAAACATAAAAAGGTGATGAGTGTGATTATGCTTTCATTATCTTCTTCTTTAGGGTTTTTTTATTTCATGGATATGGATGAATGATAAAGCCATTAATTTAGATATATTTAACATGTATGTTGTAGTAAAGAGGATTATATTTATTTTATAGTTTTCTTTTATTGGAATAACGTCATTACACCTTCAAGGTGGAAGGACGACCCTCTCTAAATTACTTATTCAAATATCTATTAATGAGAATTCAGTTTACAATATTCAAAAAGGTATTCATCTTGTAGAACGTCTAATATTAACAAAAATAATTATGTTTTTAATAACCCAAAATTAATTAATTTAGTTTTGTTACAAAAATATTTAATTAAATGGAATAATGTAAAATTAAGCCAGATAATATTATTTTGAGATGATTTTCTTTAAAAATGATAATTTTAATTAATTTTTTTGTTTGAGATTTCAAAAAAAATAATATTTTTCTTTGTTGAAAGAAATATTTTAAAATAACTATTTATATTTTTTTTGTCAAAATGGTTATTCAATATAATATTTTAGAGGATAATTATATTAATATAGTAATATAGTTTATTTTTTTTCTTTTTAGTTTTAAAATATGATATATATATATATATGTACATTAGTATAGAATAATAATATTATGATTAATGTTTTTTGATAAAATTAATAATTTATGATATTTTAATTTATTTTGAAACTATTTATGACATTTAATATTATTATTTTAAAGTATTAAATATTTTAATATAAAAAATTTTCAAATATTTTAAGCAACATTATTTAAAAAACATTATTAATATTTTGATTATATTATTTTTTATATGGTTTAATTTATTAAAATAAATAAGCATTGAATATTCATAGTAAGATGTTTTATTATACAAATATGACTTTTAAATAAATGTATTAACAGAAATAATATAATTTTTTATAAAAATCATGATTAGTTAATAAATGAATTTTTTTAGAGATAATAAATTTTATGATAAAGGAAAACAAATAATGTTTATATTATGATAATAATTTTATATAAAATATATATTAAAGGAATTAAATAAACAATTATATAATAAAAATAAAATTAAAAAGGTGAGTTAAACAAGGGGATTAGGTTAAGGAAAGGAGGCCCGAAAATAAGGAGAATTGATTAGGGATCTAGGGTGATAATAAGTAGGGTGAGTCACGGGTCATGCATGACATTTTCTCTAGTGAGTGATGTCACTTCGGTGAGGGGAGAATAAGGTTCAGCTATTAGAAAGGGCTTAAACTATGGAAGGGTGGATCGAGCATAATCATGGTGGTCTACCGTAGATAGGGTTTCCATTTCACATGGGGGTATAGACTCAAGCATCTTTGGAAGGTTTTGATTGAGGTTAGTGTTCGATCACGGTGATGTGTGATCCTTTTATTTGTCTCCAACCTAGTTCGAGGTAGGTGTTCTCCATTCTTGGTCCAAATCTTTTCGGCTTAGTAGTGGTAGGGTTCATCTGATTTTGTATTTTTCATTGAATTAATTTTGTTCAACATAATTAATTAATGAACAACAACTGTTTCATTTTAGTCGTCGTTGTGTTTATCATGATCTCCATTTTTTTTCCTTGATTGATTTCATAGTACGTATAGTTTTAATTCTAAATTCTCAGTTAATTTTTTTTGTTTAGGTTTTAGACCACTGATTTGGAATCAGTTTTCAATATTGTGGTATTTTCATATTATACTGCTGTCATTTTATTCAATGACTTATGCCTATTTTTTGTTAATGTTTCTTTCTTTTCCTTTAAATATTTATTTTATGCTTCACCAATTCATTGAGATTGCCCCACAAATGGTGCAGTGAATATCAGTTTCCTTCCCTGGGAAGTTACTTACAACCAACATATATATATATATATATGTGTGTGTGTGTGTGTGTGTGTGTGTGTTCAGTTTTAAGGGGTATCCCCAACCACTAGATTGAACCTTCAATAATCTAAAATCATTCATTTATTTCCACTGGTTCGACTTGAATCACGGAGTCATAACGAGATTGTTTTTACAGAAAATAGATAAGGGATTGTTTACGATTTTTTCATTTTAAGTTATTAATAATCTACTTAGTTGTCTATCTTGGTGTATTAAAATTATTTAAAGTTGTTTATTTTTTTAAAATTTTAGATTGTAAAAATTTAGCTTCAATTTTTATGGGTTTATATATATATATAACCACCGATTTATATGGATGTATGAATATGTAATTTTTTCTAACTATGTTATGTTAAAAGCTAATAATGTAAGGGAAATTATTTGTGTTTCCCTCAAATTTTTATTAGCATATCATATCAATTTAAATATTTCAGTTTACAATTATTTTTAATTTTATACTAATTCATTCTTAAATATATAGTTATAACCAAATGATATTTGTGCAAGAGAAATTAATTTTTTAAAAAACTTTTAATGAATTGTTTCTCTTTTTTTCTACTATAATTCAATTGAGGGTACTTCTGTTTGTTATGATCATTGCATATGTATAATTTATTTTCGAATTTAAGTGTGTGTTAGTCCTTATGTGTGTTTTGGGTGTTTCTAACATTCATAGATTATATATTCATAGATAATATGGTCACGAGTAAGGTTTTTCATTATTTAAAACCTTTGAAAATTATTATTTTATTTTGAAACTGATTTAGTAAGGATGATATTGTGTTTAATTGTGTTCAAAACACAATTTTCAAATTAATAATATAATTTAATTGGATTTCTTGATTTTGGGAAATTAATATGATTTTATGTTTTAAGAGATCCCAAAGTACGAGTTTTACTTTGTTATTATAGTTTTATAAGTATAGGCTTTAATTTTTTCAAAGTAGCCTTATTTATGAGACTTATAAAAATATAGGAATATACACTTATATAGGTATATCTATCTATCCGGGTATAATTATTTTTCGAAATTATATTTAAAGAGAGACTATATATTGTTAGTATCAAGATTATAATTTTAATGAACTCTTTTTAATTTTTAATTCGTGTTTTAATTCATCGTGGTGTAGTGTGTTTAATTATCTCTTAATGATTTGATATTCTGTATCAAATGAATACATTATGATTATAAAAAAATTATGTTAAAATAAACTATCTACAACAGATATTATTATCAATGTTCGTGTCTTAAATTTATTATGATGATAATTCTGCCAATGAATATTCTCATTTATCGATGTTCTTCTCAAAAAAGTTTTTTCCATGATGATGAGTGTTGTAAGTTAAATTACAATTATATATATATATATATTAGTGAAATGGTTATTGTTATTTTTATAATTTTATCTCCATGATTCTAAAAAAATACGCATAAAATGTAATAATGTTATATTAAAATCATGGAAGTAATTACTGCATATAAACATGGCCATGTGTTTTTTCATAATATCAACATCCATTACATTTATAATAAATTCATAGTTTCAATATAAATTTTAATGATTAACCGAGAAATTAAATAGCACATAAATTTCATTGAAATTGTTTTATATTAAATTTTTATTTTATAATTTTATTTGTGGAACATAATAAATAATTATGATAATTTTCAAAATATGTATTATTTATATTAATATAAAATGTATATCATGAAATAAATATTGAATACATGGATAATTTATGAAAATCCTTATAGTATGAGTTTTGTTTGTAACCAAATTTGCAAGTGAAATGTAATGAAAGTTCATGCATTTATGTATGTACATAATTATAAATAAAAATAAATGTGGATGTGTATTTTAACATCATACCATGCTTTAAAATTATGAACTCTAATGAGTGTAAATATAATTAAAGCATGAATAAAATATTTTACAAAAACCTGGTGTATTGTCGTTGTAAATATAGAAGGTTGTTAGAGAGTGTATCCATCCTTTGCTAGGTGGGTTGGAAAATCAAAACCTTAAACATTTAAAGTGGCCTTAGAGTATTTCTTTTTTCATAAATTTTTTTATTTTTTCCATAAAGAAACATGACTATGTTTAAACCAATTTTTTCATGTAAGTATTTTCTAATGTGATATAGAATTACTAAGCCGTATGTAATTTCAAATGATGTCTTCATAGGATATTTCAAAATTTTATTTTGCAAGTAATTTCAAAAGAAAATTTTTAATAGTATTGATCAAAGGATATTAAATCCCTTAGAAAGAATATTTAATGCTCATCCCTTGTGAAAATTTATTTTTATCAGGTATAGTAGTCTTTCTAGTGGAGCTTATTTGGTTATGGAGTAAGCCCATGGGTAGTATTTTGTTGTTTTGTTCTTTATATTAAGGTTAAGTTGTAATGTTTTTCTAATCCTCTAAAACATAGATCTGTAATGGTCTTATATTGTGTAATGTGTTGTGTAATTATTCAGTTCCATTAAAAAAATTCCACAAAATTTTTTAGCACTTTCACCAGGCATCTTGGTTCAGGGCATTTTAATTGGTATTAGAGGAATGGTCAAGAAAACTTTGGATATTAGGTGTTTTCGAGTCAAGAAGATTAGTGGTTGAAGTGTTTCTTAATTTTGAAGACAGAAATTAAAAAAAAAATTAGTATTAGGAAACGAATTGTGAGGATGAAATTATTTTGTGGGGGAATAATGTAAAAGACCAGAAATTATGAACTTATTTTTATTAAAAAAATATTTAAAAAATGGAATAATTTAAAATTAATCTAGATAATAATTTTTTTAGATGATTTTATTTAAAAATATAATTTAAATTAATTTTTTTATTTGGGGTTTCAATAAAATATTATTTTTCTTTGTTTGAATAATGATTTTAAAATATTTTTTTTTTATTTTTGTCAAAATGGTTATTTAATAGAATATTTCTGATGATAATTATATTAATAAATGAATGTAGTTTTTTTTTTATTTTCAAAATATAATAATAATAATATATATGTATATATATATATTATTTTTTTAATTTTAAAATAATTATTACAATTTTTTTATAAAATATTTACTATTATAAAATAATAATTTTATATTGAAATTATAAATGAAATTTAAAATTTTTATTTTAATTTATTATATGATGTAATATTAAAAAATGTCAACTATTTTAAGCTTTATTATTTTGTAAATAAAATTTATTAATATTTTCATTTTATTTTTAATTTCATTAATTTATTGAAATAAATAAACATTGAATATTCATAATTTGATATTTTATTACACCAAATTGATGTTTTAATAAATTTATTAATAAAATGAATATTATTTTTATATAAAAATATGATTAGATTGTAAAATTATTATTTTTTATTAATTAGAAATTTTCTGATAAAGAAAGAATTATAATGTTTACATTATAATAAAATTTATATAAATAAAGTATATTAAATAAATTAAATAAATAATTTTATAATAAAATTAAAATAAAAAAGGAGAGGTAAACAAGGGGATCATGTTAAAGGAAAAAGGTTGCGCAAAAAGGGGCATCGACCATGGATCGAGGGAGTCATATAGTAGGTGAATCGTGGGTCACACATGTAAGTTGTGCCAGGTAGGGATGTCACACCAGTGAGGAGAGAACATGGTGCAGCTACTAAGAAGGGATTTAACTGTGCAATAGTGGATCAAACGATTCCCTGGTGGTCTAAAAATTTTGGGTTTTCATTTTGAATAAGATTCCAAATCTAAGCATCTTCTCTACGGTTAAATCATGGTTAGGGTTTGACCGCAGTGAGGTGAGAGCATGTTCTTCATCTAAAACCTAGTTTTTGGTAAGCCTTCTCTTTTCTGGGTCCGAATATCTCTGGTTTCGCAGGGGTAGGGTTATACCTATTTCTTGTTTGTCATGGCTTTAATTTTATTCATCCTTTTTTCTTTATGAACTACAACTGTTTTGTTTTGGTCTTGGCAATGTTTTTAATGTTCTTTATTTTCTTCCTTGATCGATTTCGTAATCCTTGAAGTTGTAATACTAAATTATCTATTATTATTTTTGTTATGGTTTCGGATAATGGATTTGGAATCTATTTTCAATCAAGTGGTATTTTTATACTTTGAGATTAAAATTTTCTATCAATGTCTTGTGCACATTTTCTATCAACATTTTTTCTTTTTCATTTATATATTTATTGTATAATTTACTAATTCATTAAGCTGGTACCACAAGATTTCTACTACTTTATTAGTTTTTATCCTTCAAAATCTTCTTACAACAATATATATATATATATATATATGACTTTTTACAGGAAAACCCCACCCACTGGAAAAAAACTTTCCCAATACAAACTCATTCATTTCTTTTTCCACAGGTTTGACTTGAATCACGGAGGTTAAACTTTTGTTGGTTTAAAAAATTATGAATGGGATTATTAATTATTTTGGAAAATTAAGTTCCCCATAATTTAGTTGATTTTCTGTAATGGTGAATTTAAATTATGTATAGTTCTTGAGTTTTATAAAATTCTAGAAAGAAAAAAATTTATTTTTAATTTGTAAGGATTTATATATATATATATAACCACTGATTTATATACATGTATGAATATGTAATTGTTTATAACTATATTATGTTCACAACTAATAATGTAAGGGAAATTATTTGTGTTTCCATCAAATTTCTATCTTCTTGTCATAGCAATTTAAATATTTCATCTTATAATTATTGTCAATTTTATAGTGATTAATACTTACATGTATAGTTATACCCAAATGATATTTTTGAAAGGAAAATTATTATTTTTAAAATACTTTTAATCAATTATTTATACTATTTTACACTAAAATTAAAGTAAGGGTACTTCTTTTTATTTATTATCATTTTGTATGTATAATTTATTTTCAAATTTAAGGGTGTGCATGTGCTTATTTGTGTTTTTGGGTGTTTTTAACATTCATAGATAATATATTGATATATAATGTGGTCATTATTAGGGGTTTTATCTATTTATAACCATTCAACATTATGATTTTTTTCAATCTAATTTAGTAATGAAGATATTGGGATTAATTGTGTTCATACCAAGATTTTCAAATGAATAAGGTAATTTGATATGATTTTCTCATTTTTTGAATTTATTATGATATTCTTTTTTAAAATAACCCTTAGGATGGGTTTTATTTTGTGATTATAGTTTTATAATGGTAGGTTTTAATTTGTTTAACCCATATTTATTTTTATGATAGATACATATATATTTATATACACCCATGAATATATATATCTGTATATCTATCCAGATATGTATAATTATATTCAAAATTTATATTAAAAGAGAGATTATAAACATTTAATATCAAGATTATAATTTTAATGAAATATTTTTAATTTTCATTTAGTTTTTTAATTCATAGTGGTTTAATAAGTTAATTTATCTTCTAAGTATTTTATATTTTTCATTAAATGAATATATTATGTTTATAAAAAAATTAATATTGAATAAATCTTCTACAAGAGATACTACTAACAATGTTTGTTTGTTAAATTGAATATCATATTAATTATGCTAATGAATATTCTCATTTACTGATGTTCTTCTCAAACACGTATTTTCTATGTGATTAAGAGTGTTGAAAATTCAATATCAATTATATGTATATATATATGGATTAAATAGTGATTGTTATGTTTATAATTTTTTCACCATGATTCTAAAAAAATCACATCACATGTCATCATGAAATATTAAAATTAGGGACATCGTATCTGTACATAAACATAGATATAAATTATTAATAATATGAACATCTATTTTATTTATAATAAATTCATGGTTTCAATATAAATTTAAAGGTTTAATCTCTAAATTAATGAGAACATGTATTTATTTGAAATGGTTTTATTTTACATGTTTCTTCTATAATTTTATGTGTTCAACATAATTAATTATTATCATTATTTTCCTAAATTCAATTATTTATATGTATAGATAATGTATTCCTTGAAAGATATATTGAATACACGGACAGGTTATGCAAAGGCTTATGGTATCAGTTTTCATTGTAACCAGATTCACAAGTGAAATGTAAGGAATGTTCATGAATTTTTGTATGAAGACACTTATAAATTAAAAGAAGTGTGAATATGTATTTTAATAAAAAATATGTTTCCATATTTAAAAACTCCAGTGAATGTATATGTATGTAATGTTGGTTTAAAATATTCTAATAAAACCCCGCGATTGATCATTGTAAATATAGATTGTGATTAGAGAGTGAACCCATCATTTACAAAGTGGGTAGGCCCAAGATACCCTTCAATGTTTCAAGTGGCCTCATCATAGTGTTTTGTTTTCTAAGATTGCATCTTTTTTTCTGAAAAAACTATATTATGTTTAAATCAATTTTTGAATTTATTTATTATCTAATGTGATATGATATTTCCAAGACGTAAGAAATTTCAAATAATGTTTTAATTGGATTTTTATAATTTTAATATCAAAATTATTTTGAAAATACAATATTTAAAATAATTTTTTAAAGGTTATTAATCCCCTTAAAGGGAAAATTTAAAGTGATTCTCTTATTAAAATTTGTTTTCCTCAAATATAGTAGAGTTTTCAGTAGAGTCCATTTAGGTTATAGAGTAATTTCATTTGAAGTCTTTTCTTTTCTTTTCTTTTGTTCTGTAATGTTTGGTTATGTTATAAGGTTTTTCTAATCCTCAAAAACCTATATTAGTAAAGGTTCTCTATTGTGAAATGTGATATTAATTATTCAGTTTCTTAAAAGTGATTACACAACATATTTTAACCCCATCATCGAGCTATTGGGGTCAGGGCGTTATAATTTTGGATGTGGTACCAATTATTCATAATTATAAATTTATGAATATAATTTTTTGGAACCTAACAATTGTCTGGGGTGGGATTTATAAAATTTTTACCTATAATACCAGGTGCTATCATTAGTGAAATTGTGTTTACAATACAAATTCATCACATATGCAGTGATACTATTTGGTTTTACCATCAAAATAAACCACTAGATTTCATTTAGATTCCTATAGTGATGATTTAGATAAATTAAAAGAATTTGGTAAATGGATTTTTGATATTGGTGAGGGTAGAATTGGTGAGACTAATGATCTTGAATAAATTATTAAAATTCCATCAACATATATCTTAACATCATTATATAACCCAACGTAATTTTTTTGACTACACATACCCTAATTTCATTGATAATTTTTGCAATGTGAATTACATGAATGACCGTGTAGTATTATCATCAACCCATGATATTTTTTATAAATTAAATTTCTACATGTTATCATTAAATTCTATTGAATATTGATATTACATCAGTTATTATTCTCTATTTAGGGTATTTTTTGATAAATATGGGCTAGAGATAATATAAATGAATGATATTTTAAATGGTATCAATATATCAGGGTTTAGTTTACAACTATGAATAATTATAGTTGAAAATTGTGACAAGTGTGATAAATTATTGTTGAATATTTTCTCTCATTATTTTCATTCAGAGGATTATGAGTTAATTATTATTTATGGGGTGATTTTTTGAACCATATTTAAAATTATATGTAAAATAGAAATGACTCATATATTGTTTTGGTAATGCATCTAGTTATGGAAAATTGATTGGGCTGCAAGCTTTCTATCTATTCACTACTTTCCAGCTATTTATATTTAATGTTTTATTGTAACTCTTTTCCATACTATACTCTAAAATTCTATTTTATAATTTCATATAACATCATTTATTGTGATAACATACCTAAATGAAACAAAATTATTTTTCAACCCTCATATTACAATAGTTTACAGATTCGGAATATAGTTTCATTTCATATAAAATTCCATTTAATTTATTTTTATTCAATATTGTCTAAATTTTTGATGTATCATCCACTATTTCTAATTTATAATGTTTCAAATATTTTTTTAATTATCATGTTTTCCTTATCAATGTATTCTCCATGATTTGTAATTGGTAATTTAATTTATTTTTCAATCATCTCGTCCATATTGTTCATTCCATCATATTTTCATTTTACCCAAACAACACATTTATAGATTTATGGTACACTGATGTTGTACTTGAAAAAAAATTCATGATATCAAAAAAAAATTAGAAGTTAGTAAAATTTCCCAAACATTATAATTTTAATATAAATTATTTTATAATATTCAATTTTTTTCTTGATATATTCATGAAAATAACAAATTCTCATAATTTATAATAGACTACACAATGTGTAACTATAGCTACAACATGGAAAATTTATAACACCCATAGTAGGTATTATGAACCATGAAACTCATGTATGAAGAAAGGTTACATCTATGAAGGAAAAATGTTGTTCCAAAATTGGTGATTCTCTCTTAATAGTACAAAACCAAGGTTTTCATTTTTTGTATTTCCAAATTACTTATTACTTTTTTAATTGCTTATTTTATGATTATATTACTTGATATAAATTAGTTTCTTATGCTATTTTATATTTAATAGATTCAAAGTGAAAATGATCATGATTGATCGTAGGGACTCATTTTTATTTTATCTATTTGATAAGAAAGATAAGATACTTATAAGTAAAATATATAAATTGTTGAGAGATTCTTTGATATAGGTACACATATATAAAATTTTACATTATATCAATAAATTTTTAGTTATTTTTAATAAACATTTCTTTTTATTTATAATGTAGGACAATGATGTGTTCGGGTTTCCATTGGAATTAAATATTTTTGAAATCAAAAGGGTTGTGTTATCTACTAAAATAACATATTAAAATATTCAGAACCATCACCTTTATTTAAAACAAAAATCTTATAAAGTAATATTCTTATCTAAAAATAAAAATTAAATCTAGAATTTTGATCATGGTTTTAAAGACATCTAGGTACTATTATTTTCAATTTCACAAATTTCATTACAAAAAACAACACCCAAATTTCATTATTCTTTTTCTCCATACAATATTGGATCATCAGAGTAGCAGATCTTCATGATTTTTTAGCATCACCAGAAATTACCACGTACTATTTTTAAAATATCTTAAATTACATATATAAAAAATAAGCATCCCCATAATTAATTTATTATTTTTATCTTTACTTCACAACAACATCATAGTAGTGGATTGTTATGAAATATTTGTATCACTAATACTCGGTTTATTAAATAAAATATTAATATTTTATCTTCTCAGGTATACAGATATAATATTAATTTAATTATTTTTATTCACACTTTAGAATTGAAAAATAATATTCGTACTTTTTTTGCATTACTATAATTTGGTAGTACTAAAATAAGAAAATGAATCCTTACCTATTTGAGTAAAACTAACATACGTTTAATAAAGGGATTCATAAGACAATCAGGTATTATATTAGAAGTTTATTTTCTTATTTTTATACTTTAATTTGTGTCCATAATTTCTATGTATGGTAATGACACACAAAAATACTATAGAGGTAGGAAAAGCCTATCACTCCATACTACAGAAACACCATATGAACATCTAAAAAAATCATTTCCATCATTAATTTTTTTTTGAAACTGATTGGTCCACAATATTTGATATATTTAATATATATTTTTTGAAGCATACTATCCTACTTATAATAGTATGTGATTTAATTCTATATAAAAAATTAATTTTGATTTCATGTTTATATTAAATAAGTTTATGACTCCATTTGTTTGTAGAAACACTTTTTTTTTATTTGGTTAATGGGGATTATATAGAACATGATATTGAAATGAGTGGGGACTTTATATCTAGAATAATCCATGAATATATACCACCCTTATCAATAAAAGAAAAGTTAAAAAATAAATTTGAAAAATAAATGAAATATTATGATGATATTGGAAGGTAATTCAGATTTTTTTTCTTATTTTATTAATTATTTTTCTCTGAATTTCTATTTTTTGAAACCAATGAGTATCATCTTGGTCAATTACTGGAGGAAAAATCCTTTTAAAAAAATTTCATAGTTTTTCTCATTATTTCATTTATTTTTATATACCCATTCCTCCAATCACTCAATAAGATTTATATGAATTTAAATTATTTTGGATCCACCTATAATAGAAAAAATCCTTTAAAAGATATTATAATATCCCAAAAAAACTACATTAAAGGAGTTATAGAAAAAAATTGATATATAAGTGGTACTAACTTCTAAAATGGGGACACCAATTCTAGAAGAGTCATTTAATATTGATGTTCTAGGAGAATAATTTGAGAAAAAAATTCTATTTGAAGAATTTGAAACATTAATTATCAATGTAGTTATAAAAGGATATGAAAATAATAATTTAGAATTCATTTAAAATGATTAATATGAGAAAAAATTATGTCTAATAATGATTATTCCTTATCTTTCTATTATCTATTTCTACGGAATTTAATAATTCAAATATAAAAAGAATACTCTATTTATCATTAGATGTTCCAAAACATAATTATGTACTATTATGTGTTTTTTTATAGAAGAATATTATGGAAGGTTTTAATTTCTAATTTTCAGCTAAAACTAGAAACAACACTATTGATTTGGATTCTAGTACCTTATAAAGTACGAATATTCAAAATGCCCATCCGTTTGAGTTAATTATGAATCAAGTTAGAATTGATAAAATTAACCAATTTTTTCCATTAAGTATTACATAATTCATCCTTTTTTACTATTTCATATGTATATTATATTCCATATATATATAATTTATTTGTTATTTTAATTTTTTCTATATGAATTTGAATTATTAACTTTACAAAATACAATTGTAAGAAAACTCTGATTTATAGTTTCGTGAGAATTTATAGGAAAAAATAAGTAATTATAAATGGTGATTCAGGGAATTTCTTTTATTGTAATATATATTAAAAACCAATTTTTTGGATAATAAAAAATAATTATTAATATGTGATTAAGGATGGTTTAACTTTTTTATTAACAATGGATGATGGTGGGGAATTTTAGTAAAACATCAGTGGTATTTCTTAGTGGATATCAATGGTGCTTATTCATTATATATTTTTCTACCAATGTAGAATAATTTTTAATATATAGTATTAATATTTATAGAGATTTTTTTATAAAAATATAGTTCATTATTATTTATATTTTTTTGAGGAATACCGAAATTTCATCATCTATTATATCATCACTATCCATGATTTGATGTTGGTACTAACCAAAGTAAATTTCCAATTAGGGATTACTTGATAGAAAATAAGGGAATTGGTTTCATATTTTCAACTATGAGAGGATTAATATTATTCAAGTTACAATATATGATTATTTTTTCTGATGAAATTAAAATTGAAAGAGTGCATATACGAGCACCAAATATTTACAATATTTTCATATTTATCATTATATGTGTTATATATATATTTAGAGTCTAGGTTCAAATAGGTACCACTAAGAGTGGGGGATATTTAGTAGAATAATACTATTATAAATTATCCTTTTTATTAAAATGAAATATATTTGTTAGAGACATAATACTCTCAATGAAAATCACTCACCCTTATGTCATATACAACTAAAATTATTAAGGAACAACACAGAAAGACTTAATTGGTTAGGCCAAAAGGCCTACTTCTTATCATGGTTGATTTTTCATCCAAATCATGGATTCCTCCACTAAAAACACATGTAGATCCAATAAGGACCCCCATAGTCCAAATTGTTATGGCCTGACATCCCTAGGAAACGAATAGTGTCATTTGACCACATAGGTATCCTATAATACCTTTGTTTCATACCTAGAATTCCATAGGATTTTACCAATTGGGATCATATATTTGATTAATGAATTAATACCCATAAAAAACATGTTCTTTTTGTGTGATTTTTCATTACTCACACACACATTGAGAAATATCCTAATTGGCAATCCATCCTTTCACCACTCGTGATCGGTCACGCATAACTAATGAATTCTAATTTGGGAGGCTTCTGAAAATAATGGTGTGCCATTGTAACATGGTTAGTAACATTTATTATTTAATTATATCATTTTCATGGGTGTTACAAACTAACCCTACCCCACCATTGAAAGGAACTATTCCATCATTATAGACTCCAAACCTTGAACCAAGGAAGAACCAATACACATCTATTTATATATTAGTATAAATAAAACATTTCATGACCTAAACTCTATTGCATATGAACCATGTTTTCTGACCCCCATGGTTCTCTGATAAAACCTTTGTTTTATTTTTTTCACACCATATTTTATTTCCCACCATGTTCACTAATCATACTAATGGATGTTCACATAGGAATACACATGTTCATTCAGGGTGTTTATTCTAACAGTCAAACACCCTACGAAACAACTCATGAGGTCAGCTATCCTAAAAATACTGAGTGACACGCATTATTAAATATGTAATTGAAATCATGTAGGCTCTAAAAAAAGGCAAAACATGAAGGCAAGAATTGTATCATTTAGTATTTTAAGTATAATTTTTTAGGGGTGTTACACCCTCCCACCTCCAAGGAACAATGAACTCATTATGCACCCCACACCATAAACCTTGGTAGTGTCACCACACTTACAACTGAGTACTATATTTGATTATATTATTCATGACCCAGCCTCCATGTGTAATAAACAAGGTCATTTAATTCCACGGGTATCCTATAATACTGAAATCTGTTTCTCTACACACAAGATGTTATTAAAAACTTTTTTATATTACCCTATTAATAACAATCTCCATTGGAAAACTCATGTTCTTGCGATGTGTATTATTCCAAATCATATAAACCCAGGAATCATTATATTAGGTCACCTTTCCTAACAAATCACTCAAAAAATATCACAATGATGTGAATATATAGTAGTGTAAACTCAAAAAAAAAATTCACCTTGTTTAAATAGGTAGTAACCTTTAGTATTATACATATCAATGTTTTTTAGGGGTTAAATTTATATAGACTCATGTTATTCTGGATACAAAATTTAGAGTAAATTACCTTTTCGAAATTCCGAGTAGGTGTCATTTTGAGAACATAGGAATTTATTATAATTTAGATAGTTTTATAATATTGAGTAGATATTGTTGTAAATAAATTGTTGCTTCATATTTATTTCACATTCTTGGATAGAATAAAGGGTGATATTTAGTGGACCTATAGCTAAATTTTTCTTCACATATAAAACCATGGGGAGAACCATGGATTGGAGAACCCCAAGGTGGATGGTTAAATTCTTAAATCATAGTCAATGGGGCCTAGATTAAATATATATATACTTATATATTCCCTTTTATGAATGCCTTAAGACATTATGCAATGGTCAAGTAGTGGTTCCCATTTTGACAGACCACAAGGAGAACCTTGATATATAGATCAAAATGGAGGGGGTGGATGCTCATGTTGAGGGTATTTTGTTCCATACATTGAGAATTTCATGGTCCAAAATTATTAGGATACTACTTTGTGGGGGAGTCATTGTGCTCATTTTGAGGAACCATGAAAAAATCACATCATAGTGTAATAAATGGTTCCCTTGGTTGATATTTTGGGTGGTATTCCCCACTATGGGAATGGGAGAGTACGTACACCCTCAATATGTTTTTTTGATTATGGTGGAGTCTAGGGTAGCTGAGATTACTAAAAAAAATATAGGGTCTCTATTACTATGGCATGCAGTTGTTGGACATTTTGAAAAATCCTTGAGGATATCTACACCATGGAGCACACTCAGGTGTGGGTGTGTGTTAACTGTTTGAAATTGTGAGTGGTGAGATTATTTTTCATGGGGATAAGTATACCAATGGTTTATAGGGTTATTCTTATTGGTTTAACATAGCATGGTGAATGTGATGTTGAAAATTGTGGTGTGAATAAATTCTCCTAACAAGATTTTAAAACCCATTTCCCATTCAATTTTAATAAAAAAACTTACCATCATGAATTCCTCTCTTGTGCATGGTCAATCATGTGTGGATCCATATAATTATAACTATTTATTCCGCCTTAGAGTGTGGTATTCTTGGTGTGATTTACTCATTTATTGAAGGTGATATTTTCCTCCCTTCTTTATTATTGTCCAATTTTTATTCCATTTGATTTCATTGTATATTGTTAGGATTTTTAAATGATTCCATTAAAGAATAGTGGATTTATCCAGACATGACATGGATTTCTCCCTAGGTAAATAGAGGTCACACCGTAATGATGGGTTAATTTTGTTTCCCCAAGGGATCATCACAATACGAATTTTTATAGGGTATTTTATTAAATTTAATTAAACATACTATTAAATTGGTGTCAATTGTTCTGGATTTTTACAAGGTTTGTGTCAGGGTTATGAAATTGACATTCCAAAACTAGTAGGGAACTTTCTTAATGTAATGAGGGTGATCAGTTGGTTTTATGTTATTGTAATGAATTTTTTAACATTAATTATGTTATAATTTATGATGATTCAATTTTATAATTAATTATACATTTTTATAAATAATTATTTTGTGTTTTGGATTATGATAGGTGGTTGGGAGATAATAAAATATTTATATAATCTTGTCATATGGTCATCATGTAGATTTAAAAGGGAATAAATCTATATTGAGGTAGCTTGTCCATAGGAATTTTACCTATAATATTATACGTGACTTATGTTGAATTTTATATGTGTGATCTCTCAAGAAAAAGAGATTTACCTTTTTAAATTGACTATAATGTTCAACAAGAGTGAAATTAATATGTATGGAATGAATAATGTGATATGGGAAATGAAAGAACTTAGTGAACTAACTAGAAAACCCATCCTATGATAGTTTATAGACTAATTATAAATTTATTCAATGTAATACACATAGAACATGTGTGGGGTATATTAGATAAAATTACTGATATACAATTTCCCTTAGCATTGGATCACTTGATAAATCCAAGTTGAGGTTAGTGTTAAAGAAAGGGGAATGGCCTGTGTTGGCTATTTGAGAACCTGGATAAGCATTAAATATTTTGGGATATCTAATATGTTTAGGGTAAAAAAATTTTCCACACTATCATGTGAGTAACTAGGATTGTATACCTTGATTAGTTTGATGATAGGTTTAACAAGAGGATCTGCCTTGTGTGAATTAGAAAGTTAGGTGGAAAAGATTCTATGTATTTAGATATAGGATAATAGACCCTTTTAGAGGAGACCAATGAGGATTTGATATATTTTTATTAATTCAAACATACCACTTTCTCTTTGACTAATGAAATTATCAAGAGAAATGAATTTTGGATTGATTTTTCAATTTAAGGTGTCCATGTATGATGTAACTTTGGCTGAACTTGTGGTAGCCCCAGTGAAATAAAGAACCTATGAGGGTGTGTAAATGAATGGGTAGTGACTTTTGTAGGTGTCTCATTAGAACCATTATCATTTTTGGGTGCATTATATGGCTTATGTAGTGATGATAGGACAAGTGATTGTTATCTTAGATGGGTTGTGGAGATGGAAAAGAAATATTATTTTTTTGATGATATATTATATGAGGGAACTTATTTATTTAAATATTTATAATTTAATACATAAGGATATGTATAATTCATGGGAGTATACTGAGTATTAATTTAATATTGATGGAACATGGAAATTCCCTAGTATATAACTTTGGATTTGGTTGTGATACATATTGATTTATAAATCCTTAAGAAATTCCCATGGATTATTATTATACCAATATATGACTCCTAGGGTGAAAGTATATGAACATTTAAGTCTGTATTGATTTTCTATGGTCAAAACAAATGGAATTTCTTGTATTCTAGATGGTATTACTAGATTTTCTACATTCATACCCTTAGGAATCATTTTCAATCCTGTTACACAAAAAATGTGATTGATTTTCTCAAGTGAGATAGAACATTGGGATAGATTATATTATAAAAAGTTTTGATAAATAAATGTTTATGGTACCTCTATTTACTATTATATATTCCTCGGGACCAGTACTGGTTGGAATGGTCACATGGCATGCTCAAATATACTCAAACACTGGCTGAGGTAGTGTAGTTGATCCTCAGGTATCACCGTAAAACCCAAGGATAAATGATGGTTATATATATACACATTCACACAATAGTTACTTTATATTCAAAATCATATTAAAAATATGACATAATTTATATAATTAATTCAATGGTTATGTTAGGTACCACATTTGTGGTGCCATATTGTATTGTACTCAAACGATACTCAGGCTGTCGTGGAATTAGGGTATCCGAGATATCCATCAATATTCACATGTTTAGGTTGGGTAGTATATCAGGATTGGATCATTAAGAATGATATCCTGAAATAATTTAGAATATATATTAATTATATATTAGTAATGTAGAAGAACCTCCCTCATACAATTTTATAATTTATGTTTTGTATGTGATCATCGTAGTAAGTGAATAATCTATTTGTTCTTCAATGAAAATGAGTACCTATGATTGTGTTCATACACATTAAATTATAAATGAGTTTTATCTGTTTTTTCAATTTATTATACTTATATTTTTTTAAATAAGACTCTGTTTGATATCGTATACGACACACAACACTTAGTCAAAATAATCAAAGAAATATAATTATTTTAAAATTGACTGTTATATCCTAACTTTTAATTTTGAGGGTATGAGTAGGATAAATTAATTAATTTATATATATATATATATATATTGAAATAAATATAAATTTATTGATAAATTCTTATGAAAAAAATCAATTTATTATAAATTAATCTTATTCTTCAAAGATTTATTTTCTTCAAAAAGGGTTTTTAATAAATTTTGTTATTGAATAAGATAATTTTTTTATAGATTTTATAAATTATATTTGATAAAATGAAAATTATTTTCGAAATAAAAATATCAAAATAGCCTATGGGGAAATTAGAAATAATTTCTAAATTTTATGATTTTTAATGAGTAATGGAAATAAATTTTTTTTATTGAAAACCATATATTTATTTAAATAATTTAAATTGCAAAGTTAAATTTTGAATTACTTATAAAATTTAATTAGTCCATTTTTATTAAACATAATCCATTTATTTTCTTTGGGTTTGATTTTATATAATATTTTTTTATAAATTTGTTTTTCAAAAATGTATTTTCTAAAAAAAGAACTTTTTTTTGTGTTTTGTGGGTTTAATTTTTAAATTACTTCTTCCAATTGTATGTTTTGAATAATATAAAATGGATTCTCTATTTATGATCATTGTGTGTTTTTTTTTAAATAGGACCCTTTATTTTTTGGTCTATATGAATAATAACCTCAATTATTTGTGTACCCATAGTAAAGGTAAATTTGGTAATTAAAGTTAGAAATAAAACGATAAAGACTATAAAATGGTTCTAAATCATAAAATAATTTTATTGTATGAGTATATTTATGCTATAGTAATCTAAGATTCAGTTATAGGATGATTTATTTTTATTTTTTATGTTATTATAACTTTTCAAATATTTTTTTTAAAAAATTTCAAAAATACAACACTATTAATTTTAAAAAATATAATATTTATAACATGGGGGATAAATAGAAGATATATTCAGTTATAAATATTAATTTTAAATATTCATATTACTTCTTAATCATGATATTTTATATTTACTTTTTTTGGAAAATCAATTGTGTAAAACTCTTTCACAATCCTAATTTAGTAATTAGTCAATTAATGAAAAAACAAAATAAATAATATTAAAAATAAAAAAAATTATAAATAATTAATTTGATAAAATAATTTTGTAGATTAAAAATACATGTTAGGTATATAATAAAATATTTATATATAATTTCATTTTATTCTTGACCATATTAAAAATAATGTAATGAATTGTTCTTAAAATAGACATTACTGATATTCTTTAGTAAATAAAATTTACTAAAATGAAATAAAATTACTAAAAGTATTATATTTTTCCATGATATTAGGATATTTTTTAATAATTTCAACAATATTCCATTTATATGAATTTTTCCCTTTTATAGTAACTATCTTGACCCTTAATGTGTTAAAAACTTTATTCTCGCGAGAAGCTTAGATAAAGCTAACAAGGGGTTAGAACCAAAAGATTAGGGAAAAAACATAGTAAAAAACTTACTGAATTTTAACATAATAACAGATATATACCAATAACCATCCTATTTTAAAAATAAATCAGTTTTTATCTATTTCAAATTTTAAAATGAATTTATATTAATTTAATATTTTGTGAAATTCACTGAGTGCTCCTCCCCTCTCTTATAAAAGGGAATCTCTTCTTCCATTAACATCAATCAAAAAATCCATTAAAGAAAAAAACTACCAAAATAATTTATTATAATCCACACTTATTCTAGAGTTATTTTTTAGGTATAATAATATCTTTATGTGGATTAACGTGTTAATCAAAGGAGATATTCAAATAAAGTGGTATGGTTTTTGACCAAATATTTTAATTTTATTTCTTCTTATTCCTCAATAAAATATTCACAAAGCATGATAAAATAAAAAAAACTTCATCCTAAATAATCTTATATTTTATTATTTTAATATCATAACCCAAATTCATATTAACTCTTGTTCAATCTTAAATAAAGATTCCATTCACCTATTTAGAGGACTACCACGTCACGAACTGATGATATTTTTTATATCACCAAATATTACTGATGGTTGTTATTATGGATTGTATTTATGTATTATTTATTAATGAAATATTTATTATTCGAAAAAGATAATATATAATTTTATTTTATTACATTCCATTCACTGAGAAATGATAACGTTGTTTATGCTTACATGTGGACTACCACTTCCATGAAGTGTTGTGATTTATTTTTCATCACAAAATCTTATGGATGATATAAGAAAACATATTTAATGAAATAATATGATATTTATTATATGATTATAGTTTTTGAAATATAAAATAATACTTATTTTTTTAAATGATCACTGAGAAACTAAAATTTTACCCATCTATGCATACAATCTACTACTCTATGATTGTAACGTTGATCATTTTTCAAACTAATAATTCATAATTGGTTTTTAATGTATAATTTATTATTTTTTTGTAATGATTATTATTTTTGAGTTTATGAAATAATGGAATCTTTGACCCCATCCATCCAACAAAATTCATTTTAAACTTATGAATCGAACATCCTCAAAAAACCATAGGTGGAATTAATTAATCATGTAATTAACTATATTAATGAGATAAATGAAACATATGGTTTATGGATACAATATTAGACATATGAATATTTATTAAGAAATAAAATATTCATATGAGTTCATTATGTAGGAGTTCATTAACATTCATAGAACTTATGGATATGAGGTATATGATTTGTCTCAATTTTACTTCATTAAGGAATAATTTAATGTTATTCACCTAATTTAATTTTATATAGTGTATACACTACCTATTTTAATTGTTAAATCATGAATAAATCAAAAATCATGGTATTTTATGTTGAAATATTCATTATTTTGTCCAGGGGATTTTAATTGATATTTACCTACTCGTAATGGGGGTTGTAACTCAATTTCCATTAAAATAGTTATAAAACATCTTTATTAACTTTTTTATGAAATGATTATGAGTGAATAAAACACTAATTATTTTATTCTATATATCCACTTTTTTTGTGAGGACATAAATTTATTACACATAATGTACCCATTTATTAATTTTCAATTCAATGATATTATCTTTGTAAGGATAATTCTTCTTGAGAAATCTTTCTTTGGGACAAACATTTATTATATTCAACTATCATATTTTATGAAGTGTATATACTACACCATTCACATGTTATTTCATGAACCTACATATATTAAGGATATTTAATTTTTCATTTTATGTTATTAATTTTTTGGGAATATTATTGGAATTTTAACAATGTGGAAAAGGATTTATGATACAATATCTTTTCTTTTGGGGATTGTTTATCTTTCAAGTTCCTTTTTTGGGTGATAATATGAAATTATTTTCTTGAACCACATATATTTTATTATTATCTAGTTGTGAATTTCATCCTCATGTTTGATTTCCATTTACTTATTTACTTTAACAACCTAGGTACACATATAATAATTTGTTTTCATATTAGTATCATTGAATTAAATAGTTAAATTCATTTTGATATGTAATTATTAATGTAAATAATTTATTTTAAAGTAAATGATTTTATTAAACTAATTTATTTTATTTTTATATTTAAAATTTTAATTTCCAAATTTTTGAAATTTAATTTTATAAAACTAATTTAATTTTGGAATTCATCTTGTAAAAATTATTTAAATATGAATTTTTTGATAATTTTGTAATGAATCTATAATATTGGTGAATAGTAAGAAAATACAATTGTGTTTAAATAAAATAAATTTTTGTGATACTGACAACACAAAATTAGGATATAAAATATATTAAGATTAATTAATTAAAAAATTATTATATTATATAAATATTGTATAAAACCAATCTAGTACCTGTAAATTATAATTTATTTCTTGATAAGTATCATTGTCAATGTCAAGGCAGTGTCTACATATCATTGAAAAAGTCAAATTTAGTTCTTTATGGATAAAAATTGAGTGATAAAAAATTATTTTATGGGATTTTTATTAATTATTATGTATAATTGGTGGTTTTAGCGGATAGTTTCTAATTTTAGAGTAATCTAACAGGTGTCTTATCCAAATTCCAGTTCAAATCATGCATGAATCAAGAAAATCCAAATTAAAAAAATTAAAGAAGGTCTGTTGACATGGATATAAATAAATAGAATTAATGAATGAATATTACGGATTACATTGAACCTGATTAATTTATTTTAATTTTTATAAATGAAGTATTTATCATTAATTCTTAGGCAACGCTCATGGAGTGCTTGTACACACAGATGAAAGATCAATAAAATGATTTTAATTAAAATTATAAGAATAATTAAATGAACAAAAATATTACATAAATATTATTAGTTTATTATATATTTACCATGTTTTTCCAAGGGTTGAATTAATGAAAAATTGAAGCCACAAATACATGATTAAGACGCTTATAATATTTTATTTAAATGAATGTCAAGTTATTGACACTATAGTTTTTAATTATTATAATATGTTAATTTATTTTTTTATAAGAGATATTTGACCATAAATATTCATTTCAAATACATTAAATTTATCTACTTCATGGAAATTTATTTTTAATTATTAAGGAATAAATAATTACCTAAATGTCTTTTATAATGATGATGTAGTAATTATTAAATCAATGAATAAATCAAATAAATGATATTAAAAATACTATAATAAATATAATATTATATTTTTTTAGTAATACATTAATTTTATAGATAACTATGAAATTTGTAGGATATAACTATTTTTTTTTTGAATTTTAATCTTTTTTATTTTTTTAATGTTGTAATTTTGAATAGTGTTTAATTTGACAAAAATTATTTATCACGAATAAAATATTTTATTAAATTATTTAATAATTAAAAAAATATTTAATAAGGGAAAATATGATAATATTACGTCTAAATATTTTACCCTTTATCTTTTCGGGAATTTTGGATGTCTTGAACCTTATATAAGGCCTGCTATATTTTTATATTTTAATTAAGTCCAAAATTTCCCCTCACCTAAATTATAATAGTGGGATCATTCCTTTACTTAATTCCACCACCTTAATCCATAGTTTTCGACAATATTATGAAACATTACCTTATCTTCATCCCATTACACATTATAGTGATCCTAGTCTCATAAAAACACTAATTCTAAGAGCCTTAAATAGGTTCTGAAGGGGAAAACATTCGAGAAGTAAATTCCTTCACTTTCTCTTTTAAATTCTATCTCACTTCTACCACCATATACGCTATCAAAATTTTCATGAAAACTATTGTGTCATATATATACTGAAATTATATTATGTTAAATGGTATATTCATCATCAAATCTCTTATTTTTCTTCATTAATATTTAAAAATGAAATTTTTGTACGTGTTGTGTCAATTCACTGCCTCTATAGACGATGAGTTTTCATTTCCATTTATATAAATAATGGAAATTTTAAATTCACTTATAGTATATTAAAATGATATATATATATATATATATACATGTTCTCTCTTGTAGTGTATTATTTCTATTTGGAAAGAAAATCAATATTGAACCATCTTTTGAACCATGCAATGAATGCATATGAAACAGTGGAAATAATAAAATATTATTTATAAATGGTGAAAATATGTTTTAATATTATTCTTTGAGGTATTATAAATATGAATATAGTTTTTTAATAATTTAATAACACTCTTTAAACAATTATAAAATAGTTTTAAACACATTTTAAGGATGTCAACCCAGATGTAAGGGTCTCCTTAACTAAAATATAGTGTTAAATGTTATGAAAATTTATTCTTATAAATTTTTTATATCATGAAAATGTTTTCAAAATGGTTTTTATGATTATATTTATATAGACATAAATATATTATGGTTTCAATTTCTAATTTTGCTCATATTTTTTCCAAAATCGATTTTTTTTTTATGTTTTATTTAAAGGTCTTTCAATTTAAAATACTCTTAAATGGATCTTTTTATGAAATTCAAAAAGATTTTTTTATCTTATAAAGTAGTGGAGGATTTCCAAAATTTCAATATTCTTTATGGGTTTGAAGACACATTTACAATATTGATTTATTAATTTCATAAGAATTTGTTCCATTGTATGTGGGGATTATTCATTTGAATTAAGTGATTTTTCATGAGGAATGATTTTTATAATGAAAGTATTCTTTATTAATGATTATGTTATAGTGACTGGAAATTAAAATGATTATCGGTGGGTCTATTATAAACCAAATAAGTGTAGTTACATAATACCCCTCCAATTTATTTATTATGTCAGATTTCAGCAGTATTGATTATTCCCTGTGTAACTGCAATAGTTACATCATAAGGTAGCTGTAAGGGTTAAATTTTAAGGTATTTGTGACGGTTAAAACTCATACAGTACCTATGAGGGTTACAATCATAATTATGTATGGTAATAAAATGATTTATCAAGTTACCTAATTTTTTTATTTAATTTTATATGTTTTATCGAAGTATCATGTTTCCACAATGTAATTATATGTTTCTGTAAGGTTGAGAAGAATATCTTTGTGAAAATGAATTGATATGTCTATATAAATTAATGGAATAATGATTTTTTTCCTTTTTTCATGTCCCTTACTGATATATTTGCACTCATACCATGTTTTAAAATGCTTTTCAAAGGTATTATGGTTGAGTCAGAGAAATGAAGAATCCACGAAGAATGTTGTGAATATTTTTTATGAAATAAAATAATGTTTTATTTTTGTTTGATGTAATAAATGGATATTGTTTTTATTACATCTATTTTGTATTCTTCTCGATTATTTTCTTATGAAATACGACCTAATTATGTAAAACACTAAACTGAAAAGATCATTCAGTATGTATGAAATAGAATTCTAGTTGAATTAAAAAGATTATAAAATCATTAAGGCCATGTACTTATAGTTGGTATCAGATCACTATTTAGATAAATTTATGTGTTATTATGATTTAAATAGAATAACATAAATTATTTTTAATTTATGGTTAATGTGAATGGATATATTATTTAAATAATACCATGTTTCTTCCTCTATGATAATTCTGTTCAGAATGGTTTTCCAAAGATGAAATAGGGAAGCTGAACTAGGAATGAAGCAAGAGGATGGCATCATTCCAAATTAAAAACATGGATTGGTGGTAATTGTAACTAGATAATTTGTGAAATTAATGATTTAGTTAATATAGGCTGCTAATGGTGGTGAAATCCATCAAATAGAGAAACTAGTATGACCATAAAGAAACATGATGATTGTATACAATTTTAGGAAGAAAAAACCCCTTACATTCAGTGGATCTATGTACCCTATGGTAGCTAAAGGGTGGATTAAAGACCTTGGAAATATATTTGATATCATGGGGTTTTTAGATAGTCAATATTTTTATCTTTATATTTATTATTTTGAAGGTAATGTTGACCAATAGTGATTAATGGTCAAGAATATCTGGGGAAGAGAAGAGATTGATTACTTGGAATGCGATGAATTTAAAAATATTTTCGAAAGGTTGTTCAAAATTTTATGGGAATGAAATTTCTTGACTTGATCCAAATAAAGAATATTCAATGGCCGTTTATAAATAAAAAAACACATAATTGGAAATTAACACTCCAAACCTAATTCGGGATCTTGGTAGTAAAATCAATCATTTTCATATAGGATTGAAGCCAAGATATTGAAGGGAATTGGCCTACTATGAATTAAAATTTAATGAGAAAATTATTTTCATTGATAAAATGGTAGAAATGGATTTTTATAATTATTAGATGTACATTGAAAACAATAACATTTAATGGTCCGGATCATATGAAATGGGTAAGAATCAATCAATGAAATATGATGTTAAGGAAAATTTAGTTTCCGGTTTGTGGGAAGTATAATAAAAATCTCATTAAAGAATTACTAAATATTTCCTAGAAGTGTTTCCAATGTGGTAAATTTGGGAATTTGGCCTAGTATTTCAATGAAAATGATCTTAGTTTTAATTCTTATATGAAAATTATAATGTATTTTAAATGTGGTGTTATGATGAATTATGCACATACCTACCTAGTGAAGCATATTATTGATGGGAAGATGCCAGAATATCAACATAAAGGTGTAGTGAAATACTTTATGGTGACTTTAGAAGATGTTGGGCCATCCTATTAAATGTTATCAGGTATATTTTTTGTTTACTCATATATTTATAATGTCACGTTCGATATTATTTCTACACATACCTTTCATTCTCATGTCTTTTGTTGTAAATTGGAAAATTCAATAAAATAAATTATATCAAAACATATGGTTAAAACACCAGGGGTAATATTAAAGAAGAAATTGAATTATAAAGATCTTACTATTGTTTTATTTGGAATGAAATTACATAAAAACAATATTTTCTTACCCTTAGTCGAGTTTGATGATATTATAAGTATAGATTGACTATCTGTTTCCCATGTTAAAATTGACTATAGAGATAAAGAAGTTGTTTCTTAGAAAGTGTTTTAGTTTGTATATAATAATGAAACCATAAAATTTATGACATATCAGGAAGATGAGAAACTGTTAAAATATGGAAATGAATGTTATCATTCATATATTGTCTAAAATAAGGAAACTGTTTATATTAATGACGTACTGGTGGTAAATGCATACCTGCATGTTTTTTCAGATGAGTTCCATAGTGTAATACGAGAACAATAAGTTGAATTTACTATTTAATTAGTCCCCAATGATAAGAAAAATTTAGAAACCCATTATCTAATGGATTAAGAAGAACATATTTAATTGAAAAAGAAGTTTCTGTAGTTACTTGATAAATGTTTCATTTTTCCTAGAACCATACAATGGAGTTCCCCTGGTTTGTTTATCAAAATTAAATATGGTTCAATGATGATTTATATTGATTATAGAGATTTTAATGAAATTAATGTTATGAATAAGTATCAATTTCCTCATATCGATGACTTGATTTGTAACATCCCGGTTCCAGGTGCCACTCAACGGGTGCCCCGAACCCGGTTCGCCACATGACTTCAACTGCATTTCCCCAAATGTCAGAGGCTGCCGACTAGCAGTGAGGGCCCAGGTATGATGGTGGGGAAACTATGCCCTCATTTCTCAAAGTGTAGTGCAGTGGAATATGAAATAAAACATACAATGAACAATAGAAGCAGTAAAACATACACAACTGAGATAAACAACAGCATTGGATATAACCAAAAATATATAAATAATGATACTACATGTCTCAAGTTCTAAGAAAATATCCAGAACATGTTATACATCAATAAATTACAACAAAATTAGAGTACAACAATACAAATCAAAATAGGTGGCAGCGGCCTCGCGAGCCTAGGCTCGGTCCCATGCCCTCATACTCCCCAGTAGCAATCATGTACCGGTATAGGGACATTTTCCCCTATCTAAACCTGCAGCAATGTAATCTGTTTGGGCTGAAAAGTGCGACCCAAACAGGTTGTGAGAAATATATCTCAGTAGGCACCCACAAATGGCCCATGCTCAACTATGTGTAAGCATGCAACAACAGTGTGAAATAATAAAATGAAATAAAACAAGCAGTACTCAGAAGTAATTAACTTACCAGTTATATTTCCATTTAATTATTTATTTAATCCATTTAATTTAGTATCATTCTGTGCTCAATAGCACCAAGCCCTCAAGCCAACCAGTATTTTTCCCTCAGGATAATATAGTGAACCATGCCCTTAGGATATATAGAATCCAACCCACAGGTATTTCCCTCAGGTATAACAGAAATTTCCCTCAGGCGTAGGAAGTTTCACCCTCAGGCACAGAAGTCAAGCCCTTAGGCACAAAAGGTTGCCCTCAGGTGAAATAGAACGTCGCCTCAGGCTAAAACAGTCACGTCCTCAGGCTAATACAGTACAGTTCTTGCAGGATAATCACAACAATTCCCTCAGGCTAAATAGGTAATGGGGCCATTCCCAATAGGTAAACAAGCAGCAACTAGAAATTTCTCTCAAATTAATTCTACAATTACTACTTTAAAGGTATACCCTCAGGTATCCTTGCCAAATAGCTAAACAGTGGAACACAACCCTGGGGTGGTTTCTGATCCAAGCAATGATCCCAAACAGCATTTCAATATCATAATTAAATACCAAATCAATTCTAGGTGTTTAATATAGCAACATCCTTAGCCGCATGACACCCCAACATGGGTTCGTGGACCAAAAAGGCACAAAACACATAGCAGTTGGAAACTAAACACCAATCCACCTACCTTATATGCCAATGAGAGGTATACACGAACGTCGCCTCCAGAAACACCCAAAAACGACATAGATTTGATGAAGAAAAAAACCCTCTTAACCTCAAATAACTCCTGTTAGGAGAAGAATTGGTAAGCAACACACTAGGAGAAGAGAGGGCTTACTCGTATGGTTCCAACAAGATCTTACAAGGTGGAATTAGATTAGAGATGAACACCTAGTGGATCTTCGAAGTTTCAGTCATCCTCTCCTGAGATATCTTACCGTTCTAAGCCCTCCCTGTGAATAGGGGAGGCTACTGCTCGATTTAAGAAAAAACAAAGTACACGATGTGTACTTCCAAATACACGGTGTGTACTCCCTTTATTTAATTGTTCCCCTGGCGGCACCGCCACACTGTTCATCCATCGACATGAGTACAATAATGTACTCCTGAGTACACGGCATGTACCGTCCCCCAGGTGGTGGCTACTACACCGCCTTATTATTTTGGCATGCCGACTGACTACACGTGGTGTACAGGACCACTACATGGTGTGTAGTTGGTTCCTACACCCTTTGTCATTGACATGGCTACAGGCCCCATGTACTCATTCCCACATGGCTATAAGTACATGGCGTGTGGAAAAAAATACATGGAATGTTCTTCCAAAATTTAGAAATTTTTTCCCATTTTCCATATTTTATTAAAAACACTTAAGGAAAAGAGAAAAGAAGAAGCCCATACCTCAAAGATAAGAACCGGGTTCTTACAAACATCCCCCCTTATAGCAATTCGTCCCCGAATTACCCTTCCAAGGGTGGAGAAGATATAGCCGTGAACAACTCAGGCCACAGAGCATGTACGTCGGCCTCCTACTCCCAGGTCTCATCCTGCACTCGACCATGCTTCCATAACACCAGTACGAGAGGAACTGACCAGCCTCGAAGAACCTTCGTGCTCCTTTCAATGATACGAATCAGATGCTCCTCAAAGGACACATCCATCTGAATCTCAACCTCCTCTGGATGAAAGGTGTGAGATGGGTCTGAATGATAGTGGCGCAACTGAGATACATGGAAGACGTCATGCATGGCTCGGTATCACTGTGGTAACTGCAACCGATAGGCAACCAGCCTGAATCTCACCAAAATCTCGAATGGTCCCACATACCGCGGTGAGAGTTTACCCTGTCTCTGGATCTGCTTGTGTCCCAGCCTCAGCGAAACATGCAAGAAAACTTGATCCCTGACAACGAACTCCAAAGGTCTTCTGTGGCGATCAGCATATGATTTCTGATGAGACTGCGCGGTATCCATCTGATTCTGAATCAACTAGACCTACTCAGAAGTATCCTACATGAGTTGTGGCCCCAGTAAAGCTTCCTCACCTGCCTCTACCCAGCACAAGGGTGATCGGTACGACCTAACATATAAAGCCTCGTATGGTGGCATTTTAGTAGTCACCTGGAAGCTATTGTTATAGGAAAACTTGGATAAGGGTATATGATTCTCCCAAGAGCCCCCAATGTCTTGGACGCATGCATGCAACATGTCCTCTAGCACCTGTATCATACGCTCTGACGGGCCATCGGTCTGAGGGCGGTAGGCTGTGCTGAGAAGCACCTATGTACCCAGTTCCCTCTGAAAACTCAGCCAGAAATGAAACCTGAAGCGGGTGTCCCTATCAGAAATGATAGAACGAGGGACCCCTTGAAGACGTACGATATCTTGGATATACAGCCTTCCGAGATCATCAACACCGAAGGTCTCCTTAATCGATAAGAAGTGAGCTACCTTCGTGAGTCTGTCCACAACAACCCACACAATGTCATTACCACGAGGTGTCCTCGAAAACCCTGTCATGAAATCCATCGTGACATCATCCCATTTCAACTCTGGAATGGGTAACTGCTGTAACAGTCCATCTAGTCTCTGATACAGGTGGAACATCTCGTAACATAACCAGCTACATCTCTCTTCATACCCGGCCACCAGTACTGACATCTCAAGTCACGGTATATCTTGGTAACACCGGGATGAACTGCCCAAGATGAATCATTAAACTCTCGCATTAGCACCTCATGTATATCTCCTAGAACCCACACTCGTCCATGGAATCACAAAACCACATCATCACCTATCTTCGAACCAAGAGAAGGTTCCTCACTTGCCACTGACTCCCGTATAACTAGGCCTTCTGAATCAGATAGATTTCTCATCCTCACTCTATCCAGGAGGGTAGAATTCACAGCTAAAGAGGAATGAAAAGCTTTCCCCTGACTGTCGTGCACCTCCATATGCATCTCAGAGAACAAATCCATGAGCTACCACTCACCACTGGCCTCCTGCACTGCCTGTATCTGAGTCTTCCTGCTCAGTGCATCAACTACTGCATTACCTTTACCAGGTGTATAGGCAAGCTCAAAATCAAAGGACTGTAGGTATTCGACCCACCTTCTCTACCTCATATCCAGATAACGCTGTGTAAAGATATACTTGAGGAATTTATGGTCGGTGAAAACCAAAAAATGCTCCCCCAATAGATAATGTCTCCATCAGTGAAACACATGAACAATTGCTGACAACTCGAGATCATGTGTCGGGTAATTCCTCAAATGTGGCCTCAACTGCCAAGACCCTTACGCAACAACTCGATCGCCCTGCATCAACACTTCTCCTAGACAAATACCAGACACATCACAGTAAACTCTATAGATCTTCCCTGGCTCTGGGAGTATCAAGATCAGTTCTGATGTCAACCTTCCTTTCATGTCCTAAAAGGCTGCCTCACAAGCTTCCTACCAGACGAACTTTACACCCTTCGTAGTCAGACCTGTCAATGGTGCTGCTAAGTGGGAGAAGTCCTATATGAAACATCTGTAGTAACCAGCCATCCCTAAGAAACTCTATATCTCAAACATGTTCTTAGGATGCTCCCAAGAAACTACTCCTCTCACCTTCTCTGGGTGTACCGAAACTCCTGCCTTTGAGATGATATAACCTAGGAAGTGAATCTGTTCCATCCAAAAGTGGCACTTTGAGAGCTTAGAATATAGCCGATTCTCTCTCAGTGTACTAAATACGATCTCAAGATGGTCGGTATGGTCATGTCGAGTGAGTGTGTACACCAAGATGTCGTCCACGAATACTACCACAAAAGAGTCCAGATAAGGACAGAACACACGATTCATCAGAGCCATGAAAAGTGCTGGCGCGTTCATGAGTCTGAACGGCATAACCGTATACTCGTATAAACCATACCTTCTCCTGAAAGATGTGAGAGGTATATCAAATGGTTTAACGCGTAGCTAATGATATCCTGATCTCAATTCAATCATCGAGAACACTCGTGATCCACAAAGTTGATAAAAAAGATCATCAATCCTTGGTAAGGGATATCGGTTCTTAACCGTCAACTGGTTCAGTTTCCGATAATCGACACAATGTCTCAGGGTACCGTTCGCCTTCTTCACAAAAAGGACCGGCGATCCCCCTGGAGAAGAACTGGATCAGATAAACCCCTTTGCCTATAACTCCTCTAACTACCTCTTGAGCTCTTGCAGCTTAGGTGTAGCCATCTTATAAGGAGGAATGGACACCGGTGCTGCACCTGGCACAAGATCGATCGAGAAATCAACTTCATGCTCTGGAGGTAGACATGAAAAGTCATCCGGGAAGACATCCCTAAAACGATCAACCACTAGAGGGAAATTCGTCTGACAATTCCCCCGATCATCCAGATATAAGCTTGCAATCTGGGCTGTGACTCCACCTCGCCCACGATGCTCTGGTCTAGCTCAACATTCCTGATCATCCCACTCACCCTTGTATTGAAAATCTCCGCCCTCTGGTGACGTGAAACGCACCCTGCAACAATAGCAGTCTTCAAAGGCCCGAAAGGGAACTAACTAGTCCATCCTGAGAATGATGTCATATCTTTTCATCGCTAAGACATAGAGGTCCCAAAGGAAGTGACACCCACCAACCTCAAGGGGGCACTCCTAGCACTGATGCACACTATCCATCCTAGTACCCAACGGAGTGTCTAGTATCATGATATCGGAATAAGTAGAAACACAGAGCCCAATGCTCTCCACAAACGGTACAGATATGAAACTATGTGTAGCACCCGTATCGAAAAGTACTGAAGATAAGAAAGTAGCTACTAGAATAGTACCTCTGACTGTAGAAGGTCCGAGATCCTGCTCATGCTAGGTCTGTTACACTGCATATGTCTGCCCAGTTCCGCAGCCCTACGACACAGCCTGGCTACCATGAGTTGTCTCGCCCTGCTGCCTTTGAGATCCTGGTGTCTGGCTACCATGACCATGACCACCATCTCTACCTGCACGCTATAAAATATTCCAGTTTCTAGACTGGTAAGAAGCCACTAGTCTTGCTCCCGCACACGGAGTCTGCACAGAACCCGTCTCACTAGCCACCGGTAGAAACTCCCTACAAAATCGCTGCAAATGACCCATCTTGGCCAAGCTCGGCACTCCACTGGGTCTCGTGGACACTGTGGTCTCTTGTGCCCCTCTCTACCACACTCGTAGAACCTGATATGTCCACATGAAGAAACTACCTGGATGGTACTGCCACCCTGAGAGAATTACATATGTCTCTTCCTCTTACCTGTAGAAATAGTACCAGAAACTCGTGCTGAACCACCCTGGCCCACACCACTAGCTTCCCGCAGGTTCCTTTCTGTAATTAGTGCCTGATTTACAATAGCAAGGATAGTAGGAAACCTGAAAACATTCACCATTTCCAAGATGTCATACCGAAGACCATCCTCATAACATCTGGCCCTCAACGTCTCATCACCCACTAGTACGGGTGTAAAGTGCTGAAGCTCGGTGAAACGAGCAGAATAGTCCATAACTGACATAGCGCCCTACTGTAGATTCATGAACTCTCGAGCTCTGTCTACCCTCAGCATCTCTGGGAAGAACAAGTCATAGAAGACTGCCTAAAAATCCTCCCATTCCATGTCTCTATGACTCTTTGACTGGGTGGTAACGTCACACCACCTCTTGGTAGAATCTCGCAGCATATACGTCGAAATATTGACCCTACACCCTGGAGGCCTCTCAAGATGTTCAAAAATAGTATACATTGACCCCAGCCCAGACTCCGCAGCCTATGGTCTGCCATCCCTTGAAAATGTTGGCGGATTCTACTGCTGGAATATACGCATCAGCTCAGCTATAGATGTGGCAACCAGTGGTGCTCCCTGAATGTTATTCCTGAACCACATAAATCCTTCACAGAATTACACCTCCGCGCCTGTGTCCAGTATAACAGCTGGCTCCGCATCTGGCTCTGCTGAAAGATCCACAGGTAGCCCATGTCCCACCATCTTTGGAGTATTCTCATTCCCGCTCTCCTGGCGAATAATGCACAGTTTTCTAGGCAGCATAACACTACAAGGTCAAAAACATGCCTTAGATTCAAGATTATTAAAGCAGAAATGAAGAAACCACAAAGGGAACAAGAGGAAGAAGGAATTTAAAATTTTACAAAACAAGACTAAATGGCATGTATACTGACTACATGGAGTGTAATTGACTTCCCTTCCCCTGCCCGAGTCCTTCTGCATGGCTAATCCACACAGCTCCCATTTGAACAAAAACTACACGGCGTGTATGATGACTACACGACGTGTATGATGTTATTTTCCAACTACCCGTGTCATTTGTGACACGGCCGAATACTCAGCTTACAACTACATGGCGTGTTACACCCGCACACGGCGTGTACATCACCCCGTTTTCCAACCACATGGTTCTGTCTACACAGTATGTCCTTAGACAAGACTACACGGCGTGCCCCACAGTTACACGTCGTGTTCAAGGAGAGGTGACATCGGCCCGTATTGTTAGTTACATGGCCGAGTCCCCAGGTCACACTACACGGCGTGTACATTATTGACACAGTGTGTTCTGTGAAGGAGTTCACCAAACCGTGTCGTTAGTTACACATTCGGACTCCGGGTCACAACTACACGGCGTGTGCATTCGGTACATGGCGTGTTTTACCCAAGCTCTTCCCCACCCTGTGTCGCCGCCCACACGGTTTGTGACACGGGAAGAGACTACACGGCATGCAATTAGGGTACACGGCCTGTAATCAAAGAGTTCATTTTCCTTCTCGAACAGAAGGCCATACACGGCATGTGTAAGGATACTACATGGCGTGTATACTGGGTTTCCGAACATTATGTCTCCGAAACTTCTCATGAACCTAGAAGTTACCGAAAAACAACACCTAAGACTCAATTTACGACCCATGAGGGCCCATACTCCCCACTAATCAATGTTTGACATATTATTTATGTTATAACTAATAAAAAGTCAATGATCCACCAAATTCCAGTCAATGGGGGCCCATACTACCAAAAACCAAAGTTTGGCGTCCATTCTATCAACAACTCACACAAAAATTACCCTATCAAATAGCAGGTATTTTATCAGAATAACTATCACGACAGCATGCTTTACAAGCACAACAACTATCACAATAACATGAAATTTATAATGCACCTTCATGGCATGGAAAATATGCCTGGCATGTGATATCAAGAATGTGCCTATATGATGCATGAGATGGCAGACCCTCATCTCATCGGGTTGCAACTATATAGAACCCACAAATAAATTATAAGTTTACAATCTCAAATGCGTTACCCAATAGTGGAAACATATCAACTATAAAATTTTCCAAATCAGAAAATTAAAATATACGCGGTAGACTGGATTTTCTCTGTACGCGGGTTAGCTACACCCAGGAAAAACTTATTACCAACTACCGTTCGTCCTATCCCTGACTACGGCTCCAAATAGTAAGTCAAAGAAAAGAACCCCTCTGAAAAAACATTGTAACGTCCCGGTTCCAGGTGCCACTTAACGGGTGCCCCGTACCCGGTTCTCCACGTGACCTCAAGCACATTTCCCCAAATGCCAGAGGCTGCCGACTAGTAGCGAGGGCCCAGGTCTTATGGTGGGGAAACTATGCCCTTATTTCACAAAGTGGAGCGCAGCGGAATATGAAATAAAACATACAACGAACAACGGACACAGTAAAACATACACAACTGAGATAAACAATAGTAGTGGACATAACAAAAAATATATAAATAATGATGCTACATGTCTCAAGTTCTAAGAAAACAGCCAGAACATGTTATACATCAATACAGAACAACAAAATCAGAGTACAGAAATACAAAGAAAAATAGATGGCAGCGGCATTGCGAGCCTAGGCTTGGTCCCATACCCTCCTACTCCTCAGCAGAAATCATGTACCTGTATAGGGACTCATTCCCCTATCTACACCTGAAACAACGTAATCTATTTGAGCCAAAAAGTGTGACCCAAATAGTGTGTGAGAAATATATCTCAGTAGTCACCCACCAAAGTCCCGTGCCCAACTGCGTGTAAGCATTAAACAATAGTGTGCAATAATAAAATTCAATATACTAAGAAGTACTCAAAATTAACTAACTTACCAGCTATATTGCCATTAAATTATTTATTTAATCCATTTAATTTAGTATCATTCTATGCTCAACAACACCAAGACCTTAGGCCAACCAGTATCTTTCCCTCAGGATAATATAGTGAACCATTCCCTAAGGATATATAGAATCCAACTCGCAGGTATTACCCTCAGGTGTAACAGAAATTTCCCTTTGGCATAGGAAGTGTTTCGCTCAGGCACAGAAGTCAAGCCCATAGGCACGATAGGTTGCCCTCAGGTGAAATAGAACGTCGCCCTTAGGCTAAAACAGTCACGCCCTCAGGATAATACAGTATAGTGTCCACAGGCTAATCAAAACAACTCCCTCAGGGTAAATAGGTAATCGGCCATGCCCAACAGGTAAACAAGAAGTAATTAGCAATTCCTCTCAAGGAAATTCTATAATTACTACTTTAAAGGCATACCCTCGGGTATCCTGGCCAAACGACTAAACAGTGGAACACACACCTGGGGTGGTTCCGGATCTAAGAAACGATCCCAAATAGCATTTTAATATCATAATTAAATACCTAATCAATTATTGGTGTTTAATATAGAAACGGTCATAGCCACACGACACCCCAACATGGGTTTGTGGAACAAAAATGCACAAAACACATAGCAGTTGGAAAAATAAACACCAAGCCACCTACCTTATACGCCAATGAGCGGTATACCCAAACGTCGACTCCAGAAACGCCCAAGAATGATGTAGATCTGACGAAGAACAAAACCCACTTAACCTAAAATAACTCTTGTTAGGAGAATAATGGGTAAGAAACACTCTAGGAGAAGAGAGGGCTTACCCGTGCGGTTCCAACGAGATCTTCAGAGGCGGAATCGGATTCTAGACGAACACCCAGCGGATCTTTGAAGGTTTAGACGTCCTCTCCTGAGCTATCTTCCTGTTCTAAGCCTTCAATGTGAACAGGGGAGGCTACTCCCTGATTTAAGAAAAAAAGACAAAGTACACGATGTGTACTTCAAAGTACACTATGTGTACTCCCATCATTTAACTATTCCCCTGGAGGCACCGCCACACTATTCATCCTTAGACATGAGTACATGGCATGTACTCCTGAGTACACGGAATTTACTGTTGCCCAGCTAGCGGCTACTCCACCGCCTTACTGTTTTGGCCTCCCGACTGTCTACACGTCGTGTACAGGACCACTACACGGCGTGTAATTGGTTCCAACACCCTTTGTCGCTGACATGGATACACGCCCCGTGTACTCATCCCCACATGGCCAGAAGTACGGAGCATGTGAAAAAAGAATACATGGCGTGTACTTTTAAAATTTAGAAATTTTTTCCCATTTTAAATATTTTATTAAAAACACTTAAGGAAAAGAGAAAAGAAGAAACCAATACCTCAAAGATAAGAACCGAGTTCTTACATAATTGATCAGCTCTAGAGAGATCAGTAATTTTCTGATATTTACTTGTTATTGGGGAAGCATCAGAAGAAGCTGAATGAGGGTGACATTCCAAAAGAAAATTACACTATAGATATGTGAATTATTAGTTTTTCGTTATTCCATTTGGGTTTAAAAAAAAAATTTACATTATTAATAGATTCTTTCATGAATATTTGGATGAGTTTATTGTTGTTTTTATTTATGTTGTTTTGGGGTTTCCAAAATATTTATGAGGTTTATGAGGATTATTTAAGTATTTCACAATAAAATATCAAAGAAAATAAGTTATACATAAATTTTATCAAATGATATTTTTGATAAAAATCTATTTCATTCCTTGGGAACATTGAAAATACTAATGGAATACAAGTCGATCCTTCCAAAACAAACGTATTTGACGAATGTAAAAGACATAAAAATGTTATTGGGATTTTTCAATTTCTTAGATTAGCTAAATATTAATGATTGTTTTTGAAAAACATTGCATGTTTATCTATCCCACTAAATATTTCAACTAAATAGGTAGTTAAATTTATTTGTACATAATAATGTGATATTTTTTAAGGAATTAAATATTAGATTTGTGAATGATCAATTTTTGGACATTTCTTCTAGAAATGGTGATTCTGTCATCAATAGTGATGCTTCATTGAAGGGAAAAGGTTTTGTTCTCATGAAAAATGATTAGGTAATTCCTTATGCTTTATGAAAATTGAAATCTCAAGAGTTAAATTATCCTACACTTGATTTGGAATTCGCTAATGTTTTTTTATTTAAAAAGTTAGAGGTATCATTTATATCGATCAAAATGTGAAATATATACTGATTATAAAAGGTTAAATATATATTTTATAAAAATTAATTGAACATGATGTAGTGAAGATGGATAGAATTGATAAAGGATTGTTATTACATGATCAATTATCATCTTGGAAAAGAAAACAAAGCAGTGGATGCCTTGAGACAAAAACATAATGCTATAACAACCATGCTATGTATAGAAAAAGGCCATGTTATTAATGATTTGATGAATCTTTTACTAGATGTTCTGGGTGTAGGGAATCCATATTTTATATTATAGGTTCCATTGTAATCATCTCTATTGGGTAAAATTAATAAAGAATATAAAGAATATTGTGAGTTATTGAAAAATAAAGAATTGATTAATAAAGGTAATATTTCTATATTTAATACTGATAATGATTGTTTCTTGAGATCTGGAATGAGATTATGTGGGAGTTTTGATTTCCATATGAAGAAATAATTGTTATGTTACACTCATATTTATCTATTTTCCATTAATTCTAGAAGAACTACTATGTAAATATATCTTCTGAAGTATTACTACTGGGATATAATAAAAATAGATAATTTTGATTTCACCCTAAATATTTTTGAATTGTTATCAAGTTAAATAAGATAGAAAACTACCAAAAGGGATGATTTATCATTTTCCAGTGATAGAGTAGAAATGGGAAAATATATCCATAGACCTTGTGGTGGGCCAGAAGAAGAATTATCAAGGTAGTAATATGATTTGTGTTATTGTAGATCAGATGAACAAATGTCCCCATTTACATACTATTGAAGATACTCCGTCACAAGATTAACATTATCAATTTTATCTTAAGGGTATTGTTAGGATACATTGAATTATTATCTCCATTGTATCACATCGTGATCCCATGTTCATATCTAACTTTAGGAAAGTCCTTTAGAAGTAACTGGGAACTGAATCAAATTTCAGTAGAACTTTTCATTAGCAATCTGTTGGACAGTCAGAGAAAAAAATTCAAACACTGTATGATATGCTTCAAGACAATTCTATGGATTACTAGGGAATTTAGGATCAATGTCATTCATAAGTTTAGTTTTCTTATAACAATAGTTTTTATTATAGTATATAGATGTAACCTTTTAAGGAATTATATGAAAAGCAGTTTCGAACTATAGATTTTTGGGATGATGATAGGGAAAAGAAGTTGATGGGAGTATAATTAGTAGAGAATGTGGAAGAAAAAGTGAAAATTATCCTATAACATATGAGGATAGCACAGAGTAGGTAGAAATGTTTTGCATATTATAGGAGGAAACACATTTCTCTTTAGGTTCGTGATCATGTTTTCCTTAAAATAACTCCATGGAAAAGTGTTATACATTTTGGTAAAAAAGGAATTCTATGTCCATAGATAATTGGACCACATGAAATCTTGGATAATATTGGAACAATTTCTTATTGAGTATCATTTCCTATGATTTTACCCCAGGTACACAATTGTTTTCATGTTTTGATGTTGTGAATTTGTGTTCCTAATTCATCTCATGTTATGAGACCAAAATTAGTTTAGATAGACAAGAATATTTATTACGAGGAATAAACTATTCTAATTATTGATCATAGAGAGAAATTGTATGATACTCACCTTTTCTGGAGTTATCTTGGGAAATTTTTTAGTTACATTTCATTTTTATATAAGTAAATTTGTTTGGATTTATGGATTATGGTTCTTTAGGGTAAATTCAAAACAAATATTGGGAGAAAAGAGGTTGTTCATGGTTTTTAAAAACCGTGTGGCTACCTAGGAGATACCCTACACCCTAAAGGCTTTTTAGGGAGTCTCTTCGACACAGTTAATGAAATGTTTGTGATGAAGTTCAAGGTATATGTGCGAAGTGACCCTCAATGTAGTGGCTAACACATGGGTAGAACATGTTTTTACCTAACCTAAAACTAAGCCATATGAGGGCCGACATTGAGATCCTAAAATTGTTGATCAAAATAATTTTCTACCATTAATGTCATGTTTCACCTCTTATGTGGCACTAAATTATGATTTTAAATTTTTCTGGGTATAGAAAGGTTCTCCCATTGATCTAGAGGTAATTCAAGGCATTATGAAAATAATTATTTGAGATCAGAAGCCTAAATTGAAGATCCTCTCTTCTCCCGGTAACTGGATTTCATCCCAATGCTTCTCCCATTCTTTATTCTATCCTTCCCTGATCTTACCAGGGAAGATATCCTCTTTTTCCTTGGATCTAAACCTAGGTGGTGATATATAGATCTAGGATTTTGGATTTATATCTTGATTTATGAGATCTTGATGACTTGGATATTGATTTTGGATTAGGGATTTAGATCCAGAACTTTTGTTGATGTCATTGTACTACTCAGATTTTGGGGATTTCCATTGGAAAAACATACTTCAACGAATAGAAGTTGGTGGTCTAAATCTAATTCCAATAGTCATGGATTTTATTCTTATAAGAAAAATGGTAAATTTCTTTCATCCATTAGATACTAGTTTCCTTAAATTTGGTTAATTATATTGACAAATTGACTTATCGAATCTTTTTTGAAGTAAGTGATAAATTGGGGAATTAATCCTGAGTCTAAGGGGCATCTCTATTAGATAATTAATTAACAGAAATTGATTATAAGATAGTGGGGTTTTAAAATAGATAATTAATTGGTGGATTAATTATGAAACATTAAAATGGATAAGATGAGATAATTAATTGTAGATTAATTATGTTTCTTTGATAACATGATCTAGATAATTAATTATGGGATTGATTGTGGAATGTTGGCCTCAGAATGTGATAATTAATTCTAGAAAATTAATTATTGAATATTAATTGTGATATTGAATAATTAATTGATGAATTAATTAATGGTTTCATGTACATAGTTAATTTTTGTGTAAACTAATGAAATAGATGTTTTAACTTATTTTTAAATTAGTAATGGGATTGAGGTGGATAATTAACTGTTAAATTAATTATGACATACATAATGGGGAGTTGGTCATTTTAAATTGAGATGTAAATATTTTTAAATGGTCATCATACTTATGAGTAAAGATAATGGGAACATTGTAATGATTTGAACTTTTGAATGATAAATTGTTTCTTAAAAATCTATGTTTTACTATTTCATAATCAATTAAAAGAATAAATCAAATCTGACCATCATGTTTTGACCATTATTTGAACATTTGTTAATATGACCCTTGGTTAATATAACAGTTGGATATAATAATAATAATTTTTAAACATTATAATTATTGTTTATAAATAAAAATTATTATAGATAATTAATGCAAAAGAAGAGACGAGGGCCTAATCTAGTAGATACAGGCAGTACAACACCCATTTTACAGACATTGGGAAAGACATAGTGTCACTTCGATTTTCTATGGACCAAGCCCAATATGAGCTTCAATATGTTATGCTTGAACAAAATAACATATTGAAAAAGTTCAAGTTAGTGTAGATTAACTCTTGGGTCATGTTATCTAAGACTCCCCAAGAGTATCACCATCTCACACCTTACCCTTAGGTCGTATGCATGTGTTTTAAGGGGTTATGTTTCGAGGACGTAGATACATAAAATATAATTACTTTTTTGATAAAATATTTATTTCATCATTTTTTTAAGAATACGTTTTCTTAATAAAATATAATTTTAATTTATAAAAATTTGATAAATTGATTTTAGAAGTAAAAAATCACACTTTTTAGATATTTCTCATACATAGAGAATTATTATATTGAAATAATCATTATTTTTGAATTTCAAATGTCAAAATTAATCTAGGGTGGGTTTTTTAGAAATAGTTGAATTTTCGATTAATAGTAAAACTATAGTTTTGAGTTTCATGTATGTTTAAGGACATCATAACTACGTCATAATGATGTAATTAGTATGATAAGATTCAGTTATAATCTTGTATATTAAAATATGATATGAGGAGTCCTAGGATTCTAATACAATGGGAAACCCAATTGTTTTTCAAATACCTCTAACAAGGTGTCCCTTAAAATTAATAAAAGAACTCCCCATATTTTACTATAAATACCAACACATTAATTCATTTTTATTCATTTAAAATATATAATCCATGAAATTTTTCTAGTTCTACCTCACAAGGAGTCCTTTTTAGTTGTACTCAGGCCATCAAGGTCCCAATTAGAGAGTATTAGAAGTTACTCTTCAAGGTAAGTAAATTCTCAACTTCTCTTTTTCTTTTAAGTTCTTTTTTATGTGGTTTGTATTTAAGATTTACATACCATATTCTTATTTAAATTTTATTATGTACCTATAATTTATTATGACTCTTTTTAAGAATGGGTTACCCCTAAACCTTCTCTTTTTAATTTAAAAAAAACCATATTCTATACTCGTTATGCAGTACATTTTTCATCTAAAAATATCTCCACTTTTCTGAAGGAATTTTTTAATTTTAATAATGTGAATACAAGAATATGTATAATTTTTAAGGGTACACACCAAGAAATAAAAAATATTTATTTTATTCTATAATTGACATACTTAAATCCTTCATTCCATTTTTATGGGTAATAAATGACATAATGGCCATGTTTTTAAGAACTTTTTAAAACACCAGGATTTTGATATGAAACTCGATTATTTTATTGTGATTGAGTTATTTATGAAATGTTTGATTATATTATATATGGATCAAATTTAAATAAAAACATATTAATGATGCATCCTGATAGAGCTCCAATGCATTGGGTAATGAAATTAATCTCAAGAGATGACAAGATTTACGATACCTTGGTGAAACAACTTGGTAAATTACTTATAAAATCCTTGGCATTGACCTTGGTGATATGCTTATGAATTTATAAATTAATTTTTTTTTAAATTTCAGGTTATGATTCAATGTATTATTATTATATGTCTCTTTATCATTACATTATGAGGCTCTTTATCATGACATTACGATATTCCTCATGTTATAATTGATATTGCTCAAGTTTACATGTAAACTGTTTCACTTTTTCCCCTTACTAGGAATTATGCTCACCCTTTCCATTGATCTATGTACCCAGGTTATGTGATGTAATAAGTGTACATATTGTGATCCTTGAAGAATACTTTCACGTGGAATATAAAAAAAATTTCTATTTTCATGTCTTATTTACCTTATTTCTATGACACTAATCTTTAAAAAATTCACTATTTGTAAAATATCATGTAACGCTTTGTTACAAAAAGGGTGTATGCCATAGTTGGATATACGATTATAATTTAGTTATTTTTGAAAATTAGATTATGAAAAATTTATGAATAACCCTATATAAAAATTTAGTTATTTGAAAACTTCCTGGTATTTTGGTGAAATATTAAGTAAATGGTTTTCAAACAAATAAATCCGTATCTAGATATGAACCAATGGACGTGGATTTGGTACATATGTTTCTAGGGGTAAAACCCAAAAACATCCCTTTGGGATAGACTCTAATGGGAACTAGTGCGTGCCTATGGGCCTTGCTGCACTCATAGGTTGAAACTCCAGGGGGATATGTTTGGTTAATCCCAAGATTTTTATAAACCATTATGTAGGATGTATATAAAATGTTATTGTTAATAATAAATAACATGTTGAAGAAAGATGTTTGAAAACATAAAAATAATTTAGAGTTATAATACTCATAAATGAAACATGTTTCTCAGTAAGGGTTTATTATTATAGAAAATGGAAGGAAATAGGATTAACCATTCAAATGGTGACAATAATGGACCACGCACTGATGGACCTTCTATGGAAGATGGAATGGATGATTTCATGAGAATGATGAATCAATTAACTTAAGTTATGGGAATTAACATGAATCAAGATTGGATTTCTAATTCATCAAGAAGGGAACAAAATTATCTTGAGTACAATTATAGGTCAATTAACAAAAAAAATAAATGGATCTACCAAACCCATGTTTGAGAAATAGTGGATAAGCTCTATTGAAATTATTGTTTTTCTACATCATAGTTATAAACAAGAGAAATTCACCTTGGATATTTTCTACTTAGAGGGAGAAACTAATCAGTGGTGAGAACTGATTAGAAACATGGGTCCAAGAGAGGATATTGATGCTAGGGAGTGGGAAGAGTTCATAGGGATCATCTTCAATATGTTTTTATCTCGTTCAATGAGAACAAAAATGAAAAAGGAATTTATGGAGCTAAAGTAGAAGGAGAAAGAATCTATGGGAGGCTACGAGATGAACTTCACAAGGATTTCATGTTACACCTCTAGCATTGTCATGGATCTAAATATTAAGGTTGATAGATTTTTCGGTGGACTAAGACCTCATCTATGGAAAAATATAGCCAACTGAGACTATAGAAACTATGCAGATATCATTATAAGTTCTATGAAAGTCAATATGGAGTTCAATGTTATAAAATGGACCCATAAATAATATGGAAATAATTAATCAATAGACACAATCTTGGGGAGGATCATTGATCATGGAAGAGGTGGAATGCAAGTGAATCTGACCACATATAATAAATGGGGGATGAATCATTCATGGATCTACCTAATAGATATGGAGAAGTGTAATATGATTGGAAGAGATGGACATATCTATTAGACTTTTTGTATTGAGGTGAATCCAAAATTACCAACACTAACGAGAAAGGGATGATGGTGCATGACCTACTTGAAGTCCAATTCTTCAAGTGTGGAAAACTTGGGCACCCTTACAATCACTTTCTAAATCTAAGGAAAGTATAGGGGAATCACCATCAGCCTCATCATTTGCTAAGGGTGTAAGGTTATTATTTTTATATCCCGATAGATGAAGTTGATGCTCCAAATGATGTAGTGGCAGACACTATTGTTGTTCTCTCAAATCATACAAGTACTTTGTTTGATTATGGTTCTACACATTCCATTATTTCCTCCAATTTTCAATGAATATAAAAGCAAATCATGATATACTAGAATTATAGTTATTATTCAAGACTCCTGGAGGGATTATCCAACCAAAAATAGTATTTAGAAACTCTATTATTTACTTTATCATGGGTAATCTTATCACAAATCTAATAGTTATTACCATGTTAGAATTCAACATTATACTTGGGATAAAATATATATCAAATAAAAATCATAATATCAAATTAAGAAGTAATAAAATATCAGTAGTATTCAATGGAAAACCTAAAATTACCTTATAAGGAGAGATATCTCGACGAGATAATTTTCTAAAAGAACCTCATATAGCCATATTTATGGAGTTGATCAGTGAAGAGGAAGAATTAAATTTAAGTATAAGGACATATAATGTCCACATCGTTCAGAAATAAATTGATTAATACTTTGAGGAGTTACCTGGACCTCCACAGAAAGAGGGGTAGAGTTCTCCATTTAACTCACGCCTAGTTCCAAACTGATTTCAATAACTCCATATAGAATGAGGAATGTAGAGCTGGAGGAATTAAAGAAGAAACACCATGATCTTTTGGATATGGGGTTTATTTAGACAAGTGTGTATCCTTAGGGATCACTAGTTCTCTTTGGAAAGAAGAAGGATAGATCAATGGAGTTATGAACTGATTATAGAGTAGTAAATGGGATCATAGTAAAGAAAAAGTACCATATTTAATGAATTAATGATTTATTTGACAAAAATTATAGGGATCCATTCTTCTTTAATATTGATATTCTATATAGTTATCATTAATTGAGGGTAAATAATGAATATATTCCAAAAACTACCATTTTTTCAAGATATAAGCATTATGAGTTTGTTGTTATTCCCATCAGATTGACTAAAGCACGTACTATTTATTTGGATTTGATAAATATTGTATTTAAAGACTACCTTGATAACATTGTGGTAGTTTTTATTGATGATATTCTGATATATTCTGAAATTCACGAGGAGAATATTGGTCATATATGGGTAATATTGTAAACACTAAGGAAAGAGAGGTTATTTAGAAAAGTTAGAATGTGTGATTTTTGTTTACAACAAGTTTCTTTCTTGGGGTGAATTAAAACGCGTGAAGTAATATCAGTTGATCCTGTAAAAAATAAGGTTGTAGAGGAGTGGAATCAACCCAAAATAGTAACTGATATTCATAGTTTCCTGGGTTTATCAAGATATCATAGGAGGTTTTGGAAAAAACATTTCACAAATTTCTATTCCGTTAACCAAGTTAACTCAAAAAGGTCTCTTGTTCATCTGGACAAAGGTGTGTGAAGAATGTTTCCAAGAGTTGAATAAGTGATTGGTTACTACACATATGTTAACTCTACTATCAATTAGATAAGGATTCATTATTTATTAGCTATGAATCTTTGAAAGATATTAGGTGCATCCTCATGAAAAATGACATGGTGATTGCTTATGAATCTAGACAGGTGAAGACTCATGAGAAGAATTATACTATGCATGATCGTGAGCTGGTTATAGCTGTTTTTGTTATAAAGATATTGAGACACTATCTTCCTAGGGAGAAATGTGATATATACACAAACCATTAATGTTTGAAGTATATTTTCAGACCAAAGTAATTGAACATGAGATAAATTATATAGTTGTAACTTATTAAATACTACGATTGTTCAATTTATTATTATCATGGAAAAGAAAACTAAGTCACTAATGCATTAAGTAGGAAGGAACGTATTGTTCTATAAATGATGAGGATTTAAAGAGATCCCTTGATCAAAGACCTAGTGAAACTGGTCATGGGAATCGTAATGGAAGGGACATTTTCAACCGTATCCAAAAAGATTTCTCAACCATCATTACTAGAGAAGATCAATAATGTTAAAAGAGTATATTTTTTTACAGAATAATTTTGAGGAAGTGAAGGATTTGATGTTTTTGGAGTTCAATATTAATCAAAAAGGTTTACTAAAATTTTATACAAGACTACGGGTTCCATCTATTCCAAAAATAAAGAAGGAGCTGATGGATGAAGTTCATATATATATTTTTTCTATAGATTTAGGAAACATGAAGCCAGAGTGACAACTTCCTAAAGGGGAATTAAAACCACTACCCATACGATCATGGAAGTGGGAAAATATCACATTGGAATTTATCACTGGTCTCCCAAGAACATCCATAAGAAATAATACGATATGGGTTATAATGGACCATCTCACCATGAACTCCCATTTTATCTATATTTGGGAAGATTTTTCTCTTGATAAACTTGAAATAAAATACATGAAGGAAGTGGTAAGGCTTCATCGTTTTCCAATTTCTATCATATCTAACCATGACACAATGTTCAGATAAATGTTTTGGAGAAGTCTTTATCATTCTCTGTGTATCGAATTGAATTTTAGTACAGACTATCACCCTCAAAATGGTGTCCAATCTGAAAGGAAAATTCAGATAGTCGAGGACATGCTGAGAACATGATCAATGAAATTTAAGGGTGGATGTGGTCAAAATATTCTATTAGTTCAGTTATCTTACAATAACATATTTCACAAAGGAATTCAAATGGATTTCTATGACGCTCTATATGGGTAGGGATGTTGAACACCTACTTTTTGGGATGAAGTTGATGAGAGAAATCTTAGGCTCGATATTTTGAAATAGATAAAAAAAGGATCATTATATCCAGCAACACGTTAAGTATGCTTAGATTTGATAGAATAGTTATGCTGAAAACTATTGTAGGGACTTGGATTTTTATGTTGGTGATAAGGTCTTCCATAAAAATTTTCCATGGAAGAGATTCATGATAATTGGGAAGAAAGGAAAGCTGATTCCTAGGTACATTACCCCCCATGAAATCCTAGATCATTTAGGAATAGTGGAACATAATCTTTTAGTTCCTCTAAATCATGCTCAAGTTCATGATGTATTCCACGTATCCATCTTGAAGAAGTACATAACTAACCCTTCACATGTACTGAATCCAAAGGTGGTACACTTGGGACATGACCTCTCTTATGAGGAGCATCCAATGGAGATCTTGGATCATAGAGGCATGTTCATTGCAAGAACACTATCCACCTTGTTAAAGTGTGGTGGAAGAACCAAAAATATGAACAAGCCACATGGGAACTAGAGAACACTATGTGGTAAAAGTACCCACACCTTTTATCTTTTAAGGGTTTGATTTGAAATTTATGGGATCAAATTTTTTAAGTGGGGAAGAATGTAACGACCCAAAATTTTGACTAATATGTTGTCTACTAAAAATATATATTTTACTATTTCATAATCAATAAAAAGAATAAATGAAATGTGACCATTGGGTATTGACCATTATATGACAGTTGGTTAATATGACTTTTGGTAATAATAATAATTTTTTAAAAAATTATTATAATTTTTTATAAATAGAAATGATAAAAGATAATTTATAATGATAGTATAGTTGATGGCCTCATCTAGTAGACTTAGGTCATACAAAGCCCATTTTTCTAAGCTTGGGAAGGAGGTAGCATCACTAGGATTTGCATTGGACCAAGTCAAATCTAAGCCTCTACATGTTAAGCATGACCTAGTCACCTATAGGAGAAGTTCAAGTTATAGAAAAATACCACTCAGGTGTTGTTATCCGAGATACACCAAGAGTCCAACACCATTGCCCACGTAACCCTTAGGTCGTATGTAGGTGTTTTAAGGGTCATGTTTCAAGGCCATATATACTTAATATGTAATACCATTATTTTAATGATTTTTTTTATCATTTCCATATTATGAATATCTTTTCTTAATAAAATATATGATTAATTGAGGAACATTTAATAAGTTGATTTTAGTTGTAAAAAATTTTACTTTTAAGATATTTCTCATTCATAGAAAATTATTATGGTAGTATAAATGTCAATTTTGAATTTCAAATGTAAAAATTAATCTTGGGTGAATTTTTAGTTGTTTTCTAAGTAGTTTTAATTTTTTGATGAAAAATATTTTTTTGATGAATAATATTTGATGAATAGTAATTTTCTAATGAATATTATTTGATGAATAATAATATTATTGATTAATAGTAAAAAATTTATTTTTAAATTATTTATTAAATAAATTTTTATGTGATGTTATTTTCAAAAAATAGACATTCACATTTGTGATCAGTAAGATATTTAGAGTCTATTAGGATCAACTTAATTTTTTGATGAATAGTAACATAACCCTTTAGAGTAGTAATGTTAACCTTATGAAGAGTAATTTGATAAATGGAATAGTAACCTCACCTAAAGAAGTATAAATATATTTTAGTCATCTTAAATGTTAATGTGATATAATTATATCATAGTATAAGTAAATACATGTTTAGATATTATTAGTCAAGTATTAGTATTTAATTTATTTAATTTAATATAAAATGAAATTATTTTTTATAAAATGGGGTTCATTTTTGAATTCTACAAGTAAAAAAATGGTTTGGGTGTTTTTTTAGTATTTTTATGAAATAGTTGAATTTTTTGATGAATAGTAAAAATATAGTTTTGAGTATTCTATATGTTTAATGACATCATCACTTTGTCATATTGATTTAATGAGTAAGATAATATTTTTGTAGACTATTATGGATTAAAATATTATATGAGGTGTCCCATGTGGCCAATACCATGGGAAAATACAATTCGCAAGCCTATGGTTTTACAAATACTACCAATGAGGTTTCGTTTGAAATTAATAAAAAACTCCTTCTTTTTACAATAAATACCCTCCAATTTCATTGTTTATATTCATTCCAAATTAATCCTCCATGATTTTTTTCTAGCTCTATCTTTAATGTAGTCATCCAAAGGTGTCCTAAATTCCTCAATGTCTCAATCATATAATTTTATAAGTTACTCTTCAAGGTAATGGAATTCTCAACTATTATTTTCCTTTCACGGCCTTTTTTATGTGGCATATCATAAAAATTTCCATAACATGTTCTTATTTCCATTTTATTCATTCCCAAAAATTTATTATGAGGCTTTTAGGAAATGTTTACCCCCTTCCCCTCTTTTTTTAACATTTTTATACAATAATGTTTCATACTCATTATGCTGTAGAATTTTCGAATCAAAATTTATATGTTTTTATTAATAAATTCATTTATTTTAATTAAGTGAAAAACCAAATAAAATTAATTTATAAGTGTATAATTAAATAAATAATTTTTTATCTAATTATGTAATTTAAATACATAAAACCATTACTACCTTTCTATGGGTTATAAATGACATAATGGTCAGGTTTTTAAACACTTTTTAAAACGCGTTGATTTTGATATGAAAACCATTTATTTCATAATCTATTGGTTATTTATGAAATTTTCGATTATGATATATATGAAAAATATTAAAATAAATTCATATTAAATATTTCCCCTGATCATTATATAATGCATTGGGTAAATAAATTAATATCTAGAGATGACATGTTTTACGATAACATGGTGAATAACCTTGGAAATTTTTTTATGAGACCTTGGGGATGGACCTTGGTAATATTATTATGTTTGTATAAATTAAATGTTGAATCAAAATTTTCCCATTATGATTCATTATATTATTATTATATGCCTCTTTATCATGCCATTATGACATTTCTCATGTTCTTATTAACATTGCTCAAGTTCACATGTAAACTATTTCACTTGTCTTCTCACCCTATCATTTGATGTATGTACCTAGGATACGAGTTTCAATAAGTGTACTTAGGTTGAGAATTAGAGAATCCATTAATGTGTAATAAAATTGTGTTTTAGGTCTTTATGTATTATATAACTTATTTTTAAGACACTATACTTTAAAAGATCCTCGGTTTTGTAAAATGTCATGTAAAGTTATGTAATAATAAAGTGGGATGCCATAAACATGATCATTCTAAATTGATAAGTATAAATGATAAAATGGACATTATACTTATAAGTAAACAGAATTGTAATATGGTCATCATATTGAAGGGTGATCATGGTAACATAGTCATCTTACTTAGGTTTGTGATATTGGTTTCCCTATAAATGTGGATAATAAATGTGAAATTAAGGAATGGAAATAATGAAACTATGATTTATGGAGTTATAAAAGAATATTCACAATATGATACGAGTCGAAGAATTTATTATGATATCATAACACATAGAATAATTCGAGCTTCGACAAGAAAGATGTAATATGATATTATATTTCCTAGGGAACCCTTCGGGCTCTGGTACGAGATGATGTTTGTACTGATGTACGAGTATCCTTGGGAACCCTGGAGTTAATTTAGTTAGATAAGAATAAATTAAAAGGTGACAAATTGTTTATTATTTCATTTAATTTATTTTTATATAGAACTGCATGTAATATATTATAACTATATTGGTTTTAGACACCATTAGTGGTGGCCGATAAATTGTACTCACACCCTAGTCTGGATACCTGATTGGTACCCAAATAGATTATATTGTTGCATGAATGGATAAGGGAAAAGGCCCTAGGATAGGTGGATGATTGGGGATGGATCATGGAAGAGGGGACTTGACATAGTTCAGATCCCACATGGGGAGTCATAGTATCTTTATTTTCAGTTGCATTATAGACACCTGACACTTATATTTGCACAGTATGTTTTTCCTTTAAGTTGAGTATATTATTTCTTGTTTGGTTATCTTGTGACATGATTATTTTTAGGGTTATATATGCATCGATTTTTGCTTATTTATTTCCAATGATGTTTTTATCTGATAAAAGAGGGTATTGTATCTCCCTGAATGACTTAATATACTATCACTGGTAGTCGTAAGCCTTTAGTGTTGGGGGAGGTGAGCTTAAGGTCATTTGGAGAACCAACATGGGGTGTTTTTGTGTGGAACCAAGTCCAGGATGTTACAAAGTGGTATCATAGCTCCAATTTTCTTTCTTATTCTATTGCCTTACTGTTTTGTGAAAGGTAGACAACAAAATAGGAAGAGCCGGGTATTGATAATGAGCTCGTTCATGGGGGTTGCAAACCCAAGTATGTTGGAAAACAAGAGTACTCAGGGTGAAATTGTTGTTATTGATGTTTTCAATTATAGTTTAATATTATTTCACATTGGGCGACACAATTGTGGTGTTATGTGATTATTGATTCTGATAATTTTTTAGTATTGATTCATGGACCAGAATTAGAAGAGAGTTGATTCTACATGCATCAATATAAAAACTCAAGGTTATTGTGACATGCATCATTATATGAGTGCTCATGAAAATAAGTTATGATAGGTGGTGATATAATTTTTAGTAAGTCATGGAATAAAATTTTGGGGAGGAATTACACTATTTACTTGACTATTTACAAAAAATTGATGATAGGTGGTGATATAATTTTCATTATCCCTGATGAAGAGAACTGTGTTGGTGTTCAGTTCTAAAGAACATTTTCAATTCTGAATGTTTTAGTTTGTGACATCTACTTCCAACATTTTTTTTTGAAAATATTTATATCTGGGGGAAATCCAGACTCATCCTAGTCCTATTATGTAATGAAATAAAACCGTGAGTTAAAAACTAACATCAAATATATAAATAAGATGAAATAGTTTTAGATGATTACTTGAATCATATAATCTCTAAACTGAGAAGCTAATTTTCTTATGAATTGCATGACGTTCTTGTCGAAGAGAATGACAGACAGTGAGTCTTTCTCATTTGTCACCAGTAGTTGAACTCTAAAACTGTTGTATTATTAGTTGTTATAAGTCTTAAGGTTGTATCAGTACTATTAAAAGCGTATAGTATGCCTAAACCCAAGTAAAATTTAGCAATTTTAAACAAAATAAATGAATACCTTGGATTAGTGAGGCATGGTTGTTTTTTACAATTTTGGTACCAAATATTTCTATCCAGAGATTGAACTTTTTTCAAGCAAGAGTTACATGATTCAAAATACCAGTTATGAGCGCCTCGACGTTTAACTATTGTAGTAGAAATCAAAAAATTTGTCGGCTGAGAGAAATTAGTTAATATTAATATGTTCATGAAAGTATGTCTTACATATAATAGTATTTTAGACAACAAATTAATAGAAAAAACTCAGGATGTTGTACTTTCCTCCAAGTAGAATTTTTTACATCATAATTTTTTTATCCCAATAAGGAAATGTTGTAACAAAACTGTTTGAAATTGTTGATGGAGGAATTTATAATTGCAATTGATTGATGATCCTAGATCTGTTAAATTAAAAAAATACAACATTGAATAAAACGTTTTATTCACTTTTCAATCATTTTGCTGGTGTTTGTAGAAAGAATTACTGGACAAAAATACAAGTTATAAATTTACCTGCTTCTAAAGTTGTGGACTACTCGGATGTCCAAGTTTAGAAGTATTTTTGAAGCATTTATTGAAGTGGTGATAATAACAGATGCTGGAACTATTGAAGAGCATAAGAAAAATTAGAAGTTCATAGTTGTAAACAAGACAATCAATGTCTGGAACATTTAGTAGAGCATAACATTAATTTACAAACATTACAGTTTGCAATAAGGCATAAATAAATTTCACCTGGTCGAACATTACAATTTTCATATACAATTAATGAATGTCACATATTAGAATATATTAGCTGCTGGGTATATATAGTTTGATAACATTTAATTTCTCAATTAGCTATTAAAAATTAAATTGATGTTAATGCAATATGATAGAACATGTTGAAGATAATAAGCATAACTCCAATTGACCTACTAAACATTATAGTATATAGTATGAAATATATTGTAATGTGTAGCTAGATATCTTATAGATCAATTGCTTTTCCCTGAACAGCTGCAAGATCAGTATTTTAGAGGAGTCGTTGCTGTTTTCTAGGTACTCAGACATTATGTTGGAAAACTTCCCACACAAGATAAAATTCATTTGCAAGACTCTACAATAAATCATTCTTTTTGTGTTGGTAATTGAAATATCCTATGTTAATTATTGTGGGAAGTAAAATTTGCATACCTATCATCCTCTAAAACAATTTGAATCTTCTGATTGGAAGTACCAATAGACTGTATAGGATATGATTATCGCAGATGTCCAATAATTTCTATAACAGGAAAAACTGATGTAAAACTAATATTCTTTATGACAGTAGAATCCCCTAAAAGTCTGTGAATAACATAGTAATTGAAGAAATTAAAAAGTATACTATGTCATAGCTGTATTTGTGGATGATATTTATTTAAAACATATAGTATATATGCATTTTAAATTAGTAGGCTTCCCTATAAATAGAGTTTTAATGAAATGTACCTATTAATTGTTGTTCGGGAAAAACTTTGATAACATTGTCAGCAAAACATGTGAAGTCAGAGCTGAACAATGGAAGTTGAACATCGGTTGGCCAAACATATGTTCTTGTTGTGAAAAAACCGTCATCAAGAATGCCTTCCCCCCCCCCATGTAGTTACCTTGATTAGGAGTAATTTGGATGTTTTGTATGATGTAGCATAGGACTTCGCGTAGTAGTGGTTTGTACATGGTGATTAGCTGGCGGTTATTAATTGTACATTGAATTTTGGTCTCCCACATCATTAATTTAAAAACTAACCATTTAAAGATCATATGAAGGATATAAGTTACATAAAATAATATCCTACAGAAGAAGTAAATAGTATTAGTATTATGAAAACAGTATATAGAGTATAACTTTTGGAGAGGATAAACTCACTTCAGCATCACATAGAATCAGATCGATAGAAGAAACTTCGAAGTTGGGTGATGAATTACACCATAGATTCAATACATGTACATGTATCTGAAATGATTCATCAGCATTAATAGTAATCTATTTCAAAAGACTCCTTCTTCTTGGAATGTTTTGGTTTCAGTATGAATTCAATTAATGTACATATATAACATAGTAAAAAACAACATAAAAAATATGTTTATATATATGTGCAATTGATAAAAGTAATGAAATGTAAATATATTTAATGAAAAGATACCTAAGAATGGTTATCAATAATTTCTTTGTAGACAATGTTTTGTGTACAGTCAAAGGAAGGATTATCTCTATCAACAAAAACAATTTTCAAACCTCTTGGTGACGTCACTCTTGATACGACAACATAATGGTGTCCATGACAGAACACAGGTTTGGGAAGATATTAAAAAACAGAAGACAGAGATTGAACTCGACTCTTATTAATAGAAATTTCATAAGAAGCATTCAAAGGTTATTTTCTTCCTTGTAGTTTGAAAGGCCACATGTCATCATTTTGTGTCATATTAATTCTTGGGTTAAATTCCAGAAACCCAGAATGACTACCAGTTAAAATTTCAGCTCTGATGACATGGTCACCCATGTGGGTAACAATAAGACGAGTACCATTGCATAACCCCACTGATTGATCTACATTTCGAAGAAACATAATTGGTACTCCGATCTTCAAAGTAATTGTGTGTGAAAAAAGTATAGAGATGTTGATAGCATTCAACATGTCAGTTGTATATATGTTCTCTGGCCGATCCGTATCAAAACTCGCATTGTAAGAAGAATAAGAATTGAAGTAATATTTTCCTTCTGATGTACTAAGAGTTAACATGTAGTCATTAACATCCTGAATAATGTCACAGGTTGGTGTTTGTAACGCCCCGACCCTAGTTACCCAGAGTCGGTGCATTATTACATAACATTGTCATGATCACATGAAAGATCAAATCTTGAAAGACCGATTGGTTTAGTAGCCTTGGAAACACTAGATATATTCATAAGTTTTACATTACATCATAAAATTAAAAACTACTACAACAATATAATGTCTCCATAATCCACACTCATATCCCCACATAATATCCCTGTAGGTCATTCATAATTTACTTCTTCACTTCCTGGGAAAAATAAAACATAGAAAATGGGTGAGCTCAAATGCCCAGTAAGGATAACAATATATCGGAAACTTTCATAAATAAGAATAAACATTTAAGGCAATGTATAAATAAAACAAAAGCCTTTCAAACATGAACTTTCAACATGGTACGGCATAAATAAAATGAAATAATTCCATTTAATTATTCACATGGATATACTACTAATCGAATAATCACATTAAAAAATCAATAACCACTTTCATAATGTTGGAATGCATAATGCCAGACTATCATAACTACATAGTCAAGGCCTTGTGCCAAGACTACAAATAAGATTTTTTCAAGGCCTTGTTCCAAGATACTAGTTTGTCTCATGAGACCTACCGATGCATCGAGGAGCTATAGCGGGCTCCACTCGTCACATATTAAGTCCAATGCATTCCCATATGAAAAGGTTTAAACATAACATAAACATTCGTATTAAAAATAGCATACGAAATGTCAATAATTTCACCATAAACTATGAATGGTATAAAAATAGCACATCCACATTCAAACATATTACAAAACCTTCAATACAATATAGAATTTTTGTGTCATAATAAAACAACTTCAAATAAGCGTAAAATCCATCAAAGGATGTTGACATAGATGAAATCAAAACACTTTTTGGAGAAATATCTCTTTCTATTTTTGAAATCATTTAAGAGCCATATAAAATAAAACATTTTCTTGAAAATATTCTTATAAGCTTGTAAGGAAAACTTTGAAGATTTTATAACGGCAGAAAATAACCGCACTCGCCGTATAAGTTAAAAAAAACATTCTTACCTTAATTCTGTCGAAAAGGTTAAAAAGGACCTTGTTTTGAAAACGACGGAAAGATTCCTTTATAAACCTCTTATAAAAAGTCAAACAATGGTATAAATGAATTTAACCCATATTCATGTAAATAATAAAAATGTTTTGAAATACATTTTGAAGAAACATGGATGTGGATGATAAAGAGATCCCAGTAGATTATTACATATAAACAACCTCGGATAATGAAGAGATTGTGAAATAACCCTAACCTTGTACTTTTCCTTGGTTGGGGTAGGTTAACCTCCTGTATAATGGTGAAATAATTGTTATTAAATTATACAATAATCATATACATTAATATGATATCATATATGATCTTTTAATATTGATTTGATAATAATATCTTAGTATTATCGTTGTTTCGGGTGTTAACTTACTTGTTTTCTTTTATATGTTTTGTTACGTAAGACATGTTTGTAAAGGATAGGTTTTATATTATTCATATCCAGAATGATATAAAGTCCTTAAACATCATTTTTTAAATCATCAAATGATAATTATACTTGAATGGATACGATGGAGAATGAATCTCATCGCGTTCGTGGAGACGGTAGTCCGTACGTACGCACGAGCGACAATATCATTCTATTGATATTAAAATAATATATAAATGGATGGTATATCATATATAAAGAATGCTTAACATGTTATATTTATTATTTACATGAGTTACACATCATTATTATACCCATCCAAATAATATTATATTGAATAACAATTACACCACGACGTGGAGACGGTAAGCCGTACGTACGCACGTATGGTGACATGTTATTCAAAGGGTGGATAGAATACTGAATATGGTTGTACCATATTTATAATAACATCACAGTATATATATGATACTGGATTTATTATTTTAGAATGGTAACAACAAAGGAAGAAGAAGTGGAAGAAGAAATGATCTTAGAAAAGGGTGGTGAAATCATTACCTCTTCTTCGGGTTCTTTCTTTTGATTTGATCAAAAGGGCTCCTTAGGTTGGATTTCTGATCAAACTAAGGCCCCTAGGTTGTAGTGAGGGAAGTTGGGAGAGTATTTGGGCAGATTTTGGCCGAACCAAAAGGCTTTGAAGGTGTGAAGAAATGAGAAGGAGTTCCCTTTTATAAGAGGGGTGAGGGGCACCTTTGGAAAAGCTAGAAATATTAATTTATAATAAATTCATATTCGGTTTCTAATGCATCCAAAGTTGGTTATTAAAAGGTTAAGGTGGGGATGGGTCGAAAACAACTCAACCAATAGAATTTATACAGGTTTGGGTACTTATATTAACCTTATCTTTAAGTATTAACTCTAAGTTAATTAGTTTCACTTTTACAATGTCTCTTTGTATTTTTATATAATATGGTTAATAAACTTACTACATACATCCAAGCGACCCCCAAGTGGTCCATTAATGATTAACCTATCATGATATAAGTCTCTTGGCCGATCCTTATATTTTTAGGAATTTAATATCAATTAATAATATAATATTTGTTTTAAGAACTCTTTTATGTCAATTTTGACACTATTCAATAGTTGATTTTTTTGAAACTCATAACAGATTTATTACTTCTAAAAAAGTCAATTCAATAAATCCTAATATATCATATTATCCTAGAAAATTAGTTTAATTCATTAAAAGTTTCATATTATATTTATTTGGGTATTTATAATATCAATTATTTTAATTTTTCACTATTATAGTAATTACTGCATCATCATTGTGTCATAAATAAAATAAATTATTTAATGTCTAAAAATTATAAATAAAATATAATTATGTAGGAAATATTTTTATCTTTATAATGAATATTTATAATCTAAAATCCAACATATATAACCCTATGTAACAATTGTTTTTCTAAAAGATATATGCTTGTGTCATTTTTGTATTCATTTTAACTTAATTAAAATAAAGTGTCATTATCACTTACAAGTGGATCCATGGGGTCCCAAAATCGACCCCAAGATGCCCATGGTCGACCATGTATCACCCAATAGGGTTAAGACACGTTTTAGTGTAATTTAGTACTCTTATAATATTATTTTTTAACCCTTATTTACCGGATTTACCCTTAACCAAGGTAAATAAAATATTTACCGCAGTAATTATTCAAAATGTCTAAAAATAAAAGATACCTATTTACACAATTTAAAAATCCTGATTCCAAATATGGAATCCATTTTCCTAAATTCAAAACACATAAGTTGCAGAAATTAATTTAAAATTAATTCCCGCTGTCAAAACAAAAAGCGTGTTTTTAAGAGATAATAACTATCAAAAGATTGACACTTGTTTATGTTCGGTTTAATTGTAAAATTATTTTCAATGACCAACATTATATTAAATGGTAAAAATATATTCTAAATATACTTTAAAACCACTCAAATTCATAATTTATCACTATTAATTATTTTGATTAAAAAAGTTGTTTTTAATTAAAATTTAGTAATTTTCACTATTCATCAAAATATTAAAGTTATCCGAAAAGTACCAAAATTTCACCTTAGGATAAATTCGATATTCCGAATCCATAAATTAAGTCCATTATAAAATATATATAATTTCGAAAAGTAGGTATTACTATTCATAACGGCTAGTTTGATTGGTTGTGGTGTGTGTTAAAACTCAAGGTTGCGTACAACACACGCTACTGTATTATTCAAAGAAAGCGTACTGTGGAAGCTTGGGATGTTTCATTTTAAATTTTTGATGTCCCCATTTAGTCAAAAAGTTTAAAATATTGTATTTAAAAAGGGTTTACTATTAAAAGTTGATAAAAGTGCAAAACTGAAAATGAATTTGTTCTTGCATTATATCTAAGAAACTCATAATATGGATTCTAAAATTATAAGGATTATATAAACTTTAAAATTTATCTAATACTATTCATAACCTCTTTTGAATGGCTTGTTTGGTAAGTCATGGTGTGCTTGAACTTGGTGTTGCGTGTAGTGAAAGTTATTGAATTATTTTGAAGAAATAACACACTATGAAATCTTCGGGTGTTACATTCTCCCCTCCTTCAATAAATTGCGTCCTCGCAATTTGAAATTGTTCTTCGAAAATAAAAGGTTGAAAATAGAAAATATCTTTGTGGGAAAACCCACATCGGAAGTTAGTTTACTAAAATTTAGTCTTAATATGAGGAAAAGAGAAATGAAAGGGTCACCACCAAATTATGATCTCGATTAGGAGAACATTGGTGGCAATTAGAGACATATAATTGGAGGAAAAACGTAAATATTTATAGGTAGTGATTGAGGTCATCAATCACAAACAAGTGTAAAATTGAGGTCCTTAAATTCATCAATCTATGATGATTTCAAATACCATCGGTTCAACAAAACATAGGGTATTAGGATAACACATTTTTGACGTTTCAAAATATCTTAGTTGAAATCCCACATCGAAAAATGAATTAATGAGGCCTCTATTTAAAATAAAGAGTCTAAAGTATGAAGATTACCGAAAATAACACATACTAGGGTTCCATGTAGGAAAATATGGATATGGAAGAAAAATATAACCATCAATTATCTGATGGAGAGTGGTAGAGAACATGGCTATGAAAAGGACAACAATCCCAAAGCCATAAATTAGTGATGATTTAAGGTACCATCTAGGAAAACATTTTTGTTCTAAGTTGCTTTTCTTAATATTGAGGAATTTTTTTATGAGATTGGCTAAGATCATAAGGAGATATACTTACTTTATAATTAGAGTTTTATCCATTAATAAATTTCTACCACAAACTCATCTTTCACTCTAAAAGATAATAGAATGTAAAAAAAATTCTATTTACACTATTCGTATAGGGTTCCAAAATAAATGAATTTATAATTCATTTACAAGATATTTTAATAAAAACTACATTATTTAATCCAAGAAATCTCGTGGGCCAGTGGTAGGTGATACACCCTTGTCACCCTTCGGTTGCGGGTTCAAGTCTCGCAGCCTTTCCGGACGCGACGGGTTGCCGCCCGACCTCCGGGTTATCCTTTTATGGCAATCCAAAATAATCCAAACTAGAACTATCCAAAATACTTCTGTCCAAACTCACAGACCAACATTTATAAGGAAGGTAAACATAATATAGATCCTTTTTACCCCGTAATAGCTTATGAATACCTTCATCATGTATTACCATATTCTTTATTGATTACATTCATGCTCCCTTATTCCATATAGAATGCTGGATATACTTCATTAATCCAAAAATGTTTTAAACCCCAACAATGATGGAATATACAAATCATTAATCAGTTCCAAGGTAGTCAAGAATATCCAATATAATTTTTCCAAAATAATCACATATTATTCCAAAATCACTACCTCAGTATCAGAACTATATTATGATTTATCATTCTCTCAACCATATATTTTCCAAAAATTTATCCTGCTATTGAGTCACTTTTCTTTGTTCCACACAATCTCAAGACCTTAATGAAATAGTACTGCAGTACAATCCTTATATACTCCATAATTATTATAACAAGTACATTGTTGATACAACACTCAATTGACATAATCAACATAAGAACTCTAATCATTCCTCTTCATCTGTGGTAGTATCATAACTTGATTATTATCCAATAACATCATTTGCGGCATAGTCTGATGACTGGGACATAGGTTCGCGTAGTGTCCAAACTCCTTGCAAATGAAGCATTGTACATTTGAAACCATTTTCTTACCCTTGCAGTCACGTACTTTGTGCCCTTTTCCTCCACACTTATAACAAACTCGCATTCCTTTCAGGCAAGTTCCAGGGTATTTCTTTCCACAGTTACCACCTATGGGAAAATTCTTCTTTTCCCTCTTCCCTTTATCCATCTTTCTCTCTTACAAACTTTTCTTCTCTTGCTTACCTTCAAAGCCATAGGACTCAGTAAACTCTTTACTTATCTTATCAACACATGATATTATTTATTCATATGATGATAATACATGCGAGACTATTTCTCTTGTAAATTCTGGCTTAAGACCATAAAATATATGATCCTTCTTTCTCTTTGTATCATGTGCATTGCTAGAGTTCTCATTACTTCTACTGGGCACCATTTCTAAACAATGGCATACACTAGATCAGTTTATGAATCAAAATACATAATCCCATACTTATAAAACACTTAACATAAATTGAACTATTTATGGATATAATCCATAATCATAAAAATTTCTCCTTTGAGGATTTATATACTCATAAACCCTTCATAATGATTTGTAAAGAAAATGAGAGTTATCCTAAGAATATCCCCCGGGAGTGTCGTAACCAAGAGTGCAGCAAGGCCCGTTGTCGTGCACCAGTTCCTGTTCGATTCTAGCTCAAAGCGGTGTTTTCGGGTTTTACCCCTAGGTACATCTGTTCCAGAGCCGCCTCTACCTGCTCGTATCCAGACCGGGATGTATTGCTCAGAAAACTCACAAAATCTCTACAATACCAAAATTCTAGGAAGTTATTCTATATTAATCCTAAAAGTTCATCTTAGGTCTAAGTGCTCTAATCAGAGTTTATCTAAATCTAGCTTCCAAGGTTTGTACTAAACTTCCTCTGATACCAACTGTAACGCCCCGACCCTAGTTACCCAGAGTCGGTGCATTATTACATAACATTGGCATGATCACAAGAAAGATCAAATCTCGAAAGACCGATTGGTTTAGTAGCCTTGGAAACACTAGATATATTCATAAGTTCTACATTACATCATAAAATGAAAAACTACTACAACAACATAATGTCTCCATAATCCACACTCATATCCCCACATAATATCCCTGCAGGTCATTCAAAATTTACTTCTTCACTTCCTGGGAAAAATAAAACATAGAAAAGGGGTGAGCTCAAATGCCCAGTAAGGATAACAATATAGCGGAAACTTTCATAAATAAGAATAAACATTTAAGGCAATGTATAACTAAAACAAAAGCCTTTCAAACATGAACTTTCAACATGGTACGGCATAAATAAAATTAAATAATTCCATTTACTTATTCACATGGATATTCTACTAATCGAATAATCACATGCAAAAATCAATAACCACTTTTATAATGTTGGAATGCATAATGCCAGACTATCATAACCACGTAGTCAAGGCCTCGTGCCAAGACTACAAATAAGATTTTGTCAAGGCCTTGTGCCAAGACACTAGTTTGTCTCATGAGACCTACCGATTCATCGAGGAGCTATAGCGGGCTCCACCCATCACATATTAAGTCCAATGCATTCCCATATGAAAAGGTTTAAACATAACATAAACATTCGTATTAAAAATAGCATACGAAATGTCAATAATTTCACCATAAACTATGAATGGTATAAAAATAGCACATCCACAGTCAAAAATATCACAAAACCTTCAATAAAATATAGAAGTTTTGTATCATAATAAAACAACTTCAAATAAGCGTAAAATCCATCAAAGGATGTTGACATAGATGAAATCAAAACACTTTTTGGAGAAATATCTCTTTCTATTTTTGAAATAATTTAAGATCCATATAAAATAAAACATTTTCTTGAAAATATTATTATATGATTGTAAGGAAAACTTTGAAGATTTTATAATGGCAGAAAATAACCGCACTCGCCGTATAAGTTAAAAAAACAATCTTACCTTAATTCTGTCGAAAAGGTTAAAAGGGACCTTGTTTTGAAAACGACGGAAATATTCCTTTATAAACCTCTTATAAAAAGTCAAACAAGGGTATAAATTACTTTAACCCATATTCATGTAAATAATAAAAAAAATTTGAAATACATTTTTAAGAAACATGGATGTGGATGATAAAGAGATCCCAGTAGATTATTACATATAAACAACCTCGGATAATGAAGAGATTGTGAAATAACCCTTACCTTGTAATTTTCCTTGGTTGGGGTTGGTTAACCTCCTGTATAATGGTTAAATAATTGTTATTAAATTATACAATAATCATATACATTAATATGATATCATATATGATCTTTTAATATTGATTTGATAATAATATCTTAGTATTATTGTTGTTTCGGGTGTTAACTTACTTGTTTTCTTTTATATGTTTTGTTAAGTAAGACATGTTTGTAAAGGATAGGTTTTATATTATTCATATCCATAATGATATCAAGTCCTTAAACATCATTTTTTAAATCATCAAATGATAATTATACTTGAATGGATACGATGGAGAATGAATCTCATCGCGTTCGTGGAGACCGTAGTCCGTACGTACGCACGAGCGACAATATCATTCTTTTGATATTAAAATAATATATAAATGGATGGTATATCATATATACAGAATCCTTAACAAGTTATATTTATTATTTACATGAGTTACACATCATTATTATACCCATCCAAATAATATTATATTGAATAACAATTACACCACGACGTGGAGACGGTAAGCCGTACGTACGCACGTATGGTGACATGTTATTCAAAGGGTGGATAGAATACTGAATATGGTTGTACCATATTTATAATAACATCACAGTATATATATGATACTGGATTTATTATTTTAGAATGGTAACAACAAAGGAAGAAGAATTGGAAGAAGAAATGATCTTAGAAAAGTGTGGTGAAATCATTACCTCTTCTTCGTGTTCTTCCTTTTGATTTGATCAAAAGGGCTCCTTAGGTTGGCTTTCTGATCAAAATAAGGCCCCTAGGTTGTAGTTAGGGAAGTTGGGAGAGTATTTGGGCAGAGTGTGGCCGAACCAAAAGGCTTTGAAGGTGTGAAGAAATGATAAGGAGGAGTGCCCTTTTATAAGATGGGTGAGGGGCACCTTTGGAAAAACTAGAAATATTAATTTATAATAAATTCATATTCGGTTTCTAATGGATCCAAAGTTGATTATTAAAAGTTTAAGGTGGGGATGGGTCGAAAACAACTCAACCAATAGAATTTAGACAGGTTTGGGTACTTATATTAACCTTATCTTTAAGTATTAACTCTAAGTTAATTAGTTTCACTTTTACAATGTCTCTTTGTATTTTTATATAATATGGTTAATAAACTTACTACATACATCCAAGCGACCCCCAAGTGGTCCATTAATGATGAAACTATCATGATATAAGTCTCTTGTCCTATCCTTAGATTTTTAGGAATTTAATATCAATTAATAATATAATATTTGTTTTAAGAACTCTTTTATGTCAATTTTGACACTATTCAATAGTTGATTTTTGTGAAACTCATAACAGATTGATTACTTCGAAAAAAGTTAAATAAATCAATCCTAATATATCATATTATCCTAGAAAATTAGTTTAATTCATTAAAAGTTTCATATTATATTTATTTGGGTATTTATAATATCAATTATTTTAATTTTTCACTATTATAGTAATTACTGCATCATCATTGTGTCATAAATAAAATAAATTATTTAATGTCTAAAAATTATAAATAAAATATAATTATGTAGGAAATCTTTTTATCTTTCTAATGAATATTTATAATCTAAAATCCAACATATATAACCCTATGTAACAATTGTTTTTCTAAAAGATATATGCTTGTGTCATTTTTGTAATCATTTTAACTTAATTAAAATAAAGTGTCATTATCACTTACAAGTGGATCCATGGGGTCCCAAAATCGACCCAAAGATGCCCATGGTCGACCATGTATCAACCAATAGGGTTAAGACACGTTTTAGGGTAATTTAGTATTATTATAATATTATTTTTTAACCCTTATTTACCGGATTTACCCTTAACCATGGTAAATAAAATATTTACCGCAGTAATTATTCAAAATGTCTAAAAATAAAAGCTAACTATTTACACAATTTGAAAATCCTGATTCCAAATATGGAATCCATTTTCCTAAATTCAAAACACAGAAGTCGAAGAAATTAATTTAAAATTAATTCCCGCTGTCAAAATAAAAAGCGTGTTTTTAAGAGATAATAACTATCAAAAGATTGACACTTGTTTATGTTCGGTTTAATTGTAAAATTATGTTCAATGACCAAAATTATATTAAATGGTAAAAATATATTCTAAATATACTTTAAAACCACTCAAATTCATAATTTATCACTATTAATTATTTTGATTAAAAAAGTTGTTTTTAATTAAAATTTAGTAATTTTCACTATTCATCAAAATATTAAAGTTATCCGAAAAGTACCAAAATTTCACCTTAGGATAAATTCGATATTCCGAATCCAGAAATGAAGTCCATTATAAAATATATATAATTTCGAAAAGTAGGTATTACTATTCATAACGGCTAGTTTGATTGGTTGTGGTGTGTGTTAAAACTCAAGGTTGCGTACAACACACGCTACTGTATTATTCAAAGAAAGCGTACCGTGGAAGCTTGGGATGTTTCATTTTAAATTTTTGATGTCCCCATTTACTCAAAAAGTTTAAAATATTGTATTTAAAAATGGTTCACTATTAAAAGTTGATAAAAGTTCAAAACTGAAAATGAATTTGTTCTTGGATTATATCTAAGAAACTCATAATATGGATTCTAAAATTATAAGGATTATATAAACTTTAAAATTTATCTAATACTTTTCATAACCTCTTTTGAATGGCTTGTTTGGTAAGTCATGGTGTGCTTGAACTTGGTGTTGCGTGTAGTGAAAGTTATTGAATTATTTTGAAGAAATAACACACTATGAAATCTTGGGGTGTTACAGTGTTAATATAGCATGACCATTCAGATATGATACATCTCTATAGTTATTATTGAAATCTGGGTAATCAAATTCAATAGATGCTGTCAGTGCCGATTTTTTTGTTCTCAGAAGGTATGTTGATGGGATATGAATACACCCATCCCCATCATTGAGCTCAGCAACACGTCCATCACCAATATCCAAAAACCACTATGAAAATTGTCACTCCTCAAAAAAATATACATTTGAATCAGTATAATGAAACCTTATGTTTTTGGTCAATGTAAAAACCTGACAGTGTTTCCATAGATATGATGACCTTATAATTGAAAATACAATGTCACTTCTGTCTCCACCAGGGATTACATGGAGTATTTGTCGGAAATATCCACCTAGGACAACTGGTAAACTACCAAATGTTAAATTAGAGTAATTTTCATTCTTTAATGAAATTATATCTCTTAATGTACAATCAAGAGATTCAAAACAGTTTTTATGAAGCATTGGAGCCCCGTCCCAGATAATAAATTTCTATGATTGTAGAAGATCTTCAATATCACTCCCTTGATGAATATTGTATATAGAGTGATCATTTGTAGATATCAGAATACGAAATTTTGAATGGGCTATCCTCCCACCTGGTAGAAGTAATGATGCTATTCTACAGGAAGCAACTACAGGAACAATTTTTCCTTCTGACCTTAGTAAACATGTTAAGACTCTCCAGATGAAATTCTTACCCGTCCCTCCAAATCCATGAAGGAAAAAAATCCCCCAGAAGTAGAACATAATGAATAAATAATTCTCTCAATAACATTTTTTTATTCAATAGTAAGAATATTGTGAAATGATGAGTACTCATTAAGAAGTTTTTCATGATTATAATTGAGCTATTCTGCAATCAACCGATTAGGTTGAGAAGCTAATGAGTAATATGGAACAGGTATTGGAGGATAACATTGTATATATTTACCATTGCTGCGGAAAATGTATTCTATTTCAATCAAACCTAACATTTGTCTTTGATGATCCATTATTGTCAAGTCTATAGGAGAGGGAAATAGTATTAGAAAGAAATATACTAACACAGATATGTATTGACAAAGACGATATGTTTTTTTACCTTGTATTTGCAAGAGTTGTTATTGGGAATATATAATATCATCAGTTAGAATCCTCTAGGTTTCAAGCCAAACAATGTCTGGTCAGGAAATGGTATTTGAGAAAAACATTCCAGCAAACAGTCTTTGTAAAGAGTGTCCCAATCCACAAGAAGAGACATCTTTTAGTGCATGAATAAACTCATTTTCATCAGCTAACAATCCCATTACTAAAGAGGTTTGTCTGAATGAGTAATGTTTTTCACCATTCTAATAGAATAATATGAAGTCACACCTCTGTCCTTTGTAAGTAGAATCCACATGTAATAATGTTCTCCAGAAGATGATGACACATAGTAAAGTCTTCCAATACTGAATCCTTGTTTACGCAGGTACCATTTTTTTCACGGTAGAGGTAGAAAAATATTGTTGGGAATTATCCATATGTTAGACTTCGTCCTTTTGGGTATAATAGATTTTCTTCAAACCAAGATGTGAACATGGTATTAGAAATGTTGCTATTATTTAAGATTCCTTCAATATTGTCACAATCTGCATACATTATGCTATTTTTTCTGGGTAAATGAAACTGCAGTCTATCGTCTAGAGGATATCTAAAATGGATGTCATAAGAAAAACTCCTCAAAGAAGCTTTACAAGGCGAGATGTACCAGCAGTCATAGTACATTATAATATCGTCAACAATGTTATCAAACAAATGCTTGTTGTTTACGTAGAGAGGTGCGATGACACAATCATGTCATTTTATTCTATTTTTAAATAGGTATTTGACAAGGGATGACTGATTTGAAATTTCAATATTCAGATGAGCTATATATTTTAGTACCATAATTGTATTATATGGCACAAAAAACTGATTTTATAATGCAATTCAATTTTTGACAACTATACATCTAGAATTCATTCTCTAAAATAAAACATAACCATCGTCATCCAATGGGGTATGTTCAAAAAATTTATTTGGATAATATTTTGGGAATTTTCCATTCGGCATACAAGGTGAGCGATGGTTTGTATCACCACAAGGCCCATGGATCATAAAATTTTCATCTGCTTCATGATGTTTTGGGGATTTTCCTTTATTTGGAATTTCATCCGTAACAATTCATTTAATATCTGTTGGAGTGAATTTTTTTTGTCCTAAATAAGAAATAATAGAATGTGCACATGTGGGAGTCCTTTCTTCTGAAACTCAACAGTATGAACAACTACATTAGAAAATGAATTAAATATGAGAAAACATGGGGAAGAAATGTGTAAATTTATGGTAGAAGCTATCATTAAAATTGTAGATTTTATTTGAAAATAAGTTTTGTAACTACTCATGACATTCCAAAAAAAACAACCTTCTTGTAAATCTTTCATGAGTTTTCTCACCTTAATATTGAATATTATCGAATTAATGTGTGGACAGCTCGATGGGCAAAGATTTTGTAACTTAAAAAATCTCAAGACTTCATGCCACATGGGATTGCATGTAAATGGTAAAAAAAAGATTTGGATACCACGCACAATTACATATTGACATAGAAACTTAGTAATTCTGAATCATATATCTTAGAACACCTGTAAATGTGGAAGGTATAATGATACACTTCCCACATAAAGATTCATGTCAGTCACCTCTAAAGAAAGCATCTTGCAAACCATTGTATAGTTTTTTCCTCAATCACTTTTGATTGAAGAGAATAAAAGATAGTCTGTAAAGACCCGTAAATTTCAAAGAAATTTTTTTCTTAATTTTCTTTGAAATTTTACAAGAACGAAGTTTCTAACGGCACCTGATTCCGAGGCCCGGTGTGCCCGGAATCATTTTCCGAAGTTTGGCTCGGGTATGTTTAGTGAACGAACGAGCGGGGCTTTCTAACTTTTGAACCGGTGCTCGGAATCGAATTCTGAGGGCACCGATGGAATCGCAGCGCCGATTTTTTCTTAGAAAAACCACTTCCGGAGTTGCGTTTTCTTGGGTGTGGTTTTTTAACTTTTTGGGCTTAAAGTTAACAAATAAAATAATTTGTACGACAAACTTTATTTTAATTTCACTTAAAGCCACTTGAAAGCCACTTAAAGATGCTTAAGCGGATTTGATACGGATAGGGTGCTATCCAAAAAAATATCCTACCCCCTTGGTGGGATATTTGTGAGGTGGGGCCCGCATGAGCCCCACTTTTTCTTTTCCGCTAAGTAACGCACCCGCGAAAACCCGTCATTATGAAAGTCAACTGACCCGTTTACTTAAATTCTTAACGCACCAATTAATTGGGCAGTTTTCTTCGTTGAATTAATTCTATGGATTAATTTATTCGTTTCTTAACCTGTTTGAAATCAGTTGGCATAATAATAAAATAAGACCAACGCACGACATCTGGAAAAATGTTCATTGAGAGGTTTTGACAAGTTTTGTGCCTTCATCCTCCTACGCGAAGAACGCGAAGAACACGAAGAACGCGAAGAATGCGAAGAACGCGAAGAACGTCGTCACCCTCGGAGATTGACGACGCTTCATCCAAGATGTTCTTCCCCGCCCCGATCTCCGATCACCAATTTCTTGAGTTCGTCGACGCAACGCTGGATACCGCGACGACGCGACGATCCCCTCCTTCTGCAACGATCAAATCCGCAAAGAACGTGCGTGCGACGACTTGACGAGGTAGGGGTTTGTTTTTGAAATAACTTTATACTCCCGTGATTGTTTCTTTTAAAACAGAGAACCCGGATCAAGTTCAATTTTAATTCTATTAATATTGTGCCTTGATTTTATTCATGTGTTGAATATTTCTCCCGACTGTTATTATCTAATGCGGAGGGTGCGGGCCAAACAAACATGGACCGACAACCCTCCGCAGTTCTTCCTTGTTGTGCGGATGTGGCGGGCGATGACAAAATGTGACGCAGAGGCGATTTAATGATCCCGCAGTGAAGAACGGAACCCGGGAGGAATAGCGGCGCAGACGGGAAGGAAATCGGACCACCGGAGCAACTCCGGTGGCCCGCGGAAGCTTCCACCGGCGCGCCACGCCGGCACGGAGGCGCCCAGCGCGCCGCCAAGAAAACCCTGCCACGGTTGAAGCCGTGGCGGCGAGGCGGTTCCGCGGCCGCGCGGAACTGCGGTTCAGGGACGCGGCGACCCTGTCGCGTCCAGGTGATCCAGGGCGCCCCCCTGCGGGGGCCGCGACGTTGTCACGTGGGGGCATGCGCGCCCCCCGCGTTGCTCGGCCGCTCGGATGAGCCGAGCAGGACCGGCCGGCCGATCCGGGCCACACCCTGGCCTGGCCGGACTGGGTCCAGCCGGGTCGGACCGGGTCAGGTCGACCCGGTTCGGCCGACCCAGGGGGGGGGGGGGTCGGGCCGGGTTGGGCCGGTCCCAGACCCCCCGTTCCCGGACCCTTTCGGTATTTTTCCCATAACATGAGATATGGGCCTCCAAATGACTCTCCGTCAGCGGCAACGCGAAACTTGTATCGAGACCTTTGTTTCGGTATATTGCACTCAAGGTTTCGGAATACTTTGCGTTCGGCCGGGTTGGTTCATACACGAAACCAACCGGGCCCTCAGAGCGGAAACACTCATATCTTGAGCTTCGGACGTCCGATTGACATACCATCGACTTTATTATTTTCCTCTAAGTGAGACGGATCTTTTGGATAACTCTTCCCGAGGTTTGGACGTAGTTGGAGTACGGTCCGGTTGGTTTTTCCTTGAAAACCAACCGGGCCCCTGGGACAAAAAAGCCAATAACTCTCAGAATGGGAGTCCGATTGACGCGCCATCTGCGACGTTGAGTTCCTGTTGACGATACAGATCTTTGGATACATCAACTTCGGACTTGTGTTAGTTGATGTATCAGCCTCTCGGCTCGTGGAGCGGACCCTCCCGAACGAGCTTGCTATGTGCGGGAACCCTAGAGCTGGCTGTGACTGCTACTGTGACTACGACGACGACTGTACATGGATCCTCAATGGACTCGACTGCGACGATTATGAAAACAAGTACGGGAATCCTCCGTGTTTCGGTAGTGACCACTACGGTACATATTGGGATACATAAACTCTGGAATACATGTCAGTTGATGCATCGACCTCTTAGCTCGTGGAGTGGACCCTCCCGGAATGAGCATGCTATGTGCGGAAACCCTAGAGCCGTTTGAGACATGAAGACTACTGATCGAACGACTCGGTGTGTTACGGATAGCCCGGCGGAGGAGCTCTTGGTTGTAGCAACAGACCCACAACAGAGGTGCGCTTGGTTGTAGCGGCACAGGGGAGCGCTTGGTTGTAGCGGCAGACCCACAACAGAGGTACGCTTGGTTGTAGCGGCACAGAGGTGCGCTTGGTTGTAGCGGCACAGGGGATCTCTTGGATGTAGCGGCAGACCCACAACAGAGGTGCGCTTGGTTGTAGCGGCACAGGGGAGCGCTTGGTTGTAGCGGCAGACCCACGATAGAGGTACCCTTGGTTGTAGCGGCACAGGGGAGGTCTTGGTTGCAGCGGAAGACCCACGACGGAAGAGTGCTTGGTTTTAGCGGCACGAGGGAGAGCTTCGTTGTAGCAGTAGGCCCACAGTACCCGATAGGTGGAGAACTACAGCTGTCCAAGGAAAGAGGGGAAGCGCTTGGTTGTAGCGGCATAACCACTGTACTTGATGGAGAAGGAGTTTCCTAATAGCTTTAGGTTAAACTTCATGATCGATCCTGTGTGGGTCATTGAGAGGGTTAGTACCTACAGATCCTTTGTGGGTCCGACGGCTTAGATGAATCAGTAGCTACACCTGATTATCTCTTACGTCATACGAAGAAGTACCTGTGTGAGCTGAATCCTGTGTTACTCTTCTTTGTGGATTGTGCTGAGCTATCCGGTGTGGATTTACTATTTACTCTCCTTTGTGGATTGTGTTAAGCTATCCTGTGTGGATTTACTTTTACTCTCCTTCGTGGATTGCGTTGTTTTATCCTGTGTGGGTTTACGTTTTTCTATCCCGTGTGGACTGGGTTGTGCTTGGGCTCGGATGTTGGAGCCGAATGGGAATTGATGACTTAGGTATATGTATGGGAATATACCTAAGCAGTGTCGGTTGTTACTTCATGATTGTATCTTTCCTTTGTGGATTTCAGGAGACCTTCGGTGGTCTCGGGGTCCCTACTAAGTTGCTTATACTCACCCCTGCACGGGCTATGCCCGCACTTCGTTGTATTGGTTGTAGACGACGGACAACGCTGATCGTGGTGGAGGCTTGCGGAGTAGGACGGTACCTGGAGGTGGACCACTGGGCGGGATGTACTCGGAGCGAACAGCTGGACCGAGGAGCTGTGGAGGCTATCTGTGCTCACAATTCAGGTGGGACTTCCAGAGGACAGCTCGACGCTGCGGCTTTTCTTTTCAGTTGCTGTTTTCCCCTTTCAGTTGTACTTTACAGTTGGGCTTGTATTTCCAGCCCCTTTTACTTTCAGCATAGCTTGTTACAGTTTTCACTTAGTGTTTACACTTTCCTCTTTCTTACTCTGTGGTGGTTGTTTACTTTACAAAGGCAATGCCTTTTTTATTTATCGGGATTTACGCCTTGGTGCTAGTCGCCAACCCCTGGCCTATGGAAGGCGGTCTTGGGGTAGTCACGGCACGGGCCCCGAGGACGGGTCGTGACAAATTGGTATCAGAGGTGGTCGGTTCTACCGCAGACTCTGATATTTCTTATATGTGAAGTAATAGTGTTTAGCGTATTGGGTGTGGTTATCAGTCCTGGGAGTCCAGTGTTGGTGCGGCGGCCGACGTATCCGTACACCAGGACCCTGACTTCTGATTTCTGACTTAATGCATGAAAACATTGATTGCATGTGTGTTTCAAGTTTTCTGTGTGATTACTTTGTGTCAGCTCACCAGGTACACTGTTCTGACCATGGCGCACCTATTTCTTTTCAGGATGGCCCCACGACGGCAGCCAGCTAGGGTTCTGAGCGTTGTGCGTGGCGACAGCCCGCCGAGCGACGAGGCTTCGGTACAGGGCCCTTTGACCGCAGAGGCACCGACGGTACCTCTGCTCGCCGAGCCACCGATGCTTCCAGCACCACCCGCTGACGATGCACGTCACCTCAGTGCACTGCATGAGTTCCAGCTCCAGCGACCGCCCAGGTTCCGCGGGGAGACGGACCCCCAGGCAGCCGAGGACTGGCTGGAGGCAGTTGTACGAGTTTTCCGGTGAGTGAGGACACCAGCAGATCTTATGGTGGTCCTTGCAGCGAGCCTCCTGCACACAGCAGTGGGCCGATGGTGGATATTGATGCTCCAGGTGCACGACGAGGCATCTCTTCTTTGGATGGACTTCGAGAGCCTTTTCCACTCAGAGTTTGTCCCGGCCACCCTCCGTGCGGTGCGCATTTAGGAGCTACTACAGCTGCGGTAGGGCAGCATGACAATAGCCCAGTACGCGGTGAGGTTTACCGATCTCTCGCGCTATTCCGCGGACATGGTACGAGAACCATTATTCAGGGCCCGAACCTTTGACCAGGGGCTCAGGCGAGTGATCAGAGCTTCAGTTGTTTCTCACAGCATTCTGACTCAGACAGGAGTGTTGGAGAGAGCCCTCTTGGTGGAGAGTTTCTTTGCTGAGCAGTCTCCAGCAGCAGGACCCACCACTAGCCGACATGCGGCAGAGTCTTCTACAGCGGGAAGTAGACAGATGACGCAGGGGACCAAGAGGACTAGACCTACAGGTGGTCGACAGCATGACTCTGGATCGTTTGTGCGAGGCACTCGGGGTGGAAAACGACTTGCCATGAGAGGGCAATGTTACTCCTGCGGCGGGATTGGTCACATGGCTCGTGACTATCCGACCCTCCATACAGATGACCAGCATATGAACGAAGGACCCCCCAGGCAGAGACAGAGGTTCGATCAGGGCGGGCCGCAAGGAGTAGGCAGCCATGGCAGAGGAGCTGGCCGTGCAGCTGGAGGTGGACGACTCTTCGGGGTGTTGCCACCACCACCACTAGGAGGTCCACCCCGACCGTAGGGGACAAGAGGACATGGGAGAGCTCACCTTCAGGCAGTTGAGGCCTACGATCATGGAGCTCCGGGAGCAGATGGACAGGAGCGGGACGAGCTCCAGACCTGGAGACTTTTGTTCTTGTTGATTCTAGTTTTGTTGATGTAATTTGTAGATGCTTTGTGTCTTTGTACTTAAGCTGCAGTAATAAAAGACACCTTTTCTTGTGGCATCTACTTTCCTGTCCTATCTTCTGTTTTTACTAAGAGGTTTCGGTTTAGACTATTGACTTGAGCCTCACTTGAGAGATACCTACTGGAGGAGACCCAGTTACTACACACTGATGCCGACAGTGTGACTCAACCCTTGGAGGAGAGAGTAACGGTTGGATCTCTTGGTAGTAGCGTCGAGGCCTTACGATGTCATCCTTGGTGTGGGTTAGTATCATCCATGTCGGGATTGACTGTATTAGGGAAAGAAAGTGGTTCATCCATGAGATGTGACCAGATTTCTCTTATCGGCAAAGAAGAAATCTTAGCAGCTCTTGTGGGACCGGAGATGGTCCAGGCCGCGACAGAGATGGTCCAGGTCGTCCAGGAGCAGATGAGGACACCTCAGAGCCGACCTAAATCTTTTACTGACAGGAGGCGGATGTCCCAGTGGTGATCAAGGATCGACAGGAGCGGGTCCTACGTGGATGATCGATTCCTCTGGTGCGCTTCATATGGCAGCTCGGGAACCTCCAAGAGAGAACTTGGGAGCGGGAGGCTCATATGCGTGCTCAGTACCACCTTTGTATCCCTAAGTTTGTAGTGAAGCTTTACGAGGACGTAAATCCCTGTGGTGGAAGTAATGTAAAGACCCGTAAATTTCAAGGAAATGTTTTTCTTAATTTTATTTGGAATTTTACAAGAACGCAGTTTCTGAAGGCACCTGATTCCGATGCCCGGTGTGCCCAGAATCATTTTCTGAAGTTTGGCTCGGGTACGTTCAGTGAACGAAGGAGCGGGGCTTTCTAACTTTTGAACTGGTGCTCGGAATCGAATTCTGAGGGCACCAATGGAATCGCAACGTCGATTTTTGTGTAGAAATGCCTCTTCTGGAGTTGCGTTTTCTCGGGTGTGTTTTTTGAATTTTTTGGGCTTAAAGTTAAGAAATAAAATAATTTGTACGACAAACTTTATATTAATTTCACTTAAAGACACTTGAAATCAACTTAAAGCTGCTTAAGAGGAGTTGATATGGATAGGGTGCTATCCAAAAAAATATCCTACCCCCTTGGTAGGATATTTGTTAGGTGGGGCCCGCACGAGCCCCACTGTTTCTTTTCCGCTAAGTAACTCACCCACGAAAACTCGTCATTATGAAATTCAACTGACGCGTTTTATTAAATTCTTAACGCACCAATTAATTGGGCGGTTTTCTTAGTTGAATTAATTCTATGAATTAATTTATTCGTTTCTTAACCTGTTTGAAATCCGTTGGCGTAATAATAAAATAAGACCAACGCACGACATCTGCAAATATGCTCGTTGAGAGGTTTTGAAAAGTTTTGTGCCTTCATCCTCCTACGCGAAGAACCCAAAGAACGTGAAGAACACGAAGAACGTCGTCACCCTCGGAGATTGACGACGCTTCATCCGAGACGTTCTTCCCCGCCCTAATCTCCGATCACCAATTGCTTGAGTTCATCGACGCAACGCCGGATACCGCAACGACGCGACGATCTCCTCCTTCCGCGACGATCAAATCCGCGAAGAACGTGCGTGCGATGACTTGAAGAGGTAGAGGTTTGTTTGTGAAATAACATTATATTCCCGTGATTTTTTCTTTTAAAACAAAGAACCCGGATCAAGTTCAATTTTAATTTTATTAAAATTGTGCCTTGCTTTTATTCATGTGTTGAATATTTCTCTCGACTTTTATTATCTAATGCGGAGGGTGCGGGCCAAACAAACACGGCCCGAAAACCCTCCGCAGTTCTTCCTTGTTGTGTAGATTTGGAGAGCGATGAAAAAACGTGCTGCATATGAGATTTAATGATCCCGCAGTGAAGAACAGAACCCGGGAGGAACAGCAGCGCAGACGGGAAGGAAATCGGACCACCGGAGCAACTCCGGTGGCCAGCAGAAGCTTCCGCCAGCACGGCGGCGCCGGCGGTCGGAGGCGGCGGCCGGCAGCGGCCAGCCGCCAGGCGGCGGTGAGGCGGTTCTGCGGCCGCGCGGAACCGCGGTTCAGGGACGCGGCAGCCCGGCCGCGTCTGGGTGATCCAGGGCGGCCCCCCTGCGGGGGCCACGGCGTTGTCACGCGGGGGCATGCGCGCCCCCCGCGTTGCTCGGCCGCTCGGCCGAGCCGAGCCGGGCCGCGCCCTGGCCTGGCCGGACCGGGTCCAGCCGGGTCAGACCGGGTCGACCCGGTTCGGCCGACCCAGGGGAGGGGGGGTCGGGCCGGGTCGGTCCGGACCCAGACCCCCCGTTCCCGGACCCTTTAGGTCTTTTGCCCGTAAATTGAGCTACGTGCCTCCAAACGACTCGCCGTCAGCGGCAACGCGATCCTTGGATCGAGACGGTCGTTTTGGTATATCGCACTCAAGGTTTCGGAATACTTTGGGTTCGGCCGAGTTGGTTCGTACACGAAACCAACTGGGCCCTCAGAGCGGAAACACTCATATCTCGAGCTTCGGACGTCTGATTGACGTGCCGTCGGCTTTGTTGTTTTCCTCTAAGTGAGACGGATATTTTGGCTTAAACTGCCCGAGGTTTGGACATAGGTGGAGTATGGTCATGTTGGTTTTTCCTTGAAATCCAACTGGGCCCCTGGGACGAAAAATCCAATAACTCTCCGACCGGGCGTCCGATTGACGCGTCGTCTTCGACGTTGAGTTCCTGTTGACGATACCGAAATTTTGGATACATCATCTTCGGACTTGTGTCAGTTGATGTATCAGCCTCTCGGCTCGTGGAGCGGACCCTCCCGAATGAGCTTGCTCTGATCGGGAACCCTAGAGTTGGCTGTGACTGCTACTGTGACTGCGACGACGACTATACAGGGATCCTCAGTGGACTCGACTGCGACGATGATGAAAACAAGTACGGGAATCCTCCGTGTTTCGTCAGTGACCACTACGGTACATCTTGGGATACATCAACTCCGGACTACAAGTCAGTTGATGCATCGACCTCTTAGCTCGTGGAGTGGACCCTCCCGGAACGAGCATGCTGTGTGCGGAAACCCTAGAGCCGGTTGAGACTTGACGACTTCTGATCGAACGACTCGGTGTGTTACGGATAGCCCGGTGGATGAGCACTTGGTTGTAGCGACAGACCCACAATAGAGGTGCGCTTGGTTGTAGCGGCACAGGGGAGCGCTTGGTTGTAGTGGCAGACCCACAAAAGAGGTGCGTTTGGTTGTAGCGGCACATGGGAGTGCTTGGTTGTAGCGGAAGACCCACAACAGAGGTGCGATTAGTTGTAGCGGCACAGGGGAGCGCTTGGTTGTAGCGGCAGACCCACAACAGAGTTGCACTTGGTTGTAGCGGCACAGGGGAGCACTTGGTTGTAGCGACAGACCCACGACAGAGGTACGCTTGGTTGTAGCGGCACAGGGGAGCGCTTGGTTGTAGCGGCAGACCCACAACGGAGGAGCGCTTGGTTGTAGCGGCACGGGGGAGTGCTTGGTTGTAGCAGCAGGCCCACAGTACCCGATAGGTGGAGAACTACAGTTGTCCAAGGAAAGAGGAGAAGCGCTTGGTTGTAGTGGCATAACCACTGTACTTGATGGAGAAGGAGTTTCCTAATAGCTTTGGGTTCAACTTCATGATCGATCCTGTGTGGGTTATTGCGAGGGTTAGTACCTACAGATCCTTTGTGGGTTCGACGGCTTAGATGAATTAGTGGCTACACCAGATTATCTCTAACGTCATACGAAGAAGTACCTGTGTGAGATGAATCCTGTGTTACTCTCCTTTATGGATTGTGCTGAGCTATCCTGTGTGGATTTACTGTTTACTCTCCTTTGTGGATTGTGTTGAGCCATCCTCTGTGGATTTACTTTTACTCTCCTTCATGGATTGCATTGTGTTATCCTGTGTGGGTTTACGTTTTTCTTTCCTGTGTGGACTGGGTTGTGCTTGGGCTCGGATGTTGGAGCCGAATGGGAATTGATGACTTAGGTATATGTATGGGCATATACCTAAGCAGTTTCAGTTTTTAATTCGTGATTGTATCTTTCCTTTGTGGATTTCGGGAGACCTTCAGTGGTCTCGGGGTCCCTATTGAGTAGCTTATACTCACCCCGACACGGGCTATGCCCGCACTTCGTTGTGTTGGTTGCAGATGACGGACAACGCTGATCGTGGTGGAGGCTTGCGGAGCAGGACGGTACCTGGAGGTGGACCACTGGGCGGGACGTACTCGGAGCGAACGGCTGGACCGAGGAGCTGTGGAGGCTATCTGTGCTCACCCTTCAGGTGGGACTTCCAGAGGATGGCTCGACGCTGTGGATTTCCTTTTCAGTTGTTGTTTTCCCCTTTCAGTTGTACTTTACAGTTGGGATTGTATTTCTGTCCCCTTTTACTTTCATCACAGCTTGTTAATGTTTTCACTTAGTGTTTAATCTTTCTGCTTGCTTACTCTATGGTAGTTGTTTACTTTACAAAGGCAATGTCTTCCCTGTTTATCGAGATTTATGCCTTAGTGCTAGTTTCCAGCCCCTGGCCTATGGAAGGTGAGCTTAGGGTAGTCACGGAACGGGCCCCGAGGACGGGTCGTGACATAGTCTTTGAGACTCAATCATTGTATATGCATCTACAATAAATTGTTGAAGAAAACACCTAGAATTAATTAGACAAGATGAATCATTGTAACGAAATTAATGGCGAAAGGATAAATATTCTCTCATTGTTACTTTACTCTTTTTTTACTTTGATTGAATGGTGTTGCATGATGGGATATGTTATCAACATATCTATCCTCTCCTCCTATGAAAAACATCAGATATTGTAGAGGGAGGTATAGCCGGTGAAGCTCATCTATGCGTTGTAATTTTACACCTTTACCTAGAATGATGATATCTCTCTAATGATTTAGATCTTAAATGTCGCCAAAAATCAGCACTGTGATCTCAGATGTAGTTGGTATGTTGTATCATTTTTCATCACTTCCTCATGTTTTAAGTAGTCAAAACATTAAATTTTTAGTTCCATTACAATCAATAACTTCTCTAGTTGTTCTGAATTGACGTGATAAATCATTTATTTCATAGAGAATATCTTGTTGTTTCTGAACAAAACGTAATAGTATAACAGAGTTTTGAATCCTGTCATTGAAGCTGCATATGATAGTGTTAAGAAGTTATAATCATAAGACATAAAAAATGAGACTTTACCAGTTAATATTGTAGTCACCTGATGGATCATACTCTGTTTTGAGCTTCATTTGCAGTGTCATATACATATAGCTGAGAAACATTTGTTGCTTGTCCATTAGGTGGACATAAACTTCCAGTACGATGGTAGTTTTGTCCATTTAATATAAAAAAAATGTGGAGACCCTCCACAGTTCACATGTTTTTTCTACATTGCTACCAAATAACGTGAATACGAAAATTTAATTGTAAATGTGCATGTGGTCTTGGAATGTTTTGGAATGGGTAGAGGTTGTGTAGAAAACTAAAGTCTTAAGGTATTTTGGACAAGAATGCAACTGCTATAAAGCAATTTTCCCTAGCAAGATACATAAAGAAAATAATGGTATATATCTGTGGATATATTTTTTACTCCTCTCTTCATACCAGAAAATTGAACCGCAGTACTCACAAATGCTTGAAGGGTCTCCACAATCTGAATATTCTGTAGAAGAAAAGGTAATGTATATTTAATATTAATGGGAATATAAATAGCATTCTAATTCAAATGTGTACACATAAAAGGTTGTAATCTAAGTAATACATAAATGTAAATAACTTGTTTGTTCATGACATAGACGTTTTTGTGAGATATCTTCAACATTTGACTTGAAGTTAATTATTATTATTGTCAAATTAATAAAAGAAAAAATCCAATGAAAATTTTTTTTATTAAAAATATAATGTAAACTATGAAATACCTCTGATGTTAATAGCAGGAGTAGTGTTAATTTTTGTTGAAGTATTAATTTATGTCGTTGTCTGATTTATTGTTTGCAGTTCCTCAGGCAGATGTATAGTACCTACAAGCCTCCGTTGATAGAAAAATCACATTGTTTAAATTGTTATTAAATATTATAATATGAGTGTTACTTAAAGCTAAATATCATGTCCATTCAAGACTCTGTAGTTGAAGTGATTTTTCCACAACATTGGACTTTTATTTATTTGTTATTAATGTCAAAATAATAATTGAAAACATAAAATGAAACTATTTTTGTTGTTGAAAATTTAATGTAAAATTTGACAAAACCCAACAGTTTATAGCAGGAGCTATGTCATAGTTTGTTGAATTAGTATTTTCTATGGTCATCTGATTCATGGTTTGTTGTTCATCGGTGAATTTTTTAGTACCTGCATGCTTTCTTTGTTAGAAAAACACCATTGGTAACATAGTTATTAAGTATTAAAAATTGTCAAAATATAAAGACATAGAGATGAAAAACCTAAAAAGGTAGTTACACTGTAGTACATGCCCATGGATGGAAGAGGAATGTGGTTTCTGATATCAGGATAAGTTGTACTATTCATTATTGATGGTTGATGTGTGAAATCAATATTGCACTGACACAGAAAATATCATGTAGTGAACTAAATTGTCTTTACTGTGACGGGGAGGCATCGAATGACTCCCCAAGAGTACATTCATTTTTATACGTACCTTGTAAGAGTATTTTTGGGTCATGAATTTTCTTAATAGAAATGAAAAATATTGTACACTTTTTGAAAAAAAAGTTCATTTAAAATATTCTTACCAACTGAAAGACTGTGTTGTATCATGGTATTTGGTCATTTTTTTTGATCCACTGTACAAACATTACAGATCCGAACATTCTTGAGGGACTGTGTAACAGGAATATGAAAAGTCTTTGTAAGATAAGATTGCATATTTTGCAGTATGAAATCAATGTATTTAAATTGGAGATAGTAAACCAAAATTAATGTTGTTTCATATAGGTGAGAATGGAATGCGTCTTCGTAATACTGTGTTATTAGCTGGTGTGACATCTTCAACTGTAAAACATTGTCCCCTGGTTAGTTTTACCATGATAGTCATAGTAATTTTGGATGATATATTGTCAGGCAAGAAGATTCTATAGTAAAGTGGTATGATATTTTGATTTGAAATATGATAACTAATGAAACAGTAATGGGATTATTAAATTGAACCGACAATTACTGGGTATTGGTGAAAATGGAAAATGAAGTCCTCGTTGCCTTCCAGCTGTGGGTGTTGCATGTTCAGTAGGATTAATGTTTTCAATTGACAATATTCCTGTGGAATTGAAATCATCATAAACTTATAATTTGATTGATGAAAAAAAAGAAACAGTATTAGGACTGCTGGGAAAGTAGAAGACAACCTGATTTTCGTTGTTGTCGTAGTAGTCATCATTGAAGTCGTGCATCTCTATATCTCAATGGGGATTTCATCTTTATAACATGTATCTTTTTATTTGATTGTAAAGGAATAGAATAGAACCATAAAACTAGGCAATACAACATTGTGATCAGTTTGTAAACAATATATATTCTAAAGATAATTGTGCTTTAGAATGTGTATATAGTCACAGTAACATGAATGTATTTCTAAACAGTACATAAGACAGTTACATACTGGAAGCAGTCAAATAGAAGCTGTGATATTTCTCAGCAGACGATGATAAATGGGCGATAAAATAAAACATGTCTACTTGGATGTAGTATTATGTACATATTATTGGGAGTATAACTACTTAAGACAAATAATAATTAGAATTGTCATGAAGATACATCTATTTTTGGTTGTCTAGATACATGTTTACACACAAGTTTATATAAATGATTAATACATATAATACTATCACTATTGAATGAGGATAAAGTAGAATGAAAGTGTGTAATCCATTGTGAACCTGAAAAAAGTGTGACGATGAACTAAATTTATAGGTATGACATAAGAGTATGAAAACATACATGTTGCGGAACCTTACAGCTACTGCCTAATAACTAAGGATGAAAGAGTTGAAACCCAGTAGTTCTGAATCCATTTGTTCTAGGTTCTGAAACCCTAGTTTGTGAATTCCCGTAGATATGGAAGTGGTGTATTAGAATGAAGTGTCATCCATTGAAGCGATTGGGGAGGAGTAATCTGATCCTTTGAGTCGAAAGATTTATAGTGCGATAGTGACAAGTTGTACTTGCGAGAAGATGATTTATTGTAGGAGTGACGATGCAGAATTTCTTATCACATTGGATCAAATAGCGGGATCTGGCCGAGCTTTTGATGAGAATAAATTCAGAATTTTGGAGGAGTCGATAGACGAGGGAGCTAGCGTAGGGTTTTTATCAGGTAGATGTGCAGAGGAAACTCGTGATTCACTTTTAAGGTAATTAGGTCATGGGTATGAAGCGGCATTTTGAGGAATGCATTTATGGAGTGACACATGTTCAAAAAAAATCATTCTTTAGTATGTATATAGAAATTATGAAAAATTATCTTATACTCATACCCATCCACATTATAGTATTAATGAACTCACAAAACACCAATTACAAGATCCTTAAAGATGTTCTCAAAGAGAAAATACTGAATAGGTAAATTCATTCTTCTTATCCTTTAAATTCTTTATCACTTATAACATTATCAACCACAGTAATGTTTTTTTATCATAACTATAGTATCATATATTAAATAAAACTAGTACTCCACCCTTGCAAATGCATGTGACTATTAAATTTTCATTAAAATCATCTGGTTTTTTGTCATTAAAAAAATTGTATTATCGTTTTACATAATATAATGTTTAGAACAGAACGATGATAATGAAGTTAGTAGGATACATGTGATTGAATGAAATGAAGAAAATAATACTTGTTATGGATATTGAACATGATGGAATGGAAGAGGTAGAGTTAGAGACATAGATGAAATTGAAGGTGGAGTTGAGGACAGAGGTGGAGGTGAGAGGTGAGATTATAATAAATGATGGAAGGAAACCTAGAGAGAGTTTCACGGTTTCTAGATTTTGACTGGAGTGGGTGGATGGGATTGTGAATATGTTGGGGTGAGTATTAATAATAAACATGGATACATTAAGTGAGGTGTCTTTGAAAGGTAATGTAGTTGAATGTTCATATTTTTAACCTATCATCATCATAAATTAATTTCAGTTTATGATACAAAATATCACAACACACCCTTGATTTAATTTCATAGGATATTTTAACCCTACATATATTTATGTTGTTATGTATCAAATAATAACTAAATATTTCAATTATAGGATTATTAGTTGGTAATGGAATCATGGTATCATCCATGAAAAATAATCTATAAAGTAAAATATATAAATAATATGAATAACTCATGAGTTCTTCTCAATGAATATTTATGTGTATTTGGTGTATATTGAACCTATGATAGTGGAAATAATAGACTATTTTTATCAATTCTATTTAACCTAGAATCATGTAGAATATCTATGTAATAAGAAATAATATTTCTAAATGGTTCATACATATGGAATATTTTGCCTAAAAATATCACTCACACAATGGCTTTCATGGTCGCAAACATCCGCTCTAATTCCACCACGAACATGCTAAATCAAAAAAAAATAAAAAATAAAATATTCTAATTTTGAAACCACATGGAGAAATAAATTAATCTATAGTAGGAGACTCCAAACAAAGTTAAGTTCAGACAAAAGAGTTATGTAACAACTCTAATTAAAAATAGAGTTCTTGTAAATTTTAGTTCTCTCTTTCAGTATGTCGTCTCTTCCATGAATTCCATACACCATCCACCTATCAAACAAAGTTCACATATAGGTTTAATAAATAAGTATATACTCTTAAAAATATAAAGATCCATGAATTGAGACAATCACCCATGCTAAACAGTTTCAAAACCACTTTATAAGAGCCAACTAACATGAAATATAATAAAAGAAATATATAAAGATAGATTGAATGTTCCTGTTTCATTTCACAAGGTCAAGAGTGTTGTTCTGTTGGTTTTACGAAAATGATTTTGTGAAAAAAGATAGAGTTTCCCATAGTATTCAATTTCATCTATGAAACAGAAGATCACATGCAAGAGTTCAAATGTCCCACATAAAAATTTTTAAAACCAATCGATTCCAGGGTTTATCTAAAAAAATAAATCAAGAGTATATAATTGATAAATATTCCAAGAATCATAGAGCCAAGATAAGAGATAATATAATAAACTTGTTCACAGGAGAAATAAATTTCAGCGAGACCTCACTATCTATACTTCATCAGCTTGATGCAAAAAATCCATGGACTCTCCACGAGTATGTCGCTGATTATTTCTCCCGATAATTATTTCTACACTTTATTACAAAGGTATTGTAAAAAAATTAAACTACCTCTATGAATTCGTGAACTAATTTTCACAAAATCAACTTATATGATAAATAGTGTTATAATGTACTATTTCTCTTCCATAGAATAATAACTACTGGTGGTTAAATCAATTATAAGTAAATTTCATGTTAAAGAGTTCAGTTATAAAAAGATACAAGAGGGTACCTTATGGATTTATGTGGAAGAATTAGAAACCAACAATTTTTTTGATTCAACAACCATCTTAGCAAGTATTAAAACTTCTGGACCAACATTAATAATGGAAGGGTCTTGAATAATGATTCCACGGAATGTTTTAGGACCACCTTCCTTGCATGAAAGTTGTGGAACTAAAGCAGTAAGAAAATATATTGTGGGCAGGAAACATACCTTATAAATATAAATAGGAATATGTGATATAAGATGTTTTTAGAATGTTTTTTCAAACATACCCTTACATTATTCATCCATAAATTTCATTTCCATAATGTTCAAATTCAATACCTTGATATCCCAAGTTTATAGAGCATCCTGAAAAAGATCCCGATATTATGAAAAAAAGTTTCTATGAAATGTGAACTTTTGAGAAGTGGAATTTTACAAAATACATGTGGATTAATTTACCACATAATCATAAGGGTAAGGGGAAATTCTAGCCACAAGGTTTTATTTAATGATCCTTAGTAGTCCCCAAATTCCTCTCTAGTTACAACATGGATGGTACCGTCCCCTGACATCCAAAAACAATGATCCAAACACAACTCAAAGATAAAACCTAAAAAATGATGCCATGAAAGTAATAATAATTTTTAAGAATAATGTAGTTATTAGAATAAATTAATATGCTCTATGAATAAATAATTAATGATCAAAAACTTTAATTAGAAAAAAACACATGTTCAAAAAGATAATCAAGTGGACGGTGGAATGTATCTTAAGCTTGATGCAACTTACTTTGTGTCCTATAAGAAGAGGAAGAATCAATATTTCCATGGATTAAAAGATTGATATTATCATGAAAGAATGTAAAAATGTAGTCTATATGTTTATAGATTAGAATACATGAATAAATAAATCATGACACTAATATGATACATCAGAAATTCCTATTACTCCCAAGATCCCAAGGTTCTTAATAAGTTATCCAACTGCTACACTTAAATTGTTTACAGAAATGTTCATTATAATCCAGAAATATAGAGTAAAATGGATACATGTAGGAAGGTTTTCCTTTGGAAGGGATGATTGAACTTGGAATTTTATCCAAACATAAATGATCCAATATGAAAACAATATAAATAGCCTGCTATTATGAACCTTTGAATCATCCATGAAAAATTCCTTTACAACATGTTTTTGGATATTCATGTGGATTCTATCCACTTTAACATTATGAATGTATTATTACCTTTAATAGTGTGGTGTTGTTTTTATTTATGTTTAATTGTCAAGGTGTGTAGGGAAACTATTTTTCTAAAAAATCAATGTAACAGAATATTAAACAACTTAATTAACAAAAAACATAACAATTTAACTATTAATAATAAATTTAAATTGAATCTTCAGTTTAAAATCAAGCAACACATATCCAAAAAAAATCATTAAAAAGTAACTAATCAAAAGTTAAACTGAATTTTTAGTTTGAAACAAAAAAATAAATATAGAATGCATGTTTGGTATATCAACTAAACAAACTAGAACATAACAAATTTTATATCTATACAATGTATCAACCAAAAACGGATGATTCAAGTAAATGGGCATATTTAGAGATCATATTGTATAAAAAACACATGAAATAAAATACACAAGCATATAATGAAATTTCATACAAAATTTTATATCTATACAAATAAATGATAAACATGTTTAGTTTTAGTTTAACAAAATAAATTATTTTTTCATACATGAAACTATATATAAGAAGAATCACTAACTGACACCACTCATTTAGTTGTTATTTAAACAAATAGATGATATAAAAATTTAGAATTTAAAAAAAATTGAAGAATTTATATGAACTCTATTTTTTTTATAAAACACTGGAATATAAATATGGGATTTAGATAAATACATTATAAAGAAAAAAATAAAAATATTAAATTATAAGACCAAATAAAATTACACAAATAAACTACACGAAAAAATTATTATATGATTTGATCTTAGGGAATATCAATGGATTGAAATGGGATTAGTGTTTATAATTGGAACAATTAAAATTAGAAAAACTAATTATGAAGGGAAGTTGGTTTTTTATACCTGATACCAAATAGAATAAGAATCAATTTTTGAGACCACATATCATAGCCAATGGAACCTAAGATATTTTAATAGGGAAAGAACAAATATATTTTGGGAAGGAAAAAATATTTTGTGCAGAAAAAATACAATATAAATACAAACATGAATATGTAATATAATAATATTTTAGAATGTTTTTCCAAATATAAACTGACCTTTTTCAACCATACATTCCATTTCCATATTGTTCGAATTCAATACATTGATATCCCAGGTTTTATAGGGAATCTTGAACCAGATCCTGAAATTATAAAAAAAAAGTTTATTTGAAATGTAACCTTTTGAGAAGTGGAATTTTACACAATACCTCTGGATTAATGTACCACATAATCATAAAGGGTAGGAGAAATTCTAGCCACAAGGTTGTATTTAATGATCCATAGTAGGCCCCAAATTCCTCTTCACATGCAACATGGTAGTTAATGTCCCTTGACATCCACAAACAATGATCAGAAAACAAATCAATGATAAAACATAAACAATGATTTCATGAAATTAATAATCATTATGATGAATAATGTAGTTATTAAAAGAAAGTAATATGTTCTGTTAATGAATAATTATTGTTCAAAAACCTATAGCAGAAAAAAACATGTTCAAAAAGAGAATCAAGTTGACCCTAAAATATGTCTTAAGCTTGATGCAACACACTTTGTGACCTCTAAGAATAGGATGAAACAATATTTCCAAGGAGTAATATTTCGATATTATTATAAACAAATTCCAAATGTAGACTACAAGTTATAATATTACAATACACGATTAGATAAATCATGAAACCAATATGATACATCATATAATCCAATAACTCCCAAGATCCCAAGGTTCTTAATATCTTAACTAACTACAACTCTTAAATTGCATAAAGAAATGTTCATTATAATCCAAAAATATGGAGTAAAATGGAGGCATGTAAGAGTATTTTCCTTTAGAAGGGATGATTGAACTTTGAATTATATCCAAACATAAAAGATCCAATACAAAAACAATATAAACAACCTGCTATTATGCACCTCTATATCATCATTTAAAAATATATTTACAATGTGGTTTTGTTCATTTTGGTGGCTTTCATCCTCTTTCACATTATGAATGTATCGTTACCTTTTACATCATGGTATTGTTTTTCTTTATATATAATTGTAAAGGTGTGCAGGTAAACCATTTTACTAATAGTTTACAATAAAGTTAATGTAAAATATGTTGCGAAGGAAAACAAAAAATTGACTAAAGTTGTAATTTCTTGGTTTTATACTATTAGAAATTATAGAAAAATTTATTTTGGAACATATAAACACTGAATTCCATGTATTGAATAAAATAATGTTGGTATACTAGTTTTAGACGATATAATGTATTGTAAAAGAGAGATGTCAAATCTGGTATTGAATGATGTTGTATAAAATGTCCATTCACCGTTGTTTGCAGAGTAATTGTACATGAAATATAGTAGCAGATTTATGGATTTCCAATAGAGATAGTGAGTCAGAAAAAAGTGTAATCTGTTAATAATATAAGGATCCTACATTTATATGCAGACTTCATAAATGTAGCAGGATTTACCATTTTCAATACATTGGAAGGGATTGTTCAGCGTGATTTCTAAAAAATGGATTTCCAAGAGAAGTAATGGATATCATGTATACGGACCTGGATCGAGGAGTAACCTGAATCTTGATTTTTTAGGGATATATCTCTATTGCAGATTAAAATGCTATTATGAATGAAATAGAAGATTTTTATCTTAAATATATTGCACAAAATCAAGAATTATATGTTTGGAAGTAGTTTATACCTAGCCTTACAAGCTGTGGGCTCGAGAGAGATAGAATCCTTGGCAGATCTGAGGAACCGGTCATCAAAGAGTGGAAGGGGAAGTAACCAGTTGCGGAGAAGGCATAAGTAGAGGATGAGAAGATGTAGTTTCGAGTAGTAGCACTTACCATAGATTTTGGAGGTAGATCTTTTTGAAATCATTGGATGAGGAGAAGGAATATTCAGGGGAACCATTGTCGGAGGAGCCAAAGTCAGGGGAGCTGATGTTGGAAAAGGTGATGTCAGAGGATCTGATGTCGGAGGAGACGATGTCTGGGTAGACGAAGGTGGATCATGGGCAGGTGTAGTCATGGATAGAGATGGTATTCATGGAAGGTAGGGAGCGGGAAAGTGTATTCGGGGAGGGGGAATTGTTGAGGGGTGAGTGAACACTAGACTAGGAGAGGGGAATAGAGGAGGTAAATCGGGGAGGGGGCAAATAACTATGGAAAATCCCGATCATGGTTGGGATGGAAGGAGGTTTTTTTGGATTTGGAGGGATGGATTGTTGATGTGGAAGTGTGGTAAGGTGACACATAAGTAGAAAAAAGGATTCTTTAGTATGTATAAATATTTTATTATGTTTAATGGCATATTCATCATATAATATGTTATTCAGTTATTTTATCCTAAAAAACAAAATTTTTGTCCATTGTGTGTCAATTCACCACCTTCATAGACGATGAGTTTTTGTTTACCTTTACCTCAATAGTGGAAAGTTTAAATTTTCTTAAAATAATTCAAAATTAATTAAATATTTATATTTTCTCTCTTTTGGATTATAATTTCCTTTTGGTAAGAAAATCAACAATGAACCAACCTTGGAAATTTGAAACGAACACTCCCAAAACAATGGAAATAAGAAAATATTATTAATAAATGGGTGAAAAGATTTTATAATAAGATAATGTGAGGTATTATAAATATGAATATAATTCTACTTTAAATTAACAAAAACAATTTAAACAATTATAAATGAGGTTTTTATAAAATTTAAGGAAGGGAATCCTTAGGCAAGGGACTGTTTAAATAAAACAGTGTTAAAATTTTTAATGATTTATTCATAAAAATATTCTTATTTAATGAAAATGTTCTCATTATTGTTTTTATGAATATATTTATATGTATAAAAAGATTATAAAATTTATAATTTATAATTTCAGTGTTTTTTTTCAAAAAGTGACCTTTTTCAGAATTATGTAAAGAGATTTCCTTTTAAAATCATCTTAAATGTCTCTTGTTGTGAAAATGAAAAATATTGTTTTGTTATATTATGTGAAAAGATCATATTTTCATAATTTTATGATTCTATATAGTATTGAAATGTCATTTACAATCTTCCATTATTATTTTCATTGTAAATGTTTTCCTTTGTATGTGTGTATTATTCCTTTGGATTAAGTGATTTTTCTCAATAAATGATTTTTGTGATGCATGTAATCTTGGTAAATGATTATGTTATGTTTCATGGGAATTGTTATTATTATAGGTGGTTAAATTATAAATTAATGACCAGTGATTCCATGATATCCCTACACTGCATTGGGTGTGTGGTAAGTCGACCGTAATAGTTATTCTATGTGTAACTAGGATAGTTATATCATAGGCAGCTGTGAGAGTTACATTGTAAAGTTCATGTGAGAGTTAAAAATAATATAGTAGATGCAAGGGATAAAATCATAAGTAGGTATGGTAATAATATTATGTCACATTTTACCTAAATTGTTTATTTATGTTTTTTATGATTTATGGAAATATCTCATTTTAACAAAGTGTGTATATGATTTTTTAAGGAATAGAATTATATCATTGTGAAAATGATTTCATATGTTTATAAGTATTCATAGAATAAAATTAATGTTGTTTTTTAGTATTTTATCATATTTTTGGGAATATCATATAAATTAACTGGATTATGAATATGATGAGGACATGTGTTTTTCATATTTTAAGAAAAAGGGAAACCAAAATATTTAGAAATGACCCGTCACATCTGATAAGTCCATAGGGCTTGAACCCATAACCAAAAGGTGATATGGTTGAAGTAGCAACCACCGGACTACATGATGACATTGATTATATGAAATTGTATTTGGTACATAAATGTTTTTTGTGATAAATATTTTGTTGAATTTGAGAACAAATTATATATCATATGTATTAAAATGGAATATAAATATTATTTTTTGATTAAGTGATTAATGTTATCCCTATAATTTTGAATAAAAATATAGAATTATAGTAAAAATAAATGTTACAAGAAATGAGGAATAATGGTTTAAATTATCCTTTGAAATCATAAATTATTTAAATATTGAATTTTGGGGATTCTGTTTTTTTTAAATTATTACCCTAACGTAGAGATTATATTATTGGGGTATATACCTTATCAAGAATGATTTAATTTTTTTAATTTGGATATTTCTGTAAAATTTTAGATATAAATTTTGAATTTATTCATATAATGGTGTATTAATTATAGGAATTATCTTTATTTTTAATTAATATTTAATGATAAGTCAAATATATTTTTAGCATTGTTAGGATTATGATATTCATTAGAAGTATACTATAGTAATTCAAGTATAAGTAAATAATTTATCATTAATAATCATCATTCAGGGGAAAAATATGATATTGTGGTAGAAATTGATTGAGAGTGGAATGTTTACTTGTAAAGTAAGAATATTTATATATTTTATTAGTCTATATGTTAGAGAAATTACTCAAAATTACGAAAAAGTTTTTGAACTTTATCTGTTTACTTTTCATACTAAGAAATTAATGGTCTTTTAACCCATCACAGATTTATGATTTTGTTATGGTTTTCATTATTCTGTCCATATTCTCTATCACTCTCAATTAATCCATGAAAGTTACTTTTCTATTTTATATCTATGTTTTCACTTTCCACTAATATTTCCCAAAATGAATTCCTTGTTGTGTGTTTTCTTATATGAACTTCATACTTCAATTTATCACTTTTAAAGAGAATATTTTATTAACCATATTCATGATGTTTTATTTCAACAAGGTTATTTTAAAATTCCAAACATGAATTACCTAGATATATTTAAAAATTGTGAGAATGTAATATCCCAATATTTTTTAAAATAATACTATTTTTAATATAGTATAAAATATGGAACACCAAGTCAAAAGAAACCATGCAATATTATTATTTAAATATGATCATTATAACCTAGGTGCTAATTTGGTGGGAATGAATATGATTAGATATTTTTTGAAATATATATAAATATATATATTAAAATAAATACAAATTTCATGATTAATTATTGGAAAATAATTTGTAGTTTGTACTATATCCAATTTATTCTTCAAAGATATATTTTCTTTAAAAATGGTTTTTATTTATTTTTATGAGTTAATAACAAATTTAATTTCCAAAAATTTTAAAAAAATTATTTTATAAAAAATATATAATTTTAATAAAATCATATAAAAAATATCATATAGTGAAATTTTGAAAATGTTCTGATAGTTTTAATTTTCCAATGAATAGTGAAAATAATTATTTTCCTAGATATAAAATTATTATTTAATGTGTTTACAATGTAAAATAAGATATTAATTTTTTTTAAAATTCAATTAGTTAAATTTATTTAATAGTAATACAATTATGGTATTTTGGTTTAATTTTATACATGAATTTGGTATGTTGTTTTTATAAAATATTTAATTTCTTTAAAAACAAAACATTTTTTCAACTTTTGTTGGTTTAATTTGACATTTAATTAAAAAAAAATTTGTGTTTTAAATCATAAACATTAGATTCCATTTTTGTTATCATGCCTTAAAGATTTTATAATTATCCTCATTTTATTTTTGGTAAATATTCACAGTAACCTTAGTAATCTTTTATTACCATTTTAAAAGACAAATTAGGTAATTAATGTTAATAATGAAAGGATAAGACACAAAAATAAACCTAAAAATTTATTAATTTTATTTTATGAGTTAATTTTATCCTTAAACATTCAATATTACTTTTATACCCATTTTATTCAATTTATATGTGATTATCACTATTACAGTATTTTGTGTAAAGAAAAGTACAAACATGCCAAAAATCTTAATTTCAATTACTATAATATTTTCATCACGCTGATGAATAGAGGTTATTTTAGGTTATAAATAGAATATTTAAATATTAGTAATTTTTATTCCTCATTAAATTATCTTATTAATTTTTATTTAAGAAAAAAGTATCTTAAATTATTACACAACAGTGATGTAGTGATTATTCAATTAATTGAAAAAACAAATAAATTATTTATATAATATTAAAAGTAATATAATTTTAGGTAATTTATGGGATAAAATAATTTCTATTTTAAAATTTAAATTTATAGAGATAATATAATATTTATTTAAAATTTTACATGTTATGAAGATGTTATCAAGTTAGATGTAATGAAAAGTTCTAAAAAATGATAATAATTATAATTCATGATGTATAATATTTTATTAAATTATATAAAATTCTTAGAAATATAATATTACTCATAGTGATTAGTAAATGGTTTATAATATCAAGTGTTGTCCACTTATGGTCCTTTTTTCTATTAATATTATGTATCGTGGCCCTCAACGAGTTAAAAACATTTTGTGTCTTGGAAAATTTAAAAAGAGTTAATAAAGAGTTAAAACAAAAAAATAAGGATACAAATTGAGTAAAAAAATATATAATATTTATTTTATGAGATTAATTATAAAATAATTTGGCCTATATTTTAAATAATCCCATATGAAACCATTTTTAATTGAATATTGGTTTAAAATAATTAAATATTTTGAGAACTTCCAAGAGTTCTTCTCCCCTATCTTATAAAAGGGTATCCCTTCTTACATTTATTTAAGAGATAAAAACCCATTTTTTCATCAAATACCAACCAAAATACATTTATATAATCCTTATAAAAATTAAACAGGTATGTTCTAGTCATAATACTATCCTTTGGGGGTTTAAGGTGTAATTAATGGATAGTTTTCGAAGAAGAAGTATAGTTTTTTACCAAAGGTTTTATTTTTATTTGTTCCTTCATCATATTAAAATATTATTGATGAAAAATAAAAAAAAATTTATTCTGAAGATAATAACATGTCAGTATGCTAATATAATAACCGATATCTATCACCACTTTCATTAAATGGGATACAAAGATGTGGTTCGTGTGTATGGTGGACTACCACCTCTCGGATCGATTAAATTGATCTTCATCACCAAATATTATATCTGGTTATAATGATGGATTTAATTTTTATATATTGTATTCATGAAATATATTAATTTGAAAATTCATCATATCATTTAATTTCTTACCTTTTCATTAACTGAGAAATGACAATTTCATTCATGCATATGTGTGGACTACAACCTCCATTAAAAGGTGTGATTCCTTTTTCACCACCGCATCATATGGATGATATAGATAACTATATTTAAGGAAATAATATGGTATTAATTATATAATGATAATTATTTAATGATAAAATAATATTTACCTTATTTCTATATTGATCATTGAAGAATAAAAATGTTAATCATGCATACGTACAACCTACCATCTCCATGACTATAACATAGTTCATTTTTCGTTTTAATAATTAATGATTGGTATAAAAAGGATAAATTATGATTATTATTACATTGTTATTATTTTTTATATGATGTCATTATGATCTATTTGTCCTTATTAACCCAATATAATTCATTTTAAACATATATAGAAAATGCCCTCAAAACAGGCATTGTAGACTTAACTAATTAAGTAATTAACTATCTCACTATGATAATTGAAATAAATTGTTTAAGGACAAGGAATTAAATATATAAAATATTATTAATAAATTAAATAATTGATATGTGTATATTATATAGTTAATAAAGGACATCCATAGAGTGTCTCGACTCATGGTAAGAAATTACATCTCAATTTCCATTCGTTAAGGCATATTATAATATTATACACCTAATTTATTTTATATAGTGAAATAAATTACCATTTTAAATGTTATATCATGAATCTATAATAATTAATGGTATTTTATGTTTCTATTTTAATTATTTTATCCAAGGAAATTTTAATTGAATGTTACGAATTGGTAAAGGGGTTTTAGAATCTATTTCCTTTTACCGGGTTATAACTCTTCTTTATTGAAATTTTGATGTAATGATTATGTGTCAATTGATCTATAAATTGTTTTATTATGTGTTTCTAATTTTAAATTTTTATTGATATTTGTTACGCCTTAAATCAATATTTATTAATTCGCAATTCAATGATATAATCAATATAAGTATAATTCATCTCAAATCCTCTTTCTTTGGGGCATATGTTTATGTTATGCACATATATTATTTAATGAGGAAAATATAATACCCATTTGGAATGTTATATAATTAATATAATAAGGTTCAAGAAATTTATTGTCCCTTTTGATGTTATTATTTTTTGGTGAATATGATTAAACATTTAAGAAAGTGTAAAAGTCATCATGTGACAATTTGTTTTCAAGATTGTTCATATTCAATATTACTTAAGACATAATCATGTTCTCATATTTTATATAGAAAAATATGTTTTATTATTCTCTAGTTATTAATTTGTTTTAGATAACTTATTTCCATTTCTTCCCTTATTGATAAAATAAACATCAAGATATTTTTTAAGTGATACCAATCATGCATCTTTATTTAGATTAGGAATCATTCAATTCCATATTGATTATTCATACAATATTTTATAAAAATATTCTATATAAACCTTAATGATTTAAAAAATTTATTTTACTTGATTTTATCCAACATTATATATGTATTTTAAAAATGAAATTTCATCTTTTTTTAACTGGGTCACTTTTAACACCCTTTAACTAAATGTTTACAAAGAGTGTTTATTTTTATTTATTATGTCACAAATGGATTTTCCCACCTTCATGAAACGTAAAGTATTTTAAGATTACTTAATGTTTTTATGTGGTTATTTTAAAATAAATTATCTTCTTTAATATATGTGATGTTTTTATATTTTAAAATTGTTATCTTCAAAGTAAAGAATAAATTTTTTTTCTAGAATGTTTCTAATGATATTTTAATTATATTTACATTCATCAATGATATAAACACATAATGTTATATATTATATTATAATTATATTTTTAATTATTTATTCCTTTTATATTCTCATGAATGTTTTTTTATTTAAAAGTGATTTTCATGGAACCTATTTATTTTGAATTAGTCAATTAAGCTATTAATGGAATAGTCTATTATATGATTTTTTTAAAAAATAATGTTACCAAATAATATCACATTTTTTCAATGTTTGGATTCCTTTAAAATATTTTTGTGTTTTATTCAATGAAAACCCATTATTCCATTTTACTAGGTGAACTATGTTTTTAATGGGGGGTTTTAAAAGAGTGTGTATTTAAATATCTATCAATTTTTTGATTTGGGGATTAAAAGAGTTTTTTAGGGTTTTATTTATGATATGGTACATGAACATTTATATTAAGGGTTTATCCCTAATATATCTCATGGGTGTGCTAGATATATATTATATGATCAATGTCAATAGATAACGTTAGGTGGTCCTAATATATCATTTATGATTGGTGCCACTATATATCACTCTAATGCCTTAGGTAATGATTGTTTTCATTGTAGATTTATATAGAAAACCACCCTATGGTTTTTAAAATAATATTTTTTATGTAATTATTATATGATGATCATTTCCAAAGGTACCAAAACATTTTCTATTACCCACAATGAGTTATAAATGTTTCCTTTGAATAAGATTTACATCACATTGCTCATGATTATTGATTCTGATGACTCTTTCCTTTGTTAAAACTTTATTACATGTTTTGTGATTGATAAACTAGGTATTTGTCAGTATTAACTACATTATTTTATTATAATTCATTATTATTGATTCATCGTACTTTATTAATTATCTTATTTCCCTAATGTCAATTAATTATTAATTCTTATCATTACCCTTAGTGAGAATTTTGGATCACCCTTATAATTTTTCCTTTTTATATTTTATCAATAATTATCCTATATTATTTGTGTTAAGAAATGTTTTATATTTTAATTATTTTAGGGGAGATATAGGTTTCTTAATGGGGAATATGAAAAGATGGGTATAGTGGGAGTTGATGTTGATTTTCTTGAACATGTTGTTTATGAACCCCAGTTGTTAATAGTTTTTCATAATTATAAAATCAATAATCCTAAAAGTCCCTTGGGTCTTTATGTGATCTAATGTTTTCATTTATTTTGTATGTTCTAGATGGAAAAAATGGGGTCACATTTATTAGTATCAAATACAGAAATATAAAGTTTATGTTTTTATCACCGATCTGAGAGTATGGGTCTTGGGTTGTTAAATTATGTATACAATGATGATTATTTATAATGGATGTTATTTTTATTAATTATATTTATACTATGATGTGGGGTCATATTCCCCCAATAGTGTTACTCTAGACCACCACTCCTAATCTGCCTCTCCTATGTGGTGAGACAGGATTGAGGTCCCCGTAGCTCTCTTTCCAGGACACTTGTCCCATGGTACTGGGCAATGATTTTAAAAATTTGTATCATATTTTTTTCTAAATAGTTGTTACAAAGGAGATATAGGATATTAATGTGTGAATTTATGTGACAGATCTGAAACTGTTGCTTCATGAATAACTTCCAGGAGAGTAATTCTATCTTACAATGGATATGGGATTGTTTTTTTTTGGTTTTTTCTGTTATAGTAGAGTTTATTTTTTTCTCTATTTTATTTTTATTTTAACTATTAGAGATTTATGTTTTATTTTCATTAACTCATGGAAAATTGGAATGTATCCTATGTAAACACATCAATTTCAGCATATAGGATTCACATGACAAACATGTGATGTCTTGTGATTAATATCCCAAACAATAAAGGGTTATGTTTATTGTTGATTGAACTAAAAATTAAATAGTAACTTACCATATAACATCTTGATAAAATTATACTGAAATAATCAATTGTTTATTTATTCTTTAGATAGATCTTACAGATATTATAGTAAGATAATACATAATTAATATGTAACCCTTAAACATAAGGCATTCATCATACCACCTTTAATACTGATATTAGTCTAAGATACCATAGTAATAGACACATTATTGATGGTTTTAATAAATATTCGAAAAAAAATTGGGTTTAGATTTTTGATGAGTTAGTAAAAACCTAGAAAAAATTTTCCTATAGATTTTGGTAGTTGTAATTAGAATTAACTAAACCTTCTGATTACAGTATAGTCGATAACGATAATCATGGATTGATGTTGTTGTGTGTATGTGCACGTGTGCATGTGAGGGTCTAGTGTTGAGATTGTGACCCTTAAGGGGTTGTCTCATATATGAATTCTCAGTTGGAATTAGAGTCCTGGTGTATTCTAATGGATTATATGGTGATTAATTTTATATATATGTAGATAATCACCCTAAAGTGGGGTTTTTTATAATTGTGTTTCTTAAAGATATTTGAGAATTTAAAATAGTGTTATATATCATGAGTTTTGTCTTAGGTGATTCATTGTTTTGGGGTTCTTTGGGATTTCCCAGTGGCCTTTAGATATGGATTTAGATATTGGTTGGCATTGTATAATGGTTGAGATGTGATTTTCTTAGGCTAATAATGAGAGTAGTTTAGATAATACTTCTCAATTCCTTATATATGGAAAGCTTTATTAGATGATTGAATTTATGATATCTTCATGGGAGTTATAACTCCTCATGATTTCATTATATATTTTACTATAAAATAAATTTTATGCATTTGATAAATTACGATACACATGACACTATTCTTTGGAGAATAATTATACATTATTGAAAAAAGAAAATATATTATTAAATTTGTAGATGAAAACAATAAAATAAATGATTTTATAAAATAATAATGTGTATGAATCAAATAAGAAAATATCGTTCATTTAGAAAAAAATTAGTACTATTTTGATGAATTATATTTATTAGTAGATTTAAAACATTTGAGGATTAAAATAAAGAAAATTAAATTATGAATATTCATGTAATTTTTATTAAAATAAAATAATAATATCCAATAAATAAATGATTAATTATAAGGAATACTAATATAATAATTATGTACTACTAGTAATTATTTTATTAAAAATATTATTTTTTATGATTCAACAGTAAATAAAATTTTCTCTTATTTAGAAATTAAATATATTGAATTTTTTTATTTATTGTTATAATGTTATATAAGGTTATTTATATGTTGATTATAAACTGATTGTAAACGAATATAAAATCATTTGAATATAAAAAATAGATATTTTCACAAAACTATTTTAATGTGGGGAATTGGTCTTTATCATAATACTCTATATTAACCACCAGATACATTTTTTCAAAAAATGATTTCTATTTCTTTTGTGCATGGATAATTTAATTAATTTAAAAAAAGAAAAGAAATTAAATCTGATGACACGATTTCAATATCTAAGATCATTATATTCAAAATAGTTAATAAGGCCAATTTTATTTTTAGTCCTAAAAATGAGTTACTTGGGAATAAATCTAATCATTAGGATTACGGATAAAAGGGATAAATTGTTAAACTACAATTTGGAAACTCAAATATTACTAAAAATTGTATAAATTTGATTGAATGATTTGATTTAGACCCTCCCATATCGTGTCATTGAATAGTTTCTTGTATGGTTTCTCCTTCCTTTGAGAATGACATTAATTTTTCTAAATGTGAAATGTATTTTCAAAGGCTTCACCCCTCTCAACTATAAAATGAACTCTTCTATTCTATATTAGACACACACATTAAACACATTATCTAGGCCATGATCTAACAAATATATCCCCAAATCTCTTTACTAAGAAATTTAGGTTTTGGTATCATCAAAATATCAACCTAATGTAATAAATGGTGAATCCTAATGGATCTTATCAAAAAAATATGTAATTTAATTAAATGAGTTATTTAAATTCTCTTTATTCTTATTCCTCCTCTAAATATGTTATACCCATCCAAATATAATGAAATTAGTATCACTAATATTTTGATGGTTTATTATATTGATTGAATAACCATTAAATTTCTCACTTCTATCCATTGGAAAATAAATATTTCTCCACATTGTACATGAAAACTACTATATACATAAACTATGTGTTTCATTTTCTATACATCCATATATAAATTTTTATAAAATTTAATTTAATGAAATTTTTTTATATTTATAAAATAATTTTTATTATATTAATTTATATTATTGTCTACTTCAATCGCTTAGTTTCATTGAAAAATTAGCACGTCACTCGTGTGTACATGTGTACTACCACCTCTATGAACAATGAATATAATTTTTAATCACTACCTATGTGTTTGTTTATTATTTTTTATTTAAGAAATATATGTATGATACAATGAAATGAAAAATATTCATGATATGGTGGAACCATGAGCATATTACGCGTACTGGAACTATTATTCCAAACTATTCATGGATAATGAAAAATTTAACACCAAAATATTGATCTTATCATTCAATTATTAATAAATGGGTAATACTAAATTAACATATAATTGTATGGAGTAATGTATGTATAATAGTTTTTAAATTATATTTTAAATATTTCTAAATTTATAATACAATATATTAGAATGTGTCTAACCATGTGGAAGTCTGAGGTAGGGGTCTATATTCCAACAAAACTTTTCACTAGGATTATGTATGTTTAAATTTTTAATATGTGACTTATATGATCTTTATCCCTTAAAACCCATAAATAATCTTCTAAATTTTATCCCTAGGTTTTATATGAGTTATTATCATTTCCTTTCCCTTTGGTCTGATAATCAATATGAATGGAATCTTAAAAGATAAATTAACCATATATATTCTTTTAGATCTCGAATATTTTTATTTTCTATCACTGTTCATGAGATTTATTCATTAATGTTCCTCAATAATATGGTTTTTGAGGTTATTTAAACAATATATTTAGTTTTTATGATGTTTAAAATATTAATATCTTTATTATTTTCTATATGAGTATTTTTTGAAAATATTTTTTTATATGGGTGAAAATAATGTTTTATATAACATTTAACACATCACTACATTTTACACCTATCATGATCTTTTTTGTAGGATTAAATTAAAAATTTTCATGTATTTACATGTAAAATCATATTCATGTTTTTCTATGGATTTTTTTTCTTTTTAAAATTTAGAAAAGGAAAAGGACATTTCCTCATGTTTTTTAAAACATATTTATAATTATTTGATTAAATTATTTTTCATGTATTCCAATATTATACAATGATGGTTATGATTTTATGGGGATATTAGTTAGTTGTACCATTCAATTTTATTTTTTGGATGGATTATGATTAATTATGTTTTGGGTTGTTTTCATCAAATGCATTTCATTCCCATGTTTTATTTAAACTAGGATGAAGTTATGAATGATTGTATGATCTTACAAAATGTATATATATATGTTTTTAATTATATTATTTTTGGACTATAATTATATATCAATTAGTTACATTAGGTAAATATTTATATCTCATTAGATAATATGTAACAGAATAACAAAGTCATCAAATGGACTGTGTTCACTATTGATTAAAGTGAATGGGGAGTGGACCCATTTAATTAATGGACTCTGTCAAATAAGTTATTATGTACTTTGGATTGATGTTTTAAAAAGGAAATTATTTTCTATTATAATTTTTATTCCAAACTATTATAATGAATTTATATGACTATGTTATATTCTACTTGATCAAGATTTATCAATGATGTTTCTGTATGCCTTTGACCAATGTCTTTTTTATACCAAAACATTATAATATGACTCATAATTTATGATCTATGAAATTATAATTGTGATTTTCAATATGTATTGATGATTTTCTCAAACCCGTATGCCCATCCTATGCTAACGTATGATCTTTTGGTTGATATCTCACATTTATACCATTGATGAAAATCTGAGCACAACCTTTTTAATTTTTCCATTTCACCATATTTTGGAAATCATAATTTAGTGTTATGAGTCTATAAGCATTCCTCGTCAAAAGAGTTATTGTCATAGATTTTTATGATTATTGATATATTAGTTGATAATTTATCCTGTCTCCAATGACACTAAACCATTATCATTCTGGGGAATGAATTATTATGACATATGTTATGTTTTTACCTAAAATGATGGAATATGTATATATATGTTATCTTCCAGACACCATTTTTTGTATTAGATATGCGATTAGTTATTTCTATAGATAATGTTATAAAAAAAATAATGTATTACATGAAAAAAAAACATATTATAAAATTAATATAAGATGAACCAATAATGCCATGGATACAAATAAGTTGTTATAATTTAAGACAATATAAAAATTATTTTAATTATTATATTATTACATAATTTAATTTAAATTTATCTATACTCACAATTAAATTTTTTTGATCTTCATTGGACGAAACCCGAAGAAATCATGTGAAAAAATGTGATGCTAATGAAATAACAACGATCATTATCTACCAAATGGAATGAGATTTGGAATAAAACATATTCTAGGAATTGTCTAAAATTTTTCTCAATCTTTGAATAGTAACATAAATTATAAAAAGAATCCAAATAAATAAAATGAAAGAACTAATCACCATTGATTCATTTATATGAGAACAAACACCTTTAATTTGTGCGTCCTCTAATTAAATAAATATTATGTAACAGATCCATTTTAATGAAAATATATATTATGTTCTCCAGTTATCAGAACATAAGATAGATTTTTGTTAATATATATTTTTTTTTAAAATTTGAATCTAATCAGTGGATGAATATTAGTAAGAAAATCATAAAAGATAATGTAATTGACTCCGTAAAATTGGATTTATTGAAGAATTTATTTTTCAATAAATAATTTCCTCAAAATCATCATACTAAAATTGATAGGGAATTTGAGGAAATGATATAGATGAATGATGAATTCATTGGTACTCATGAAGAAAATTTCACCAGGCATGGAAAGCAAGATTAATGATTTATCAACAAAATTAAAAAAGAAATCTATTTTATAGTTTGTGAATTAAAATCATGTATCTAAATGGAATTAACTATAAGAGAATTTTGTAAAAATAAAAAACCATTTTGTGCTCTCTAAATTTAAAAATAGATGTTGGGTATAACGACCCATAATTTACATACATTGTTATTACTTCAAAATTGAAGCATACTTATTACAACATATAACAAAACCATTAAAGGACCGTATAGGTATAGTGTCCTTAGAAACTGGGAAATATAAACAACTGGTTCATAAAGCGTCAACACTGTCTCCCATTTATTTCATCATATCTATAGTCCCTTTTGGAATATCTTACTTAATAAGCTTCTTCCTGACCTGGGGAAAGAAAACATACAAAATGGTGAGCTCAAATACTCAGTAAGGGTAAAAAAAGAAATACCAATCACATCATATTCATAAGAACATAACATTTTGGAAATCTTAACCTGCAAAATAGAGCATAATTTCATAACATGGGATAAATCATAGTAGTTAAATGAAATCCCAATAATCATAAAATAAAACATAAAACTTTGTAGAATACACACATAATCATAGAGAATCATTTTATATTAGTCAAGACTCGTTTACAAGACTATCTTAGTGGACACAGTCCATTTCTGAACCGAGTTCACTCCTCGTTTCAGTCCGATTTCACTGAACCAGTTTAACCTGCCGTTCCAGCCATGTCTATCTCATGAGATATAAAATCTTTACCCAATTCATTGGAGGGAGATATAGGTCCCACCCATCTCCTAATGATACCATTCTTATGTGTGCCACAAAATCATAAACCATACATCATAGCATAACCCATGTAATAAAAATGGGAATCTTAAACATCGTGATATCATAAAACAATTAATATAAGATAAAGGAATTAATAAAAATATTTCCATCACAACATAATAAAATCCATGTAATAATAGGGATAGAAATAGAACCCTATATTATCTTAGATGGAAAATAATTTTGATAAAACTCTTGAACTCCATTCTTGAGGAAAATATCCTTTCTACTTCAAAAACATTTTTCCTTTCTTAACATGTCATACAATTTTAAACTAAAAGAGGTTGATTAAAAATAAAATTGAAAACTTGTAAAGTAATCTTCTTAGAAATAATGTTTTAAAAATCCATTCATTCCGTATAAGTTAAAAAAACATTCTTCACGTACTTTTGTCGGAAAAGTTAAAAAGTACCTCGTACAAAAAACGACAAAAGATTCCTTTCATATCTTATACTAAAAACTCACCGAAGGGTAAAATTGGATTTAAACAATTTTAGGTGGATGGAAATAAGATTACATATTGAGGAAACATGGATTTGGATGATAAAATACACCCCAGTAAATACCAAAGTATAAACAATCTCGGATAAAAATGAGATTGTGATATTTTCCCTTACCTTAGGTCCGATTTGCTTCGTAAGTGTCCGAACCTCCTGTATAATGATTTAAATATTGTTATTGACTTATTAAAGAATCATATTTATTGTTATGATATCATTTATGGTCATATTATTAGCTTCTTATTGGTAATATTTCATTACTACTTGTTATTCGGGTGTTTATTACTTTTTGTTCTTATGCGTGTTTGTCGAATAAATTCTTATTCTTCCCTTTAGTTTATAGATACCTCATTTCCAGAATGGTATTAGTGTAATATATATCATATTAATTCCTTAAATTCATTTATATAATCATTATGAAATGAAGATCATGTAGAATGAATCGCATCACATCGTGGAGACGGTATTCCATACGTACGCACGAGCGATGATATCATTCCCATGATCGTGGAATTGTATTGGAGTGTATGTATACTATTTCAGAATCAATAAAACTTTACAATAATCATATATATATTCATTACTTTAACCCTTATACCCATCCAAGTAAGTTGGTGGAAAATAGATTACACCACGACGTGGAGACGGTATTCCGTACGTACGCACGCGCGGTGATTTCGTTTTCCGTAGGATGGATAAGAGGTGAAATAGGGTTGTTTCATATTTATAATAACATATTAGTATATGAGTGATACTTATGTTATTACCTCATAATGAAACAACTAAAGAAGAGGGAGTAGAAGAAGAATGGAACTTGATGAAAATGGTAGAAGGCATTACCTCTTTCTCAAAGTGCCTCCTTTAAACTCTCTATTAAGGCACTAGAGTTGGTATTTTCATAAGAGAAGTAACTCTAGTAGGTTTCTAAGGAAGTGGGGAACTGAAATGGGCAGGGTTTGGCCGATCTTTAAGGCTCATATTGGTGTGAGGAAGAGAGCGAGGAGGTGACCTTTTATAAGGGAGGAGAGGGGCACCATTGGAAATATAAGAAATATTAGTTTATATTAAATCCCAACACCACTTAAAAACCTCCAAAAATGACTCATATTCGAATATAAGATTTTATAGGGCTGTAATATCATCGACCAATAATATTTACACTTGTTATGAATTTATTTTAAACATTATCAACTTGATTTATCCTTATTTATCAATTTAATTTTATTTGTGGTAATAATATTCTAAATTTTAAATTATTATAAATAATTACATATGTGTTGTGAATTTTCCATAATTTGACACTTTATGACATTTTCGAGCATATAAATTTTAATTTATAATTTTTAAATATTTTTGTGAATTTTAAACAATTTCATAATATGTTATTTTTATAAAATAACAATAGTGTCAACTCCTTGAAATTATCTTCACATTCATCCATCCATATGAACTTAACTCCTTTTCGAGTCAACCTGGTGAGTGGATTAGATAATCAAGAAAAATATTTCACAAAATGTCGATAAAATCCAGCCAAACCAAGAAAACTTTAGATCTCAGTTACTGTTGTTGGTCTTGACCATCTTTCGATAACCTCTGTTTTTTCTGGATCCACAGATATCCCCTCTTTTGAGATTATGTGACCCAAAAATGCAACTTTTTGAAGCCAAAATTCACACTTGCTAAATTTGGCATAAAGCTTATCCTTTCTTAGGGTGTTAAATATAATTCTCAAGTGATCTTCATGTTCTTCCTTGCTCTTTGAATAGACAAGAATATCTTCTATAAAGACTACCACAAATTGATCAAGGTAGTCTCTAAAGACTCTATTCATCAGATCCATGAAGATAACAGGGGTATTAGTAAGACCAAATGGCATCACTATAAATTCATAGTGTCCATACCTTGTATGGAAAGCCGTCTTTGGTATATCCTCCCTTTTGACCCTTAACTGTTGATACCCTGAAAGAAGATCAATCTTGGAAATGTATTGAGCTCGGCGTAGTTGGTCAAATAGGTCATCAATACATGGGAGAGGATATTTGTTTTTGATAGTGATCTTGTTAAGTTCTCGATAATCAATGAAGAGTCTCATTGATCCATCTTTCTTCCTAATAAACAGAACAGGTGCTCCCAAAGGTGACGCACTAGGGAATATGAATCCCTTATCAAGATTCTCTTGGAGTTGCTTCTTCAATTCCTACAACTCAATTGGGGACATTCTATAAGGTGTCTTTGAAATAGGCAAAGCACCCGGTACGAGTTCTATTGAAAACTCAACTTCACGATTTGGTGGAATACCTGACAATTCCTCTGGAAAGACATCATCAAACTCCCATAAAATAGGTATGTTATTAATTGTAAGATTCTCACCACCCATTTCAGATAAATAACATTCATTAAGTGGAATCAAGACCCATAAGATTGAAGAAATTTCCACTGGAAGGTTATGTTCATCATTGCATAGATAGACGATCATGGATTGATCTGGAATATGAAATGTGACTTTTCTTATTTGGCAATTGATATGAGCTCCATATAAAGAAAGCCAATCCATGCCAAGAATCACATCAAATTCCACTATAGGAAGGATCACAAGATTTTCAGGAATCACTTTCCCACAAACTTCAATCGGGGAAGAATTATAAACTTCTGATGTGATTGTTGTGCCATTAGGTGTTGTCACATCTAACTCAACATCTAATTGTTGAGGTAATACGGTGATACCCTTAGAAAAATCTTAAGAAATAAAAGAGTGTGTGGATCTAGAATCAAATAAAACATTTGCTACTTTAGAGTGGATGATAAGTGTACTTTTCACCACATCATTATCGTACTCCACATCGCTGATAGAAATTGCATGTGACTTTCCTTTGTCTTTAGCATTAGGATTTTGTTGATGTCGATCATCATCAACAACCCTTGGATTAGGGAATTTATTGGCATAATTCCCCATCTCCTTACACTTGAAACATTGAAGTGTAGTAGGTTTATTTTGTGTGTCCCTTCCTTTGTTTGCATCATTAGACATCTTCTTCCCATCATTGCGGCATTCAAATGCCTGATGACCTTCCTTTCCACATTTGAAACATTTACTTTTCCTTTTAAGACAACTCCCTCCATGTTTATTTCCACACTTTGAGCCCAAGGGAAAGCTCATCTTCTTTTTAGTATGCTCTTTAGATTTTCCTTTGAATTCCAATTTCCTCTTCATATCAAACCCATATGACTGATGGGTTACTCCAATCTCCATCTTGACTTTGAGGGAACATCGAACAATTTCCTCGTAGCTATTGAAGTCCCTTATGGATAATGCCCTTCGAAGTCCAGGTTTTAAGCCACTAAAGAATCTATCAATCTTAGTCTTAGGTTGGATAATAATACCAGAATCGTACCTTGCAAGTCTTGTAAAATTTGCTTCATAGGTACCAACAGATTCATCATCCTTTTGCATCAGTTTAAGAAACTATTTCTCCATCTTTGTTCGAAGAATACGAGGGAAGTACTTATTGAAAAATAAGTTCTTGAACTCTTCCCATTCCATGGAATCAATTTCATCCCTTTGCCTCGTATTATTTATAAGATTCCACCATTGATCAGCATCTCCTTCCAACCGATACACTGCTGGGATAACTTTATCATGTTCAGAACATTGAAGAACTGAAAATATCTTTTCAGTAGTACTAATCAATTGTATTGAAACTAATGGATCAGTAGACCCGCTGAAAGAAGGTGGACACTACCTCATGAAGGATTCAACAGAATGTTGCTCCTTCCTTTTCTCGTTTGGAAGTCCTTTATGATTCATAGCTTGAGAAATTTGTGTGAGCATGGCTACAAGATTTTTCATTCCATCTCCCATAATATTTGGTTGCTCAGGGGGACAATCATTGCATTGCCCATCACATTCCACATTAACACGGTTCCTTTGGGTTCCAGCCATTGACTAAAACCAAAAAGAATAGTGTGAGCAACACTAATTATAATAGGAAAACCACATAATCAAGAATAAAATTTCACACTTAAGGTCTTATCCTAGGTTATTCATGGTCATTTCTAAAACACTAAGATTGTGTTCTATTCTTAGACTTTTCCTTAGGGTTCTTACTAAGGCTTTCACATCCTAGTTTCCAAAGGTTAACTATACCTTTCCTCTAATACAAACTATAACGATCCATACTTTACATACATTGTTATTACTTCAAAATTGAAGCATTCTTATTACAACAAATAACAAACCCATAAAAGGACCGTATAGGTATAGTGTCTTTAGAAACTGGGAAACATAAACCACTGGTTCATAATGTGTCAACACTATCTCCCATTTATTTCATCATATCTATAGTCCCTTTTGGCATATATTACTTAATAAGCTTCTTCCTGACCCGGGGAAAGAAAACATACAAAAGGGTGAGGTCAAATGCTCAGTAAGGGTAAACAAAATAAATATCAATCACATCATATTCATAAGAACATAACATTTTTGAAATCTTAACCTACAAAAGAGAGCATAATTTCATAACATGGGATAAATCATAGTAGTGAAATGAAATACCAATAATCATAACTTAAAACACGAAACATTGTGGCATACACACATAATCATAGAGAATCATTTCTTATTAGTCAAGACTCATTTCCAAGACTATCTTAGTGGACAAAGTCCATTTCTTAACCGAGTTCACTACTCGTTTCAGTCCTGTTTCACTGAACCGGTTTAACCCGCTGTTCCAGCATTGTCTATCTCATGAGATATAAAATATTTACCCAATGCATTGGAGGGAGATATAGGTCCCACCCATATCTTAATGATACCATTCTTATGTTTTCCACAAAATCATAAACCATACATCATAGCATAAACCATGTAATAAAAATGGGAATCTTAAACATCGTGACATCATAAAAAAATTCATATAAGATAAAAGAATTAATAAAAATATTTCCATCACAACATAATAAAATCCATGTAATAATAGGGATAGAAATATAACCCTATATTATCTTATATGGAAAATAATTTTGATAAAACTCTTGAACTCCATTCTTGAGGAAAATATCCTTTCTACTTCAATAACATTTTTCCTTTCATAACATGTCATACAATTTTAAACTAAAATAAGTTGATTAAAAATAAACTTGAAAACTTGTAAAGGAATATTCTTGGAAATAATGTTTTAAAAATCCATTCATTCCGTATAAGTTAAAAAAACATTTTTCTCGTACTTTTGTCGGAAAAGTCAAAAAGTACCTCGTACGAAAAACGACAAAAGATTCATTTCATATCCTTTACTAAAAACTCACCGAAGGGTAAAATTGGATTTAAACAATTTTAGGAGGATGTAAATAATATTAAATATTGAGGAAACATGTATGTGAATGATAAAATACACCCCAGTAAATACCAAAGTATAAACAATCTCAGATAAAAATGAGATTGTGATATTTTCCCTTACCTTAGGTCCGATTTGCTTCATAAGTGTCCGAACCTCCTGTATAATGATTTAAATAATGTTATTGAATTATTATAGAATCATAATTATTGTTATGATATCATATATGGTCATATTATTAGCTTCTTATTAGTAATATTTCATTACTACTTGTTATTCGGGTGTTTATTACTTTTTGTTCTTATGCGTGTTTGTCGAATAAATTCTTATTCTTACCTTTAGGTTATAGATACCTCATTTCCAGAATGGTATTATTGTAATATATATCATATTAATTCATTCAATTCATTTATATAATCATTATGAAATGAAGATCATGTAAAACGAATCGCATCACATCGTGGAGACGGTATTCCGTACGTACGCACGAGCGATGATATCATTCCCATGATTGTGGAATTGTATTGGAGTGTATTTATACTATTTCAGAATCAATAACACTTTAAAATAATCATATCTATATTCATTACTTTCACCCTTATACCCATCCAAGTAAGGTGGTGGAAAATAGATTACACCACGGCGTGGAGACGGTATTCCGTACGTACGCACGCGCAGTGATTTCATTTTCCGTAGGATGGATAAGAGGTGAAATAGGTTTGTTTCATATTTATAATAACATATCAGCATATAAGTGATACTGATTTTATTACCTCATAATGAAACAACTAAAGAATAGGGAGTAGAAGAATAATGGAACTTGAAGAAAATGGTAGCAGGTATTACCTCTTTCTCGAAGTGCCTCCTTTAAACTGTTTCTTAAGGAACTAGAGATGGGATTTTGATAAGACACGTACCTCTAGTAGGTTTCTAAGGAAGTGGGGAAGTGAAATGGGAAGGGTTTGGCCGAGCTTTAAGTCTCAAATTGGTGTGAGGAAGAGAGGGAGGAGGTGCCCTTTTATAAGGGAGGAGAGGGGCACCTTTGGAAATATAAGAAATATTAGTTTATATTAAATCCAAACCCCAATTAAAAACCTCCAAAAATGATTCATATTCAAATATAAGATGTGATAGGGTTGTAATCTCATCAACCAATAAAATTTAGACATGTTAGGGATTTATTTTAAACATTATCAACTCAATTTATCCTTATTTATCAATTTAATTTTATTTGTGGTAATAATATTCTAAATTTTAAATTATTATAAATAATTACATATGTGTTGTTAATTTTCCATAATTAGACACTTTATGACATTTTATACCATATAAATCTTAATTTATAATTTTTAAATAATTATTTGATTTTTAAACAATTTTATAATATGTTATTTTTATAAAATAACAATAGTGTCAATTTTGACACTATTCATTTATTTGACTTTAAATTAAATATATACAGAAGATATGTGCGAAATAAAAGCTTTCATAGATTCATAAAATGTCATATGTATCTATAAAATTAGTGTAGCACATTAAATAGTTCATATAATATTTATTTTAATATTTTTAAAACAATTTATTTGATATTATAATTAATAAAATAATTTCAACATCACTATTGTGTCATAATTAATGATAATTATTTAATCCCTAAAAATACTAAATAAATTCATATGATGTAGATAATTGTATTATCGTTCTGTATACTATTCATGTTTGATGTTTCATTAAGTTTATGACCAAATTAAAATTATTATACTTATAATATTTTAGAAAGTGACATGTTGTCACATTCTTTGGTTTTAATAATAATTAAATTATTTTCATGGAACAAAGTCCATTAAATGAATCTAATACGACCCTTAGGTGATATGGATAAAATTTTAGTCATCCAATAGGATTTTGGCAGGTGTTAGGTTAATTTTATAATCTTATATTTACCCTTAATTACCCGATTTACCTTTAACTATGGTAAATAAAATTTACCATAGTAACTATTCATAATGCCCAAAAATAAAAAGTATCCTATTAACAAAATTTGGACCCACTTATTCTGAATATGGAATAAATTTTTCAAAATTCAAAACATATAAGTTCCAGTAATTAATTTAAAATAAATCCTGTTGTTAAGAAAACGGGTTTTAGAAGTTAAAACATTGCCAAAGATTGAAATGTTTTTACCTATGAATTCAATGTGAAATTAATTCTAATGACATAAATTATATTAAATGGTAAAAATATATTCTATTTATACTTTAGCACAATTCAATATTAGAATTTATCCATATAAATTATCTTAATAAAAAGTTTTTTTAAAATAAAAATTAGCGTATTTTTACTATTCATCAAAATATGAAAGTTATTAGAAAAATATTAAAAATCTATCCAAAGTATATTTTTATACCCTGATTAAAAATAAGAATTTTATTTTGCCAAATTGAACTTATAAACAAGTCAAAAACTAGATTTAATGTTGGTGCTCCATCAAAAGGTGGAAAAACTGTATTTTTTGAAAAATATTTCTTTTATCCAAAAAAACTGATTTTGCTTTTATACCTCATTCTAGAAAATGTAAAAGTTGAATTAAAATGTTATAAAATTCAAAATTCAGTTAGTACTATTCATAACGGCTAGTTTTAATAATATTTTAATAGCATATTGTTGTTTAGTGAAACTCGGTATTGCGTACGACGCAAGCTATCGAGGAAGGCCACGGTTGCGTGTAAAGCAAGCCAAGCTAGTGTTGTGTGTAGTGAAAGATTCCTTTGATGATTTATATAACATAAAAACTGAATATTTCTCATAAACGTCTCGGGTGTTACATTGGGCATTCCCATGGTTCATTTTTGTTTCAAAGAAAAGAATATAAATATATATTTTCACGTAAATTGAATGTATAAATCTCATAGAGGAAGGAAAATTTATCTTACTTCATGTAGAAAGTGCAGAAAATAAGCATGTTGAAATTACTTTAATGGAAGGAGTAAATGATTTATGTGTCGAAAATAAATCTATCAAGACCATGAATGTAAAATATAGATGAATAACCTGATCAATGTTAAGAAAGAAAATGTTCAACCAAATTTACCACCCACACTCTAAACCATTACCAATAATGAGTAAAGACATTACACTAACTGCAGCACAAATAACATGGTTAATGATCACTATCTACCTTAGTATATTCTAAGGACTAAGGGATAATGAATGGATTATAGAATAAAAACTAGTGATGATGGTCACATGAATTAAATGGGGAAGGATAAAATTATCAGACACTATATAACTAAAATGACTTATTTGATTTATTTTCTACCCACACATTGATATTTGGGAAATTTTCTAAGGGTATGACATAACCACCTAAATTATTAGATATTAATGTATTGGTGAAATTTTTTACTGGTATGTCTATTTCTAATTAGGTGTATAACTCCACTCTGATATATTTTTTTAATTATTTTCATTGAAATATTATTATTCTTTATATAGTTGTAATTTATGTGATTTTTTGCATGGAATATCTCTCTCCATTGAGATACAAAATATTTTTGTTAAAGGGATGAGAATTATGACATCATGAATCAACCCATAATTTTCAATTAGTGTGAGGATGAATATAATATTTTGATTGAAATTAAATCCATTATTTGAGTCATAATTCTGATTCATGAGGGATATTTAGCTAAATATTTTAAGGGAAAACTCAAAATTCATTATATGATAATTTTATAGGAATATGTATTAATATTTCATGGTGTGTTTCCTAGTATTCATGGAATCATGAGGTTTATTATTCAATAAACTAAAACATGGTGATGTACCTATATTAATGATTCCTTATATAATCGACTAACGTGAGTTGTAATAATTAATAGTGTAACTCCAAAAGATTTTATATTAAGGATTTATACACCACTATACTTAACCATAGAGTGAATTATTATTTTTTAAATAATATTATTTTAATGAATCTATAGATTCATAATAAATTTATCAAGACCACTTTAATTTAAAAGAATCCTCGACTAGGTACTGATGACTTTTTTGATCAACTATGAGAAACGAAATACTTTTCACTGATTTCACTTTGATCTATATTCCATCAATTAAGTTTCAAAAAATATTCTATACAATATATAGTCTTTCATATGAGGTATGGAAATTCTTAATTTATAATAATTCTTTTCAAACATTCCAATAATCTATTATCTTTATGAATATGTTTTAAAAAATATTATAAATTACTTCTATCAATAGCAGGTAATATTTGTATATAATATTTTGATATATTCAAGTATAAATTAAGATGATGAAGAACATATTGGGATTGTGTCTAAGGACATGAGAAATGAGAAGACGTATGAGAAACTCAGAAAGTGTGAATTCTGGATATAAAAATATTCATTCTATGGTTATATAATTATAATATAATGTGTAACACCACAATATGTTATGATTTTTTCAAATAAATATATATTCCTTGATGGCTTGTTTTATAAAAAAAATAAGTATTAAGAAACATGAATATACTTTTAAAATATTACATTTATTATAATAGCCATCATCTAGTCAATGGAATAACATACATGAATATGACTAAATAAATTATGAAAAGTATTTGGTTTACATATTCATAAGATTATTAATTTTTCATTCAATTAAATATAAATGAAAATATAATATCAATGGAAAAATTGTAAATATTTTTTATGAAAATCAACATTTTGGCACACAAACACATTTTATGTAAAAAAATTATATATATCATTTTTTGAATGATTATAATAAAATTTATATATTATATATTATAAATAATTTTATAACAATCATCTAATATTATTTCTCAAGACATTGGATAAAAATAAACATAGTTTTATGGATATATCCTTTTTTTCTAAAAACATGGTTTCATCATAGTTTTTGAACATATATTTAAAGTTATTTTTCAAAATAAATATAATTTTGGTGAAAAATTAAAGTGATTTTTCAAACCAACATTTCAAAATTAACTTTTGTTGAATTTTTTGTCATTTTTGTAAATTTTTTTCAATGAATAGTGAAAAATACCGATATTATTTATAAGTTTCATTCATTTAAAATATTTATAAAGTCTAAATTTCTGTTAAAATGGATTTAAAAATAAAATTATTTCAATTATAATATTATTAATCCAATTTAATTCATCTAAATATAATTTATTTCCTATTTTGATATTAAAAAATTTCATTCTTATGAAAACATCTTAATTGGAAGACCTCATTTTCAAAGGGCCTATAGGTATTATTTTACCTAAAATTATAAAAAAATCTATTAGTTAAATCTGATTAACTAGTTTCCATATATTTAATAATAATATTTATAATTACATAATAAAACAAATTAATCATTATCCATTATAAATAGTAAAAGTAGTAAAATTTAATTACCTAGTTAAGGTGAAAATAGGGTTTTCCGCAGCGTTAAACTAAAATGAAAATATTTAAAAATTCCTCAATCATATATAATTCGTATTATCTAGCCATATGTATCCATTATATATTATAATATAATATAGTTGGTCATTTTTGATCTTTGTTACATGTGAAAAATGTCTTTATAATTTATTACTTTCTAAAATTCCATTTCTGTCATGTCCCGCAGTTAGGAAATGTCACCCCCTCTCATTATTCTTATAACATAAATATAACTTGGATTATTCCAATCCCTTAAAAAATACCTTACATAATCCCCATAATGGTTTATAACCCATGTTTTGATCAGAAATATATCATAAGTATTCTTTTTGTGAAAACATAAAGACCTTGGTGAAAGAAGATATATCATTCTTAAATGGAATTTCAATTATAGTTATTCATACACCACATAAAATAAAATAAAATAATGATAATATAATATCCATAGTATATTAAATAAATTAATATATATTTATCTGATGTTCTTTATTTAGATCATTTTCCTCCTCCCTCAAATGGGAAATTAAACCATTGATCGTATGTATAGCAGACTACCACCTAGCGAACTGATACAATTATTTTTCCACCACTCTTCCCATGGAATGTTATAACGATGTATTTAAATTATATATATATATATATTAACATAATTATAATTTTATAAATTTTATATTACATATTCTTTCGTACTATGTATTATGTGGGGGATACGATAATGTCACTCGTGTGTGTGGAGGACTACCACCTTAGGAAGTGATGAGATTTTTTCACTCTCTACTTACATGGAAGATGATAAATATAAATTTAATGAATATATGTGGTATTTAAGGACTAAATATACTAATATTATTATAATATGACATATCACTCTATACCTTCCACCATGATGGAAAATAATGACTTCACACATGGGTTCGATGGACTACCACCTCATGAACTAATGTAATATATTTTTCATTTATTTTTTCCATAGATTATAATATTGATATAATTATTTAATAAATATGAAATAAATTATATAATATTGATCTATGAAGGGTGAATTTTTATTTACCATTTTCATTGAATTCATCAAAAAAATGGAACCATCTTTAATGTGTACATGTGGCCAACCATCTCCATGAGTTGTGTAAAAAATGTTATTGTTTAAAACTCAATAAAGACTCTAATTATGTATATAATGAATATATGTAGAATTTATATCATTATAATAATTTTTTAATATAAATTATTCATAAACAAAGTACGAGTAAAAAAACTATAACACCAAAAAAACATAAAAAAGAAAGTAGATATCACCCAAAATAATGATTTTAACAATGAAATATTAATAAAGGTGTGATAAAATGTTATAAGTAACTCATATAACGTATTATATATATAAGAAAATTATTCTTTTATATATTTATATAAAATATATATTTATTATATAGTAGTTTTGAATGTGTATGAATAAATTCAAGACTTAATGTAAAAGGACTTAGTCTAAAATTGTATTCTTTGGAACTCAAGTTATATTTTGGAACTATATTTTTTATGAGAACTATATATAAACCATTTGATAGATTATTTCTGGATTTTTTATTTATTTTCATTATATTTAAACTTATTTTTTATGTTATTATTTCATGTTTATTATGATTCAAAATTTACCATAGTGGTAAGGTATTTTTGTGTCACTTTTATTTTAGGGATACAAATTCCATAATTACCACTTGTATCATTTATGTAGTGAATATAATGAACATGAAGGTAATTTATGATTATTATTATGATATTTATTAGTATTTTAATATCAATACTGGTTTCTTTCATTCATTGGGCTTATGATTCAATTTTTACCAAAGTGGTAAGGGTTTTATGTTACAATGTCATTATTTATCGGGATTGTTTATGATTATGTTTTCTATGATGAAATATTATGATCTTCCACCCAATAAACTAATATATTATATTTTATTATAGTTAATTAATAATAATACATGTTATCCATTAATTTTCTATTCTACTGTAACATTAGAGATGAAAAAAATATTTTTAAGGAAAATTAAATATATTTCTCCCTTCGTAAAAATAATATTTTTCTTCCATATCCCTATTTTATAAAAAAAAATTAAGTAATTTTTATAAATCTATAATTATATTTAAATACTTTTACCAATTTTGAGTTGTTTATAGAATTTCTTAATGGAATATTTTAATTATATTTTGAATGAGGATCTTTTGAACTTTTACCAAAAATATGAAAGGAATAAATGTTTTAACATGTACAACATAGATAAAATTTTTCACTGTCATGATTTGCAAATAATTTCCAGATTAATTTTTAAGTTTCCGATTTCATTTTCAATGAAAAATATTTTAATTTTTTGTTTTCGGATTTTATGTTTTAAAAAATTTATTTTCAATTTTTAATGGATTTTTTCTACAATAAACATCACAAGAGATATTTCAAAATAATATTCCATACAAGATAAAATACTTTGATGTCACTTATGATTTACTGGGGATCTGATACCTTGATACCATTGTTAATCCTTTTATGAGAGTTTTTTATTTATGATGAAATATTTGTATGAAACCCATTAATTTTCAATGGGTTATACACTTAAAAATTTATTGTGAAACCCGCAAGTTGCGTACAAGGGTTATGCTATGATGAAAAGATGAAATATTTATGAAACCTATTTATATTACACATGATATACTAAGATGAAATATTTTCTACACCCATTTATTTTCAAGGTTTCTAATATGATTAATGTTTTAGGATCTTCTATAACAAAAATGTATCACTCTCATCATATGATGGGTGTTTCTATTAGGAACCCAAGTTTTTTGTTATATTTTTATGATGAACTATGGTTAGGTTATAACCCAGGATGTTGGGAATGTTATAACCAAGTATAGTGTTTACATTATAACCATGGATGGTGGTCATGTTATAACCAAGGATTATTTGTAATTTGTAACAAAGTACTGGGGTTACATTATAACCAAATAATATGGTTACATTATAACCAAGGATGTTGGTTACGTTATTACCAAGTGTGGTGGTTACCTAATGAATAGGATGGGTGAGACCTATATCTCTCTTTAATATTAGGTAAGGAATTATATCTCACAAGAAAAATATAATTGTCATGTGTCATAACCCCAATTCAATAAGAGACTCTGCCCATTAATATTATACTAGGTTTGTAATCCATAGCTTTTCATACATATATATTACATATTTTTAAGTGAATATCAATATAATTAATAAAAAACACTAAAGGATCGTATATTTTTGTGTCTTCAAAATCTATTTAAAAAATATTATACTTTTTTGAATGATATTCAACATCTTCCAGAAATACCTTCTCACATGGTACTCCTATTAGACATATAATACATATTAACATTCATAATTATACAATTAATGGAAAAATAAGAAATGGTTAGCTCTTATTTCTAGTAAGGGTAATAATGTGAGATATCAATGGTCACATAAATATGACATAATAATAAGAGTAGGATAACATGAGAATAACAGTACAGAACTATACATTGAATATAAAAATTCAAAATCTTAAATCCTAAAATCATTATTGGAGGTAAAAAATAAAAATAAAATAAAGGAATCAGTGAAAAAAATTTATGGTAAAATAACATGGGAATAATAAATGTAATTTTGGCACAGACATAAGCATTTTAATTAATTTCCATATTAGTCATGGATCACTTCCAATAATATTATAGTAGAATGGGTTCACACTCCAAAATTTCATAGTTTTCAAGTTTCACTCTTCATTTCAATCTTTTTTATCTCATGAAATATAAATATTTACCCAATACATTAGAGGGAGATATATGTCCCACCCATCATAGGAAAATAATAAAAGTCTGTGATAAAATATAACAAAACATTCATTATTTAATAACCCATGAAAAAATGTGCTTCATAAGAATTTCATCATATCATATCCTATGTAAAAGAATCATGTTTATAATAATTTCATCATTTAATCATATTATAACTGATTAAAAGTGGTAGGTTTCATAAGGATTTAGTCATGGTAAGACCAGTGGAACATAAAAAAGTTTCATAAACATATTTTCATTTAAAATTTAATCAATTTAGAGATATTATATTAATGGTATAATCAGATCATATCCCTAGTAAATCATAGGTAATATCCACATAGGTTATGTTAGATGGGAAATGATTTTGAATGCTCATTTAAAACATTTCATGATGAAAATATCCTTTCCATATAAGGACCCGACCTTATAAAATTACATAATATTGAATTAAATGAATAAATCACATTGATGATCTTTTCAGGTTTACAGTTTTATGGAATTAGGCCATAACTATTACATAAAAACTTAAATATTACAAGTAGACACTACTACTCTGTATCCATTTTTTTCATAAAATAAAAACTCTTAAAAAGAAACATGTCTAGTTACATATTTTAGACAATATGACATTTCCTTGATCACATCCTTGACCCTATTCATCATTAAGTCCTATGGAAAACATTTCAAAAACTTCAGATGAGCATTAAAAGCTCAGTAAGGTTCATAAAATAAGGAATGAAAACATTATCCCGTCAATAAATACAAATCAATGAAACTATATTTTTCAATCATAACATACCTTACGAAATCATAAGATTTATGAATAACACATAAAAAACATAAATAATAAAGGTTACTTATAGCATCCATATCAAACTTACATTTTAGTTATCACAGCTACATAGAGATTTACACTTGGAATACCCATCACAGTATATTCCCCAAATCTCTTAGGAGAAACATCATTTTTACCACCATCACGTTACCCAATTAATTGGAGAGTTATCTCGGGCTCACTCACCCTAGGTTTATCATGTTACCACCTGTACATGTAAACCATACGCAATAACCATAACATAATCATAACACATAACACAAGTATAAAGGCAAGATAACATTTCCACATTCTAATATATCAAATAACGATATTGAAATAAACAATGCTTTATCAAATCATTTTCAAGACCATTTAAAAAGAGATTTTCGAATCAAAGTGCCCCCTTAAAAATGAGAATTTTAAATGAATTATCATTTGAGAAAATTAATTTCTATATAAATAAATCCTAAAACCCATTTTTAAAACATGGACATTAAATATAAATATTTAGAAGAATAAATCATTAAAACATTTAAAATGATATTTTAGTTAAAGAGTTTTTTTACAAAAAGAGAGACACTTGAATAAAAATAATTGGAGAATAACATTTAATCAGAAAATTATAATATCATGTGAATAAAGGAATTGATGATATAATATTTAAATGTATATTATATACACCATATTAAATTTAATTGGTGTATAACAACAAAAAATTCTCAATGGAATGTAAATTGAGATGAAATCTCTTATAAAGACCATATCCTTAGGTTAAGGATAAATCAACGACATAATTATGGGTGAAAAATATAAATACACTCAATATTATTGGATATTAAGTGTAAATAAATTAGAGGACATTCACACATATTCTTGTAAAAACAACACCAATGAATTGGATGTTTAACTCCATAAAGAGAGATTGAGTTCAAATTTCTCTTATCAAGTTCATTTCAATGAGTTGAGAATTTATCAGTGGAGTGATTATGTGTATAAAATTTATATCCACCAAAAGGGGAGTGGAAATTACTACAAAAATAATTAATAGTGATTCCCCACATAATCATATCATGACATAATCAAGAATTAGAATATTAACCCAAGGAATGAAAATTGGGTTAAAATGTTCCCTTAACGATTTGGCAACTTATAAAACATACAAACCATGAAAGAATGATCGAAAAATGAAGATATAAATACACATAGATTGAATTATAGTACAAAATTAATAAAACCATGTTCATTATATACACCACAAAAAAGTAAATATTGGAAAATATAGCATGAATCTCATGGGAATAAAAAGTGAGATGAAAACCCCTTACCACGTTGTAATCAATTGAGTCGTATGACCAAAAGTTAATAAGCACCAAATTAATCACATAATACCATTAATATAATTATAATCATGATCATATATATCAAATAAATGTTCAAAATACACCACATGCAATGAATAAGTGGCGAACAATGGAAATCTCACGGAATTAAAAGTGAGATAAGAAAATCCCTTACCTCGTGTCCGACTTGACTTGTTTGTTCCTTGTCCTTCCTAAATAATAAACTAAAGTTAATTTCTAATTTATTAAGAACCTTTTTCATGTTTATTATTATTTTTATATCACTTATTTTCATGTTATAGATATTATGCAATCATTTAAGTTAATAACGGTCATTTTGTCGATATTTGGTACTTGAGTCAAAATTAGACTTCTTATAATTACAAGATGTTCACATAGTGAAAATTTCATTATATACATAAAGATATTAATGATTTTTATATCTTGTATATTGTTTATATCCAGTATATACATGTATTTATTATAGTACATAACATTTGGAGATAAAAAATGAGATGCACCGTTCATGGAGACGGTAAGCCGTGCGTACGCATGAACACTACTTTCATTTCTATTTCTCATTTTAATGGAATTGAAACATAATGATAAATAGTTATATTATAATTCTAGTATAATATCATATATTATATCATTAACTTCATCAATTATATGTCCCACATATGGCATTAACGAGTCACATCACTTTGAGGGGGCAGTAGTCTGCACGTCTTCAAATGAAATTATTGCGTTTACCCATAATGGAAACCATAAAGGTAGGATATAAATGTAAAATACAGAAGAATAAAGAAAATATAAACATAATATATTTCATATATAAATATAGTTCCATAATAATGGCCACCATGAAAGGTGGTAGGAGATAATCGAACAATCATCATTTTGTGAGGCGTTGGTTTTCCATCCACAGAAACAGTATGTTCTTCACCCATTAGATAGAGGTGTGTGTATGTGTAGTTAAAATAAATATAATAACAACATCATAATATATTTAGGATACTGTTTTTGTTATAAAAGAAAGTAATAAAAATATTTTAGGGGTTGGATAAGTAAAATAAAAAAAGAAGTTAAGAGGAACCGTTACCTTTAATTTGGGTAACTTCTTTTGGTTTGAACCAAAAAGACTTATTCAAGTGCCTTATGCCTAAAGAAAGGCTTCTAGAAGGAGTATAGGGATTTAGGGAGCTTAATTGGGTAGATTTTGGACGATCCAAAAGGCTTTATAGGTGTTTAGAATTTTTTAGAAGTTATCTCATTTTATTAGGGAGAGGAGGGGCTCTTTATGAAAGTGTGAAAATATTATTTTATTATATAATTATATTCGGATTATAAAGTTCCAAAAATCATTAAAGTCAAAGATAAGATCACTAATATTTTAAATAAAATCATCCAATCATAATTGGGCTTTTTTTTATAATATTGTAATCATTATAATCTTATTTATTTAAATATTTTATTTATGTGGTAAATACTAAATCATTATTGCGTCATAAATAATTGAATTTATGTGAAGTATAAAATTTATAAAAAAATAAAATGATCTGAGAAATATTATTAACTTTATAATAAATATTTATAGTTGAAAATATAATTTAAATAACACCATATAAAAATTATGTAACAAAATTATTTTTGTTTTTTTCATTTTTGCCTTTACATTAAATTAATTAATATAAAGTTTCATTTTCAATCATAAGTGGCTCCATGGGGACCCAAAATAGACCCAAATATAACCATGGTTGGAAATTACCCATCCAATAAGGTTAGGACATATGTTAAGGTAATTTTAAATTATTACAATATTCTTTTTACCCTGAATTACCCTATTTACCTTTAACCGCAGTAAATAAATGTGTAAGAGTTACTATTCAGAAAAAATAATTTTCATCTTATTAAAAGACATTTAAATTTTGATAACTACCATGTTTGTAGTATTTTATATATTAAAGTCACATAAGAGTTAAAATTTCATTTAAATGAAAAAGTTTGTTTTTTAACAACTACTAAGTGATTTCACTATTCATCAGAAATTGACGTTTTCAGAAAAATATCAAAAATTTAGCCGAATATTTATTTGATATTATTAATTAGAAAATTATGTATATTATGAAAAATTCAAAACATATAAGTGGAATTAATTAATCTAAAATTAATTCCTGTTGTTAAAACAAATAGCGTGTTTTTAAGAAATAATAACTATCAAAAGATTGACACTTGTATATGTCGAAGTTCAAAGTGAAATTAATTACAATGACCAAAATTAGATTAAATGGTAAAAATATATTCTAATTACACTTTAAAACCAATTAAGAAGATATTATATCCATATAAATAAAATATATTAAAACACAATTTTGAATTAAAATACAATATTTTTCACTATTCATTAGAAAAAGAACTTTATAAGAAAAATTCCAAAAAAATTAGACAAAGTAAATTTTGATGTCTCAATTATAAAGAAGGATTTTATTTGGTCAAATATAATGTATTAATGTGACCAAAATTATATTTAAAAAGGTTTCTCTATTAAATGGCGGTAAATCGGCCTTTTAATGTAAATTATGCTTAAAATTAGATTCGTTCACATTTTATGCCTCTAACTTTTATTGGATAAATGTAAATACATTTAAAAAACATGTATAATCATATAGTAGTTAGTTTTTTTCATTCCTGCCAATACAACGTCTAGGATTTAACTACCATTTAAAATAATAATATTATATTATTAGTGTGCAACGTTAGATATCAAAGAAACTCGTTGTTGCGTATCGGGTATGCTATCGAACATAGAAACCCCTTTAATGTAAAATTAATATTTAATTCACAAATATTAATAAATAGGAAATATGTCTTTTTTTATTTACTTGGGATGTTACATCCTTCCCCCCTTTTGAGAATTTCATCCTCGCAATTTTAAAACAGGGTTTGGAAACTTCATTTAAAGTCCCACATCAGAAAAGTGTCAGCAATACTATCACTTTAAAAGAAAGAAAGAAAAGTACAATGGACACCCAAGATAACCCGTACTAGGATTCCATGTAGGAAAACATGGATATGGAAGAGAAAACAAGCCATCATGTTTTGATGTAGAGTGGTAGAAAACATGATTAGGATAAAGTTAACCACCAGAAAATTACAAATATGTGGTGGGTTTAACGGTCTTTGATTCCGCAGAAGGAAAAGTTAACAGAAAAAGTTTTTTTTAAAGATAATTTCCATAAAGTTGAGAAATTTATTTATGATCACAACTAAAAACATAAGGAAACATAATTACTTGTCATTTAGACTTTATTCATTTACTAAATTCCTACCAGAAACTCATCTTTTCTCCAAACTATGAGTATTCTAACTGACTTGGTCACATTAAAAGTACTAAAATAAACTTCTAGAGTATCAAATAATCCACAAAAAATTATATATATTTACCCTGTCTTTAGACATTAGCCAAAACAAAAATGGTTAGTTCGAGATCATATAATCCCCAAAAAGGATAATCCTTTATAAAAAGAAATACTACTCATAATATCCAAAATTCAACAAAAAGTACCCAAAGTTCAATAAATTCCATTCAATATACCATTATCCTTAAAATTATTCAAAATAACCTAAACTAAGATTGTAACCCAAAAATTAGAAGGATTTAGTCACATAGTCTTCCACTATAAATCTTAACATTTATCTCCTAATAAATAAATCAACTACTCTTAAAGTCTCACACTGAAGTGTAATTAACCAAATCACATATTCTATATGATAGATTTATCATTTCCATAAAAACCAAATCACCATATGTCCATAATAAAAACATAGATTCTCCGAAAATAAAATTCCACCATTACTCATCAAAGGAAAAGATAATTATTCCCTTGAATAACATTTTCATATATCAAACTTCAGGGTTACACATACTACAAAATTTTTTCTAATGTATTCCCATCATCAAAAGAGCCCTAATTCATTTAATCATTTCACCATCCTAAAATATATCATAACACTGGAATCCCTTATTTGTTGACTTCTTACTCATTCTATATTATTCATGATCCATTATCCATTCCTTTCCAAATTATTTTGAAATACTACTTTCCTACAAAAAAATCATGAATCATATCCTAAGATTCAATATTGTCAAAACATAAGTTAAGAAATAATCCATACCTTTCATTTGTAATTGTCAGTTTCTTCATCCTCAATTGGAATGGCATTAGGTAAAGGTAAACATATATTTATACAAGACTCATGAACCCATTCCCAAAACATCTTCATAGGACATATTTTTGTATAATGACCATGCACGCCACATTTAAAACATTCAATTGATCCCTCAGAAAGAACTTCTTTCCCTTTCCAAGATTCAACTGGATTCTTCTTTTTTCTAGGGAAGGTTATTAATTTATGACCTTCATTACCATATCTATAGAATCTTACCATCTCTTTGAATCATTTTCCTAGGTGTTTCTTTCCACATCCTTGACACATTGGTTTTTGAATATACTTACCTTTATGATTATTAACTGAAATATCATGTGGATTTGTTTCTCGCATATTCGATGTCTTATAAAAATCACCAAGGCTCAGGTGTTTAATCATGACTATATATAGTTGGTTGAGAATAACCACAAGAGTTCACATTTAAACTCCTATTTAATTCAGTTTCTCATTCAAAAAACCATCATAGTTTTCTTAACATCCACTGTTACTTTGGTGCCTGCTAGATCCAACCATTTTCTAAAACCAAAATGGTAAGTGTGAGTATATCAGTAATATCATCATATAATATTTTATAAGGAGGGTAGATAAAAATATATATGATTTCATGTTATCTTAAACTCATTCACTTTATCTAAAATAACATTGTCTCTTTCTAAAATCATAACCATTATGGAAATGTAACTTATGATTAAAGAACACCCAAACCTCTAAAGTTATCTAAACCAACCTCTGATACCAACTATAAGGACCCAAAAATATAACATTACATAATATTGAATTAAATGAATAATTCAAATTGAGGATCTTTTCAGGTTAAGAGATTCGAAGAATTAATCCACAACTATTACATAACAACTTGAATATTATAAGTAGATACTACTACACAGTATCTATTGTTTTCATAAAATAAAAACTCTTAAAAAAAACATGTGTAGTTCCATATTTTAGATAGGATGACTTTTCCATGATCCCATAATTAACCCTATTCACCTTTAAGTCCCATGGAAAAAATTTCAAAAACGTGGTATGAGAATAAAAAGATCAGTAAGGGTTATAAAATAAGGAAGGAGAACATTATCCCATCAATAAATAAAAATCAATGCAACTATATTTTTCAATCATAACACACCTTACGAAATCATAAGATTTATGAATAACAAACACAATTAATAAATCATAAAAGTTACTTATAACATCCAAATAAATATTACATTGTAGCTCTCACAGTTACATATAGAGTTACAATTGGAATACCCATCACAGTATATTACCTAAATCACTTAGGAGAAAAATCATGTTTACCTCCGTCACGTTACCCAATGCATTGGAGAGATATCTCGGTCTCACCCGCCCTAGATTTATCACGGAACCACCTGTATATGTAAACCACTCCTAATAACCATAACATAATCAAAACACATGACAAAAGTATAAAGGAAATATAACATTTCTACATTCCAATATATCAAATCAAGATATTGAAATAAACAATTCTTTATCAAATCATTTTCAAAACCATTTAAAAAGAGATTTTTGAATCAAATTGTACCATACAACAATGATGCTTTTCAATCAATTATCAATTGAAAACATTAATGTACATATAAATGAATCCTAAAACCCATTTTGAAAACATGGACATTAATGAGAAATATTTAGAAGAATAAATCTTTAAAACATTTTAAAAAATATTTTTGTTAAAGAGTTTTTTTAAGAAAAAGAGAGACGCTTGAATAAAAATAATTGTTGAATAACAATTAATCAGAACTTTATAATAGCATGTCAATAAAGGAATTCATGATATAATATGTCAAAGTACATTATATGCACCATATAAAAGTGAATGGGTGTATAACAACAAAGAAGTCTCAATGGAATGTAAATTGAGATAAAATCTCTTATAATGACTGTATCTTTAGGTTAAGGATAAATCAATGACATAATTATGTGTGAAAAATATAAATACACTCAATATGATTGGATATTCAGTTTTAATCAATCAGAGGACATTCACACATATTCTTGTAAAAAACACCAATGAATTGGATGTTTAACTCAATAAATAGAGATTGAGTTAAAATTACTCATATCAAGTTCATATCAATGAGTTGAGAATTTATCAATGGAGTGATTATGTGTATCAAAAGTATATCAAAAAAAGGGGAGTAGAAATTACTACACAAATAATTAATAATGATTCCCTACATATTCATATCATGACATAATCAATAATTAGAAGATTAACCCAAGGAATGGAAATTGGGTTAAAAGGTTCCCTTACCAATTTGGGAACTTACAAAACATACAACCCATGAAAGAAAGATCAAAAAATGAAGATGTAAATACACATATATTGAAGTATATTACTCATGAAATACATTCTTGGGAATTAAATAAACCACACAAAATTAAATTTTTGAAAATATAGCACGAATCTCATGGGAATAAAAAGTGATATGAAAACCCCTTACCACGTTGTAATCAATCGAGTCGTATGAACAAAAGTTAATAACCACCAAATTAATAACAGAATACCATTAATATAATGAGAATCATGATTATATATATCAAATGGTAGTACACAATACACCACATGCAATGAATAATTTGCGAACAATATAAATCTCATGGAATTAAAAGTGAGATATGAAAATCCCTTACCTCATGTCTGACTTGAGTTGTTTGTTCCTTGTTCTACTTGAATTATAAATTAAGTTAATTTATACTTTCTTAAGAACTTTTTTCAAGTTTATTATTCTTTTTATATCACTTATTACCATGTTATATATATTATGAAATCATTTATGTTAATAATGGTCATTTTGTCGATATTTGGTATTTGAGTCAAAGTTAGACTTCTTATAATTACAAATTGTTCACATAGTCAAAAGTTCAATTTATCAAGAATTATATTCAGGATTTAGATATCATATATATAATATATATATCCAGTATATACATGTATTTATAAGTGTACATAACACTTAGAGGTAAAAAAATGAAAGGCACTGTTCATGGAGACTGTAAGCTGTATGTACACATGAACACTACTTTTATTTATATTTCCTATTTTAATGGAATTAAAACATAATGATACATAGGTATATTATAATTACAGTAAAATATAATATATTATATCATTAAATTAATCATTTATACATCCCACATATGGCATTAATGAGTAATATCACTTTGAGGGGGCGGTACTCCCCACTTCTTCAAATGAAATTATTGCGTTTACCCATAATAAAGACCATAAAGGTAGGATATAGATGTAAAATAAAAAATAATAAAGAAACTATAAACACAATATATATCATATATATATATAGTGCCATCTTAATGGCCACTATAAGAGGCGGTAGGATATAAACAGACAGTCATCGTTTCGTGAGGTGTTAGTTTTCCATCCACTGAAACAATATGTTCTTCACCTATTAAATGGAGGTGTGTGTAGGTGTAGTTAAAATAATTCACATAAAAAAACCTAGTATATTTAGGATACTGTTTCGGTTATAAAATAAATGAATAAAAATATTATAGGGGTTGGATAAGTAAAATAAAATAAAAAAAAAGTTAAGAAGAACCATTACCTTTAATTTTGTTAACTTTCTTTGGTTTGAACCAAAAGGACTTCATGATGTTCCTTATACATAAGATAAGGATTCTAGGAGGAGTAGTAGGGTGTAGGGAGATTAATTGGGTAGATGTTAGATGACCCAAAAGGCTTGAGAGGTGTGTGTAATTGGTTAGAAGTGGTCTCATTTTATAAGGGAGAGGAGAGGCTCTTTAGGAAAGTGTGAAAATATTATTTTATTATATAATTATATTCGGCTTATAAAGGTACAAAAATCATAAAAGTAGAAGATAAATTATATAACATCATAAAAAAATTAATTTACTAAATGATTTTTGTTTATGTCATTTTTGCATTTACATTAAATTAATTAGTCTAAAGTGTCATTATCATTACTAAGTGGATCCATGGGGTCCCAAAATAAACACAAATATGCCCAGGGTCGGAAATTACTCATCCAATAAGGTTAAGAAATGTTTGATGGAAATTTTGAATTATTAATATATTCTTTTTACCTTTAATTACCCTATTTACCTTTAACTGCGGTAAATAAAAGTCAAAAGTCACTATTCACCAGAAATAATTTTCATCTTATAGAACTAAATTTTACTTCTTGATAATAACCATGGATGTTTGATTTTCTCAATTCAATTCACAGAAGAGGTAAAATTTCATTTAAATGAAAAAGTCAGTTTTTTTAACTATTACTATGTGATTTCACTATTAATCAAAATTGAACTTTATCAGAAAAATTCCAAAAATTTACACAAAGTAAATTTTGATGTCTCCATTATAAATAAGGATTTTATTTGTTCAAATAAAATGTATTAAAGTGACCAAATTAGATTTAAAGAGGGTTCTCCATTAAAAAGTTGTAAATCGGCCTTTTAATGTAAATTATGCTTAAAATTAGATTCATTAACATTTTAAGCCTCTAACATTGATTGGATAAATGTAAATACATTTAACAAACATGTATAATCATATTGTAGTTAATTTTGTTCATTATCTCCAATAAAACAGCTAGGAATTAACTACCATTTAAAATAATAATATTATATTATTTGTGTGCAATGTATGATTTCAATGAAACCTGTTGTTGCGTATGTGGTATGTTATCAAACATAGTAACCCCTTTGAAGTGAAATTAATATTTAATTCACAAATATTAATAAATATGAAATATGTCTACTTTTTTATTTACCTGGGATGTAACATTACACATAGAAAAAAACATTTTAAAACATAAAATTTAAAAAAAAAATCATTTAATATTAACATGGAATATTATAATAGTATCTTAAAATTATTAATTGGTCATAAATATTGAGAATTATATTCATGTTGTACATTTTAAAATGAATTTACCATTCACAATTTAGGTAAAAAGTCCAAAATACTTATTCATAAAAAGAAAATAAGTATAATTTGAAACTATTTTGTAAAAATTAAAACAAGGTTATAAATGATTTTAATCAGTATAGATATTATTTTGAAAATTTTTTTGAGTCTTTTTTAAAACATATATATTAAAGCGATAAAAATTTCTTATGGAATAGAGAAATAAAGTTAGTTTTTCTTTAAAAGCATTCATTTAGTTTCATGTGTATATAAAGAAATTAAAATGAATGGAATCCATGTATTATTAAGAAATAAACATAGGAGGAAAAAATAATGATAAATTATTAGAGTAAGGTCATAATGTTTCAACATTGGAAATATAATCGTATAAAACCTCGATAAATGATAAAAATATAACATAACAATATTAAACCTTTGGGTATGTTGGGAATCATAAGGCGAAAAAAAAAATATCATACAAATAAATAATTAATTATCATGAAAATATTTTCATTCCTTATATATGATATAAAATTGACATTATATACACCTCATTAAATAATATAGTTATACAACATTACTTATGCCCAAGAAAGGCAATTTGAGACAAAAATATATATTATATGAAGTCCTGAATTCTGTTGTAAACATTAAAACCTCATGTATAATAAATATAAGATTAATATAAATCTATTATATAACCAAATTCATATATATTTTTATATATATGATTTACGTATACAATTTTATCCCCCTATTATTAATAATATTTTGTAAAAATCAATGTTTTGGGTAATAATTGATTTGTTTTTCATGTATCTAATCGTTCAATGATTATAGTACTTGACATTTAATCATGGTTCCATAATATGTTAATTATTAACTGTTATATAAATATAATATATATTTATTATATATGTATTTAGTGTTGTCCAAAAATTTAGTGATTGAAAAATTGATTACATCGGTCATGGAGACAGTATGCCATACATACGCATGAACATTGTTTCCAAATTTTCGATGGATGTAATTAAATATATAGAAAATATTATTAACATGTATATAATAATTATGATTTCATATATATCATATAAATTTATCAAACATATCCTTATTACCTTCTATTTAAATCATAAGTGAAAAATGAATCATATCGCTTCGTGAGGTGGTAGTCTTCCATACACATGGATGACTTTATCGTATCTCACAAGGAAGGGAATATAAAAAAAATTAACATGTGATATTATATTTAAATACGTTTAAATTTTTAAAAAATATTAATTATTTACATTATATTAATCATCATACCCAACAAAAGGATGTGTTGTTAGAAAATGAGTCACACTAGTTTGCGAGGATATAGTCCGTTTTACACACGATCAGAAATATCATTTCCCATTTGGGGGAAGAGGAAATTTATATAGGTAATGAATTTAATATAAAAAATTATAATTATATTAAATAAAATTATCTAATTATATAATCATTATATAATAATATTTGATGGATGTAGAGGAAGAAAAAAAATCGCTCGTTATAGAATGTTACATCTTCATTGGTTAACATCTTTAGGTTCACACATAAATCAATAAAAATCTATATTTATGTTAAAAATTATAATTATAGGATTATGGGAGTGAATAATGTATGTGATTATATTAGGAATTGGTATAAATCATTGGTTTTAGAAGTTTTAAGAGGAGAGGAGAGGAGGTGTCCTTTTATAAATAGAAGAGAGGAGACACTTGGAATTTTTGAAAATAACAAATAACAACCACGTTTCTCTGATTAAAAAAGGATAAAATAGACCATTTGAAAACAATGGAAGATATAACATATTAATGTGATCATAAAATAGTAATTAGATAAGTTTTGGGATATTTTTAATGCTTATTTTTTTAGTTTATCCCACAATATGGATTTTTTACCTTAACCATAGTAAATAATATTTAATTTTTCACAACTAATTATGTTCTAAAAATTAAGTTGAAATTTTTAGATAAAATAAATTATTCTTATTTTAAATATGGAATCCTTTTTTCTAAATTCAACTCAAAAAAATGGTATCATTTAATTTAAAACTAATCCCAATGACGTGTTGAAAAAATGGGTTTCTAAGTGAAAAACATTGAAATATTGATTTTTTTATATCAACATTCATGATGATATTGATTAAAAGTACATAATTTGGATTAATTAATATGTAATTCAACTAATATTTATTTTATAAACACATATAAAATGGGGGTTTTAAATACTTTTAAAAAAAGAATGTTTTTAAAAAATATATATATATTTATATCTATTCATAAAAATTGATTCTATTCAAAAAACAAAATTCAGCCTACGAAAGATTTAATTTTATGATTTCAAAAATTAATTATTTTATTTAAAATAAATTCTATAAAATTGGTAAAAAATTACAATTATTACTTGTTCAGAATATGTAATCAACAATTATTTTTAGATAATAGTGTTTTAAAATCATATAATGACTTCTTCTAAAAAATAAGTAATTTTTTTATCAATATGATTTCATTATATAAAAAAATTATATTTTATATTTAAAATGTAATTTTAACTATTTATACATCAATGCTTAATTTATACGTTATAACGATCACATTTAAATAATAATATTAATAATATATTATTCTTTGTTGAAACTCAGTGTCACATGTAATGAAAGTTTAAATTAGTGTTATTTATAATGAAATATATCAAAGGAATTAAATTTATTTTAAAAATAACAATAAAATATTGGAATGTTACATTATACTCCCATTAAAATTAATTCTCCTAAAAATTAATCAATTAAAAACAAATAAATGAAGATATGTAACAAACCAATCCAAAGTACCATCACACCAGATATCTGATCTGATCTACCATTAACCTAAAGGGCATTAATGATCTTCATGGGCTTGTGATTTGAACCCGGGGATTAATAAATGACTATTTGGAATTATTTCTCCCATCAGAATATTATAATAAATACAATACACTATAGAACCATTAATAGATATATAAATAAATACATACAACTCGGAGTACAAAGAGATACTATAAGATATAAAAGCGGAATATAACACCCAAAACATATCTTTTGGGGGTCCAAGAACACCAAACAGGTCCCATTTAACCCTCCACTGGTCACAAAAATCACGAAAACACAACATAAAATTAGAGAATGAGTACCCACTATAATATTATTAAGAGTGGAACACAATACAATAGAAGAAGGGTGTGAGCCATAGATCCTAGTAGGATTTAACAAAATACTCTATGTATTTACTTCATAAGTTAATTAAAATATAAAATAAAAGAGTTAAACAAAAATAGTATGAAGATTATTATAAAAGTTTTTGTTTTAAACCCATCAAAATCATATATCAAACTAAAATGGTAAAATGTTCCCATTCACAATTTCAAAACTAAAAATTTTATTGAAAACATTAAAAACCATTTCATATCTAGAGAAATATAAAAAAATAAATTTATGAAAACCCACATATTATAAATATATGTACAAGATTCAATATAATAGATTCAACTTCCATATTATCAATAAACATATCAAACTAGATGATTAATCAATCAAGGAAGGAACTTGAATTCCATATAGTGAAAATGAATGATATCATGTGTTGAGTATCAAGTGTATGGATGGCATGGCTATAATATTTGGTTTATAGTGAGTCCACCATATAGTAACTAATCAAAAATCCTCAAGACTATTTTTCGGACTTACATCTAGTATCAATGAGTCTTAAAAAACTAATTCCATTTACACCCACTTTCTTAGCAGCACATATATAGTATGAAAATTTCATATTCTCTATTTATCCAATATTAGTGGTGTGATTCCCCCAATGAAGCCATATCCAGATATTATCATATATCTATAAGGTTCCAATGAATAGTCACAATTTATGGGTGAGATAATCAATTTATGAGTATTACAAAGGGATCCTTATTAATATCAATCATGGTTTCATGCCTTAACATTAAATTCATGGACACATGCACTCCAATCACATCTCATTCTCAACCAAAAATTCTCTCAAAGTAAATTATAGTTTTTTTAAAAAAAATAGGATGTATAAGGATCAAAAAAGTTACAGAAATGTATTATTACCAGATATAATTACAATTATGTTCCAATAGGGAAGTCAAGAAACATCAATTTCAATTCAAAATATTTTATAAAATTAAAAATTATAAAGGATAATCATACCCGCTTCCTTTCATAAATCATTCTCAAAATACCATATATTCCTTTAAAAAATCATTTCTTTAAAAGAAACCCTAAATCATTCAAGGTATGTTTTACAATTTCAATAGTTTTGAATACAATTAAAAACAATAGATTACACCCTCCATCCATGTATATAGATCAGTAATTTTAAATAATTCAAGAGACCCGTTTACCAAAAAAGGTAAAATCATTCCAAGGGATCTCTTGGTCTTTTATGAAATTCCTTCATTTGAAAATAATTACAAAACATAAAATGGTCAAACTCATTTCATTCAAACCAAGGAAATTCATTTTAGAAAAAACCCATTCTAACAACCTTCATATTAAAAAGACATCCTTTACTTGTTCTTTGAAAATAAATTCAAAGAAGCATGGAATTAAGCAATTGAAATAACGGTTAGAGAGATCATGATTATATCCATTCAGTTAAGTCCTCATTCAATTATAATATAATAGGGTCAATGAGTATTTCCAATGGAGTTTATATGATAACATTGATAAATCATATGCTAGAAATTATCAAACATGTATATATAGATTTTCGAGAGAAAATGAATTACAAGATAAATGAAATGCATAGAAACACTAATGTAGAATATTTAAAATTAAAATACAATGCATCCATTATGTGTTTCCTCCTATAGAGATAACCATATTTTAGAAGAAGGATCACAAGAGAAGAGAGAAAAGACCCTAGATCCACAATTTCACAACAAACAACCATGATACAATGAAACACATGGAAATTATAACCTTGAGGACGGAAGAATCAAAATAAAAATAAATATTGAAGACCATAGAGAATGGAACTCACCAAAAGAGGATCACCACTTCAGTAATCCCATCTATCAACCATGAAATTAGGTTGGGACAACAAAAACACCTTTATAAATCACCAAAAGCTAAGGTATTGGATTTGGTTTGAGTGGGAGGATTTTGGGTTTTATTATTGGATGTTAATGGATTTTAATTACAATTTCAGGGCTTTAAATACTACAATACTAGTTTCTTATGTTTGGTAACATGGTTAGTACTAACATTGTTCCCCAAAAAAGACCAATTGGAAGTGATTTATGGTCATGCTGCAAGATTAGTTTAGCCATGTGCCAACCATGCGACCCATTCTATCAAGGTTTAATTGTTTCGATGCATGGTGAATCTTACTAGGTGAAAACCATGATACCATACCTAGGTTACTAGAAATGTTCTATGGTTCAGATATATGGTTTGTCAAACCATGCACCAATAATTAATAGGCCCATAAACATTCAAAAATAAGGGAAAAACCCATAAATAACCCATAAAGAGGTCCAATCATTGGATACTCAAATAAATGGTTTAAAAAAATAAAAAAAAGTTAATGGGATTTTATAAACACCCTATAATAGAACATTATTTCCATATAAAGCATCTAGTCTGAGATATAGAACATGATGACTTTGGAATAACACCCCCACTAATCTTGTGTGGTGGACGGTCTATAGTCTAAAAGAAGAGAGAAACCAAAAGGATAACAACACAAAAATAACTCCAGGATCATTTCATGTATCAAATCTTGAGAAATAATGGAAACTTATACTATGTCTCTCCACCATTTAATGATTTTAAAAAATGGTTTAACATAAAAAAGAACATCCCTTCGACCATAATAAAATTCATCCACCACTCACCATGGAGAAACATCTAAGAAAAAACATCTAAAACTATGGAAGTGAAATGACCTTGATTTATACCCTAGTTAAGCACTCGAAAGTAACATATGATTCTCAAACCAAGCCTCACCTATAAATGAGCTCATCAAATAAACCCTTAGTACCTCCAGGTTCCTAGTCCATAAAAAATTCACATCATCCTAGTTACCTAGGTATATAATGTTAGTCTATCCAAGTCCAACTTAAAATATCCAAAACATATAGGTTAGTGCACAATAGGGAAATACACTCTCACAAGGGATATTATAAAATACATAGAAATTGATCCCTTTTCATCAATGAAAAATAAAAGAGAATACCATGGAAGAATAATCCAGAAACATCTTGAGTACTCTTAGTGCAATATTCCACTCCATCACCAGATAAAAAATGAAAATAAATGAACTAATGTTATTCTAAAAGAATGATTTAGAATTGAAGATTGCACATACACAAGGAAAAACCAAAAATGTCACCAGAATAAAAAAAACCATCCATAAAATAACTACCAAGATAAAAAGAGATCACACACTAAGATACAAACACAAAATGTTTTCAAAAAAGGATAAGCTACAATATGAAAAAATTCATGTAGTTTCCACTCCAATATAAAAAAAACAATATGGTTCAAAATTAACCATTTCTAATAGCCAATACCTAGTAACTAGAATATAATCCACATGAAGAAAAGATTCACACTGAGTCCCATGAAAAGTTCCCTATTTGATTGAATCATCTGAAACCCCATAGTTTGGAGTTATGATTGCAAATTTAAAGATGACTTCCTGGTCTCCCAAAATTCAAAAACCACTTAAGGGGACTTAACAACCACACCATTCACAAACATTCATTGCCTTGAAACAAAACCATTTAAAATTAACACCTTCTATACAATAGAAACATTTGTGAGGCCTCTAAATTCTATTAGAATATTTTACATACTCAACCATGAACGAGTTATTCTTCCATTCATTTCATTTAACTAGCTTTGCATCATCTGAAAAATCTATATTACACGTCTCCTAATAAGAAATATCTAGGCTCCAAGAATAGTCATGAAAAGGTATGTGTGGTGAATATTCCTAAAAGAAATAGCCTTACTAAATTCATCAACAATAATATATGATATGATACATTCAAAAAAAGTTAAATTCTTAGAATATAATGAAATAGATGTCTCATCTAAACCAAAATAGAACAACTCAGAAACATTTCCCTACATCACTCACTAGGGATACTTCCAGCAAATAAAAAAAGAAATGAAGAATTCCCTATAAATTTCTTCAAACGTAGAAGATAAAATCATAGATTCCCATAACTATGTGATAGTCCCCTCAAATTTTTTTTTGATAGAATTGAACTTCAGATTGTCTACAGTCTTGAAAGAATCAAATATCCCATCAAATTATTCAATTCAATTTACTACCTCCAGAGAAATTTGTTCACTTTTACAAGAAGTTGGATGCCAAACCAAACATTTAGGGATGGGGTTAAAATGATTGAAGGTATCAAGATCCTCCACACTATATATAATCATGGTAGAGTAATCAATAAGAGATTCCAATTCTATAAAACAAGAAGGACCACTCCAAAAACTGGACTGATGAATAAACATTCTATCATTCATATAAAACTTCCTATTGAAAATTTATGGTCGTCATCAAACACATGATCATCAAATCAGTCATAAAACCCCAAAACTAATATAATCATCCCAAATTTTTTTAAACAATCTATAAATTACATTATCAAAGCATCATGGATTTAAAATCACACAATATTTCCCCATTTATGAAACATTACTCATTATTTTCAGAATGTTAAATATTGATATAAATCAATTAAAACATTCAAAAATCCTTTACCACACTATGGAAAGTATTCCATGATTTCAAAAACATTAATCCATTTTTCCAATAATCTAAACCATTTCCTTTTTAAACCCATCACCAACACAATTTATTTTTAAAACATTTTAAAAAAAATATTTAACTAGTCTTGGATAAATATTTTTCAAAACAATACATTTCCTAAAAATAACATTTTGTTAATTGAAAATAATTGTAAATTAACTTAATCAAAAATTGTTTTATGTCACAATTTGGTTTTGAAGGGAATAAGAGTTTCATTTTTCGTAAATATGGATTGTAGTTCATAAGAGTTTGATTTGTTGTTAATGATAAGTCAATACGTAAATGAAAGGTATTGAGAAATAATTTGGTGATGCCTTGGAGAATCGTTATTGATTCGAAGCCTTGAATTATTCACTTTATGAATTCTCTAAGATGGTAAATCCGACGATTGTTTGTGATGATCCTCAAGGAATAAGACAAGTGTTTTAAAGAGAAAACATCACTCATTACAGTAATAAAGGACATGAATTATATTTTAATGAACGAGGAATGAATACATAATCCATGATTTGATTAAAAGAACATTTAAGATATTTGTTTTTTCATTCAAAAAATAAATGAAATATGATGATTGAATATGATGAAAAAAAAGGATGAGCATAGTTTGGAAGCTACTAAGTGAATTTACCATGCATGGGAATGGCTTTTGAAGGTGTCCATGCATCCGCTTTCCTGTTAGAATTTTGGATAAACATTTTGTGTGGTCCTTTTAAAAAAAAAATATGCCATGCATGAAGGCTATATTTGGACCTCACATCAAGTACATGCGGGACCCAGGGGTCAACCACGCTTTAAGTAAGCCCTTAAGGCCATAACCACATGAGACTGGGTGTTTGGTCCATGTGTAAGCTCACATATCATGCATTGTTATCATCCCATGTATGCTAGGATGCATAGTGGGTGCTAGGTGCGTGCCCGAAGGAGTAGATAGGGCTCTAAGAGCATGCTCGTAGGGTAAACATGTTACCGGGCATTACCGTGGAGGGGGGAAAAGTAATCTGAGATGAAGGCACTGCAGATTGATATTTAAACCATGAGAAAAACATGGCTTGTTTTGATGTCAGACATCATTTAAAAAATAGGAATGAAATCTACGCCATCCATCAGATCTGTGCAGCACGCTCCATCCCACATCCCGTGTTAAAATCATTGTCTTCTGTACTTAGCTAGAGGTGACCCAACATACAAGGATAGGCACCAAGTTTATCTTCATCCTCTGGACAACCAAGGTTTTCTCGTGATCCAGTGATGATCTAGAACGTTGATCCCATCACTCCGACCATCATTTGATATTGTTCCAATCTTGTTTGTATTGTTTGGACGAACAGAACACATACATGAATAGAAATTTTCATGTATGAATAAAGATGAAGAATTTGATCATGGACAAAGAAAATTGAGTTGAGAGGACTCTTCAGAATTCTCTAATCCTTCAGGGAAATTATCTTCATTCGTTCTTAAATACATGCATATGAGGATTTCACTGAGAAATAAAGAGTTTTCATTGAATATAAAGAAACTGAGACTTATGTCTATATCTTGATCCACGTTTGACGATTTATAAACATCATTTATCTTGGGAATTAAAATATTGTAACCCAACAGTTTTGAACGTGATCCTAACCTATAAAAGGAGGATCCCAATCCATGAAGAGGCTGCTGTCATTATCAATAAAATTAGCTCTTATTTCTCCAAAGAAATATAGAAACCATGAACCCCTCTGATTCGCAAAAGGAAGGGTTTTCATGCAGCCATGCTATGTGATGATGAGAGTTACACACATCTACTACAAGAAGGACTTCCACACACCCTTTGTTCAATGGGAAGAACCACAAAACCCCTGGTTCACAAAGGAACTCACACCCCCTATGCGAAGTAACCCTCAAGCACTCGAAATGTTTTTTTGAACCCTTGATGTGTCTCTGTGAGGAGGATTCCACAAGCTAAACAACTAGTTCTATGCACCCTAGTTGTAACTTTGTGAAGACAGAACCAAAAATCACTTCTGGTTTGTTAATGGAGATCCTTGCACACCCATTGCATAAAGAATAACATCTTTTGCAATATTCAGTTTGCACGAAGAAGTAGAACACCCTCTTGCTTGCACCTTTGATATTTACTATTTTACAGGGGTTTTTTGAAGAAGAAGGTTATTTCATGAAGGGTTATGTGAATGTATTCCCAATTTAATGAAGAAGAAACCCAAGGATTCATATTCTCATGAAGGAAAGGGGAGAGTGAATGCATGATATACATGAAAACCATATGCCTGAATTGAGACTGCCATTTGTGCAAGAAAAATTCCACACATTAAATAAACTTATCTGGGTTTGAAAAAGAACAAAAATCAGAGAAGGATTGTGTGTGCAAATTTGAACAAGGAAGAAATAAGAATAGCACACAAGAGAAACACACCTATATTGAATCTAAATCAAATAATAAGTCTGTATATGAAAATAACCTAAAAAAATTTGTGTGTGATATTAAGTGATAAAAAGAAAGAGGAAGTGTGGGTTCTCAAAAGATTGTACCCATTGGGATTTTCACACAAGAATGAAGAAATGAATTGTGCATGAATTTATGTGTGAACATGAACACTTGATGATATTTAAAATAAGAATCAAGATTGTTAATGCAAGTGTGTAAACAAGAAGACTAAATGCAATGAAACCCATTCATGAAGTATAATCAATTCAGATGATGCCAATTGAGCTGATATTCAGTTTTTGAATAATCACATATGTGTATGTGATTCTTTCCAAGTAAATAAGATGAAGTTTTAGTGCATTCATTAGTTTCACTAAGAAGAAAAAATTGAGATATCCAAATAGAAGAGTTATTGGGTCCCATGAAATTCATGCATGAAGAGAAATATGTTTTAGACCAAAGCCCAATAGAAGTAAAGAAGATATTTCAACTGAGTGTTCAGTAATTGGGAATCCAAGAAGATAGATAATGATAATATTGTCCAAGATTATTCTTGTATATTATATTCTTGAAGAAGATGTGTGCACAATTAGTAGACATCTATGTGAGTCTGGGTCTTCATCAGAGGAAGAAGGAATTTCCTGAGCATTGCTGAGGCTGAGTACAGATCAACTGAAGTAATAAATATTGTTGAGCAAGGCCAATAGACATTACCAAAATGATTTTGAATATTCAAGAATAGATACATATGAAAGAGTGATTTAGAAATCCTATGAGGGAATATTAGAAGATCATCTATAGTGAATCAAATAAGAACTTAAAGAAGAAAGATACTTGTGTGACTCGAGTGCTAGAAGACCCTGTGAGATTCAGGTCAGAGAAAAAGTATTCAGTGGGACTCTAATGTAGGCTAGTGGGACTCTGGTAACACTGTGTGAAGCATTATAAAGAACCTCATATGAGACATAGGAGAGATATAGTGTGACTCTGTATCAACCATTGTAATTACTGACTGAATTATAGTGGAGAATCTGTGTTGGGAAGAATAACCAAGACAACAAGGAGTAGGTCTTTGAGCTGAACATTTTAAATCCTTGTGTTCAGTGCCTTTACCTTTACATCATCATTCAAGGTAAGGTTAGGAGACACAAGAAGAGTGAATTGAGGCTTTAATCATCCATAGAGGTTTAATTTTAAATAATCAATTAGTTAAAATATTTAAAGGGATCACTAATTCACCCCTCCCCCTCTCAGTGAATCACACTGATCAGGGCACTTCATGTTTCATAATGGGATTTAAAATCACCAATAATGGATTAATGGTGAAAAAACCACATAATATAATGAAACATAGCATATCCATATAATTCATAACAGACCTCACACATGTGAATTCAACTAGAAAAAAAGGCAATGAACTAATATTTCGTTAATGTAGAACCATTCCTAGAATTCCATAATTGGGTGGTAAACCACACACCAACCATACAATAGTTTTGGGATGGAATTCCAGTTCAATCACACTGATTCATCACATTTTACCAAACCATGATGTAATTGTGTATCTCTATTAAACATTCTACTCTAATACAAAATCCATAATTGATTACCAAAATACCAGATATTCTCATTTTGAAAATAGATAAATTTTTTCCTTAGGAAACCATTAACTCAAAATAAATTCTCAAATTCCCATATAATTGGTATATCATATATCAATATTAGAGGGTGGTGATCTAGTGTCCATTCACAAACATCATTTTTATTACCAACACATTCTTAATCACCTTTCTACCATGACTCACCTCATATAACATAATTCATTTCAAGGGGATTTTTTACTCTTAGAGAATTACCTCCTCTAATACCATTTGTAATAATCCATCCTAGAGAACCCTAAAAATCAATATCTGAGATGATATTCCACTAACCTGACCATAATTATACATTTATATGGGATGAAAAAAGAACCTGAGAATCAAGAAAAACCCATTAAAAATAATATCTATAAAAAATTAATAAAAAAAACTAAGTATGCTAAAAAAAATCATAAGGTACATAAATCAATACATACAACTCATTTTTCAGAGAGACACTATAAAAACTAAAAGTGGATCATAAAACCAAAACCAATATCATGGAGGTCTATGACCACCCACGATGTCCCTCATCACTAACCCTTGGTCACACAAATCATGAACCCACAAAAGAATATGAGATCTTGAGAACCTTCTATAAGATCATAATGTTTTAAAATAGTAAATGGTATATGCAATGTCTAAGCTATTGGGAATAGTAGGATTTCCCAAAATATCATATATAGTTTCTTTATATTAAAAAGAAAATATGATAAAATAGGGGTATAATAAAAAGTGTATGAGGCTCATTTTAAGAAATATTTTTTAAAAAATATCAAAATCAACTATAAAAAAATAGGTAAAATGTGTCATTTCACCATTTAAAAACTAATAAATTTATTGGAAAACATTGAATTTTGTTTTTCAAGATAGATTCATATGTGAAAATAAATACATGAACACGCACATGATATGAAGTTTTGTAAAAGAGTTGATACAGTTAAGTCATAGTGCATTATATCAATAATTTGATCAAACAAGATTCGTAATTAGTCAAGAAATGCCATATGGTTTTATGTAGTGACAATGAATGTTTTCATATATCGAGTATCACGTATTTAGATGTCATAATGACAGTCTAGGTATGATAGTGAGTCCACCATGGTATAACTAATCAAAAATCATCAAAGTTAATCACCAGTCTTATATATAGTCTCACGAGCTCTTTGGGAAAAAAGTTCCACGCACACCCATATTCCTAGACAAACATCCATAACTGGAATATTTCATGTTCTCTATGGACCCAATAGATGGGGCGTGATTCCTCTAATGAGGCATATATCTAGATCATCCCAACTACCTACAAAGTCTCCCCTAACTAGCCAAAATAGGGGATTGAGATAATGATGTAATAAGGGTCACATGTCGATCCTTATCCGTATCAATCATGCTATCAAGCCCACCAAATTTCAATCATGGCCACATGCCCTCAAATCTTGTCTCACACTCACCCCAAAATCCCTCATAGAAAATAATACCCTTTTCAACACCCAATGTGGGGAAATATAAGAATAAAACATGTCAAAATATTTTTTCTTATCATATATAATTATTATAAAGTGCTATATGGGATGTCAAGAATCATAAATTTAAATTCAAAACCCATTATGCAATTCAACATTCAAAAGGAAAATCATACCTACTTACTTGAAAAAATCATCCTCAAAATAACAAATAGGGATTTAAAAAATAATTTATTTCAAATAAAACTTAATAAATCAACAAATATTTTATAATTAATAATTTTTCAATACATTTGAAGATATTGGTTTATACGCTCATCCCACATGAATAAACCCCTTATTTTAAATAATTATTTAAAAACTATTTAAAAGCATATGTAAAATCAACCAAAGGGGGATCTTGGTTGATTAAAAGATTCAATAATTCAAAAATATTTATAAAAATTTAAATAGTTCATCTATTTTCATTTAAATCAAGTCATTTCATTTTAGGAACAATAACCCAAAAAAGCCTCCAAATTCAGAAAAAAATCTTTTAAATGTTCATTAAAAATAATAAATTAAAACATGGAATTAAACAGTTCAAAAATTGTGATATAGAATAATAATATACAAATTATATAATTCCATGTTCAATTCAAAGAGGATAGTATCAAAGAATATTTCACAAGGAATTTTATTTTTAACTATCATAAAAAAAAGCTTTTGAAATTACAAAACATGTATCTATGAATTATCAATAATAAATGAATTAAAACAGGATGGAATAGAATAGAAAAACATACATGTAATATTTAGAATCCATGTTCAATTAATTTGAGATGTGCCACCTCTGATGGATATCACCAGATCTATGAAGAGAGATCTCAAGAGAAGATTGAGAAGACCCTAAAGCGACAAATCTACCTCAATAAACCATGATCCAATGGAAAAAATAACATCATAAGATCTAGGAATACTGAATCCAAATAATAATAGAGATTTAAGATAATGGATAAAGGACCTCATTGGAAGAGGATCACCTCTTCAATTGACAAATTTATCCACCATGAAATGAATTTAGGAGATCCAAAAGACCTTTAAATTACTCCCAAAAGACAAAGGATCAGATTTGGTTTGAATGGGAGGAGGTTAGGTTTAATGAGGGGGTTTTAGGATTATAATTATATTTATAGGGCTTTAATTACTATCCACTTGGTTTCTTAGTTTATGAAACATGGTTGTTACTAACCATGTGCCTAATTGTGCACAAAAAATAGATCTATTTGAAGAGAAAAATTTTTAGGATGAAATGTTAGTTTAACCATATATCCAATTATATATTGGCTTCAAGGGTTAGATACAATGTATTTATATCCATGAAAACCCATGTACCCTTACCTAAGCTATTGTAAATGTTGTTTTTTTGTACTTATGGTTCATTAAATCTTGCAAAAACCATACAGCGGCCCAAAAACATTCAAAAAAGACCTACAAAACACTTGAATCAACCCGAGGAGAGAGAAAATCATTGGATACAAAAATAAATAGCTAAAAAACCAAAAATAGGTAAAAATATTTTATAAGATACTTTTACCCCATCATTTCATAGATTATCACATACCTTCTTTAAACTGGTGGTTTTACGCCAAAAAATTTACTAATTCGGTTGTAATATTTCAAAGAACAAACACTCTACGATCGAAAATATCCAAGGGATCCTCCTAATGTATATCTTACTCTATTGGTTTGAATTATGAGTTTAGTACGTGTGATGGATCCAATTTACATATCTTCTGGTGAGATACATGGAACATATTTTTGACTTGAGGGATATTTGGTGTTAGTTCCAAATGGTATGATATAGTCCAAATATGATCAATAATATTTAATGGTATAATATACATAGTGATAAAAATATATTTATTCCTTAATATCATAAACATATTCCTTGTATAAATTAACAGAAACACTTTATCACGAACGTAAAATTAATGATCACATCGACGATTATCATCAATTTTTTTTCTGTTTAATTTCTGCTTACCTAATGTGTTGATAAATATTTATAAAATTATCTTCCATTTATTCATATTGTTCTAATAATTATTGATTTATTTATCCAACTTTATACCAACAAATTTGAGTTATAAACTTCATTCCATAGAGGGATTTATAAGGAGAAATTTAAAAACTCGAGATAATTCTATTTTTTTGGGAGAACTCAACTAGAGGAAGGTGTTGATGAAAACAACCATTGAACTATCAAAAAAAGGATCACATAATATTATATAAGATTAAAACTTATCTTTCAGGATGACCATATTTTTTAAAATGATACATAGTGCTGAAGCTTAATTCTATATCTGGTGTCTACTAATGAATTTGTCAGAATATCATAATAAACCTCATATCTAGATCAGATATAATATAATATGGCTCTCTAGAGATCTTAACACTTACTTAATGTATATTATGAAAATATAATAAGGGGATAAGTATTCCATGATAGTAATGAAATGTGAAAACTTTTTATTGTGATTGACTACAACCCATATAGAATTATTCCCTATATACATTTTGGGGTGTCCTATGTGAATATCCATAGTGATGTTCTCCTATTCCATTTTGGTATGGGTAATGGTTGTAACATCCCCATATATTTTTTATCTCAGTGTTAACTTCCTAATATACTAGTCAACAAAATAAAAACTCAGAAATATATCTCTTCATTACATCACACCAAAAATAGTATTTCAAATATCTATATAACATCATAATTCTAGGATGATTAGAAGATGATAAACAATGAGATTCTTTTAACATCTCCTACAAATCAGGTATGGATGAAACAAAAACACAATTATTTGACATTATCATTCCTAATCAACAGATAATAAACACAGGAACATTTAGTACCTTCTTTTGTAGATCAATATCATTATTCTCTACCTATTTTATCCTCACATGGATAGATGGAAGAACTCTTATTTGTGAAAGATATGATTTCTCCCCATACTTCATGTTTTATATATCCATCCTTTACCAATCCAGAAATATTGGATCTTTTGATAGCCTCATCTTAGATAATCTAGTTTGATCCTTTCAAATCAATGTATCATCCCCCTTATTTACTCTCCTAGGTTGGTAATGTATTGAGAAGTTTTTACATTTAATCAAGTCTAACCATGATCTATGGGGATTATTAAACTCTTTCTTTGTGAATATACACTTAAAATTATTTTTTTAGTTACATATATCAATCATTTATCAGTAAATATAACACCTATTTATCTTTTATGAAAATATTACCACTGCTAATTCCAAATCATGTGTTGAGTTAGTTTTCTCATTAACCTTCATCTGACATGAGGCATTAGGTATGACCGTGTTATTATTGATGATAAAACATCATAATACCTTCCTGGATGAATCACTATATATTAGAAACCCTTCTACACATTAGGTTAATGCGATAATAGGGTAACTAACTAATCATATCTTCAGATCCTTAAAATTTTCCTCACCTTCATCTATCTAATGAAACATGTCTCCCTTCTGAGTTAAGATGGTGAGTGTATTAGATTGTTGTAACAAATTTTCAAAAACTCCTTGATAATATCAATGCAAAACCAAATGAACATCAGATCATAGTCAGCATGGTTTGTTTAGTCTAACATTCAGTAGACTCCTTCTTTTCTATATCCATAGTTATACCCACTCTTGAGATAATATGACCCAAAATGAAAATATTTATGGCCAAATTCCAATTTTGTAAATTATTCATACAATTTATCCTTCCTTGGGATCTTCTATACAATTCAAGCACAATATTCATGATCTTCTATTCTTGTTTAATATATGATAATATATTCTATAAATACATCCACAAAATGATCAAGTAAATCAATAAATAATATATTCATTAAATCCATTAATATAGAAGGGGAATTAGAAATAAATAATGGTTCCACTACATTCCCATAGTTTCCAAACCTTGTTCATAATTTTGTCTTGGGTATATCCTTTTTTAACCCTTTATTGATCATATCTATAATGAATTCCAATCATGGAAAAGAATTTATATTCAAACAGTTCATCAAACAAGCCATCATTTTTGGATAGAGGATACATATTCTTGATAGTAATCTTATTATTATCTCTACAATAAATGAATATTCACATTTATCCATACTACTTCTTAACAAATGAGAAGGTTAACCAAGGTTACACATTTGGTCAAATTAATATGTTTTCAAGAATCCCATATAGTTTTGGATTTAATTCATAAAACTCATTCAGAGACACTATCAAGGGAGTATGTGTAATGGGAGATGTACTAGTTATGAGTTCTTTTTTAACTCAACATAAAAATGTGGTGGAATACTAAGTATTTATTATAGAAAGACCTCAAAAATCTATAATACGATATCCATATCGTCAATATGGATTTTCTCCTAAACCATATGGGACACCCACTCATTTTTTCATAGGAATAAATATCTATATAATGTATGTTATTTCCATCAGATGTTCACATTTATCATCACAATAGTAAATGATCAAATGATTGTTTTGTAATAAAGAACATTAATTCCCCTCCTCATAAATTGATGCACCATTTATGTAGATAAATTTAATTAATTCCAAATATAACATAAAATTCATCTAGTGGGGTTATATAAGATGTATAAAAACAAAATTGAAACAAAATTAAGCAGGATAAAAATAATAGACTAGAGATGTGATCATCATATAATTTTGGATTTTTACTAGTAATTCAGCATCTAATAATGGGGGTAGAATTTTGATACCATTAGTAAATTCTTCACAAATGAATGAATTGGTGGATATAGAGTCAAACAAGACATTATAAGTTCTAGAGTTGATGGTATGTTTACCTTTAACCATGTTGTTATCATACATGTCATCAGAAATAGTGATCATAGGAGATTCCCATTTGTATCTCAACTTAAGTTGTTGCTGATTCTAGTCATCATCATTATCCTATAGATTTCAGAGCTGGTCAGAGAAATTCTTATTCTACTTATACTTGAAACACTAAAGTGTGGGTGGATTATTCTATAGAGATTTCAAATTATTCAAATTAGTAGGTAAATTTTCCCAATCACTTTTTCAATTAATTTCCAAATGACATTACTTCCCATAGTTAAATTTTTTTTATTCACTTTAATATAAATTAACCCATGTTTCTTCCCACATTTTGAGCATAAAGGAAATATCATGTTTATATTATAATGGTTTTAAAAATTATTTTATGTTTTTTATTTATCTTATTATCGTAACCATGAGATTGATAAATTAATCCAACTTCTATTTCATCCTTGATAGAATATCAATGAATCTCTTTATGTATATTTATGTTTCTTATGGATGAAACCATTATGAGACTTATTTTTAAGCCACTGATTAATATATCATCTTTACTTTCTATATAGACAATAATAAAAGAAGCATACATCACAAGTATGGATATTTTTACCTTATAGATAAAAACATATTCTTCATAATTTTGCATCATCTCAAGAACATATTCTCTCTTATCGTATGAAAAATGTGATAAATGTAATTATTGAAAAATAATTTATTGAACACATACTAATCAATGGATTCAATTTCATTCAGTTTCCTAATACTATTGATAAGATTACACCATTTTTCTGCTTAACCTTCCAAATGAGAGGTAACAAAAATGACTTTATCATGATGTGATCAATGGATGATGGAAAATATTTTATGGTGGTGCGGATCCCTTACTCAAATAATGGGTCATCAGAAGACCTATAGAATGAATGTGTGTGTTTCCTCATGAAATAATCAAATAATTTCATTAACTCCTCTTATTTAGATGTCTAACATGATTCATATCTTGAGAATGTTTTATGAGCATAATAGAGAGGTTTTTTACAAAAGAAACAATAAAATTCAGTTTTCCAAGATGAATCTCATTTCAATATCCACTATATTAAAAAATTGACACTATTTATTTAGGTTATATCCATCGATGAAAAACAATCATAGAGTGAACATTAGAAATCATATTGGACAACCACCTAGTGATGAAAAATATTTTAGGAAAGCTAAAAAAATATTTTTTTAAATCTTTGACACATTAAAACCTCGAATCCCTTTTTTCATTTTATAATAAAAAACCACTTGAGGATGAGTGGGAACCACTTACAAAACACAAAAGAAGACCAAGAAAACACAAAACCATAATTCCACCACAGACCATCCAGATAGAGTTCAAAACTCAAAAATATTCCCAATCACCATTCGGAATTCAAAATTCAAACAACCATTACCACGCTTCGAGCCACCACACTCCACATTTTCAGCTTTGGAAATAAAAATCATATGAAAGATCTACTAATATAATGACCGACCGCATCACACGTTGATCCAAGAAACTCCACTGCCTGAATTGGATCCAGGATCATCCTCACGAGGTAATCAAACCGTAGAAAACACTATGCATCAGAAGCACCATCATCCAAAACCTATAGGAAGAGGGGAAACCAACACAGGATGCACCTCCTGGACCATGGGTGCCTACACAAACTGCACATCCCAAAGCATCAAACAAAACCCCCACACCAGACTAAACTGGGGAGGAGAGTTGGAACAAGAAACCAGAGCTGAGTTTGAGCAGAACACTATGGCCGTTGAGAAAACGAACACGCCAAACCAACACTCGAGCAGCCTAAGATCCATACGCAGTCCACCGTCACCATCCCAAAGCAACTAGGCCACCATAGTATTTGACCAAGATGGGGTCTTAGTATGATGGGAAAGGAGGAAAGAGTAGAGGAGGAGGATGCAAGAAACATGGGGCGCAATAGGGAAGAGACAAAGGCCAGGCGATGAGAAGGACCATCGCTGAAAGAGAAGAACCACAAAACTAGAGCGAGGGAAACACGAGAGAGCCAGAGGTAAGGAAAAGAAGGAACGATATTCGTATCACCATAGAAGGTGGTAGAAGTGGGAATTGCAGAACTAGGTCCACTTATACTATCTATTTCAGCATTTATTACTAGGAAAACTACACCCCTTTATTTATTATTACACAAGATGTTTTCATATACCCAGTATTATCAAATTAATTCTCACTGATGATTTCTCATCCTAGTTTCCAATTTTTAATAGAATCATATCCTATGATACCAACTGTGGTGACCTAATATTTTTATACATAAATATTATATACTTTTAAATTAATATTCCATATATTATATAAAAACATGCCTGAGGATTGTAATGGTTCTCAGAATCTAGATAAACAATATTATGATTTTGTGAATGATCCACATCATCTCTAACAAAGATCTTCCCATAGAATATTCATCTTAGAAATATCCTACATAATACATTTATTTATAAAACAAAGAATGGATATGTATTAAAAAATGATCTCAGATTATCAGTAAGGAAAATAAAGTGAGATATAAATGATCAAAAAGGTTTTAAATGATCATAACTGTATTAGAATATGTGAATAACATTATAAAACCACATGTTGTATATCAATGATAATAATAACGAGTCATGAAAAATCTATTGGATGTTTATTATACCTGAATCATAAAGGAATGAAATAAAATGATCCCTAAGAGCATAACATAGGCATATGATATGGAATTGTAGAATGCACATAATAATAGAAAACAATTTCCATAGTAGTGAAAGATCACATCCAATTATATCATAGTGGAATGGGTTCACACCAAAAACCATCATAGTACCCAAGGTTCACTCTCAAGATCATCATGGTGGAAAAAGACCCCTAATAAATTGGGTTCACTTCTTATTCAATTCCTATATATCTCATAAGATATAATTCATTACCCCATTCATTCGAGGGAGATTTATATCCAATAATTCACATAATGGAATGAATAAATATGTGTCCCAAAAGATCATAAAATATTAATCATATCAGACCCCATAAAAATAAATGTGTTTCATGTACATTTCATCGTATCGTAACCTTCAGAAAATTGATAGTTTTAATTTTCATTTCATTATTTCATTATATAATAAACAGTGAAAATAAGTGGTTTTCCGAACAATTTTTTCATTATATATCCCACGGAAGAGAAATAGGTTTCCAAAAATTATTTTCAACATAAACATAAACCATTTAGAGAAATAATAAGAGTGGTATCCATAGATCATATTCCAATTAAGGCTTATTTAACATCAAAATATGTCATCAGAGGTGGAAGGTTATTCTGATAGATATTTTAAAACATTTCTTAAAGAAAATATCCTTTAAACATTGAAAAGAACATTTGTAAACGTAGAATATATTCAAAATCATTTAAATTACAAAAAATTAATATTATAAGATAATATTTAAATTAATTATTTTAATAGATGGTTTATAATTCCATTAATTCCATACTCATTAAAACAAATATTCCCTTAACATTTTGGGTAAAAAGTTAAAAGTTACTTTTTTAGAAAATGACGTGAATATTTCATTTAAGACATTTTTAAATAAGTAAAAAATGGGTAAAAATGAAATTTAAAAGCCTTGAGATAATGTTAATTTTTTAGAACATTTTTTGAAATATTGATATAGATGTGAAAATTATTTCTATCCAAAGAGATAAATAAAGTCAGTTTTTCCTTAAAAACATTATTTTGGTTTATTTCATACTTGATGTGAAAAAAATGATTAGTAAAAATTTATTATCAATAATTAACAATATTATAATAAAATAATTTATAATTATTGGGCGGTCGGTAATAATATTTAAACATTAGAAGCATAATTATAAACTTTCTCTATAGATGATAAGATTATAACATAAAAGTTTTACCACTCTGGGTATCATTTGAATAATAATCCTAATTAAATAAATATTATCATGAAATAAAAGTATTAAATGTCAGAAGAATAAGTTTATTAAATATATAAATTTTCATTCGGTTTATATATGTATCTAATGAAACAATATTGATGCCTAACATTACTTATTTCCCAAAGAAGGAAATTTTTGACAAAAAAACCCTTACCTTAAGTCATGAATTCATTCTTACATGTTACTGCCTCCTATATAATAAATATAGGTTTTTAATTTATATATATTAAATAATATAATATTATGTTTCTTAACATTTATGATTTAATTATATGATTTTTCAACCATTTATTAACAATTCTATTTTTAAATCACTATTTTAGATAATAATTACTTGTTTTATAGGTATGTTATCATTTAGTGAGTTTGGTCATTGTAATTTGATACGGGTTACATAATCTCACAAATGTTATCAATGATATAAATATAATATATTAATATTATTTTCATATTTAGAGTTATCCATAAATATAGAGATAGAAAAATGGACTATACCATTCATGGAGACGGTATGTCATACGTACACAAGAACTTGGTTTTCATTTTTTTGAAAGATGGATAAAAAGAAAGTTAAATTATAATTCACAGAAAATATAACTTTATAATGAAATATATAAAACATATATTCATTAAAATTATTATTTTTACCTTCCATGTAAATCATATGTGACAAAGGAATAACATCACTTCATTAGGTGGTACGTAGTCCTCCACAGACATGAATAACATTATCATATCCCTCATATAATAGAAAGTAAAAAAAATTCATATGTGATATTATACTTCCTGAAGTATAATAATATAAAAAATATGATGTTTATATATTATATAAATCATCATATCCATCCATGTGATGTGTTTATGGAAAATAAGTCACATCGGGTCCAAGGTAACAATCCATTGTATACACGATTAACATTATTGTTTCCAATTTGAAGGAAGAAGAGATGGATATTTGTCATAAACATAAAATAAAAAAGCCACACTATTTTTTAATATACAATTTTTTTATCATAAATTTATACTAATATTTTATGGATATGGGTAAATAAATAATATAATAAATCTTGTAGATGAATATTACCTCATATTCGGTTAACCTGTTTAGGTTTATAATAAATTTATTCATATGGTGGCTTTCTGACAGAACTAAAGATTAAAAGATGTGGTTATGGAATCATGGATCTTATTTGGGAATTTATTTCAAGAAACAATGGGTTTTGAATGTGTAAATAATAGACAATAGTTGTTTTCCTTTTTAAACATGGGAGAGTGGACACCATTGGAATTTTTGAAAAGAAAGAATTCGACCAAAATTTTACTAATGGAAAATGGAAAAACAATGAACCATATTAAAAAACTAGAATATTTATGGTTTATATATTACTATAAAATATTAAATTTAAATATTTTGAGTCATTTTTTACAATTATATTTTTAGATTAATTCCCATGTAAACCAATTTTTTACCTTTATGATGATAAATATTTTTTACAGTTTTCACGATTTGTTATGGTAAAAAATTTATATGATCTTTGTAGATAATATTAATTATTATTATTCCAAATAAAAAATCTATTTAGGATATTAAATCACATAACTATCATAATTGAGGTAAAATTAAACATACATATTTGTTGAAAATTTGATTTTCCAAAAGAATAACTTTCTAAAAAAGAAAATGGTTTTATGTCAAAATTTAATTTAAAATTGATTCAAATAAAATAATTCAGATTAATTAATATAAAATATAACTAATAATACTTTTAAAATAACATTAGATAAAAATTGAGATATTAAATTCTTTAAAAAAAAATTTTTTAAAGGAAAATTAGTATTTTTTCACTATTCATTTAAAAATGTAACCTTTTAGAAAAATACCAAAAATTAACCCTAATATAATTTTCATAAGATTATTAAAAAACATAAGATCATTATGTGAAATAAATTTACAAAAATTAGAAAGACATAAATTAATTTGTTTTTCAAAAAAATGGAATAAATTGTTTTTTAGAAAATATTATTTTTGAAAAATGTAATGAATTCTCTAAAAATCATATAATTATTTATCAATATGTTTTATTTATATAAATCCATTGTAATAAAAATTTAAAAATTAGTTAAAATTTATACTAACTTAGTTTTCATGTTAAAAAATCTAGACTCAATGTAAAATGTAACACAATCTATTAAAGGAGTATAATTTATTAGGAAAAAATAATTCAAAAAAATGTACTGCGTTATATTGAGAGTGGAACATTATTACTATGATGGTTTGGGGAGTAAAACCAATAAACTATGATATCATTGGAAATGATCCATAACTACTATGAAAATTATTTTCTATTATTATGTGCATGATAAAAACAAATGCCTTATAAAAATGTTATTTTAACATCCTTAAACCCAAACTCCCGAATCCAAATTTGAAAACTTAAATAATACATTTACAAGTTTCAATCCATTGAAGGTGATCCAATTTTATCCATACAAAACATAATAGAACAAAAATAATATTTTCAGTCGCATATATTATTAATTACTTTGTGATTTATATATTTTTTACAATTAGTAAACACTCAAAAAATCATGTATTTATAAAAAACGAGTTCATAAAGATGAAGATCATCTCCCACTATACCCATATATTCATAATTTTCATTAGGTCATTATCATTATCCAAATAAATCCCATATAGCCATAATATATTCAACATCAATCTTTACAACATGAGGACAAGGATTTATAAAAAGGGTGATATCAAATTCTCTTTAAGGGCAAATGTATGCATTAATAATTGAATTTTATCATGGTATACAAGAAGTGAATTAGGGAATGATGTCATAATCGATATCTAGGAGTATAACATTGTAATTTTCATATCCATAAAAAAATTAAAACATGAAAATATGGAATAAGGATTTATAAATTGTATTAGTCATGATAATTAATAATTATAATCAATGTGATATCAATCATTATCATAAAAAAACTAAAAACCTGTATATGGAATAGATAAAACTTTTTGTATGTTGTAAAATTATCATTATATCACACCTTACAAATTGAATACTCAATGTGGTCAACTTAAATATATGGATTACCCAATACATTGGAGGGACATAAGGGAACCACACATCCTAGGTTTATAAGGAAACCACCGATCCTTGGTTTAAAACATTATCAATCATCCTTGTAATATAAAATAACCACTCATCGCTAGTTTATAATGAATTAAATAATCATTATAAGCAATTTATAAGAACCATAACATAAATAAAGTACATATATCATTCATTTTATCATAAAAACCCTAAAATAAACATTATTATATTTGGAACTTGATTAACCTATATAAATGAAATGGGTTACAAAATAATCTCTTCGAAACATGAGTAACCCCTTGAAAAGAAGAATGTTACATAAAAATCCCTTTGAAACATGATTAAACAAGGGAAAAATAAATGGGTTCCATAATAAACTCTTTGAAACATCATTAATATGTGAAAAAACGTGTTCCACAATAATTTATTTGAAACATGATTATCCCATGGAAGAGTTACTGTTTTTATAACAATCAAATTGAAACATTATTATACAAAATTATATAATTGTGATCCATAATAATATATTTAAAAAAATCTTAATCCAAATAAGGAGAAAATTATATTGGTATCATTAAAGTTTTTCCATTAGAAAATATATAAAAATAATTATTGTTTATGGGAATTAATAGAAATTCCATTACAAGATAATTAAAAATATTTTTTACCAAAATAATCATTTCATTTTGAAAATCGCTTTTAAAATAATTAAATATAAAAAATATTTTAAAAACAATTTCATTGATAATAAAATTATTGAAACATAAAGGTATATTCAATGAAAACAATGCATATTATTATATTAAATTTTATCCATGTCAATTTTTTTTGAAAAAACATTATTTTCAAAACATTTTGAAAATGTGAGTCAAAAGGAACCAATATGAAAAATGATATCAATTCTACTTTTAAAATAATTTTAAGAGAAGGTAAAATATCCTGTAAAATGGATTTTTGAAATAATTTATTTATAGATAATAAAATTTTGTTAAACTATTTAGAAAATAATAACATATAAGAGAAAAAAACATAATCCAATAGAAAATACCAGATCAGTGTCACTTATAAATGTCTATCAAGATGTTTCCTAATCGATATGGAAGGAAATAGAAATTAAACATATGAACCAAATTCATAAACAAAGATGAATAAAACACTCTTTTTTTTGGAAAATAATATAATTTTATTTCTTCTAAAAGAAACATGAACATAAACATTCTCACATGAATGGATATTGTAACATAAACCCTTTACCTCTTTGGTAACTCTTCTGTCACAATCACCATGAAATAATAACATCAAATGATACTTTAAATAAAATTAACATAAAATGTATCTGTATATAACAAGTAAATGGGATTTATATTCACCTCACAAATGAATATAGGTGCATATCCTAAATTTATGTCCCAAAGGAATATAATTTGAGATGAGCAATCCTTATAAATATCATACAATTGTATTTGAGATTTAATAAATTAAAAAATTATGTGTATGAAATATAAATCCATATAAATTAATAGTAAATAAAAAATAATATAATCCATTTTCCATAAACACACAATCATATAATATCAAACACAAAAAAAAGGTTACATAACCTAATGAAATGAAATTGAGTTAAAGAATTCTGTTAAACATGGTAACAATCAATTCAAATAAATTTAGCTGAAATAATTATAATTGAAACATAAAATACAATGAATTATGAAGGATTAATGATATTAATTTTAAATCTAATATTATATACACTACACAATTAAAACTAGTGGTGAATATGGTATAGGTCTCCTAGAACTAAAAGAAAAATGTGAAAAAAACCAGACCATAAGTGTTGACATTTCATATATTTCCTTTAAATCATGTATAATATGATTAAATAAATTATTTTCATTATTAAGAAAATTTTATAGTTTTAATTAATTATAATTAAATAATTAAATATATTTTTCTTTAATGATAATTTTGAATATTTAATTAGTTTTGTCTATGAAAGGTATTTTGAGGACGTTCAATTTATTATTTCAATATGGCTTCGATGTGTTGATAATAGTAATAGTGGTCAATATTTAAACAAATGAAAAATAACTGTATTGAAATAATTATCATATGTATTCATCATGGTTACTTCTAAAAACAATCATCAGAAATGGTTATGAAATATGAACTATGTTACGATCATGAACACAATAGACCAGACATATGCATGAGCAACGTTTCCATTTTCAATGATCACTATGGAATGGAGGTATGTATTATTTTATCTTTTTTGAATGATAATAATATCAAAAATACCATATTGTGTTTAAAAAAATACTTATATATATCATAATATGTATGTGATGTCTAAAAATGAATCACATAGCTTCTTGAAGGTGGTAGTCCACACGTACACAAACGAAAAAATAATTTTTCAATGTAAAAAAATAAAATAATGTATTATGTTTTATGAATTAAAAATATGACATGAATAGATTTATTATTTAATTTATATAACATTTATTTAATATAACTATATTTATTACCTTCCATGTAAAGAGTAAGTGATAAACAAATCACATCACCACATTTGTGGATAGTACACTGTACAAACTAGAAACATTATCATATCCCATGTGGAAAATCTTAAATTGAAATTAATCCCACATGCATGATGAAAAAGTGTATTTTTAAGAAGTTTTTTTCCTGGAAAAGATGATTTTATATTAAATTTATGGGAAAAAATTAATTTTTAACATAAATTAATATTTATTTATATATAATATATAAATTTAATTAATAAAATTATTAATTATTTATTATCTCAGTTAATAAAAAATAGATAACAATTATGAATTTTAAAATATTTTTGAAAACATTATCATTTATAGACAAAAAACAAACTTTAACTAAAATCCAATATAAGGTGATTAAAAAGAAATAAATAGTTTTAAATATACATAAATAATAATTATATTAATTTTTTTAATTTTTATGTCATAATGATACTTCACAATAATTTAATTTATTGAAAAAAATGTCATTTTCAAAAAAATTGGTGTTTTAACTATTGACTAGAAAATCAATATTTTCCGAAAAATCACAAAATTTAATTCAAAGTAAATTTTTATTTGAAAATTTATAAAATTAATAATATTTTATTTAATAATATTTTTCATAATTTCAATATTTTATTATAATATGTATTCAATAAAATAAATATAAATCATTTTTGATGAATCATTTTTTGGAGAAAAAATTTATTTTAATAAAAAATTGATTGATTATTTACTAAACAACTAATGATAATTTATACTGAGTAAGGAATATATATATCATAAATTATTTAATATTATTCAAACCCATCAATTCAATGGCTAGGTAAGAGCAGCTATATATATCACAGGTCATTTAAGCACGTTGTTGCATGTCAAAAATTTTATTGAACCATGTTTTATTTTCAAAAAAATCGTGATGTTATATCCTCCATCAATTTAATAAATTAAATCCTAAAAATTTTATATTTTTCTCAATAAATAAATGTTTGACATTGGAATATTTTATTTTTAATACCAAATTGTAAAAATTGACAATAAAACATCCTCTTGAAAAGTGATAAAATGGAATACAAAGGACATCTAGAATAAGACATACAAGGTTTCCAAATAAGAGAACATTGGTTTTATGTAAATTTTTTAAATGGAATAAAATCATAATTCAAAAATAATTATATGGAGTGAATTTTATCATTGGTTACAAGAAAGTGAAAATTTAAGAGGGAGTTAACAAACAAAAATTCATTAACCAAAGAACTGTCAAAAAGATCATTGGTATCATTAAAAATGATGGTAATATTATATCATTTCATTTAAATATCCATATTTTAGTGTTGATAAACTAATTTTCCATATATACTATGATCATAAGGATATGTACTATCTTGATGAGTATAGTTTCATTATTTTTTCATTTTCCACCATAGTATCATCATTTTCTCCAAAGGATGACTATTAAAGTAGAACATTTCATGCCTAAATGACTAAAATCATCTTTTAAAGAACACATAATGATAAAAGGTATAATATATCCATTACACATGTCAATAGACATAACCAAAACAAAAATGGTTAGCACATAATATGATAATTCCAAGAATGAATAAATCTCAATATTATTAATCCAAAAATTTCAACATTAATATCCAAAGCACAAAATAAATCATACCATAAATAAATTTACTAATATCTAATATAAACTCATAAGGTTTTTCTAATAATTTAAAATTATGATCATCTTTAATATCAAAAAACCTTTTATGGTATTCATAACTCTTAGGATAAAATAACCTGAAAAAATAATAAACCCCAAAATTTATGTAAACCTTTAATCTGACTCCAAATATAAAAACTAAAAACCTACTTTCCTAGACATAGCATCAAAAAAATAAACATTATATTTTTGGCCTTGATAATTATGAAGGTTACCATATTTTTTCTATTAAATACAATAACATTAGAAGGAAAATATTGGATCTCTTACATTATCATGTACATTTTAGGTTTATAGTGTTAGAGAATTAGGAAAAAATATTAATATCATCAATTCATAAAAATATTTTTCATAATTATAAAAATAATCATCCACTATACCTATATTTTCATATTACATGTTAGGTCGTCATCATCATCGAGGTGAAAACCATCTAAACATAATTCATTAAACCTGAATATATATAACCTGGGTAAAATAATACATAATAAGGTTGGGATCAAATACTTAATAAGGGTAAATGTTAGAATTAAAAAATTTAATGTCAATGGGGAGTATATGGAGAGCATAAGGGTATGATTAATTAATCACACTGTGTGATTAAAACATAATAATAATCACACCCAATCAATACATAGATCATAAAAACATTGAATAAGGATTTAAGAAAGGAAATAATTATTAGAATTAATAATCAGGAGCCATGTGATATCATTCTTGATCATCAAAAAATTATAAACCCATAGCAAGCATATTATTTTTTAATCATGAAACATTTTCTCCACATCAAATTTGTGAAATGGAATAACCAATTTTGTTAACATCCACCTCCCAAAACCTAATGTTTTGGAGGGAAATAATGGACCCACCCATCCTAGGTTCATAATGTGACTATCCATCCTTTGAATCGTAACCACCCATCCTTGGTTTATAATGGAACCACCCACCGCTGGTTTATAATGAAATGACCTATCATTATAAAAAATTCCAAACAAACACATCATGAAAAAAGACCATAGGAAATTAATTTCATTTTAAACTCATTGAAATGACCTATATTATATTTATATATTTCTAATCAATGGAAAATAAATGTTTCCCATAACAGTCTCTTTGAAACATGATAGAACCATGAAAAAGACACAAGTTCCATAAAAATATATTTTAATTTTGATTAACCTAGGGAAAAGAAATTGGTTCCATAAGTGTAACGCCCCGACCCTAGTTACCCAGAGTCGGTGCATTATTACATAACATTGGCATGATCACAAAAGATCAAGTCTCGAAAGACCGATTTGTTTATTAGCCTTGGAAACACTAGATAAATTCATAATTCTTACATTACATCATAATGTAAAACAAAACTACAATAACATCTTGTCTTCATATCCACTCATACTTTCCCTGGAGGTCATTCATAATATACTTCTTCACATCCTGGAAAAATTAAAACATTGAAAGGGGTGACCTCAGATGCTCAGGAAGGATAACAATATAGCGGATGCTTTCATAAATAATCATTAACATTTAAGGAAATGTATAACTAAAACAAAAGCCTTTTAAACTTTAATTTCAACATAATATGGAAAAATAAAATTGAGATAATTCCATTTACTTATTCACATGGGTATTCTACTGGTCTAATAATCACATGCAATATCAATAACCACTTTCATAATGATGGAATGCATAATGCCAGACTATCATAACAACATAGCCAAGGCCTCATGCCAAGACCACAAATAAGATTTTGTCAAGGCCTCGTGCCAAGACACTAGTTTGTCTCCTGAGACCTGCCGATGCAATTTTTTTAGAATATAATTACATTTAAAATTTCTGAAATTTACTCCAGTGTTTTTCGTTAAACATTATGCAAGCTTCTGAAAAAAAAATAACTAATTCTGAGACTGCTCGACTAATTATATGCCATGATGGGTCCACGCCCAATCCCTTCCTGTCTACCACACTCGAGAGTCGGGTTTTCGGAAAACATTTTTAAGCTTGCATTAAATACGTATACATTTTCACTGGATTTTCATACATTTGAGAGAAATATCTCTCTCTTTTTTTAAATCATTTAAAAAAACGTTATGGCTTGCAGAGGAATCCGAAACTCAAATAATTGTCATGACGGCAATGAAGTCGTTGTCTCCGCATATGCACGACAAAAAAAACATTCATTTTTTTCATTTAGTAAAATTCCTTGTATAAAACTATTCCTTTTGAATAAATGTAAAAGTCAAAGGGGATTATACACTGTACAAAAGAAAGTTGTGTATAAAATAAAATATGCCTCAATGAAAGGAGATTGAGAAAAAGTCCATACCAAGATCATTTTTTAAATAAAATATATATATTATGTGTATTCAATATAAGTACACATAAAGAAATTACAAATACACGATATGACATAATAATATCATAACATAATTTGAAAGTAGGAGATTAACCCATAGAATGGAAATTGGGTTAAGAAGTTCCCTTGGAAAGATCATTTTTAAATAAAATATATCTATTATGTGTATTCACTATAAGTACAAATAACGAAAGTAAAAAATACATGATAGGACATAAAAACATCATGACATAATTTAAAAGTAGGAGATTAACCCAAAGAACGGAAATTGGGTTAAGAAGTTCCCTTACCTCGTGTCCGACTTGACTCGATCATTCTTTAATCTCCTGAATAATAAACTAGAGTTAATTTCTACTTTCTTAAGAACATTTTTCATGTTCATTATTCGTTTTATATCACTTATTACCATTTTATGAACATTATGTAATTATTTAAGTTAATAACGGTCATTTTGTCGATCTTTGGTACTTGAGTCAAAAATAAACTTCTTATAATTAAAATTTGTTCATGTGGTGAAATATCCATTACATCCAAAATTATATTCATGATGTAGATATCATATTTATCATATATATCCAGTATATACATGCATTTATAATATTACATAACATTTAGAGGTAAGAAATTAAATTCACCATTCATGGAGACGGTAAGCCGTACGTACGCATGAACGCTACTTTCATTTCTATTTCGTATTTAATGGAATGAAAATATAATTATAAAAAGTTATACTATAATTCCAGTATAATATCATGTATAATATCATTTACTCTATCCTTTATACATCCCACATATGGCATTAACTATTCAAATCACTTTGAGGGGTCGGTAGTCCACACTTCCTAAAATGAAATTATCGCGTTTACCCATAATGGAAATCAAAAAGTTATGCCATAAATGAAAAATAAAGAATCATAAGAAAAAAACATAATATATATCACATATAAAAGTAGTGTCATCATAATGGCCACCGTGAGAGGTGTTAATAGAAGATTGAACAATCAACGTTTCGTGAGGTAGTAATTCACCACCCACAGAAACAGTATGTTATTTAACCATTAGATGAATGTGTGTGTAAGTGTAAATAAAATCCATCTCATAACAACATCCTAGTATATTGAAGATACTGTTGTTGTCACAAAAGAAAATAATAAAAAGAGTTAAGGGGGTTGGAGAATCACAATAAAACAAAACAACATAAGAGAAGACATTACCTTAAAATAGGGTAACTCTTTTTGATTTGAGACAAAGGCTTCCTTGGGAAGACTTATGCCCAAAGTGAGGCTTCTAGGAGTAAGAGAGGGAAGTTTATAGAGTATTTGGGAAGATTTTGGCTGATCCAAAAGTTTTTAAGGTGTGAATACAGTGGTAGAGGTGGGGGCCTTTTATAAGAGGATAGGAGGGGCACTCTTGGAAAGTAATGAAATGTTACATTATTATGAAGTAATTTTCGGATTTCAAAGGGCCTAAATTATATATTTTTAGGATAAGGTTATAAGAAATCGAAATATACTCATAAAATATGTTTTTGACAAGTGTAAGTCTTATATTTCACATTATATTTTCATTTTATTTAAAACATTAGTTAATGGGGTAATCGCTGCATCATCATTGTGTCATAAATAATTTAATTTATTTATTGTCTAAAAATTATAAAAAATTACCATGATGTAGGAAATCTGTTTATCTTTCCAATTAATATTTATAGTCAAAAATTTAACTTATATAACCCAATGTAATAATTGTTTTTGTAAAACAACACATGTTTGTGGCAATTTTATTTTTACATTAAATAAAAAGTTATTAATGTCATTTTCTTACCAAAGTGGCTCCATGGGGTCCCCATGTTGACCCATGGATTTTCATGGTCGTACATGACTCATATAATAAGGGTAGTACATGATTAAAGGTATTTTCATATTTTTATAATATCATTTTTACCGTAAATTTCACTAGTTACCATTAATCGCGATTAATAAAACATAAAAGTTACTATTCACCAAAATATTATTTTAATCCCATTAAACTACATTTTACTTTATAATTACAACCATGTATGTCAGATTTTTGAAAATAAAATCATAGAAGTGGTAATGTTTCATTTAAATGAAAAATCAGTATTTTAACTACCACTTAGTGGTATGACTATTCATCAAAAATAGAAGTTTTTCAGAACAATGCCAGAATTTCACCCTAAGCTATAATTGATATTCCGAATTCAAATATTATGTCTATTTTACAAAATTCCAAACATATAAGTTGCATTAATTAATTTTATAATTAATTCACATTGTCACAACAAATAGAATGTTTTTAAGAAACAATATATATCAAAAGATTGACAATTGTTTATGTCCAATTTCAAAGTAAAATTAATTATAATGACCACAATTGGATAAAATGGTAAAAAAATATTCTAATTATACTTTAAAACAACTCAATACTATAATTTATCACTATAAATTATTTTTATTAAAAAAAAATTTTAAGTATTTTTCATTATTCATAAAAAATTGGATGTTCTCAGAAAAATACAAAAAATTCAACATAGGCTAATTTCGATATTAAGAATCCAAAAATGAATTCCATTTTGAAATATAAAATATATATAATTTCAAAAAGTGGGTATTACTATTCATAATGGCTATTTTGATTAGTCACGGTGTTTTAGAATCTCAAACATGTGTGCAATGCAAGCTATTGCATTATTGAAATAGAAACCTATCGTGGAAGCTCGGGGTGTTACATTCTCCCCTCCTACAATAAATTGTATCCTCACAATTTAAAATATTTCTTTGAAAATAAAAGGTTCAAAATAGAAAATACCTTTGTGGAAACCCCACATCGGAAATAGGGTTAATAAAAATATAACATTAAAAGAAAGAAAGAGAGGTACAAAGGTCACCTAAGATAGCCCATACTAGGATTATATGAAAATATAGATATGGAGGAAAAACAAACCATCATGGTCTGAGGGAGAGTTGTAGAAAATAGGATTAGGATAAATTTAACCACAAGAAAATCACAAACTTGTGATTGGTTAAACGGTCATTGAATCCCCAGTTGGAAAAGTTAACCGACAACATTTTTGTTATAAGTTACCTTTCATAAAGTTGTGGAATTTATTTAAGAGATTTACTAAGAACGTAAGGATATATACTTACTTGTCATGTAGGATTTCATTATTTAATAAATTTTTACCACGAACCCATCTTTCACTCTGAATGGTAATAGAACTCAAAAATATTCTATTTATCCTAATTGTATAAGGTTCCAAATATTACCACATACCATTTAGATTAGGAAAACTATTTTTTAATAACCAGGGACTTCATGTAGGCTAGTGGTAGGTAATAAAGGCCTATCGCACTATGGTTGTGGGTTCGATTCTCGCAGCTTTGTCCGACACAACGGGTTATCTCCCAACCTGCAGGTTGTCCTTTTCCCAAAACTATAGTATTATAATATTCCAAAAATAATTTTTAGAAATTTTTTAACCTTAAACAATACTATCCAAGGTTCAACTTAATCCATTACAACCTTTATAGTTATCCCAAATACCTCTTTCTAGACTTTCTCTAAAAGGTATCAAAATTCCAAAATCAATTGTAACATCAGATTCCCCAAACAAAGTCAAGTTTATCTTACTATCACATACTAAAAATATGATTACCTTCATCATATTAAAATTGTAATGAAAAAAACAAGTACTGCAGTACAATCCTTATATATATCACATTATTCTTATATCTAGAATATAATCCTTGAGTCCAAAAGCACCCATACATTAATTATTCCACTTCAACTATAATAACAACGTAATATTTCCTTGATCCCTTTCCTTTTCCAAGATTAGTTTCCCTGGCGCTTAGGACATTCATTTGAATAATGCCCCATTTCCCTACAGTTGTAGCATTCAACATTGATAGCCTCTTTCTTTCCCTTGCAATCACGAGCCTGGTGACCATTTTCTCCACATTTATAACAAACTCCAATTCCTTTTAGGCAAGTACCGGGGCGATTCTTCCCACAATTATCGCATAATGGAAAATCCTTCCTTCCCTTTTTCCCATTATCTGTCTCTTGTTCCACCATTCTCTTCTTCTCTTGCTTAACTTTATTGTCATAAGATTTAGAGAATTCCTTTTTTTCTTGATAGCACATGAGACAATATCTTCGTATGACGAGAAGGTTTTTGAGACTAATGCTTGATGGAGAAATGGTTTTAACCCATCAAATAAACGATCGATCTTACTTCTTGGGTTACATATATAATTTGGAGCATGCCTCTCTAACCTTGTAAAGTTAGCCTCATACTTTGTGACATTCTCATCCTTCTTCTACCTCAGACTCAGAAATTTCCATTCCATATCTGCTCTATGGTCACGAGGGAAGCATTTTTCGAAGAAAAGCCCTTTGAAATCTCTCCATTCCATAATTGATACTTCTTCATCTTCCATTGTGTTTTGAATCTGCGACCACCATTGATCGGAATCTCCAGTAAGGAGGTAAACTGCCATGACAACCTTCTCCCTTTCACTACTCCCCAAGGCGTGGAATATTTTCTCTAAAGAGTTTATCCATTGCTCAGCTACTAATGGATTTGTACCCCCATTAAATGTTGGAAGTTGTTTCCTCATGAAACAATCTAACATTGATCATCCATGTTGCCGATTAGGGTGCTCCATACGAGTAAGGTTATTATTCATAACCTGAGTGAGTTGTCCCAGTATGGTGATAAGGTGATCAGCACCATTTGTATCTATAGCTCTATTATAATTATCTTGAGTAGGAGGGAAATCCCTATATGGAGTGCGTGCATTGATATGGTTTCCATTCCTTCCACTAGGCGCCATTTCTAAACAATGCCCTAAACTAGATCAGTTTATGAATAAAAATACATGATTCCATACTTGTAAAAAACTTAACATATATTGAACAGTTTATGGATATAATCAATATTCATAAAAAGAAATGTTTTCATTGAGGAAGTATATACTCATAAACCCTTCATAATTATTTGTAAAGAAAATGAGAATTATCCTAAGAATATCCCCCGGGAGTGTCGTAACCAAGAGTCTAGCAAGGCCCGTTGTCACGCACCAGTACCCGTTCGAGTCTAGCACAAAGCGGTGTTTTTGGGTTTTACCCTTAGGTAAATCTGTTCTAGAGCTACCTCTACCTACTCGTATCGAGATAGGGATGTATTGCTATGAAAACTCACAAAATCTCTTTAATACCAAAATTCTAGGATGTTCTTCTATACTAATCCTCAAAGTCTATCTTAGGGTTATGTGCTATAATCAGAGTTTATCTAAATCTAGTTTCCAAGGTTAATACTAAACTCCCTCTAATATAAACTATAATGCCCCGACCCCAGTTACCCAGAGTCGGTGCGTTATTACGTGTCATTGGAATGATTACAAAAGATCAAGTCTCGAAAGACCGATTAGTTTAGTAGCATTGGAAACACTAGATACATTCATAAGTATTACATTACATCATAAAGTAAAACAAAACTACAACAACATCTTGTATTTATATCCACTCATACTATCCTTGCAGGTCATTCATAATATACTTCTTCACATCCTAGAAAAATTAAAACATTGGAAGGGGTGAGGTCAGATTCTCAGTAAGGATAACAATATAGCAGAAGCTTTCATAAATAAACATTAACATTTAAGGCAATGTATAACTAAAAAAAAGCCTTTTAAACTATAATTTCTACATAATATGGAAAAAGTAAAATGAGATAATTCCATTTACTTATTCACATGTATATTCTACTGGTCGAATAATCACATGAAATATCAATAACCACTTTCATAATGATGGAATGCATAATTCCAGAATATCATAACCAGGTAGTCAAGGCCTCATTCCAATACCACAAATAAGATTTTTTCAAGGCCTCGTGCCAAGACACTTGTTTGTCTCATGAGACATGTCGATGCAATTTTTTTAGAATATAATTACATTTAAAATTGCTCAAATATACTCTAGTGTTTTTTTGAAAACATTATGCAAGATTCTGAATACAAAATAACTAATTCTGAGACTTCTTGACTAATTACAGGCCATGATGGGTCCACGCCCAATCCCTTACTTTCTACCACACTCGAGAGTTGTGTTTTCTAAAAACATTTTTAAGCTTGTGTTAAATATGTATACATTTTCACTGGATTTTCAAACATTTGAGAGAAATATCTCTCTTTTTTTTAAATCATTTAAAAAAAGTTCTAGCTTGCAAAGGAAGCCGAAACTCAAATAATGGTCATGGTGGTGAAGAAGTCGTTGTCGCCGCATACGTATGACAAAAAAATTCCTTTTTTTCATTTAGTAAAACGCTTCATATAGAAATATTCCTTTTGAATAAACATAAATGTAAATGGGGTTTATACACCGTACAAAAGAAAGTTGTGTATAAAATAAAATATGCCTCAATGAAAGGAGATTGAGATGATGTCCTTACCAATATCATTTTTTAAATAAAATAGATCTATTATTTTTATTCAATATAAGTACACATAAAGAAAGTAAAAATACAAGATATGACATAATAATATCATAACATAATTTGAAAGTAGGAGATTAACCCATAGAATGGAAATTGGGTTAAGAAGTTCCCTTGGAAAGATCATTTTTAAATAAAATAGATCTATTATGTGTATTCACTATAAGTACAAATAACGAAAGTAAAAAATACATGATAGGACATAAAAACATCATGACATAATTTAAAAGTAGGAGATTAACCCAAAGAACGGAAATTGGGTTAAGAAGTTCCCTTACCTCGTGTCCGACTTGACTCGATCATTCTTTAATCTCCTGAATAATAAACTAGAGTTAATTTCTACTTGCTTAAGAACATTTTTCATGTTCATTATTATTTTTATATCACTTATTACCATTTTATGAACATTATGTAATTATTTAAGTTAATAATGGTCATTTTGTCGATCTTTGGTACTTGAGTCAAAAATAAACTTCTTATAATTACAAGTTGTTCATGTGGTGAAATATCCATTATATCCATAATTATATTCATGATTTAGATATAATATATATCATATATATCTAGTATATACATGCATTTATAATATTACATAACATTTAGAGGTAAGAAATGAAATGCACCGTTCATGGAGACGGTAAGCCGTACGTACGCCTGAACGCTACTTTCATTTATATTTCATATTTAATGGAATAAAATTATAATTATATAAAGGTATAATGTAATTCCAGTATAATATCATGTATAATATCATTTACTCCATCTTTTATGCATCCCACATATTGCATTAACGATTCAAATCACTTTGAGGGGGTGGTAGTCCGCACTTCCTAAAATGAAATTATCGCGTTTACCCATAATGGAAATCATAAAGGTATACCATAAATGAAAAATAAAGAATCATAAGGAACACAAAAACATAATATATATCATATATAAAAATAGTGTAATCATAATGGCCACCATGAGAGGTGTTAATCAAATATTGAACAATCATCATTTCGTGGGGTAGTAATTCACCACCCACAGAAACAGTATGTTATTTAACCATTAGACGAAGGTGTGTGTAAGTGTAAAAAAAATAATTCTCATAACAACATACTAGTATATTGAAGATACCGGTGTTGTTACAAAATAAAAGAATAAAACAATTTTAGGGGGTTGGAGAAGAAAAATAAAACAAAACAACATAAGAGAAGACATTACCTTAAAATCGGGTAACTCTTTTTTATTTGAGCCAAAGGCTTCCTTGGGAAGACTTCTGCCCAAAGTAAGGCTTCTAGGAGTAATATAGGGAAGTTTAGAGAGTATTTTAGCAGAGTTTGGCCAAGCCAAATGTCTTGAAGGTGTGAATAAGGTGGTAGAGGCGGGGGCCTTTTATAAGAGGAGAGGAGGGGCACTCTTGGAAAGTAAAGAAATGTTACATTATTATGAAGTACTTTTCGGATTTCAAAGGTCCCACAGTTATATATTTCGAGTATAAGGAGATAAGGGATCCGACTATACTCATCCAATAGGTTTTTGAAAAGTTTATTTCTTATATTTCACATTATCTTTTCATTTTATTTAAATCATTAATTAATGAGGTAATCGCTGCATCATCATTGAGTCATAAATAATTTAATTTATTTAATATCTAAAAATTATAAAAAAAATTACCATGTTGTAGGTAATTTTTTTATATTTCCAATGAATATTTATAGTCAAAAATCTAACTTATATTACTCCATGTAATAATTGTTTTAGTAAAACAACACATGTTTGTGGGAATTTTATTTTTACTTTAAATAAAATGTTATTAATGTCATTTTCTAACCCAAGTGGCTCCATGAGGTCCCCATGTTGGCCAATGAATTTTCTTGGTCAGACATGACTCATCCAATAAGGTTAGGACAAGTATAAAGGTATTTTCATATTTTTATAATATCATTTTTACCTTAAATTTCACTAATTACCATTAATCGCGATTAGTTAAACTTAAAAGTTACTATTCACCAAAAAATTATTTTAATCCCATTAAACCACATTTTACTTCCTAATGAAAACCATGTATGTTGGATTTTTGAAAATAAAATCACAGAAGTGCTAATGTTTCATTTAAACGAAAAATCGGTTTTTGAACTACCACTTAGTGGTTTCACTATTCATCAAAAATTGATGTTTTTCAGAACAATTCCAAACATTCACCCTAATCTATAATTGATATTACAAATTAAAAAATGATGACTATTTTAAAAAATTCCAAACATATAAGTTGCATTAATTAATTTTATAATTAATTCCCGCTGTCACAACAAATAGCGTGTTTTTAAGAAACAATATATATCAAAAGATTGAAAATTGTTCATATCAAATTTCAAAGTGAAATTAATTCTAATGACCACCATTGGATAAAATGTTAAAAATATATTCTAATTATACTTTAAAACCACTCAATAATATAATTTATCACAAAAAATTATTTTTATTAAAAAAGTTGTTTTTAATAATTTTTCACTATTCATAAAAAATTGGAAGTTCTCAGAAAAATACCAAAAATTCAACATAGGCTAATTTCGATATTATGAATCCAAAAATGAAGTCAATTTTCAAATATATAATATATATAATTTCAAAAGGTGGGTATTACTATTCATAATGGCTATTTTGAATGGTCGCGGTGTGTTAGAATCTCAAACTTGCGTACAATGCAAGCTATTGCATTATTGAAAGAGAAGCGTATCGTGGAAGCTCAGGCTGTTACAATAAGAATCTATTTAAAATATGTGTAATCCATGAAAAATAAATGAGTTCAATAAAAATATCATTGATACCTGATTAACCCATTGAAGAAAATGAGTTTGATAACAATCACATTGAAACATGATTGTCCCATTGAAATGAAACATGTTTTTTAAGAATATCATTGATACAATATCAATACATATTGAGAGATAATGAGGATGTTGTCATTATAAAATATCCTCAGTAGTTCATAAATAAACACATGTTTTTTTGACATTGATTAATGGAAAAACCATTAAAATATCCTTAAATCATTTTTGTGCAAAATATCTTTTTGATTTTGAAAAGAAATTTAAAAAACTAAATATTCACAAATTATAAGGAATGTAATTTTATTTGAAAAATTATAGAATAATTGTAATTAGAATTATTTAAATATAAGTTATATAAAAGAATGAAAATCAATTTATTTCATAAATGTAAGATGCAAATATTTTTTCAAAATATACTGAAAAAGGAGTCAAAAGTGAACCATTTGTAAAATGATAAAAAATTACATTTTAATTTTTTTAAAAGAAGGTTAAGAATCATGTAAAATATATTTATGAAATAATTTATTTTTATAAAATAAATTTTTTTGAAAACATGGACATTGAATTGAAATATACTTAATCTAAAATAAAATTAATTAATGATATCTCTTAAAAACAACTTTCGTAATGATTTTTACTCTATAAGGAAGGAAATTTAAATGAAATATGAGGAAAAGTTCATAACCAAATGATAATAAATGAGATTTGGATTATGAATATAATATCATATTATATCATCCAAGATAAACCTTATCATAAAAAATCTCAAAAGAAATTCGATTATAACATAAATCCATTGCCACTTTGGTAAATATTTAGTCATAATCCCAATGAAAGAATAACAAAAATGATAATTTAAATTTTCTTGACATATGGGGTTTAATTATACAACCAATTAAAAGGAAATATATACAACATATAAATTAATATAGGTGCATATCATAAATATATGTCTCAAAGAAAGACAATTTGAGACTTATAACACTTACAAAAATCCTACTATTGAATTTTACAAATAATAAATGAATCATTTATGTTTAAAAAAATTAAACACTCTTGAAAAAGTGTAAATACATCATAATATATTCAAATTCCACTACAAATATAATCATTAAATATCAAATACAAATAATAAGTAATATAACAAAATGAAAAAATTGAGATATGAAATTATTTACTTGTTGGTAAATTTCTAGTCAAATCCATTAAGATGAAATATTTAAAATTAAAAACTAAAATACCATTATGTATGAAAGATTCATTATATTACATGTAAATGTTATAGTATAAAAAACCCCCAATAAACAAAAGTGGTGAATTTGTATTATGTCTTGTAGAAGTAAATGATATATGAGAAAACCCCTTACCAGGAGTCCACACATTGGTTGTATGTCCTTTAAATCTAGTATAAGAATATTAAATCAATTAATTTATTTATTAATAAAATTTTTCAGGGTTAATAACTTATAATTATTTAATTTACTTCATTTCTATTTTAATGACATATTTAAATATCAAATCAGTTAATTCCACTCTCGGTGTTTTTATGACAATCAGTTCATTATTTAAAAATAGATTTGGTGTTTTGATCATGGTCAAAGATGTAATTATTTAAACATTTCCAAAATAATTATCATAAAATAATTATAATATTTATTCATTAATTAATCTTTTAAAACTAATATTGAAAAATGGATATGAAAAATATACATGTAACGATCATGGAGGTGGTAGGCTGAACGTACACTTGAGTAATGTTTATATTTTTTAAAAATAATTATGGAATGTAGGTATGAATTTAATATCTTTCAATAGTTTTACTAATATCATAAATAACAAATTATTTATTTAAATGTAATTAAATATATCGTTTTTATGATGTTGTGATGAAAAAATAATTGCATCTCTTCTTAGAGGCGGTAGTCCACACAAAAATGAATGATGTTATCATTATTCAATGTAAAAAAATAAAATGATATATTATCATTTTATCATGATAGAAATGTCATTAATATAATTATTATTTCATTAATATCACATATATTCATTAAAATTACAATTATTACCTTCAATGTAAATCATTAGAGAAAAATAAATCACATTGCTTCGTGAGGCGGTAGTTCTCCACACACATGAGTGACGTTATCGTGTCCCCCATGAAATGAAAAGTAAAAATATATATGTTATATAATAACTGATAAATATAAATATTTTACAAATTCCATATATACATTTTAATTCCATAATTTACTAAAAATAGTGAGAAGTGATTATTGAAAATGAATGATGTCAGTTTTCAAGATGATTGTCCGTCGTACACACAAATGATGAATCTCCATTTCATTTGATTGCAGTGGAGAATAATTTAGGTTACTAAATTAATATAATAATATATAATAATATATAAGAAACTTTTTTTATCATATTATTGTTTTTGAATAATATTTTAATGATGTGGATGAATAAATAAAACCAAATGCATAGTAAGAAATTTTACCACTTATCGAACCACATCTGTGTGATTAAACATAATGTATTCCAAGAAAGAAAATATAAAAAAATATATTTTAGTATTAGGGGACTCAGTTTGTAAATTTATTTAGTTATGTAATTTTTGTACAACAAGGGTTTGATGATGCCAAGAAGAGCGGAGAGGGGGCGTCCTTTTATAAGTGATGTGACTGGAACAATTGTAATTTTTGAAAATAAAAATTTTACACACATTTTTAACATGGATAAAGGAAATAAAATTTAGAATAATAAATTATTATACATTATAAGGTCTAAATACTAGAATAGGATAGTTTTATACAAGTTTTAGGTCATTTGAACCCATGCCTTTTTAGTTTAACCCCTGATAAACTCGTTTTGACCTTAGCTGTGGAAATTTATTTTTAATCTTTTCATTATTAATTTTATTTTCAAAAAATAATATGAAATTATTTTATAATATAAATATAATTATTTAAAATATTTAATCCATTTTTCCAATTTAAATTCATATAAGGGAAAGTATTTAATTTTAAATTAATCTCTTAGATGCAATAGATAAGATGGTTTTCAAGAAGTGTATTTCTCAAGGAAAAAAAGATTTTATATTAACTCAATGAATAATAAAATTAATTTTATGAACATAAATTAATATTTATTTATTAAAAATATTTAAATTTAATAATAAATTTTTTAATTATATTTTATCATAATAAATAAAAATGGATAAGTATTATGGAGTTTAAAAATTTTTTCAGAAAAATCTTGTCATTTTGATACAATAAACAATTTTACTAAAGTTAAATATGAAGTTGATTAAAAAGAAATTATGAATAATAAATATTACTAATATATTACATATATTACATTACAATATGTTAAAAACACTTTAGGTCTTTTAAAAATAATAATTTTTTGAAAAGAAATCTCATTTTTACAAAAATCAGTATTTTCACTATGCACTGAAAAATCAATATTTTCTACGAAATAAATATATTTCACCCAAATAAAATTTATATATAAATATTTAAAAAATTTATTAAATTTTATAAAATATTTTTGAAAAAAATTGAAAAAATTAGTTATAATAATTTTTGTGAAAAAAATAAGAATCGTTATTGAAAAGGCATATTTTTGAAAAATATAATTACATAACTAAATAATTGATTGAATATATACTAAAAATATATCAATTATTTATATTGAGTAGGATATATATATATATATTTATAATTCATATAAAAGTTACTACAATTCATATCTGCCAACTTAACGGCTAGGTTATAACCATTAAATATATTGCCTATTGTTTAAGGTCAGTGTTGCATGTAATATACACTATAAAACATACATCTCTTTTATAAAAACTCATTTTTTTCATAGTTATTATATCATGGATTATGTTCTTTGATTTCTTTATGATTCATGTCTTATGAACTACCATGCTTTTATGTCGTGACTCATGTTTATGATCAATGAAATATTGTATATGAAGATTGAATGTTATACTCATAATGCTATACACTAATTCATATCTTATGACTTTATATAGTCGTAGATCGATATCTACCACATTTAACCATACTTAAGATCTTAGATCACATTTTATTATAATTAATTTCCATAGGATACGAAGAAAGGATTCATGTAAGGTGTGTTTATAAAGAGTACAAAAGGGGAAGACCCTTATATGAGATGTTGAGGATAGTTTATTAAGTAAGAAAATTATGTATCTATTCTACAAAGACACTACACCATTATGGTCATCATGTATTTATTTTTCTAATTCTCTGACTAATAATCTAAAAAGATGTGATATTTATTTATGAAAATCATGGGTTTCTCTAATCGGTATTAGAGAATAGGTTTAGTAAAACTTGGGAGATAAGGATTATATACATTACAGAATACCTATATGATAATTCTATATATAAGATAACATCATAATGTTTTGTTAAGGATGATATTATTTCTTTACATTAAATATATCCATGTATGGATAATATATGTGGATGTGGTTTTCATACAGTTTTATATAGGGGCTACAACCCCAAAAAGAGTTGGTCGAGTATATCTAAATAATTATTATGGTACATAGTATGTGTGAAAATATTTAACAACTAGTTTGACACTATTTATGTATATGGTTATGTTAATATCCATTTTATTTATGTCCCATTATGAATTATTTTAATAGATTATAATCGTGTATAAAATAGGTTAAACAAAAGGTTTTTTTCTTAAATTATTGTGTCCTTATTTTAACATACAATTAATTATGCTTCTGCATTATATAATTGATTACTATGATTAGTGTTGATTACACAATTATTTTAATTTTTATTCAATGGATGGAACTAGAAGGAACTATGTTACTACTTAATGTGATTTATAACTAAATTATTTTCATCCTGATAAAACAAGTGTTTTTGAGAGGGAATGAAAAACCTCATCATTATGCACAAAAAAAATTCTCAATATATGAATCATGATGAAATTGATCAAAACAAATCTCAAAATGAAATGCGATTATCACATAAATCCTTCACCACTTTGGTAAATATTCATTCATAATCCCCATGAGAGAATAACATAAAATGATAATTTAAATTTCTAGACATAAATAGTTTAATTATATAACTAGTTAAAAGGCTCTATATAGACCTTATAAATGAATATATGTTCATATCACAAATATATGTCTCAAGGAAAGATAATTTGAGACTAATAACCCTTAAAAAAATATACCAATGAATTTTATAAATAATAAATGAATCATTTATGTGTATAATAAGTAAACACTGATAAAAAAGTGAAAATATGACATAATATATTCAAGTTTCACTACAAACATAATCCTAAAATATCCAATACAAAGAATAAGTAATATAACACATTTAAAATAAATTGAGTTAGTAAATTATTTACTAGTTGGTAACTTTAATGTCAAATCCTTTTATATGAAATAATTCAAATTAAGACATAAAATAACTTTATGTAAGAAGTGTTTATATTATTACATGGAGAATTTATATTATAAACACCCCAATAAAAATAAGTGGTGAATATGGATTAATTATTACATAAGTAAAATCTAGATGAGTAAACACCTTACTAGGAGTCCATACATTGGTTTTATGTTCTTTAAATATAGCATAATAATATTACATCAATTATTTTATATATTAATAAGAATTCATTGTTTTAATAACTTATAATTAATTCATTTATTTTATTTCTGTTTTAATGAAATGTTTAAATAACTAATCAGTTAATTCCACGTACGATGTTTTTGAGGATGTTCGGTTCATTATTTCAAAATAGCTTTGGTGTATTGACCATGGTAAAAAAGGTAATTATTTGAAAAACTCAAAAATAATAATCCTGAATTAATTATCATATTTATTCATAAAATAATCTTTTAAATCTAATCATGAAAAATGGTTATGAAAAATATACCATGTTACGATTAAGGAGATGGTAGGTCATACGCCCATTTGAGTAACATTTACATGTTTTAATGATAATTATGGAAAGAAGGTAGGTATTTTTTTTATCTTTACATAATTTTATTAATAGAATATATAAAAAATTAATTCTTTAAACATACTTATATATATCATTCTTTTGATGTTGTGATGAAAAAAATAATTACTTCTCTTCTTGGAGGTCGTAGTCTACCCATACACGAATGATGTTATCATTATTCAATGTAAGAAATGAAATGATATATTATCATTTTTAAATGAAAAACATGTCATTAATACCATTATTACTTCATTTATATCACATATATTTATTAAAATTATAATTATTACCTTCAATGTAAATCATTATAGAAAAATAAATCACATTGCTTTATGAGGCGGTAGTCCACCACACACACAATTGACGTTATCATGCCCAACAAAAAGTGAAAATAAAAAATATATATGATATATAATTACAATATAAGTATAAATATTTTACAAATTCTATATATACATTTTAATTCCATCATTACTAAAAACCGTGAGAGGTGATTATTGAAAATGAATGATGTCAGTTTGCAAAATGATTGTCCTCCATACACACAAATGATGAATCTTCATTAAATTTGATAGTAGTGAAGATTAATTTTATTTTATTAAATCAATATAATAATATATAATACTATATGAGATACTTTTTTATCATATTATTGTTGTTGAATATTATTTTAAGGATGTGAAAGAACAAATAAAACAACACACATAGTAAGCAATTTTACCTCTTATTAGACCCCATCTATATGATTATACATAATGTATTACAAGAAAGTATTTCTGCAAAAACGAATATTTTTTGATTAGAGTATTTAGTTTGGAAATTTATTTAGTTATGGAATTTTTGAACCAAATGGGTTCGATGATGCAATGAAGAGCAGAAACAGGGTGTCCTTTTATATGTGAAATGAGTGGCATAATTGTAATTTTAAAAATAAAACTTCTATGATCATTTTTAACATGAAAGAACGATATAAAATTGACTATTATAATTTATTATACATTATAAGGTCAAAATATAGGCATAAGATAGTTTTTATACCAGTTTTTAGGTCATTTGGACTCCTGTCTTTTTAGTTTAACCTCTGATAAACTTGTTTTCACCTTAGCTGTGGAAATTTAATTGTAGTCTTTTCACTATTAATTTTTTGCCAAAAAATAAGTTGAAATTATGGGATAATATGAATTATAATAATTTTAAATATTTAATAAATTTTAAGAATTGATTTTCATATAATGGAAAAAATTAATTTAAAATTAATCCTTTTGTCGCGATGAAATATATGGGTTTTTAGAAGTTTATTTTTCAAGGAATAGAATATGTTATATTAAATATATGAATAATAATAATTATTATATGAGCATAAATTAATATTTATTAATTTAAAATAATAATTTTAATTTTAATTTTTTAATTATCTTTTATTATAATTAATAAAAATAGATAAGCATTATGCATTTAAAAATAGTTTTCAAAAAAATCATGTCATTTAATGCAAAAAACACTTATACTAAAGTTAAATATGGATTTGATTGATAATTAATTAATTGGTCTATATAATACCAAATATTACATATATTACCTTAAATCATGTTTAAAACATAATGGGTATTTTAAAATTTTTAATTTTTTTGAAAGAAATGACATCTTTTCAAAATTCAGTATTTTTAACTACGCACTGAAAAATAAATTTTTCTGAAAAAGAAAAAATATAACACCCAATGTAAATTTATATATGAAAATTTAAAAAAGTATTATATTTTATATAATAATTTTTATAAATTTACAAAAATTAATTATAATAATTCCGTGAAAAGAAACAAAAATCATTTTTGAAAAAAAGATTTTTCAAAAATGTAATTACCTTACTAAAAATTGATTGATTATATACTAAAAATATATCAATTATTTATATTTAGTAAGAAATATATATATATATATATATAATTCATATAGATGTTACTACTATTCATATCAGCCAATTTAATGACTAATTTATAACTGTTATATATATCACTTGATGATTAAGCTCGGTGTTGCATGTCATATACACTACAAAACATTAATTTCTTTTATAAAATCTCATCTTGTCATTGTTATTATATCATGTATTATCTTCTTTTCTTCCTTTATTCTTCATTTCTTATGAACTACCAAGCTTTATGATGTGACTCATGTTAGTGATCTATGAAAGATTGTGCATGAACATTGAATTTTATGTTCATAATGATATACACTTATTCTTATCTTATGAAATTATAGGGTCATAGATAGATATATACCATGTTTATCCATACTGAGGATATTCGATCACCTTTTATTATAATTCATTTCCAATGGTTATGAAGAATGGTTTTATGTAAGGTTATTTCATGAAGAGGACTAAAGGGGAAACCCCTTATATGAGATTTTGAAGATCCTTTATTAAGTTTGATGATTATATATCTAGTCTCAAAAGACATTAAACCATTATGGTACTCAATTATTTATTTTTTAAATGTGTGTAATACTAATCTAAAAATATGTTATATTTATTCATGAAAATCATGGGTTTCTCTATTCAATATCAGCGAATAGGTTCAGTGAACCTTTGGAGATTAGGATTAGAAACATTGGTGAATACCTATAGGATAACACTGTCAATAGGATGACATCATAATGTTTTGGTAAGGAATATATTATGTTATTTTAATAGAAATACTTCAATTTATGGATACTATAAGTGGATGTGGTTATCGTACAGTTTAATATTAGGGAAACAACCCAAAAAATAGTTGGTCGAGTATTACCCAATCATCATTCTGGTACATAGTATGTGAGCCCATATTTCACAACTAGTTTGACACTGCTGAGGGATATGGTATAGTTAATACACATTTTTTTAGGTCCCACTCTGAATTATTCTAATATATTATAATCATGTATAGAATAGGCTAAACCTATGGTTTTTTTGACTTCAATGAAGATATATTTCTTTTAACACATTATAAATGTTTTTTTAGCATTATTAAAGTTATTACTATGATTAGTGTTGATTACACAATTGTTTTAATTTTTTTTTAATGGATGGAAATATAAGGAACTGTACTAGTGATGATTGTTATTTTTAATTAAATGATTATTTTCATGAGAAACCAGTTTTTTTGAATAGGGAACTAAATATATCATCACTATGCACACACTACATTATCAGGATGTGTATCATGAAGAAATTCCAAAAAAATCAACAAAAAGAAAAAAAATCTATTGGTTATTTTATGATGAAACATCAACCTTCATTTAGTTGGTCCACTACTCAAATAGTATCTAAGAAATTGATTACTACCACTATAAATATATTTTCCATTCTCCAGTGTTCAGAGAATGAAAAATTAATTTTGGTTGTCTATATTTTTTTGTGGAAAAGCATATCAATTATGGAACCATATTAAGAAAACAAGTCGAGAGGATGAAATTTCTAACATAGTATATGATGAATTTAAGAGGATATTTTTCAGTATGTACATCGCATGTTTTAAATGTATAAGGATGGTTAAGGAATTTATGAAGCTAAAACTAAAGGATAAATAATTAGTTGGTACCTATGAAAATAATTTTAGAATACATGAAAGGTATTTTTCTGGTTCAATTAGTATCATAGAAATAAAAATCGAATTATTCTCTGGTGACCTATAACCATATTGTCGAATGGTGTTTGGTATAAGATACATTTGGAGCAATGAAGATTTTTTTGATGTGCACTAAATTTAAAAATGGAAATTGGAGATTCCCACCATTCACGTGGTTTTGATAAGAAAATGCATATAGGGTATCATTATAAATCCATGTAGTCAAATGGTGGAAAGAAATTTCAGTCACCATTAAGCTAGATATGTGGGAAGAAAAATCATGGAAAATTTTTCAGTGGAACTGGGAAGTTCTCCAAGTGTGGTAGTATAAACCAACAAACAAAAAATTGTTGAATCCATGTAAAGAGGCTAATAAATGAAATGAATGGAGGGAGTCAAATATAAAACACACCACCCAAACTCAAGTGTTTCTAATTCAATGTGTTTTTTAATTATGAAAATAAATTCCCTAATACAAGGGATAATTAGGACAATAGCACACAATAGCCTCTAAAATCAATAATAAATAGTGAAATCCAATGAAATCACAATAACATAAGTGAATATTGATTATTAGGGAACTCCAGTGTATGGAATTTAACGATGTATTATATATATATATATATTATATCTATGAAAATAAAATTCCACATCATTTAGTGAGATATGATGAGATTTTGAGCATTTAAAATCTCTCTATATATATATTATAACAAGGAAACCAAATTTGATATTTGGTATCAAATTATGATCATCTATCACTACATGGAAGAACCCATATTTCCAAGGGAAATGTTTCTATATAAGATAAAAGATTATTTAATAAATAAAAGGTGAATTATATTTTGAAGGATATTAGGATGTGATTATGGTATATACATTTTAAAATAAGACTTCATGGATGATTAAAATTATTGTATCATGGATTAATATGATACAAAACAATTCCAATATTTAGGATTCAATTTTTGTTACACATATTTTTAAGGATCCTTAGGGGTTAACTATTTATGGAATGGGTTACGTTTATTTTGGGATTTCACTTGATTACTTGGGTTATACATCTTGGTTTTTGTAAATATTTAGAGGTTGAATGAATGACTTATAAATCTTATGATGATTTTAGTGCTTCTTGAATGCAATAAATTCATCATGAATACTCAGGTCATGGAATAGGAGATGGCTTATAAATTGATTGAATCACCTCCAAATTATGAAATTATGATTATGATATAATTTAATGTTTAGTCTTTTATATATTGTTTTTTTAAAGGATTGGGATGAATCCTCATTAATTATTTAAAGAAAAGAAAAGATCTCTTCTAACTGGGTAGAGGGAGACCCATTACATAGCCCGAAGGCCCAGTGGGAATTTATCCCATTACTTGGCCTGTAAGCCCAAATTTTTAGCCTAAGGCCCATTCTGTGAATAGTAATACTGTTGTACTCTGCATGCTATTGTACTGCATAGTACCCACCACTACTATAGTACAGTGCCGCCACTACAATGACATGTCGCCGCTACAGTGTCTGTCATTTCTAATGTGCCTCTACTGCTACCGTATACTATAGTACTACTACAGTACCAACACCCCATGGGGTTTGAACCCCCATTTTTCATGTAGGATTATGGGGTGCGTACCACTATTCCTTTTATATATTGGTATCTTTGAAATTCATGATCATATCATGATGGTAGCTTATCATTTGGAACATCCACCAAACATATCTCATGTTCACAATTTGTTCCATGTATCTGTTATGAGGATGTACATACCTGATGCATCACAGGTACTAAACATAGTGCCCATACAACATGATAATGACCGTTCATATTATGAATAACTATTGGAGATTCTGGATAAAATAAAAAATGTGATACAAAACTAGGACACACACATATTCAAAATATTGTGGCAAAACCACCATCATGAGAAAGCTATAAGGTAACCAGATGGTATAATGAGGTATAATATTCCCCATTTATCTTTATAAAAGTGATATAATTATGAGGGAGAAGTTAATTTAAGGGGGGGTGTAGAATGTAACAACATCGATTTTATGGTATATAATATTTTAAATAGATTTCATTTATTCGATATATAATGTTACACTCAACATCAGGTATTAACGAACTAGGATTATAACGACCCAAACCTTCACTAATGGAAATCCCTCTGGATCTAATTAAATGTCTCTTTATGTAATATTTTTATATAAAATGTCAACATTTATGGTTTTATGTTATGAATTGTGACCATTTCTAATATAGTCGTTAAACAGTGATCACATGATTAGTATAAATTTAACAAATACAATTTACTCAAACAAAGGAAGCGATGGCCTCATCTAGTAGATGTGCCCCATACGAAGCCCATTTGTAGGATATTAGAAAGGAGGTGTCATCATTGGGCTTCAATCTTGACCAAGCCCAATCTGAGCATCATCGTGTCAAGATTGAACGGAACCGTCTATGGGAGAGATAGAAGTTTATAGAAATCACCACACGTGCAATGTTATCCAAGCCACCCCAAGAGTGTGTCACCATCGCGTACCTTACCTTTAGGTCTAATATAGATGTTTTAAGTTGTTATATAACAAATACCTATTAATATGGTTATGTACATTATTTTTGTATATAATAATGAATATACTTTCATTTTTTTATTGTTACCTTGTAAATTGTTTTTAAAGCACAAATAGTGTTTTTAGTTACTATTCAGCTAATAAATCTATTTTGATGAATAAATGGATTTTTGAATTTAAAAATATTTTAGTAAATAATTATTATTATTATAAAATTAATTTTTTATTAAATATAAATGATCTTATAATTTTAGAAATGCAATTATAATATTTATTATGGTTTGGAAGCCATTTTTGTCAAAACCCATGAATTTTCGAAAAATGTTTGTTTTTATTTTAATAGAAAAAATTAACATATATATAAAATTATTTAGATAAAAAAAATATTATTTTTGGAATAAGGACATCAAAATTATCCCACTGTAAATTTTTCATAATTTTCTAAGAGAGTCAAATTTTTTGGTTCAAAATAAGTACCCTTTAAATATATAATGTGTTTTATGACATCATAATGACCCAATAGTGATGTAATAAAATACTATAATCCTTATGTTCGGACAGTATATGTTTTAAAATTAAAATAATGTGATTTTGGGTTTGTTTGAATTGTTTTACAAAGCATTAATGGACCCTTCCAGACTTATTAAACATCTGGTCTTTTTAAATTGTTTTCCTTTGGAGTGTGACTCACCTCCACATAAGAAACCCCCTTATTTTAAAAATGTAGGGCTTTGGACTTATAAAATATTTTTTTAAATTTCCATTTTCCAAAAACTATTGTCAAAAACCATGGGTTGGTTTGGTGTTTGGATTAGTTTAATGTGAGGTGTCTCAAACCTAAATAATAAAGAATTCCCTCACCTTTCCTATATAAACCCACACAATATCGCACTTCCTCCTCACCCAAATCCTTATGAGTTCATAAAAACTCTTCCATACTCTCTATATAATCCCACCAAGGTGCCCCAATCTCCCAATAAGCTTCCCTCAGTCCTCTCTCAAGCCTTTGGAAGCACATTTCCAAGTAAGGGTTTTTCATCATTTCTAATTATTGTATGATATTCATTAAATTGTTTTGCCCTTTTGATTTGAATTATAAATGTTGGGGTATGGTTTATCACCTCACCCATACTGCCCTATTTATATTTTTATAATGGGATACCCCTTTCTATCTCATTAAATTCCTCCCATGTATACCTGTTACTATGCCGAAATTCCGAAAGGAATTTCTCTCTCCTAATTTACATTCAAGCAATTATTTTGTATTAGGAATCTAAAATCCATTAAAATTATTGGGACATGTATTTATATGACCCCATTAATTTCCATTTAATGTACATATGATGATAAATCCCTTTCTCTCTCATCACCCATTTTTATGAATTCTTACATCATATTGTTACGCTGCCAAAATTGCACCGATTTTCCAAGCCAATGTCATTGTGTAGTGAATACCATGCCCATTTCTCTATCAAGGGTATTCACCTTTATGCACATTTAATTATTGATTATAAATTTTCATATATAAATTCCACATTAATTTTTTGTGGAATAAATGATTATGTTTTACGAATCAATGTTATGTGATCTATGTGGCACACTAATTCCTGAAATGAAATGTTTAAGAAGGATGCGCCCCTATAGCGCTCCAATGCATTAGGTAAAGTATATTATCATGAGACATCACGTTCATTGGGTTTTTACTCATGATAATTCATGTACAATGTGGTTTTACTCATGCTTCATGTTTAATGAGGATTTACACATGCTCTATGTGCAATGAGCCTTAACTCATGCTAATTCCAGGTTAAGTGTTGTTTCCACATTTCCCTATTATGATTATATTGCTTTATCATGACTTTATGTTTTTTCTTTTCTTGTTATATATTGATATGCCTACTATCTAATAATATAGTTTATTCCTCATGTTATTCCATTATTATTCATTTACTTGGCTTTATAGCTCACTGTTTTCTTATGCATGTCCTCAGGTTATCCCATGAAATGCTAAGTTTGAGGGAATGTAGTGGTCATTCAAAGGATGTTTTCAATAAAGATGTTGAATTTCTTGTTTTAAGTTGTTATGCAATGATCCTAATCCCCAAAGACATTATACCTCTTGATCTTCTATATTGTATCATGTGATGTATATGTAATAAATTATGTTTAATTGTGTAATAAATGGTCATGGATTTCATAGTTGGTATCAGAGGATAGGTTATGTTATTTTTTGGGGATTAGGATTAGAAAACCATAGTAAAGCCTTAGAGAAAATACTATGTATAATAAAAATATCCTTATGTTTTGGTGTGTATTGAGTAAGTGGTTTGTCAAGAAAATACATCCCTGTCGGGATACAAGCAGGTAGAGGCGGCTCTTGCACAGATGTATCCAAGGGGTAAAACCCAAAAACACCACTTTGAGCTAGACATGAACGGGAACTAGTGCATGACAATTGTCCTTGATTCACTCTTGGTTATGACACTCTCGGGGCATATGTTTTCGTAAATTCACAAGTTTAGAATCAACCATTATTAAGGGACCAAATAAAATTCCCTAAGAATATATGTTAGAAAGTAAGACATGGATAACATAGAATGAATCCAATAGAATCACATGTTATGGAAATAAAATTTATTTATAAGTCATCAATTGTTTCCTTGTATTAACCTTTACATGTTACCCCTAAATATCCTTTTATACAATCCAATGGCCGGTAATAGGAGGACTCAGGCTAACAATCGATGTGAAGATCAATGTGATGACGATACTAATAATATGCCCAATCCAATAGGAGTGAGAATCAATAACTTTGTCATGCTTCTCTATCAGCTAACTCAAGATTTGAAAAGAAAAATAGGTCAAGAAGAATGTTCAACCCCCCCCCCCCCCCTAAGAAAGAACAAGTCGCTATCCGGAGCTTCATGAGACAAAGGCCTCCTTCTTTTAATGGATCATCAGATCCCTCAATCACTGAACAATGGATCAACTCCATTGAAAAGATATTCTCCATCCTTCAATGTTCTGAACAAGAGAAGTTTCTCCTAGCTATTATTGTATAGAGGGTGAAGCTGGTTAATGGTGGAAATTGATCAAAAATATGAAGCCTGAGGAGGAGATCGACGTGTTGGAATGGAAGGATTTTTGGAAGATGTTTTTCGATAAATATTTTTCGTGCACCCTCTGGCTTATGATGGAAAGGGACTTCCTTGCCCTCAAGAAAAAAGCCAATGAATTTATTGGAGCATATGAGGAAAACTTCATAAGGAATGCATAATACATTTTTGGCTTTTCCGTTACCCCCACATTCATGGTTGACCACATATTGGGTGGGCTGAAGCCTAGCTTGTGGAAAGCACTATCGATCCGCAACTTTGACAGCTATGAAGAAATTGTACGATGTGCCCTCAAGGTTGAAATGGTGATCGGAGAATCTCAGGGGTATCGTGGGGGATAAAAAGCATAAGCTAGACTTCAATGTTGTCGGTCTAATGGATAAATCCAACAGTGCTAAGAAGCTCCAACACCCCACTTTCCAAATGTGTGAAAAGAAGCACCCTGGAAATTGCCTGAATGGGATGAGGAAATGCTTTAGGTGTGGATTAGAAGGGTACTGTGCTGTTAACCGCCGACAAGAAAGACCCATGGCTACGACAGAGGAGAGGAATGCTCTGTTTAAACCTCAATACATGGTTTATTGCTACAACTGCAAATAAACAGGGCATCTTGCAAATCAGTTCCCTAAGGCAGGGGTCTTCGGAGGAAACCAACAACCTCCAAAGAAGAAAGGGCGAGCTTTCTCCATCACTACTGCCAAAGTGAACCCCGAAAACGATGCGGTGAGAGGTATACTAGTTATTAATTCAAGAATAGAAAATGTGATTTTTGGATTCAGGTTCTAAAAATTCTTTTATATACAAAAATTTTAGTAGAACAATCCCTACACCACCACATATCATGGAAGTGAAGATTTCGGTGAGTACATAAAATGGGGAAATCATTACATCCCATGAATATAACTCCTCCTCTGTCATAATCTATGGATTAAACTTCTCGACGAACCTATTCATACTCCCTCTGGTGAAATTTGATACAATTTTTTGAATGGATTCACATTCCTTATATAAAGCCAATGTAATTTTACGTGAGAGGGAAATCATTCTCCATGTAGAGAATCGACCCCCAATTCATTACAAGTGCAAGGAGTAAGATGAATCTTCTTTAGCTCCGTCATCTCAAGTGTGGATATTACTACCCTATGAGCATGCATATCTGGATCAAATGATTGAGTCTAAGGAGGCAACCATCCAAGAAGACATGACTATTGTGAGGTAATTCGTTGTAGTGTTTCTCGAAGAGTTGCATGGTCTTCCTCCTAGAAGAGATATTGAATTCTCAATTGATCTTATACCTGGGGCATTGGCAATATCCAAGACTCTGTATATAATGGATATTGTGGAGATTGAGAAGATGAAGAAACAACTATAGTAGAATCCAGATAAAGGGTTTATATACCCAAGTGCTTCACCATGGGGTGTGCCAGTCCTCTTCATCAAGAAAAAGGATGGGTCAATGCACCTTTACATCGATTATCATGAGCTAAAAAAACAAGATAAAGAACAAGTATCCTCTCCTATGAATTGATGGCTTTTTTGATCAGCTGCGTGGAGAACAATATTTCTCCCAGGTGGATTTACGGTTGTTATATTATCATGTAAGGGTGAATAAGGATGTTATCCCCAAGACTGCATTTCATATAAGATACGGGCACTATGAATTCATATTAATGCCTTTCAGACTCACCAATGCTCCAACAATATTCATGTACATGATGAATATAGTCTTTATAGATTACCTAGAAAACCTTTTTGTAGTCTTTATAGATGATATTTTAATATACTCCAAAGTGGAGGAGGATCATGAGGAGCATTTAAGAACCGTTCTATAGATCTTGCAGAAGGAGAAGCTCTATGAAAAGTACAGTAAGTGTGAGTTCTAGTTGAAGGAGGTCTCATTCTTGGGACATATCATCAAAAGAAATGGGCTATCTATGGATCCCTCCAAAAAAGATGAAATTGAGGGATGGTTGAGGCCAACATCGGTAACAGATATCCATATAATCGTGGGGTTAGCTGGATATTATCAGCGATTTGTGATAAATTTCTCATGATTGTCCAACCCTCTTACCAAGCTAACTCAGAAGGAGTAAATATTTCTTAGAGCGATGAATGCGAAAAAAGCTTCAAGGAGTTGAAAAAGAGGCTTCTCACTGCACCTATTCTCACTTTACCCACAAGTGGAGAACATTTTTTTGTTTTCAGTGATGCTTTGAAGAAGGGAATGGGATGTGTGTTGATGAAAAATGACAATGTCATTGCCAATGCTTCAAGGAAATTAGAATGTTCATGAATAGAATTATCCAACAAATGACCTTGAGTTGGCTGCAGTGATCTTCGCTTTGAAAATTTAGCGTCATTATCTCTTTGGCGATAAGTGAGAAATATATATGGACCAAAAAATCCTCAAGTATATATTCACACAGAAATAGTTGAAAATGCGCTAATGAATATGGTTAGAGATAATAAAAGACAATGACTGCTCAATCCATTACCACCCTGGGAAAGTGAACAAGGTGGAAAATGCCGTAAGTATAAAGGACCCATCAATTCTATCATTGATGAGAATTGAAAAGGATCTAATGTTATTATATTTGATGAATATGGAAATGGAAATCATAAATAAAGTAACATCATCAATCCTTTCACAAATGATTTCTCAAATGTCACTTTTGGAAAGGGTAAAGGCTCTCAAAAGGATGACGTGGGTATTCAGGAAAAAGTGGAAGCTATTGGAAAAGGAAAATCCTCAATGTTTAATGTTAAATAAGAACGAATTTAATGATTTTGGAAAATACTATGTTTTCCATCAAGTCTGGAGCTATAGAAGGAATTTTTGGATGATGCATATAGTTCAAATTTCTCCATTCACCCAGGAAGCACAAAGATGTATCTAGATATCCGAGAGCTTTATTGGTGGGATAATATGAAGAAGGAAATCACTGACTATACATAAATGTTCCTGGTGTGTCAGAAAGTGAATATAGAGAGGCAGAAGTATAGTGGGATGTTGCAATAATTTCCCATTCCAGAATGGAAATGGGAGAACATCACAATGTACATTGTCACCGAACTTCTGAAGACATCCAAAGGAAACAATGTAATTTGGGTTATTGTAGATCATCTTACAAAGTCTGCACACTTCATTTCTATTTTGGAGGATTTATAATTGGATCAACTGGCATGAATATATATTAGGGAAGTGGTAAAGTTGCATGAAGTACCACTATCTATTGTGTCCGATCGAGATCCAAGATTCACTTCCAAGTTTTGGAAGAGTCTTCAATATGCTCTGAAAACTGAACTAAACATCAGTACAACCGATCATCCTCAAGCTAATGGCCAATCTTAGTAAACTATCCAAACACTTTAGGACATGTTGAGAGCATGCTCAGTGGAATTTAATGGAGGATGGGATCAACATATTCCTATGGTTGAGTTCTCTTATAATGATAGTTTCCACTCGAGCATCCAAATGGCACCATAATAAGCCCTTTATGGGAAATGGTACAGAACACCAGCGTGTTGGGATGAGGTCGGTGAGTGTAAGCTGCTTGGACCAGAAATGGTAGAAGAGATGGTGGAGAAGGTGAAAACCAATCCGTAGCATATCAAGGTAGCCCAGAGTCAACAGAAGAGTTATGCATGTAAGAACCCAGGTTTTGAGCCTGTGAGACTTTGAAATTTTCTTGTTGTTATTCTAGAGTAGGGAATTCAAACAGAATGTAATTCTGATCCCTGGGGTGTCCAACATTAAATTTTATGTGTGTTCACACTAGACACTCCAAATAAACAGAATAAATCCTCAATAGTTTCTCGGATGGGAAAACTGAGGGCATCATTGAGTCCGAAGCATGTCGTTTACCCTTGGAAAGGTGTGACTTTTGTGGATGTGTCCCTTTTGTGGAAAACGCCACCAGGGGCGTTTTCATAATTTAGCGGCCTCAGGCATGAACTTTAAAACTATTGAACGAAGGCTCAGATTAAAATTCTGAGACTACCGTTGTGCTCAGAAAGTGGATTTTACCCTAGGGATGACTTAACCCCGACCCCATCGAAAGTTCAGGCACGAGCCTACTGGTGGGGGTTTAAGACTTAATTAATTTTAATTATTTTTCTCTAATTAAACACTTCTCCCCCTTTCATTCACCCTTAACATCATCTGGAGGAATCTCTCCCAACAAGAATCCACCTCCCTTCATGCTCCCCCCCTCCACCTTTCCAAAGCGGCACGAAGGTCCAGCAGATTTCTTCTGAAGCGACGGGCTATGCCCTGCAAGGTACGATCATTTTTTTTTCATTTTAAATTCCCCATAATTTCTTTGAGCTCAAAATTTTAGCGTCGATATGCTGATAATTTGTCAATAAAATCCCATAGATGCGTAGGGCTCGGTCTAATCTTTCCAAAACTCATCTCGGATTGAAAATCAAAGACCTGGGGAATCCGGGGTGGCCCTGGGAAGTTTTCCGGCCATATTTCTTTGTTTCTGCCGGTTCTAGGGTGGTCTGCCAGGCGATGTCGGCGGCGCGGGCTTCCCAGGAGGCAGCGTGGCAGGCCTCCCAGGCAGAGGCGCATCGGGTCTTTAGTGGTCGGCACAGGCTGTCTGGGACGAGATGCCGGCGTGAGGCAGTGCGGTGCAGGCCGGAGGTGGAACAATGTTGCGCAGTAGGAGCCGAGGGTGCCGATGCCATCCCATTGCGGTCAGAGGAGGACCCCGAGGTCAGTGCCTCTGGGTGTGCCGCGGACAAGGACCCATGTTCAGCGGGTCCTGATGGCGCGATGGGGAAAAAGACTGGCCCTTTGGCCGGTCTGCTTTGAAGAACAGGACCCAAGGGGTTTGGTGTTTCCAGGGCAGGCTATGGAGAGTCGGGCCGGACCTCCGGCTGGACTGTGGGCCAGTCGGTGTGAACCAGGTCGACCAGTTTGAACCGGCCTGGTTGGGACCCTTGTGTTCAAGGGACCGTAACTCCTAAACATCGCATCTGTTTGACGTGATATTTACGGTTGTGGCTTTGTCACTTAGAGATAGACTTTTTAAGATGGGTTTTGGGGTTTTTGGGTTCGGTTCTTGAAGACAAGTGACCTGAAATGCTTTAATTTAATAATATTAAAAAATTATTAAAGCTTGCGACAAATGTACCCCGTGAACCGAACGTCCAATCGACGCGCCATCTGCGGTAGCGTGATACTATTTCTCCTATGGACTTTTTGAGATTCTCCATTGAGTACTCAAGCTAAATTCAATGTGTGGGCCCCAGAAGGACCAGTTTTCACATTTTATGGTGAAATTTCGCTTTCTCACCAGATGTCTGTTCGGGGAAAATGAATAGTCATTTTGGTGTGTTTTTTAGAGAGCATCACAATGTAGCAGTTCTACCGACCTTTTTTGGGACCGAGGTGTGGGCCCCTACGAGACACCGTATGGTCATGAAGCAGTGTTGAAAAACATTTTCGTCGGGAGTCCATCTCAAGTGAGTCAATAGTCTATCTCGCTAGTTTTTCCGTGAGGATTACAATAGTGTAATCTATTTGGGAATGTATATAATTTTTCGAGATCTCATTAAATGTGGAAACATGAAAGGGAATTGGTTGGAGGTCCTTTTGATGCAGTCCGAATGAATTCATGATAGAAATGTTAGTGACACCCAGATATGGTGCAGTCAATGCGGAGTTATCATACCAGTTCTGGGGTTACCCTCCAGTGGGGCTAGGCAATGGGTTTCCAACCGGCATATCAGGGTTTACCCTCTAGTGAGGCTAGGTAGTGGGTTACCTGTTGACCTTATGGTTTACCCTCCGCGGGGTAGGGAAGTGGATTACCTGTTGAATTTAGGTTTTACCTGCCAGCGGGGCTAGGTGGTGGGTTACCTGATGACCTCTTAGGGTTTACCCTCCAACTGGGCTGGGCAGTGCTTTACCCGATGACTTCTTTCAAACTCAGCACCTTTCTATGAGGCTAGTTAGTTTCTTTTTTCCATGATTACCAGAGCAGGACCCTAGGTTGTATGGTTTAGTGATGAGACAACTTTGATGTGCAGAACATTTGGTCATTAGTGATGAATATCCTTAGAATTGTTGGCGACTTTTCCAGGGCTGATCTTGGAGATGGAGGTCCCCTTATACACTCGTTCGGGTTTCTTGTTGAGAAAATATATATATATTTATACAACCAATTTTTTTCACATTCCTTGGGTTCAGTTACTTTCCTTCTCGGAAGGGCAATGATGTGTGGGGTATGCCACGTGCTTTCCGTGTCTAGCTCCTCTTGGTTGGATGGGTCTAATTTTTTCCCTTCTGTTGGGTCGAGCTGCACACTATCTCTATTGTACCCTTACATTGTTCATTATTTAGTCTACTAATCACCGTTTAGTACCTCATTTGTTTCTCCCTCCAGATTTCGGGGCATCCTTTTGAGTATCTTTATATTCACCCCTGCTTGGGCATTTCCCGCACTGGGTGTGCCCTTGGAGACGACAGATAGGTCGATTGAGACTACAGAAGAGATCAGAGGAAATAGGATCTTGGGCTGCGTTCAGTGGTCGTAGTAAGACTTTTAGGTGTGAGACTCACCAGATGTTTACATTCATTTACTTATTGTCCGGTTGTGGTGTTATTCGAGCTGGGCATGTATTTTTCCCCTTTTCTATTTAGTTATCTTGTAAGTACTTTTCAGCACTTTACTTGTTCTGATTTTAGAATTTGATGAATGAATGTAGTTGGGTTATAGTTGTTTGTCATTTGGTTTCTTTTTACTATGCACTTCTGCATCGAGTGGGATAGTTATGTGTGTAGAGGTACTTAGGAAAAGGCCTTCCCAATATTGTTACACCTTCGGCGCTTGTCTCCCTCCCCTGGCCTATGGAGGCAGTCTTGGGTAGTCGTGGCTCGAGACCGGTAGGGTCGGGTTGTGAAAAAGTGGTATCAAAGGTGGTTCATTCCTTGGGGAGTTGTTTGGACATCCCTAAGAAACAATTGTTTGGGTCTTAGGGAAATAATGTCGATGTGTCTCGAGACTGGCTCTCAAGCCAGGGAGTCTAGTGATGGTATGGGTGGCCGATGTATCCATTCACCTGGACCCTGATAACCTGCTTTTCAACTCGTCACACTGAGACACTTATTTTAGGGAATTTGGAACATGCATCCAGTAGGATTTAGTCATTGACTGTACTTTTTGAGTTAGCTCCCCTTTGTTATTATTGATATATATATATATATATGCTCATCTGATCGCTGTAATCCTTTATAATTTTCAGGATGCCACCACGACAGTAGCCAGCCAGGCTACCCTCTCCAGTTCGTGACGATGACCTGGCGAGTGATGATGCATCATTTCAGGGACCCTCACATGATCCTCTTCAATCTAGTGCTTCAGTAGTAGACCCTCCTCTTGGGGAGCGGTAGTTAGTACCAGTAGCACATGCCAAGGATGAGCGCATGCTGAGTGCGCTCCAAGACTTATAGCATCAGCGACCACAGATGTTCCGTGGGGACCCGGATCCCCAGGAAACAGAACACCGACTAGAGTCAGTGGACTGACTTTTCAGGCTGGTAAAGACACCAGCAAACCATATGGTAGCCCGAGCTACAAGCCTTTTTCTTGGGACGGCCGGGTGTTGGTGGGGTTGGTTACACAGACCCACAATGAGTCGCCTCTCTCATGGGATAGCTTACAACATCTCTTTCAGGAGGAGTACTCCCCCTCTTGTTTACGATCCATTCGTATTCAAGATATTATGGAGATGAAGAAGGGGGGATGACCATGGAAAAGTAATAGGTCCGGTTTACCGATCTGAAATGCTACTCACAAGATATGGTCCACGATAGTTACTTTTGGGTGCAGAAGTTTGATAAGGGTCTTCACAGGGAGATCTGTGCTAGTGTAGTTCCCTTGTGCATCCCTACTTATGCTGGGGTGCTAGTGCGTGCACTCGTGACTGAGAAATTTTTGGTTGAGGGATGCCATCTAATACGGCCTAGCAGTGGCCTCTTTAGAGTAGAGTCTTTGATAGAAGGTAGGCGCCATAGAGCAGAGCCTCAGTCAAGGAGACCCTCTCGTGAGAAGACTCAGGGGCTAGGTCATACACCGTAGTGTCGCCGTAGAGAACCGGGGTTGTCAAGAGGGAGTCGGTGCTATGCCTGTGACGGATGGGGTCACCTAGCACGAGACTGCCCGACTAGGCATACCGACCAGATGTGGAAAGCAGTGGGCGCACCGCAACAGTAGAGACAGTGACGTGACTAGTGATACCCCAGGTGAGGACATGGTGGCCCTTAGGGAGAAGGCGCAGGTAGAGCAGCAGGACTTGGATGTGGGGGATGATATTTCGAGGTCCTTCCACCACCACCATCGGGCAGCCCACACCAGGCTTAGGGAGCTGGCGATAGGGGCCACATGCAGCTTCAGGGTATGGGTTTTCATGACCCCCCAACACACGAGATGGTCTGAGGTACGCTTTGCGTTTACTCTACACTTGCTTAAGTACTAGTAGACAGATGCGCCAATCACTCCATTATATCACTGCATTTGGTACGGGAGTTGGAGTATTCAGTAGAGGAACTGACACGTGAACTTATCCTTGAGGTTCCTATGGGAAGTGCCTCGTTGGTGACCTTTATCTGTAGACAGTGAGAACTGTCGTTCGGAAGATAGAGTTTCACGTGGGACCAACTCATCATCATGATGGAACCTTGTGATGTCATCTTGGGAATGGATTGGCTTTCATGGTTCACACCCAGATTAACTGTTGGAATAGACTAGTCAAATTCATCCACTCAGATGGGATGAGGTTCACCATCCATGGGGAATGAGACCTTGTGGAAGAGAAGACATGTACTCTGAGTAGGAGACCACAACCTTTTTCTCACCAGTTGGTGAGCATGGATCTCAGAGCAGAAGATTCTACAAGCACTTGGATCCCTACCATTTTAGAGGAATACATGGACGTCTTTTCCAAGGATGTCCCAGGACTACCTTCGAGGTGAGAGATGGAGTTATATATTTACTTGCAGCCGGGGACCACCCCGATATCATGTCCAACATATCAGATGGAACCCACAGAGCATCGGGAGCTACGACAATAGCTGGATGACTTTCATGAGAAGGGATTCATTAGGAATAGTCTTTCTCCCTGGGTATCTTTGGTTTTGTTTATTATAATGGAAAACGGGAGTCTGCAGCTTTGTGAGGATCATTGTCGCCTGAATCATGCCACGATAAAGAACAATTACCCTTTACCAAGGATAGATGACCTCTTAGTCCAGCTGAGAGGTGTGAAGTGGTTCTCTAAGATTGACCTTCAATCTGACTACCACCAGTCGCAGGTTCGTGATGATGAAATACTAAAGTTGTATTTCCATTGTCATTATAGGCATTACGAGTTCTTGGTGATTCCCTTTGGCATGACGAATTCCCCCCCCCCCCCATTTTCATGGAATTGAAGAACTAGATCTTCCAGCCGTAGTTGGATGGGTTTGTGGTTGTCTTTATTGATGACAAACTCATCTACTCTGCGACAGATGAGGAGCACTCGAAGCATTTGAAAATGGTCGTAGACTTACTCTGGGAGAACCTACTGTATGGGAAGCTCTTGAAGTGTCAGTTATGGATTCATGAGGTTCACTTTCTGGGGAATGTCATTACGAAGCAAGGATTGGCCGTAGATCCCGCCAAGATTGAGTCTGCGCTTGCTTGGGAGGTACGCAAGAATGCATCAGAGGTGTGGGGTTTCATTGGTTTGGCATGGTACTATAGGAGGTTCATGGAATATTTCTCCAATATTTCTGCCTCATTTACCACATTGACGCGGAAGGGAAAATCGTTCACATGGAATAATTAGTGCTAGAATGCCTTCGAGGAGTTGACAAGAGGCTGACTAGTGCTCTAGTGTTGAGGCTGCCAGAAGAGGGTGTTGAGTTAGTGGTGTATTGCGAAGCTTCAGGAGTTGGGTTGGGTGCGTGCTGATGCAGAAGCGGGCAGCGATTTCATATGGGTAGAGGATTTTGAGGCCCCATGAGTAGAATTATGAGATACACGATTTGGCACTGGAAGCGGTGGTCTTCGCCTTGAGGTTATGGAGACAATACCTTATGGGTGAGTGTTTTGTGGTCTAATCAGACCACCAGAGCCTCAAGTACAAATTCACTCAGAGGGATTTGAATCTTAGGCAGAGGCACTAGTTGGTGTTTCTACAAGACTATGGTATCGAGATAGTATACACTCCATGGAAGGGAAACATAGTAGAAGACACCCTTACCAGGATGTCCCGGGCTCATCTAGTGTAGGAAGCTTTAGATCAGTTGGCTTCCCTACAACTTACCTTGGTGGATTAGGAGGGTATGACTTTCCTGCAGTCGATGGTGTTGACTCCTTCACTCTGTGGGCTTGTGAGAGAGTCACAGCTAGGTGATGTAGACAATGAGGTGCTGCGTGATTAGATATCTATGAGTGACGCACCTGATGGGTATTCTGAAGGAGGAAATTACAAGATCCTTTTCTAGGGAAGAGCTGTAGTACTAGTGGAGATGCAGGAGGAGGTGATGGGGGAATTACACACTTCCCCTTTGGCTTTACATCCCGGTGTGGGGAAGATGTACAGAGACCTTTAGTGGCAGTTTTGGTGGTCAGGCATGAATCAGAGTGTAGCTGAGTTCGTTTCTCGGTGTCTTACCTGTCAGTAGGTGAAGGAAGAGCATCATGTTCTGGGAGTGTTGTTGCAACCCCTTAATATCCCAGAGTGTAAGTGGTATGGAATATATATGGACTTCATCAAAGGGATTTCGCACAAAGTGAAGGGCCATGATTCCATTTGGGTGATAGTGGACTGACTCATGAAGTCGGCACACTTCCTTTCCATCAGGGAGCAGTGCTCGGTAGAGAGTCTAGGGAAGCAGTATGTTCATGAGATCGTTTACCTTCATGGAGTATCCTCAAATATCTTCTTCGACCATGATGAACTATTTACTTCATGATTTTGGCGAGGCCTGTAGGAGGCATTTTGGAATTAACTACAGATGAGTACAACTTTTCAACCCCAGAACGATGGCCAGACGGAGCGCACTATCTAGGTGTTAAGGGATATGCTCAGGGCGTGCGGGATAGACATTGGCGTAAGCTAGGAGGATCACCTTCCCTTAGTGGGGTTCGTTTATAACAAATTTTACCACTACACTATCAGAATGGAACCTTTTGATGCACTCTACGGGAGATCCTGCAGGTCACCATTGCGCTAGATAGAGGTTGGGGAGACCTCCCTCGTGGGCCTAGAGTTGGTACAGGTGACGATATAGAAGGTGCATGTCATTCATGAGTAGATGAGGAAATCTCAGAGTAGACAGAAGTCTGACGCAGACCGTCGTCATCGACCTTTGGAGTTCGAGTAGGGGGGCCATGTATTTTTAAGAGTTTCCCCACGACGTGGAACATGGAGGTTCGGCTGGGGAGGCAAGAATTCCCTGAGGTTCATTGTACCCATGAAGATTATGCACATGGTTGGTGAGGTTACCTACCATCTTTCTATACTCCCACAACTGGAGAGGGTGGCCGACTTCTTCCATGTGTCTCACCTGAGGAAACACGTGCATGACCCCATGCATGTCATTGACAGGGGAGAGATGGACATCGAGGATGGAGCCACCATTGCGGAGCACCCAGTGGTGATTTAGGACTGGCAGGAGTGGACCCTGCGTGGATAGACCATTCCTTTGGTTCGAGTGTTGTGGAAACACTAGAGGGTAAAGGAGAGAACCTGGGAATGGGAGATCCAGATGCGGGCTCAGTTTCCGGAGTTGTTTTTGTAGTTTTGTTTTTTTAGGGATGAAAAACATGAAGGAGGGAATGATGTATGAACCCTGGTTTTGTGCAAGTGAGGCTTTGAAATTTCTTGATGTTATTCTAGAGTAGGGCGTTCAGACGGCGTGTAATTACGAGCCCCGGTGTGGCCGACATTAAATTTTAAGTTCATTCACACTAGACATGCCAAATAAATAGATTAAATCCTAAACAATTTCCTGGATGAGAAAACTGAGGGCACCATTATGTTCAGAGCGTGACATTTACGCTAGGAGAGGTGTAACTTTCATGGGCGCAACCCTTCTATGGAAAACACCACCATGAGCATTATTATAATTTAGTAGCATCAGGAATGAACATTTAAACTCCTAAACGGAGGCTCATATTAAAATTCCCAGACTTCCGGTGCACTTAGAACGTGGATTTTACCCTAGGGGTGGCTTATCCCCGACATCGTCGAAAGTTCGGGCATGGGACTACTGGTGGGTGTTTAAGACTTAATTAGTTTTAATTATGTTTCTATACTTAAAAACATCCCCCCTTTCATTCAACCTTACCATTCTCTGGCGAATGATCTCCCAAAAAGAATAAATCTCCCTTCAAGCTCCTCTCTTCCACCACTCCAAGGTGGCACGATGGTCCGACCGATTACTTTTGAAGCAACAGGCTACGCCCTGTGAGGTAGGATCGTGCGTTTTCATTTTAAATTCCCCACACAATTTAACGCATAAATTGTCATGTCTAAATGCTAATAATTTGTCAAGTGAATCCCATATATTCGTAGGGATCGATCCGAGCTTTCCAAATATCTTCTCAAATCGAGAATCTGAGACTCGAGGTGTCCAGGGTGGCCCTGTGATGTTTTCCAGCCAAATTTATTGGTTTCTGGCGGTTCCATGGTGGTCCGGTAGGCGAAGATGGCGGCGTGGGATTCCTAGGTGGCGGCACGACAGGATTCCCAGCGGGCGGCACGACGGCTGTTCGGTGGTCATCACAGAAAGTCCAGGACAGCGGCACAACGTGATTTGGCGGGGTACAGGCTGGAGGTGGTGCGGCGGTGCACTGTAGGAGGTGAGGTTGCCGACGCTGTCCCATCGCGGTCAGAGGAGGACCCTGAGGTCAGCGTCTCGGGGTGTGCCGCGGAAAAGGAAATGATTTAGGTGGGACATGATTGCATGAATTGGATGAAGACGGGCCCTTTTTCCGGTTTTCTTTAAGGAACCGGACTCGCGGTTGGGCGGCGGGCTGGCGGTCTTGACTGAGCCGGCCAGTGTGAACCGGCCCGGTTGGGCCCCTTGTGTTCAAGGGAACGTAACTCCTAAACGGTGGGCCTATTTGACACACCGTCTGTGGATGTGGGTTCTTCACTTTGAGACTGACTTTTTAAGATGGTTTTCTGGGTTTTTGGGTTCCGTGCCTGAAGATGGGTGACCGAAAATGCTTTAATTTAATAATATTAAATTATAATTAAAGCTTACGACCGACGTACCTCGCGAACCGGACGTCCGATTGACACGCCGTTTGCGGCATCGTGATCCTTGTTCTTGTGAAGAATTTTTGAGATGCTAATTTGAGTACTCATGCTAAATTCAAGGTGCGTGCCCCACCATGACCAGTTTTTCATGTTTTACGGTGAAATTTCACTTTCTCACCAGACGTCTATTCGTGGCGTATAAATAGTCATTTGGGTGTGTTTTTCGGAGATCATCACTGTGTAACAGTTCTCTCTACCTTTTTACAAACCAAGGTGTGGGCCCCACGAGACGCCGTATGGGAATAAAGCTTTGTTGAAAAACTTTTTCGTCGGGAGTCTCTTTCAAGTGAGTAAATAGTATATCTCGTGGGTTTTTTTGCGAGTATTAAAATGGTGTAATCTGTTTGAGCTTGCAGAGATTCTTTCAAGATATCATTAAATGTGGAAACATGAAGGGACATTGGTCAGAGGTCCCAATGACGCACTCCGAACCAACATAGGGTATCAATGTTATTGACACCCAGAGATGGTGTAGGAAGTGCATAGTTATCAGACCAGTACTGTGTTTACCTTCCAACAGGGCTGGGAAGTGGGTTACCCACAGACGTATTAGGGTTTACCTTCCAGTGAGGCTGGGTAGTGGGTTACTCATTTTCCTTAGGGTTTACCCTCTAGTGGGGCTGAGAGGTGGGTTACCTATTGAATTTAGGGTTTATCCTCCAGCGGGGCTGGGCAGTGGGTTACCGGGCAACCTCTTAGTGTTTACCCTCCAGCTAGGATGGGCAGTGGGTTACCTAAAGTCTTCATCCAGACTCAACCCCTTTTTATGAGTCTATTTAGGGACTTTTCTCTGTGATTATTAGAGCGGGACCCTTGGTTGTACGGTTCAGCGATGAGACATCTTTGATGTGTGGAACATTTGGGCATTAGTGACGGATATCCTTAGAACTGTTGGCGACTTTTCCTAAGCTGAGCTTGGATATGGAGATCCACTTATGCACTCGTTTGGGTTTCATGTTGAGCATATATATATATATATATTAAACCCAATTTTTGTTCCAATTCCTTGGGTTCTGTTAATTTCCTTCTTTGAAGGGCGAAGATGCGCGGGGTATGCCAGGTGCTTTTTGTGTCTATATCCTCTTGGTAAGACGTGTCTACATCCTTCCTTCTGTTGGTTCGAGCTACACACTCCCTCTACTGTACCCTTACACTGTTAATTTTTCATTCTACTGCTCATAGTTTAGTACCTCCTTTCTTTCTCCCTTAAGCTTTCAAGGTATCCTATAGTGTATCTTTATACACACCTCTGCTTGGGCTTTGGCCGCACATGGTGTGCCCTTACAGACGACGGACAATTCGATCGAGAATACAGAGGATCCTAGAAGACATAGGATCTTGGGCTGTATTTAGTGGTCATAGTAGGACTTTCAGGTGTGAGACTCACCGGTTGCCGATTTGTGGCACCTTTCGGGATGTGCTAGTGTTTTGCCCTTTTTCTGTTCAGTTATCTTGTAAGTACATTTTAGTACATTACTTGTTCTGTTTTTAGAAGTTGATGCATGAATATGGTTGTGTTATAGTTGTTTTTCCTTTTGTTTCTTTTTCACTCTGCACTTTTTCATTGACTGGGTTGTGTGTGTGTGTACAAGAACTTAAGCAATGTCCTCTCCAAGATTTTTATGCCTTCGACGCTTGTCGCTATCCCCTGGCCTATAGAGGTAGGCTTAGGGTAGTCGCGGCTCGGGACGAGTAGGGTCAGGTCTTGACAATACAGATAACCATCGATGAGACCTTGAGTTTAAAGTTGGAGACATGGTATTTCTACGCATATCTCCATGGAAGATGGGCATGAGTTTTGGAAAGACAGGGATGTTACGTCCAAGGTACATCAGCTCCTTTGAGATTCTTGATCTTGTTGGGGCTGTGGCCTATCGACTAGCACTTACACCTAATATGGAAAAAGTACATGATGCCTTTCATGTATCCCTATTAAGGAAGTACATACTAGACCCTTCACATGTACTCTTTTCAGAAGTGGTATAGTTAGAGTATGATATTTCTTATGAAGAGAAACCAGTGAAGATCTTAGATCGTAGAGAAAACGTTCTACGAAATAAGTCAATTCCCCTCATCAAGGGGTTGTGGTGAAACCACATGTTTGAAGAAGCGACATGGGAATTAGAGGAAATGATGAAGCATATTTATCCACATCTGATTTATTATGGAAAAATAAAACTTCGAGGGTGAACATTTTTTAAGGGGGAAGATTGTAACGACCCAAACATTCATTAATGGAAGTCCCTCTTGTTCTTATTAAATGTCTCCATATGTAAAATGATTATATAAAATGTCAATATATTTGGTTTTATGTTATGAATTATGACTATTTATAGTATAGCTATTAAACATTGATCACATGATTAGTATAAATACAGGGCTTTAACAAATCCAATTTACCTAGACAAAAGAAATGATGCCCTCATCCAGTAGACGTGCCCCATATGAAGCCCATTTGTTGGAGCTCAGAAAAGATGTGGCATCATTGGGCTTCTCTCTTGACCAAGCCCAAGCCAATCTTCGTCATGTCAAGATCAAACGGAACCGTCTATGGGAGAAGTGGTAGTTGATAGAAATCACCACACACACAATGTTATCTGAGCCACCCCAAGAGTGTATCACCATCGCGCACCATACCCTTAGGTACTATGTGACTGCTTAAGGGGTTATTTAATAACCCCATCGTACTATGGTTACGTACATTATTTTTTTATATAATAAAGAATATACTTTCATTATATTATTGTTACCTTGTAAATAGTTTTAAATGCACAAATATAGTTTTTAGTTAATATTCATCTAAGAAATCTATTTTGATGAATTAATGGATTTATGAATAAAATAAAATATTAATAAAATATTATTATTATTATTAAATTAATTTTATATTAAATATAAATTATCGTATAATTTTAAAAATGAACTTGTAATTTTTATTAAGGTTTGAAAACCATTTTTGTAAAAACCCTTGAATTTTTGACAAATGTCGGTTTTTTATTATAAAAGAAACAATTAACATATTTATAAAATTATTTAGATAAAATAAATATTATTTTCAGAATAAGGATGTCGAAATTATCCAATTGTGAATTTTTCATAATTTTCTGAGACAGTCAATTTTTGGGGTAAAAATTAAATACCTTGTAAATATATAATGTGTTTTATGACATCATAATGACCCAATAGTGATGTAATAAAATACTATAAGCCTTAATTTTGGCCAATATATGTTTTACCATTAAAATAATGTGATTTTGGGTTTGTTTGACTTATTTTAAAATGCATTAATGGACCCTTCAAAACATATTAAACATATTGTATTTTTAAATTGTTTCCCTTGAGAGTGTGACACACCTCCATAAAAGAAACCACATTATTTTAAGAATTTAGGACTTTGGCCATATAAAATATTGTCCCACTTCCCTTTTCCAAAAAACATTGTCAAAAACCATTGTTTGGTTTGTGGTTTGGATTAGTTTAATGTGAGGAGTCCCCAAACTAAATAATAAAGAATTCCCTCACCTTTACTATATAAACCCAACCAAGATCCCACTTCCTCCTCACTCAAAAACTTTGGAGTTCATCCAACATATTCCCACCTTAATCTAGAATCCTCCCTAGGTGCCCCAAGCTCCTAATAAGCCTCTCTCAAGTCTCTCTCAAGCCTTTGGAAGCACACTTCCAAGTAAGGGTTTTTCTTCCTTTAACAATTTTGTCCAATATTGATTAAATTGTTATGCCATTTTAATTTCAATAATAAATTCTGGGGTATGGTTTCTAACCTCCCCCATACTGTGCTTTTTATGTTTGAATTATGGGATACCCCTTTCTCTCTCATTAAATTCCTCCCAGGTATACCCATTACTAGGCCATAATTCGGAAAGGAATTTCTCTCCCCTCATTTATATTCATGAAATTCTTTTGTATCATGAATCTAAATTCCATTAAAATTGTTGGGACATGTATTTATATGACCCAATTACTTTCCATTTCATGTACTAATGATGATACACCCCTTTCTCTTTCAGCAACCATATTTAATAATTCTTACAACACGCCGTTATGGTGCCAAAATTGCACCAATTTTCCAAGTCAATGTCACTGTGTAGTGAATATCATGCCCATTTATCTATCAAGGGTATCCACCTTTATGAAAATTTATTTAGTTAATATAAAGTTTCATATATTAATTATACATTCTTTATCATATAATAAATGAATACGTTTTTTGAATCAATGTTATATGATCCATGTGGCACACTTACGCATGAAATGAAATGTTTAAGAAGGATGCGACCTTATAGAACTTCAATGAATTGGGTAAAGTATAGTATCCTGATAAGTCATGTTAAATGGGCGTTCACTCATGATAATTCAAGTTCAATGAGGTTTTACTTGAACTTCATGTGAAATGAGGATTTACTCATGCTTCATGTGCAATGAGACTTGGCTCATGCTAATTCCATGTTAAGTGTTGTTGCCACATTTCCATGTTATGATTATATTGCTTTATCATGACTTTATGTTTATGTTTCTATTGTGACCCATTTATATGCCTATTTTCTAACATGTATTGTATTCCTCATGTTATTCAATGATTATTCCCTTACTGGGCTTTTTAGATCACACTTTTCATATGCATGTCCTCAGGTTATCCCATGCAATGCTAAGTACGAGGGAATGTAGTGGTCATGTAAAGAAAGTTTTCAATAAAGATGGTGTATTTCATGTTTTAAGTTGTTATGTAATGATCCTAATCCCCAAAAAAACTAGACTTCAGAATCTTCTATATGATATCATGTGAAGTTTATGTAATAAATTATGTTTAATTGCGTAATAAAAGATCAGGGTTGTCATAGTGATATACTATAAAAATATAATTATTTAATAATATAGTTATCGCCTATCCATTGGAATGGAGGGTATGAATAGTATTATGTAAATTATAAGACTGATGTGGTTTTCAAAGGCCATGAATTCATTATTTTTTGATTTTTGAAAGAACTGCATTATGGATAAGCGGTAACCGGTGTGATACAAAACCAGTGATGTCCTGATTCAAAATTTGAAAAGAAAAAGCCTAAATAGTTCCAATATATGAAGACAATCTTGACCCAAGTCCATTATCCAAATTCCTATCATCTTAACCCATAATCATTAACCAACTGTTGAATTCTCCATCATGAACACCATTAGGGTTTCCATCCCCAACACTAGTCGTCAGAGCCTAAAGGATTACATCAATGTCACCAACCAATATAATTATGTGCCACACTTTCATCATGGCCATCCAAAAACCACTATCATCAGCATCATTCAAACACACACTAGATCCTAGGGGTATTTCAAAACTCCTTGATACAAAAACAACATATCATTGAACAAAACCAAAAATAAAACCACAGAAACACTGAAATGATGGGGTAGAAATATGTGAAAAAAAACAAAACCAACCCATGATGAAATCCAATGGAACCATAAAAAAGGAAGAGAAACCAAGACGTCAACAAAAAAGAAAAACCAAATAGACTACGTTGAGAGTACCATAGGCCGAAAAATCCCACCTCCCAAAACATCTAAAGAACCAACGCTCTTGATTCGACTCAGTGGGGAGTGGAATGAATTGAGGTTAGGGATGATATTTGAACAACCTAGGGTTCGGAACATCGGCATCACAGGTTGGATAAAACATGCATCTAAAATCAATAAATAGCTGGTACATGAGTGCCTGATTAAATATATAACATTTGGAGAATTATTTTAATAAAATTTAAATATTATATAGTGAATATAATTTCTTATCCTTAATATAATCTTTTTTCAATGAAATGGATATAAATAAATCCTTTTTAATTTGTATAAAATGTATTTTTATAAAAACTGGGTTATTGCAATTTATTTAGTTATTGTAAAAATAAATTTGGAATAAATTTGGAAAATTAATTTTAAAAATTTAAAATCATTTTTAAAATCATCATTCCAAAATTATCTAATATTTTTTGTAATTAAATGATCTAAAAAAGATTAATTTTTTTGAATGGTGAAAAATACTATTTTTCAGTAAGAATATTTGTTACATTTAAGGAATTTAAAAAGTTAAAATATCTTTTTTGAGTTTTAAAAGTTATATTAGATCAATTAAATTATGAATAGTCTAGTTTATTTCAACAGAATCACTCCAATGATCTAGTTTTATATTAAATCATTTTCTTATTATGGAAAAAAATTTCTTTGGAAAACAAAATTTTCATTGTGGAAATACGATTTATTTTAAATTAAATTCCACAAAATATATGAGTTTAATTTGATATAAATAATTAGATATTATGAATAAGATTACGTAATATTATCTAATAAAGTAAAATTAGGTATTTACCATTATAAATAGTGAACGTAGTAAAAATTAATTACTACGACTAAGGTATAAAATGGATTATGTGAGGAATAATAAAAAAGGACAGTGCTTAAAAATGACCCAAAATATTCCTATTATGATTATATGATCGTATTTTGATCTTATATCTTATAAGGTTTAATAATTTTTCAATTTTGGATCCTTTTAGAATTTGAAAAATGTGGGTAAAATTTATTCTTTTCAAAAATATCTTGTGTGTCCTCTCCTACACTTATAAAAGGATACCATATCCCCTCATATTCATGATTAAAATGTCTATTTTGGAAGATAACTACTAAAATAACTTCATTATTTCCATACACATGACCTATATCACATGAAATTTTTATAAATCCATTATAAAATGTATTTTAGAGATGACCTGAGGAGGTTTTCAGAAGAAGAGGTATCATTATTAAACGATAATTTATATTTTATTTGTTCTTTAACCTACATCATATGTTTTTAAACCATGACAGTATAATTAAATAATAATATTATATATAATGATATGTTATTATTTCAACTGTATGAACTATATAAATATCATACTCCCTCAAATATGAACCAAAATTATCGATCATGTGCATGAAAGACTACCACGTTGAAAAAAGACAAGATTATTTTTCCATTCCTACATCTCACAAGGTCTGATGCCTTTCTAATGTTTCCCACATCAAACATGAGGGGTGAATATGATCCAAGGTGATTCCTTTGGTTTGTACAATTTCCGCCCCTAGTACTTGCTTCACTTCCCCTGTGTTCTCTTCCCTTATATCCTCTTCATGAATAAAAATAGTAATTTTGATGATGATATTTTTAAAAAAATTATATTTATAAATTATTATATAATACATAGAATATTAGTTTCTATTCCCTAGGGGATACAAAAACATCATTTGTCTTTATAACAGACTTCCACCTCATAAAGTGATGCAATTATTTTATTAATTAAGATGTAAATGGATGGAGATAAATATAAATTTAATAAATATATATGATATTTATGACCAAATCATACATCAACAACTATAATACCATATTTATCTTATTTCCTTATAACCGTTGGAAAATAATAATATCTCCTATATGTACATTAGACATCCACATTAAGAACCAATGTGACATGTTTTTCATTTCTATTTATTTTGGATAGTAATAAGGATTGATTTTATAATATATATGAGATAAAGGATAAAATATTTAATAAGTAATGTTTTATTATTTTTTAACTTCCTTTGATTGCATTTGCTAAAAAAATTGAAACAACATTCATGAGTATGTATGACTGACTATCTCTATGAATGGTGCAATACATTTTTCTATATATAGTTTTATGGATGAATCTAAATATGTATATATTGAATATATATGATTTTAATATCCTTATAAAAATTTAAGATAATAATCATTCATAAACAATGTACCATGATAAAAAATATTAAACCAAAACATATATGGAAAGCGTAGAAGATATCACACAGAATAGTGATTTTAATAAAGAATTATTATTGAGCATGTGATAAAAGGTTATAATAAAACATATATGGTTTGATATATATTATTATGGTTCTTTAATAGATTTATAATAAACCTATATTTATTTTACAATATTTTTGAACATGCACGAAGAACTTAAGTTCTTAAGGTAATGGATCTTCATCTCAAATTGTATTCTTTTAGGCTCAAGATTGGATATACACCTATCTTCTTTTATGAGATGTATAAAAAACACCGCTGACATGTTATATAATGATTTTTATTTTATTTATTATATTAAATATTTAATTTAACGTTATTATTTCAATGGGATTTAGATTCAAAAGTTACCAAAGATGGAATGTATTTTTCTGTCATTTTTATTTCTCTTAGAAAAATTCCATATTTACAACATGTTTATTTTATGTGGTTTATATAATTACCATGAATTAATTTTTTGATTATTCATATAAAATTTGTTTTAATTTACTTAAAAATAAAATTTTATTTCTTTCATGGTTCATAAGACCAATGGGATAAGTGTATTGCGTTATAATATCATTCTTTATAGGGTTTTTAATGATAATGTTTTTTATGATAAAATATTATGATTCAAAAATCAGAAAACTTTTGAAATTTATCCCCTATCATTATTTTTTTGAAGAATACATGTATTCAATTCATTTTAAATTCTTTATGTTCACATTATACCATAAATAATTTTGAATGGAACTTAACATAATTTCTCTCTTTGGTTGATATTATTTTTTATCCATATCTATGTTTTCAGAAAACATTTGAAATATTTTTTTTTATAAATCTCATGGGATTGTTTAAAATTATTTTTCCCCATTTTTCATATTTATAAAATAGTTTAAAATGAATATTCATTCCGTTTTTTGAAATATTTGTTCTAGGATTTATTTTCCGAATTTGAATGGAAACTTTATATAATCATCTACATCATGAAGAAAATGTTATAAAATCATGACTAGTCAATGATTTAAATATTTCACTATATGTTTCCATGTTTATTTTAAAATAAAATTAATATGAAAATATTTTGTGAATTTTTAGTAAATAAAATTATTTTCATAGTGGAATTGAAATTTTCCTCAAGAAATGACTTATGTGATATTTCAAAATAATTTTCCATCTATGTTGAAATAATTTGATGTTACTTATGATTTTTTTGGGGATACGATCAAATAATAGCATTATAAATATTTCACTAAATTTTGCAGCATTATTATGAAAATATTTTTATTGAAACCGTTTCATTTTTATAGGTTAAACCCTCAAGAAATTTTAATTAAACTACTTTTTTTCATGTTTTATGCTACGATGAAATTATTAAATATTTATGAATCTTATTTATTTTATATTAGCTGGGGAAATTTTTTTGATGTTTATGTTTTTAATATTAATTTTGTTTTTTTTAACATCTAACCATTCTTTAAAATATTTCACTTATTATTATAGATATGATCTTGTCTATCATAATGTGTTTTCATTAAAATATGAATGTTTTTGAATGTTCTAACACAAACATAATATGGTTGGAAATTTTTTTCTCTTTGAGAAATTTATTTTTTCATACTCATAATTTTGAATTGAGTAGTACTAAACATAGAAGTTGTAAGGAAGATTGAATCTGGAAGTTCTAAAATTCTTTTGATCAGACACAAAATTATACTCAAATATATCCGAATAATGTTGATTATTCATCATAATCAGCATTATTTAGAATGTTAGATGTTGAAGAGTGATGAATGGAAGAAGTTATAGAGTAAAAAATATAGATGTTTCTTCATGATTAATTCATAATTTTGCTAAAAATATTGTTTTAGGAAAGTGATTTCAGGAGTAAGAATGTTTTGAAAATTTATAACATAAAGTTAGATGATTTTTTATGGTAATGAATTTGTCATAAATCATGAAAGCTCTTCTGAAAAAATATTTTGAAGAAATGGATGAATTGTAAAGAGTGCATCAGTTCCAAAAATCTATACAATGGAACCATTAGATCATGAAGTTATATACCATGATTTTTTTAGAAGTATGAATGAGCTATGGATGAAGAGTTTTGAATAATTTCAATGTTATAGGATGGAGATTTCATCGTAATTAGAATTCCTTTGTTATGAGTATTCTATCAAACTCACTCTAATAATTAACATCATCCAGACTAACTATAAGAAAGATATCTAGATTTTAATGAGTTGAAAAATATTGGAAGATCTTAATGAGATAAGGAAGATAGTTAGATTTTAATGAATAGTGTAAGATAGCCATATCATAATTAGAAAAGTATGTTTCTTCATAATTACCCAAGGAAGTTGTATCGAAATTATATTAGTAAGTTCATCATAAGAAGATGTGGAAGTTTTTAATAATCAAGATGAGGATGTTTATAGGACTAAAGAAATGCTGATTTGTTCAAGAAGACTGATTTTAGAGAAATATTTACATGTTTTGACACTGTGAAAGTTAATGTTTAAATGAGAGTGTTTTTCGATGTTTTGAAATTTTAGTAAGTTTGAATTATTTTTAGTTTATGATATTTTCTATTCTATGATTCCAATAAATATAAGAAGAGTACATTCATACTATGTAAGTTTTCATGAGTGCAGAAAATCATAAGTGCTACATATTTCATGTTAAGTTTTATTTCTGGGTAGAGATCACAGAAGAAGTCCAGACACCTAAAAGTTTTGACAACCGAATAGAGATGATCATACTGGGAAAGATTGTTCATATAATTTGAGAATATTTGATAAGAACAAGATGATAAAGTTAGAATTTTGTTGAGTTTATCGGAATCAGTCTATCAAATTGTGTTCATTGAATTGATGTCCATTAGACACAAGGTCATTGGAATTAGAAATTTTTGGGGATAATATTGAACCAAGTATTTATAATTTTCGTGGCTCAAATTTTTCTAAGAAAAATTAGAAAAATGATGATATTCTTTATAATATTTTTCTCTAGGGATAAAATGTGTCAAAAGTTAGTTGCCATAAGTTTTATTAACTTCTTTATAATAGTTAATTTAAATAGTCACTTGAAAGTTACTATAAAAAGGAATAATGTGGTCAAATTGAGGCCGAACATTTTAAATGACATCTGATTTACTTGATTTCCAATTTTTTTCAAGAATGAGCATATACAAAAATATGATCAGGTTATGAAAATTAACAATTTGTAGGGGTTATGTTCTGAAAAAATGTATTGAAACTTATAAAAAGTGAACAAAATATTCCCCCCCTTCCCAGTTGTTATTAGATCCATTAGAACATAATTTTTTTATAAAGGTGTGGTTCTTTTGTTGAATCCTTATCACTGATAATAGCAATTGTGTCAATAGTATAGGAAATCAAACATTTTATAAGAAAAATAAATAATGATTGAAAAATTGGTTGATTTCTTATCTCTGATCAGTTTGTTTGGAAGATGTCTATTTTATAAAATTGGTTTTCCACCAATTGAGATGGATTTCATGATGATGTTTGCTGATAAGATACATATGAAATTGTATGTAAAAGTTATAAATTCTATCCTTATGTCCTTATTAAAAATATATTTATATGTAGGTGATGGGTCTCAAAACTTCAACGATTATGTGGGACATGCTGGAATGTATTTTCAAAGGGAATACTAAATTGAAGGAAGAAAAGATATAAATATATCATAGTAGGTATAAAGGCCCCAAAATGAGAGTTGAAGAAACTATTGATGAATACTTCACGAGATTAAATGAAATTGTTTACGACATTAGAGGATTCTGAGATGGCATGAATGATTCTACAATTGTCAAGAAACATAATAGAAACTATCCAGATAGGATTGAAAGTAAAATGTACTCTTTATAAGATAAGAATGATTTATCTTATTATGAATATCAAAAATTTCTTGTTTCATAAGAGATTAGGAAAGACCGAATATTCCAAAAAAAGATAAAATATGAAATAAATTTTTACTGTATAAATAAAATTTAAATACAAGATGATGAAGATATTGATCCATGTGAATATGATGATAAAGATGATAATGTGTTGAATAAAAAAAGCATGTATCTTATATCTGAGAACTATTGAAGATAAATAGGAAGTCATAGAGGTATACTTCCACTCAAATGTATTAAGTGTGGTGGAATCAGGAACATTTGTTATGAATTGTACTAAGAATAAATTTAGAGAACATGAAAATGATTCTAAGGAAAAATACCAATGGTTGAAGTGATGAAATTTTTTAAAAAAGAAAATTCATCCAAAAATATTAAAATATATTTATTGGGAAGAAGAGAAGTATTTTGAGTTATAAAGATGAATCATACTCAATTGAAAAAAAAAATTCAGATGATGAAAGTTTATAAAAAATAAGAGTGTTCATTGAAAAAATTGTGAATGCAAATTATTCCCCATATAATGAAGAAGGTGGTGAAGAATCATATAGATTGTATCAAATAATAAAATAAGTTTTTTCATGTCATAGAAAATACTCACAAGTATGGAATTAGAGTAATGAATAAATATAATGAAGAAATTGAGGTAGGAAGAAAAGTTATCAGCAAGAAAGAGGAAGAATACATTTTATAGATCATATATTACAAAATCATAATTGTTTACCAATGATTAATGATTGAAGATATCAGTAAGAATCTAAAAGCTAAGGAAGAAGAAGTTTTTAACATGTTTCAACTAAAACATCTTGAGTTCCAAATTACCCATACGGAGAAAAAAGAAAATTTCAATAATGATTCAATAGTAATAGATGGAAATTCAAATGATTATGAGAATTATCAAATTAAAAATTAGGTGAAATCATCACCCATCAAAAATAATGTTTCATATGAATTTTCTAACATTTTAGGTTACAAAAAATGTATTTGGAAATATTGGGTTGAAAAAGTGTGTGAGAAACCTATTTCATCTAAAAAAAATGAAAACCCAGTCAGGAGGAAAGATTCTCCATTTCTAGAGATTGTTAAAGAAGGAAGAAGATATCAACCGCCAAAAAGTTTCTATAGATAAAGATATCACATCAATGGAAAAAAATGATTTGATGGATGTTGAATGCTTTATGGAATCTATGGGCACATGGATTATAATTGTTGTAAAAACGTGTATCATCTAGGAAGTTGGTTTAATAAAATTTAATTTAATGGGGGTATAAGGATGTGAAACATTCTTAACCCGAACCAAGTTAGAAAAGAAAAATATTAACATGTTAGAAACCATCCATCAATAAAAAATTTGAATGTATGGATGATATTTAAAAAAGATGTGATGAGGTTGTTCATCATTCCAAAATATGTATGATTGTATTTTGGGACAGGTATCTTATGTTATAAAGAAAAGGGAGCTAAAAAAAGAATGTTCAAAATATAACTTTTGTTGTTGTGATAAATTTAATAGAATTTAAAAGGACAAAACTATAGATACTGGGATATGCTTGTTATTAACATATTATAGGTGATATAAAATTACTGAAACATGTTGAATGTCATGATGGAGGAGCAGTTATCATTAGTAATGATAGTCAAATAAAAATAATTGGAATCAGAACAACATAAATTGAAGTTAAACAGATTAAATCAAAGGATGTTTTTTATCGATGGGAAAGGACATAACATACATTGTGTAACTCAACTTTGTGATGATGGGAAATAATTTATATTAAAATAATGAATCTTATGTTATAAAAAGTGTGATAGATGAAAATTTATTACAAAAGGATTATTAAAAAGTGGGAATATATTCCATATAAGAGAGTTTAATAACACTTGTTAATTGAATAATGAAGATGAAAATATGTTGTTTATCCAAAACATTTGACACATTAGGTAGGGAAACATGAAAAAAAATTATAACATCAATGTTTTTTGTTGCTTTACAAAGTTTAAAAGAAAATATAAAGATGTTTGTGTTACTTTTCAAAAATGTATGATGAATAAGAAAAGTAAAAAGAGAGTTGAGATTGAATCTAATAGACCTCTTGAGCTTATCCATTTCAATTTTTATATACTGAAGATACATAACAAAAATTATACTTCATCACATTTATTTATGATTTAATGTGCATGAAACATACCATTTTTGAGAAACATATGTCAAAGGATGTTGAAATGTTATGGCATTTCAGAAAATAAGTTGATAATTAAAAGTGTGTTTATACAAAAAAGTAGAGAACATATAATGGTACCAAATTCAAAAGTAATTCTTTAGGAACATATCTGATAAATAATGATATAAAAAATTATTATAGTGATACCTATACTCCACATTAAAATGGAGTAGACAAAATAAATAATATATGTTTTGTTGAAATGAGAATAAATATTTTATTAGAATACAAATATTCAAATATCTATTGGGAAAAATCTATTAGTACTACTATTTATGTTTAAAACATATACTTGTTGCGACAAAAATACAATATAAATTGTTATGAAATGTGTTACAAAAAACATTCATTGAAGTAATTCATCATTTCAAGAATTTAAATATTACTAAACATAAAAAATATGAATTTGTGAACGTTGGATGAGAAATATGAGGATGAAATTTTTAGGGGATATTCCCCAAATAGATGAAGTCATAAATATTAGAAAAAACACTTTCAAAAGATGTTAGATTCATATGATGTGAATGTAATTAAAAATAAAAAATTCCTTTATAAAATTTGTTGAGAATTATAAGGATGATAAATGGTATATTTCCAATAATAATGAAATAATGTCAAAACATTATTAAAAAGATTCAATGAAATCTAGTGATGAGGAATGATCTACTGTAAGAGAAACATTAAAATTTATGACCATACAAAAAATTTTGAGTCTAAAAAAAATTATGAAAATACATGGATCCAATTAGAGTAGAATGAAATATTAAAATAGAATATAAAATGTACCTTATCTGACTATTTGAACTAAATTTGGTTTTAAAATCTATTCAACACAAATAATTATTGGATTTGATGAATGAAGAATTGGATTAGATTGAGAAAAATGAAACAGTAGAACTTGTTCTATGACTGAAATGTAAAAATTTTATCATAACAATGTTGGTTTATAGAAACGAGATAAATGAACATGGAGAAGTTTCATGAAATTATTCAAGACTTTTATGCCAAGGTTATGAACATGTGTAAGGTGTGGATGTTAATGAATCTTTTTTCGCAAGTTTAACGATTAAAAAATTAAAATGTTTCTATCTGTGGTTGTACATCAAAATTACAATGTTTATTAGAAGTAAGTGATGCCATCATTTGTAAATGGTGATATTGAGTAAGATGTTTACAATAAACATCCTTGTGGTTTTCACCTTTATAATGATGAAAAAAAATTTCATATTGAAGAAATACTTGTATGGGTTGAAAAAATCCCCATGTTCCCGGTATTTAAAATATTATAGTTGTTTAAGGATAAATAAATTTCCTAAATTAATTTTTGATAATAACTTATATGTGAATTTCGTTATCTCATGGAATTTGATTATAGTTTTTTATGTGGATGATATATTTTTTGCAGGGAATAAATAAATTTGTTTTAATAATATTCTAATGAAAAGATAAAGAATTTTGAAATTTCAATGTTGGGAGAATTAATATTCTTAGTTGGATTAAATTTTTAAAAAAGAAAAAAAATATATTCTTTTATCAAGAAAACCATTCAATGGAATTTTTAATGAATTTTGGGATGAAAGATAGCAAAAACGTTTCTACACCATTATATCTAAGAAAAAAGATCATTTAAGAAGGGGCATGAAAAATATTGAATTATAAATATGGTTGGAAGATGATTATAAGTCAACATTTCCTTATATCCTTAAGGAATAATATTTTTTATGCAATGAATTTTTGTGTTAGGTGATAATTTAATCTAAAATAATCACATATGTTTGTATAAAATAGAATTATGTGATATTTCAAAGGGATAACATTACATGGGTTGTTATACAGAATAAATTTTTAGATGAATCTTCACGGTTATACGAATTTATATTGGGAAGGACGTTGTAAAGATAGAAAATAAACCTCATGAGTAAATTATATATTAGTTTAATATTGTGTGAGTTGGCATCGTAAGAAATGAAGTTCAATAACATTAAGCATATCTATACTTGAATATGTTGTAGCTACTAATGATTGTACTCAATAATTTTGGATGAAAGTTTAGCTAGAAGACACGTAAGTGAATTTTTGTAAACTATTGATGATAGTTTGTGATAAATTGAGTTAATTTGGTATTTATAAAAATACTATCCAATATTGAAGAAAAAACAAATTGATATAATATTTCCCATTATCAGAGTGAATTTTTTTGCTAGAATATAACTCAAAAAATGTAAAATATATAATCTCTTCATAAAATATATTCTAAAAGGTAGTTTTGTAGAATTGATGCTGAAACATCTTATTCTGCCTCCTCTCATGACTTCCTAAACCTCAGATGGATGTACCCCCTCTATGAATTGGACTCTGTTGACAAAGGGGGAGAGAAAGTAAAAAAATTTACATTGTATTAAGTACTTGGTTATATTTATCTAATAAATCATAAATTGTGGTTTTCATAAAATGGGAGATAGAAAAAGATAATGGATAGAAAAATAAATTTGGCAGGAAAAAATAAAACTTAAGGGGAGTTTAACTTAACATGGCTAAAAAAATTATGTCATAGAGGGATGGGATTAATTCAATAAAATAAAATTATCATACAGTGTGGTTTCTAGACAATCTATTTTGAGAAAGGCTACATTTTGGTAATATCCAAAAACAATAGTTTTTTACAAAACTTGAGTTGTGAAATTTTTGTGAGAGTTGAATTTTTTATGAGTTTTGTGAAGAAATACAAAGGTGGATATTTAATAACCTTTTTGATGTTTTTGTTTTTTAAAAAAGTTTTAGTATTATCTAATAGCTATCCTTTCTTCAAAAATGTTTTTTTATATAGGATCAGGCCCATTCCATCGTAATGAGTTTCGATAAGAAAGATAACAGTTAGTGAATGTTTGATCCCAAACATAAAGTGGGGGGGATTTTATATATTTGAAAAAGTTTTTTCTAGGCTCAGAATTTTAGACTGATTTGTACTAGATGAATAATGTGTAACGAAGATGGATGCTTGATGTTATATAAAGTTATTGATCATATAAAACATCAGACTAAGATACATTTTCAGGAATTTAAAGATTAATTGGACTCTGAATTGGTTAAATTGTCATAAGACGCAGAGTGAATAAATAAAGATGTTGTTGAGTTAGAAATTATAACTTTTTTGAGTGAATAATTAATAATTTTACTGAAGAGGATGTTTCAAGAATTTGAATTTAATATTTATAATGTTTTCATACTTTCTAACATAATTTAAAATGATTCTTTTCTATTCATTAAGTTCTTATAAATCAGGATAACTATTAAGATAAAATATTTTGATGAAATGAAGGAATGTTAAATATCAAATCTATTATATAAATAAAGACATAGACTCCATTATATCTAGATGTATTGAAATATATATTTTCAAAATGATGAGTTAATTATGTGTGATGTGTTTTGAATAAATTAAATGATGCAAAATGGAGATTACACCATAATTTGAATTTCATCTTAATGATATTCCCACCATTATGAGGATTCTATCATTCTGACTCAAATGAAAAAGTCAACCATACTAACTATGTACAATATAACTAGATTGTAATGAGTAGAAGAATATAACTAGATCATAATAAGAGTGGGGAAAATCCAAAATCATAATGAGTGGAGGAATATAGTGAAATCATAATGAACAGAGGATAATATCTAGACCGTAATTAGTAGAGAATGTTTCATCATTATAAGTTGTGGAAGATATATCAAAATGATACGGGGATATTCGTCGTACTAAGATGAGTATATTTATCATCATGATTTTGAGGAAGGTGAGTGAAATATAGAAAAGGTAATATATTTGAGTATATTAATTTTGGATAAATATTGAGATGTTTTGAAAGATTCACCATTGATGTTTAAATGTGAGTGTTTTTATAATTTTTAAAATTTGTGTATGTGGAAAGTTTATTTTAGTTTCATTTTATATTTTGTTTCACTTATAAATTGAATTTGAGTAAATTAATACTTTTTAACTTTTTATAAATGTGAAATAGGTGGCCCATTTCATAATTCTTATCATGTTTTCTTTTCAGACTGAGATCTCAGAAGAAGATTAGAAAACGTAATGTTTTGTTTACCGAAAATTAAAAATCAGACTAAGGAAAATCCTTTTTAAAATTTTTGGAAGTTTTTGAGAAGTAAAGGTTGAAAATGGGATCATCATATTTAGTGAATTGAGATAAGTTAATCATATTGGGTTTATCAAACTGAAATCCATTAGACACAGGGTCATTATAATGAGGAGATTTTATTTAGAAGAATGAAGAATGGATTTATAGTTTTGTTTTTCCTAGAATAAGTAAACATTAAAATAAATTGGTGTCAGTATAATCATTAAAATCAGGAGATGAAATTTTTATAATAAGAGTTTCACAATTTTTATTCACTTATTCATAATAGATAATTTTCATATACCCATAGGAATTGCTATGAAAAAGATTTAGGTTCTCACAAGGAGGATGATCCTGGTAAATATCATGTGATTTACATTCTATCTAATTTTTTCATGCATGAGTATATAAAAAATATGACAAGGAGATTAATGCTAAGAGGATACAAGGGATATGTTTTAAAAAATATATTGAAACCTAAAAAAAGTGAACAACTGATTCAATCCCCTTTCATTTGTTATTTGACCCTTTGTAACATTAGTTATTCTACGATGAAATGTTTATAAAGCACATATATTTTTATGGGATCTGATATTATGAATGTTTTATGAATTTTTGGAACACATACTTTGTTTTCATAATCTGATGTGTTGTTCCATTATAAAAAGATGCAGTTATGTTATAATGAAGGATAATGGTGATGTTATAATCAAAGATGGTGTTTATGTTATAACAAATTATATTTTATATGATATAACCAAGGATGGTGTTAATATTATGAAAAATGATGTTTTTATATTATAATAAAAGATGGTGGTTAGGTTATAACCATTGATGATAGATATAATATAACAATGGATGATGGTTACATTATAACGAAGATGGGTGAGATCTATATTAACCTCAAAAAAATCAATTAAATAAAGATATCTCTTCAGATAAAGAGGACTGGAATGGTGGCTGAACCCAATTCCATAAGGGATGTTTTCCCTTATGATAGTCTTTAGATTGATCCATGAATAATAAAATGGTTTCGTGAGTAAATCCAATCCCCTATGATAACATTCGTAATGAGAATTGACTACTAGAGAAATAATTTCATAGGATTATTTGTATTCCACAAATCTAAGTCTTATACAAATGTTATTCTATCATAGTTTATGTACATTGATTATTTTATGATTCATGTCTTATTAAGTACCATGATTTATGCCACAAATCATGTTTAAGATCAATGAAATATTGGGTATGAACATTGTAAGTTATGTTCATGATCTCATACAATCATTATTTTCTTATCCTTTCATATGAGCATAAATTGATATCTCCTAGGTTTAGGATTAAAAAGAATCTGAGCTCACCCTTTAATATTTTTTTCTTTCATGAGGATATAAATAATGGTTTTATATAGGGTATGTTTATGAAGATTCATTAAGGGGAAGATCCTTTTTTGGAAATGTTGAAGGTATTCCATTAAAAAATAATATTTGGTATCTAATATCCAAAGACACTAAATCATTATGGTCTATGGGGGTTTATTTGAAAAATTTATTTAATATTCATAAATAAATAAGTGACATTAATGAATGAAAATAAATATTCCCTATATAATGAATATTTATGGATCCTTCAATTAAAATTATTATTGAATAGAATCTTAGAAAAAAAAATTATGATTCATATCAATATATTTCATGGAATGGATGGATCTTACTACTGTTTGTGATAAAACTCTCATGTATTTCAAATCCCCTAACCATGTAAAATTTAAAGATAAATAAGTACAGTTAAATAGTTCAATTTGAATGAAATTTAAAGGATCTAAATAAATGGTTGGACATTATACAGATACTCATGTTAACTAGTAATGGAGATGATTTTTTATATGTGATGCATCAAAAAATGGATTGCGATGTGTCCTCAAGATACATGACATGGTGGTAGAAATTTTCTCACATTAATTAAAAAATCAAGATCTAAATTAATTAGTCAATATTTATAGATAAATATTCTAATTGATATATTTAAAATATAGAGGAATGATATACATGTTCATAGGTGTGATATATATACTTGTTAAAAAATCAAAATGTATATATTCACCTAGAAGTACATTGATATGGTCCAAATGATATGTTAGGAGTTAAATAATAATTTTTATTTCTATATAAATTATCACCTTGGGATAGTTAAAAATGTGGGATTTTATTTCTGTTTAATGAATCATGAATGATTATCTATAGTGAGAATTGAATAAGATCAAATAGTTCTGGATATAAAAAAGATGAAACATCAAATCCTAATGATAAGGGTTAAATTCAATCATTATGGGTTGACTATTCAATTAAATATCCAAGTAAAGATAAAACGGGAAAAAATGTAAGATATTGTGCTATAAGAGAATCTAAGGAATGTTACAGAGTTAAACCATGACCACTATGGAAGGATAAGATTCAATATCTTAATAAGTTAACATTCAAAACTATAATTTAATAAGATTTTATTGGATGAGTCCTATATCACATCATTCTAAATCCATCCTAGATGTATGAATATAAATATAGATCAATAAGATTATTTAGGGTGGGACAATATGAATATAGATATTTTTTAGTACATATCTCAATGATTATTATGCTAGTAATTTATCGATGAATGTAATAACTATAATGTGGTGATGAAAATAATTCATATAACGTAATAGAAAAGGGAATGCATCTATGGTTATTTCATAATTGAATGTCTCAATTCATTTATATGGAATAAATCTATTTGCGTTGTAGTCAATTTCTATATGATATCAACATATTTCTCTAATATCTGAAAATAATTAACTCTTAAACACCATGATAGGTTTAAATGAGATATGTTATATGGATATATGAACTACCAATTTGAATTGTATCTGCTTGATATCCAATGTTTAACTAAATGTTTTGGATGTTCTTATGAAATCATTTAATATAGAGTTGAAATTTTACACTACATATCACCCTAAATAAATGTAAGGGATTAGATAATTATTTAGACCCTGGAATATTTGTTTGGAACTCTTTCTTATGGTTTCAAAGTTGGTTGGTCTTTTCAACTAGTTTTCTAAATAATTTTCCTAAATAAATATCTTCCAATTGAGAAACCTGATGGATAATTTCATATACCTCTTGGAATAATGTTGATAAATAAAAAATACTGTGTTGATGTTGGAGAATATATGAAATTAGATATGGATATATCTAAATAAAAAAGTATATAATATTAGTTCTGATCAGTAGTATATCGGGTATTCGTAAAAAGATATATGATAACATTAATCGATGTGATCTGCAATCCAATGTTCGTGACATCATATTCATTTAAATATCACCTTCAATGTGTGTCATGTTATTTTTAAAGTTGTTGAAAATAATCCCCATAAATATAGTTCACAGAAGTATTCTTCGTCGTATCAGTAATGTATCTTATCATATTTTTCTTTCCACTAAAATATTACCATGTTAATGATGTGGTCCATGTATATAATTTGATAATGTACATATTAAATACTTTAAATGTACAATAATCAAGGGTTTTATACCGAGAGAATGGTATTTTTAAAAGAAAAAACTAGTTGTGATCCTGGTTTGGAGAAATAAAGTGATTATAAGAGATACTAAACAATCTATTAATGTTTTATGGAGAAATAATATGGTTTATGAAGATATATTGGAACCAAAAGATAAAATATGGAAGCATTATCATAATTTTGTTTATTAATTTTTTTAATATCAATTTTGAGATACATTTAATGGATATATTGTTTAACACCCACATAATTTAGTATATATTTTCCTCTAAAATAAATCTGATGTGTTCGATATATTTCAAAGAACACTAAACTAATTATATGTTACTAATTTATTATTATATAACAAAATTATATTAATTATTATATATTTAAATGAAAATTATAATGTTAATGATTTAATAAAATAAAAATAGTTTTAAATCAATCAATAAAATTCCATTGATTATAAAAAACTATTTTGAAGGAAAATTTATTTTTATTTGATTTAATAATTTGAGAAAACCATATAAAAATGTCTTTTTAGGAATATTACATTAATTATTAGAGAAATAAAAAAATAATAACGATGATTTTTTTTAATTAAAAATAATACTAATCTTATAACTCTTTACTAAAAGTAATTTTTTAAAAAGATTTCTTTTATATTTGTTTAATAGAAAAATTTATCTTATTTAATTTTTGAAATTTATTGAGAAATATTATTTTTCAAAATTATAATACTAATAATAATATATTAATTAATTATCAAATTTTTTAAAATGAAAATAAGATCATATTAAGGTAAAAGTGATTATATTGAAAAAAGTGTTTTTTTGTATATTGTTTTTCATATTAGTAAATAAATTTAATAATTATTTTGGAATGGTTTTATAAAATATATGGATAATATATTAAATCATGTAAATTATTATTCATATAATGATAGTTAATACGAAATAAATGAGAAAAATATTAATTTTATGGTTAAAAATATCTTTCTTCTAAGGATGTATTTTATTCATTTTTCAAGGATATAGGAATTAATTTCTAATAAATTTTAAAATTTCATCTTATTATATGGTTTATATATTTTTATTCAATATTTGAATTTTTTTTATATTTTAATAATTACATTAAATAATAAAAATGAGTATCCAATATAAAAATATAGTCACTATGGTCAATATTAAATGTGGTAAACGTTTATAAAATGATATAAATCCAACAATATAACTAAAATATATTTAAATTAGAATATTTGGGTGTATTTTAATCCTTCAATATCAAATATTCAAAACTATTCCCAGTTTGATTCACTTTCCATTCAGAATGAGATTTATATTATTTTATTATTGAGATTAATTAAAATGGTGTCACTCCTGTTACCTATAAGAGGACCAATACTATAATAAATTATATAAATACATTACTCACTTTATATTTAATGTTTTATAAGAAAATAAGTCCCAAAAAATATTTTCTTGGACCTAGAGTTTTTTGTCTCATAAAAATTGAAATGTTAGGAGGCTAAATGAGAATTCTTGAGGAGGTTTTCCAAGGAAGGGGTTATTGTCTAACCTGAGTTCATTCATGTTACTTTTTTCTTTCACCTGTTATATATTTATAAGAACCAATATAATTTAATATTATTAGTTTCGTTAACATACTAAATTTTATATATATTTATTTTACAATAATTATTTATCTTCATTCCATACATTAAAAATGAAAACAATATCTATAAGTACATGCTGATAACCACCTCCAAGAGCGATGTATTTAATTTTTCATTATATTCTTATATGGAAGGTAATAGAAATTAATTTATTTAACCAATAAAATATTTATAAAGAAATTATTATTTTATAATGATAAATAATGTTATACTTTTCTTCAATTCCACCCACTGAAAATTTTGAACATCATTCATCTGTACGTGCAGATGACCTCTTCTATGAGTGAAAAATATCGTTTTCCACCTCCAATATAGCTAGTTAGAAATATGTATTAATGAAATAAATCCAATAATCAATAAATGATAATTATTTTGGATATGATGAAACTGTGATAATGTGGAGAGGACTAGAAATGCTGAATCAAAACATGCATGGAAAATGACATAGTTGGAACCAAAATTTTAGTTTTAATAAATAATTAATAATAAACTCTAAGAATAAATTATAATTCAATATAATATTATAATCTAAGTATTAAAATGGTTCAAAAATAGATATATAATTATTAAAAACTTATCATATATGATATTATAGCATGTCCAACCTAGATTAAGTAGTAGTTAAGTGTTTACAATCAAATGTATATTTTATTCATGAATTATATATATAAATTTACATTTAAAAATTTTATGATATTTCTCTTTTAAACCCCATTAATATTATTATCTTATGATAATCCTTTGGTATTACATGTATTCTTATAGTTTACTTCTCCTTTAATTCAAGAATTGTTTGAAATGAAATCTCGTGAGAGTAACAAAACTTTCTCTTATTTTATCCCAATAATATTTATCTTCCAACTCCATGTTAATTTAATTTCTCCAATAAATATTTTTTATAAATTGATTAATAATATTTTAAAACAAATGTATTTTAATTTTTATAATTGTTTTAAAAGGAATGAAATTAAAATTTTCTATACGATTAATTTCAATATTATTTTTATTGATGTGAAAATATGTTTTTTTATTTACCACCATAACACATTTAACCACCATAATAATTATTAATTTTTAATATTAATTTATAATTATTAATGTTTTTCATATAAAATATTATTCTAATTGTTCAATGAATTTTTAGTTTTCTTTAAAATTTACAAAAAATAATATTTATTTATGTTTTTCAACAAATATTAAGAAGAATAATATAAAAATATTTTTCATATATGTCAATTTTTTAACTATGGATTTGATTCACTTGGAATATACTATAAATATATTACCCTATTTCATTTTCTAGATGTATTATGATTATGAGTTTTTTTTATGTATTTAGGAAACCTATTTTCATCTTAGAGGTTAATTATGAAATTAGAAAATGATGTATGTTCTTAATATCTTGTGGAAAAAAATATATGTTTTTAATTATGTGATGGGTTAAACATAATTTTTATATATCTACAAATCGTTGAGTAATAAATTACATAACATGATATAATATTTAAAGAAATGGGGAGTGAACCCAAAGCACTATGGGACTTAGTCCACTAAGGTTTAAAGAGAATGGGAACTGAACTCATTCAAATATGGGACATTATCCAATATGTGATTGTATTGTTGTTAATGATCCCTGAAAAAGGAAACTAAATAACATGGTTTTTTATATACTACACACTTATTCTACATTCTAATGCATATGTTATTTTCTCATAGCTAAGGATTTAATAATGAATTACTACACCCTTATGACTCCTGAATTTTTATACCAATGCCTAATGTCATGTATCATTATTTACGATAATTTACATAATGTTCATGATTATTTCCTAATTATTTATAATTTTATCATAACTTTTTCTCATCTTGTTATCTCTAATGATCTTTTAGTATTATCTCACATACTATCCCTTACAAAAAATGTAAGATAATAATTTCATAAAATTCAATTCCCCAGGGTTATAAAGAATCATATGAGTTGTGACAAGTCTATAAGTGTACATAGTATGAGGAATGATAGAGTTAGAGATTAAATATTGTTCATAAATAAGTAGATTATATATCTAGTATCAAAATTTACATATCCTTTATGAGTCTCTGATAATATTTTTTGTCATATATATTCAAATCTTTTTTAAAATGATAGATTATGTATATATTTTAGACCCTATTTACAACATGATTTTCAAATAAATACTTAATATATGAATTTCACTTCTTTTAATATTTTTTATTAAAATAACATAGAGTTATTTTCATAAAATGTATTATTTTAGGGATCATAAAAAATCTAGATCCTGAACATATTGATCATGAATGCACTTTAATGGGTGTGGTGTGATAGAGAGAAAACATTTCATGTTTAGTTATGATTCTAGTTGGTGGGTTATCATCTTGTAGACCATCACAAGAATAAAATAAATTTATTTTGAATATGAACATCAAGGGTTATTCTAGTATGATGGGAATTGAATTCATAGACATAATGTTCAATCAATACACACATGAGACATAGAATGATAACTTGATACTAATGGTATAATGATTGGGGCTCTGTGATTGGGGGTATTTGTGTCTACACTATTTAGTTTCGGATAATATCGATATTTTATACATTGTTTATAAAAGGATCCAATTTTTTATTGTTCATTGTGTAATCATATATAGGTTGAGGATAAAAATATTTTATAAAAAACTTTCATGCATAGTTTCTTGATGTTTTAATGGAATATAAAATGTACCTATATAGTGATAGGGGATAGTAAAGTTATATTGGGGTGTCTTGGTATATTCAACCTAATTGTTTTCCTTCAGATTGATTATTATGAATGTGTGTTTTTGGTACCTATTGAGGATATGATCATGGAGTGGTATAAAAGAAGATGTATGGCATTGAGTGAACCATAGAATGTTTGGGGGTGTAACCCTCAATTTTTTTGAATATTAATTACTACTATAGATGATATTCTTTGTGATTTTGGAAATAGATTGCAATTTTTGTTTCATGTTTTCACTTAGGTTTTGGAAAAATTGATATGTCAAGCCATTATGTATATTAATAAAAGGTTTATGGGCTATAGAGAGATTGACCTCATGTTTATTGGGTTGTCAATGTGATGTTACTGGTCATTGCATAGGTGAGGTGGAATTTTTATTTCGGTTAGTATGGGAATACTATTTTATATGCTTCTATGTGAAATATCAATTTGTAATTAATATTTGGCATCAAATGGAGTCTTTGTGAGATATAACACACTAGAATTATTTTATGTGATTATAAAAAGCATCAATCCTCATTTACATAAATTCTCATGAGTGGAGAATAAATGATTATCTTGTGGTATGATGAATAGGCCATGTAATTATAAAATATGTGTGGTTAATAATTTATTGTCGATTATTAGATGATAAGAGGATTCCCCCAAGAGAGACATTATCATAATCAAATAAAGTAATTGTGAGTAGGTTTGTACAACCAAGTGCTTTTGGGGATTTTCTAACATATGAAGACAAAAAAATGTTTTTGTTTGTAATTAGATGTTATGTGATTCAAACTAATCCATATGGGTTGTCAATCTATTAAAAGTGTGTTTCAATAGGTGAATATAGTGATGGAAAACACCATGGATCAGAATCAAACCTTACGAGACTAGCCAAATTATGGGAAGCATCATAATCCTGGATAATAATATATTTATGGGACCATTGTGTCTTAGGATATAAAAATATACTTTCTAAATATCATTATTATTTATGAGGATAACGATTAGAGGATCGATGATTAATGAATAGTCTACCTCATGTTGCGATTTGAGTAGTTGAAGAATGAATATTTTTATAGAATAGAACATGGAAAATTGAGATTGAATAGATGATTCTATGAGGATAAGATTTATTTTTAATGAATAATAGTTATTATTGAGTTTAAGAAGTCTGATTGTCGGGATATTATATTGACATGTGCTTTTATGAGATGAAAATTCTAATAAGAATTTAATTTTTTGAATTCATGTGTGGGATTCATTTTATTCAAAGGGAATTATAATCAAATAATGAGAGTTTATACATATTGAGGATATATTCATGACATATAATTATGTATAAGTGGTCTCTTAGGTAATTATATGGTTAAATGAGAAAATTTATATACACCTGGAGCTGAATTCTATTATAGGTGGGCTACAACCTGAAGGACCATGGGATAGTGGGCCTTGTTGTGTAGGGTGAGACACCCAGATCATAGTGTGTAGGTCTTAGATAGAGTGTGTGAGACCATATAGTTTATTTAATTGGAAAAAACTATGGGATCAAATATTGGAGAATCCATTGTTTCCGTTACGATGGACCACAATGAGAACCACAACGTGGGGCTCACTGTGTTTGAGGGTGAAATATCTTGTCCAATGGGAATGGTTCTTGGAATGATTTTTTGGAATGTAGGAATATATCTATAAAAAGTTTTTAGGATCCAATTTTTTAGGGTATTAGTTCCCCCATTTTTAGGTAACATAGGTAGAAAAAACTCATGGTGTAGGGTGTTGTTCCAATGGCGGAGATTTGGGTGATAGTTCCCCCAATTCGAAAAGGTGGTGTCAGAACACGCATACAAGTAATTTTTGGTGAATGTGATGTAGTCTTAGGTGGAAGAGGTTTCTAGGGGACCAAAATCTCCCCCCTACACTATATCATATGTCTACTCAGTGTTTGTGGAATACAATGTAAATATCTATGTTACAGAGAAACTGTTGGAGTATGTGTGTGCCTCCTGTTTGAAATAGAGGTAGATGAGATTTCTTTTTGACATGGATGAGAATTTTGGGTGTCCTCATGGGGAATCTTGACGGTGAACCATGGAATGATGGATGTCATGGTCCCAGATTTGGTGTTCATTAGTTCTCTTAAAATGGGGTGGGGATCCATTTTTTATTTCAATTTTAAATACCATCTTCTTTAACCTCACACTTTACTCCCACATTCACATATGAACCTAAGAGAAACCATCTATTTATCTACTTTCATTACCCCTAAGTGTGTGGTGATCATGATGTGCCTTATTTTTCGATTAATGATAATCCTCACCACATTTTATTCTTTATTCCACTTTTATTATTAATCATAATGAATTAATATTCTACAATTAGGGTTTTGATATTATTTTATAAGATTATGGTGGAATCACTCTGATATGATATAACTCTTTTTGAGTGTGGGAAAAATGAATCTCTACATGATAGAAGAAAATCATAACACAACTTTCTGGTGAAGGTATGTCTTCGTATGGACTTTATTAGGGTTTTATTTAAATTCAATTAAATGGTCTGTTATTTTTTTCATATTGTTAGGTGTTTTCCCTTGATAGAATCTGTATTATTCCATAGATCTTTAGTGAATGGTTTGTCCCCCTTTTTTTGAAATTACGATGACCTGTGAGTTTTATGTAATTACTCTGATTTTACTTTAATTTAAAAATAATTCAAATTTTTATAATTAAATTGAATAAATAATTATAAATTTTTATTACTAATTATTTGAAATTATAGTTTATGATTAGTTCTTTAAAGAAAATATTATTGTTGGAAAACCCTAGTTTGGGGTCTCCCGGATTATTTAAAAGGCAATAAATCCCATTTGAATAGTTTGGCTATATATATTTTTTATATGGTATTAAAAATGATTTATGAATCCAGTGATACATGTGTTCTCTCTTCCTCAAGAGATGGTACATTTTAAATTATGTAAATTTTTAGATAAAATGGGGTGCCTATGAATAGGATGAACAATGTTCTAAAAGATTTAATTACCCTATGAACACTTGCTTATTTTCTCAGTCAATAATAGAAAATTTCCTAATTATATTTTTTTCCTTGATATACATAAACCCCATTATGGGTGTAAATAAAATAATAAAAATGATACATAGTGGACCTAATCATTGGTTACCTTGATTCCTCCTAGTACAGTTGATCATTGGATAGAGATAAGTGGATCATGTAATCCATGTGAGAAACTTATGAATCCTAAAATCATTTGGGGTTCCTGAGATGGGTTTTGGGTGAATATTTTTCCTCACTGCTATATAAGTACTCTTGTGGGTAGACGTTGGGTAGTCTGTTGACTGGTTCAGTGAGTGGACCTAGCTTCTGGGACTTAGAAGGCATTATGGTAATGTTTTCATCTCTTTAGAAATATTCCAATGTGGATTTTATTTGTATAAGGAGTTGGTAATTGTATATTTTTATTAATAATACAATACATCATACTCTATTGATGATAGGAATAGACTGAGATATGAATATGAGACTGGGGATCCCTTGTTAGGTGTATGTTTTCGATATAACCTAGGGGACCCTTATGGGTTCCCCAGATATATAAGAACCTATTAAAGGGTGAATACTAGAATGGTTATTAATTACTCTTGGTTTCACTATAAAAAATAATCATTTGTATGAGCTAGCTATGGATTGGATGGAGATGATAGGTCATGTGCTCTGAAGGATAGCCCATACTATGTGAGATAGGTTTTAAAAATTAAAAATATTCATTACTACAATTGTTATGAGATATTATGATATGTATTATCGCCCCTTGAGTCTTTATAGTGAATTCTTGTGGTTATATAGAATACCTGGGTGGTTACCCAGGAATTGACTAATTTTAATGAAACTAATGATTTACATAAGGGATACCATCAGATTTAGGTGTGATTACTATTTATTCAGAATACCTTAGACAACCCCCTTATACTTTTATTATTCCTATATAGGATGATCATGATACTAGGATCCATCTATTGAGGTCTATATAGATATCTTAGGATCATCCTACATGGAATAAATTGTATACATGATGATAAAATTGAGTTTCCTAGGGTAATACCTATATGAATATTCTTCTTGTCTACTGTATGAGGAATTATCCAGATTATCTTCTATGGTTTTTATAATTGTTACTAAAATTAATGATAAAACTTTTAATAACTCTATGGATCTGATTATTGCACCTACTACAATATATTATTTTAGTTCGATACATGTTTCCATGGTAATTTGACTATCTTAGAGACACATTGACACATACTGAGGTATATATAGTCAATATTGAGTATTATCACATAACTCAGGGATCATCGATTTTCTTATTTAAAATACATCACATCACATTATTTATTTATTTCTGCTAATCATATCATGTAGCACATTTTTTATTTATTTTTTTCTTATCATAGCTACAATATTTGAAATACACTATTTTATTGTACTTATACATATCTCAAGAAGCTATGGAAATGGGGTTCCTAAGAATATGTTCACTATTCATAGGTTCAGGATGGGCATATACCATGGTTTGGATCATTTAGCTATATAAATTTCTTAAATTCAAGAGATTTATGAGGAAAATATTGGGGATGTAGTAGAGACTCATGCATTTCATTATTTTATTTAGCTCATTTCTATGGTTACCTATGTGGGAAATCAGTATTTGTGATCTATAATGTCCACAAGCCTATATGAATATATGGTTCTATTTTCATTTGTTATCAATTCCTAGTTATCTCATCTACATAATATAATGATTATTTTGGATCAATGTAGTTGGTTATTATTTGTTATTATTTCTACTCTAGTAAGAGTCTATATTCATCCCATTTTACCACCCAATACCCTCACGTATATTTATAAGCCTCTATTATTTGGGGAAGAATTCCTGATATCCAATTAACTCTCCAATGAGGACACCAGCTAAATTTTCTCGGTTGGGGTGTCACACAATCATCACAGAATCCCACCATGTTATTTCATTAGGTAACTACACTGACTACAACAAACCATATATAATGGTTATTTTATTATAATGGTAGGGAGTATATTGATCAAAATACATATTATCCAACAGTTTAGCAGTCTTATAAAACCATAATCGCAAATAAAAATTATCATACATTGAATTAAATAATGTACACCATTTGAATACATGAAAATATATTATATATCCTTGAAAATAAAAATTTCACATCTAGTAAATTCCATATCAAATATTACTATGAGAATAATATATATTTGTATTACATAAAAAAATAACTTAAAGGATAATAAGAGATAATCACATTGTTGTAATAATAAATAATTTTGAGATCATCAAAATTCTAGCAAGGGCGCATAGAATGCTATCATACAAAAATTTGTAAGGTTTATACCAAATACTAAACAATATTTTCGCATAAGACCAACTAATACACTGAGGGGCTATACAATTTATAGCCTCACATGTCATATAACAAGTCTAATGAAACCATCATATAATGATAATGGATAGAAAAATAGATAATAATTTTTCCCATGGAACCTCATAAATAATCATGGAAATGTAAAAAAATATTTTTATAAAGAGGAATGTGGATATAGTTAATATCAATAATTCATCATTTAGTGGGAAAATATATTTATAAGAGTGATTACACATCAATAATATTAGAAATAAATGGATACTCATAATATTATTGAATGTATTGTTTTCAATGGAGTGATAAAAATGTAGCATTTTTGAGTAATTTTATGGTGTAGGGACATCCTTATAAAATAATCCTTTATTATTATTTTTATATATCTCAAGAATCAAGAAAATAATATCCCCGTATATTTTAAAACTAGTTGTGGAGTTAAGACCATTTGTTGTGAAATGATTCATGATTGAGTTATTACCCAATCAAATTTTTGAATGATTATTACAATAGGGTGTATTTGATCAAGATCATACATCTTCTTTTATGAATCTAGATAGTTATTCAATTTCGGTTAAAACACGACGTATTTACAATACAAACATTATAAGATTATTTATGGTTAAAATAATGTTTTATCATTATAAAATATTATAGAACATGTTTAGTGATTTGAAATGTTGACATGTCATTGATAATATAGTAAGTAATTAGAAAAATAAATGAATTACATTGACATTATTTATTTATAGGAAATGGAAATGGAATGACTTAAAAATAAATGGTAGTGAACTATTTAAGAAAGAATTAATTTCAATTTGGCTGGTTAAATATTGATATAAACACATTAAAACATTTAATGTTTTATAGAGTGACACATGAGATAGAAAGTGAGAGGGAATTGATGATCAAAATATTTTGATTGTATAGGAATGAGAGGACGGGTGGGTATTAATAGTGATAATTGGGGGTTTTTTAATTTCCAAACATGGTTCAAAAATGTGGTTGTAGAAAAAATTATAAAACCATTGGACATCCAATATCATTTCCAAGTATATGTAATATAGGGAATGGATTTGGGATTTTAATTATTTATGAATAGAAACCCTTTTTAAATATATTAGTTTGGATATAAAAAAATCCCCATTCCTAATGATTTTATTCTGAAATATTTACGTATTTATTAAGGTTTTCATAATTGATTAATCGTTTATAAAATAAATTTCATTGAATTAAAATAAATTATTTTAATGAATAAAAAAAATTTGTTGAAAGAACTTTTAAATAACTTATTAAATTATTATGATGGTATAGTACATGTCACATACTCATACTATATTTTACATATTTTCCAAAAACGTTGGTCCTCTAAAAAAATTATAAATAATTATACATTAGATAATTTTGATGTGATGAAAACAAATTTAATGTTTGTTTTTTTGAAAATAATCATATACTGATATAAAATGTAATTATTAAAAAATATATTTGTATTTAAAAATAGTGTTTTTTGAATGTATGATTTATAAATTATTTTTCAAGAAATTTTTATTTTATTCTAGGACATAAAAGTGTAATTATATCACTATTCTATGAAAAATATATATTTAAATACTAATTATTAAGTAATTTAAGGAATATTATTAAAAACTTGTATAAATAATTCTTATATTTCTGTAGTTGAATATAATATCTTACATTCTACCCCCATATAATTTATGTGTACATAAATATTCGAACAAATTAGTGTATTTATTTCTCATTGCTTCTTTCAGCTCCATGTTTCTTTTTCCAACATGTGATTCACCTAGTGGACCATCAGCAGTCATGTTTTTTGATTTCCTAACACTTTCTAACTAGTGTCAATAATCTAGACATTTTATATATTATATTAAAGGTCAGCTCCCATGTATATTTCCTTAGTTGGAAGTACATATGTTGGGTCTAGTATTCACTTCTCTAACATTAAATAATGATTGATTATAAGATTGTTATAGGGGAAGGTTGGAAATTCATAACAGTAATACAAATATCAAATTCTCTCCATAATTCTTATAGGATTAATATAACATGGAAACATATTACCTCCCTTAAAAAACTATTTATCATTCATCCACAGTGATAGATTAAAGAAGTAAAGATCCCCCACTTGCAATTCCATGTCCTTATTCTGATTAGGAGTATGGATTCTCTATCTACCCTAAGATATCTTCATATTATTTTAGATATATTGCACCATCAAAATTTTCTCCTCAATTATTTCTAGAAATAACCTGACTGTATATTCCATCTCCACCATAGTAGGTTTTAGGATGACATGTTTTACCAGAAAACACCACATCTGGTTCCATTTGTGCACTCGAATAAAGCTATAATTGTATGAAATTTTCACTAATTGTATTTACCAGTCTCATGTTCCTTGGATATAAAGAGACTATGACATAAGAATGTACTCTATTATTTTAATGGTATATTCAGACATCCTATCATATTGATAATGACTAGGTGTGAAAAGATATACCTCGATTTACAAATCATTTTGAATACTTCTGTAATTTTTAATGTCTATCAAGGTTCATGGTCAAATAAAATTGATTCAGGTGTGTCACAACATCTCATAAATTTATTAATATAAATTCCTGAAAGAAATTAAATGGGTAGGTATTCCCTTTTTACTAAGAAATTTATAAAACAATTTAAATTGATATATCATGACCCATATAGAATCATTATTATTTGATATATTAGTAAACCCACTATCAGAGTCCATGTAATGTATTCTAACTTCTACACTTGTATCATTATAGGTTGAATCATATCCTCTTGGAGTTTTCTTTTATCCTATAATTGTTTCAATACTAAGAATCAAACGACATAGTCAAAAATTTCCCACTTCATGTGTTTCTACAATAAAATATATTTTAGATCCCAATAAATATTGGTACTAAATAGGTTTATATATATGATTTATGTTGGAAATTTTTCAAAAAATTACATCATCATCTTAGGAACTGATTTTATACATAGGATCTTTACAAACATCAACCCACTGTCTTCCTAAATGATGTTATTAATTTACCAAAAATTCCATCTCCAATATTATTTTTAAAACATTTTATCTTATTAGTACCTCTTTCTCATCTTATTGAACTTCGTGATCCTTCAGGATCAATGCATGAACCACTGTTTTCACCTTACACGGGAGTTAGTGTATTACATAGATATTTTCCATGATTAGTTCTAGACATATCCTTTGTCTAATACTAGTATATCATTGATTTAATATATATAATTAAATAATTTATGATTTATATATATTTCATATATTTTATTAGAATGATATTTCTATATTATTGGAAATGAAGTAATTTTAGCTGCACACCCATGATCATGAGTTGGATTATTTTTCTCATGGTTCTATAATTTTTTTGATGGATAAGAAACTACAGTAATTATATATAACAAAATAGCCTAGAATTTTCTTCTACTCATATATTTATATAAATGATAATTACCTTATTTATAATAGGGTCAATACAGGTGAATTGATATGTCTATTATTTAATTATTCAAATATTTCTTCACAATACATATATAATGTGAAATTTAACTCTAAATATGTTAACATTGTTGAAAAATTACCTAATAGGGAAATGTTTTCAGTACAACACTAATTTTAACTAGAAAATATATGGAAACTACCTATCTATTATATAATATTTTATGTGGGATATTCTTTAGGAACATTTATTTTTATGTGATCAGCTAATTATTTATCTGTAATTATAATATATCTAATAATAGAAACATTTTAATGCTAAAATTCAAACATATTGAATTTTTCATATATTTATTTTTCATTATGAGTATATAGATCAATATATAAATGGTTATCATGATATTCATTGTACATATAATATATAATGATATTTTCAATAAAAACAAAAAAAACTATCAAAACATTCTTTAGATAATATTATCATTAGATCCATAAACACATATTGTTTATTTTTAAACCTAAAGGGAATTATTGAAAACTCATAATTCTCAAACCATATTTGAAAATTAATATTTATTATATAATACTTATTTAGTCTTAATTAGAAATAACATTAATAGACATGAATCATTTATAATTATTGATTCCCTTGATGTTGATCAAACAGATCCCCAATGAGTGGTGAAGGATACTTATACATTATAAAAAATGAAATAAATTATCTATAATTGTTTCAAAACATTATAGACACATTATTTATTTTCAAAAATATGATATGTTCCCCCATGTTAAAACAATAGGGAGCACGAATCCCTTATCAGATAAATCATGTATTTGTTTCTTTAATTTAAGAAATTCAATGAGATCAAATTTTTAATGAGGAAAAGATTTTTATTTTTAAAAAGTTATAATGACAATAGAGAATTAGAATTTACTGTTATGTGGATATCCAGGTAGTTCCTTCATAAATATATCAATATAATCTATTATAATAGATAATAAATTTATTATAAGGAAACAATTCTAATTTATTGATTTATCCTCTCATAGAATTTCATTAAGATGAGCAACTAGAAATATCTATAAACATGCATTTTTTAATAATTTCTCTCCTATAAAAATTATATATTTTCTCTACCTAAAATATTGTGATATCATTATAATGAAAATAAATTCTTTCTTTATAATTTGATATCGATTCCATCAAATGATATATATCAATGTAGAACATAGGTATAACAGTTTTTTTTTAAATTTCTGTACATACATGGAATATAATAGAGATAGATATACACACATTCATTATTTTGATACATAAAAATTTAGTTTTAATATGAAATATATCCCATAGTGCTACAGGGGATGACTCAATGTTCTTAGAAAACATGAAATATATGAATGAATGCATAGATCTAAAATCAAATAATTCATTAGATAGAATTGATGTTGTGCTGAAAGCACTTAATATAACCTAAATTGGATTTTCATCTTATATGTTTATGATTATATAATAATTTTATTTCTATCATATCCCTTTATATGGAAAATTTTTTTCATTCATGGAGAATTTATTTGAATAGTGTCCCATATCCTTGAAATTGAATTATTGGAAATTTATGGATTTATTATTTACTATGTACTCATGAAATTAATTTTAATTACATCAACACTTGATAAATAACTCAATGTAACATTAAAAAACATATGGAGTGTTACTTTATATATTTATTTAGTATAGAATATTGTTACATTCCTTTGTACTTTTTTTCAACTTCCATCCATCAAAGAGCTCAACAACCATTTTCTTATCCTGCATCCTTTTTAATATAAAATGCATGGATAATTTCTACTCATTATTAGTGGAACATTTCAAGGCCTCATCATATGTTGAATATTTGGTGTGAAAAATTTCATTATAGGAATTTTTATTATCCTATAAAATAAGAAATAAATCATACTTTAATAATTACTACATTGTCTTCAGCATATATTGAAATCCCTGTAATGTTATCTTTATACACATAAAAAGTTTCTACTTTTTTGTGTCTCAAATTTTTGAGTTCTCATTCCATCTGATCCTATTAATCATGAGGAAATTAATTTTAAATGAACATCACCTTAAGGGAAGTCCATTCAATAATCTCAGTTCCTATTCATACTTTTTGTTTTGAATCAAATACATGATTTGATCAATTTCTCTTTTTAGATGATATATAGTTATAACAACCTTATAAATTTTTTTAAAACCTAATTTAATGAATAATTACTATATAGATTTGATCTATTGTTCAACTACTAATATATTATTGTATCTTTTGATGTATATAGGTTTCTACCAAAAAAATATATCATAATTATTATACAATGTTATGGAGAAAAATTTTGTTCCATAAAAGAATGTTTGTTGTTTATAACCTTATTCAACTAATCTAGTATAGTTACTATATACATCACTCCAAATCTAGCCTCTTTGAAAGAACATTGTGGGAGATCCCTAAATTAATTATGGGTTTTGTAAAGGTTACAATTTTATCAATTAGGAACCGTCTATAAATAATGGAGCACACTTAATAAGTTCATAAATAGATCTTTGAATAATAAATCGTAGTATATTATTTATATGAATTCATTATAAATGATGTAATTTAATTTATAAATATTTCAAGAATATCCTAAGGGTTTTTCATTAGGTTTATGTTATCATACTATATTATTATAAATCTAGTACATAAGGTTTCAACTAAAATTTATATGATACTAATGGTATCACCCTGACTCTAGTAACCCAGAGATGTGGGTTATTTTTTTAAAATGGTAAAAACACATAGAAAAAAATACCTCAAATCTACCAGTTTAACTATATTGGGAAACTATATAAATAATTGGATAATATATTACATTTAACATCATAATTTACATCAATAAAATAAAAAAAATTATTATTTATCCTTATAAATATATATGCCACTTTTAGTAATATTCTATCTTTACTAGTGAAATTATAAGAACATAAAGAGGTGTTATTAGATGCTTAGTAAGGGGTATGCTATTTTGGAACCTACCATATATAATCATGGAATTAAAAATATAATATAAATAAAAAAATATGTTATCAAACTGAACTTTCAGAATCATATATCCCAATATTACATAATGATAAATAAATGTGTGGAGTAGAACAAATGATGTCATAGTAAATGAATTCATAATTGTAGAAATTATAAAAATATTATTAAGGCTCAATTTCATGATATAATATATATATTGATAAGTATTGTAAAAAATATATATCTACTCTATCAAATGAATCCAACCAATGAATTGAGGGGCTATAAAATTATTAGCCGCACTTAATATATACATTATTAAATTTCTCCATCATATAAATAAATTTATAGTTAACTCATATCATAATATTTCCTATGGATCCTCAAAAATAATCATGGATATTTATCAATATTTTTCTACATCGTAATATGGATATAATAAATAAAATTATTTTCTCATTCAGATGATTGTTATTATATCATACCCTTTCTTCTCATTGGATTGAAAAGGTATAATGATGATAAATAACCATAAGTGACATCAACATAATGCCAATGGATGGAAATAAATACTGGTGGTCTTCAATAAATGTGGTGTAGATTTTCCTTTAATAATAAACCAAATAGAAAATCAAGTTACAAGAAATACCAATTAATGATGCTTGATACCCATAAAAGAAAACCTAACATTTAATTTATCAAAATCAAACTAGTATTCAGTACCACAATATGAGACCACTATAGAAATGTAAATAGTGGGAAAAAAAGCTAATAAATCTCCAAGACAAACACAAGAATCCAACCTCTGCAAGCTACATGCTCTAACATCCCCAAACATCTCACATATCACAAGGTAGTTCTGAAGACGTATGATACTTTACCTATTCCCATGTACTGATATATGACATCTACAAAAGCATCAATGTTCCAAAGTATAGGTGAGTACTCAAACTCAGTAGGTTTTCCACAATGACTACCCTACTCATGTCACATGGATAAAAGATTTAACAAAATTTATTAAGATAATTTTTTTAAAAAAAAATTCCAAAATAGTTTATAACTAAATATATAAAAGTTCTAAAATTGTTTATAACCAAATATAAACATTTGTTATTTCATATAATTTTCTTGAAAAATATATTATCTTGAAAATTAAAAACTATGTGTTAAAACCATTTCAAATGATTGATTTGTCATAGCCATTCCATTTAGGATATCCACACCACCATCCGTGCATGTGTTTTTAAGAATGTTCCATACTCATGAGTGGTCTCTCTTGGATATACCAAGTCATCAAAATGAAATTATATCTCGTGTTCCACTATGCCATTGGCACTAATCGTAAGTTAATATTTCAACCAATACTCATTAATGATGTATGAACACACACACTATGTAAGGAAAAAAACAATGTTAATACCAATATACCAAAACCTTTTCTGTAAAAAATTGATTTTATTTTAAAATCATTTTACAAAAATCCATTTATAAATTCATTAAAAATCCATTTTTTGAAACTAATATTTTAAAATCATGAAACAAAATCACTCTTCACAAAAAATATCCGGAATTCAACAATTTCGCCAAAAAATATTAACCATCACTGAATAGGATTTATATCATGATTGTCAACAAGAAATAATAATCAATCACAATCGTTTAAATCAATTTGAAACTAATCCAATCAATTCTATGAATATTATTCATGAGTGAATCTATATAGCTCAATAGTTTTGGAGAAAATGTCAAATTACACGAAAAACATCACAAAATTGTGATGAATCTCCCCAAACCACCATAGATATCTTCCCCTCTCAAAAAAATAAAATAAAAAACATATCTTATTTGGAATATATAAAATTATATCTACACATAGTGGGAGTAGATCTAAGAACACTAGATTAAGGGTAAAGTAGTACTATAAAAATGCATAAATGGATAAAAATGAAGCCTTACCATAAGAATAGGTCATGAATGCACTAAGGGATGCCTTCAGATCACTTACTTTTTTCAGGGGAGAGGTTATACAACCTTTGAGAGAACAAAATCCCATGTTAACAACACATTGGAATAAAAAAGATTGGGTTAAAGGGTAAAACAAGTGACATCCACTTTCTAAGGATATACTTTTGACCAAGTGTATTGTTTAATCACATGATTCGGAAAACCACATGCTAACATTGTTCCTTCTTCTATCTTTAGAAGGACCGCACATGGTTGGCTCAAGTGGACTAAAAACCATGATTCCATCATGCCAACACTCTCTGGACATCATTTGTACCACACTGCACAATTCTTCCTAATAATATGCATTGTTTGGACAAACTGTGCCCATCCTGTGTGCCTCCCCTTTAGGCCCTATCTCACAATTCATGGTTTCTTGTAAGTGTTGGATAGTTTTAAAAAACTGTTAACCACCCGTAGACATATTTTAAAGTCTCAAAATTTTCAAGGAGTTCTCCAAACTATCTCAACATTCACCATTATAATATATATACATAAAAGTCTTAAATAAAAGGGTTACATACCAGAAACTGAGGGTGATATATTCTCCCCGAAATTGGTATTTCTATCCCCAGAATATAAAAAAACACTATTTCCCTAAAATAGTTCTAACAATTGATCTTTCAATTCCTTATCACATTCTGAAGACTCATCATGAATCTGACTATGTTACCCAAAAACACGCACTTGGCCGATTCTTTTTCCATGCAAGACATTTTCTTGCCTAGACACATTCTGCACTAGGATATGAACCAACAAAGCATCTAGATTTAGGTCAATGAGATCTCATAGGATCACATGCTCGTGATCAGACTGATACTTTTTCAATAGAGATATGTGGAAGACATTATTCATCGTACTCAACCATGGGGGAAATACCAACCCATATTTCACCTCACCAACCCATTCCATTATCTCAAATGGGTATATTTATTGAGGAGATAACTCTCCCTAATTCCCAAAACGTTGATCTGCTAGCTTTGGAGGTATTCGCAAGAATATATAGTCATCATCGTGAATGAAAATGGGCATCGATGATGAAACACATATGATTTCTTGTGACTCTAAACCTTCCCAATTCACTTCCTCGTTAACTAAAGTATTTGTTGGAAAATTCTTCGCCCAAATCTGATGTATAACATGTTTCTATCAAATAAAGTGGAGAAAAAAGGAAGACTATACAATGATTCAAATAAGCCCATATGTATTGAGACATGACAGTCTGTTTATTTGATAACTCCATTAAGGGTTTGTGATCTTCCAATGAGACAAAAAAAATCATTACATAATCATGCATAATTTCTTCCAAAATTTTTATCATCCTTTTAGATTTTCCATCAGCCAGATGTTGCTACACCATACACATAGTCAACTATTTCCTAAGGGATTTCTATAAGGATTTCAAAAAAAATATGTTAACCATAGAAATTAATGTGATACGATCGATACCTGAATGCCATGTATCTTTACTACTTGTTGGATATATATAATGGATAGATCACCAACCGTATTAGTTTCATGAATATGGATGAAATGATCCTACTTGGTAAGATATTCCAATATCACCCATATGGAATCATAAGTCTAAAATATTCATGGGAAAGCTTAAAAGTGTCCATCACTATATGCTCCCATTTCCAAATAAGGATAGGTAAAGACTGCAATATACCTAAAAATCTCTAATGGTCTACTTTAACTTGCTGACTGCTTAAACACATTGAAACAAACTCATCCAACTTCTGTTTCACACTGACCCTCCAAAAACAAAACTTCAACACCTTATACATCTTATGTATCCCCAAATAAACAACCCATCTCAAATGGTGGTAATCATGATGTTGAATCGCCTATAAAACCATATATACCACCATCTAATTCCTGAACCACTACACAAAACTCTCATACATCCACCATATCTCAATGGTATCCCCACTATTCTATTTTGAACTAATAGACCCACATTCTGCATCATATTTTTTTATTTACTTAACCATCTTTACCAAATCAGGAACATTGGTAACTGAAATGAAAACCACAACAACTCCTAGGTCTTACCATTCCACATGTATATCAGCTAGGACTGACATAAACTATCACTCATCTAACGATTCTTTTTCCAACTACGCTTATGACTTCCAACTTAATGTATCCTCTACTATATTTCCATCACCTTATGTGTACGTCATGTCAACGTTAATCTTCTACATATTATCTATCCATCTTATTTTCCTCATTTTCAAATACCATTGTGAAAAAATTTGTTTCAAGATCTTATGATCTATGAACAATATAAATTCCTCACCAAAGAGATAATTACACAAATTCATGAATAACTAAAACTAACTCCAAATCCTGTGTTGGGTAATTCTTCTCATGAACCCTCACCGACCTTGATCCATATACCACAAAATGGCCTCTATGAATGAGAAGTCACCCTAACCCAGATCCCAAAGCATCATAGTACACTACTTACCCTTGTCCTAATTCTAGAAAAAATCTATATTAGTGCTGATGTAAGATGGACCTTTAACTATTAGAAAGGCTTATGAAATTACCTAGTTTATTAGAATGATATAAATTTATTTTTCAAAGATTTTCTTAGAAAATCTAGTCATGAAAATTTATGCAAAAATAATTGGTTATAACCAGCAAGAATAAGGAATCTCCATATCACAATGAAATGATTCAGTGGTTTCTAAGAGATAACAACATCGATATTCTCTGGATCCACTAAAACTCCTCTTTCATATATTATGTGTCATATAAAGCATACATATTTTATAAAAAAATCACACACTGACAATTTTTCATAAAAAATACTATCTCTCGAGATTCCCTACACTATCTGCATGTGTTTCTCATTTTTAGCCCTTGTCCTTTTATACACCAATATGTCATCCAAAAACACCAGAAAAAAGAATCTAGAGATCTCGGAAATATTAAATTCACCAATTCAATAAATACTACTAGAGTATTCATAAGACCAAATATAATTAACATATATTCACAATGGACATATGAACTTATAAGGCAGTTTTTGGAAAATCGTACTTTTCAAATCATAATAGGAGATATCATGATCACAACTCAATTTTAGAGAACCACAGATCTACCCTCAATTGATCAAATATATAATCAATGCATTGAAGTGGGTATCTATTTTTTTTCATAACATGGTTATGTTTATGATAATCAACACAAAGACAAAGAGTTCCATATGATTTCATTACGAACAAGACAAGTGATGCCCACTTATATGTGCTTAGCTAAATTAAATAGATGATTTACTACTCTTAAAAATAAAATTTCATATCCATTAATTCTTTTGGTTCCATTTTATAATATAGAAGTCAGATAGGAATGGTCCCCAGAAAGATATCAATCATAAAATCCCCTTCTCTTACTGGTGGAAACCCCGATAAATATTTGGGAATCTCATCAGAAAATTGGTCAACAACTACTAGAAATAGGGTACTCTCAATCACTTATATAAATGCTAAAGAAAAAGCATCCAATTAGTAATTGATCCCTCCAATTTTTGGTGCCAAAAAATCCTTTGAACTTTTCTTTATGACCCTGTCATCATTAAAGATATGTATGATTCCATCCTCCATCACGAATCTAACTATTCTGCAATTACAATCAATATGAGCCTTAAATATTTAAAAAAATAAATACATAGTATTAAATCATATACATAAACATCCACCATTGAGAAATCCCATTTTAATTCACCACCATCAATAGCTATAGAACATTCTTTACATTTGAAGGCTCGAAATTCAATTTCCCCAAGAGTTTTTTGTAGTTTAATCATAGAAGGAATAATATCAAGTTATAAACATAAAAACTCAAAATAAAAATATGTAATAAAGTAATGAGATTAACCAATATATAAAAACACTTACATAATGGTATAATTAAGAATAATCATACCTCTCACCATAGCTAGTCTATCATGAACATCCCAAATCACCTGCCCAAATCTATATAATTACTTCATCGATGCACTCGAATCCTTATTGGCTTAATAATATTTCCCTTGATAAGAAGTTAGGGTATTCCTAGAATCACCATGTATTACTCTGTTCTTCTACAGAGATTGATTTTACTTCACTCTCAACATTGAATCATACAATGCATGTGACACTTGAGAAGTGTCTCGAGCACCATACCTCATAGAAATACAAAAATAACACTTATGATATCCCATATTGTTGAAAATATGGAATTACCTTTGTGGGTTTGTATACTATTGCTACATGTGGACGAAGTAACCACATTAGAAATATGTCTCTTATTTCATGGTTCTTAGAGGAATATTCACTTACCTAAATATCTGATTCTGATTCCCACTCCCACCATGGAAGTAGGTGTCCTTCTTCCAATTGATCCAAGTGTTAGAGTTCTCACAGGTTCCCAGGGGTATCAACATACATTATCCTCCCATATCTCCTAATATGTCTCGTTCAACCACTATCTCTATATTTACTATCATTGAATAATCATTAATATAGAGAACAATAATCATTGAGAGAATAACATACCATAGCCTCGATTCAAAGATGATAGCCTTACAAGATGTAGTAGAATAAAACTCTAGAGAAAATTTTACTAAATTCATAAATTTATCCGCATACTCTATGACATATATATTTTCCTACATTAGGCTGAAGAAGTATATTGTTAAATGGATCTTGAACATGTTATGATAGAATTTTTTTTAAACAATTCTTCCAAATCCTACTAACAAAGTCTTTGATCCACATTAATCTGCACTACAAGATAACACCACTAGTGTGTATATTCCATGAGTATATACATCACCATATTGATTATTTTCTATTTTTGTGTACTTATGAAGTCAGAGATATGATTCATCATGTTCCTCCATTCCTATACTCTTTCTAGTTTATAATCCCCCCAGAAGATGGGAGGATTCTATTTCTGAAACTGAACAAAATGATTCACTTGTCTGGGCTCAACCCTGTGGTTCCCTATGTCTATATCCAGAAAGCACATATGATACTTTGAAATAGTTTTAAGTTAACATGTTCTTCATGTGAAACCACATTATCTGGATCATCTTCTAGTTTCTTTCAATGACACATTCTAGGTTACAATTTTTTAACAAGAAATGAACAACAAAATCTCACTCTCTAGCAACTTAAGGATTAGAAATCATATTCTATCACCAAAATTATCATAACATTTCATTTGATATTATCTTTTTCCAAATTTTTGTATTTTTTATATCTTTAAAAATTCTTTTAAAAATAAAACCATTTTAAAAATAACACATCTATTCTCATTTTCAAAACATTTTATTTGAAAAAACATTCCGACTTCTAAAAAATCAATAGTTTTTTGTGAAATCATAAATCATTACAAAAAATGAGATATGAAATCACAATAAGAAGGCATTCTTCTATAATTAAATTTATGCTATACTCATTGGATAAACCCATGACAATGAGATTCTGAGATACTATAAGTGTCTCCAAAATATTTATGTACCCATCTACCTATTAACATGATGTTCAACATAAAAAGGATATATATATATATTTATTAGGCTCTACATTCCATGTCCTGAAAATCCTACTCATTTTTATGATCCCCACCTTATAAAAAGACTAGAATGAGTTCAACTCCATGACATGGAAAATGATGACTAATTATAAGGATAGTACCGAAGAAGCTGATACCTTTTTTCTCAAACATTACATTAGACCTAACAAAATTAATACCATTTGTGAGATCCCCATACTTCTCATTGGCTTGAGAAGGTCGAAGGATTATACATGACCTTAAGTGACATCCCCAAGGTTCCAAAGGCTGGAAATAAATTCCAAAGGGCTTCAATAAACGTGGTGTATGCTTTTCCTTTAAGAATAAACCATTTAAATAGACAAATTAAAACCCATAAAACCATAAATGCTGTATGAATCCAATGAAAGATAATACAACATTTCATTTATCACAATCAACCTAGAAACCATGTAAAAAAGTGTAGGACTACAATAGAAAAGTAAATAGTGGAAGATAAACTAATAAAACACCAAGACAACCACAAAATTCCATGATATACATGCTATATGCTCCAACTTCAAAAAACAACACACATATCATGAGTTAGAGATAAAGACATGTTATACATTACCTTTTTTATGTCCTACTAGATGAAATTTACAAAAGAACCAATGTTACAATAGAGCGGTGAGTTATAAAATTGAGTAGGTTTTTTCTAATGACTTACTTACTCACACCACTAGGAAAAAAGTGTTTCTAAAAATTATAAAAAAATTTAATAATTTTTTTTTTCAAAATAGTGTATAACTTGACATAGAAATGTTCTAAAATAGTTTATAACAAAATATAGACAAGTTATTTTTCAACCAATTTTCTAAATAAGAGATATTTTATATAAAATATAAAAATAATTCCTTAAAAACCTTTCAAAAGATTCCTTTTTCATGGAAATTACATTTGACCTATCTACACCTCCAACCATGCCTTCATCTTTATGACAATTCAATAATCTTGAGCAGTATATTGGAAATCTACCATGTTTTCATGAGGTAATTATATAGCATGTGGCATTATACCTTTTTCACATATCACAATATCAAATTTCAAAAAATCATGACAAATAAAATATGTACACAAACAACAAGTATGCCTAAAAACTATGTTAATAAAAATATTCCAAAAACCATATCAATAAAATAGTATTTTTATGGAAAAACCATTTTTCAATGAGCCATTTCAATTTTCTAGTAAATATATATTTTAAGACTATCATTTTAAAATAGTGAAACAAAATCACTTTTAACAAAAAATCCTTACAATATCAAAATTTCACCAAAAACCATTATTAATCACTAAAGAGGATTTATATCATGATTTTCACCAAGATATCACAATTAATTTCAAAAAATTAAATCAATTTTAAACTAATACAATCAATTATGGTGAGAGGAATTGATATTGAATCCACCTACCCTAATAGGTTTGGAAAAACCAACAAACTACATGAAAAACATCACAAAACCAGGATGAATCTCCACAAAAACAACATAGATCTTCTTCCCAATCAAGAACCAAGAAAAATCTAATCATATATGAAATCTACAACCTTTGATATACCAATAGTGGGTGTAGATCGATGAAAACTATAGGAAGGGAGCATTAGATCTTGGAAACCAATGAATAATAATGAAAAATAAAGCCTTATCATAAGAATCAGGCTTCAACACACCATGGTATGTATTTAGATCACTATCAGTTCACTTGGGAGAGGTTATCTAACCTTTGAGGGACCAAAAAACCAAGGTATGGATGAATAAGAGGAAACAACAAGTGGGTTAAATGGAAAACTATGTGAGATAAACTTTTTAAGAAATAACTTTGACACTATTCAAAATTTAGCCAGATATTTATGAAAACTATGCACTAAACCTACTCCTACTCCTTTCTTAAGAAATACCATACACAGTTGGCTTGAACTTCTTGAAAACAATGCACTGACCAGGACAAATATCTCTGTCCAACATATTTACCACACTCCATAGTTTATTTTAGGCTTACACATGGCTTGGAAAGACCATGTCCATCCAATTTACCTCCCCTTTATCACCTTGTATTTTTATTCATGGTTTTCTGCAAGTGTTTCATGGTTCTAGAAAATTTTGAACCACCTACGCACCTATATAAAATAAAAAAAATCTATCAAAATGTTATTTAAACACTCCCAAATTTCACCCTCATAATTTATATATATATAAATTAAAAAAAGGCATACATACTAGAAATTTGGGGGTGATACAAATATTATTATCTAATTTAAATTCCCAAAATTAACCTATAAAACAAATAATATTCTCTATTTAGAGAAAAATAACCATACCAATGGAATGAAATTATGGTAGTGTTGAATATTAAATTCATGGTCTTCGGATATAAATAGAAAAAAATACATCATTATTATTTGTAGTGTGCTCGTAAATCATCCAAAACATATTCCTATGAGTGACAAACCATGTGTCCAATTTAGCTAATTTATTTTTCGTCAAGTAAATATAGATTTAATTAATAGACAAAATTATGCATGGATGAAACCCTGAGGTGCATCTGAGCCAGAGAAAATTTCCATTTTTATATATCGATAATGGTATTTCATTTCTAATAAAAACATTATTTAAATTAAAGAAATTTTAAAATATTTTATGGTTAAGGGAATGTTTTAGATTTACAAAAAAAATTAAGGCAATATAATGGGATGTGATGGTCATATGTCATTGATAATTTTATAATTAATCTATAAAAATTAAAAATAATAACATTTCGTACTAGAATGAAATATAAATGGATGGATTAAAAAATAAAGGTATAGAAGATGTTAGAAATCCTTACTTTATGATGTAGCCTGTGAATGCGTTAGGGTAAAACCCTAGAACAATAAAGAATCCTTAAAGATATTGTTAAATGAAAAAATGAGATGGAATTTACTCTCAATATATTGGTGAAATGGTTTTATAGGATGGAATTTATTGTTATTAGTGGGGTTTTTATTAATTTTGAAGAATGTGAAATTAAACATAGGTTATATAAAAAATAAAACCCTTTTCTATACTAAGGTTATGTCACATGGTATTTAACATATAAGGATTGGTTTGGTGATTTTAATTATTTATAAATGAAAATCCCTATAAAATATTTTAGTTTGGATGTGGATAAAATCTATATTCATTATAAATTAAGTTAAAATAAGAATAAAAAGGTACTTTAGGTTTAGAAAGAGTAATTATAGGCATACAAATTTAATTTTGTTACATTAAAATACATAATATTAATTACTAAACAAAACTTTGAGCACTTTAGACTTTATAATACATATTACATCATTTTAAGTCATTATGATCTTCTATTACTTATCATAAATCCATACCATATTTTATTATTAACTGAAAAAAATTCTATTATATCATAAAATTATGAAAAATTAACCATTAGAAACAATGACATGATGATTCAAAATTTAATGTACTTTTATAGAGATACTTTTTTACTATGAGAAATTTAATTCTAAAAAAATAACTGAACATTTTAATATCACTCCTTTGGTGCATGAAATTAAAAAAAATCATCTTTTACTAAATTTGATTTGATTATAGGAAAAATTTGTTAAATTATGTCAGTATTAAATTATTAGTAAATTATTGATAATTGTTAATGAACCGATTTAATTCATTTTATTAGAAACATTAATAAATAATAGATAAATTATAATCATTGAATCTTGGGTCTTCAAATAAGAGTCTAACTAGTGTGGGAAAATTAAAACTATAAGATATGATTAAAAGTAAAAAATACCTTCATATAATCATGGTTTTTTGTTGAAAATAGGATATTTTTATTCCACCATAATGAAAATATATCAATTGGTCTTCACAAATACATTATCTTCAAGAAACTTAGTATCTAATATTTAAAATTAGAATAGTTGTACCTGAACAGTTTCTATATATTTTAATTATGTATCTCTTCTCAATATCTGAAACACTCAAGAATAATAGGTTCATTTCCCCATGAATTTTTCATAGATTTGATCACTTATCTTATACATGATACAAATGATTAATAAGATCCTAGTATTTATCCACGAACAAAAACTAGAAAATAATAATCACAAAAAAAAAATTATTCTCAAGAAATACATACTTCTTATATTTTAGACATATCTATTTATAATATGGTATAAAAAAATTTGTTTAAAAAATAGAATTTTGAAACTCAATTAATATTGTTAGTAGTACCTCTCATCTTTTAAATTGATAAATGGATTATTTATTTATCATTCATTGAAACTCATTTGAATTTTGCTGAAGGCCTTCTATAAAACTCATTCTTATTTCATTCCTAATGAGAAATCAAAACAATGGATTTTAATAAATTTGAACATCAAATCGTTATTTTTATGTAAAATATATATGTGTTCAAGAATTCATGTTAATCCCCAATATGGATCATTCTTTCTTTGTCATGGATCTTATCTCAACATTCCATCATGAATCAACATCAATTTTTCTTTGATGCTAAAACCTCATCTGGAATAATAATCAACTTAATTTTATTATGTTATTTAAATAATTAATATCAAAGTAAAAATATTATAAAATTTTATCCATTGTTTTTCAAAATATTTTATTTCGATATCCTCTATAAAAATTTCATATTCATGTAATCATGTAATGTTCCATATAAATTTACCATACGAAGAATTTATATGCACATTAAGAATTAATCAAAGTAAGATTCACTATTTTTTGTGCGGTAGAATAAGTTATTTTATTATTTTTTAATGATTTTGTACTTTATAAATATTTAAACAAAAAATATCACAATAATCAAAAAATTATCTATTTTTAGTTTTAACATTATTCATAGTGTTTCTTGTATCCTCTAATACTTAATTTAGTTTATTTTATCATTAAATGTTCATTTAACTTCAAATGTCCTATGTACCCAATGATTGTTCCATATAACTTATGTAGATATTAGTTACACAGTTTTTATAAAGGGTTGTACAATTTAATGATTGGTTGCACCCAGTGAAACATAGTTCTTAGTAAATATAGGCTTTGGGACATATAAACTATAAATATGGGGTTTACCCTATAAATTCCTTTGAAAATTTCATCCATTCTATTGTATTCAGTTTTCTCTACTTAATTTACCGTAAAAGGTCCAACTATTATTCTATATGAAGTGAATAGGGTTCACACCTTGATCGTTTTCCATTTACTCTATAACTTTACAAAAATTCCCAAAAAATTAAATCCATGAATATTTATCTTAACTCCATTACTTATAGAACAATTTAATTAGTCTCCAAACATCACCCCTGGTATTAATTTATCTCATACAGTAGATTTCATGTACAATAATCCATAGATAATTTATTTTTCTTCTTATCTTTCTTGACCTTTTTAATAATAAGTTTCACATGGATTCTTAATTATTAATCTATGTATTATTGAGTTTCAAGAAAATAAATCAATCATCGCTAAAATTATACCTTATAATCCCTACATAACATCATTATTGAAAAAACACAAGTCAAACATCAATTCACTTCAATATCACCCATTTTATTTTTTAGTAATAGCCATTTCATCAACACTAAAATGAATTTACACTAAACCTCATATAGATAATAAAGAAAACAAATATAGTGTTATTCTTATCTCGTCCCCATAACAATTCCATGATTCTAAAAAATCATCTTTTACTCTATTCATTCAATATAATGGAACCATTCACTTATAAGAGGATGATATTACCACATTATTTCCTTCTTAAATTTCCTATAATTATTCAAATATATGTATACATTGACCAAATAGATATATAAAATAATATTTATTTAACCACGATGATAATTGTTTTTCATTATTTCAGACGCATGCGATACCAACTCAAATATCAAATTTGGAAAGGTTTAATATAGATATATCAAGAAATATTTTATCCCACACATAGATCATTTAATGAATAAAAAAATTTCACATACATGGTAAACAACCCCCCTTTTCTTTATATTTTTATATAACAACATACCACATTTATCAATAAGTTTGACATAATAAAAAATGGATGTAAGTGTTATTTTTTACCTCAATCAGCAGATTTATCATTCTTTCCAAAAATTCAAGATTTACTATATAAGATAAAAATAGGTAGTATAAATTCATCAAATTTCATCCATAATGGATGAACTCACTACTTCCTTTTCATGGTAGTCAAAATACTCTATGAATGACACCATTTTTTCTATAAATTCTATTAATGACTAATATTTCTCATTCAATTCAATAAATTTTTATGGAATAATTTAAAATAAATATGAAAATTTTGAGGTACCATGTTTTTCCTCAGATAAAAAAAGAAATGGTAAGAGTTTCATCCCAAAAAAGTCTTATTATTCCTTCCAAAAATAACAATGAATGATTTATAAGTTTTTATTATATTATAATCCTTATTAGGATGAATTATAATTTTCTATTCTAATATTTTTTTCATTTACAAGATTAGTTCTATCAATATTATTCATTAATTAAAATTAATTACGTGATGTTTTCCTTTGATTTACTATAAATTATTCATGGTCTATAATGTAGTTTATGTATTCTATAATACCATATGTATCTTTCTCACTTGTTTAAAATATATCATCCTTATTTTTTTGGAAACCAAATATTGTATAATTATCATAAACATGAACTTATTTTTGTGAAACCACGTTATTTTATTTAGGACTTGCACAAATTTGAGTTCACACAATTTTTTATATATTTAAAACTAATTTGGACAAGATATTTTGTATTATTTCTTATTATTTTCAGTTTCATTTGATATATCATATATATTATTGGTAAATTAAACAATTTGTTGATTTTATTACTATATATTTATAAAATTCCTCCCCTTATCCTTAATAGGAACATGTCCCAATCTCCTATTCTAACACTCAATATCTTAATTAGCAACATTTTCAAAACTTTAAAAATTAATATCCAAATACCTAAAACTATTTTTGGTAATGATTTGTTGATTTTACAGGAATGGATTATTTTTCTAATAATGGTTCCATATTTTGTTCCAAAATCTTCCCCTCGGTTACATATTCCCTTTAAATGATATGTTACTCCAATGGAAAAAATATTTGTATAAATTTCTTCCAAAACACAAGTTGTATCTTTGAAATAATGATATTCCATGTTAACGATAAATATGTATAGAAAAATATTCTGGGTCTATTTTAAATTATTCATGATTCTAACTATGGTTAATAGTCTAATTTAAAATTTTCTCTCTCCCAATCTATATATATTGGAAAACAGAATCTCATATGACATTTTGGTCTAAAAAAGATGCATCATTGTTTTATGGCCTATAATTTTTGATATAACATGCTTAATTAGAACTATAATTTTTTTTAGTTTCAACATATATATTTCATATATATTCTCACTAGCTCTAGGAGACTTTTAATTAACCTCTAAATACCTTTTCAAATATTCTATGACTGTTTTCATATCATTTAAGCTTTAAGAAAAATTAATAATGTTTTAAATAGATATTTTTTCTTATGTTCCACACTCTCCCTAAGATATCATACCATTATTTCATACACAGAAACCTTTAGTTTATTATTCACAATATAATCATTATAATATTCTTCTTTTATAATTGACTTATTTTTATTTTATTTTAAACAATTTTTTTCTCCATCTCTAGAAATTATTATTTTTATCATGACATAATTCTTACTCACTATTCCGAATCAACCCACGTTATGTACGTCTTTCACCATAATCATTAGTAAATGTATTAAAACCTATAAAAATATGAGATAAATTTTTTAAATCATCATATATTTAACTACATCATTATTTTTGTATATTATTTATGGTACACATATTTAATTTTTTGTTTCATTTTTAATTATATTTGAACCTATTTTTTGAGGTTTAATATATCCCCCTTATTATTCATATTCAAAATCTATAGTTCTATAAAAATATTTTTAAAATTCACAAATCGATTATTTTTATATCACATTGGTGGTTTCTTTCCATTTCCATTCAAATTTTTATAATAAAAAATATGTTATAAAATTGAAATAGCACTTCTAAAATCATTATAATTTTTCTAATATTTAGAATCATGTGATTCTATACATTCGTAAACATTGGCCTTTCCCTTTCAACACGAATCAAAATCCATATCACATATTTCTGTATTTTATTAAAGCTATAACCATTATATTTTTATTTTTAAAGAGAATATTATAATGTTTATCAAAGTCAAGGCTTTGTAAATCTTCTAATGTTGATATATTTTGATAAATATTTTCTGGGAAATTATTCATTGTATTTTCAACAATAATTTAATAATCCATCTTATCATTAAATCCATTAATATTACTAACAATTTGATTAACACAAATAAATTATTTATTAATTTTTTCATCATTAGAAATGTTAATATCCTAAAACCATCTCATGAAAAAGTTTACATCGGATTCCTTATATTTTATATTATCAACATAAATAATTTATAATTTCAACCAAATATATTAAGTAGTTTGAGGTCAATTTAATTCTATATATACATTCTCATAATATATGAAAATATGGAATTTTAGGCTTTTCTATCAACATACATTTTCTATTTATCTATGAAAACCAAAGGATATCATTTATTAACGGGTGAAAATCACACTATTGAAGTGTCTCTATATTCTAACACATGAGATAAATGATAGAGAAGCATCATATCATTCACTATGTGTTAGTTCTTGGTATCAAAATTATTGAAAAAAAAAATTTTGTATAATTACATGATTCATCTCTATACTAATTATATAGAATTTCTTGATTATATTCCACTATGAAAAAATAGATAAAATTGGGATTTTAGGGTACACCAACTATAATAACATGAATTATATATAGTTTTTCATTGTTGGTCTTAAACACTCACTCTGGATCTTTAATGATCTATGTCTTCTCAATAACTCAAAAACATAGTAATATTAGTCTCTTTAATCATATGATGGCTTCTTACTTTGATCTATTATCTTGTCCAAGATGATGTAGTGTACCAAACTCATATCATTTATTAACACTCAAAAATATTCACAGAGTGTTCAAGGGATCAATAATTTAATGAAATATTTCCTTATATATTTATTCACATATACATTCCCAAAATACTATCATGAATGTTAGTTTCTAAAATTGATTTTCTAAACTGAAAAAATCCTATAAAAATTAATTATCATCATTAAAATTGATCAATGTATTAATTATTTATCTCTCATTAAAATTCATATTATTTTGGTTCAAGGTCTTAATTATGTTTTCATATTCATTCCTTTTATATTAAAAACATAGATATCATGTCTTTTTCTAATCTATAAAATATTAAAAAAAGTATTCATTGAAATATAATATTGAGAATTGTATAATATAACTATATAATTTTACAAATTCATTTTATTGTCTGAATGTCATATTATAATTACATATTGAATCATTATTAACTTTTGTTTGATACGAAATTATTATAATTAATCATAAGAAATATTATTTTATTATGATATTTTAGTCATGACAACCATAATTTAAATAGAGTCATATTTAGTTCAATATTCACCATTGTTTTTTATTTTTCCTATTGAATATATTATTCCTCTTATATCATAAGATTTTAAAAAAATTTATCCTATGAATTTTTATAGGAAACATAAAATTTCCTCCCAGTAGGATTATCTATTTTTATTTTTTCTAAAATTGTTTCTTATTCTTAATATGTATTATTTGTATCTAAAAAAAATTTGACCCTATATTTTCTCGGTACTATAGGAAGTCTCTATATCGTACTTTATAATTTCTCACAGAGTTTATTTTATACTATAATTCTTAATATAGTTCATTTTACATTATGGATATCATAATCTATTTTATGTTCCATATATCCTATAAAGGACCCTTATACCTTAATAATATATATATTACATAGTTCTTTACAATGGTTTGTTCCCTATGGTGAAGTGTTGTACATTATAAATAATTTTTCTCATGCAATGTAGTGTCTAATTTATGCTAAGAAATGGATTGTGACCTATAAAATCCATCATAGTGTTACTTCCTTTTATTGTTTCTATTTTTCATATATCATATACCTTTAAATGTATATGGTTATTACCTATTGAACTGTGTAGGTTTTATTCCTTTTTTATCTTGTAATTCATGTATAACATTGAGAAACATCACTAAAACATGTTCATAAACTATTCAACTCAATTTTAGACCTTCTATAACACATCATATAATCTTGAAACCAAATGAAAAGGTAATATTTCATCAAATGAATCATGTTCTCTACACATCACTCCTTATATTTGTTCTTTATCCTCTAATCCAACTTGAATAATAGAATAATCATTCCAAAATTATTACATTATCTTGAACTTATACATAATTGACTTTGAAAATGTAGACTCAATCATATTTAAAGATATACATTTAATTATATTAATCTAATTTTTATTAAAAAAACAACTCATTCATTTTAGAACATTAATACACACAAATTATTTTCATTATGTGAGTGCATGTTCTGAGATATAGATAAAATTTTATTATCTTATCCTTGATTTTTTTGTTTTATGTCAATATGTCACAAATTTATTTTTCTTCTCAATGTACATTTATGCATTTTATTGTTGGGGAGGAAAATAATAAGTATATTCCTAATATCTCATACTCTATAGATAATAATTTTATATTACAATGATCATTTTATTAGAGGATGTTAAAGTTGATATCTTGGGAATGTGGCACATCTAATAGAGTCCAGTTTTATTTATTCTTGAGTTATACTTTTTTGATATTTTGTGGTTAAATGAAATCTTTTTAAATATTTTTATGATGGATGAGAATATATTATATTTTATTATATATATGTCATTATGGTTTTTATTTATTATATGGTGGATTTTTTATTTATAGAGGGTAATCACTACTATATGAGAGATATTAGTAATAGTTATATCATTAACTACCTAAAACGTTGTGTAATGTAAGGGGGTAACTATTGTTATTAATTATAGGTTATGATTATTTCTTCTAATATTATGTCATGACATGATAAAAAAGATCTTGGTATTTATGAAACATGTTTTCTAAAAATAATATGTTATTTAAAAATGAATTTTATATACATTTATGAGGTCACATAATTTTACTTAAAATTGAAAATTTTATTAATAAAAATGAGTTTGATTAAATAATTAATATTTTTTATGAGTAATTTTAGTCATATTTGAATAAATTGATGAATGTTGTGGATAGTGACGTGACTTTTCAAGAATTTACATTGTTTGTAAAAATCATTGTATAAATCATGGAAAGGGGGTTAATAAATGGGATACAGTCATATGAAGGAAAATATATTTTGGGGGATATAATAATAATATTAATTATTAAAAATTTAATTATTGGTAAAAATTTCATCAGATCCCAAATAATGGAAATATTAATTATTGACTTTTATATATTATTGAAGTAGGTTGATTTAACTTTGTTCATGAAAACTCTTAAAGGAATTAATTTGGTATAATGGATTATCCTACATCAAACATTTTGTGAGATACTATCTATGAAAACTATTAAATTATTCTTTAAATTTGTTATTTATATGTTTAAGAATATATGCTACATGAAAATTTAGGGGTGTCACTCAATGATATAATATTGAATATTCTATTAGTCACCTAAATGTGAAAATCCTTATTTGATTATATTTTTTCATTTCAGGATTCATTAAAAGTCAATTATAACATATTTATATAATATTTATTATACGAGTCACATTAGTGGATGAGAATTATTTTATATTACTACAAATAGTCAGCAGAGTGCTAATATCCACGATGGATGTGATTCACTCATCTTATTTTATTTTTATTATGACATTTACATACTTGTATTTTAATTTCTTAATATTATATTTAACTATTTTTTTGTAAAAATATATTATATTTTTATTTAGTTTTATGAAAATCATAATTATATTTTGGAGAAGTTAATCATTGGGTAATTAAATTTAAATTTGTTTAAAATTTATACTTCAAAACTAGCTATTAAATACTGGTGATCAGAGTAGATCTTAAAGACTTTGCATAATCCTCAACTTTAATATCTAGTCATTTATAAAGGTTTGAGAGTTTAAAATTTTTATGAAAGGACTATTTAATAATGATAAATGGGATGTGTGAAAGAAATTTAAATTATGACATTTAAGAATAAATATGTTCTTATAATTTTACATAAGTAACCATGTTATAGTAATATTATAGTTTACAATGTGTTAGATCATGAAAATGGGTCACATTATCCCTTATATGATGATCATATATTTTTACATATATGTTTTTGTGAAAACAATGGGGTTTGATGAGAAATATGTTTCGAATATTCATTCTCAAGTGCCCATTTATTGGACTCTAATAATTTTTTTTGTTAAAATATTTTACTTTTACTAAATAAGGACATATGAACATATTCATAAATATTTATTAGTTAAATAGATAATATTTTTTTTACTAGTGATGGTTAGGATAAAAAAATAATTCATTATATATGGGGAATATATTTACAGTTTTTAGTTGAGAATATTTTCCCTTTAGTTAAACATATTGAGACATGTTAAATTATATGATTATGTTATAAATTAATCTATTATAATTTTAAAATACCACCCTAGAATTATAATGGAGTATAAGGAAAGGATATGGACACATTTAATATGAGTGATTCATGTGGTGAATGTATGATGGAATTTATAGGATTGTTTATGAAAATTAAGAGTACTTTAGAGATCCTATATATTATTCTCCTACTAATTGAGCTCTTTATAGAACATATATGTTATAGAAAGTTATAATAAAATTTGATTAGTGATATGTTATTTTATCATATTATCAATTTTTATATAACTAATTACTTAATATATTTTATATGATCTATTTAAAGTTCTTGGTATTGTGTCAAATTATTAAAACCCATTTTTTTATTCTTATTATGGCGGAATTTATTAATTATTTAAGGAAATTTTTATATGGAGATATTAATCATGAAATAGTTTTTACCATTATCATTTATTATAAAAAAATATTAAAAAATTTAGTTTCATACTGACATTCAATGTTCCATGAGGCTTGTTCCATTCACGAGAAGCAATGTCCACTAACCTAGTGAGTAAAATGAGGAACATAGAAAAAATCCATTGGCCCAAGGAAATAGGAATAAGGTCAAGGTAAATGTATAGTGTTTATGATTTTTTTAATAAACTATAATATTATATGATTTATGATTATTTATTTATTTATAATTGTGATAAAAGTACACGATCAATAATTTTATAAAGTTAAGAAGTTGGATATTTGTTTGTAAATTCTAAATAATGAAATCCAAGTGGGAACAGTTATTTTATTTAATATTGTCTAATATATTTATATATTTTTAATTGTTAATGATATGATAAAAAAATGAATCTATATATTTTCGAGATATCATGATTCAGTTAAAAATGTTGATTTTTGGAAAAAAATAATTTAAGAAAAATAACATTGGGAGAGATAGATTTAAATAAAAAAAATTAATTTTATCTATATATATATGTATACAGCGTGTGTGTGTATGTGTTAAAAATAAATTGTTAGGGAAAAATGTTTTGAAACAATTTAGATTCACTAATGGTGATATGGAGACATGAAGTAAATGAGTTGGGAAGGAAAAGAGCTAGTTGCATCATGGTTTGATGACCACCTCAAATCATTATGATTATAAAACAAATAGTTTTAGGTAACTATATTAATAGGCTATGAAATTATTCACACACAGAGGTTGGGAGAATGGTAACATAATTTCTTCTAGCTATGTAATGGTTTAGGCTAAGTGAATTGATTGTATTCTTTTGATATAATTTTACTCTATATTATATGTAGAATTATTGAATTCTAATGTCTCTTGGAGTTCTAAACTATTAGAAAAATGGATTTCATGTTTATTTTTTTTAGAAAATTTGGAGATTTCTGTATAAAATTTTAAAAATGGGATGTATTTCTAAAATAATGTTCTCTGATGAAATCATGTTTTAAGATTAATTTCTTTTGAAATCAAGCACTATATAAAATTTATTTTTTTAAATAAACAAAAATTTGAGATCATGTTTTTTGAAATGGTTTTGATAAAAAGTTTAAATAGATAATAATGTATTTTATTTTTATTTCTTTAATTAAATTTCATTATTTTATTTTTTTATGTATCATAATGTATTTAAGTCAACGTGTAAATATTATTGACTTAATATAGTATATATATATATATATATATAAATTTTTATGCAGTAGACATTCTTTAAAAAGATATTGGGAAAGGGAATAATTTTCAATATGAGTGTTGAGGTGAGGTTATAAATTAGAGGTATATCATAGAATTTTTTGTCTTGTGGAAAAACACATATAATATATATTTTTTAAAATATTGTCGTAATTGAAATTTCAATTTCCAATTTTCTTAATTTAAAATTCATTAATTTGTGATTTTTTTATAAAAATCATTTCTTTAACATAGTTCATTATATATTGCATGATTTCATTATTCATTTTAGTTGATTTAATTTTAGTTCAAATAATTCCCCAAATGATTAATTTTTTCAATCTCTTCTAGTTTTAATAATCTATGGAATATGGAGTTTCCTTTTAAGGATTATATAATCATAGATCATGTATCATAATTCTATAATCCAATTCTAGGGGTTTTAAATTATAAATATACATCATTTATAATGAGTATATTCATTTCTTGTTACGGTACTAAAAATGATAATATTTTTGTTCCTAAAATTAAACACATAAAATGATTAAATAATAACTTTATATTAAATTTTTATGTAATTATAATTCTAAATTTTATTACAAATACATATTGAGATTACTATTTTTTTTCAATTTAATTTTAATCTTGATGGATTTTAATAGGAATTAGTTCATTTATTATATAGTTTTTGGCATGGAATATATATTTTAAAAATATATATTTTGTAACTAAATTAATTTCTATTTTTTAAATGTAATATTGATAAAATATTTTGAAAAATAATTTTTAAATTTTATAAACATTTTATCATGAATGGTTTTATAAGAAGTAATGGATAGAAGTTTGTAAATATATAGCGTGGTGTGTAATTTTTAACTAAAATGTTTGAAATATTGATTAATTTTAAATAAATTCTTTTATATGTTTTAAAATTATTCCTCTTTGATAGGTTCTGGATTGATGAATATCAGGAGAGGTATTAAATTATATTATAGGGTTTAAACATGCCAAAATGATCATAATGGTTATCTATATGATTTTTTGGGATGAAAATTCAGATATACTGAGTGAGGTGGATTAAGCCTAGAAATTCTAAATATAGAACATATTATAAAATATAGGTGTTGATAAATCATATATGGTATAATATTTCATGAAAAAATTACTGTATATTATATTTTTTATATATTTCCAATACATTAAATGACGTGTTTCTTAAATATTTATTAGAAAAAAAATCATTAAAATAAAGAGAGTCCATGAAAAAAGATAGATAGAATAATAATATTGATTTTAATGGTTTCCACAACATATTTGATAATTTTTATTTTTATTAGAGATATAACATGCTAAAGTTCTATAAGTTATAAAAATTGTGGTGGGTAATATTTCAAATATGGTTTATTTATCAAAAATTTAGAACTTTCATAATAATTTCATGAGTTTTGGATAATCGATAACCACACAATATTGTGGAAAAAGATGTGGTTTCAACTGGATATTTGGTGAAGGATATTTGATTAAAAAACACATAAATATATGGATTTTATCAGTATAGAATTAATATTTGAGTAAATATTAATAACCACATGTAATGTAAAATTTTTCTTCCCTCAATTAAATAGAGGTGGAAATTATTTATGTGGTTAGAAGGGGATTCAAAAAAATTTATAAGGTAAATAAACAAATCATCTACTATTTGATCCCATTAGAAGAATACATTTTGTTCGTATAATATTTTTATGTTTTATATCTTAATAATTTTGTCTAAACACACATTATTTATGATTCTAATATAAATAGTTGGTAATTAAATACATATTTTATGAGATTATTTTGAATTTATTATGGTATATCATCCCACCTAGTTCAAGGATCCTCTATATAATTTGAAGAGTTAATGAATATTGTGTTGGATTCTCATGGAAATATGATAAAGCACCACATGGAGGATATTTTAGAGTTATGGAAAATTTAGGAGAAGCAGTTTGAAACAGATCAAGTATCAAACAAGTTCAATATTGTTTCAGCACCTTCCTCAGAGAGAGGAGTTACTCTAATATCTTTTAGAAAAATTAATAATTTTTTATCATATAGAATCAAATTAATTCCCCATTATGCAATTAATAAAAATTTAGTTGTTTTTTTTGGAGTGTATTCCCGATTAAATGATATTTTATAATGTACATGGCTAAATTATCAAGAAATGGTAGATGTGTCCACACATGATTATGAATGAAAATATAAAAATATAATTTAAACAATTACTCACTGTGATTAATATATATTATTTCATTATCATGATCAATAGGATGAAAAAGTTCATAGTTCATATTTATTACTGAAATCAATTACTTCTTTTCAAGGAACTATATGAGATAATACACACATTTAAGGGAGAATGATATATTCAAACATGTAAAGTGGGAAAAATTGTTTGAACAATTTGATTGATTATATATATATTAGTTAATATAGTATGTATATTAATAAATTTATGGTATTAAATAAAATATATAGAGTTCGTGAATTTAGTTTTTAAATTTTTTTAAAACTATTTCCCTTGATTTTGAATAGAGACATGTAATGTTCCATTAATCTTATACGCATGTAAAATACTATTTTAATATAATATTATTTAAGGGAACCACTAGAATTAAAATGGAGTAGTTATAAAATATTAGTAAAATGTATTCATTTGGATTATTGTTTCTCATTATGGTTTACTAGTTTCAATTGTTATAGAGGATAAAAAATGGTTTCATTAATATTTCAGTTACTGAAAACTAAACTAGAAAATGGTAAAAAAATTCATTTTCCACAAATTCAGGATAATTGTGTAAATTAAAGGATATTATATGATTTTAATATTAGAAATTATTATATGTTTCTTAAAAAATCTTTAATGGAATATCATAGTTTGAAAATGTATTTTATCTCTCTATATATACATTATAATTTTTTTCATTCCATTTAGATTTATCAATATGCCGACTATGTTCATTTAATTATCTAATAAATTATTCTAAAAGAACAAGAAAAAATTTTTTGTTATATATTTGTTGGACATAATAATATACAGAAGATTGTATATTGATCATAGAATGAATATATAAATATTTTAGATATTCTATGTGAGAAATTGTTTTATTACAATTTCCTAAAATGAAACTTATTTATCCATGATGATCAATTTAATATAATTTTTTTTCATTAAAAAAATTCATTTATATTCTATATATAGGAAAATATTGAAATATCATTGTAAAATCCATAGAATATATTTAGAATGTATATTTTATGTTTTAATATATATTACAGGAGATTTATTAAAGTAGTTTTTAAATTGGATTTACCCATGGTAGCCTTTGGAAGGAATGGGGATATTTTTAATTATAATGTTATGTGTGGGGAGGAAATTGAGGAATTGAATTAGAGTCTTACATTACCTTGATTTTTTATTATTCATGAGATGGGATATGGTTATAATAAGAATTATGATGCACTTATATTTAGCATCAGATATACTCAAAATGATGTTATCGTGGTTATGAAGTATGGATCTTGGTAATATAGAGATCATGAAAATATTTACACGACACCCAACTTATAATTAAATCTAAAAATAATTTTACGTGTTTGATGAAAGATATTTATATTAATATTTTTACCATGTACATTTTATATGGGTTTCAAGAATATCCTCTTGACAGGCAATCTTAACCCAAGATAATACAACTAGATTGATTATTTTAGAAATTTATATTTTAATATTATGTATAGATTAGGAAAAGGAATGTTAATTAAGAATTATTTATGTATAAGGTCTCTAAATCATGAAATAAATTAAGGCATGGAATAGGGATAGTAAATGTCATTGTTTGTATGCATTCACAAAGTGTTTATTGATATATAGTATGTAATATTTCTCAATATACCCAATGATAAATCTTATTTGAATCATATATTGACAAGGATTAAATTATTATTTGAAAAATAGACATGTATATACGATTTCTAAACATATGGAGACCCCTAATGGATTAAATATTCCCCAATATATTGTCCATTTTTTTCAATGATTGATAGTTATTCATTGGTAGCTAAGGAATATATATTTTAATACATTTAATTACTAAAGGTGAAATGTTTTTCCACAAGAAATTATTATTTATCAGGAGAATAAAAACCATTTTTGGTTATCAATAATTCATAAATGTTATTATTAATTAATCTTCACTATGTGATTTATAAATATTTGTATAAAAATAATCAATGATTAGTAGAGTTGTTAAAAACATTATAGTTAATGTTGATGATGTTAGATTATATTTCATTGGATTTATTCTTTTTTTGGTGATACGACAATCTTATTTAGAAAAATTTTATGTATTATCATCCAACCCATGAAATAAATGAATTTATTAAAAGTAATATATATAAATTTAGTTGATTTAATTTTTATGCTTTGTATAAAATAATTTGATAGATTTAGAGTATTTTCTATGTCCATTTTCTTAAATTGTGACCTGAAATTTACATTTATATCTAGTATGTAACATTCTCATTTCATGGAAATACAGTATATGGTAAGCATGAATTACCACAAATTAAACAATTGACATATAAAATGGGTTATTCAATTTTTTTAATATATAATCTCATAAAAAATGGATAAGATTTTAATGTCTTTGGAGGAAACTTTATATTTTGGTGATATTATATGTAAGAACGATCCTGATTCATTAACAAACATAGTATTTCATGAAAATATATGGGTTAACAAGTCAAACACTATTATGTTTGACCAAAAATGATGACTGGACTCTATTGGAACCAATTTTACTATTGGAATACAATATTTAATTAAATTTATTCAGAATCATATGTGTTCAAGTAATATTTTTGAAACATATTATATTAATAATTAATATTAATCAATCAAATTTTATGTTTTAGTCACATATTCTTTAGTGTTGTTAAAATATTAGGGTACTGGATGTTAGGAAAATAAGGAATTGATTAAATGGTAAATTATTTCAAATGAAATTACTAAATGAATTCATAATTTTATATTTGTAATAATTTTTGTAACACTATAGAACAATTCATATTTCATCCCATGACTCTCAATTTAAAAGGTATTCTGTAAAAAACTATTTTTTATAAATTATGAGACATATAAATTTTAAACTAATGTGTCTAACATGAAGAATTCATTTAATATAGTTGATAATAATGAAAATATTTTTAAAGTATAGAGTATTTAAATGGTGAGATTTATATTATAAAATTTGGTAAATGTGGATGGTAAATTTTAGATAAAGTTTTATATATTGTAGTGGTTCGAATAACATCTCTATAGATGGAGAAATTGAGTTATTTTTTGGCATCAAAATCCCTATGGTTGGGAAAATTTTAATATCCATGATATATATTTAATATAATATATTTGGATAAAATCATGATATTCTGTTTTCTATATCAATATACAATGTATATATATATATATCTTTGAATATTTTGTATTAAATAAGGATATATTCTTTTAGTCATGTGATATATGGTTGGTATAACATAAATGTTAAATGGGGAATCGATTTTGAGAATTTATTCCAGGATTTGAGATTGAAATATTGATTATGAATTTTAATTTTATTAACCATGTTGATTTAGTGGTTTGTGAGAATGTTTTCATCATATCTATTATGATAGATCACCATGGAATTATTATAAATGTGATAGGGAATTAATAGTGTAGAATTTAATATTATATTTACACATACTTGATTAGTTATATGAATAAATTAAATGGTTTATTAATTTGGTAAGTATCTCCCACTACTCATATATTTTTCCAATATACCTAGGTCTATCTTTTTCTCACCCTCACTTTTGTGATGGGGAACTATTTTAGATAAAATAATTTAATTTTATAGATTTATAGTATCTATTTAGGTATATATATGAATTATTATAATTATATTATATTTTACATAGATAGTTATTAGTAAAATAACAATATATTAGAACCCTAAATTTTAAAAAACATATGAATAATGAATTAATTTTAAATATTATATTATCTGGTATGGGGCCAATATGAATTTACATTTCATCATGATATATATTTGGATTTCACCATTCAAGATTTATAAAGTGGTTCTATAAAAATTTCACTTGATGTTGCATAGATTCATAAGGTTGTTATATTTATGAAGGGCTATGAAAAATTATATTTAATAGAGGTTATGTTCATTTGGTTTTTTTATAGAAGATTTTTGTGACCACCCTTTTTAGTTAACCTTTTAAAGATAATATTTTTTAGTACATATATAAATTTACTATAAGTCAATCACTTTAGGTGGATTCCATATTTTTATTTATATTAGTTAATTTTTTCTTATTTTTTGTTAGGTGTGATATTAAAATGATTAGATATCTTATTTCATGAGAAATCATTATTTTATTATAATTTCTATTTAGTGAAATTTTATTTATTACTAAAATAACATTAGAAAAAGTTTGTTTTTATTGGATTTAATGTGATTTATTTATATATTGCCTCATCGTGTGTGTTTGAATGAAATAGATGATTTTCTGGAATAAACTATTTCAAAACATCTTATTTTAATTTATAGTAAATTATTTGATTTTTTTCATATATTGTAAAAAAAGGTGGGTTTTAAATTCCCAATATAGGATACATAATCTTTTTCATGGATAAGGGGGAAATTTAGGATTCTAAATGAATGTTTTATTACCCTATTCCCATATTGGGATAAGGATAATAATAAGGATTATTTTATACTTGTTTAAGTTATTACTCGTTATGGGAGAAAATATACCTGTTTTTTATTTTTTAATGATTTATGTTTTTATTATAATGGTTATAATTTAGATGAATAAAAAGTTTTGATTAATTAATTTTATTATCTACACTAGTGTGTATTTGTAGTATTAGATTATACAATAGTCTCCAATAGGACTAGTGTTAATGCGAATTTAATATATAGAATTAAAAACTTGTTAGGGATATTAAGAAAATATTTAGAATATAAAAATATATATTTTTTATATACAATGATGTTTATATAAATGTGTATTTACATTTTGATTTCGTGTAATTAAATGGGTTTTTATAGATTATATATGAGCACACTAAGATCCTAATGTAATCCCATTAAGTGTCTTATGGAAATGAATTGTCATTTTTCCTTTACACATACCACTATAAGCATATTAGTATACAATTGGGAACTTATAAAAACTAGATCCTTATTAGGGAATCTTAGAAATATAGTGGATGGATTTAATTTGATTTGAATAAGGGTCATTATATTCATTTCATAAGGATTAATTTTAGAACCAAATTAAGTTACATGACCCCTAGATGGATGAAATGAGTTGGGTAATTCTACCTTGCTCAAATATCTTCTCAAATAATCCATATTTAATCATGGTACTTTAAGAGGTTTTGGATCATTTTTTAGAACTAGGTTCCACTGTTAATAATACCTTTCATCTTTTCCTTTATTAGTATATTATTTATACTATTCATCTAAATGGTTTTAGATAGAAATATCACATGGTTATTTTGAAATACTAATATAGTATCATGTATTTCATATGTAGTTAGTTTAAAAGGAAAGATAAGAATAAATTAAAGGTTTTGTATTTCATTAATGAAATCATAGATTAATGGGTAATTTTTCCTAGAATATTTCAATTTTATATTTTTTTGTTTTCTTGGGTCACTAATCGTGTTCATTGAAATTTTATAATATTTAAGAGAATGTGGAGGACTATTAATATGTCATTGATTTTGTCTTAATCATCACTACTCCAATCTTTGAGATTTTATGAATTATTTTAATTAAAGAATTTTATTTGAATAGTTCATTTTTTTATTTTATTTTTTTATTTAAGAAAGAAGGATTTGTGGAAAATGAAGATGACTAGTCCAAGAAGAAATAAGATGAATGATGATTATTCAATATATGCAGTTAATATTTTTTTACAAATTTTTTTTTTTTTTTTGTTTCCATAATAATGTGGTATATGAGAATTAGTAATCTGGTTAGGTGGACAAAACATTGGATAGAGATAGACCAGTCTGGTTCATATAATATGTAGTGACTATTTGGGATCAAGAAATTTTCCATGTGTAGGAGATGAATTATAAGGTCACCGAGAGACAATGAATTTATGATAAATGGTCTAGTTATTTAAGTTAGATATAAAAATATTCCCTATGTATGATGTAAAATTTAAGGGGCCTATAATCGTCCCATATAATATTGTTAGTTGTTCTTAAAAGTATAAACTCAATTATAGTTGGCTTAAATTTTGTTTTTCACTATGTGTTAAAAAGTATCAATGGAATGATACATTGTTTATAAACCATAGTTTCACCAAATTGTTGGTTGGTGAGTGTAATATACGATGAAATGAAAAAGTCCATGAAATAATCATTGGAAAACAAAATATTTTTTATATGGAAATAAATAATGGTGTTATTTCAGAAAATGTTTCTTATAAAAGGGTGATCAGGTGTTTTGAGATTAAAAATTATTACAAAAGTAAATTCATTTAAATTATAGATATTTGTTTGATTTTTAAATGTTTTTGTATTGTTATGTGACTTGGTAAGTCAACCTTTAAGGGTATAATATTTTTCAAAAAATTTGGTTTTTCATTAATTGAGTGTCCAACTATGATAGTAGTGATTCATAGCCTATGTTCTAGTGGATAATTAATGATATGATCATTTTTATATTGAGTTGTTTCTGGGATTGAAAATAGTTGGTTATTGTGTCTTTGTATTTAATATTTGACTATTCATGTATATGTATGGTACATTGGAATGTTGAATGAATGATATGTTTTAGTGTATATGTGATGTAAAGGATTTGGGTAGTATATTACTTTGTAATTTTTTTAATTTACCATAAATGTAATTTGATGTGAATATTATAATATGTATGGATATGGTACATCTGGTGACCCATTCTCCTATACAAGAAATATACACCCTTTGGATCCTTTTAGTTTATGTTTTGGTGGATTATGAAAAATAATGCAACATAATATATTTCTACAAACATGTGACAAAAAACTATATGACCTAACTCGATCTAGAATACTAAATGAAAAAAACTTTTATAACGTCTAATCATCATGGGAAAAATAATTTAAAAAATATACGGTGAGAAAAAAAATTACTCAGTAAGAGGGTTTAAAAAACAGATACAAAAACATTTTTTTAATTAAAATGATTTAAAATATATATTTTGAAAATATTAACATAAATATACTCTAAAATAATTAATTCATCCACTAAATTACAAATTATGTTTTACAATGTTCATAAAATAAACACTCTTAAAAATTCCATTTAAAACATAAATATCAATATTTTTGAATATATATTTCACCTTGAATGTATCAAAATGTAACTTTGGAAATAATATATCTGTATATAATGAAATAATACATAGAAAACATAATAAAACCATAGGTCTAATAAAGAAATTATAGATTACTCTTTAGGAGCATTTCCCCTCATGGGAATGTGTTTAATCTCCATTATTTTTTTACATAACCAATATCCATGTGCCTATATTTTAGATAATTAATTTGAGAGATATACTTTCTTATTTTAATTCACATTAAATAGAATTTTAAAAATTTCATTAATGTGTAACTAAAAGGAAAATAATCACATATTTATAATCATTAACTAAAATAGATTTCAAGGATCTTTTTATGTTTAGAAATATGAATAACAATCATAATAACTGATAATAAATATTCCTTGTAAATTCTAATAATAATTTTCATGACATATATTTAATTTTAAAGAAAATATACTTCATAGACATACCTATATTTAAAAAATAAATTACTTTAAAAAAATATGTTTATAAAATAACAATTTAATCATTTCATAATCAATATGAAAACATAGTCAATAAATTAAATTTTATAAATAAAATAAGATTTTAAAAAATTCCCATATAATAAAAGGGTTTAAATAAAAATAAAACCTCTCTTACAGTAAGGTTTTTTGAGATACAAATAAAATGAGTTCTAAAAATAATTTTTTTTACAATAAAATTGAATACATCACATAAATATTGCTTATCTAATGGGTTTTTGAAAATAGGGCTAATTGTTAATAGAAAACTAGTTTCCACATACCACAAATCTGAATAAAATTTATATTAGAAAATGGTATTATAGATATTAATATCTTGTAAATGATGCTATGGAACTAGTTATAATGAGGGAACATGGTAAAATTTTTGGGGTTTCTAATGGTTTAATATTATGTATGTATTTACAATAGTTTTGATGATGCGTATTTGTTTCATGCATTACATATGCATGGATAATGTTTTTGGATGGTGTTTTCAAGAAGGATAAGGATGTAGAAGGTGAAAATAATGGAAACTAAAATAGTATAACTACTATTTTATGAAATTAGATGTGGATTTCAGGTTTATAGATTATAGAGAATGCTGGGAACAATAATTCCATTTGGATTTGTAGACACACACACACACACACATATATCATCGCATGTGGTAGATATAACTTGAGAAGGAACCAAATAAACTGGGGAATTGAAATAAGCTATCGATAACACTTGGTTAACATGATTGTTTCATTATATATATAAATATATTTGTATTTCTCGTTATTTTCTAGTGAAACTCAATGAACATGGAAGTCCAAATGGACATCTATTTTTAGGGGTATTATCATAGTTCAAATATTATAGTTACCGATAATTATATAATTTTAGTTTTTTTCCATTCAAGCTCCCATAAGAAAAAAAACACCTCAATTAATAATCATTATATCTGATGAACTATGAAGGGTACAACTAATTTTTTAAATTGTTATAGGTTTACGTGTTTATTTTAGAGGGATACCGATAGTGAAAGTGGGATTCTATTGAGAAAAGAGACTTTTTTATGTCCTATGTGTAGGAAATATATTTCATTAGAAGGATAAGAATAATATAATGATGAGGTATTCCAATATGAGGTTAAAGACAATGATGTGGGATGATTGAATGACTTGAATCATCTTGATCATTTTGTTCTAATACTTTTGTGAAGGGGAATAATAAACCATGATCTATGATCGCATATAAAAATCCATTCATTCAATTAGTCATATATAAGTTTACTTCTTCAATAATATTTAATGGCAATAAAGTGAGGGATTGACACCTGTAACACAACACAAACATACATGGTGGGTGAAGGACATTCTTACCCATATATGCATCTTCAAGCATTCCATGCAATAGCGATACTACTACTTAGTCTCGCACCATACCACCATTCTATAGGCATACATGGATCCGATGTACGGTTACTCTAGGTCTCATAGTGTACGGTGGATTATTCTAGGATATCCTCTGTGGATGGATTATTTGATTATACTATATATTGTTTCCATATGAAAATAAAATATAAACAATAATAAAACTACAACATAAATTATTATAATATACTATTTTAAGAATATGTACATATCTTAACATTATAAAGGTTTTATCTTAATTCCATACATATTGTTTTTTAAAAAAACCATATATCAATCCCAATTATATAAACGTTAATTACCAGTAAATCTACACTTATAAAAATTTTCAATTTTAACTAATTCCTATAAATATCATAATTAGATTCATATGTACATATGAAAAGTGTGTAAATATATATATATATATATATATAAATTATTTCATGAATTATATATTCAAAACTAACAGTATTAATATCAGAATTTTTCTTAAAATGACATCATTTCATATAAAAAATAATTATAAATAATTAATAAATATTTTTATTTTAAATACACTTTCATTTATAGAGGATTTCTATTTATGAAATTATTTTCCAAGGGTTTATTATTTAATTATAAAAATCATGTATTTTTATCATAAAATAATCACAAATTTTTAGATATTGAATGAAATAATATTTTAACCTATTTAATTATTTTAGTTAATGAATATTATTTATATTTACATTGAGAAAATAAAATTATTTTTCATAGAAGAATAAAATTAAAATTTAAAATTTGAATACTTTATATTAATTTATAAACAAAATTCAAATTTACACCAGATTTGAATTTCATTTTATATAATATTCAACATTAGTTTAATATCAGTTATTATACTAATGTTTCAACAAACATATAATTTAAAAAACATTATTCATGATTTCATGGGGTGTTGCATTCTACGCCAAAAATGAATATCACCCTTGTAGTTCATTCATACATAATAAAACACAAAAACCAACTTTCCAGGAATTAATCAACAAGTTCAACATCCATTTAAATAATTAGTTAATATCAATGTCTATCATAATGAGAAATAGTTCATAAGTAGTAATTGTACAATAAAGAAAATTTAAATTCAAATAAATCTCTCATACAAACACTACTCAAGCTTAAATGGCACATAAATCTAATGACTGTATCAATAAATAATCACATCTTCTTTCTGTGTTTTTTTCATCAATCGTAGTCACCATAGAAAACATTATAGGAGGACACCAATTAGGATAAATACTATAGGTTAATAATGTTGAAAATTGGGGATTTAATCATGTAGGATATTGAAAGAAAAGTCCCACCTAGTTCACAAGAGAAGTATCATTTTTTATTTTCAAAATTTAACTTTCACATGTGTAACATTAACCCCCACCCCTCACATTACAGTAAAAAATCATTTTTGTAGACCCTATATCTCAACCAAGGTAGTGGAATTGTACATTTGTTTGAGTTTCTTCTCTAATATCAAATAAGATAGTCTGATACCCATGCTTCTAGGTCAGAAATATATACATTGAGGATCCATCTGGTTTAGTTTTTATAGGATTACTAAAAATGTTACAACATATCAATGTTTTATAAAAATTTGACAAAAAATTATCTGGATTCCCTCAAAATGACTTCTTAAATGAAACTAAAAAAATTTATCACGTAAAATGATCCTATGAAAAATAATCATAAAAACATAAGGTGAGTAAAAAAATACCATTATAATGGTGTTTTAAAAATAATGAAAAAATTTATTTTCTATTAATAATATTTTGAAATATATTTGATTAATAATAGAACAAAATTTTAGATATAATAATTAACTCATCCCCTAAATAAATAATTAGGGTCTAAAATTTTCATAGAAGAAATGATTTTCTAAAATTATCTTGGAAATCATAATATCACTATATCCGAATATATATTTCACCATGAAAATATCAAAAAATTTCATTGAAAATGATGTACTATTAATAATAAAATTAAACCTAAAAAAAATAAATCTATAGGCACCACTAATGATATTTAATGTCAGTATTTCAGAAAACTTCTAAATTAGTTTGTGGGTTCCCTCTATATAAATCTTTAACCTAAAAAATATCCATGTTCCAATACTTTAAATAATTTTTTTAGAGTTAGACTGTATCATTTTTATTCAAATAAAAAAACCATTAAAAATCAGAATTTATATGTCATTATAGATCAGAATATTTACATATTGATAATTTTTAACTAAATTTCAATAAATGAGAATATTTAATTTTAGATACAAGATGGAGATTCAGAACTATCATTTATAAAAGATTCACTAAAACATTATAAATAATATTAATGAAATATATAGAATGTTAATGAGTGAATAATTCATGGAAATACATATATGTTACAAAATTTTATTACTAAAATAAATTTTATGCATGAATTATAATTCAATCATTTAATAATAAACATGAATACGTTGAAAATAATTAAAATTTAATAAAAAATAGGACTTTGAAATAATGTTTCTATTATAATAATATTATTTAAACTAAAATCAAACCTCCCTTATAACATGTGTTTTCTAGCTATAGTAAAATTAGAGTTTGAAACTCTATATTTCCACTAGTAAAATAGAAATTATCCAATACATGTCCACTTTCATAAGGGTTTTTGAAAGCATAGAATGTTGATAAATGAAAATGCTTTTATTTATATGAAACACAAACTAAATCAAGATTGGAAAATATTATTCTCGCCTACCAGTGATTGTAAATGGATGTACGAAATATTTAGAAAAAGGGTTAACTTATCCAAGAGTTGTATGTTCTAATGGGTTTAGAAGAAGACTATATTTATAATCATTTGGATACAAGAAATTTATCTATTACATGTAGTTATTATTGTGGATAACATAAAAGGAAGATATTATTATTCTTTGGTTGGATGTAGAGAATTTAAACTATAGAAATAAAAATAGTATAAATAGTATTCTATAAAATTCCAAGTGGGGTTCATGATTCAATCTTTCAGAGTATGCTAGGAATGACAATACCATTTTGATTTTCACATATGTTTTCAAAAATTTGTGGTTAATAGTGATTTATATAGTCCATGAAGGAATCTATAAAACTTGGGAATTTTATAGAAATGATGATGATCCCTTGTAAATATAATTTTTTCATTATATATATATATATATTAATATCTCATCACTATTCTGGTGAAACTCGATTAACATGGATGTCTAATATAACTTATATTTGAAAGTTAATTACCTGAGATCAAATATGATTATTTCTGATATATATATATATGCTTATCTCAAACTCACCAATTTTCCAAAGTAAATAAAATCCCACTATTGAGAATCTTTTCTGCTAAAGATCTATGAAGGGGAAAACATCTTTTTTCATTAGTTTAAAGGTCATGAGTCTGTGGCCAGGGTATAATGTTAGTATAAGTAGGGTTGTATTGAAAAAAGATATTTTTTAGATCTTACATGTGGTTGATTACATGGGTTGGACAGAGTAGATGAAGAAGATGAAGATGGAATGTATCATGTTTCATAGATGAGTGTACATGATGATCAAATGGATCACATCATCTTGAGAGAAAAATTATTATTTTATGCTGATTTTTTATGAGGGTGAATAGTAACCTATGTTACATGATCCCGCATAAAAAATATATTCATTCAGGTTATCTTATATAGTCTAATTACATTCATATGTTTTCATGCCAAGGAAGTGTGGGATCGGCATCCACAACACACCACACATGAACATGAGGTGCGATTGATATGCTTTCCCTCCTCTGTGATCTAGGAGCACACTATATAGGAACTATGAACCTACAAGATCTGAGAAATTTATACATAAATAACTTACACACAATTATAAAAATATTTATCAATGATATTTTACAAATAGTTATTATATATAATAGATATAATAATAAATAATTAAACATAAAAACATATAATAACATAAAAAAATTCAGATAAATAAAATTAAAAATAAGTTAATTTAAAAAATTTAAAAAAACTATAAATTTTGGACATTGATAATGAAAAATACACCCTTAATTATGATAACATGAATCTAAGTATGTGGTGACAGAGAGAATGCTAAAATATTGAAGGAAATCAAGTGAAAAATAATGAAGCGAAAAAATAACCAATAAAAGACCTAAATCATTGTTTTTACTGTAATTTCTTGAGGATCAAAAAATAAGAATGAATGGTGGGAGATTCAATAGAAAACAAGGAAAATTGGGTGAATATTTACAGCAATAGGGAATCAAATTTCATATGGGGACATCAAAATAATTGGGTACCATCATCATTTAATATTTTGTAGAGATATATGATTTCAGGAAAATAAAAAATAATGATTTCTATTGTTAGAATTTTTTAAATGACCTATAACATTATTTTTCATGAAAATTTATGTTAAAGAGTATTTAAAATGAGTATTAACATCATTTTAAAACAATTATTTCAATATTAAAGATTTAATATCATTTAAAAAATGATGTTAAAGCATGTCCAATTTTTCTTTTTGTGTTTGTAAACATTAAAACTTATGTTAAAACCAAATAGTAATAAAATTTAACATTAGTTGTTAGGAAAACATAATTTAAAAATGATAATGAATAATTTTTAACACTGGTTTCTTATAATTAGTTGTTAAAAATTTCCTATACTAATTTAAAAATTATTTTATAAAAAATTTACATCAAAATACTTATGCCAAAGCCTATATTTATACTAGTGCATGTGTCTCACAGAATTAAATGGTGAGTTAGTAATCCATTAACGATTTAGTAATATTTTTTAATAATAATAACTAATAATGAATGAAATGAAATGGAACATTAAATATTATAAAATTATGTAGATTAATTATATACCATGTCAATGAGTTATTATAAACAGTACAAAAAATAACGGAGTGCTGAATTTGTTTATGTCTCTTCGAAATAAAATAGAGACTAGAATTCTATTACATTACATCTTGAATTACTTCACACATTTTTTAATTATCTTATATAATAAATATCTGTTTATTATAAATTTATAAATGACCAAAATCATATTCATCAAACCATATATGTGTTACTTATGACCATTTATTACCCATTTATTAAAACTTTTATGTAAAATTCGCGTTCAGACAATAACTATATATTTTTATGTATGTTTTGATTGGTTATTTTTTTGTTCCCATTTAATTTATCATGGTTAAATAATCTCAAAAATGTAAAAAATGATTCAAATATCATAGATATTCATTATATATATTTTTAGACTAACACATTAATGTTAGAAATAGGAAATGAAACACATCGCTCATGGAGACAGCAGGCCGTAAATATGCAAGAATGTTGGTTCCGTATTCTATACAGATTAGAAGAAATAAAGGTATATAATAAATTTCCATTATTTCATTATTTTTATAACATATTTATCAAATATATTTATTAATCCCATCCTTATTACCTTTCATGTAATGTGTGAAAATATTACATTTCTTCACTAAGAGATAGATCACCGTACATATGAGTGATGTTATTGTATTCCTATATAATGAAATATAATGTGTTATATAAGTTCTAATAATTTAAAAATTACTTAAGTATAATATATATAAAATATATAAATTTATTTCATCATTATATCCATCTGTGATAGGTGGTGATGGAAAATGAATAACACCTGTTCAGAAAGCTGTAGTCCACCATTCACACATATGATGATTTTGTAACCCATTTGATGGAAGAGGAAATGGATTTATGTTATTACATAAATATAAATAAATCTATTTATATTAAGGATACTATGGTTATTATCTCATAATTTATTAATAATAATTGAAGGAGGTGGAAGAAGAAGAAAAAAATAAAACACTCAGTTAGGTACGTTGCCTCTTCTTCAAACAACATATTTTTTATTCCACCAAATGGTTTTTTAAGATGGATTTATGAGAAAAATAATGATTCAATGAAGATATAATGGAATTAGGGAAGTTAGTTTTGTATTTATTGGCCAAACCAATGGGACTTGGAATTGTGAAGTAGATAAGAGGGTGGATGGCCTTTTATAAGCTAGAGGAGTGTCAAACATGTAATTTTTTTTAAAATAAACAAGTGTACACAGGTTTTAATCATTCAAAAGGAAAAAAATGGGATAATATAAATAATATTAGATATATTAAAGATATTTAGTCATGAAATGGTAGTTAGGAACGTTTTGGGTTAATTTCTAAATATATATATTTAGTTTAACCCCCATCTAAACTCATTTTTACATTAACCATGGTAATTTTTTAAGTGTTCCTATATTAATTAAGGTAAAAAAATAAGTTATCCTTATTAGATAAGATAAATTAATTTCATTCCAAATATATAATACATTTTTCAAAATTCAATCCACAGAAGTTGAGAAATGGTTTCTAAAATTAATCCTACAGATGCAATGGGAAAGCAGTTTTCCCAACAGAAAATGTTCAAATTTTTTTAAATTTTTTATTTAAAAAATAAATATGAAATTTATTAATATGAAAAAAATTATAAATAGATACATAATTGTATTAATTTTATATTTTATTCCATGTGAAAACAATTTGTATATTTTAAAAAGTTTTAAAATAAATAATAATTCATAATAAAACCAATATTATTCATTGTTCGTCAAAAAATACATCTTCTCTAAAAATTATCAAAAATTCCCCATAAGATAATTTTTACATTTCTATTTCTGTAATGTAGTTTTTTTCAAATTAATATTACAAAATTTTTTATTAAATAAATTTTCAAATGAGTGCGCAAAAGGCGATAACCATAATTTTTATAAAATTATAGTTTTAAGAGTAAAATTTGATTTATTCATTTAACCTATCTAAAAAAATATAATATATAATTTAATAATTTTAATTATTATTTAATATATTACTTTTATTAAAATCATAAAAATTATTTTATTAATTTACAAGAGTAAAACATGTTTGTGAGCATAAAAATAGTTTTCTAGAAAATATTTCCCTTATTTCCAAATTGTTTTTATTTTCAATTATTTTAAATTTTCACTAAATAATTCATTTTATATACTTGTGTATTCAATTTATTTTCATAATTTAGTAAATCCCATTTGTACCCCTCATTCCAAATTGTAGGTGATAACTATCATATTAAATAATAAAAAATTAATACTATGTCATGTTTCATTTAAACTTAGTGTTTTGGGTAATGAAAGATAAACTAAGTGTTTAATGTAATATAATATAAAATAAATGTTTCATATAATCCCTTTATAAACTCATTTTTTATATAAAAAAATATTTTAAAAAATTAAATTTTTTAAAAAAAATATTCCCAAAAATCTTGGGGTGTTAAAATAGAGGGGTTTCTCAATGATGTAGGTATACTTTTCCACCATGTTAGGACCCACCCAGATTATATAGTGTTCAAAATAATGAAAATACTCTATACATAAAAAATATTAGTGTTGTATATTGATGTTTGTGATATAGGATGATAAAAATCGCTCTTGTTAAGAGTTTATTTCCTCTTCATTGAGTATTTTAATACAATGAATTTGCAGGAAACAAATATCCAGGAGATTTTGGACCACCAATGGGGTAGTAATATAGTCACATAGTTTGTATTTAGGTTATAACCCCCCTTTATGGTGTTACATGGACATGGTTTGTGATATATATATATATATATATATATATATATATATATTCCACCATAGAACATTGATCATGGTCTCCACAATGATATCTTTGCTAGTGTAGCATCTCCTTACATACCTTTTTTGGTGCTTATGTTTAGTAATCCTTGTTTGTAGAGATATTGTTAGCAAAGCTAACATTTGATATTGCTTATGGATAGGGAAATCATGAATCTAAGACCTCAATAATTAGTAATAAATTATAGATTCATGGATCTAGGCATATGATGCAACTTTCAATGTCATTATATGGTTAAAGTGTCATCTACACATGGATCAATGAAAAGTTATAGCTAGTAATGTGAGTGGTAGTACCTCAATTGTAATATATTGTGTTATATTGTTTTAAATTTCAAAACTATCCATGTCGTAGAAATAAATATGTTTAATTGGACACAATGGTAGATGAATCAACTAGAGTAAGGATGCCATAAGGGTGGTAGATGTGGTAGAGCGGCAAGAAAGTTGTGGTAATGGACGAATTTTTAATTCTTTTCCACAACTCCCATTTCCAGGTGGTCCATGCTAAGAACATGGAGTTTTCAACCAAGGACGTGAATAGATATAGTTACATGAGTCTTACTACCAAATTCCCATTGGAACGATCCAATGTATGATTTATATCATCTATACATTAGTAGTAGTGTTAATATAAAAAGGCCCAATCCACACATTCCTTATCCAATCCCTTTTCAGGAATTAGATATTCTATTGGGACATTGCCCACATTCTTTTCTATTTTATATTTTTATTAGGGTTGATTCGCTGATCATAATCATATGTTGACAATTTATCCAATCTATTGGAGGATATACAATTTGATAGGATCTATACATAGATTTGATGATACCATATGAATTCATTCACTCCATGGATTTTCTCTACATTGTCCATGCACATATTTAGTGTTTTATATATAGGATTTAATGAATCAGGTTATATGGGATGATATTTCTTTAACTGGTGAGAAGTAATATCAGAAAAATAGTTTTAGTCTCATATAATAGAGGAAAAAACAGACTTTACATTAGGTGTCTAGAATGACCCAAGGAATATGATAATATATACGATTTATATTTCCTATAGTAGTGGAGGATTATGAGGGAAAATTTCATGATAACATTTTAGGATTACCTCTTTGTTGATAGATATAATTATTTATTGAGCTAGACCTAAGGAATTCCCTAATATTTATTGCAGCATATCAGATGGACCTTAGAGAACAATGAGAGCTAAAGATGTAGTTGGGGGATCTATAGATTATGGTATAAATTAGACCCAATGTTCCCCCTAGGTTTCCATAATGATTATTTCTAAGAATGAGTATGATAACATGATGTTTTTTGTGGATTACTATTTCATGAATGAGGTGAATATAATGAATAAGTATCCACTTTAATGAATTGATGACATCTTTATCCAAATGAAATGGTTTATGTGGTTCTCAAAGTTTAATCTCATGAAATGTTATAAATAAATATGAGTTTTAAAGGGTGAATTATTGAGGAAGGTATTTTTTGTCTCTACTGTCACTTTACATACATTGGGATTCGATTCTATTCATGATTCAAGATGTCCACAACCTGGTATATGTCATCTTAGAGGAGGGAATTGTATTGCAATTAGGAAGGATCTAGGAATATCATGCCTTGGGGCCTCCCAGAATTGTGTTATAGGTATGGATATTCCTTGGGTAAGATATATATTATTAAAAACTCAAGCATAATTTCTATAGTATTGCAACACATCTGAAAATCAGGGCTATTAATTGTTATCATTTCACATGGAATGAGAATTTTTAGCAACCATTTTAAGAGATATGGTACATGTTAATAATTTTCCCATATTGAAAGTCCTATTGGATGTATTTCTATAAATTGTGTTATAATATTACTCTAGAGCTAGTATTGGATGTGATTAGATTTAAAGGATTAAAGTTATTACTTTTGAGTTTTTAAAACTAATACCCCACAATTAAAATTTCATAACATATAATTTTGATATTGTAGCAGTCGTTTTGACATGTAAAATATTCTGAAGTTCTCTTATAGGATAATGGTTAATTGTATATTTTTAATATTATAGTGCAATGTAAATATTCTTAAAAAAATATATTTATCTTAAGGAATAATCTTCCACTAGAGTTTCTGTAGGGATGTGACTTTGAAAATGTATATAATCTCAGGAAAGGTAAAATGGAGGCATATTCTCTCAGTAAGATTTTTTTTCATAGTATATATTTGATGAAATAGGGAAGTTGACCTTGTTGAAATTTTCTATTGAAGATAAGGATAGTGAATCATATATCTATTCTATGTATGTGACCTCTCAATTTCTCTAGTATGTTAGGGTAGTGTATCCTATATATGTCAACTGTAATATATTTTGTGACCAAATACTAACTACAAAAACTATAGATAGATTTTATAAAGGTGGGGAGAATGTTATGAATTATGGATGATGGATAATGGTACCAGTGACACAATATGAAGAGGTTTTGAGGTAGTTTTATATATCCCCCATAGCGTTACATATTGGAGGGGTGATGATATACAAGGACCTTTAACATTAATTTTGTTTTTTTGGATGAATTAGGGTGTAGGTAGGTTCCTCTATTGATGTACCATCTCTCATGGGTTTAAGGCCTTGTATCATTTAATATAGGGTTTATCAGAACCCCTTGAGGATCCAAAGTGGATGTGGGCTGTTATATTAATGATATTGGGATGATAAATCCATGATTATAAAAATTCCACAATTCTATTTAGATGATCATAGACTGAATGACCATGTTGTATAACTACATTTCCATCTGAACATTGATTTCAGTGGATAGTTTGGGAATTATGAATATTAAAAATATAGTTAAATTTAATGTAGTTCCCTCAATGATTATTTTGAATCCGGATTCTCACATAACTTCCTGATTATGGATAGGATTTCGTGAAACCTTTGGGACATAGGTTCAAAGGAGCACAATATTTCACCCCCAGATAGATGGACATATTGAGTGGACTATTCAGGTCTAGGAGGACATGATGTGAGATTGAGTATTGGATTATGACCATTTCTTGTAGGATAATCTTCTAGTGGTGGAGTTTTTATATAACATCATTTAACATTCTAGCATTGGTTTGGAACCATTCATGGACTTGTATTGTAGACCATTTAGGTAACTATTGTCTAGGATGATTCAAAGAGGGACAACACTTATGGAACTATAGATAGTGAAAGAGATAATAAAGAAGCCATAGGTCATATGGAGAAGGAATTCCTAGAGGCATCCCAAGTTCTATTGGGACAAAAGAAAAAGGTCATTGGAGTTTATTGAGGGTGACCATTTATTATTAATAGTATCACCTCACTGAGGATTGCTGTGTTTTTTTAGGAATAATGTTATCATCAAGATTCATTACCCCTTTTTAGATAATACATATTGTTTTTGAAGATGAATATATCTTATCCTTTCCACAAAAGATAGATTGGGTGTAAGATGTTGTCCACATGTCCCAATTGAGTTGATACATGTCTGACCTGTTGAACATTGTCAACTGGGGTGAGATAGACATTAGAGATGTAGATACATTTTCAGAGTACATACTTGTGGTCAAATACTGGCAGTTAAAGATCCTTAATGTACATTTTATTCCCATGGTTTATGTTCGTTGGTGGCACAAGAATCGTCAAGAGTGAACTAAGAAGTAGTAAAACCAGATGAGGGCTTAGTACCCTCAACTATGTGACTATTTTTTTACTTTTTAGGATGAAAATCTATTAATGTGCAGAGAATATAAGAACCTAAATTTATCTATTTGAAAATTTTAAATGAATTTAATAATACTTTTTGAGATAGATGTAGTTTTTGTGTAAAATATAAGGCCTCATGGACACCTAACCCTGAAATATTAACAATATTTAATAAAATATACCATGAATGCACATCAATTATAAAATAATGAAATATCACTAAAATTATTTCTCATATTGATAATCTATGAAAACCACTAAATCTATAACATGTGATTTCATTTGGAACGATATAAATTTTCTACACCTCATATGTTTTTTTAGTATAATCAATAGTGAAATAAAATCCATGTAAATGAATAAATTATTTTTTTATATTAAATTCCAAATAAATAATTTACCTCTATTTAAATAAATATATAACCAAATACATGTTTTATCCACATTATCCTAGAGGCTTGGTGGAGATATACCACGGTAAAAATATTTTTTATTGAAGAATGAATGAGTGTTGATGATGATTGGTTGACAAACAATTCATATCTCATAAAAATTCATGGTAGGGGTGTATTATTCATCTTTGAAGGATCCATTATTTGAGATAAGGCGTTTATTTTTGTTGGTTTAATTCTCCATGTTATCTTTTAGTGATGAATTTGAATTAATTAATTTATAAATTAATTCCTAGATCATTCATTGTTTAATATTTTAATTTTATTCCTAAAATTAGTATATGACTATTAATATGAAATCACCATGATCCCTCTTTCTTTTGTCTATGACATTGGCCAAAAATAACATATCCAATATCATTCCATCTCTCACTTTTGTGTTTCATGCCTTACTCCTGAAATTTATTCAATGTTCATCATTGATATTTCAATTACCAGTGATTCAACTATACCTAAGAACCAATTCCATGGTTTGATTTTTTTCATTATATGGATTGTTAATGTGGAATAAATGTCGAGATAGAAGGTGTGATGGAAATTATAGACATTCAATAATGTTGTTGGTGAATGTTGTATCACAAGATTTATCATACAAGTAATTATGAGGTGTAATGATAATCACATTCCATGAAAAGGCTGGGAGGAATATTTCCACCAGGGATGATAATGACATTATGAATGTGTATGGAGAAAATCATAGCTGATATTCATGACATAATTTATGGATAAAAAAATTTATCCATATAAGTTTAAATAATCTAGAACTAATTATTTTTTTAAACTAAGTAACATGTTGTTGAAAATAACACACACATTGTATACCATTATTTATGGAAATATGAGTTTATATAGAAGATAAATATCAAACATCGTCTGGGTGACCCATAAGTCATGTGATCCACAATTTGGTCATCTTTGTGGATATAGGGATTACACACCAAGAATCCACATAAACCAACACACCATGTGTGTCAAGGCACACCCTATATTCTTCATATAGTACATCAACAGATCGAAACGTCACATTTATATATACTAAGCCCAACATCTACTACTCTTATGATATAAAAATTTATAGTTTATAGAGGACAACATGCCTTCTAAAATCTAAGGCCACTGTAAGGAATATACATTATGTGACCTGTTACTTACCCCTAGATCATGTTGCGTACTCCATCGTTGAAAGATTAGATACCTTTTACCCCACAATGTGGCATCTGTATTAGGATGAGTGTGCTCAAATTTTTGTGCATCCTCCTCATGTATCCATATAGGGTTATAGTATAACATACCATATTAATGAAATCATGTGTTGTCTCCTCTAACTATTATATCTTAATAGAGTCAAATATCCCAACATACACCCTAGGCCATGATCCCCTAACTGTTCATTCCCTAGTTTGGGTCAAGAATATCTTATCCAATATTTTGGGAATGTTATTACCCCTTGTGTTTTGTTCTAGGTAGAGTTAAGTATCTTCCATAGTCGCTTGTTGTGATGCCCTACCTTTGTATCAATATATAATGTGTTCAATGTCATGCTTAAATAATTAAGGGTCTAAAAATAAAAAAAAACTGTATTGAGTTATATCTATGTTGTTGGGACTAAAGGAGTGGATTCCCTTGAATGAGTGTTAACATAAAGACATATGTATAATCCCATGACTATTAGTGAGGTTTTGACCTTAATCTAATATATTGAGTCTACCTATAACCATATATGGGTTTCATTATTATAATTGTATTACCTTTTTATGTAATTCATCTGACTATCATTGATGTCATACATGATAAATTTGGGTGTTCTAATGGGTATGTTATTACTCACTATTTCGCAATATTTTCATATACATGTCATGAATTATTCAGATGACATGCCAATAGATGGATTACTAGGTGGATTGGGAGTGGTTGGGGCATAGTTGATCTTGATAGAGGATATTAATTTAACATTGAATTTTATAGGGAGATTTTTTTTTCTTATTATATGTTTGAACACCACTTCTTATAGGTGTGTATATTTTAACCTTTTACTTTTATGGTTATTTATTGTTACACACTAATATGGGATTATATCATATGGATTAATTTATAAAATCAATTATTCAAATTACTATATTAAATAGATGTATTGAGATGTATGTGTTTGTGTAGGTACTTTTGGATTTTTACTCCCATGTGTTTTATATTCTTAATAAATTCTAGTCTCAAGTCCAAGGCATATTGGAGGCGGGATTGAGGTGTAACAATTTTTCTTATCTCCCGCTAGGAAGGCCCAGATTGGTTGAAACAAGAAATATTTGGAAATAATTTTTTATAAAATGGTATAATATAGGTCTCAATAATCCACCATGTGTGGAAGAGGATAATGTATACAATGAGTTCCATGTCATGGAATGGTTATAAAACCACTTCTATCAGATTCTTCAATAGATGGATAGGGCTTACCTATATAGCCCAATTCAGTGGAAGGAATTTCTTTGTATGTTTTAAAGTATCTGATTAAAATTATTAGATGTAATTTTTTATTACATTACATCCACACTCATGTTTTATACTATCAGTGATGTATAATTATAATGACAATCCAATAAAATTTATCAGTTGGTATTCCGCATGAAAACTTTAACCATGCTAACACATTATAATTCCATAATTTGTGTCATATGGTCGTTTAGAATGGTTGGTAACCCACATTACCATTTTTTCTATTATGGGGTTGGATTAGCTACAATAGATTCAAGGTATCCAATATATATAATCAATGATCATATATCTTACATCTTCCCTTATGGAATATGCGGTTGTTGGAGAATAGTGGTTTTGCGTGGGGGGTATAATGTTGACCCCCTTATTATCTTGGTTCTATAAGAGGCATCTGAGGGTGTGGAAAGGTCAATTTTGGAATTGAAATTTAAATTGCACTCATCTAGACATCATAAACCCATTGGTATAGTTTTTAGACACTTTTTGGGAATCATAGAAATTAAAATTTTGAAAACATTGACAAATAATGTTTTTTGTACATGATAAATACACCTTTGTACAAACATTTGAAGTGATTATACATTAATTATATAAACTCACATATAATTAAATTTTGGGGATTTTAATGGGGTTTTTGTGTGCATATGTGATTTATGGATTATAATAAATTATTTACATGATAAATTTTTTAATAAATCTAATTTAAATTGTAGATTTTTAATTATGATTTGAATGAATGATATTGACTTAGAAGAAAATTTATTTTATAAAATATGTTTCATTTTATTGAATAATTTATGTACAATAAAATTTTATAAATATCACCCAAATAAGGATGATATATATTTAAAAACAAGGAAAGAGGACTATAAACTATGTATAATTGACATAGATCTAGTTGTGATGTAGACTGCCTGAAATTTGTTTTTTATTATTATGCAAACACTTTTAAGGAAAAAGTGAGAAACCATACAAGACATCACAACACCAATTCGCCACTTCATCACTTAAAATCATACATGCACAATTTATGGAATCCAAACCAGCCTTCAAACAGATAAACCACCACAGCTGGAGCCAAAGTCACCAAGAAATGGCCAGGGTACCACAAACTTGGGAAAACAACCATCAGGGGAGCTGTAAAAACCTTAGAACGGGTCTTCTCAATTGCCCACCAATACGACCATTGACACCGGCCGAAATCCACAAACCCACCAGTGGACTCCAGTCAGATTCTTCCCAACCCTCCAACGAAGTGAGATGAGATCTGAAGAGCACATCCATGAAGGGCAACGAACAGACCAGAGCGGGGAAGGTCAAGCCGTCCTGATGCTGCACCCTACTCCGCAGGAAACTGCAACGCAACCTCGGACAAAACTCCACTCGGCAAACCCTTATCCAGCATCTCTTAAGAAGCAAGAGATCCATCCACAGAATCCGACCCACCAAAAAGAATAATCACAAAAACTCACCGCAAAAAACAATTCAAATTCACCCAAACCAACCACAGAGCCATCCAAAGCAGACCACCAATAGAAGAATCCAAGCATAGCAGTACCAACACTTGAAATGGAGATAAAAACATCCAAAAAACGAATCACAGAAAACAATCAAGAATCCATCACTGCATTGACGAAAGTAGATACTTCACTTACACATCCACCGATCCACAAACCGTAACAAAACCATCACTATTCGCTGGAACAAAGGTCGGAACCCCACCTCCATCCAAATCCTTCCCTGTCGCAGATGCTAGAAAGCTCACCGTAGTCTGAATCTCACAAAACGAGGAGCAAATCAGGGGGACCCTATGACAATGTCGACGCCGCAACACACCCAAAAGAACATCGAACATCAATGAAACAAAAGGAAACCTCTTACCGAGAAGATCGTCGGAGCTAATAGAAGGAAAAGAACAGTCGAAGAAGACCTGCGACAATCCTAAACCAAAAATCCCATCGCCAAAATCGAGACCACACAGGGTGACCAGATCTGCCCAGCACAAACCCAGTCGACTCAACAGTGAAGCATCAAGCGTCACTGTAGCAGCTGGAAACTCGATCCTCACCACACCACCATGTGGAGCCCTGTCCAGATCGACGGGTAGGGCATGAAAAGGACGACTGACGGTGAGAACACCAAGATGATCGGGCCACGACGCTGCCATAGGATTGCACTCCAGAATCATGTCGAGCTGAAGCGTCCATGATAGGATCCGAGCCAAACCGCAATGGGGAAGAAGAAGGTGGTGGCAGGGGAAAAGCCCTAGCGGAGAGCCTCTTATGGGCGCATCTAGAATTATAACTTTCCTCTATAGAAGTAATCTGGTCTATTTATATATATTGGGGAAATCGTACAGAAACACATGAGTTGGGGGTCAAGAAATTGTTGATTAATTTTTAATAAAATAAAAATATTGTTATAATAAACATTTCATTATGTATTTTATATTCTATTCCAAGCTAATACAAATGGATGTATCTTTTTTAAAGTAGATCAAAAATATATTTGAAATAATATAAATGTTGTAAAGTATGGTGCCTATGTTTTTTTACATGGTTTAGACCAAATTTGAGAAACCTAATAAATTTTGTGATAATATATTCACCATGAAAAAAAATTCCCCACTTATAAATTTTTCAACAAATACATGTGGTCCATACAAGGATCATCTTGTACTATCTCATCATATTGAATGGGTGAGTTGTTCACTTTAATTCACAAGGGAACTCATTCAATATATTACCCATGTGGACACATTCTTCCCCCATGTGCTCTTCATATATTAATTAGATTTGTCTATTATTTCAATCTAATATTTTTTTATGTAAATCCTCTAATCATTCAAGGATTAAACAAAATACCCAAAATCTAATCTACTTCCTTGATAACAGTCTCCAAATTCCATCTTATATTTCATAAAAAATATTTAAATTAGTCTTTCTAAATACCCTTTGTTCTAATTTTTTCTTATAATATATTTATTAAACTTCTCAAATGAATCATGAGGATCTAAAGTTACACACTATTATATTATAGAAACTCAAGTACATTGGCCCTGCATCACTTCTTAAACTTCTTTTTTTCCAATATTCTAAAACAATGACTATAAAAATGATAGATTATACAAACAATTCGTCTTTTTTCTATATCATCTTCTTCTAAAAATTTTACAACAAGATGTTTCTTAGCATCATGGTTGGATCAAAAACTTTTTATTCCTCCTACATTGTTCTTCTTATTCTCAGAACACACTCACAACCAAAACACCCATTGTACAACCATCCCTCTTCTATTTTATTATTCCATAATTCATACTACTAGGTAAGATAACCATTTACTTATTTTATGAATTTCATTAATTACAAAAATTACATGTTATAGGGAATTAATGAAAACTAGTTATTAAACATCATGCACAACTCGAACCCCATGATCTTCATATCTCATCTTCATCTCAACTGTTGCCTTTAGAAAATGGAAATCACAACCATTTATTTATTTCATCATATCATATTTTATTTTATGTTAAATAAATCTACTATTATATATATATATATATATATATGTATTGAGTATTCTTCGTAAAAAATGTTTTTAAAAAATCCATATAAAACCATTCTAACAAGGCGATATAAAATTTATAGCTTCAACACTATAAGAATAGAGATTCTCATTTTAGTGCATGAGAGCTTAGGAAAAAACTAATAATACTTATTTATTTTAAATGTAATAATTTGGTATAATATTATCTCTCTTTCTTTCTTTGAATGTTTTGTTCCAAATTTTTGTAGTGATATTTAACTCCACTAAAGATCAGGACCATCATTATTGAATTAATTATTATTTTTCAATCTATAAAAATCTTAATAACTATTATTTATTGTCAATTTTTATTCTATAACATTTAATCATATTTGATATTATTTCTCTCATATATAATGATAAAAATATTCCTCCACCACTATATAATACAATCCTTTAGTAATATTTTAATATCAGAGTAATGGTATTATGATCTACTTAGTAATTTCTACATTATTTTAAAAAATTGACTTAAACATTCTTCACTTAATCAAAAATCACTTCTTCTTGATCACCAACTTGTATCACACAACCTTTAAGTTATTATAATTATTTAATAATGAATAAAAAATTTAAGAATCATCATAAATGAATTAATCAAAAAAATAGTTTAATTAAAGAAACAAAATTCTATATTAAATTAATTTTCATGAATATTACATTTTCATTGATCATCTTGTCCATAGCTTGAAGATAAATTCCTCAATAATTCAGTGTCTGAATCACATATCCATTTAGAACATTTTGAAATTTAGGCAATTGATTAATGTATTTTTAATCATGATAATTGACTACCTCATTAGATTATAAATTTTGGAAACCCATGTTTTCATTCAATAAAATTATGGAAAAAATTCAAATTATTGATACTTATATAGAGTTTAAATGATTAATACATAAAGAATAATACATACAAATATGGGAAATTATATTAAAACAGGTGGAGAAATTATGTTTACATAATAAAACACTTCTTATATTGACACAAGATATCATTACATTGATCCTTATGATGTTGTTATAATTACACACTTTAATGATTCATTCTTATGGAACTCCAAATATGATTATGATAAGAAAACATTTTGTATACACGTTGGCCAAATTATCTTTTTGTATGGACTATAAAAATTCCATCTTAATATATTTTAATGATCCTTACATAGAAAATGTCTCATCCTTATAGTTTTGGACCATTTCAACCTCTCATGGAAAAGTAAATTCTAAAAAACATTGAATAAATTCAGAATCATATCAAATGAATTTAGGTCTTCTCTAAAAATATCAATAATTCATCTATCTGGAAATTAATCACTTGTTAAACATTTATTATTATCTAGTCTCGTTGGATGGTTCTCCATTAAGAATTTAGCTTCCCTTAACTTCCTTTATGATTTTAATGATATCCATAAAAAATTACAAGTAACAATATCAGTTGTTTGAACCTTATACCATAGATACCACATTATTATCATATTGTATATTGTTTTAATTAATCACCTTTATAATGTTTATTAACAATTCATATTATAACTTTAGTCTTTAGGTTTTAAGGGATTCTCCTTGAATCTGTCTAGTCTCGTTATTCGAGGGTCGAATTGAGAGAACTTTTCTACATGGTGGAAGCATGAAATATAGTATATTAAAACATTATGATATTATATTTTTTGAAACATAATATCCTCTATAACACACCCTGGATTAATTAATCAATATTGTGTAAATTTATAAATAATTAAGAATTAATAATGAAAACATAAATTTAAATCACACCATGTTTGATTTCGATTGGAAACATGATTTTCCTATGTTAGGTGATCACCACTCAAAGAAACCATCACCAAAAACTCATATATAGTCCACATGAATTATACAATCCCAATCAATCATTGACCTAGGAAACCATGGAGCTAGAATGGAGAATCAAAGGATCCTCAATGTCTTCTTTATCTTGGAAGATCAATATTACAATCCAAGAACATAGATGAAGAAATATTTTATATTCGCTTCATTTTATCTCCCTAAAATACAAGCGAAGGGGATAAGATGGAAAATTCTTGAAAACACTCACCATGAAATATTGGGATTTTAAACATCTTTAATAGAATGGTAAAGATTAATAAATATGTAAATTAAACTTTTAAAAAGTTAATGATCCATTTTACACACAATAATGTCATAAATAGTACATAAAACATGCTGTAAATTCGAAGGATATTTTATCACAATCCTATAACACATAAACAATGTTACAAGATAAAATACAAGTAATTAACTCAACCCAGTTCTACCATAAATATTAAACAAAACCTTTTATATTAAATATTTAATATTAATTAAAAATATTTTTCTTTTTATTTAATGAATTTTATGTGAATATAATAAATAAATAAATTGAAGGGATATGATTATAAACTCAAATAATATTGAATTTATTTATTTCCTTTTTAATCATATAGACATGGAAATTAACTTTTCAATATCACAGGTAAATGAAGAATAATAAATATTTCATATTTATTAATATTTGTGAATTAAATATTAATTTTCTTTAAAAGGGTTTCTATGTTCGATAGCGTACCCGATACGCAACAATGAGTTTCTTTGGAATCTTACGTAGCACACTAATAATATAATAATATTATTTTAAATGGTACTTAACTCCATGCTATTGTATTTGAGGGAATGAATAAAACTAACTAAAATATGATTATACATGATTGTAAAATGTATTTACATTATCCAATAAAAAGTTAGAGGCTTAAAATATGAATGAATCTAATTTTAAGCATAATTTACATTAAAAGGACGATTTATCTCCTTTTAATGGAGAACCCTTTTTAAATCTAGTTTTGGTCACTTTTATACATTCTATATGACAAAATAAAATCCTTATTTAGAATGGAGACGTCAAAATTTACTTTGTGTAATTTTTTGGAATTTATTCGATAAAGTTCATTTTTTAATGAATAGTGAAAAATATTGTATTTTAATTCAAATGTGACCTTTAATATAATTTATTTGTATTTTTAGATTATCTTGTTAATTGGTTTTAAAGTGAAGTTAATATATATTTTCACCATTTAATCCAATTTTGGTCATTGGAATTAACTTCACATTGAAATTGGACATAAACATGTATCAATCTTTTGATAGTTATTATTTCTTAAAAACATGCTATTTGTTTTGATAATGAGAATTAATTTTAAAATTAATTAATTACAATTATATGTTTTGAATTTTTAAAAATAGATCATTTTTTAATTCAGAATATAAAATATAGCTTAGGTTGACTTTTTTGTATTTTTCTAAAAAACATCAATTTTTGATGAATCTTGAAACCACTTAGTGGTAGATAAAAAAACTGACCTTTTCATTTAAATGAAATTTTACCACTTCTGTGAATTGAATTTCAAAAATCATACATATATGGTTGTTATAAAGAAGTAAAATGTGGTTAATTAAGTTGAAAATATTTTTTTGGCGAATAGTAACTTTTGACTTTTATTTACCATGGTTAAAGGTAAATAGGGTAATTCAAGGTTAAAAGAATATTATAATAATTAAAAATTACCTTAAAACTTGTCCAAACATTATTATTTGAGTCATTTAATACCATGGGCATATTTTTGTAGATTTTGGGACCCCATTGATCCACATGAGAGTGATAATGATAATTTAGATTAATTAACTTAATGTAAAGGAAAAAATGACAAAATAAAATATCATTTTGTAAATTAATTTTTAGAAGGGGATATATAAATTATATTTTAGACTATAAATATTAATTATAAAGATAAAAATATTTCATAAATCATGGTATTTTTTTAAATAATTTTTAGACATTAGATAAAATAAATTATTTATGACACAATAATGATGCGATATTTACCTCATTAATAAATGATTTTAATAAATAAAATTATAATGATTAATATATTATCCAAAACATTTCCAATTCTTATTGGATGATTTTATTTAGAATACGAGTCATCTTATCTTTGACTATAATTATTTTTCGACCTTCAAAACCGAATATTATTATATAATAAAATAATATTTTCACATTTTCCTAAAGAGCCTCTCCTCTCCTATATAAAAGGAGTCCATTTCAATCCACTTCCTCACACCTCTCAAACCATTTGCCTCATCCAAAATATTCCTAATTATGCTCCCTAAATCCCTCACCACCACCTAGAATCCTTACCTTAGGCAGAAGGCACTTCAAGAAGTCTGTTGGTTCAAACCAAATGGAGTTACCCATATTAAAGGTAACCATTTCTTTGAAATTGTTTTCTTTTATTTTACTTCTCCAATCCCTAAAATATTTTTATTAACATATTTTGTAACAACACCAGTATCCTAAATATACTAGGATTTTTTAATGAGATGTATTCTAACTACAATTAAACACACCTCTATCTAAGTGGTGAAGAACATAGTGTTTTGCGGATGACAAACTAACGCCTCATGAGACGATGATTGTTCAATTACCTCTTACCGCCTCTCATGGTGGCCATTATGATGGAAATATATTTATTTATGATATATTTATTATTTTTATGATTTCATTATGTGTATGTATTTCCCATTTTTATCACACCTTTTGGTTTCCATAGTGGGTAAATACGATAATCTCATTTGAGGAAGCGCGGACTACCGCCCCCTCAATGTGTTGTGACTTGTTAATTCCTTATGTGGGATTTATAAAGGATGTAGTTAAGGATATTAAATATGATATTATACTTTAATTATAATATACCTATTTTTCATTTTGTTTTAACTCCATTAAAATTAGAAATAGGAATGAAAGTAGCGTTCATGCGTACGTACGGCTTACCGTCTCAATGAACAGTGCATTTCATTTCTTACCTCCAAATGCTATTTACTATTATAAATACATGTATATAATGGATATATATGATATATATTATATAAAAATCATGAATATAATTCAGGATATAATGAACCATTTCCCACATGAACAACATGTGATTATAAGAAGTCTAATTTTGACTCAAGTACCAAATATCGAAAAAATGGATGTTATTAACTTAAATGATTACATAATGTTTATAACAGGGTAATAAGTGATATAAAAGGAATAATAAACTTGAAAAAGGTTCTTAGGAAATTGTAAATTATCTTTAGTTTATTATTCAAGAGATTAAAGGACGATCGAGTCAATTTGGACACAAGGTAAGGGATTTTCTTATCTCACTTTTAATTCCATGAGATTTCCATTGTTCGCCACTTTTTCATTGCATGTGGTGTATTATGTACTGAAATTTGATATATATTATCATGATTCTCATTATATTCATGGTATTTTGTGATTCATTTTGTGGTTATTAACTTTTGGTCATACGACTCAGGTGAATACAACGTGGTAAAGGGTTTCGTCTCACTTTTTCCTATGATATTCATGCTATATTTTCTACTATTTACTTTTGTGTGGTGTATGTACTGCCCATGATTTTACTAATTATGTAATATAATTTCATTTTTGAGTATTTACATCTTCATTGTATGATCCTTCTTTCACGTGGCGTATGTTTTGTTTGTTACCAAATCGGTAATGGAACGATTCACACTCCTCTTTATAAAAGACTTCTTTTTGTTATGTCTTTCAATTTACATCTTATTATGTTGGTATATGTTATTATATATCCTTATTGATGTAAATTTTATAACCAAGTGATGATATTCCCTTTATTATCTCATCAACTCATTATATGAATTTTAATGTGACGCCGTTAGGCTGTCAAATTTTTACAAGGGAACCTCTTAACCCAATTTCAATTTTTTGTGTTCAACTTGTACTTCATGATCATGTAATCCTATGAATATGTGTGAATGAAATATGATTGTTTTACACTTAATATACACTTATATTGGGTGTATTTATATTTCTCACACATAATTATGTAATTTATTTTTCCTTAATTTAAGGATACCATCTTTATTAGAGATTTCATCCCAATTTATATTTCCACTAAGAATTCATTGTTTTTATGCACCAATTCACTCTTATATGGTATATATACATTCCTTTGAAATATTATATCATGAATCCCTTTATTCTCATGACATTATAATGTTCTGATTAAAAGTTATTCTTTAATTATTTGTATTCAAGCATCTCTTTTTTTTAAACTCGTTAACTAAAATATTGTTTTAAATGTTTTAATGATTTATTCTTATTAATATTTCTCATTACTGTCCATGTTTTCAAAATGGGTATTAGTATTTTTTTATATAGACATTAATTTTTTCAAATTATTATTTATTTAATATCTTCGAAGTGGTATGGGACACTTTGATTAAAAAATCCCCCTTTAAATGGGTTTGAAAATGATTTGATAAAACATTGTCTATTTCAATATCCTGATTTGATATATTGGAATGTGGAAATGTTATATTTACTTTATAAATGTGTTATATGTTATGATTATGTTATTTTTATTGGGCATTGTTTACGTATATGAGTTGTTCCATGATAAACATAGGGCGGGTGAGTCCGAGATAGCTCTCCAATGAATTGGGTAACATGACAGTGGTGAACGTGATATTTCTCCTAAGAGATTTAGGGAATATACCTTGATGAGTATTCAAAGTGTATCTCCCGATGTAGCTATTATAGATACAATGTATGTTTGATGTGTATTCCACAATTAACCTTTATGATTTAGGATTTGTGTGTGTTATTCATAAATCTTATGATTTCATAAGGTATGTATGATTGCAAATTATGGTCTCATTGATTTGTATTTATTGATGGGTTAATGTTTTCCTTCCATATTTTATAACCCTTACAGAGCTTTTTATGACCATCCCATGTTTATGAAATGTATTCCACAGGACATAAAGATGAATAGGGTCAAGGATGAGATCAAGGAAAATTCATGCTATCTAAAACATAGAACTAGACATGTTTCTTTTTAAGAGTTTTTATTTTATGAAAAAAATAGATACTGAGTAGTAGTGTCTACTTGTAATAATCAAGTAGTAATGTAATAGTTATGGCCTAATTCCCTAAAACTCTAAACCAGAAAGGATCCTCAATGGATATTATTCATTTAATTCAATATTATGTAATGGTTAAGGCCGAGTCTTTATATTTGGTATCAGATGTTAGTTTAGAGATCTTTAGGGATTAGGAATTTTTTTAGACATATGGTTAGTCCCTATCTAATATTTCAGTTAAATCATTGTTTTATAACTTTTTCAGATCAAGGAAATTCAGTTTCAAATGGAAGGATGAAGATCTCAAATGACATTCCTATCTCTTCCTGATGACATGCTTGCAATAATTATTGCAAAGTCATGTTCGGATGATTGTGAAATTTTTTCAAGCATAAAACTCACTTGAAAGCAGTTCTTTGAGATATCAAACACCTCCACTATACCTCTTTATCATCGTGGATCATGGGTTGTATTTATAAAAATTATATTTTCACAATATTCTCATATTTTCAATAAAGGTTAATATTATCATGACATTTTCAAATATATTACCTTATCATAAGATTTTAAAGAATATTATGATTTTAAAAAAGGTGATGAAGAAGGATACCCTTGCGCAACCTATATATATTTTATTTTAAAATATTTTCTCTCAGAACATACTTATAGTATTTTAAAAGGACCATTAATTTAAAGTTTCTACTCAAATTCGATTAGACTGTTTTATAGAAATAATGTTTTATTAGATGTTTCAAAATTATTTGTCATACATGATTATTTTCCAAAACATTTTTTCTGTGAACACCCATATCACCCATGTTGTAGAAGGTGTATTTGGTTGGAGGAATAAAATGATTTTGAAGGATCTATAAATCATTTTCACAACGCATGGACCTTCTACCTACGTGAACAAGATGACGATGAAACCAAATGGACACCATGATCGATGTATGATGTTCTTCATCATGGGGATTGTTTTATTTTATTATATGTTGGTGAAATAAGACTTCAATAATTAGGATTTTGAGATCATAATGAATTTGGATGAAAATTAGAGGTATAAGGAAACTGTTGAGGTTAAAACTTGTTAGGGTTATTTTGGAGTTTTATAAAAAGGACAACCCGTAGAATGGGTGACAACCTGTCGCATCCAGTAAGGCTTCAGGAATCGAACCCACAACTGAAGGGCGACAAGGGCGCATCGCCTACCACTAGCCTACTTGAATTCCATGGTTAGTATGAATTATTATTTTAGTAAAATGATTTTATTGAATAATAATAAGTTGATTTTTGGAACTTATGTTTTATCAAATGGATATGTTTTGTATAGAATAATGATTTAGGGATTAAGTGATAATGGTTGTGGTGGAAGACGTTCTCTCTTTTGGGGAAACACTATATGCCTAAGGAAGATAGAATACTCTGGGATTTCAATTGTGGAATAATGGTTGAAATTTTTGTTTGGTAGAATCTATGTTTTTATTATTGACACATGATGATTGGATTTATTTATGAAAATGATTAACCTATAATGGATAATATGTGATTAGGTAAATTACTTTTCAATATGATACATTATGAGTAACTGGTGTTACTTGGAGATAAATGTTAAGATTTATATTAGAAGTCTATGTAATTAAATCCTCATGAGATTTGGGTTAAAATAATAGTTTGGATTACTTTTGAAGAATTTTAGGGACAATTGTTTATTGAGTGGTCTATGTGGAGATTTGGGTTTTGTTAGTCAAATTTTGGATATTTAGATTAGTTTTTCCTTATGTAAAAGTTTATCGTTTTGGGGGATTATCTGATCTTATACTAAATGTTTTGGTTTTAGTTAATATCTAAATACATGGGAATTATATATTTAATCTTTGTGGATTATGTGATTCTCTCGAATTTGATTATAATACTCTTATTGTGAAAAAATGTCATCCTGAATACTCATAATTTGGAGAAAATATGAGTTTGTGTTAGAAATCGAGTAAAAGATGAATGTCTACATGACAAGTAAGTATATTATCTTATGTTTTTGGTTAATCTCATAAATAAATTCCTCAACAAAAAGTAACTTTAAACAAAAAACCCTTCCTGTTAACTTTTCCTCCTGTGGAATCAAAGACTGTTTAACCCATCACATGTTTGTGATTTTCTAGTGGTTAAATTTCTATTAAACATGTTTTCTATCACTCTCCTTCAGAACATGATGGTTTGTTTTCTCCTCCATATCCATTATTTCATGGAATCCTTGTATCTTTTGTCTCGAGTAACCTTTTTAATTCTCTTCCTTTATTTTAATGTGATAGTCTTATTGACTCTTTTTTCGATATGGGGCTTTCAATGAATTTTCTGAGCACAATTTTAAAATTTTGTGGACAAAATTCCCAAAAGGGGGGATGGATGTAGCATCCTAGGTAAATGAAGAAAAAGACATATTTCATATTTATTAATATTTGTGAATTAAATATTAATTTTTCTTAAAAAATGGTTGTTATATTCGATAGCGTACCCGATACGCAACGACGAGTTTCTTTGAAATCTTACGTAGCACACTAATAATATATTATTATTATTTTAAAGGTAGTTAAAACCTTGCCATTGTATTAGTGGGAATGAAAAAAACAAACTATAAAATGATTATACCTGATTGTTAATTGTATTTTCATTGTCCAATAAAAATTTTGAGGCTTAAAATGTGAATGAATCTAATTTTAAGCATAATTTACATTAAAAGGCCGACTTATCGACTTTTAATGGAGAACCCTTTTAAATATTATTTTGGTCACTTTAATAACTTATATATGACCAAATAAAATCATTATTTAGAATGAGGACATCAAAATTTACTTTGTGTAATTTTTTGTAATTTTTCTGATAAAGTACAGTTTGTAATGAATAGTGAAAAATATTGTATTTTAATTCAAAACTGCCATTTAATAAAATTTATTTATATGGTTAGATTATCTTTTTAATTGATTTTAATGTAAAATTAAAATATATTTTTACCATTTAATCCAATTTTGGTCATTAGAATTAATTTCACTTTGAAATTGGACATAAACAAGTATCAATCTTTTGATAGTTATTGCTTCATAAAAACACGCTATTTGTTTTGAGAATGGGAATTAATTTTAAAATTAATTAATTCCACTTCTATGTTTTGAATTTAGAAAAAATAGATATCATTTTTGAATTCAGAATATGAAATATATCTTAGGCTGATTTTTTTTGGTATTTTTCTGAAAAACATCAATTTTTGATGAATAGGGAAACCACTAAGTGGTAGTTAAAAAACCCCACTTTTTCATTTTAATAAAATATTACCACTTATGTGAATTGAATTTCAAAAATCATACATACATGGTTGTTATCAAGAAGTAAAATTTGGTCCATTAAGATGAAAATAATTTTTGGTGAATAGTAAATTTTGACTTTTATTTACCGCGGTTAAAGGTAAATAGGGTAATTCAATGTTAAAAGAATATTATAATAATTAAAAATTATCTTAACACTTGTCAAAACCATATTTTTAGAGTCATTTATGACCTAGTGAATATTTGGGTCGATTTTTGGACCCCACTGAGCCACATGGGAGTGATAATGACAATTTAGATTAATTAACTTAAAGTAAAGGAAAAAATGACAAAAGCAAATATCTTTTAGTAAATTAATTTTTAGAAGGGGTTATATAAATTATTTTTTTGACTATAAATATTAATTATAAATATAAAAATATTTCTTAAATCATGGTATTTTTTTTATAATTTTTAAAAATCAGATAAATTAAATTATTTATGACACAATAATGATGCAGTATTTACCTCATTAACAAATGATTTAAATATATAAGATTATAATGATTAAAATATTATCCAAAACATGTCCAATTTTGATTGGATGATTTTATTTCAAGTATGAGTCATCTTATCTTCGACTATAATGATTTTTGGACCCTTAGAAACTGAATATCATTATATAATAAAATAATATTTTCACACTTTCCTAAAGAGCCCCTCCTCTCCCTTATAAAAGGAGACCATTTAAATCCAATTACTCACACATATCAAGCCATTTTTCTCACCAAAACTTTTCCTAATTAAGCTCCCTACATCCCTCTCCTCCATCTAGAAGCCTTACCTTAGGCAGAAGGCACTTCATGAAGTCCTTTGGTTCAAACCGAAGGGAGTTACCCAAATTAAAGGTAGCGATTTATCTTAAATTGTTTTATTTTATTTTACTTCTCCAACCCATAAAATATTATTATTAATTTATTTTGTAACAACACCAGTATCCTAAATTTAGTAGGATATTTTTATTAGATGTATTCAATCTACACTTATACACACCTCCATCTAATTGGTGATGAACATAATGTTTCTGTGGATGACAAACTAATGCCTCACGAGACTATGATTGTTCAATTACCTCTTACCGCCTCTCATGGTGGAAATTATGATGGAACTGTATTTATATATTATATATATATTATGTTTATGATTTCATTATGCTTCTGTACTTCCAACTTATATCACCCCTTTTGGTTTCCATAGTGGGTAAATACTATAATCTCATTTGAGGAAGAGCAGACAACCGCCCCCTCAAAGTGATGTGACTCGTTAATGCCTTATGTGGGATTTATAAAGGATTGAGTTAATGAAATTATATATATGATATTATAATGTAACTATAATATACCTATTTATAATTATGTTTTAATTCCATTAAAATAAGAAATATAAATGAAAGTAGCGTTCATGCATACATACGGCTTACCGTCTCCATTAACGATGCATTTCATTTTTTACCTCTAAATGTTATGTACTATTATAAATACATGTATATAGTAGATATATATGATATATATTATATCCAAATCATGAATATCATTTTTTATATAATGAACCATTGACCACATGAATAACATGTGATTATAAGAAGTCCATTTTTGACTCAAGTACCAAATATCGACAAAAAGGACATTATTAACAAAAATGATTACATAATGTTTATAACATAGTAATAAATGATATAAAAGGAATAATAAACATGGAAATGGTTCTTAAGAAAGTATAAATCATATTTAGTTTATTATTCAGGAGATTAATGAACGATCGAGTCAAGTCGGACACAAGGTAAGGGATTTTCTACTCTCACTTTTAAATCCAGGAGATTTCCATTGTTCTCCACTTATTCATTTCATGTGGTGTATTTTGTACTGACAGTTCATATATATTATCATGATTCTAATTATATTCATGGTATTCTATGATTCATTTGGTGGTTATTAACTTTCGGTCATATGACTCAGTTGATTACAACGTACTAAAGGGCTTCGTCTCACTTTTTCTCGTGAGATTCAAGCTATATTTGCCACAATTTCTTTTTGTGTGGTGTATGTACTGACCATGATTGTACTATATATGTAATATACTTTAATTTATTTACATATTCATTGTATGATTATTCTTTCATGTGGTGTATGTTTTTTAAGTTACCAAATCAGTAAGGTAACTATTCACCCTCCTCTTTATAAAAGACTTCTCTTTGTTATGTATTTTAATTTACATCTTACTATGTTGGGAAATGTTCTTATATATACTTATTGATGTAAAATTTATATCCAAGTGATGATATTACATTTTTTTATCTCATCAAGTCATTTTTAAATTTTAAAGTGACGCTGTTAGGTTGTCGAATTTCTACAAGGGAACCTCTTAACCCAATTTCAATTCTTTGGGTTCAACTTGTACTTCTTGAACATGTAATCCTATGAATATGTGTGAATAGACTATTATTTTCTTACACTTAATATACACTTATATTGGGTGTATTTATATTTATTACACATACTTATGTGATTGATTTATCCTTAATTTAAGGATACCATATTTATAAGGGATTTCATCCCAATTTACATATCAACTAAGACTTCATTGTTGTTATGCACCAATAAACTCTTATATGGTGTATATACTGTCCTTTTAAATATTATATCATGAATCCCTTTATTCTCATGATATTATAATTTTCTGATTAAAAGTTATTTTTTCCATTATTTTTATTCAGGCGTCTCTCTTTTGGTTAAAAACTTGTTAACTAAAATATTGTTTTAAATGTTTTAAAGATCTATTCATATAAATATTTTCCATTAATGTCCATCTTTTAAAAATGGGTTTTAGGATTTGTTTATATGGAAATTAATTTTTTAAATGATAATTCATTTAAAATCTTCAAAGTGGTATGGGACACTTTGGTTCAAAAATATCTTTTTAAATGGTTTTGAAAATGATTTGACAAAACATTGTTTATTTAAATATCATGATTTGTTATATTAGAACATGGAAATTTTATGTTTCCTTTATACATGTGTTATATGTTATGATTATGTTATGGTTATTGGGAATTGTTTACGTATATGGGTAGTACCATGATAAATCTAGGGCAGGTGAGCCCGAGATAGCTCTCCAATACATTGGGTAATGTGATGGAGGTGAACATGATGTTTCTCCTAAGAGATTTTGAGAATATACCGAGATGGGTATTATAAGTATAACTCCCTATGTAGCTGTGATAAATACAATGTAAGTTTGATATAGATGCCATAAGTAACATTTATGATTTATGATTTGTGTGTGTTTATAAGGCCCTAGCCTTAAACCTTACTTAATCTTGAGTTATTACAAGATTACACATTGAGGATCTTTTCGGGTTTAGAGTTTTAGAGAATTAGATCATAAAACTTACATTACATTCCACATTTAAACAAAGTGGTTACATAAAGAGGGCATTCATTTTTTCTCATCAACGGAACATATTTAAAATAAAACATGGATTCTTTCTTGACACTTCCTTGACACTATCATCATATCATGTACCTTTCCCTTGACCTGTGAAAAATATTTCAACAAAAAAACATGGGATGAGCATAAAAAGCTGAGTATGGGTTATAAAAATATGGAAAGGAAACATGAGATCATATATACATAATAATGAAATCATACTTTACCCATAAAACATAATCACTTTAACATACCTCATCAAATCATGAATAAATCATAGAAATCATAAGACATAAAGGTAACTTCAGGCATTCATAACATTCTTATGTAGGGAGTAACCCTCTTGGTTACGTTTGGAATACCCATCACAGTATATTCCCTAAATCTCTTCGGAGAAACCTTAACGTTTCACTCCTTCGCGTTACCCAATGCATTGGAGAGCTATATCGGGCTCACCTGCCCTTAGTTTATCACGAAACCACCCGTCTTCATAATAATGCCCAAGAACCTCAACATAATCGTATCAAATAAAACATGCATAAAGGAAACATAACATTTCCACCTTTCAATAACAAGATATCAATACAACACATTGATATAAAAAAATTATGAAAACCATTTTCAATACCAAAATAAAAGAAAAGTAAAACATGGTATTTTTTTTAAAAAAGCTATGGCTTGTAGAGTAAGCCGAAACTCAAATAATGGTCACGGCGGCGGAGAAGTCGTCGTCACCGCATACGTATGACAAAAACATTCCCTTTTGTCGTTTGGTAAAATGCTACATATAAAAAATATTCCTTTTGGATAAACTTAAAAGTCAAAGGGGTTTATACACCGTATAAAAGAAGGTTGTGTATAAAACAAAATATGCCTCAATGAAAGGAGAGTGAGACGAAGTCCCATACCTCAGGTCCGACTTGACAGAGTCATTCTTTAATCTCCTGAATAATAAACTTGAGTTAATTTATACTTGTTTAAGAACATTTTTCAAGTTCATTATTCCTTTTATATCACTTATTACCATGTCACGAACACTATGTAATTATTTAAGTTAATAACGTTCGTTTTAACGATCATTGGTACTTGAGTCAAAAATAAACCCTTTATAATTACAAGTTGTTCATGTATCCATTATATCCAGAATTATAATCATGATGTAAATATCATATATATCATATATATCCAGTATATACATGCATTTATAATATTACATAATCATTTAGAGGTAAGAAATGAAATGCACCGTTCATGGAGACGTAAGCCGTACATACGCATGAACGCTACTTTCATTTCTATTTCGCATTTTATAGAATGGAATCATAATTATATAAAGGTATATTATAATTCCAGTGTAATATCATATACAATATCATAATTCCATCCTTTATACGTCCCACATATGGTATTTAACGAATCAAATCACTTTGAGGGGGCGGTAGTCCGCACTTCCTTAAATGAAGATATCACGTTTACCCATAATGGAAACCATAAAGGTATGCCAAAAATGAAAAATACAGAAGCTTAAGGAAAACATAAACATATTATATATCATAAATAAAAATAGTGACATTTTAATGGCCACCTTTGAAGGTGTTAAAAGAATGTTGAACAATCATCGTTTCGGGAGGCATAAATTCACCATCCACGGAAACAGTATGTCCTTTAACCAATAGATGTAGGTGTGTGTAAGTGTTTCTCGAATAGTTCTTATAACAACATCCTAGTATATTTACGATACTGGATTTGTTACAAAAGAAATGAATAAAAATTTTTTAGGGGGTTGGAGAAGCAAAATAAAACAAAAGGACTCAAGTGAAGACATTACCTTAAAATCGGGTAACTCCCTTTGGTTTGAGACCAAAAGGTTCCTTGGGAAGACTTCTGCCCAAAGTGAGGCTTCAAGGAGTAATAGAGGGTTGTGTAGAGACAAAATGGGAAGGGGTTGGCCGAGCCAAAGGCTTTTGGAGTGTGGGTAAGGAGGTAGAGGTGGGGGCCTTTTAATAGAGGAGAGGAGGGGCACTCTTGGAAAGTAAAGAAATGTTACTTTATTTTCAAATGGGTTTCGGATTTTAAAGGTCCCACATTGATATAATTCAAGGATAAGGTGATAAGGGTTCTAAATATACCCACCCAATAGGTTTTGGAAATATTTAGGTCTTAGATTTTACATTATCTTTCCATTTTATTTAAATCGTCAAATAATGAGGTCATCGCTGCATCATTATGATGTCATAAATAATTTAATAAATTTAATGTCTAAAATTTATAAAAAAATACTATGATGTAGAAAATATTTTTATCTTTCCAATTACTATTTATAGTACAAAATATCATTTATGTAGACAAAATTAAAAATATTTTACTTAGGTGATACATTCTTTGTTACATTTAACATTCTTTAAAAAAATAAAAAGATAAAAAGTCACTTTCTCACAAAAGTGATTCCATGGGGCCACCAAGTTTGGCACAAGGCATCCCATGGTCGTCCATGAGACAACAAGTAGCCTTATTAAACATTTTGTGGTGTTTTTGTATTATTATGATATCATTTTATTATCTTTAACTACCTGATTACTCATTAATCAAGATAATTAAAGATAATTACTGTCGTTACTATTCATAATGTCCAAAAACAAAAGAGTCTTAATTACATAATTTGGACCTTATGATTCCAAATATGTAATCCATTTTACCAAATTACAAACACATAAATTGTAATAATTAATTTAAAAATAATTCTCATTGTCAAAACAAATAGTGGGGTTTTTTGAAACAATATCTATGAAAATTTTGGCATTAGTTTATGCCCAATTCCAAAGTGAAATTAATCCTAATGACCACCATTGGATTAAATGGTAAAAATATATTCAGATTAAACTTTAAGACCAATTAAAAATATAATCTAACCATATAATTAAATTAAATTAAAAAGCAGTTTTGATGTAAAATGCAGTATTTTCACTATTCATTAAAAAATGAACATTGTCAGAGAAATACCAAAAATTTATCCAATGTAAATTTCAATGTCCGAATAATAATGAATATGTTTATTTTGACAAATATAGATTATAAAATTGTCAAAAGATAGATTTAAAAAGGGTTTTCCATCAAAAGGCAGTAAAACAATCTTTTAAGAATATTAGTGTATTCCATGCGTAAGATTGTATTTATTTTCATTTTAAGCCTCTAAAACACTATCTTAATCATTAATAGACATAGATAAAAATATCTATTATTCATTACTTACTTGGTATGTTACATACTTACCCCCTTTAGAAAATTGCGTCCCCGTAATTTATTTACTTATCAAATAAATGGGGGTACTTTTCCCTCATTGCATTTTCAGATTCCCATGTTTCCTCTTCAATCATGTGGTTTTGCCAAAAAACCTTTACCTGATGAATCACCTTATTCCGTAACACTTGATCCCTGTGGTCAAGAATCTGGACTGGTTGTTCCTCATAAGATAGGTTCTCTTCTAGCTGAACTACCTCTGGACTCAAAACATGAGATGGAACTGGCATATACTTTCTCAACATCGAAACATGAAAAACATTGTGTACCTGAGATAAACTAGGAGGTAAAGCCCCTCGGTAAAAAAATGATCCAACTCTCTCAAGAATTTCATATGGTCCAATGAACCTTGGACTCAGCTTTCCTTTCTTACCAAATCAAATCACACTTTTCCATGGTGAGACTTTGAGAAAAACATGATCACCTACCTCAAAAGATAGATCCTTCCTCCAGTTGTCCGCTTAACTCTTCTGCCTGCTCTGAGCTGTTCTCATGTGTTTCTGTATCAGCTGAACTTTTTATGCCAACTCTTCTACCAATTCTGGTCCCATCAGCTTTCTTTCACCCACTTCATCCCAAATATCTGGAGTTCGACACCGCTTCCCATATAATGCCTCAAATGGTTCCATCTGTATACTGGAATGAAAACTGTTATTATATGAAAATTCAACCAAAGAAAGATGTTGGTCCCAACTTCCCTGATAATACATAGAGCAAGAACGTAGCATATCCTCCAATGTCTGAATTGTTCGTTCTGACTGCCCATCTGATTGAGGATGAAAAACTGTAATAAAATTTAATTCAGTACCCAACGACTTCTGAAGGCCTTTCCAAAAGTTAGAAGTGAACCTGGGATCACGGTCAGATACAATGGAGAGGGGAACTCCATGTAACCTGACTATCACTTTAAGATACAAATAGGAAAGTTGATCTAGGGAAAAATTATCTCGTATAGCAAGGAAATGAGAATATTTATTTAAGTGATCAACAACAACCCAGATTGCATTATTACCTCGAGATGTCTTTGGTAATCCCATAACAAAGCCCATGGATATTTTCTCCCATTTCCACTCTGGCACTGGTAAAGGCTGAAGCATCCCTTTCGGTAACTGCCGCTCTGCTTTAACCTGTTGACAAGTCAAACACTTCACAGTAAAATCAGTAATATCTCTTTTCATTCCATCCCACCAGTAATACTCCCGCAGATCTCTGTACATCTTCATACTACCAGGATGAACTGAGAACGGAGAACTATGAGCTTCACATAACAACTCTCTCTTCAACTATGAATCTCAAGGCACAAACAATCTCTTCTCAAATCTCAAAACACAATCATTATCAATGTTAAATTCAGGCAACTTACCTTTCTGAACCAGCTCTACCTTTTTCTGCAACTCACTGTCTTGCTTCTGTGCTTACATGATTCTGTCTGATATAGATGATATCACTGATACCTGAAACAAAACAGAAGAACATCCTGCCCCAACAACTTCTATTCCAAAGTTCATCAAATCCTTAACCAAAGGATCACGTTCCAAACTCAACATTGCTAATGAAGCATTACTTTTTCGACTCAAAGCATCAGCTACTTTATTTGATTTTCCCGAATGGTAATGAATTGTACAATCACAATCCTTGATTAATTCTAGCCATCTCCTTTGTCTCATGCTCAATTCCTTCTGAGTGAATATATACTTTAAACTTTTGTGATCGGTATATATTTCACACTTTACTCCATACAAATGATGCCTCCAAAATTTTAAAGAAAAAACAACAGCAGCTAATTCCAAATCATGTGTAGGGTAATTTACCTCATGAGTTTTCAACTTTCGTGAAGCATAAGAAATTACCTGATCATTCTGCATTAGGACACAACCAAGTCCTTTCAATGAAGCATCACTGTATATAACAAACTCACCATTCCCAGAAGGATGTTCCAAAACTGGAGCATTCACCAATATTCTTTTCAATTCTTGAAAACAATCATCACATTCTTTTGTCCAGATAAACATAAAACCCTTTCGAGTTAGCTTATTCATTGGACTAGATAACCGTGAAAAATTTCTAACAAAACTTCGGTAATAGCCTGCCAAACCATGGAAACTATGAATCTCAGTTACATTTGTGGTCTTGGCCATTCTTCAACAACCTTTGTTTTGGTAGGATCAACAGTTATCCCATATCTAGAAACAATGTGACCAAGGAAAGAAAATTGTTTCAACCAAAACTCACACTTTCTGAATTTACCATACAATTTATTTTCTTTTAAGGTTTGCAAAATAACCCTTAAATGTCTTTCATGCTCTTCTTTACTTTTAGAAAACACCGAAATATCATCAATGAAAACCACCAAAAACTTATCCAAGAACTCATGGAAAACTCTATTCATTAAGTCCATCAATACAGCAGGTGCATTGGATAGCCCAAAAGGCATTACTACAAATTCATAATGGCCATATCTTGTACGAAACGTAGTCTTCGGAACATCTGCTTCCTTTACCTTCAGTTGATGGTACCCCGATCTCAGGTCAATCTTTGAAAAATACTGAGCTCCTTGGAGCTGATCAAACAAATCATCGATATGAGGCAAAGGATATTTTTTCTTAACAGTGATGTTATTCAAGGCTCTATAATCAATGAAAAGTCTCATAGAACCATCTTTCTTTTTAACAAATAAAACAGGAGAACCCCATGGTGATGTGCTCGGTCGAATGAAACATTTCTCTAATAAATCATGCAATTTCTCCTTCAACTCTAAAAGTTCAATTTGAGCCATTCGATAAGGGGGTTCTGAAATTGGCTTAGCATCAGGAACTAAGTCAACAGTAAACTCAACTTCCCGATCTGGTATTATTCCTGGCAACTCATCAGGAAAAACATCAGGATACTCATTTACCACTGGCACATCATTAATCTGAAGAGTTCCTTTATTTTCAACGATGTGTGCAAGGTAACATTCATTTCCATCTTTTACAAGTTTTTCGGCCTCTTTATATGTTATCAACAGTAAGGGTTAATTCTTGTACACAAACTGAATGTATTTCTGAAAATAAACTTCTTTATCTCTACAGTCAATCTTTGCATGGTAAATAGAGAGCCAATCCATACCCATGATAACATCAAACTCTACTAGAGTTAGAACAATAAGGTTTTCAAGTAGGTTCTTTCCACAGATAAGGATAGGAAGATTCTAATAAATTCGTTTTTCCTCAACATTTCCCACAGGTGTTTTTACCACAAGTTCAGGAGTCATTTCTTGAGATGGTATTCCCTTTTTACTAGAAAAGGTTTCAGAGATGAAAGAATGTGTAGACCCCGAATCAAACAACACACTGGCATAATCTGAAAAAACAAACAAAGTACCTGATACAACTTCATTTGATGGCCCGACATCTGCTGAAGTAGTTGCAAAGGATTTTACCACCCCTTTCTGCTTGTAGTCTAACTGCTTCCCATCACTCAATCTCTTTGTCGGACACTCGTTTGCATAGTGACCCATCTCATTGCACTTAAAACATTTCACTAACTATAAATCAAATTTGGTCTTACCTTCACCTTGATATTTTTCAGTGCAATCACGAGCCTTATGTCCCATCTTACCACATCAGTAGCACTTTCCAGAATTCAGATGACATTCCCCAACATGCCTTTTGCCACATTTATCACAAACTGGAAACTTAGTTTTCTTACCATCAGACTTTTTTGAAGAATTCTTACCTTTCTCCTGCCACCTCGGTCTCTTCTTCTATTGGTTGTTATAGAACACTTGATCATCAGCAAACTCCATTTCCACCTTCTCAGGACATCGAACAAGTTTTTCATAACTTTTAAACTCATGAGAAGCTAATGCCCTTCGATATTTTGTCTTTAATCCTGAGTAAAAACGATTGATTTTACTATCAAGGTCTCGGATAAAATTTGGAGCATACCTTGCCAATCGAGTGAACCTTTCTTCATAGCCAGCCACTGAGTCTTCCTCTTGCCTCAATTCCAAGAATTTCTTTTTCCATCCTAATTCAAACAGCCTTAGGAAAATACTTCTCAAGAAACATACCTTTTAATTCATCCCAGTCAAGAGCATCAATCTCATCGGTGTCCCTGATATTTTTAACTATAGACCACCACTGATCGGCCTCACCCTCCAAACGGTAAATATCAAGACTAACCTTTTTATTGTCTGAACACACCATGACATCGAAAATCTTATCCAGTGCTTTAATCCACCCTTCAGCTAACACAAGGTTAGATGATACTCTGAATGATGGGGGATGTTGCCTCATGAAATGTTCCACCACTGACTTGTTCCTCTGCGGTTGATCTGGCTGATCTCGTGCATGGATACCACCACCATTTATCGCTTGAGTCAACTGCGCCATTACTGCAACAAACTGTTCAGTTCCAATTCCGAGCATCTCAGGATGCTGATTCGAAAGGTTATTTCCTTCTGTATGCCTTCCTAGCACTGCTTCCCTATTTCCTTTGTGGAAAACCATTCTGAACAAACATGTCTTTGATGAAGCAACATGGTAATCTTCAAATGCTATATCTTTTCAATTTGACCATAAAAAAATATTTTTGGATAATCATTTAATAGAATTCTAACTCCTAAAGTTATCTAAACCGACCTCTGATACCAAATATAAGGCCCCAGCCTTAAACCTTACTTAATCTTGAGTTATTACAAGATTACACATTGAGGATCCTTTCGGGTTTAGAGTTTTAGAGAATTATATCATAAAACTTTCATTACATTCCACATTTAAACAAAGTGGTTACATAAAAATAGCATTCATTTTTTCTCATCAACGAAACATATTTAAAATAAAACATGGATTCTTTCTTGACACTTCCTTGACACTATCATCATATCATGTACCTTTCCCTTGACCTGTGAAAAACATTTCAATAAAAAAACATGGGATGAGCATAAAAAGCTCAGTATGGGTTATAAAAATATGGAAATGAAACATGAGATCATATATACATAAGAATGAAATCATACTTTACCCATAAAACATAAGCACTTTAACATACCTCATCAAATCATGAATAAATCATAGAAATCATAAGACATAAAGGTAACTTGAGGCATTCATAACATTCTTACGTAGCGATTAACCCTCTTGGTTACATTTGGAATACCCATCACAGTATATTCCCTAAATCTCTTCGGAGAAAACCATTTTCAATACCAAAATAAAAGAAAAGTAAAACATGGTATTTTTTTTAAAAGGTACGGCTTGTAGAGGAAGCCGAAACTCAAATAATGGTCACGATGGCGGAGAAGTCGTTGTCACCACATACGTACGACAAAAACATTCCCTTTTGTAGTTTAGTAAAATGTTACGTATAAAAAAGATTCCTTTTGGATAAACATAAAAGTCAAAAGGGTTTATACACCATATAAATGAAGGTTGTGTATAAAACAAAATATGCCTCAATGAAAGGAGATTGAGACGAAGTCCCATACCTCAGGTCGGACTTGACTCCATCGTTCTTTAATCTCCTAAATAATAAACTTGAGTTAATTTCTACTTGTTTAAGAACCTTTTTCAAGTTCATTATTCCTTTTATATCACTTATTTCCATGTCATGAACACTATGTAATTATTTAAGTTAATAACGTTCGTTTTAACGATCATTGGTACTTGAGTCAAAAATAAACCCTTTATAATTACAAGTTGTTCATGTATCCATTATATACAGAATTATAATCATGATTTACATATCATATATATCATATATATTCGGTATATACATGCATTTATAATATTACATAATCATTTAGAGGTAAGAAATGAAATTCACTGTTCATGGAGACGGTAAGCCGTACGTACGCATGAACGCTACTTTCATTTCTATTTCGTATTTTATAGAATGGAATCATAATGATATAAAGGTATATTATAATTAAAGTGTAATATCATATAAAATATCATAATTCCATCCTTTATACGTCCCACATATGGTATTTAACGAATCAAATCACTTTGAGGGGGCGGTAGTCCGCACTTCTTTAAATGAAGATATCACTTTTACCCAAAATGGAAACCATAAAGGTATGCCCAAAATGATAAATACAGAAGATTAAGAAAAACATAAACATATTATATATCATATATAAATATAGTGACATCTTAATGGCCACCTTTGAAGGTGTTAAAATAATGTTGAACAATCATCGTTTCAGGAGGCATAAATTCACCATCCACGGAAACAGTATGTCCTTTAACCATTAGATTTAGGTTTGTGTAAGTGTTGCTAGAATAATTCTTATAAAAACATCCTAGTATATTGAATATACTATAGTTGTTAAAAAATAAATGAATAAAAAGAGTTTAGGGGGTTGGAGAAGCAAAATAAAAAAAAGGACTCAAGTGAAGACATTACCTTAAAATCGGGTAACTCCCTTTGGTTTGAGCTCAAAGGATTCCTTGGAAATACTTCTTCCCAAAGTGAGGCTTAAAGGAGTAATATAGGGAAGTGGAGAGAAAAAATGGGCAGGGGTTGGCCGAGCCAAAGGCTTTGGGAGTGTCGGTAAGGAGGTAGAGGTGGGGGCATTTTATAAGAGGAGAGGAGGGGCACTCTTGGAAAGTAAAAAAATGATACTTTATTTTCAAATGGGTTTCGGATTTTAAAGGTCGCACATTGATATTATTCGAGGATAAGGTGATAAGGGTTCGAAATATACCCACCCAATAGGTTTTGGACATGTGCAGGTCTTAGATTTTACATTATCTTTCCATTTTATTGAAATCGTCAAATAATGAGGTCATCACTACATCATTATGATGTCATAAATAATTTAATAAATTTAATGACTACAAATTATAAAAAAATTACTATGATGTAGAAAATATTTTTAGCTTTCCAATTACAATTTATAGTCCAAAATATCATTTATGTAGACAAAATTAATTTTTTTTACTTAGGTGATACATTCTTTGTTACATTTAACATTCTTTAAAAAAATAAAAATATAAAAAGTCACATTCTCACAAAAGTGATTCCATGGGGACACTAAGTTTGGCACAAGGCATCCCATGGTCGGACATGAGACAACCAGTAGCCTTAGGACACATGTTGTGGTGTTTTTTTATTATTATGATATCATTTTATTATCTTTAACTACCTGATTACTCATTAATCTAGATAATTAAAGATAATTACAGTCGTTACTATTCATAATGTCCAAAAACAAAAGAATATTAATTACATAATTTGGTCCTTCTGATTCCAAATATCTAATCCTTTTTACCAAATTCCAAACCCATAAATTGTAATAATTTATTTAAAAATAATTCCCATTGTCAAAACAAATAGCGGGTTTTTTTGAAACAATATCTATGAAAAGTTTGGCATTAGTTTATGCCCAATTCCAAAGTGAAATTAATAATAATGACCACCATTGGATTAAATGGTAAAAATATATTCATATTACACTTTAAGACCAATTAAAAATATAATCTAACCATATAATTAAATTAAATGAAAAAGTATTTTTGATGTAAAATGCAGTATTTTTCACTATTCATTAAAAAATGAACATTGTCATAAAAATACCAAAAATTTATCCAATGTAAATTTAAATTCCCCAATCATAATGAATATGTTTATTTTGAAATATTTATATTATTAAATTATCAAAACATATATTTAAAAAGGGTTTTCCATCAAAAGGCAGTAAAACAATCTTTTAAGAATATTAGTGTATTCCATGCATAAGATTGTATTTATTTTCATTTTAAGCCTCTAAAACACTATCTTAATCATTAATAGACATAGATAAAAATATATATTATTAATTACTTACTTGGGATGTAAAAGTGTTCTTCATAAATCTTATGATTTCATAAGGTATGTTATGATTGAAATTTATGGTTTCATTGATTTGTATTTATTGATGGGATAATGTTTCCCTTCCTTATTTTATAACCCTTACTAAGCTTTTTATGCTAATCCCATATTTTTGAAATGTTTTCCACATGACATAAAGATGAATAGAGTCAAGGATTGGATCATAGAAAAGTCATGCTATCTAAAACATGGAGCTAGAAATGTTTCTTTTTAAGAGTTTTTATTTTATGAAAAAATGGATACTGAGTATTAGTGTCTACTTGTAATATTCAAGTTGTAATGTAATATTTATGGATTAATTCTCAAAAAATCTAAACCTGAAAAGATCCTCAATTTTAATTATTCATTTAATTAAATATTATGTAATTTTTAAGGCCGAGTCCTTATAAACTGACATATTATACGAGAAGCACCATGCCTTAAACTACAATTCAATAGAATAGGAAGTGATTATGAATATGTTTTGTGTGTGAAACTTTAGGCCCTTATCATAATATTTATGAATACTATTCATGGTCTAGAAGTAGATTCTAGAATCCCATAATGAACGATAAAGATTCCATGATAATTCATTGTAATTAAAACGCTTCCTATGAACACACACTTTCAAATATTCTCTCACTATCCTCTGATTTCTCACAATACGGGATGCACATTTCACACCATCATCCTTTCATGATTTATTATTCATGGATCTTATTTTATGAAATTGTAATTATACAAAAAGACCATGGATTTAATTAAGTCACTACCATCTTAGTTTACTAGGATTGAGACATCCCATCCTTTGGGAAGACAGAAAAACTATCTTCATTATTTAATCAATGTCACTCCAGCTATAATGAACTCAACACAATCTAACTAACCATGAAACAAATTACTTAGATTTTTTAAATTCCATTATATGTAGAAAATAAAATGATAGAAATTTATAATGATCAATATATAGAGACAATAGTTTTCCCATGTAAGACTATTAAATATTCCTCAGAATATTTTTAGAGAGGCGCACTGAGATATTGTGGGATTTAGATGCCCGATGATCTATGAAATGATATTATAAAAATAAAAAATATTAATATATTATGTGTTTATTTTTCATAAAAAAGTATAATAAATCTTATATGGGTACTCATATAGTTAATCTATAACCACTTCTGAGTCTAGATCTTGAGGTTTACTATATTTGTGACTTAAAGTTGGACGATGTCAGACATCCAGTCCAGGTAGCTATTGGAAGACCTGTTTTTTTAAATAAATTAACAAAATAAATTTATTATAAAATTATTTAATTGAAATAATATATAAATAACATATTAAAATGGTCAAATAAGGGTTATCCTTATAATAAATTCTAAATGTGAAAGGAGGAGATTGATATTCATTAGCAGATTTGATCAGATGATGAACAAGAATTAAATCAATGTGGATCCAGAAGATGTTAATGAAGTGGGTATTGTCCATTACTGGTGATGAATTATTTACCAATTATTTATTCATAAACATTTTTGTTCATTTAAATTGTGGTTTTGTCTATATTCATTAAAATTTTGACCATCGATTAATACATTATTATTTTTATATGAGAATATCTACCCTTCGCTTGAGTCAATTCATTAATTTTATTTACATAAATGAATATTTTATTTTTTTTACATAATTTTATCTCCCATAATTCTATAAGTATCCATTATTTTACAAGATCTCATATTTCAATGATAATTATGCACCTTCTCTTATTCTTTCCCCCTAGTCATTGTTTTCTTCAATGGTAATCAGTTGACTGATGATTCGATGATATCCAATAATATCAATTATTATGCATTATTATTTTTGGAATAATAGATTTCGATTGTGTGTTAAGATTTTGATTTTGGAGACATGATTATGTTGTGGGAAAAATAACTTGAATGTAATTTTGTATCAACTGTTGGTATTTTCGGAGAAAGATTGAGCATGTCTCATGACTGCTCAGGATCATCAGTGCTAGGAAAACTAGAAGAACATGAGATATATGAATGATCACCATAAGTGAACAATCTATCATTTATATCTAGATGTGATAGAGGGTCTAATAGTGTCTTAGAGGCTCCAATCAGGGTTGAAGCATTCAGATGGTGCTTGACTGTGGCTCCACATGAACGGTGATGGTGTGCAAGAATTATGTTTGCATGTAACTCTCCCCAATAATATTAAATCAATACAATTAATTAAAAACATTGTAAACATTTAGAGGTATACATGGATGTCTAGTATGGTCTAATTGTGGAGAATGCATTTGGGGTGTTTGATTTCCTTCCATGTGAAATTATCATTTTTGATAATAATAATAAAAAATTGGATAGAATAAAAATGGGTACGGCCTTGAGAAGAGAGAGGGGTGGCATGAAATGATCTCCAATGTGAGTTCATTTCACCATTACCCATTAATTATGTAATTAAATAATAATAACAATAATAATAATAATAATTTTATTGAATCTATTAATAACATATCATCTTCAAAAATTATACAATTTCTGATTCATCAATGTTGACGTGATCGTGGTATTGAGGCCGTAAATTCAAAACTAATGTTGTGTACATAGTTCAGGCACATGGATCAGGTTCAAAAAGATCATAATAATAATAATAATATTAATAACATCACCAATATTATTATTATTATTATTATTATTATTGTGACAGTATCTAGTATATTTCATATCATCTCCATGCGGTTTTAGATTGATGAGATTTTAACAGAATCATGACCCTGATGCTGAGGTGTAGGATTCAAGACCAATGTTGGATAACTTTTTTCAACTTCAGGACCATCCTCATGAAATGACATGCTTATTTTCTATGTTGAAATGTTTTTTATTAGGTTTCCTATTTGGGTAACTAAATAACCTATCTCATGTTTTTTCCCATGATGATCACAATACTGATATTCATTTTCCCATTCATTGATGTTTGAAATTAAATATTAGTGGATTTATGTTTCAGCCAGATGGACTAACGACGATCCTCATTCACTCATTAGTATTTTGGAAAGATATGTATGTTGTCCATTGAGAAGGTTATCCTATGTGTTTTTCAATGTAGAAGGTGATGGTGGCCTTCGTAGTGGATTTTGAGGTGCTATGTGAGGTTTTCCAAGAATAACTCATCTTCTGGTGTGTTTTTACGATGATAGAGAATGATTTTGATCATGGAACAATTACTGGGGTTAGTAAGACTTAGTTATACAAGGGAATTAGTTCCCCATATTCCTTACATAGATGAAATAATGATTAATACTCTCCTATTATATTAGGGCATGGATTACCCATATTCCTTACATAGATGGTATCATGTTCAGTACTCCCCTTCTAAACAAGGGGTCATGTTACACATATTTATTTACGCATGTGTTACTGGGGTTATTACTCACCTCCCCAACCAAGGAAAAATTTCCCCATATTATTCACATAAGTAGGTTAAATACTCCCATGATTACTACAAGTAATATGTTATCTACCTAGGGATTGTAAATCCCTCATATTTTTCCATGATCACATGTGGATCCTCTACATTAATTTTCCCTCCCTCACCTGTGGAGTGTAGTTGTGATGTGTGGACACCAATACACTTTTCCTGGTGAGGTTACTTGAGATGAATAGCATTGATTCATGGCTCCCTCAGCTATGGTTCATAGTAGTGGTGGGGTAAATTTCCCTAACAATGGTTTATTATGTGATTGTGCATGATTTTGGACATCGATGATGGACCTTTGGAGTTGTGACCCACTAGGGATTTGGATATGTTGTGAGGTGTAGTCCATCCTCATGAAATCTTTTGACAGACACATGAGCTATTCTAAATCAATGATGGACCATTAGATCTACAGGAAGACTCAACATCATGGGTTTGGATTTGCGATGGAGATATCCTTACTCCCTCTTATGTTATTATTATATGGGAATATATATCAATATTGATGGGTTACCTTTTTCCTCTTTATTTTGGATGAGGTTACTTCTTCTATATGGTCTTCCATTTGTACCTCTTCATCATTTGGTGTTTCCTACTATATATATATATACTCACCCCTGTAAGATATTTTCATACATGTGCCATGAATTTTGGAAATGAAAGACATGTTAGTGGTAGAATTAGAGGAGATTAGTGATACATCGGTTCATAGAATATATATTATGATTACGACATGGAGATCTGGATCTGGTCCATCTTATATTTCTTTAATTCCATTTTATATTTGGTTGGGAATTTTTTTTGTTGGGGGTTTATTTTTTACTTTACATTTTAGGAGTGCACTATTTGAATTTTTTGTGTTTTCTAGAGGTTATAAAATAATTTTTGTTTTGATCTATATCTTAATTTATACTATTATTATTCCTCTACCATTATTCTTGGAGATGGATTGGTGCATGTGTATAGGAACTTAATAAAAGGCCTCTCACTTTTTACATTCCTCTTTGGACCATGTATCAATCCCCCAGTATATGAAGGAGGGTTTGGGGATTTGGGGACCCAGTATTTAACTGACCAAATGGTCCCTGGTAGATTGGGTCAATATAGATTTGTATCAGAGATGGATCGAAATTACGATGGTGTTTGGATTTTTTCACCATATATAGATTTTTTGAGAATTTAGGGAAATAGTTTCAATGTTTCTCTAGTATATATTTCAATATAGGGAACACAGTTTTGGTGCGACAACTGACATATCCATTCAATAGGGCTATAATTACTAGTTTTTTGAATCATCATACTGATACATTGGTTAAATGGAACATTGGTACATGCATCATATATGGTTGAGTCCGTTGAATTTACATCCAGAGTTATCTCCCCATATATAGATTATTATTTAACTATGTTATTATTAAAAATATCATGATTTATTCATGATGATATCCAAGTAGGATTTATAGATAGTGTCATCATGATGGTTGGTTGAGCTAAAAGGCCTCTATTTAGGGACCTATCCATATGGTTCTTTTCTCTAGGTGGGAACCCAAACGTTCCACCACCAATTAAGTTGTAGATAGATTCAAAAGTGGGTTAAAGAGATTACCATCAGCATACCTCACAATTGATAACTCTATAAGGACATGATGATGCAATGAATAGTCTTAACACATTATACAGGTTATAGTGATAGAGACTACTAAGGGTCCATGATGAGATAGAACCTCATGTAATAGAGGGTTAACCTAAAATAGTGGTCTGTGATTTTTTGGCTTTTATAGACACTAGCTGACCGGATGGTTTCATTAGTGAATGATCACCTCAATAAGGTGGATGGTGAATCCATATGTACCAATGGATGATACACCGTTTTTAGGTGAACGTCATGGGTTTTAGAGATAGAGATATAATTGGTTTTTGGGTGACTAAGACTCCCCCTTCGTGAGTTTTAGAAGACTAGAATGATAATGTGTTGGAAATTTCATGCTTGGATATGAACCCGCATAATAATGAATCTGGGGATAATACTTTTCTAGGATAATTTGGGGTATCGGTAGAGCCATTTGTTTTTGATATTCGACGTCGATTAGGAAATTCGTGGAAAAGGGAAAATTACCCCCACATAGATGTGTTTTTCTAATGCGATTCAAAACTGGGATGGAAAGTCAATGACATGTAAAGTGGATAATTTGGAGTTATAGAAGTTATGTTCCATGACTTGTATGTTTGAGGTCATTATAATGGTAAGGTGTTGGAGACAACCGTAGATAAATATAATAGATTGGGAATAGGAAATATAGATTCAGGTGATAGAGGACTGTGACCCTTATGTTATGTGTTTTTTTGAGGTGTGACCTCTATCATCTTTACTATTGGTTTCATTTATGGTCTATAGACTCAAGACACCTTCCTTGGATATATCTTCTATCCAAGACCAGTAGATACTAGTGATGGGAATTATTTTATGACACTTGTGTTGTTATCCCCTATAGAGAGAATTAATGAACACACATTTTTATCGATCGTATGACCAGACTCTTCAATAACAGTGATCACTTCATGTAATATTTCCCTAAAGAAAGATGGAACCTGTGATTTTTTTTTTCATATCATGGCGTTTCAATTTCCATCCATTCAAATATTATGGCTACAATTGAGTGTAGAATTTTTTATGTGTTTTTAGGTTCATGTTTTTATCCGATGATAAGAAGTTATCCTTTGGTAGTTCTAGATGAGCTCATTCATAGAAGTTTTTATCTACTTATTTATGAGTTATAATGTATTACCCTTGGAAAATAATATGATATGAACATATATTTTTCTAAAAAGTTTGAGGAGTATAAGGGAATCCATCTTGAGGATTATTTTGGTTTACCTTGCCACAAAGAGTTTTTTATAATTTTAAATTTACTAGGGAGAATTCATATATCTGTGCTAGAACATTAGAGGACCCTATGGAGCTATGAGAGTTGGATATGTGGTTAGAAGATCCTTCAGAGTGGAGGATTCATAAGTCCCAATGTATTTTCCTAATAAGATATTTGTTGTTCACCTAGAGGCAGATGATAAATTTATGTTGGATGTGGATTAGAACCACTTAAGTGTGATGACTATCTGAGAGGAGTATCTATCCTCATGAATCGATGAAATCTTCATCCCGTGCGTGAATGTGATGTTTATCTTGTATTTTGGCCTATAAATGATTTATTATCAATTAATTATTTTAGAGGTGGATGTATCGATCTTGAATACCTAGATCCATGGTAGTTTTATTGAGTAATTTGTGATACCCTTTGACTTATTGAACACAATGGTAAAGTTTTCATAACTTATGAGTCAAATTATTATCTATTCATGGGTTATTTTATGGTATTAATATTTGATGGTACCCTTATGTACTCACAATAATAGTTAGATAATGGAAGTCAATGGAGGATGGTGATAAATATGATTCAAGAGTGATATTCATATGGAAACCATCATGGAGTCAGTTTTAAATTTGTTGGTGCAAATATTTGGATATGTCTTGTCAGACATGGAAGTGGTAGTAGAAACATTAATAGTTTAGGGGTGTGATATTGAGGGATACCTAGGTCATACCCGTGGTAGCATATACTTAATGTGATTTTTTTGGTGTGCTTTTATTGAACAAGTTTATGGAGTTGTTGACCATTTTTTTGCAGCTGACCATTGTGGGTGAGGATGGTATATAGTACCTCCAGTTCATTTTGTTTATCCCTCTAATTCATTAGTGAGTCAAGGAATCAGAACATGGGGAAAATAACTGGGAGATTTTGGGTGGCCAGATATCTTTTGGATATGTTTCATATTGTTTCCCTAAAGGTGAGGAGAACAATTTTTTTATTTAAGAAAGGTTAGTGGTAGTGGTCATGTTGCTGGAAAATGTGTCTCAATGGTTATTTCAACTTAGTATTACTTCAAGGAAAAGGGTGGTTATACGAAGATCGTTTTTATTTGGGATTGGTGGCTACAAATATTACAGCATGTTGATTATTTTAACTCTCAATGTCACACCTGCCTATAGGTGGAGGTCGAGGCTCTCGATGTAACTGAAAATCTAATGTATTTTTTTCATTCTCATAAGAAGGATTCCATGAATGATGAGGGCTCATGATGACTCATGAATTATCATTGACTGAATCAAATTTTTTACCCACTTCTGTCCCATCCAAGACCACAGATTAGTAGTGAATTTGGGATTCCAATGCATTAAGGAGGTTGTCTGGATTCATGGAATTCTATGAATGATCATTCAATCCATGATTCTGAATTCATTGTGGGATTATGGAGAGGTTGAAATAGTACTTTGGGAATCACCATCCATTGAGTGTAGTGTTTATACCTAATATAGATGTCCATGGATGGTGGAAATTTCATGTTATGGATAACATGATTTTGGATTACATGTTATCTTGGGCTATATTTGGGAAGATGATTTACCATCAGGGGAGTATGTATCAATGTGGTTATTACTACACCATTAGTGTAGAAAAATCTATGGCCTTGTATGAGAACCCCTATGGGTCACCACATTACTACATGGAGATAGTGGGAGTCATCACTTATAGAAATATTATTGGTTCTAGTGATGATTTGGAATGGTGGGATAATCATAAATGTGTAGATGATGATTGATTAGAAAAAATTCAAGAGTCTTTTTTTTAGACTAATGATTGTTCCCCTTAGAGTTTGATGTGGAGATCATAAATTAGGAGATATTTCACTATTTCAAGGATCATAAGGATTCGTCCAAGATGTCCGGATAACATTATAGATCATAATCCGTTTTCTAGTTAATATGTAGAGTAAGAGATGCAGTGTACCACTTTACCCTATTATTTTAGTTAGAAAAAATGATTTCTGTTTTCCACTTGTATAAACTGAGGAGACATGTGCTTGACTCATTTCATAGTGTCAACTTGGATGAGTTGGGAATGATGAGTTGAGTTTCCATTCGAGATAACTAGGGGTGGTTATGAATATGATTATGAAAACCCATCATTGGCATGTCGTTCCCCTAGGTGTGTGTTGGAAGGTAGTGTGGGAGCATGCTTGAGAGGTCTTGAGAGTGTGAGTGATAAATGTAGAATTAATAACCCCAAACATTTTTATTTTGTGGTTTTTGGGGAAGAAAATACATAAAGAGAAGAATATTAGAGAGACTCATGTTTTTCTGTATAAGACATTGTATTATTCATAGGAATTTTTTCAAAGTGATGCTCTAGGATGACATGTGATTCTGAGGTCCGGTGAGAAATTAACTGATATTGTTAAAATAATAAATTTATTAATGTCCCTTGAGTGTAGTTTTATAGAAAAGGTGTAATAAATCATGAATTGTGACTTCTAATGGGAAATTCATTTATCAATTTATTCTATAAATTGTTGTTTACCCAAGTCCCCCTTAATGTTGGTTAGCACAAAACATATGGTTAAAAAAATTGGTGGGTTTGTTTAATTAAAATAAATAATTGAATTATTTGATTTTATTATTAAATATATTAATTAAAACTATCAATAAATATCATCTACAGATAGTTTTTGATGAGTTTTCTCCACAACTCATTATATTTATGAGAGTAGGAGGAAAGAAGTCTTTGTTGGTGGAATAGATCAGATGGTGAATGACAATCAAATTGAGGTGGATTGAGAGGTGAAAAATGAAACATGTCTTATACATTTTTGGTGAATTTCATTTCACTAATGATCAATTAAAAATTGAGTTATGGTTTATAAATTGTTTCTTTTCCCATTTTGATTATGATTTTGATCATAGATTCAAATATTTTTTTATTGCTATGGGATTATCTTACCTTTTCATGATCCCATTAAATAGTTTTATCCATTTGAATACATTATTAAAATTTTAATCCATTTAATCACCCATGATTCTTCACATATAAATAATAGTTTTGGATCACATTAGATGATGATGATTATTGACCATTTTTATTCTTCCCTATCTATTCATTGTTTTCAACATTTTTTATTAGTGGACCGATTATTCTATGATATTCGAGAATATAAATCATTGTGTGTTTGTTATATGGCATAATCATTTGCATTCATGTGTTAAGATTCAGTTCATAGAGATGTGATGGAGGATTGGTTGTGAGGATATGATCCATAATTTGGATCTAGTATTACTGTTATTTGAGATATACTGAGTAGAACTCATGACTGCTTGTCTATATATGGGAATAATGAACAAAAAGTACACATGATGCATGACAGACTACCGTAAGTGATTAATTTTGGATTTATTTCCTGCCATGTATGAACGTGTGATAGTGGGTCAGAGCCATAAGGAAAACTGCTCAGTGATGAAGCATAAAGATGGGGCATGATTTGGTCACCACATAAAAAATTATGGTATGAATGAATTATATTGGAATGTAACTTTCGCCCATAATATTAATTTATACTATTAATTAAAATTATTTTTGACATTAATGGAAGACATGGATGCCCAGTGAGGTCCATGGGGGTGGGGACATGCATTTGGGGGGTTTGAAACCCACCATATGACAGTATCATTTTGGATAGTAATAATAATAAATTGGATAAAATAAAAATCGGTAAGGCCTTGAGCGGGGAGAGGGATGGCTTGAAAGGATCCCTAGTGTGAGTTCATTTCTCCATTACCCGTATATATTGTATTATATAACAATAATAATAATGATTATAATATTACTATTATTATGGAATATAATTTATAACACAACATCTTTATCAGAGATATGATTGGTGGTTCGTCTACAACATCAAGATCGTTGTATGAAGGTTGTCAATACAAGACAAATGTTTATTTATAATTTACACTCATGTTTCAGGTCCAAAAATCATCCAACAACAACCACAAGAACAATAATAATAATAATAATAATATTGTTATAGAATATAGTATCTTATAAATCAACATAATATTTGTTGGAATTATTAGACATCAATGGCATCATGACATTGAAAATGAGGTATATGATTAAAGAATAATGTAGGTTATTCTTTTACAACTTGTGGCTTAGGCCGATGAAGTGACCTATGTACGTGTAATGAAAAAAATGGGTTCTTTCTTCGAGAATAAAATTTGGGAAATAGAATTTCCTATCCCATTTTTTTCTTAATAATCACAACAGTGTAATCTATTTTTCCATTCATGGCCATTTGCAATGACAAATTGGTGGATTGATATTTTCTCATGAAGAAAAAATGACATCCCCATTATTCGTGTCATGAATTTTTCTAGAAATATATTTTATCCCATGAATAGCCTATCCTATGCATTTTTTCAGGTAGAAAATGTTGGTGACATTAATATTGTATTTGAGGTAAAATGTGACGAGTTTTGTGACTAATGATTGTTTAGGAGATGTTTGAAAATGTTAGAGACTCAGAGTGATCATCATAATGTTGTTGTGGTTAGTACTCCCCTATAACTCTATGTTGTAGGTTCCCCATATTTAATACTCATATGATTTTAGGGTCAGTAATCCCCGGTTACATCAGTGTGTGGGTTCCCCATATTATTTAAATAGATGATATCAGTGTTCGTACCCCCTTGTTGCCAAAGGGTGATGTTTCTTCATATTGCTCTATAGATGTGTTACCGTGGTCAATACTCCCATCCCACACCAAGGCATGGGATCCCGATATTCTTTACAGAGGTAGTGTCCCCCCCCATAGATATATATATTTGATTTTTTTTATTTTTTAATTAATCATAACATATTTATATATCCTATAAGGTAACTCAATATATTTTCACATATGGTAGGTGGTGCTGGAAAGGAATCCTTTCTAATTCCCACCTCAAATGGTGGGATAATTTGAAGATTTAGATGTTGACATGTGGAAAAGAGGGTTGGGGAATGATCTCCTTAATTATACATTTTTAAATCGAAATAATGTTAATGTCCTCAATACCATAAAAGACCATTTTCAAAAAACACAATACCAATATCATCTCATCTCTCTTCCATACATTTTTTATATCGACAATCATTGATCTAATATGTTATTCTGAAATTATCTTATAATATCAATCTGTCATCACCAATGAAATTGTGACATAAATTAGAATAATTCTAGACTAATATGTTATTATATTTGGAGTTTTTTATTATTTATTACATAAGTATGGATTTTCACTGTAAATTTAATTATAATGTTTTTTAAAAAATACTGGTTATTTATTTATACAGATGAAATATATTAAAAATTACTTATATATTAATTGTTTTATAAAATTAAGAATTATATGTCCATATTTATATATTTATTCAGGTATATATATATATGTATTAGTAATTTCATAAATGCATATTAATATAATTATTTAATAATATAATTTTCTAAGAGAACATACACATAAATGTATGTACATGAAAGAACCCATAAAAATATCCAATCATTTAAAAATATAATAGTTCATAAGTATATATAAATGGATATAGATACAGTCTATCATAGATATATCACATTAATATATGTATATATACATAAATATATTTATAATTAGGCATACAAGAAAACATTTGTTGTATAAGATTTAGAATGTATTTGTTTATACAAATTATGTAGAAACTAAATTTTCATTACTAAAATATCTATAAATATAACTAAAAACTATAACTCAACAAATAATTATATATAGATATATAATGTATTCATTTATAATTATGTAATCAAAATATATATATATATATATATATATGTGTGTGTGTGTGTATATATATATGTATGTAAACATTGTATAAGTTTTATCCCTTAAAAAGTGCATACGAACACACACACACACACAAACATATATATATATATATATCCAAGTATACCTATACATATATACATACAAATTATATATAACAATTACATACAAACATATTACTAATTTTAGTATTATTTTCTTTACTAATAATATTTGATCCAATATAATATTTTCAAATAGAATCAGAATTTCCATCCATCATCCCCAATGAAATCATTTCATAAGTACGAATATTTCAAGACCCATACATGATACTTTTTTTTGAATTTTAATTTCAACATGTAGAGATAAATATTTTAGTGTAAATTTATAATATCTTTCTCCAAAACACTTAAATCATATTTTTTTATAGAAAAAAATTTTATTACAAAAAACAGATTGATAAATGTTTTGGAAAATTAATGAGTGTAAATATGTGTATATATTTATTCAAGTATGTAAATTCATATATATATATTATTATAATTACATACATACATATTACTATAATTATTTTAAAATATATATATCCATCAGTACATGATATAATATGTAGGTTCATGCATGCGCTGTGAAAATATAAAAGTATTTAGAAGTTAATTATGTACAAGTATATAAATATATATATATATACACAATTATATATATATATAATAATAACATATAAATATTTACCCAAATATATATATTTATAAATACAAAATTAATCTTATTTTATTAAATTTTGAATACATTTTTTTCAATATAGTATTTAGAGAAATTAATTTTTTATTAAACATATCAATAAATATATCTACAAATTACTAATCACATACAAATATATATATATATATATATATATATATATATATATATATCTCAATGAAGATATGCATTCATGTATGGTATTTTTATATAATTACATACTCAGAATGGAAATATAAAAATAAATATATTTAAAAACTAGGTTCTTTATGTAATTTATACAAAAAAAATACCATTATAATATTTTTATATACTTATATAGATGTAAAATTTAAAATAATTACAATAATATATTAATATGTATGCAAGTTAATATCTATGTGTATGTTTATAAATTTAATAATATGTAGATGAATGTATGTACATGTATTAAAATATCATTTCGAATACTCATATTTGTATATTCACATAATAATTAGTGATCACAGACATAAAAAACCAATGAATACACACACATATACTTGTATATATACATTCATATTAATGGATTTATATATTAAAACATACATACATCTATATATACATCTAGGCATGAAAATTAATATAGCCATACACATACATAATTTAATACATATTTGTAAGCATAAGAATATATATATATATATATATTAATATGAGTAAAAATACATATTATTTCATTTATATGAAAATATAAACAATATATTTATTTAATGATATAATTATAAGAATTCATACATACATACGTATATATACAAGCAGATACCACTATACAGATTGTTATGTATATTTTATTACAAGTACAATCACATAGCTAAATACTACTATATATACATACATACATATAAATACAATCAAATTTATGTATAAATAGAAGTTTATACAAACATGAATAAATTTATATATATTAATTTAATATGGTAGATTAGGAGGAAAAACCCTCGTTGAGAGATTTGCAAGAAAAAGATCATTCCAGATATTTTTAGGAAAAATCCCCATTGAGAGATTTGTCAATGTACAATGTATGTTTGTATATACATATAATAGTATATAATTATTTTTTTACATTCTTATATTTATATATTAATGCTATAAATAATTATATTAATATATATGCATACATTCATGCATGCATGTAGGTACTTAAATTTATATGTATGTATGCTTTTTTGTAGGTGTTAGTATGCAATTATATACATGTTCAGATGAATTTATATAAGTATATGAAAACCACTTATATAAATTTCCAAAAAATTACATTAATATATATGATTTCAGGAATGCATCTATATATTCACATTTATTTGTATGCATTATAGTATATATATATATATATATGTCTGTATGAATTGTTAATATATATTAATGATTATATATTAACAATTAAATATTTTTTATAAAAAAATTAACACATTAATGTATATATTTTTATGTATAATTATGTATGTTTATGTTTTCATAGATGTGTATACATTTAAGTTTACATAATTTTATAAATGTATATTTTAATAATTAAAAATAATTTTACTTATATGTAATTTTATATCTGAAAGAGTGGATTAATGTACATACATAATATTTCATGATTATATCTATGTATATGTATGTACATGTAATAATATTTAGAAGCATTTATGTACATAAATTAAAATATTTTATAAATACATATATTTAGACATACCTATAAAATATATTTATCACAAACATATATAAAAAATTGTGAATATACATAAATACATTCACATATATATATATACATACATATACATATATTACATTAATATATAAACAGACACATACATCTATACATAAAAATTACAATATCCATATACATACATAGCATAATACATATCTTTTGGTATATGTACATAATTTCCAAAAAAAATTTATCTCTATATTAATACAATTACAAATATATATATTAATGAAAATATACACAAATAAAATCTATTTAATTATTTACAGATATAAGTACATGAATGCATTTGTAGATATGTATATATACTAGAATATATAATTATAAAAAACTATATATATGTTTTAATACATCAACATAAATACATATAAATGTTATTATATATAAATACATACAAATACATATAGACATTTTTATATATAAATACAATTATATACATAAATGAATGATTATATATATTAATGCGACATGGGAGATTTGTAGGGAAAATATATAATGGGAGAATCTAAGGGGAAATCGCAAGAAAAGGATTTCTATTACAAATTTCATACCTAATATGATAAAAATTCCATATAATGCATCATATATGGGTCTCAAATTATTCGTATTGATCCAGCGATCACATTAGTAATCATATATTGAAATTACGATGTTGTTTAAAAATAAAATAATAGATTAAATATTATTGAAATAAAAAAATGGTGGGGAGATAATATGAATTTGGATAATCGCTACTGCAAAGTGAACTTAGATAATTAGAATTATAAAAATTAAAAATAAGGGCAATAGAGGAGATCACACAACATTCATCTCATTTACATGTCATAATCTTATTATATAAATTACACCACCATTTTGAATGGGTAATTTAGAAGATGTTTAGAGGGTGGATCCCCCTCTAACTTCTTATTTTATTTTAATGAATTTCTAAAATAATAATTTAGGAATTGATAATAAAATGTCCTATGGAATCCAATAAAATCCTATACTAGGTACCACATGTCGGTACCCAAAGATAGTTTGTTATGTTACCTCAGGCGCATCTCCCCATAGGCTAGATGCTTTTGAATAGTAGTGAGGGACTATTATGTAATGTTGCAAGACTATTACCTCTAAATCAATAAAGAACAATAGTGGAAATAAATAACCAATTTCCAAAAAATAATAAATGACATGAATGATAATAACAAAATCAATACTATTCTAAAATCACATGAAGATTTTAAAATAGGGAAGAATGGCCATAAAATGGAACATTATATATGTCATTCCATAAATATGTCAAGTGTCAGATGAAAACAAAAAGTAATGACATACTGAAGAACCCCCACGTGGCTCTGAAAATTATTTCCAGTTATCTCACTAGAGCTATATCCAAAATCCCAACTCATACCTCTAAAATAGAGATATTTCCCTTATCTTATCCAGCAAACATGAATTCTCTTCAGGTACTAATTAGGTTTCCAGAGTAGTGTGTGAGTTCATCTTAGTAGACCACAACCAATGATGCATAAAATTGTATAAAATCTATAAAAGTTGATGATGTTGTATAAATAATAAACTAAAAACGATAAATATGTTGTTTTAAATTAAATCATTATTTAATAAATCACATATTCTGTAGTTTCACAGGGACACTCAAATAAATAATACCTACTTTGGCCCATGTCGGATTCAGAACAATCCACCAATGGGAAGCCACATTTAACACCATCATGGGTTTTAATTAATAATTTATTTAAAATATTGCATTCATACAACAGGTTCCTTAATTAGCAGTATAAGAAAACCTAGGTATTTAGAGAACCATTATCTATCCCATAAATTTTGGATCACAAGAAAATAAATGTAAATACATGGGGTCCTAGAGCAGATGTTTGGAACCCATGGGTATTTGGAGTAGCAGTCCATATCCCCCATAACTCGTAGTTTACATAATTCAAATTATCACATACTATGGTTACACATTCATCACTCATTTTTCAATCATGTTTATAACCAATTATTCAACCAATTTTATAATCCCATTATTCAATCAATTCCATAATCCCATTATTCAATAATTTTCTTTATCACGTGGGAAAAATAAATTTAATTAATTGAATATAAAATAAATTAAATTTCCAAATGTGGAAATTGATGTTTCTAAATTTCATACATAAAATTATAATCCAGACTATGGGAGTTGGTAATTAGACCACCTACCTTAAGGGAATTCATGAAAATTCTCTAAATAGAATTCCAAAACTGATGGAGGAAAATGGAAATACACAACAACATTGGAGATATAGGACCAATACTTAAGAAAATTACCTAATGAAACAAGATCCACTAAAAAAATATGTAAATCATCATTATTGGAAGGAAAATCGACCATGTTTATTAGGGAAGATAGATAATATAGAGAGAGATGAAATCAAATGAGGATGAAATTACATACCTACAAGGAGCTGATCCTTTAATAGGATCATATATTCTTCATGTAAGGGGGTTCTAGGAGACTTAGAATCCTCACACGAGTTTCCAAAAATAAAGGAAATCATATAGGGTCAATATGGGGTGATTATGGGTAAAAATAGAGTGGTTTAAGAATTTTAATAATTTTTCTTGGATGTCCAATACCTTCAGGCATGGATTCAATGGCAGAGGAACATAGTTTTCCCAACTCTGTTCATTAAACAATGATCACACAATAATTGAGTGCATAATTTAACCTAAGTGGTTTAGGGTTTCAAAAACTGTAATCCCTCCATGATAATACCCTTTATTTTAAGGTATACGGTTTGGAGAGGGAGGATCCACAGTTTGGCCAAACCTTGCACCACCTCTTCTGAATCCAAAAGCGGTGCACAATTTTTTGGGGAATACAGTATGGTATGTCCTAACGATGAAGAAACTATTCATAACCCCATGTCATTCGAATTGTTTTTAAATTTACCATAGTTAACACTAAAAACACAACCCTGGTATTACCCTAAAAAGGGTATTATACTTATTGTTAACAATCTTGAGACATCTCAAGAAAGATAGGGATATTAATGTATCCACTATATATAAAAACTCTTCCTTGATATATATATTGAATAATATATAATATTATGAGTTAAAAAGGTTGTGAGGATGAGCCCACATATCTGCTTCACTCAACCATGTTTCCTCTAGAACATGGACTTATTTCCACAACACTCAGGCTATCATCATAGAATTTCCCCAAAACTGTTTTGCAAAGTGATAAATAACAGGAATCAAATTCTCCCCAAAGGAAGCATCAAACTCATTCTCAATATCATCAACTCCAATCACATAAGAAAGGTTTGGGTGAAATAATAAAATATATTACACATGAAAAACATTGCTCATACAAATATATCTATTTTGAATATCCAGTTAGAAAGCCACTAATTCAATCCTCTCCACAATCTGAAAATTCTAGAAAAATATTAGAGCCATCTCTCCCAACCTCAGATTCCTCATGTGACCCAATATTGGAGACACCCAAAGGAACACACAATCACCCACTGTAAAATAAAGTTTTCATTAATGTTCACTAGTTGAAAACTTATTCCTAATCTGAGCCACATTGATACGTTTAAAAGTCAACTTTCCCTACTCTGATGTCTCCTTAATGTGGCTTTATCCCAACTACGAGACACACCAGCCTCCATCTAGCATAGGTTTGATCAGCACAAACTAAAATAATGTTCCTTATTTAGTTCCATCAGCATAATCTCATAATGAATATTTCTATAGGAGAACTGAATGGTCAATATGTACTTCTCCCAGGTCACACCATTGTCTAGGATTATTTCTGGTACCATATCCTCCAATACCTGTATAGTATTTTATGACTTCCCATCGATCTATCAGTGGATGAATATACTCATAAAATCCTAGGCACACAAATACTTTTTATTAACCTTTGGAGATGTATGATTTAAACTGGGAATCATTATGTGAATCTATACTTTATGGTACCCCATGTAAATATACTATCTCCCGAATGTACATCTCACCCAATAGATCTATAGTAAAATAATCATGTATAAGAACCTAATATAATAAATTCATCAATCAATCCACAACCACCCATGTAACATCATTCCTCTATGGTATCCTTGGAAGGAATACCATTAAGTCCATTGTAATATCTTCCAACTTATATTATGGAATGAGTAATTGATTTAATAACCCCCCAGTAATTAATTATTGGCCCTCACCAATGAATAGATGTAACATCATATCAGGAAAAATTCAGTAACATTTTTCATACCTGATAACCAATAATATTAATGTAGGTCACTATATTTTTTTGTCAAATGAGGATACACTGCAAAATTTGATCATGCAACTCACACATAATCTCCTTATGCTTAACCATAGATAAAACATTACAATTACAAATATATACAATCTCATCCTCATCTGTAGTCTAATATATAAGTGGATCCCAACCTTTGAAAATTTATCTCATGGAAAAATAGGCCTGATATTCATAATATTTAACCTTAATCTGACTTATATTTGTGGAATCATGAGATAATGATATAAGGTTCATCTTCCCCTCTACCTTCAGAAACTCCCTATGAATTTTATCCCTCAAATTCATCATTTCCAAGACATGTTAAAATTTTTATTAATAGGTAGGAAAACACCTAGAGTATAGGGTGGATTAATATGGTGTTGTCTGAGGGAATCACCCATAAAAAATTACAATAGTCATTAAGAATGTAACCCCCAAAATAAATAAAAATTTATAACCTCCCCATGGTTACCTATGCTTGATAAGGAATCCACATAACATTATCCTTCATTCCATTTATGCTCCACCTTTACACCTGGATCCAACAGCTTCCTACCCTTATGAATATTTTATGTCAGCTCCCAAGGTGGATTGATCTCCCCTTGAATTAACGAATCCAGAATTTTGAGTCCGATTCTACCTCTAATATGATGATATTTTATAGTTTATATAATTGAAGACCAATGGGAATCTCTCTCACCTCTTCTCTGAGGGAACTGGCCATCACGTAGAAAGCACTGAATCCCAGAAAGATCAAACCATGACTATCCCTCATAGGCCCCCTCCTCGCATCACTCCCCAAACATAACAAGCATAAAAATTTATCTTCCGACCAAGGGAAAGAGGAAACCATTACACCCACACCAATATGTGGAGACTATTGACGTCCTCTATATGATAAAAAAACCCTTAGGATGAGAAGTCTTATGAAGCTAGACCAGCAAAGTCAACATATTTCACTCAAAACATGACTCCTGAACTACCTGAGTATCTGTCTTCCTACTCATCATATCAAAAAATTGGTTTCCCATACACAATGTATAGGATATCTAATATCAAAAGGATTGATATACATAACCCATCATTAATTAAACAGATTCAAATCATGATGTGAAATGATATACTTTAAGTATTTGTGGTCAATGTACAAAATTAATTTTTTTCCCAACATATAATGAATCCATCATTTTAATACATACACCACTACGTCCTTGTTAAGATAAGGAATTGGGTAATTCCATTCATGTGCCATCAACTGCCATGACCCATATTCCTCAACACGATCTCCATGAATGAACCCTCGCCCAAGTCAAATCCCAAATTGAATAAAATATATACAATAATACTCACTTAGCTCTGGTAGTATCAAAATATGTACAACAATAAAAAATTTATTTAACTCGTATAACACATCCCCAAATAATCCATACAATTAAAACATAATTACATTAAGGGTACAGACTGAAAGTGGTGGCTCTAGGATGTCAAATTCCTAGATAAATCCGTGATGACAATCATCCAACCCTAGAATGCTTCAAATATAAAAAATATTCTTATGATTCTCCAATAAAAACAATTCTTTCACCTTCTTTGGGTACACATAATAAATTTTTCACATACAATGTGTCCCAATAAATGTACCTTGTCAATCCATAATTAACTATTAGATTGATTAGAATATATAAAATACTCTCTCACTGTACTCACTATGGTGTCAAGATATTGGAAATATTCATCATGAGTCTTGGAACACATTAATATATCATACACAAAATCAACCCCATACTGATCTAGGAACCAGTGTAATATTTAGTTCATCTAGACCACAAAAATAACTGGATAATTCGTCATCCTGAGCAACATCACGAAGAACATATATATGATATAACTACTTCTTAATTTTGTCTATGGTATACCAGAAGTTCTACCTCTCAACTAATGATACAATGATCTCAATTCAATCATTGAGAAAACATAATATCCTCTCAACTGGTCAAATATATTGTCAATAAGCATAAGAGGATATGAGATATAAAAATTCATCCAGCTCAACATTTTCTAATCATTACATAAAATAAAGGTCTCATCAGTCTTGTTAGAATGTATTATTGGATAACCCCTAGTTTAAATAATTGGACAGATAGATCCCTTATCCACTAAGTATTTCTAATTGGGTCTTATGCACCTCATTCTCTAATTGTGTCATCCTATATGGTGGAATAGAAACTGGTTCTACTCCTCGGATGAGATACTTTATAAACTCAACATCCCTCTCTGGTGGCTGTCTTGAGAAGTTAATAGGAAATACATACTTGATCTAGACCACCGTGGATAAAAAGGCAAAATGATTCACACATTCTCCATCTATAAAAGACATGAATCATTGGAGTTTTTTTCCCATTGTTGGTGATGTACTATCCTTTCATGGCCTACCTAGACATCCCACTCTCCATTGTGAACATCATTGTTACACTTAGGAGGTGTATGGGTCACTATCCTTGGGTAATAAATTATTTGGGATCGGTATAATACCATCTAGTCCATAGGAAAAATCATTTCAAACCACATCATGTCAAGTAGACAATGATATCAAATGAAAAAAATAATCCCCAACCTTGAGATAACTAAACTTATAAAAAAAGCACCCCTTTACCTAACTCCCAATAATGTATCGATCATCGTAAACCTACAATAAAATTCCCCCACTAGACTAAAAACCTTCAAAATTTTTATATATATAAAATTACAAGAGGATTTAGTATAAAATAAGTAACTATAAAGAATAAAAGCTACAAGAATAATATCTATAATTGTTAATGGTCTGACCTCACAATCCACATGTTCTAGATAAACCACATGCAACTATCCTTTCCCTCTTCACTATACTATAGTCAGAGTCCCCAAAGCTACACCACTCTATTGATATGTGAACACTTTATAGAATGTACAACACCCTAAGCCTCAACTACCATGGCTAGAAGAACACCAATTACTATACTGATATAGGGTAGAAGACCCCCATATAGTACTCTGAATCATCTTGCATCCTCCATCACTACACATCAGTTAATTTATTTCTCTAAAATTTCTATAAGTGACCCATCCTACTACAGGCTTGGAAATCCACTAGTGGTCATGGAAATAGACTGTAAATGTGACCTGATCTACCACACTGCTATAGTATACTCAATTCATTCACTATATAATAAATCCTTATCACTAAATACTATTTTTTCCAAAAACTCAGTTGATGTTTTTATATCAATGATTCATACTCTAGGATTATGTACCTTCTATTTATCCACCTGATACCACCTTTGTTCCAATAGAAGACTGCCTCTAGTTCGCCTCAGGAGTGATAGCCTGATTAACCACTTCAGAAGCATTATTTATCCTAAAGATGATAACATGAAAATTAATCTAACATTTAATCCCATCCTAAATGTGTCTTTCCATAGATTCCTCATCTCCTTATCATGTTGTGAAAACAACTACAAGTTAGTTAAAAAACAAGAATAGTCCATCATAGATATGTTTCCATGGTTTATCTGGAAAAGTCATTCCAGCCTCTCTTGCCTTAGCCTATCTGGGTAAAAGTGTTCTAGAGACATCACCTGAAAGAAATGGCACATTGTATTCTCTAACATATCATCCTAAGACTGCATGTACCACCAAAGATTCACATGGCCAAAAAACATATAAGCTTCCATCCATCCCATCTTCTAAGTAAGAGTATCAAAATGGTAACACATCATTTGGATAGGCTCAGTCTAGAACTCAAAAGCCTCAGGTCTACCATTTCTAATGAATGTCATAGGGATATGAAAATGGAACTCTCATGTTAGGTTTGACATATTTCATACAACCCTACCAATGTCTCTCTTCATAAAATAAAAAAAGTGATAACATTTCTAATGTAAAAACACTCCCACTCCTTAACCTTGATCTATTAGATCATTTGGATCCACTGTAGGAGGCATATTTCCAGCCCTACACTCCAGCCTTCCATTCAATAAGAAATATCATAGATGGATATCTCTATAATACAAATCCAATATGTTAGGACACATAACATGTCATTAACATAATTTAATAACATCGAGTCATAAAAAGAGATGACCAGTAATCCAACATAACCTACCTCATGTAAAAACCGAGGAAATATCACTACACTCAACCACCTAACATCTGGTTCATTTATAACAAAATTTAAGGAACTTTTATTATTATACTTTATCATTAGATACCCATTTCAAACATTTTAATTTCCACATTTTTAATTAGTTTACCCATTTAAATAAATCATTAGGAGCCTTTTTGTTTAAATTACACAGGAAATAAAACCAATTTCATTATAAAACATCATATAAAACATGTTTTCCCAGGTGTTCATAAAAGATACATGTCACAATAAATACAGAGTACCTAGAATGATTAATTTATACCAAACTCTAATACAATATTGAACCATGAATAAAAATCGTTGAAAACTAATAACATCACAAAACATGTGCATCACTCAAGGTGAAATAACATTAAATTATAAAAACAACATCAAGAACAAAAATCCCACCATAGTTACTTTGGTTTCCCCCCATACATGGGTTAGATACCTAGGAACGACTCCCCATATACCAGAGGCTTCTGATAAGCTTCAATGCAACAATATCTAATACGGGGAGACTATAACCTCTTTATAAAAGAAATAATAACATTTAAATAAATAAAAAATAACTAGAATATTATAAAAAATCCATGTTAATATGATAATAAATAATAATACAACATCAAATGATGAATCCAAAACATAGAAGAATGGGAATAATCCAAAATTGTATAAATTTCCTTCAATAAATGTGTTATGTGAGAAATTAAAACCCAAAATAAAGACCCATTAACAACTCCCAATAGGGTACCAACTTCCTGTCAGATTCCCTAATCTATGCTACATCCAAAATCCCAACTCAACCATCTATCATAGTTATATTTACCTTATCTTGTCCAGTAAACATTATGTTAATTTAGTGATTTGATTAGGAAGACAGAGTTGGATGTGAGTATAACTCATTTGGAAACAACCAAAAGCATCTAAACAATATTAATTTTATAAAAAAATTTGAAGTTACATAAATAATAAAATAATAAATATAAAAATATTAGTTTTTAATTTTAAAAAATTCTTTAATTGACCACATCATCCTCCGATTCAATATTACCCCTAATCCTAAAATACATGCTTCATTCCATGCTAGAGACTTAATCATACACCAAAGGGTTGACACATTTTACACTATCATGGTGTTTATTTTATCATTAAATTAAAATTTCACATTCATAAAATAGAGGTCTACAACCTCATTTTTGATCCCCATTTGTTTTTGTAGAATTATTATTAGTCCAACATCATAGTGATCACATTAAAAATAAATATTAATACATATAGGCCAAGAGATGTTTTATAAAACCCTGTGGGTATTTGGAGAAGTAGTACATATCCGACAACTCATTATTCACATCTATCAAAATATCACATACCATGGTCCCATATTCATAAATCATTTATCAAACATGTTTTGACCTATTATTCAACCAATTTCATAATCCCATTTTCCCATACATTCCAAAATCACAGTATTAAACCAAATTATTAATCACATGGGAAAATTATCTTAATATAAATGAAATTTCCCACAATTAAATTTTAATTTCTCAATTTAATACATGAAAATAAAATCATGATATTGAAAATTGGAAATTAAGAAACATAAATCATGGTTGTTTACAAACATTATCTAAACTGAAATCCCCAATATATGTAGAAAAATATAAATCACAAAAACTTGTGATATATATGACCAATACCTAAGAACAATATCTATTAAAAACTAGATATAAATCCATGCGTATGGATGAAAAATCATCCCTATTCATCAGGAAAGAGAGATTAGGGAGAGAGATGAAATAAATGGAGGAAGAAATTGATTACTAATGTGGAGTTAATAATTCAATAAAATCATTGATTCGCCAAGAATGGGGTTCTGAGGGGACTTAATACCCACCAAGAATCAACAAAAATCGGTGAAAATCATTTAGGGTTGAACCGTAGTGATTAGGGGTAAAAACCAAAGGGATTGATAATTTTAATACGGGGGGGGGGGGGGGGGTTAAAACCCACATGCATGGTTTCCTTGGTGGAGGTACATGGTTTTGAAAACACTTGCATTAACTATGTCACCAAAATAATGGATTTCATGGTTTCTCCTAAGTGGGACATGGTATGACAAACACTGTACCCACCATGGAAATCCACACTAATTGAGGTTACTCATTTTGGGGAGCGAGGCCCCATAGTTTGTCAAAACATGCACTAACTGTGCTCCACCTACATTACCTCAATAAAGGGGCTCATGTTTTCGTGGAAAAAACAAAGAAATTATCTCTAATTGTGCACCAACCATGCACTACCCCATCAGATTCCATTTTTCCACAATTTCCCCAAAATAAACTTAAATTAAAACTCAAAAAATTAATAACCAAAACAAGGGTAATATCATAATTTAAAATGATAATGATGCATCTATATAAATGTCAATATAATAAAAACTGAAAACATCCACTATCATAGTACATATAATTTGTATATATTATTTAATAATTTTCCAAAAAACCTAGATTTAAATGCTTGGAAAAAAAATTTACCACGGGATTATTTATTCTCCACATATATTTACAATAAATAGTTTATATATTATTAAATATGTCTGTATATATATATGTGTGTGTGAATTTGTTCATATAATACAATTTATTTAAAAAGAACCACATTGATTCAGATTCCAACAATTTTGAATCGCGTCTAGACGAATGCCACATGGGTAGGGTCTCGACCATAACATCCAACTCGATATCATCAATTATGATAGAAATAAACAGATAATGGTGATTTATATGTATAAATATAAGTGTATCTTTTATTTTAACCCTGAATAATTATTTTTTTTACCTCTATATGACCCTAACATGGTTAACACATTTTTGATCGATACTCCATTAACTGCAGTAGGACCGTGGCTATATCCACTATTTAAAAAAATGAAAATTTAATTATTAATTCTACATACTTAAATGAAAAACTTTCTCAGATACTATTTTATGAAACTATGGGATATTATTGAAGTGTGTAATATAATATTTTAAATTTTGATATATGGATTTTAGTTAGAAAATTAAATCCACTATACCCAAAACTAGATTCATCCACAGATAATGTTCAATTTAATTAATCCAAAAAATTTAAGAATGAAAAATTATATTTAAGTCATACCTTAACATATTTTTCTTTGAATCCCGATTCTTTAGTAATTGGTGATCACTTATGGAATGAACAGAACCTAGAACCCTCCAGATCAAAAAAACACATTGCATAAGCATTAAAAAACATAGAACTATGGAACCCATATAATATCATTGATAATTAGTTTATATTTCATGTTTTATTTATAATAAGGGATAAAGATGACGATCCTTTAACATGGATAATGAAATCCATGACCTTTCTTTCACTTCTCTCTCTAATTAAAGAGAGAGAGATGGATAAGAGATATAATTCATGAAAACACATTCCACCACTTTTTCATCCATTAAAATTCTTATATACTTAGGTTAAACTTAATAAAAATTTCTATTCTGATGTTTAATAAGTTAAGATTTCATTTAACACTAAAAAACAACAAAAAATGGATCTTAAAACATTTTTAAAATATCATTTACATTTTATCACATACATGTCTGAAATAAAATTTTAATGTGATATAATAAGAGTCAATAACATTACTCACATCTCCCCGAAATTTCACAAAAATCTCTAAATATTAAATATTAAATATAAATTCAAAATATATTTTTCATTATATTCTTTTAATATCTAGTGAATATAATAAAAAATATCAATGGATATTATTCTAAACTCTTATAAAATTTCATTTATTTATTTCTTTTTGTATTTTATAAATATAGACAATACTTGACCAACAATGTGGGACCCATCATGCCCTAAACTACAAATCACTATAAAAGGCTTTACATTTTAATATTCTTTATATGTGAACCTATAAGACCTTATCTCAATAGTAGTGAATACCATTCACAAATAAATAATTTTGTTTAGAAACCCATCATGGAAGATATGTAGATAGGGAAAATTCATAGCAATGACAACCTTTCTTGCAAACATAAATCATGTAATACTGTCTCTTTGTATCATGATATCTCATAAAGGAGGTTGCACATTTCATGTAATCATCATTTAATGATTTATTATTCATCAACCTTATTTGATACACATACCTTTAACCACGATGGACATGGATTTAATAAAGTAATTACTATCTAGGTCATCTATCCCCAAGACTAATCATCCTTTCAAAATAAGAAAATATCTTTTTCATCCAATAAATCTCATACCAGCAATGAAACACACAACACCAGATAAATAACCTAAAAAATTAATGTTTTTTATCATACATCAAAGTAAATAATCAAATGATACACATTAATAATGATCTCAGGTAGAGATTACAACACCTTTTTTCAAAAATAGAAAATTTCAATGGAAATAAAAACAAATAGTGTTCCAACTGGAGGGTCAATTCTCACGATATCCTCTATTTGAGATCACCTAATGTGAACTACATGAAAATAAGTCCTAATTATTTCAATCCCCTAACACCTGATAGCTAAAATTATCAATTTATAGTTAGTATAATATATCTAGACTATATGACATATATTTAGGATTAATATCATAGTATCTCAAGGGTATCATTATCACTGGGAACTTCTGTAACATATTAACATGATAATTAATATAGAGAAATTATCATGTAAATAGAAGACCTAGAATTATCAACCCTATTTTGGTAAGAATACTACATTTATAACTCATTGTATACATGACATGTTAATAAAATAATGTTATTTATATTGTGACAAATTCACTTATTATTAAAATAATAAGATAATTCATCAATCTGATTTACCCATGTATGTTTGGAAAGCCTTTATATCATTATTAGGTAGTACTCACTCTATCACCCATCAAATAAAATTTACATAACCACATTTTCACTCTTTTAGAAAATAAAAAAATACATGTTAAACCCATAGGACACATTAATCTCCACAATTTTATTTTTTATCAATTAAAAATTTACATCAAATGTTTATGTAATTATTCTCCCACTAATGATATAAAATGAAAAGTGAAAATATTTCAACCACTTGTTAACACCATGGGTTTAAGAGATGACTTTTCATCTCCATAAAAACCTTTAATTTTATGGGAAAACATCTTATACTTATTTATATTATCCCACTTCCTTCATATTTTTTACAATTTGCATGAGATATTTGTGAATCACATGTTTCTGAACACTTTCCCGTCAACCAAAAAAATATAAGTCTACATGGGATAACTTAGTTTAGAAAGAAATATATGTCAATATAGATAGAAAACTTATACAAAATCTAACACAATGTGATACCAACATTGAAAATTTCTATTAGAGGGTAATCTAAATAGTTTTTCAAGATATATTATAAACATGAACTAAATATGTAAAAACAATTTTTTTTAGGTTTTTCCAATCCAATTTTGTATTATAATATCCCCATTTATTAAAATATTATATATAAATGTAAACAAAATTGGAAAGTGAAAATCGTTCCTCAAATTCAGAATATTTATTTGGAATTCATGATTTGGAAAGTGACAATTTTATTTATATTGAGTAGAACATAATATAGAAAACCCCAAAATGAGAAACATCACGGTGGTCTAAAGTAATGTAAACAAAAAGAATCATTGACAACCAAACTCATCCCTTCATTTGGAAAAGAACCCACGAAAAATAAGGAAAGTATTCTTTAATTTTATGATGGTAGATATGCCAAGAAGTCCGCTACCATGTTCCCCTCCCACCATATATGATAGAACACCAAGTGGTTACCCATGATAAATTTTAACTTTCTTATAGTATAAGAGATGTTATAAGGGATACTTCACTTAACCCTCAATGAATTATACAAAAACATGGAGTCCATATCCGCCACATTAAGGATGATCTGCCTTTTCTTATATACCTCTAGCCCAGTCTCTATGGCCATTGCCTTCGCCTGCAAGATGTAACCTCTTCCAAAAGTAGCAGTGAACACTGTAATGACTGAACCCCTCTGGTCTCTCAAGACTCCACCACCTCACATCACCCCTATTACAAGAGACCCATATGTGTTGATCTTAAAAACCTGAGCCGATGGATGCCATCGAACCCACCTTCCCTACCTAGAAAAATCCCCCATTTTGACATTTGAGAGATGCAAGAATGTATACATCACTAAGGGAACTGGATGAAGATCTGGCCATACCCAAAAAAATCTATCAGAATATTTTTCATCCGGAAAATAACACTAATGTGAGACCTCAATACATGATTATGAAGAACCGCGTTTTGGACATGCAAGATAATCCAACAACCAACAATATGGATGATGGTCCTTAACTTCATCTCAACTCCATAGGAGTCTGTACCTCTAAACCATGAACTTAGAAAATCCTCCTGCACCCCTCCTAATGCCTCCCAACCAAAAAACCCCACAATGGTCTTCCAAATACCCCTATCCGATTCACTGTTGTAGAAATTTTGTCCCACTATTTTATGAATTGAAGACATGAAACACCAGCAATTAGAGGCCATATTCACACCCATACACTGTAGGTTTTCATCAATAGGAAAATAATTGTTCCTCACCTGCTAGAGCATAAAAGTAAATTTGTATAGAATATCCTTGCACCACAGAGTCACTCCCCACGAGTCTCCATGTGACATGTCCCTTGTCACATGAATGTAATTATTAATATAATAAAAACATGATGTCGAACGCACCTCACTAAAATATATGTCTGGGATGGGGAAACCTGAAAAATACAACCTGCTTGCCTCCCAATCATGCTTCCAGAAGTTGATGTTCCCCATTCCCACTAACCATTGAGAGTGATAATGTGAAACCTCCATGAAAGGATGAATCAAATTCCATATCCAAGAAGAATTGGATCTCTGCTCCCACATATTCTGACTGTATATGTCTTTCATAGTCTTTCCCCAAATAGACCGACCTTCTAACACATCCCATGTAAGATTTTCATGAAGCCCCACCATGGATGAGGTGACACACCTCAGATTAATCCCACCTTCGGAGAGAGGCCTTGCAAGACATTTCCCCAAATCCCAATGATGTATTCCCTCCATCTTCCCATCCCATATAAATGACACCATACTCTTATCCCCTTTGGAAATTCCACTTTTGGGAACCATTAGTGTAGAGAGAATATGCATGGTAATGGAGAACAATTCACTATTCACTAAAGATATACTACCTCCAAAGAAATGAAATCTATTTTTCCAGTTATAAATCCTCCGGGAGATTTTTCCGATAAGTTTATCAAAATGATGGACCCTAAGTGAGGAGGGACTAACCAGATCCCCAAGATAATCCATGGGAAAGGATCCTCTCTCCATATTTAATCATAGCTCCACATCCCTCACCCTCATATCAAAGCAATCCTTGGTTATATAAAGTCTAATTTTATCTTTGTTCACCAACTACCCACTCCACATACAATATTCCTATAGAAGATCATTCAACCCCTTCACAGAAAATCTACTATGATTGATAAAGACAATTATGTCATATGCAAACATCAAGTGTGAGATACCCCTTGTAGTATTCCTATTATGATAGGGGAGAATTTTAACAATATTCAGGCCTCAATTTATAAAGTAGATAAAAGTGATTTTAGAGAGAATTAAAAGATTGGGGGACATAGGATCCCCTTGTTGGAGACCACAAAACATCGTGAAAAAACCAAATTGTTTACCCATAAAAGGTTGAAATCCATGTCGAGCTAAAACAATGGAAAATCAGGTAACTAGTACAAATAGCGAACCGCATGGTTATCAAGACTTTGAGAATAAAAACCCATTCCATCCTATCATATTCCTTGATCATATATAGCTTCACCACCAAATTATCCCCAAAGGACATGTTGTTGATGCCACTAAACATTTCTCGAGACACACCAATTTCTCCATGAATAGACCTCCTTTTAATGAACCCATGCTATTCCGAGGCCATCCATGAATCTATGAGAATAGCTAGTACTCTATTTAGAATGTTGTCCAATGTCTTGTACAGTATATTGCACATAATAATGGTTCGATACTGATCAATATATGAAGGATTACCCACCTTATGAATAAGAACCATCTTGGTTACACATGAAATACATGGAAAGTCCCCCCTGGATGAAATCCTAGACAACTCTCACCAGTTCCCCTTTAACAAGGTCCCACATCACCCTATAAAAACATCATGCGAAGCCATCATGCCCTGGTGCACTATCCGAGTTCAAAGACCAAATCGCCTCACAAACTTCAGCCTCATCCAGAGTCCTCCTCAAGCCCTCATCATTGACCTGCGAAACACATCTTGGAATGCCTTAAAATATTATAGAACCCCCACTTGGATACCCATATTCCATATTATGGAATGGGTGCAGTCAGTAGAGATTTGAGTGCCACATTAACCATGGCCCCTACCTCATCACGATCACTGGTGAATGAACCATCTTCTCTACAAATGTTGGCCCGTTGAACACGGTAACATTCTCTAATGAAGGTGTGAAAATAGATGGAGTTCTTATCTCCTTACCTAACCCATATAACTCTATAATTCTCTCTTTCTATATTCTCCAATCTCAGAAGACTATCAATAAAAATATCCTCTTGTATTCTTAGTAAGATAAAGAGAGACTCATCCCAGGACTGTTCCAGATGATTCTCCAAAAGTTCCACCTCTTTACTGATCTCAACCAAATAATTACCACGAGCTGGTATCTTCTTTGTCCAGAACCAGAGAAGATTTTTGAGCCATCTCAACATGATATGAAGAGTTATCCATGGGTTCCCCCCAGGTATTAATGTCTCAAGCTTCACTGACCACATCTAAGAAACCCGGTTCATCCATCCACATTCTGGAAAAAACACCACAACCTTTGCTACTCGGCCCTGCAACCAGAGAAATAGTTAGGGGATAGTGATCAAATAAACACCAAACCAAATGAACAACTCTGATAATTTTATCTGAACAAATAAAATCTTTTCCTTGAAGAAAAAAAATGTTTTTACGTCATTATGATAGTATTCTATTGATATTTTCTTATTTGGTCACCTTTGGGTTTCATGGACTTCCCTTTATTTTTAAATATATTATTATCTTAATTTAGATTACATATATTAGCATGAAAGGCACATCAGTCTACTTCATATTTACATATTTTTGTGTTCTTTTATTGTTTAGATGAAAATATTATAAAGCACTCATTGCTAGTGTTGTTAACCTTATTCTTTTTTGATTACTCCCATTTTTAGTCTCATTTTTGTATAAAACTTCATCAAAAATTTCATTTTTTATAGTTTTCATGTTAAGTCATACATACAACATTCTACCATGTGTCCTATATTGATTCAATTTACACACAATTTTATATTATCCTATAATTTAACGTTTTTTTGAAGGTATCATATTAATCTTTTGTAATGTAAACCACTAAGATAATACTCTTATTTATCTCTTGTATTGACTGTTCCATTTTTGTTATGATGATTAATTTCACATTTATTTTAATGAATTTATTGAAATAGTTTATGATTAATCTCTACATACAAATTATGAAAATCTCAACACTATTATGATATCATTTTTAACTCATTTTTTATCTTCTTAGAAGCAGTCAATTATATATTTTTTCTCTTATCACTTCTATTGGAAGAATTTTCATTTAGTTCCGTATAAATATTTATTTCTGCTGTAATTTTATTTAAATTATTATATAATATGGTCTTGGTATGTGTATTCTATAACTCATTACATAATTGTCCAATTATACTATAAAAATCATAGATGTTATTCAATAATTATAACCTAATACATGTACATATTGTTTTTTGTTTTTTGTGAATTGCTCAACTATTTAGAATTTTCTTACATTATTTTAGGATCATTAAACAAAAATTAAATAATTATAATAATTCAATATACTGAAATTTTATTCCACTAATAATTTTCTATTTGCCTATATGTCTGGCATAACCAAAATTCTCTTATAAACAACATTCATTTCATTTAAGCTGTAGTCTTTATAGATTCAAAAGATTGTTATTTTTTAATGTTATACAACAGTCATGATATTTTTAGGGTAGATTATATTCTTTTAGAAACCTACATTGGCCCATGATGGTGTGGTGATATTTTTTATCATTTTCATCATATATTTTTATTGTTTTATCATGAACCAAGTACACAAAATAAAAAATATTTAGTAAAAGTATAAAATAAGAAATGAGATAACGTTCTATATGATTTCAATGTAGATAATACAAGAAAGTATTTCTTGATCTTATTTACAAAATGAAATCTATTTTAATGGCTGAAAACGTTTCTAAATTTTTTCTTTAAATATTATATTTCTCAATAGATAAGGAAGATCAATGTTTGTTATGGTCGAAATTTTACAATTTGATTTCCATCTAGGGTCACATAAATCATAGTATATCAATCTTATCATCCACAAAGATCATTAAAAAATATTATTATTTCTCAAAATTATACACATGATTCCCATTAATCTTATTACATCCATCCCATGTGTTGTCAATATCTTTTACCATGATAAATTTAATCTCTAAATGATAATTAATAACAGCTAGGGGAACAACATGTGACTATTTTGATGCATGGATATTCTATTAACTAATTACAGTTACTTTTTTCATGTCATCCATCCATAAAAATAACTTTTTATTAGTTTCATAAAATCACATTCAGGATATAGTGGGAACCCACAAAATGTTGAAAACATCATATTCCAAAACATCATGTATGGATGAAAATCGAAAATCAAAGATAAGAGAAAATACCGACAGTATCTCGCAAATAAAAAAAGCAACCCGAACTACCCTTGAATGTTTATGAAACTATACAACCAAATCAGTGCTATCGTCACATCCCCATCATCATCATACTATCTCCACTTTTCACCACAAATAGTAACATCATCATCCCGTAACTTCCATCCTCTCAAAACCATGGACATAGCATCACTGAGAATCAAAGCACCTACCGTCATCACTGAACACCTAAGAACATCACTGTCATTTCCAAGAAACTAAACATCACAAAATCATGAAACCACATAAAAACATGAAGGGTTGAATAGAAACTATCATCGGTGAAGAAACACCGAATATAAAATTATTGATCCACATAATAAAGGAAGAAAGTAGTTCCATTAGAACCCCACTGGAAGGACCGATGACTACTCTAGTCACTACTCCTGGTACACCATATGGGGATGAACCATAATATACTAAATATTATTTAAAAACAACCCCACCACAACGACCAGGGGGAGTTATAGAGCATGATAAAATAGAATATATTGACGCAGATAAATGAAACAACAACATGACTTTCAATAGGACAAAAAATCCTTCAGTTGAATTAGAAACCAAGAGATGTAGAACCCCTGAGCATAGCTGCACCATTATATCAAGCCTCCTCACTATCACAATATGGTATAAGAAAACTTACACTATAATAAAGATAGATTTTAACATTAATGGAAGAACGAAAAGATGAGTATCTGATCTAGGGAAGTATCTATGAATACTGATGTCTGAAAGACTAGAAAGGATGTAAAAAGCAATGAGCCAAAAAATGGGAAGTAAATAGAGATGTTCCCGAGGAGGAATGAAGCATGATGTGTAGTTGAGGGGGAGATAATTCCAAGGGGTGCACAATGTCCTCTTCCAATCCAAACCACAAATGAAGAGTAACACTAATTCTTTTCCATATCATAAATAATTTATTTCAATATATATTAAACCATTTTAAATTTTTATCTATGGAGATATAGGTATTTCTATATGATATTTAATAATTTGATAAGAGAGTTTTATATTTTAAAATATTATGACAATTCCCTTTTCATTTCTCTTATATCCTAAACATGTTTCTTGTTCTCATCATATTCATTAGAATAAAAATAAAAATATGAATGAATTTTTTTAATAAATTTATCTTGAATATTCTTAGACTCATCATATATGTTTTTAATTGAACATATAGATTTATCCAAAATACATTCTAAAATATATTTTTCAATAGAATGAATATTAATAGTATTACATGGATCAACTAGGGCATTGAATTCCTTCAAATAGTGGTGTTACATCATTCAAATTTTATCCATCCATATTCAACATGTAATTTTTAGTATACCAGTTATTAAATGCTTATGTATAATTTCATAATTTTGATCAATGGGAATAACAAAATAATTCTCTAAATGGGTCTTCTATAACACATCTCAAATATGTAATTCATATAATCAGCGAAGAAAATGTTATCCTCAAAAAAATTATAATCATAGGGAACCAATACTATGATAATTTTTTTTGTCTCTATAGATGTATGTAGACACACCTGAGATGGGGTGAATCAGGTGTGGTCAACTTTTTACAGAATTCTAAATACTCTTTCAATATTTAACATGAATAGACATTGAAACTATATTTCTGTTTTTGAATTTTTTTCCTTATTATTTAACATAACCTATAATCCCCTTTGAAATTAATGTAATGTGTTATGTTATGGCTGCAATGTTTTCATATGGTTTTCCACTGATGTGGAATGATTACTCCTTGATTTGATCAATTATTCACATTGATCACATATATCAAGATAATACATTTTTAAATAAGTATAAGTTTTTATGGTTGGGATCATCATATTTTTTATCATCACATTTAACATATTATTTTATAACTATATTACATAAGAAAACAATTTCTCCATATTACACAACTAAAATTGGGTTACTCCAAAAATTTCTTTATAGTATCATCACACTAGTCTCTAATTCAACACTTCTTATTTATTAAATTTGATCTAATATTATATCTAGATTTTAATTGAACTCGAAAAATATAATCTTCTTCAAGAAGAACAAATTAATCAAATGACCTATCATATCTTTCTCAAAAATATGAGACTCAGTTTCTTTAAATAAACATACCACCAATTCATTCATAGAATGTATTTTTATTTTTTCTAAACTAACCTTTAAGGAGTGTAATGGACACTATATTTTCTATATAAAATTACTCACATTGAACAAATATCACTTCTTCACATTATTATTTTTCCCATGGTTTTATAATAATGTGTATAATGGGGGTTGGTGATGAAATCCAACCACATCCTCTTAATTTTACTTCCTCTACTTTGTTATATATATGGTTTACAGCTATATTATATGCTTCAAAACATCTTCTTATTTATTTAGAGTTCTAACACTTACTATTAACAAACCAAATTAGTAACTATTCTAAATTTTATAATCTCCATATTCTATTTTATTATTCTCTTTTCAATACCACATCCACATACAGATCATCTTATTATTTATTCTTTTTATAATTTACAAACATTGACATATCCTAGTGAATGTGTACATGAGAAATAAATTAACTAGAATGTGGTACATGTACCCTATGATATCGATATTTACACTTTTTCCTAAATAGTTTCACCAGATAAATTATATAGCTACTTAAAATTTAATTTCTCTTATCATTTTATAATTTCTACCAAATATATATAAGAGTTTTATATACAAATATTGAGTCTCGTTAATCAAAAATACTACCTAAAAATTAGTAGAAAATCATTTTAATAAGTATGTAAATATTTATATATGAAAAAATGAAGCCATGGATATTCTATTTATAAAACATGAGAGTTTATCATCAAAACTATACAAATTATATCTTCATCTTTTATACAATATCTAGAATCACAAATCACATTCCTTATTTATATTCATATATGACAATTTCATTAGAGATATTTTATTCAACTAAAGATCTATTTAAATAACATCATATTAATTATTTAATTATATATTATTTAAAACTGGTATATGATCACTTCTACACACTTTCAATTATAAAAAATTCTATCATACTTGATTTTAAACATCTTATTTATATAGATCATTATCTCACCCAATCATATTTAACCATGAAACTATTATAATATTTTATTTTCTGAGGTGTATCCCAATCATCTTCTAAATTTCAATATTATTAATGAAAATATATTAGAAATGTCTTCAATTAATCAAGGAAAACTTCTCATTGATAAACAACATGAATTTAAAAACCTTGAATTTTATTTATGATATTATAACCGATTGTAAATTTTTCTATAATCATCCAAAATGTATTAATCATTAGAATTTTACAATTATAGAGACTAAATTAAATTATTTAATAACATAATTATAAATTACATTATCATTGATATTATTCTCAATGATTAAAGATCAATTTTTTAATAATTTTGTAATGACTCACATCAACTATGTTTTCAGGTCTATTTCATTTAATAATAAATTTTGAGTAATCAAAATGTCCTTCTTCTTCGACATATAATGTCAATAAAATCATGTTTTCATATTGTATAATTAGGAATATTTTATAAGAGTTGAACCTTATGTAGATATTAAATGATGATTATGAAAAAAATGGTCATTACCAATATATGAAATGATCCTTAAAAATATGAGGAAATCACTCTTATATAGCCAAATAATCATTATGCTAACCCAATTTATCTATAAAATAATCCTTTTGAAGTGATCATCATTACACACTATAATGTTATATTATTGTAAAACATTAATGATATTTTTATATAGATAAATTGAAGAATAAAATGTGAAAAAATTATCTTGATGGAAACCATGAATTTGAAAAACATTACATAATCTACAATGATTGATCCTTACATCGCACTTAGTTTATCCTAATGAATCATGACATTGTCAAATCCTATAAGACATGTAAATTACAAAATTATAAAATAAGTCCAATTTGATTTCAATTGACATAATGACATCTCCACTCTTCTCAAAAACACATATAAGATATAATAATTCTTAGTTCATTATCCTCCCTATTCTATAACCCATTGATATTATACCTGACTTATATCTGGATTCCAGCAATGTGTTTTAATCTCAAATGGAAATATATATGAGGTATCTAGTAACTAGTTCAACAAAAAACACCTTTTAACCCTTCACCACAATTAATAACATATTGAACATTGTTCACTTCCACTCTTATAGACCATTTTTTTCATAATATCTATATCTATAATCAATGGGTTTAAGTTGCTGCTTCTTGAATCATTCATATCATGTTCTTGATGTGTGGAAATATTTTCATCAGTCTCATTCACCCTTATATGTATATGAATCATATAAATATTTATTGGGTTCATAATCACTCCCTGACTCAACACTTCACCTTATTATAATTACTTTTTTATTAATAATGAAAACAAATTGTATTTGAAAATAAGTACCACATCAACCCACAAGGAACCACAATATTATTGTACATTATTATTGGTATTGTTTTTTGTCACGTTAATATTAATAATGGGGGAAATAAAAACTACATTGAAGTCAAATAAAAAATTTATGTAGATAAATATATTTCTTTCTATGATTTTAACCTCAATAAACCACTACTCTTGGTCGGAGAAAGAGTCTAATACCGAAGACACAAATATATAATGTAAAAACCATATTGTGGATTATCATACTCTAATGCACCTTTATTCATGAGTAAATTTCAATTTTTAATTATCGAGTGATATATTTTTATTTTAACATAGTTAAATTAATTTATGATTTCATCGTAAATATATTATCTTTTAAATAAATTTTGGGGGTTTCTAAAATGAATGATTTTATGTAAATAGATAAAATACCATTGTTGTTAAAAAAACACTTATAACATCAGTAGGATGTTATCATAAAGTAATACTCACTAAAAAGATTTAATATTAAAATAAATATTTTCGGAATAATACTACAAATCATAAACGTTTCTTTTAATTTATAAATCCAATATCCATCATTTTTCAAACAAATTAAATAGTTACATTATAGGAAAAAAATTTGGGTTTTTATTTGAATCAAGTATTTTTAATTTGATATTTAGTTTTGGATTTAATTAATGTAGTCATAAATTATATTTTTAAAATAAATCAATTTATGTCATTTAATACAATATACAATATAAATTTATCTCATATATAAAAAAAATCTTAAAACATTATTTTTATAAAATCTATTTTTACCCGAGTACGTATGCTTTAATTTATATTTACTTTTGAACCCATAGGAAATTTTATTATATGAAATTAATTTCTAATTTTAAATCATGAATATATAATAATGTAAAAGGGGAAAACTTAATTTTTTTCATTAATTATAATTATCGTGGTTAAATAATAATTTACAAGGTAATAGAAAAAAGTTAAAAGTGTAAAAGTTAAAAGGAAAATCCATAAAATAATTAATGTTTTGTAAAAATAAATTAGTTGAGGTTATTTTCAATCCAAAAAACTTTTATTTCTAGTTTTCTCATTTTCTGTCCATGAACCATTTAACAGCAAATTACATTTTTGAAAATATATGGTTTATTCCCAAAACTACATATCCTTTTATTTATAAAATGATACCATTTCAAATAATTCAAGACTAAACAATCCATAAAATTTAATACTGAAAATATATTATAGTTTGTCATACTAAAACTACTCTCATGTTCTTATGCATCTAGAAACCATTAGTTTTCATAAGACATTCCATGGAGAATTCCATGTAAAACAATTCCCCAATATGAGTATTATAAACTACTTATAATTTCATCTGAATTACCTTCTGTAAAATTTCATATAAACACACTTATATAACGATATGTTTATATTTTATGTTCATTAATTATACTATATAAATTATATTAACATTATCTATCCCTCAATATTAATAAAAATGAGATTGTAGTTTGTGTGTTTGTGTAGACTGCTGCCACCATAGGAAACAAAATCCATGTTTCATCACCACCCATCATTATTGGTTCCTAGAAGATATTTTGTCATGAAATAATATTTTTAAGATATCATTATCATTCACAAAGGGTATATTAGAGAATATATTAATTATTTGACCAACAAATGATTGCCTTTAATTTATTTTTTTTATAAATATGTGTTCTTAGAGGAAAATCATTTATTAAAATTGTGTCATATTTTTAAAATCAATAATTATTTTTTTTCATCATTTCCAAATATAATATAAAATGGTTATAAAAACAATGTAATATAATTAATCTTTGGGTATAATGATATTATATAAAAAACAACTTATAATCATTCATAAAACAAAGTATGGTCATGTTTTGTTCGACTAATCCCACTATTTGAAGAATACAATAACTTTATTTAATAAATTAGTATAGAAAAATTATTATTAATATAAAATAATATAAATTTTTTAAGAATCATTTAATTTTTTTTCATTGTGGAAATGTTATATCATGATTTAATTAATCAATTATAAAAACATCATTTGATTATTAGGAATCTGTAAAACATTTTGGTTATCGATTTCATATTCAATCGTAATGACTAAAATAATTTGGAATAGATTTTAAAATAGTATAAATTATTATAAAAAATCTCCAATAGTAGTTTTAATTACATAGTGATGATATAAAATGTATGAATAATTATTACATACACAACATTTAAGAAATTGTTACGAACAATAAAAATATTAACACCTGAGGTGGAAAATAACTTGAAATAATATTTGGAATGAGTATTTATAAAGAATATGGATAAAAATGTATATGAGTATGGTTTTTAATGAACTGATTAAGATATCTATGTTAGTGATATAAGAGGTTAGGTACATATTACGAATTTAGAGAAATATGTAATGGTTTCCCATCATAAATTCCTCTCTTAAAGACATATTTTATTTAATTCACATATTTGATGTTATATCATTAAATTCATTTTTTCATGCTATTTTATGATTGAATATAATCCCTAAATTCAATAGGGTTTTATTTAATTTTTTCACAATCCATAATTAGGGGTTTTCTCTATCTTAATTTTGGATCTTTGAGAATGATGTTATATTTACCAATTTTTTTGTGTGGTGAATATATTTACATGGAATAATTTTTACCCTCTTAATAATGAAATTTATTTTCTTTACATATTTTTAATAATATACCTACCTCATATTATTTTGAATCAAGAGTTACCAAAACCATTCTAAAAATCAATTTTTTCTATGGTGAAAAATCCATCCTATGTTTGTACAAAGAAATGGTGTTCTTAGTTTACAGGAAAATAAATCAATGTGTAGATTTTTTTAATTTTATGTGGTTGTGATGAAGATTTAATTAGGGTAAATCACCCTAAAAATGGTTTGTTGAACATTGAATCAATCATCACCCCAATATATGATTACTTGGTTTAAAAATGCACCCCAATCTACACACTTAAAGGGGATATGTTTTGGAATATTAAAATGATCTTAATGAACCGTTATGAATAATTTTTAAAACCATTTCCCTAGATTCATTCCAATGTAATCTATTATAATAAACAACTATATTCTATGAATAACAAAAAACATTAAATGCACCCTCAGTACTATGTTTATTTGATTAGGGTTCTTCTTATTACATTAATTAAATCCTAGTAAATTCTAAATTTATTATTTGATTTTATCATTGAAAATCATGTTATTATATAGAATTAAGATGTACTATTTTCCCATATTTCTAATTATATGGAGATCTATGTTTTATTAAGCTATAGGTTCTTAAGGAAATGATATCAAATATCATGTTGACTCTTATGGTGAATGAAATGGAATTTATCATGTGATGAGTGGGGAATAAAAGTATATATCCACCTCCCGTTGATGCAATGGAATGTTTTACGAGAAAACACAAATTTGGTTTTGGTGTATACCTTTCTCCATATCATTATAGTGTCTTAGTACACAGTTTTGACAACATTTTTAGATGTCTTCCATTACACATTCTTTATGTACGAGATCATTGATTATTTTTACCCATGATTCCATTTGTTGTCATGGATATAGAATGACCATAGATTTTTATTATTATGGATTCTTGTTTTTTATTTATTCACAACCTATTACTTATTATATGTTTATGTTATGACAATTTAGGTCATATGATACTCTTTATAGAGCATCAGAACTCACCATTACTTTATTTCCCATCCCTAGGAATCCTAGAGGATAAAAATGTTTAATTTTTATGGATATCATTTTTGGGATAATAATTTCATCATTAAATGTTCATATGAGGGACAAAATGTGATTAGACTCCTACATAGGGGTTGAGTAATGGTATGAGTTTTGTTTCCAAAATTATTCCTCCCACAATAAAACTTGACCTATTTATTATAATGGTCACTTCATTTTATTTTTAATGTTTATGTTGATCTTGTCTTTTCTATGTTTATCTTATTTTCATTCATATATTGTTATATAAGTATGAAATCATTGGGACACATTGATTTTAAATGGTTCATCACTACGATCTAGTCCACAGAGAATGAATCCAAAAGTTTGTTGGTGTACATAAATCACTAAGCTAACTGATTATTAATTTATTATAGGTCTCTCACGAATGGGCCCACTTACATATATTATTATGAGTGGAGTCACTATCCATAATGGTTTACAGCAAATCAAAATTTGAAATCTCACCTATATCTAAACTAAAGAGTGATCACTACTCATTCAAATGATTCATATATTGATAACTTTAAATAATATATTTTAAACCACATTTAGTAGATCAATAATTTCAACATCCATATAATTGATTCATACAACCAAACACTGGTTTTTCTAGGAAATAATTTTTCAACACTATCGTGATGCTCACTACCCTCACAAAGCTCACATAACCATCAAGAAAAAATAAATTTCTTTATAAGGAAGTTCAAATATCATGAAACCATTGACATTAATTAACGCAAAAAAATTCATGACACTCAAATAAAATTCATGAAAAAAATTATTTTCACAAATCACACTTATACTTTATGAATCTCAATACTTTGTAGAAGAACAATTATCCTTCACAAATCTCAATACATTAGCGAAGCATACTTAAATATCACAATGATCAATGATATAATGATTCATACAAAATTCAGTAATATTTAAAAGACTTAATGAAATAAATTTCATCAATTATTATTTTTCAATAACATAATTCATGAAATACCTTCATGAATTTAGTGCCTTTGGATTTTTTCTAAGTCTTACTATACATCAAAAGGGATAGTATAGTATTATTTATAAGTGATGCCTCTATTTTGTGAATCATTAAACCTCATCATTACCTTTTCGTTATCTCATAAAACTATTTCATTAAAAACCATTTTTTTCATAAAGAACTAAGGTTTTTTTCTTATTGGTGATGCTTCTAATAAACATTTATATTTTCCATCAACAGTTATCTCATTCGTAATCCTTCGAGCCTTCATGACATCGTCTTAATTTTCATAGCTCAATATCTTCTTAAAACTCAAATTTTCATGAAAGGAATGTCATATATATTTTCTTATGTGGAATTCAGGGAGATACATCTTTATCAAATCTTGATTCATCATCCAAATTTTGAATGGAAAAAAATTGGGAAACACTGCAAGATACAATGACCATGTATACATACATTTCTATGTAGCCTCCAGAGCATCTATTTCATTTTGTGGAACATTATAAATTGATATTATCCTAAATATCTCTAGAACTCCACAAATTACATTTTCCACTACATTTTTTTGACAAACAAAATCAACCTAGAAACACTTCGAGGTTACCTTCATGGATTATTTCCAATAATTCATTTTTTATATTATGTTTTCAAATGTAATGTAAGTATACATGTAGTTATCTAAGGAAAATACATTATTTAATCTTGTGGAAATTATTTTAATCTATAAAAATAGTTTAATATAACTTTCCTATTTTGGTTTCTAGAATATGGGATGTTAAATATGGTAATAGAGAAATTTTATAAGAATCATTTGGTACTAGATATATAGGAGAATTCATAGATTGACAAATATCTATAAAAAAACTAAAAATATCAATGTAACACTCTAGAAAATATTATATTATTTTTATAATTCAATTCAATATCATAAATTAATTATGTATAAGTAATTATAGGAAGATGAAGACTAATAGTAAAATCGATAACCATATCTATACATGCAGTCAATGTAAAGATATTATACCAATCAATTCGGTGAAGCTAGAGTTGCAAAAGATCATATCATAAATATACAAGGGAAGATAATGATGATTTTTATAGGTAATATCACATACATTGAGTGACATTATTGTCCTAAATATTGAAAACATGTTAGACTGATCCATATAAAAACAAACTCCAAAATTTAGGGGAAATGTTATTCCATTTGAAGATTAACTGTAGATCAATTCCCTAGATAAAATTCATCACTATTTGGGAAGTAATGGGAAGTAAACATTCTTCATGATAGTATATTATCTAAATGGAGGTGAATAGAAACAGTTGTAACCAATTGAAAACAAGTAAATGATGATTAGATAATTTGAATGGAAAAGGAGCCATTAAAGGTGTCATTAATTTAAATAATTCATCATGATAAAAGTGATGAAATGGAAATTTATTTCCCAAATCATTAAAAAAGGTGATGTAAAATGTTTCTAAATATACAAATAATATTACATGGTTATCTAGAATTGTAGTAATCTACACGCATAAAGCAGAAAAAATATAGATCATTTCATTAATGGGTTAAAATCGATCCTATAAATATTGTTGTTCCATCAGACCAATTTAATATATTAATATGTAGTCTTTAGTGCTATTAATATAGAATTGGATTTAACCAGGATATATGTATTCAAGGGGAATCAGAAGAAGAAGATATTTTTTGAGAATTAGGGGAAGAATAATTGGAGAAAATGGGAATAATAGAAGGTTGAAATTTCTTATATGTTATAACTATGGGGAAAACACATGTGGGATTACAAGAATGGAATAAGATTTTGTTACATGTATGGATAAAAAGGTATTAAATCTTTTGATTTAAAAGGAAATGTAGTATCTTTTTATTTTCAATGAGTTAAAAATATAGATAAGGGAAATTATAAAAAATAATGACCCATATGATAAGGTAGTTTACCCTAGAAAAGGCAAACAGATAAAGGCTAATCAAATGTTCTTATCTAATCTAAAATAGAATATTTTAAAGATGTTATGTTAGGTACACTGATAATTGTCTAAATGTTAGCTAATGATTTATTTTTATTGTTCATTCTAATATTTTATATCTTTCATATTTCTAAAAACATTTTATATTCCTCTAGTAAACTAGTATGGGATTTATCAATAAATTTTCCATGTGTGAATCTTTTTGCATTAAATATGTACCAATCAGTTATAATTATGATGCGTGGGAATACCCTATTTTCCAATGTTGTAATTATACATTTATTTTAATTTTATATAATCATTGGTATGTATTTTATTTGAAATTATAATTTAGAAATTTATTTATGATAAAAGGAGAAAATAAAAAATAAAGGTGAGGTGGTCTCTGTTCTCTTAGAGGAAAAAGTGGTCATATGAATCATGTCTGGATCATCCCTAATGGCTCTACATAATGAAATTATCAGAATATTAGATTATAAAGAGTTATCTAGGATTAAAAAACATATTATAATTATAGACTATATACCAATTATATGATAATTTAATATTTTTTCTAATGAATTACCCCATCATCAAACAAGGATTTATGTTTAGTTATCTATGAAACTCATTTATCAATTCATATATTTAAAACTCTATATATAATTTAATGAGTGGTGTTGGTATTGTTAAAGACAATAAATATATTATTTTTCTGATAAGGTATTTATATTACCTAGAGTTTCATAGTGGGGAGCCCAATTTTTTTGGGAAAAATATTGATGTCTCTTTGAGACTGTTCATTCATTATTGGGAGATTAACCAATTACTATAATGAATAAGTATAAATTTCGCTGAATTTATAAATTATTTTATCAAATCCCGGGTTACAGTTAACTTTTAATAATTAATTATCTATTTCTTTAGCCTCATTAATATATGAATAAGGATGATATATGAAATACGAAATTTCCAACATGGTGTATACATTATGAGTTTATGTTAATGCATTTTGGAATAACTAATTTACCTTAAATTTTTATAGGTTTGATGAATTTAGAATTCAATAATTATCTAGACAACATTGCGGTGTTATCCATAGAATATATATTGATAAAATATATGATCTTCGAAGAGTGTTGGAGTCATTTAAAAATATTTCAGTTGAAAATTAGAAGAAATTAATTTTATGTGAAATATTATTTGTGTGAAATTTTGACCATTAAAGTATCTTTTAATTCCCAAATTGTCTCCAAGGATAAATTATTTATTAACCCTTAAAAGATAATGTTCTTCAATGAACTAACTACAATAATGAATATAATAAATATTAGGTATTTCATGAGTTTATCATGATTTTATCAGTTCTATGGTTGAGATTTCACCCATTTGGCGATCCCATTGACTAAGATAACATTTAATGTGGTCAAATTCACAACATTAATGGAATGGGGGGGGGGAATGTTTTATGTATATGAATAATAATTTTAATAATGAACTAGTATTAACTCAATAATCATATATGTTAGGCCTTATAATATATAATAATGCATCAAAAAGGACTTGGTTATGTCTTATTAAGAATGATAGGGTGATTTCCTATGAATCAAGGAAATTTAAAATCCATAAATATAACTATAGGACTCATGACAATGAATCAGAAGCGATAATATTTTCTATGATAATATGGATACACTACCTCTATTATGAAATATATGATATATATCTATATATATGTGTGTGTAGATGATAAGAGTTATATATCTACATAATCTCTCATAAGGATGCCAGCAAAATCTAATGAATATTATTGGAACTAATCAAGGACTAATAATTCTTGAAAAAAAACCACTATGTGATGGAAACAAGTTTGATGATGAATTTAGTACGAGGGAAATCAAATTTATGAGAATGATAAAGAATAATAATGATATTATATATATGTATATAGTAAAAATTGATCAGGTTTCTTTTAGGAAGGGAGATACAATATTCATTGTATATGAAATTATTAAACTGTGTATACAATTAAATATATTAGAGACATAACTAGATAATGTGGACCTACTAAATAATAATAATGAAAAAGTGATGGGAAATTTACAAACACCTTCTATAGGGATAAAGTATTAATGTTTGTGAAGAGGGTATGTATTCCATACATTATATAGTTGAGGAGGAAACTACTAGATGAAGCACATAGATCTAATTTCACTATACACCCTAATATCATAAGAGAAATTTTCTAGTTGGATTATATGAAGCAAGGAATTTTAGACTATGTGTCTAGATATATAGTATGACAGTAGGTAAATGGTTAAAGACAAAATCATATGGAATTCATGAAACATTGGTCTATACCTATATTTATGTTGGACAATGTTAAAATAGAATATGTTTATGTAATGACAATATATCCAAGTAAGAATAATTTTATATGGTTCATTATTTATCCTCTTACTAAGTACACTCATATCATACCAACAACTGAAGATATACCCCTTGAGAACCATTCTCGGATATATATTAATTAAATCACAAGGCCTCAATGCGAACATATATCAATTGAGTATGATCAGGAATCTTATTTCAAATTAATGTTATTGAAGCATCCTCAATGGACTCATGAAAATGAGATATATTTATACATTCCTATAACACACAAACTAATAATAAGTATGAATAGATACCGATTGTGATATGGACATAATTGTGCTACTATAAGAAAACCTGATACCAACTATTAATGATAATAAATTATGTATTTCATTTATACATGAAAAGAAACCAACATTTCAACATTATAAAACATAAAAAAAATATTGGAATAAAATTTTCCATCAATTAGATCTTCAATGAGATACACAGAGCTCATAATTTTATCTCAACCCATAAACTATTTTCCTTGAAGTAAAAAACATTTCGACCTCATTATGAAACTATTCTTTTCTGATTTTCTGATTGGTCACCTTTGGGTTTCATGGAATTCCATTTATTTTTATATATATTATTATCTTAATTTGGATTGCATATATTAGAATGAAAGTCACATCAATATATTTCATATTTACATGTTTTAGTATACTTGTATTACTTAGTTTGAAATATTATAAATCACACTTTAGTAGTGCGGTTAACCTTATTGTTATGCAAGGACTCCCTTTTTTAGTCTCATTTTGGTATAAAACATCATCAACGATTTCCTTTTTTATAGTTTTCTATTTAAATCATACGTACACCATTCTACCATGTGCCCGATATTCATTCAAATTACAAACAATTTTTTATCAGCCTATATTGTACCATTCCTTTTAAAGGTATCATATTATTCTTTTGGAACGTAAACCCCTAAGATAATACTCTTTTTATCTCATTGATTGACTATTCCATTTGTGTTATGAGTATTTATTTCACATTTATTTTCCTAATTTCATTCAATTAATTTATGATTAATCATTGAATACGTAGTAGGAAAATCTCCACACTATTATGATATCAGTTTCAACTCATTTTTTAACATCCTATATGTAGTCAATTATGTTTTTTTCTTTTCTCACTCTTATTAGAATAATTATCATTTATTTCCCTCTAAAAATTCTTTTGTCGTGTAATTTTATTTACATTATTATATAAGTTGGTCTTGGTATGTATATACCAGAACTCATTACAATATTTTCCAATTATACTATAAAAATCATAGATGTTATCCAATAATTATAACCTAATACAAGTAGATATTTTTTTTGTATTTTGTGAATTAATCAACTATTTAGAAATTTTCAACATTATTTTATCAAAATTAAACAAAAATCAAATCATTATAATCTTTCCATATACTGACATGTTATTCCACTAATAAATCTCAATGTGTTTAAAGGTCTGGCCTAACCAAAGTTGTCTTACAAACAATATTCATTTCTTTTAAGGTGTAGTCTTTCTAGATTCAAAATATTTTTATTTTTTTAATGTTACACAACCCTTTGATATTTTTTAGGGGAGATTCTATTATTTTATAATCCTACATTATCCCATGATAGTGTGGTGATATTCTTTTAGCATTTTTCTACATATTTAATTTATTTTTTTTTATCATGGACCACATACATGAAATAGAAAATATTTGGTATAAAAATAAACTAGTAAATTAGATAATGTTCTATATTATTTTATTATAGATAATTCAGGATAGTATTTATTAACCTTATTTACAACATTAATTGTTTTTTAATGGTTTAAAACTTCTCTAAAATTTTTGTGTCAATATTTTATTTCCCAAAAGCATAAGAAGATCAATGTTTATTATGGTCCAAATTTCAAAATTTTATTTCCATATGGGGTCACTTAAATCATAGTATATCAATCTTATCATCCACTAAAATCATCATGTAATCTTATTATTTCTCAAAATTATACACTTGATTCCCATGAATCTTATTACAGACTTTCCATGTGTTTTCAATATATTTTACCATGACAAATTTACTCTCTAAATGATAATTAATGACACCCATTGGAATAACATGTGACTATTTTGATGCATGGATCCTCTCTTAACTAATTGCAGTTACTTTTTACATCTCATCCATCCATCCAAACCACTTTTATTATCTTCATAAAATTATATTCAAGATATAGAAGGAACCCACACTTTTTTGAAAACATCATAGTACAAAACATCATGTGTGGGAGAAAATTGAAAATAAAATATAAGGGAAAATACTGACAGTATCCCACAAATCACTAAAGCTAACCAAAAAACCCTTACATGTTTAAGAAACTATACATCCACATCACTACCATCATCACATTACCATCATCACTGTACCATTGACACTTTCCACCACAAATAGTAAAATCATCATCCCTTCACTTCCATCTCTTCAAAACCATGGTCATAACATCACTGATAATCAATGTGCCTACCGTTATCACCGAACACCTGAGGACATCACGATATTCTCTAAAAAACCAGACATCACAAAATCATGAAACCAAATAAAAACACAAAGGGTAGGACAAACTGTATCATTGGTGAAGAAACACCCAATATAAAATTATGAATCCACATAATAAAGGAAGAAAGTAGTGCCATTATAAACCCAAAGGAAAGACCGATGACATCTCTTGTCACTACTCATGGTATGCCATATGGACCTGAACCATCCCATCCTAAAACCTCTTTATAATAAACCACACCACACCGACCAGGAAGAGTTGTAGAGTGTGAAACAAGAGAATAGATTGAAGAATACAGTGGAAATAATAACATGACCTTCAATAGGATGAAAAATACTTCAGTCAAATTAGAAACCAAGAGATGTAGAACCCTCAAGAATAGCTGCACCATTGTATCAAGCCTCTTCACTATCCCAATAAGGTATAAGAATCCTTAAACAAGACTAAATATGGATTTTAACACGAAATATTGGAAGAAAAGATAACATGATCTGAGCTTGGGAAGAATCTATGTATATTGATGTCCCAAAGACTAGAAAGGATGAAAAAACAATGAGTGATAAAAGGGCGATGTCTGGAGAGGAGTTACTAGGGAGGCATGAAGCATGATTTTATGTTGAGGGGGAGACAATTCCAAGGGGTGTCCAGTGGCCTCCCCATATCCAAACCACAAATGAAGAGTAACAAAAATGCTTTTCCATATCATGAATAATTTATTTCAATTTATATTTAACCATTTTAAAATTTTATCTACTAAGATATAGGTATTTCTCCATGACACTCAATAAATTGATAAGAGAGTTTTATATTTAAACTATTTTGATAATTCCTTTTTCATTTCTCTTATATCCATAACATGGTACTTGTTCTCATCATCTTCTTTAGAAGTAACATAAAAATTTGAATGATTTTTTATAAATCTATCTTGAATTTTATTAGACTCATCAGATATGTTTTTAATTGAAACTATTTAATTATCGAAAATACATTCTAAAAAATATTTTTCAAAACAATTAATATTAACAGTTTTACAGGGATCAACTAGTATATTGACTTCCTTCAAATAGTGGTGTTACATCATTCAAATTTTATCCATTCATATTATTAATGGAATTTTTATTCTACATGTTATTAAATGATTCTATTGAATTTCATAATATTGATCAATGGGTATAATGAAATAATTCACTAAATAGGTCTTTTATAACTCATCTCATATATGTACTTCAAATAAGTAGTGAACAAAATATTATCCAAAAAAAAATTAATCATAGGGAACCTATGATTTGATAAAATTTTTATTTCATTATAGATCTGTGTAGACTCACCTGAGATGGGGTGAAGCAGGTGTGATCAACTTTTTATAGAATTCCAAATACTCTTTCAATCTTTAACACATTTAGACTTTGAAACTCAATTTCTGTTTTGGGATTTTTTTTCTTTATTATTTAACATAACCTGTAATCCTCTATGAAATTAATGCAATGTAATATGTTATGGATTCAATGTTTTTATACAGTTTTCCAATGATGTGGAATGATTACTCCTTGATTTGATCAGTTATTCCACTTGATCACTTGTATTTAGATAATAACTTTTTAAATGAATATATGTTTTTATGGTTGGGATCATCATATTTTTTATTATCAGATTTAACATATTATTTTATAACTATATTACATAGGAAAAAAATTTCACCATATTAGACAACTAAACTTGGGTTACTCCCACTATGTCTTTATAATAGCGTCACACTAGTCTCTACTTCAACACTTATTATTTATTAAATTTGATCATAAATTCAATCTTGGATTAAATTGCACTCAAAGATAATAATCTTCTTCATGAATAACAAATTAATCAAATGACCTATAATATATTTTTCAATAATATGATACTTAGTTTCTAAAAACAACCATACCACCAATTAATTCATTAAATGTATTTTTATTCTTTCTCAAATCACATCTAAGGAGTGTAATGGAATCTATAGTTCTATAGAAAATTCCTCACCTTGAAAAAACACCACTTCTTCACATTCTTATTTTTCCCAAGATTTTATAACAATGTGTATAATGGGGCTCGGTGATGAAAACCAACCTCATCCTCCTATTTCTACTTCCTCTACATTGAATCATATATTGATTATATCTATATAATAGGCTTCAAAACATATTTTATTTATGTGGAGTTCTCCCACTTACTATTATAGACCAACTTAGTAACAATTCCAAATGTTATGATCCACATATTCTATTTTATTTTTCTATTCTCAATATGACATCCACATGCAGAACATAGAATCATTTTGTCTTTTCATAATTTACAAAAAATGAAATATTTTAGTGAATATGTACATGAAAAATAAATTAACTGAATGTGGTACACATACCCTATGATATCCATATTTACTCTTTTTCTTAAATATTTTATCTAGGTATATTATATAGCCACCTCTAATTTAATTTCTCTTCACATTTTATATTTTCAACCAAATACATATTAGAGTTATTTATATAAATATTGAGTCTATTTAATCAGAAATACTACAAAAAAATTAATAGAAAAATAATTTTAATAAGTATAGATAGATATATAGATTAAAAACTGAAGCAATGGATATTCTATTTATACAACATGAGAGTTTATCATCAAACCTATACAACATCTATCTTACTCTTTTATACCATATCCAGCATCCCAAATCACTTTCCTTATTCACATGCATGGATGAAAATTTCATTTGATACATTTGAATCTTCTAAATATCTATACCATCATCTTCATATTAATTATTTAGTTATATATTATTCAAAACTGGTATATGATCACTTCTACTCACTTTGAATTATCAAAAATTCTCTCATCCTTGATTTTAATCTTCTCGTTTATGAATATAATATTCTCACTCAATAATATTTGACCATGACACTATTATAATATTTTATTCTCTGGGGAGTATACCAATCATCTACTAAATTTCAATATTATTAATGAAAATATATTATAAACTTCTTCAATTAATCAAGGAACACTTCTTCATGATCACTAAAATTAATTGAAAAACCTAGATTTTAATTTATGATATAACAACCCATTTTAAATATTTCAATAATTATCCAAATTTTTTTAATGATCATAATTTTCCAATTATAGAGACAACATTTCTTTTTTGAATAATTTTATTATAAATTACATTGACATAGATCTTATTCTCAATGATTGAAGATAAATTATTTAATAATTTTGTAATGACTCACATCAACTATGTTTTCATGGTTATTTCATTTAATAATTTCTTTTGAATAATCACAATTATCTTATACTTCGACATATAAATTCAAGAAACTAATGTTTTCATTATGTATAATTAAGAATATTTTATAAGAGTCGATCTTTATGTAGATATTAAATGATTATTATGAAAAGAATCATCATTACCAACATTATAAATGATACTTAAAAATACAAGGAAATCATTCTTATATATCCAAATAATTATTATTCTTACCCAATTAATTTATAAAATAATCCTCTTGAAGTGATCATCATTTACCACTATAATGATATATTATTGTAAGACATAAATGATATTTTTGTAGTGATAAATTGAAGAATACAAAGTGAAAAAATTATCTAGGTGAAAACCACGAATTTGAAAAGCATTACATAATCTACAGTGATTGATCCTTACACCACACTTAGTTTATCCAAATGGAACATGACTTTGTCAAAATATATGAGACATGTAAATTAAAAATTTATCAAATAAGACCAATTGATTTCAAATGACTTCAGGAAATCTCCAATCTTATCAAAAACACATCTAAGATATATTAATCAATATTTCATTATCCTCTATGTTCAACAACCAATAGATATTATATCTTACTTCTATCTGTATTCCTTCAATGTTTTTTAATCTCCAATAGAAATCTATACGAGGTATCTGGTAACTAGTTCAACAAGAAACACCTTTAACCCCTTCACCACAATTTATAATATATTGAACATAGTTCACTTCCACTCTTATAGACCATTTTGGTTCCATAATATCTCTATCTATAATTAATAGGTTTATATTTCTACTTATTGAATCATTCATATCATGTTCTTGAAGTGTGGAAATATTGTCATCAGTCTCATTCACCCTTATACGTATAGGAATCCTATACATATTTATTGGGATCATAATCACTCCATGACTCAAAAACTCACCTTATTATAATTACCTTTTTATTAATATTTAAAACAAAACATATTAGTATATAACTACCACTTAAACCCATGAGGAACCACAATATTATTGTACATTATTATTGGTATTGTTTTTTTCAGGTTAATATTAATAACAGGGGAAATAGAAACTACTTTTAATTAAAATAATAGATTTATGTAGATAAATATATTAATTTCCATCATTTTAACCTTAATAAACCACTAATCCTAGTTGGAGAAAGAGTGTAATACCCAAGACGTTAATATAGAGGGTAAACACCATATTTTGGACTATCATACTCTAAACCACCTTTATTCATGAGTATATTTAAATGTTTAATTTTCGAGTGATATATTTTTATTTTAACATAGTTAAATTAATTATTGATTTCATAGTAAATATATTATCTTATAAATAAATTTTGGGGGTTTTTAAAAGGAATGATTTTATGTGAATAGTTAAAATACAATTTTTGTTAAAAATGGAATACTTATATCATCAGAAGGATGTTATTATAAAGTAATACTCACTAAAACATTTTTGTATTAAAATAAAATTTTAGGAATAATATTACAAATCTTAAAATTTTCATTTAATTTATAAATCCTATATCCATCATTTTTTAATAAAATTAAATAGTTACATTACCAAAAAAACTTTTTTTGGGTTTTTATTAGAATCATCTACTTGTAAAGTGAGATTTAGTTTTGGATTACCTTAAAGGAGTCAAAAATTCTATTTCATTAATAATTCAATTTATGTCATTTAATTCAATATCCAATATAATTTAATCTCAAAAATAATATTATATCTTAAAATATTATTTTTATAAAAACCATTTTTACCCGAGTAAGTCTATTTATATTTTTATTTACATTTGAACCCATAGGAAATATTATTAGAAGATTTTTTTTCTAATTTTAAGGCATTAATATCTAATAAAGTAAAAGGAAAAAACATAATTTTTTCATAAAAATTAATTATTTTGGTTAAAAATTAATTACCTTGGTAATAGAAAAACATAAAAGTTTACAAGTTAAAAGGGAAAATCTATAAAATAATTAACGTTGTGTAAAAATTAATCATTTGAAATAATTTTCAATCCTAAAAAAAATTTATTTCTACTTTTCCCATTTTGTGTCTATAGAACCTTGAATAGTAACATTAAATTTTTGAAAATTTAGGGTTTATTCCCAAAACTACCCATCCCTTTATTTATAAAATCGCACCACTTCAACTATTTCAAGACTAAAAAATCCATCAAATTTCATACTAAAAATATACTAGTTGTCATACTAAAACCCACTCTCATGTTCTTATTCATATGACAACCATTAGTTTTCATAAGACATTCCATTGAGAATTCCATGTAAAATAAAGTCCTCAATATGTGTATTATAAATTACATAGAATTTCATCTGAATTAAATTCATTCAATATTTTTATAAACAAAATTATATATAGATATGTTTATAATTTATATTCATTAATTATACAATATTAATTATATTAACATTATCTATTCATCAATATTAATAAAAATGGAATCGTAGTTTGTGTGTATGTGTAGACTTCTACAATCACAGTAAACAGAATCGATGTTTCATCACCACCCATCATTATTGGGTCCAAGAATATATTTGGTGATAAAATAATATTTTTATGATATCATTATCTTTCATGAAGGGTATATTAGAGAATAAATTAATTATTTTACAATCAAATGATTACCATTAATTTATTTTTTAATAACATGTGTTCTTAGAGGAAAATCATTTATTAAAATTGTGTCATATTTTCAAAATTATTAATTATTTTTTATTCATCATTTCCAATTATAATATAAAATAGTTATAAAAACAATATAAAATAATTATTCTTCTAGTATAATGATATTATAGAAAAAACTCCTTATAATCATTCATAAATCAAAGGATGGTCATGTCTTGGTCGACGATGCCAACTATTTGAAGAATACAATATTTTTATTTCATAAATTAGTATATGGAAATTATTAATAATATAAGATAATATAAATGTGTAAATAATGATTTAATTTTTTTCATTGTGGAAATTTTATATCAATATTTTATTAATAAAATAAAAAAACACTTTGATTGTTAAGAATAACCAAAACATTTTTGTTATCAATTTCATATTCAATCGTAAAGACTATAATAATTCGGAAAAGATTTTAAAAGATTATAAATTATTATAAAACTTCTCTAATAGTAGGTTTAATGACATAGTAATCATATAAAATGTATGAATAATTATTACATACACTACTTTTAGGAAATTGTTTCAAAAATTCAAAACTATTAACACCTAATGTAGAAAATAAGTTGAATTAATATTATGAATGGCTATTTATGAAGAATATAGATAAAAATATATATGAGTGTGGTTATTAATGAACTGATTAGGATATCTATGTTAGTGATATAAGAGGATATTGTAAATCTTTGGAATTTAGGGAGTTATTTAATGGTGTCCCATCATAAATTCCTCTCTTCGAGACATGTTTGATATTATTCACATAATTGAATTTTGGTGGTGTATAAAATAACTTATTTTGATTTTATATCATGAAATTAATGTTTTCATGTTTTTTTATGATTGTTTTTAGTCCTTAAATTCAAGAGGTTTTTAGTTAATCTCTACCCAATCCATAAGTAGTGTTTCCCTATCTTAATTTTTGTTCTTTGAGAATGATGTTATATTTACAAATATTTGTGTGTGGTGAATATATTTCCATGGAATAATTTTTACTATCTTAATTATGAAATTTAGTTATTTAAATATTTTAATTAATATCATTCCCTAATATTATTTTGAATCAATAGTTACCAAAACCATTGTAAAAATAATTTTTTTCTATGGTAAAAAATCAAAGCTATGTTTTTGCAAAGAAATAGTGTCCTTAGTTTCCTAGAAAATAAATCAATGTGTAGATGTTTTTAATTGTATATGGTTGTGATGAAGATACACTTAGAGGTAATGAACCTAATAATGGTTGGTTGATCATTTACTCAATCATCAACTACATATATGATGAGTTGGTCTAAAAATACATACCTATCTAGGCACTTTAATGAGATCGGTTTTGCAATATTAAAAATTTATTAATGAACCATGATGAATAATTTTTACAACCATTTCCCTATATTGTTCCGATGTAATCTATTATAATAACAAACTATCTTCTATGAATTACCAAGAACATTGAATGTACCCTCGATAATATATTTATTTGATTAGGGTTCTTATTATTACATTATTGAATTCCCTATAGATTCTATATTTATTATTTGAATTTATCCTTGAAATCCATGTTATTATATAGAATTTGGATGTACTATTTTACCATATTTCTCATTATATGGAGATCGATGTTTTTATTAAGCTATTGGTTCCTAGGAGAATGATATAAATTATCTTGTTTAATCTTATGGTGAATGAATTGGAATTTATCATGTGATGAGTGGGGCCTAAAATTATATATCCTCCCCCCAATGATGTAATGGAATGTTTTATGAGAGAAAAAAACTTAGTATTTTGTGTGTACCTTTCTCCATATTAGTATAGTGTCTTAGTACACAGTTTTGACCTCATTTTTAGATGTCTTTCATTACACATTCCATATGTATGAGATCTTTGATTATTGTTACCCACGATTCCATTTATTTTCATGGATATTGAATTAAAATAGTTATATATGTTTATTGATTCATGTTGTTTATTTATTCACACCATATTACTTATTCCATGTTTATGTTGTGATAATTTAGGTCATATGATACTCCTTATAGAGCATCTAAACTCACCGTTATTTTATTTCCCATCGCTATGAATTATAGAAGTGAAAATTTTATAATTATCATGGATATCATTTTAGGGATAATAATTTCCCCAGGACATGTTCATTTGAGGGAAAAAATTGGCTTAGACTCCTATATAGGGGGTTGAATAATAGTATGGGTATTGTTTCCAAAATTCCTCCTCCCCCAATACAACTTGATCTATTTATTAAGAGGTTCAATTAATTTTTTTTAATGTTTATGTTGATATTTTACTCTCTATGCTTATATTATTTTCATTACTATAATGTTATATGAGTATGAAATAATTGGGACACATTGGTTTTTACTAGGTTTATCACTACGAGTTTGTCCACATAGAGTGAATCCAAAAGATTGTTGGTGCACATAAATCACTAAGCTCACTGATTATTAATTTATGTTCGGTCACTCAAAAATGAGCTCACTTCCATATATTTTTATTAGTGGAGTCACTATCCCTAATGGATTACATCCAATCAAAATTCGAATTCTCACTTATTTCTAAACTAAAGTGTGCTCACTATTCATTCAAATGATTTCTATATCGATAATTTGAAATAATATATTTAAAACTACGTTTAGTACATCATTAAATTCAACATCCATACAATTGATGAATACCACCATACAATAGTTTTTCTCGGAAATCCTTTTTCAACACTATCGTGATACTCACTACTCTCACAAATCTCACACAACCATCAAGAAAAAAAAATCCATTTCTTAACATGGAAATACTCATAACATGAACCCCTTGACATTAATTAACCTCAAAACATTCATGAAACTCAAATAATATTCATGAAGAAAATTATTTTCACAAATCACACTTATCCTTTATGAAGATCAATACATTGGTGACGAACAATTAGACTTCACAATTCTCTATACATTAGTGAAGCATACATAGACTTCAAAACGATCAATGATATAATGATGCTTACAAAATTTAGTTATATATCAAAGACTTAATGAAATTAAAATCATTATTTTTTATTTTGAAATAACTTAATTCATGAAATACCTTCATGAATTTAGAGCCTTTGGATTTTCTCTAAGTCTTACTGTACATCAAATGAGGGTGTATAGTTTTATTTATAAGTGAGACCTCTATTTTATGAAGCTTTAAACCTCATAAACACCTTTTCATTTTCTCATAAAACTATTTCATGAAAAACGATTTCTTCATGAAGAAATTGGGTGATTTTTTTATTGGTGATGCTTCTAATAGTCATAGAGATTTACCATCAACTGTTTCCACATTCCTGATCCTTCGGTCCATCATGATAATGTCTTCCTTTGAAAATATCAACATCTTCGTAAAACTAAACTTTTCAGGAAACAAATGTCGTTTAAAATTTTTTACATGAAATTCATGGAGATAAATCTGACTCAATGCTTGAGTTATCGTTAATATTTTGGATTGAAAAAAATTGGAAAACACTGGGAGACAGGGCGACCATGTATACATACATTTCTATGCAGCCTCTAGAGAATCTATTTCATTTTTGTGGAACATTATAAATAGAAATTTTACTTAATATCTCTAGAATTCCACAAATCACATTTCCACTACATTTTTTAACAGACACAATCAACCAAGAATCACTTAGTGGTTACCTTCCTAGATTATTTCCAATAATTATTGTTTTATATTATGTTTTCAAATGTAATGTATGTATGTATCTAGAATTCTAAGGAAACTATGTTATTTAATGATGTGAAAATTATTTTAATCTATAATAATTGTTTAATATAACTTTAACCATTTGGTTTCTAGAATATGGGATGTTAAATATGGTATTAGATAAATTTTATAAGAATCCATGGGTACTAGATATAGAGGAGGTTTTTTGAATTACCCAAAATATACAAATAAAATCAAAATTTCAATGTTACACTATATAAAATATAATATTTTTTTTATAATACAATTCCATATCATAAATTAATTATGTATAAGTGACTATAAAAAGATAGAGACTAATTGTAAAATTGATAACCATATCAACATATGTAGTCAATGTAGATATATTATCCCAATCAGTTTAATAAAGCTGGAGTTGCAGAAGATCATATCATAATTATACAAGGGAAGCCAATAATGATTATGATAGGTAATATCACCTATATAGAGTTAAATTATTATCCTAAAAATTGATAACATGTTACACTGTTTCACATGACAATAAACTATATAATTTGGGGGAAATTTTAGTCCATTAGAAAATTAACAATGGATGAAGTCCTTAGAGATAATTCTTCACAGTTTGGGATGTAATGGGAAAGAAAAATTATTCATGGTAGTCAATTATATAAATATAGGTGAATAGAGATAGTTATAACCAATTGAAAGAAAGTAAAATAATATGAAATAATTTGAATGAAAAAGGAACCTTTAAAGGTTTTATTCAATGAAAAAAATCATCATGATAAAATAGATGAAATAGAAATTTATTTCCCAAATCATAGAAAAAATGTGATTTAAAATGATTATAAATATGTGGATAACATTACTTGTTTATCTAGAATTGTAGTAATCTATACGCATAAACTAGAAAAAATACTGATCATTTCATTAATGGGTAAAAATTGATCCTTTAAATTGAGTTGTTCCATCAGACCACTTTTATATATTATGATGTAGGCTCTGGTGCTATTAATATAGTAATGGATTTAACTAGGATATTTATATTCCAGGTAAATTAGAAGAAGAAGAAGTTTTCTGAGCATCATGGGAAGAATAATTTAAAAATTGGAATAATGGAAGGATGAAATTTCCTATATGTGATAACTATGGGGATAACACCTAAGGGATTATAAGAATGGAATAAGATTTAATACATGTATCGATGAAAAGATAATAAATCTTGTTGTTTAAAAGGAAATGTAGTTTCATTTTATTTTCAATGAGTTAACGATATAGAGAAGGTTAATTATGAAAAATAATGATCCATAAGTTATGTTTGTTTACCCTAGAAAAGGCTAATAGATAAAGGCTTATCAAATGTTCTTACATCAGCTAAAATAGAATATTTTAATGATGTCATGTTAGGTACATTAATCATAGTCTAAATGTTAGCTAATGATTTATTTTTTTATAGTTAATCCCAGTATTTTATATCTTCCATATTTCTAAAAACATTTCATATTTCTCTAGTACACTAGTATGGGATTTATTAATAAATTAACTAAGTGTGAATCTTATTGCATTAAATATGTAACAGTACGATCTAATTATGATGCGTGGGAATACCATATTTTTGATTTCTTTTATTATACCTTTTGTTGAATTTTATGTAATCATTGGTATAGATTTTATTTGAAATTATAATTTATAAATTTGTTTCTAATAAAAGGAAAAAAAGAATAATAAATGTGAGGTGGAATATGTTCTCTTTAGAAGAAAAATTCATCATATGAATCATGTCTGGATCATCCCTAGTGGAACTACATAATGAAATTATGGGAATATTATATTATGAAGCATGATCAATGGTTAAGAAACATATTATAATTATAGAGTATATATCCATGATACATAAATTAAATATTTTTCTAAATAATTACCCAATCATCAACGAAATATTTATGTTGAGTTAACTATGGAACTCATCTATGTTTCCAATCATATATTTAAAGCCCTATATATAATGTAATGAGAGGAGTTGGTAGTGTTAAAGACAATAAATATAGTATTTTTTTAATAAGGTATTTAAATACCCAAGGGTTTCATAGTGGGGAGCCCCAATATTTTTCGAAAAAGATTGATGGGTCCTTGAGACTGTCCATTCATTATTTGGAGATCAACCAATTACTATATATAATAAGTATAAATTTCTATGAATTTATGAATTATTTTTTCATCTATGGAGGTCCTATTAAGTTATAATGATTAATCATCTATTTGGTTATCCTCAGCTATGTTTGAATAAGGATGATGCATGAAATATGACATTTCAAGCATGGCATATACATTATGAGTCTATGGTAATGCATTTTGGAATGACCAATTTACCTTATATTTTTATAGGTTTGATGAATAGAGAATTCATGAATTATCTAGAAAATTTGTGGTGTCATCCTTTGAATATATCTTGATATACTCTATGTTCATGGAAGAGTGTGGGAGTTATTTAAAAATAATTTAGTTGAACATTAGAAGAAAATAATATTATGTGAAATATTATTTGTGTGAAATTTTGATCAATTAAGTTTCTTTTAATCTCATATTGTCTCCAAGGATGAAATATATATTAACCATTAAAAAATAATGTTATTCATTGAATGCACTACACTAATGAATATAATAAATATTAGGAATTTCATGAGTTTATCATGATTCTATCAATGATATGTTTGATATTTCACCTATTTTTCCATCCCGTTGACCATAATAACATGTAATGGGGTCAAATTCACATGATTACTATAATGGAAGGAATGTTTTCAGTACATGAATAAGAATTTTATTAAGGAACTAGTATTAAATTTATCATTACATATGGAAGGCCTTATAATATATACTAATTCATCAAAAAATGACTTGTTTGTGTCTTATTAAGAATGATAGGGTGATTTCCTATGAATCAAGGAAATTTAAAATCCACAATTATAACTTTCGGGCACATGATATTGAAATGGAATCCATAATATTTTCTGTGATAATATAGATACACAACCTCTACTATGTAATATATGATATATAAATATGTGTGGATGATAAGAGTTTTCTGTAAACATAATCTCTCATAAGGACGCAAATATAATCCAATGAATATTGTTGGAACTAATCAAAGACTAATAATTATTGATAAAAACCACCATGTGAAGGAAATAAAGGTGGTTGTTGCATTTAGTCTGAGGGAAAACAAATTTATGACAATGATAAAAATATTAATGATATTATATAAATGGATATAAAAAAAATGGATTAGGTTTATTTTAGGAATGGGGATCCATCATTAATTATATTTGAAATTATTAATCTGTATATACAAGGAAATATATAGGAAACATAACAATATAATGAGGACCTACTAAACACTATCAATGAAGAAAATTAAGGGACATCTAAATAAATCATCTATAGGGATATATTATTAATTTTTGGGAAGAGGATATCTATTCCATACATTATATAGTTGAGGAGGAAAATACTAAATGAAGCACATAATATAATTTCACTATACACCCTGATATCATAAGAGAAAATTTCTATTGGGATTATATGAAGCATGAAATTAAAGACTATGTGTCCAGATATATACTATGATAGTAGGTAAATGGTGAAAGACACCATCGTATGGAATTAATGAAACATCGGTCTATACCTATATTTATATTGGAAAATGTTAAAATAGAATATGTTTATGCACTGAAAATATATCCAATGAAGAATAAATCGATATGGTTCATTGTTGATCATCTTACTAAGTCCACTCATATCATACAATAATTTAAGATATACCCCTTGAGAACCATTTTTGGATCTATATTAATTAAATCAAAATGTCTCAATGTGAACATGTGTCAATTAAATAGGATCCAAAATGGTGTTTCACATTAATATTATTGATGCTTCATCAATGGACTCTTCACACTGAGATATATTTATGCATTCCCTATAATACACAAACTAATAGGAAGTCCTAACGGACTATCCATGTATTAAAAGACACACTGAGATCATGTTCCCTTGATATAAAATGTATATGGTATGAGTATCTACAATTTTTTTATTTTTCATGAAATAATAACTTCCATATGTACATAAAAATGGAATATATTAATTATTTTATGGGAAGAGTTATGGTACTACAAAATATTTGATTAATGTTGTAGAATCAATGTTAGTTTCCCCACAGATTTTGGATGATATTATTGATAATGTAAAAACTATTCATGATCATATTAATGAATCCCAATGAAATAAAAGGAGATATGATCATAATAAAAGGAAGGACAATGAAACTCAAGTTGGGGATCAAGTCTTTTCAGTGGTTTACCGATAGAATATAGTTGTAAGATTTGGAAAAAAATGAATTTAATACATAGGTACATTACGTCTTATGAAATACATGAATGAATTAGAGCTATAGTATACTGATTGTCTATAATTACCAACAATTTTTAGGATGTATTACATGTTTTGTTAAAGAGGAAAAACATGCCAAATCTAACACACGTTCTCATATATGAGGGAATATAGATAGAGAATGACTTTTCTTATAATGGGGATCCAGTATAGAATCATAACACAAGATATAAAATATTTTAGAATAAGATATCTCTACTAGTGAAAGTAATTTTGAAAAATAAATAACTATATTCACCATCTTGGGATCCTAAAAATCTATAAGGAAGGAATATCCACAATTTTTCAATGGCTAAAATATACCACAATTTAATGTCCCGAATGTATATGTGAAAAATGATATCCAAAAGTACCACACCATAATGACCCTTTATTCATGATTATATTTAAATTATTGCTTTAGGAATGTTATAATTTTAATTTGACACAACATATATAATTTATGAATTCAACCATTTTTATGATTATATTTTTGGTTTTTCCCCATATAATTGTTTTTTTATATAATAAATTCTGTTTTTATTTAAAAAATGATAATTATTACTTATCTAGGATTAAATAATAAATTAAAACTAATAATACAATTTATGAAATAATATACCAAATTAGGGAATAAAATTTTGTATTAGACTACATTCATGAAATAATAAATCCAATATGCATCATTTTTATAACAAATTAAAATTTTACATTAATAAAAACTATTTTGACCATTTTTAGTCAATTATTTTCAATTTATGATTTGGATATTTATTACCATAAAATAATCATAACATTAATTAGATTTATTATAAATAAACATATTCCATTAATATTAGTATCCATGATAATTTTATCTTATATATAAATATTATATCAAAATCATTATTATCCAAAACAACTATACTAATGTGATTAAGTGTGTTTATTTTAAAATTAAAATTACAATAATTTAGAAATTATATTTTATAAAATTATTTTCAAAGATTATATCAAAAGGTTCATATCCTATAAATGGGTTAATTTTAAATTTTCTTCATTAAAATTTATTTTTAACGATGAAATTTAATTACTAAGGTAAATGAAAAAAATTATAAAAGTTAAAAATTAAAAAGGAAAATTCTATAAAAACTAATATTTCACTAAAAAGGAATGGTTTATATGAGTTTAGAAACACAATTAATTTATTTTCCTATTTTATGAAATTTATTAATGTTTATATTTTAATATAAACCTTTCATTATTGAAAATGTGTGGGTTATTACCAAAATTACCATTCCTTCCAATTATTAAAGGGTAACACATAAACCATTTCAAGTATCATATATATATTGAATTAAATAAATAAAATCTTTCTTTATTCTTTTATATTAAATCTATATTATTTCTAAAATCTTTTTTATCACCATTAGTTAGCACACGACGTTTATTTCTTGGGAGAATACCAAAGAAAATTGATGTGTCTGACCTGAGTACTATTAGTGACATTGTTTTCTATATCAATTATATTGATCCAATTTTATTATTTTTATAACTAATATAGTGATATTATTATTATTTATGTGATATAATGTTACATAATTAAGTGTATTATAATTATATATTTATCAATATTTTATATTAAAAAATGATGTTATTATTCTTTCATACATAAATACAACTTCCACCATGAGTAATGAAATTTATTTTTCATCACCACCGATCAATGATGGTTTTTTTAATGTAGTTAATTTTGAAATATGTTTTCATGATATCGTAATGGGTCTATAATGTAATTAGTAAGATAATATTAATAGTATTATCAGTAAATTATCATTGTTAATTAATTTTTTTAAAATAAGTGTTCTAAGTGGAAAATATGTTATAAAAATTATGTAATATATTAAAAACTGTTAATAAGTTTTTTTAATCACAAAATAATTATGACATTTCAGAAAAATAAAAAATTATTAATAAAATTATGCTTCTTTTATAATGATATGACAAAAAAACCAAATATTTAATTCCAATTAAACCAAGTGATGTTCTTGTCTGGGGAAGTTTAACCACAAAAAGAACAATGATATGAAATTATTTCATGAATGACTATGTGAAAATATTTTCCTGTATAATATAATCTAAATTTTTAAATATTGATTTGTTTTTTATTTTGTATATGTCATATAAACATTTAATTCGTCAGTTATGAAAACTTCCATTGGTCATCACGATTAATCAAATCATGTTTTTTAATGACTTAATATTTAAGGATTAGACTAAATATCTATTTATTGGAATTTAAAAAATCATAAATAATTATAAATAGACACTAATAGTATATTTTATGACATTATAGGGATGAACATCTGAATAATAAAGAAATTAGATAACGTTATTATGAAACTTTTTCAAATGATCAAAACTATAAACACATAATGTTAGAGATAGGTCATAATATTTTAGTGGATAAATTTTTTTAAGACCGAAACACCATTTATTAATTAAAGAAACAAAAGTTTACATGAGACGAAAGGATGGGATTTTATTCCAATCTCTTTCAAAGAGGTGAAGAAAATCAGCTGGCAGCGCATCCAGCCAAGTCATGTTCTAGTGGACACCTTTGTTGGCAATGGCACCAGCAACAACATTTGATTCACGGAAGACATGTGTAGCAATGTAGTAGATCTCCTGAAGTGAATTCAAGCAGTTCATCCAACTCATAGTAAGCAGCCAGGCGAGTTGAATAACTCCATTCCAAATGGCTTGAACAATGGTGGTAGAATCACTTTCAATCCACAGTTTACGCCAACCTCTTTACAGCGCAAAATCAACAGCATGTATGACTCCAAGCATCTCTGCTTCAATGTAAGATTCAATCCCACACCCACCGTAAAAGAAACCATGGAAATGGTCATCAGAATCTCTGAAAATGGCCCCACAACTGGTAGGTCTAGGATTGCGTTTTGAGGAACCTTCGACATTCACTTTAATCCAACCCGGCATCAGAGGTTTCCAGAAAACATCAAAGGGTTGCTTGATCATCGGTAAAATACCTGGGACACAGATACGTATGAGGATCTCAAAGTCTCCAATATGATTGCTGGAACAATCTTTTTGAATTGATGCAGCTTCATGTATCGCAATGAGAATTCAAGCTTTTCCTGCATTGAGACTGAAAGAGTGATTATTATGGATAAGATCGTTTCTTACATACCAGATTTCATGTAGGTTTTCAGCCACTGCCGCAAGAAAAATGTTTTTGACTTGCTGAGAGGCTTCGTATTTAGTACATTTCATCAAAAGTAAACAAATCGGGTCAGATAAGGACCATGAACAATTAAAAAGCTCAAAAATGTAGTTCCATAAAGCCGTGGCCGTAGCACAAGACAAGAAAAGATGATCAAAATCCTCTCTATGCTGATTACATAAATGACATTTTGAGCAAAGTTGAAAGCCAAAGTCTTGAAGTCGATTTTCAGTGGGAAATCTATTTTGAGAAATACGCCAAATAAGGTTGAACCTGGAGGGTTTGATCCAAGTATTATTGAAGTTACTCACCAATTTATAATTAGGTTCATTTTCAGAGAAGTTGTGGATGTAGAAGTTTTTTGAGTCAAGTATGCCATTGGGAGCAGGTTCCCAAACAAGGAAGTCCCCAGAAATGGATAAGGTATAATTTTCAATGATTTGACCAATGCTGTTGGGGAGATCATACCTATAATGTTTCATAACATCTTTAATTGTGAGGGCGGTGTTTATAGGAGTGTTATTAGGAGGCATCATAGAAATTAAAAGATTACCTATCCAGTTGTCACACCAGAATTTAATTTTGGAGTCAGCGCTGACCATCCATCTAGAGTTAGCCATAATATTCTGATAAGAGTTTCTAATAGAGGGCCATATTGAGGAGTTGATGAAATTAATATTTCCTTTTAAAAGTTTATTTAAGAATCTATGTTTTAAAAAATCAGAGGCTTCAGAGTTACTATTAATGAGACGCCAAGTGAAACTTGCTTGTGGGGCATCATTGAACAAATTTAAATTTTTGATGCCAATGCCTCCATTATCAAGAGTTTTACAACAGGTCTTCCATGGGATGGTGAAAAGTTTCCTTTCAAATATATTTCCCGTCCAGATGAAATTTTTTATAAAGTTATTGATTTTCTTGAAAGTTCCTAAGGGCCATTTATAAATCATGAGCGAGTAGACCAACATAGAGAAAATGGTAGATTTGACAAGACAAATTCTACCAGCCATGGAAAGGGTTTTCTCCTTCCATGTAGAGAGTTGATTAATGATTTTATCAGTGATATTAGAGAAATAAGATGATTTAGGACGTCCCCAGAAAATTGGGATCCCCAAGTACGTGAAGGGAAAAAACCTTCTTTAATTCCAAGGTTACTGGTGATAATGGATTTTCTTCTAACAGGGAAATTTTTTCCAAAGAAAATATGAGATTTGTTCCAGGAAATAGTTTGTCCAGAAATGTTCTCGTAATGAGAGATAGTTTGTTTAAGACATTGAATATTTCTTTGATCTCCCCTTAGAAACAAAATAATATCATCAGCATAGAGGAGGTGAGTAGGGACAATAAGGTTTCTAGCGGCTTGAATGGGTTTAAGTTTATTTTGATCAACCAGATTACGAATGAGTCTACTAAAGTAGTCTTCCGCAATAACAAATAGAATGGCTGAAAGCGGATCACCCTGTCTAAAACCTTTAGAACATTTGAAAAAACCACGAGGGGTGCCATTTATTAATATGAAAATGATAGCAGATTGAAATAAGGTCTTGATTCTCTTGATAAAAGTCTCATGAGAACCAAAATTTTTCAAGACTCTAAATATAAAGCCCCAATAAATGGTATCAAAGGCTTTTTTAATATCAAGCTTGATGGCCACACAACCCCCTCTATTATTTTTATTTAGGATGTTGGTACATTCTGAGGCAAGACAAATGCAGTCTTGGATGGATCTGTTTTTGATGAAGCCAAACTGATTCCATGAAACAATTTTGTTGCAAATCGGAGCCAATCTGTTGGAAATGATTTTAGTAATGATCTTGTATAGGGTATTGATAAGAGAAATTGGTATAAAATGATGAATTTCAGAATCATTTTCAACCTTGAGAATTAAGGTGAGGAATTGAGCATTGATACCCTGAGGGAGGGATTCGTGAGTGAAAAAAGACCTAATCAGCTTACAAACATCTGAGCGAAGAGTGACCCAGTCATTTTGATTGATACCATTGTTAAATCCATCCAATATAGGAGCACTATCAGGTTTTAAACTATAGACAGTGTCTCTAATTTCATGCTCCAAAGGAATAGCTAAGAGAGAGTCATTGTCATTCTCATCCACCATTAAGGGAATAATATTGGGATTGAGATCAATGCTTCTCTCAGGGCCATTGAAAATGTCATTAATGTAAGAGACAACATGATCCAAGATGGCCTCTTCAGAGTCAATGATCAAATCATTGTGAATTAGTTTAGTGAGAGGACAATTAGATTTTCTGGTTCTTTGAAGAGAGTTACAGAACTTCGTATTTCTATCTCCATCAGGAAGCCATTTGGTCTTAAACATTTGTTTCCAGATTTTATCTTTAAAGGTGAGTAATGTGTTAAGCTTAAGAGCTATATTGACCTCCAGTTGAGGGTCGAGGGTAAAATCAGAGTTGGAACTACGAGTTTGGATTTGATTGAGATCGTCTTCAAGAGAGGTGATGTCAGAATCCAATTGTAAGGTCTTGGTTTTACACCAACCTTTGAGAGCTTTTTTTAAAATTTTCAATTTGAAGATACAAGAAAATCATTCATGAAGATGGCTCATAGAATTCCATGTGTTATTAATCAAGTTGACACAGTCAAGGTCTAGAGACCAAGCATTATTGAATTTAAAAGGAATGGGAGATCTATGTTCATTAGAAAGGGAGCTGAGTAATATAGGATGATGGTCAGAGTTAAGTCTGAGAAGCGTTATACAAGTGACATTATCCCAGGTGTCCAGGGCCTTCATGTTAACAAAGGACATATCAAGCTTACTGGAAACAGTTTTGTTATAATGACTTCTATAAAAAGTGTATTTCGCCCCAGTAAGGTTAACTTCAGAGAGATTACAGTCATCAATAGCAGATCTAAATTCTCTTGTGGATATAGAAAGATGAGAGGGTCCAATTTTTATAGTGGGACTAAGAATAGCATTGAAGTCACCACTAATCACCCACGGATCTTGAATTGTGTTAGCCATGTCAAGAAGGTATTTCCAAAGATTTCCTCTTTGTTGATACCTATTATTTGTATAGACCATCGTGTAATAGATGTGCTTATCAGTCCAGATAAAATCACAAGTGAAATGTTGATCATTACTTTTAAAAACATTGATGTTTTGAAGGGAGGAGTGATAGAAGATCCACATAGAGTCCGTCAAAGGACCATTTTTTAGGATCCTAAGAAGTTGTAATGAAGAGAGCCAAGTCTCATAAAATTAGAATTGAAGTTGACCATGGGTTCAGAGATGGAAAATAGGTGAGGTTTGGGAGTGTTTAAAAGCCTCCTAAGTGTCATGGAGGTGTCATTGTTGGAAATGCCTTGGCAGTTCCAAAATAGAAGATTCATTGTTACCTATGTTTTGGGTTAGACCCCTTTTTTTGGACTTCTTAGAATTCTTCTTCCTCTTAGATCTTCTAATAAGTGTGGGGGAAGTAGATTCTGATTTGTTCTCAGTTTATTTGATATCGGAAATTGAGTAGTTAATCTTAGAAGGCTCAGTCAAATGAACGGAAATAGTAGCAGTAGGAGTTACAGGTTGAGAAGAGGTTAATGTATGTTTATGGAAGTCACGAAAAAAGGTTAGTGTGTTCCTTCTAAATTTTATTTATCTTAGAATGGTTTTGTATTTTTCACCTAATATCATTTTTGAGGTCTATATACTACCAATTTGAGATGTTGTTTCATAAAAATTATTTTCTCATGGTTTTTATGATCAATTTTAATCCTTCTATTTGATAAGTTTTCCACTGAATTTATACCCTAGACATTATTGGCATTTTCTATCTCAATTTTCATTCATTATGACTCATGTTATATTCACCACCAATATCCTTTTATTTTGTGCATACATTTCCAAGGAAGAAGTTTTTGTACATTAATCATGAAATTTATGTTGTTTAAAATTTTATATTTTTATCATTCCCTCATATTCTTTTGATACACGTGTCACCAAAAATGCTATATAACTCAATAATTTCTACGGTTTTAAAACCATCCTATTTTTTGGTAATGTGAATGTGGATATAGTTTCATATAAAATGAATCCCTAAAAAGATACTTTAAACTAAATTTACATATGTCACAAATGAAAATTGGGGTAATATTTATGAAACATTTTGGTATAGTATTGACACAATCATCACACAAATGAAAAAATAATGGACCTAATATTAAACAAATTTACAGACACTCCCAGGGGATATGGTTTTAAATAATTACATTTTCTTAATGAACTATGGTGATGGAATTTTCCTACCATTAAATTTTCTATAAAAACCCATAATTTGAAAACATACACAATAATTCAAAATTTGAATAAAATACACTATAAAATATTAAAAAACCCCACTCGGACCATATAGGTTTATTATCATTAAAATTTGGGAAACATAAACAATTTGTTCATATGATATCTACATTGTCTCCGAATTATTTCATCATAACTAGACCCCTTCATGACATATCATTATTAAAACCCTTCTTCATTACATTTGAAAAAATAACATATAGAAGGGTTAGATAATATACTCATTAAGGTAAAATAAAGGATATATCAATAATATAATAATCATAAGTCATAATAACAGAACATTTGAAAATTACATCCTCAATATGAAAGATCAGGATATCCTGTCATGGCATAAATCATAAAAGTTCATACAAAGTTAATGAAAAAACTCCAAAAATTAACAAAATAAGACATGAAATTGGTGGTATACACATAAGAACATAAAAGTATTCCTTATTAGTCTTGGATCACTACTAATACCATTATAGTGTACAGAGTCCATTACTGAATTGAGTTTACTTCATATTTTAGCCTTGTATTACAGAAAGAAGATCATTTCCCATTATAGATCTATCTATATCATGTGATATGAATCATTGCCCAATTAATTGGAGGGAGATATATATACCACCTAACTCATAATTAAATAATTATTACATGTTCCACAAAAACATAAATCATTTATCATATTATAACCCAAAGAATAAATTAGATTTCTGGAACATCATTCTATCATTACATAATCTATAAAAAAATGGCTTCCATAAATATTATTCTATAATAAACATAATCAACTATAAGAATAATATGGATAGTATACGCAAAACATTACCCTATTAATGAATGTCATATTAGATGGAAAATAATTTTGATAGAACACATGAGATTAATTCTTGAGGAAAATATCCATCCTTCTTCATGATCATTTTCTTTTCTCACTATGAAAAAAATAATTAAAAAAAAAATTCTTTGAAAATAACTTTAATATCTTGCAATTTATATATCATGGAAATATGGTGATATGGAAACCGTAAAAACCATCATGTCTTATAAGTTAAATGAAAACATTTATCTCATACTTTGGTCGAATAAGTAAAAAAAGTACTTCGTATCAAAAATGAGAAAATATTGATTTTATACCATTTAATAAAATTAAAAAAAGGGTAAAATTGAATCTAAAGTTTTTTAGATAATTAGAAAGAATATTTTTGAGTATATATTTTGGAAATATGGACATGGATGATAGATGTAACCTAGTAAATACTTACGTATATACAATCTCAAATAATAACATGATTGTGAAATTATCACGTACCTTAGGATTGATATACTTATTATGTATCCAAAAATCATGTATAATTATTTAAAAAATTTCATTTAATTATTCCAGAATCAGTTTCATTTTTATGATATCATATATGATCTTATTATCACGTATTTGTTAATAAAATTTCATTATTACACATTATATGGGTATTAATGGATTCTTTTTCTTATGCATGTTTTATCAAATATGTTACAATTATACAGATTTGGTTCTAGTTATTTCATTCCAAAGTGATATTACATTATATATACCATATTTATTCTTTATATATATTTATATAATAAATATTTAATATATATTTTGTAAAATGAATCACATCACATCATGGAGATGGTAGGTTATATGTATGCACTAGATATTTTTTGATTCATATAATTTATGAATGGAATAGATGTGGATGATATATATATTACTATAGAATAAATATCTTGTTATTATAATCATATATAGTTATTATTTCTATCATTATACCAATCCATGTAAAGTGGTTGTAAAAAACAAGATACCCCATGACATGGAGCTAGTAATCCATATGCACGCATGTGTGGTAATTTTGTTTTTCATAGGATGGATAGAATGTGTAATATATATTTTTAAATTACCATAATAACATCTCAGTATATAGGTGATACTAGATTAACAACTTAAGGATGAAAAAAATAGAGTATTTGAAACAAGAAATGACCATGAGAGAGTCGGTAAAAGAAAAAACCTCATCTTAATCGAGTTCCATCTATATCTCCTCATAATGGAAATAAAGGTGGACAATTGATAATATCAAAACCTCTAGAATTTTACTAGGGTAGATTATTTAGGAAATGTGTAGGTTGTGGATGAAATTGAAGTCATAATAAGTAATTTATAAATTGGGGTGGAGGTTCCATTTTATAATTTAGGTTGGGGCACTATTAGAATTTATAAAATATATTAATTTATAACTAATTCCAAAACTTTTAACGGGGTACACATCCATATTTGAAGGATGCATAGATTGTTTCACCGAATTCCAACTATCCAAAGGTGGGAAAATACATTTCTTATTCATCGTCTTTTACTTCTTGATCAAAACAGGATAATGGGATGTCAGTCCCTCTTTCTGTGGATTCTTCCTCATAACTCATTACCTTCTCTAGGCCTCTCGTATAGGATAAGATGTTGTCTGTGAAACTCTTCTCGGTGATATATATTTGTGGACTCCGGTTAATTAAAATTCTTCTGTTAGGACTTTCGAAGTGGTTATGTCAGGTCATCAAACTCTGATCGGAGGAGTAGTCACATTGGACATCATTGACATGTATGGACATTGAAATAATGGTGTGTCTGGGATTCTTCTCCTTATAATAGGTCTTATCAATGGTGCAGAAGCCCGAGTAATCCCACATAGAGTGAAGATAATTATATATTATAAGCATGTCTCATGGGTTTTTCTAATCTTTCCATGCTTAACACAGGGTACGCCACAAGAATAACATCTTTCAGAGACAGATCAGATTGATATGAACACTGATGGATGTGGATTATAAGGGTACATCCCCAAGAGGGATCACCTAGGGAGTTTACATGATGACTGGATCAAAAAATCTAATGAAGATGGATCCATGAATTCTTTGGCCCCTCTTAATGGGAATCTATAAATTATCATTGGTTGGGATTGAACCATTGAACGACTTCTTATGTACCTTATCTTGGGATACATGCATCGAATCCAACGTAGTTCAGATGGTTAAATAATTGGAGTGTACACAAAGTAAAACAACCGAGAGACATGATCAGGAAAACACATGGATAGCATCCCATCTCAAGAAGGACACTCTTGATTGTATTTTTATGGATTGTGTGGGACATATGCATGGTTAGATGCCTGGGTGGATGGCATGAATCCACTGGGATAGGGTGGCCAGGGTAAGAATCATGATGAATAAGGGAGGGTTGAATGAAGTGGATTGAATGAATGAGATGTAATTATCATGAAGATTACTATAACATTCAGATTGACCCACAAGGAGGCTTCCTACATAACCTCATGGAGGAGAATCAATGTCCATGGAGTTCAGTGGGGCGATGGGACATTTGAGTGGGAATCCAATGAGAATGGATGCAAGGATAGTACTAAGAGGAAGTAGAAACCCCCGGGTCGAGGCATGACCATCCCTAAACACAAAGTATCAATGAAGATACTTGGATGGGACATGGGAGACAGGCATGAACCTGTGGTAGGCATCCATCGTATCCCTGTAGTTGGGAATCAAAGTCCACATTGTTCAGGGTGGGGCCTGGAATTATGGTGTATGCTTAAGACAACGACCCGAAAACATGTTGATGGTTATGCATGGTTAGCCACCAAATAGTTGGCATGTTGCAATTGAGAAGGACCAAAGATGAGGTTCCCAATAATGGGGAACACCGAATTTTTCTAGTGTTTAGGGTAGAAAAATAGGGAGACTTCTAAAAGTCATAGTCTTGGAGACATAGATCAAAAACCATGTAGTTAGAATGCATAAAATTTTTGTGGCTAAAACTCAGGAACACTTCATACGTTCCCTGTATAGGAGATAAAGATTAAAACCCACATAGTTCAGGGTGAGGCATAGGATCATGGTATTCATGGAGGGAAGTGACTCGAAGATGATTTTGGGGATTATGCATGGTTATCATCCTGAGATTGATCTAACGACCCTAGGGGGAGGTGGGGGAGACCAGAGAGTTAGATCCCAACAAAGGGTAATAATACGTCTTATTTTAGTTTGGGGTTAGAACTCGAGGAGGATTCCTATATAGCCTGTATAGAAGACATGGATCAAAACCAAAGTAGTTTTTAGGCTTACAATTTAGTGTCATGGAGGTCTGAAAATGGAGCATACATTTTAATGTCATGCAGGAGGAGGGTGCACCAATGTGAAGAGGTCGGGACTGATGGATTAAGGGCTTGATCCTCAGAGAGGATTCTTATGTAACTTTCTTGGGAAAGGGCAAGTATCGAAGTCCATGTAATTCTAGATGGGGGATTTGGGGCTTACACGCTAAGGTGTCCCATGGAGGATTCTATGGTCGGTGCATACCTTAAGCCCATGTGATTCATGCGTGGTGTGAGTAAAAAGAGATAGTAGAGACATGATGATCATGTTGCTAATGGTGCGTCCCCAAGGAATAGAGTGGGAATTACACATTGTTAGCAGCCCATGGAGATGAAGATCTGGACTTACTTAGGGTTGGAGGCCCAATGGTGATAATGTTCAAAGGGAGAGGGATGATGTATCAATATTCCCATGTGACCATATCTCTTCTTGTCTTTGTGCATGGAAGAAGATAGGGGGAGTGAGGATGTTACCTTCAACAAGAAAGGATAGGGGGATTAAAATAGGATGGATTCCCTTCCCCATGGATAGATTCCACCCCAGAAAAGAGTATCTCATTCCATTTTTGCAATATCTCACTACGATAGAGACAAGTGGGTATGGAAAATTTCCAAGATGGGGCACCCTATTTATATTGCATGTGGAGATGGTTTAGTTTAACTTCATGTGATTAGGATGATTGTGCTTGTTAGTTTAATTTCTTATAGCTCAGAATATGAGGATTCACTCCTCACCCTAATGAGATACATGAATGATACCCACCCACACATGGGAAGGGGAAGGCGTCGACAATGCCATGTGGAGGAAGAGATATGGTGTTATCCATTGAGGGAATCACATTATCATGGATATGAGATTTAGAAATAGTCGTAAGCGTGCCTATGAGAAGAAGCATTAGGTTACAAAATGTGATATGAAACTCTTTCCAAGGAACATTGAAATCACTTCCACCTATAGGGACGTATGGAAGAATGGTTTTTGAAGAAAATGGTTTCACTGGAAGAGACAATGTGATGAATTGGTGATTCAAAGGGTGGAGGGACTCCGCGAAGGTGTATACATCACGATGTGGAGTGGACTAGCTAGGGCATGGGGTATACATTCATATAAATGGTGCTTCACTAAGTGAATGTTCTTTTGCAGAGTAAGAGTTCATGCAGCATGTGTTCCTCAAAAAGCGTGGCACTGTGAAGTAATGTAAATCATGATGAAAAGTGACCAAGCCTTAGGATGGGGTCCATGTGTGCATGGTCAGAATGTCGCAAGGATTTAATGATCTACGAATACCCGAGTTCCCTTAGGGATTTCCTTCTTTTGTGATGGCCCATGGGCTCCATCAAAGGATTCCTTGCTTGAAGAAGGATTGTATTTTATCTAAGGTAAAGGTACTTCTCAATGATAAAATACCATGAAGAGATCATTTTTCTCAATTTTTCGTAGAGAAAAGGGTGCATCGCTATTTTGGAGTTGAGATAGCGAAAGGTCAGGGAATATTTCTTTTGTGTCTGAGGGAATCCCAGTATTTATAGGCAAGATGCGGTGTGAATATCTAACACCTCATTGTGAAGCCACATGTCTCTTTACGATCAAAAGTGGATTGGGTCAAGTTTTTCATAAATGCAGAGTTGTCCATCTGCCCCTCCTCAGCGTAGAGGCCTCCTTCATTTCCTATATGGTGCTCACATAGGCTTTTGTAAATTTCTAAGGGATTGCAGAGGTAATACAGTTTTCTCCACGACACAAATCTTCTCATCAATTTCATTGTAACCATGGATCCTTCCGCATTTTTTACTCTACAACGATTGTAGAGGGGAGCCTTGGATTTGGGCAGGCCATGGTGCTGAACGGCTTCATAAAGGACCTTCACGAGGTAACACCTTTGGAATTGGTTTACCCATTGTGTCCTTCTCCTCTATGCACATATTTTGGTGTCCACAAATGCACCCCTCAAACTTGGATCCAAGGTTAAAACAAGGGTCAATGTTTGAGGTAAAAAAATGAATTTAGGATAATTGAAATGAAATATCACAAAGTAGGGTAGTGATGTAGAGAGGAGATGCGTGGGTTGAGAACACCATGAAGCTCTCCGTGGACATGGGAAATGTGAAGATCATTGGTCATTTCCTATAAATTGGGAGGGTGAGCCTTCATTTTTCCATCCTTATTTCTACCGTTTTTGTGATTGTGCTCTTGATTCGTGAATCTCCACACGCTCTATGACCATTTATTGTGAATTGGGACCTTTTTTCACTGTGGTGCACAATGTTTCTTTAGACTCTGTGATTTTTCTCTCTAAGGCTTGTTTCTGTGAGGTCAATGGTAGGGCTCTGTGACTGAACACTGCGATGTAGAAAACCGATCCGGGACAAAATTTTCAAAACATTTAAGATGGAATGGATCACCTAGAAGCTGCGAGAGGGGTCCTTGCAAATACTGGCTGGAGGTAAAATATGGATGATAACATGTGGATTAGGGAATGCATAAAGAGACATTCTGACCATGAATCGTTAGTGGAGCTATTTTGAAATAACAAGAATAAATACCACCCCTAAAAAGGACAAACCCTATACAGATTTTGTTTGAGGAATGCTGTTATCATCCCCGAAATGAGTAGGGATGAGCCACCCTAATGTCTAAGGAGAATTCTGTGCTAGTGTCAATGATCCAGGATTGATGACAGTCATACTTGCAATTATTATACACCCTTCAATGTCGAATTCTTGTATAATCATGTAAACAATGTTGATGGGAAGGCATTATAGCCCGAGGAATCTCCTCTGCAGTATCGCAACATACTAATGGTGGACTTGGGGAACCCAAATAAGGGATGGACTAATGAGTGGGATCTATGCCAGGGTGGAAAATTTTACCAAGGATTGGCCATGGTCTTACTTGTTCTGAACCTCATGTGAGATGTTTGGGGTAGAGCTAAGGTGAGTGGGCCTATATGAGGTGGCAAGGGATTCCCTGCTCCACATTTACCAACTGAAGAATATGATGCCAGAGTTGCCGATAATGTGGTCATTGAGGAAAAAAATTTCTATTTTAATAATGGGGAGGTCAGTATCATCCACCGGGACATGCATCGAATTGTGGGAATTACAATATTTGGGGATATGTATGATGATTTCCACTTCTCCGCAAATACCTCAGAGGACCAGGAGTAGTTGTAGCCACTATAGAGGGTATTTATAGACCTGTTCCAAGGAGAGGACAAGTAGTTGGTGAGGACATCCACTTCAATTGGTGGTTCATTCAGTTCCTATATTCTCATGCATACGTGATGTTTCATGTGAGGCCTCCCAGATGCCCATAGGGTGTAGAACAAAGTAATAAGCACTCCTACTAGTGACTCTTGGAGGAAAGAAAGTGGAAGAAATGAGGATTCTATATTAGCACCAAGCAACAACCAGTGGTTGGGTTGTCTAATTTTATCACTATGCTCATTTCCGGTTGGATTTTACCTGTAATGGAAGCAAATTTGGCCATGTGGCCAAAGATGTTCATCATGGATTCAATGTTAGGAATGGGGGGAGTGGATCAATTTGGGGATTCTGATGATGTCTAAGCTATAAAATGTGTTGTATAATATCATCTAGTGGAAGAATACACATAGGGTTAGTGCGCTCATCCATCTATTATATGGGTTGATAGCGACACATATTGGCACCTATGAATACCCAAACCCCATTTTCCATCCTGGGGATGTCTTCTGACTAGCTATTCTGAATGTTTTTGTGAGATTTCTGACTAAGATAACCCTGCCACTAGTGTTGAACTGAGTCTAGAAGGCGCACTAGTTAAACATCCATATGTTCTAATTTCCAACATGTGTGTTTACTGATGATAGATCAGGAATGGAGGAACATCAGTCCAAAATCCTAGCCTTCTGAGATAGAATCCTGTTTGCACAGGTTGACCGTGAGCCTCTCTGTGAGTGGTACACCTCACAACGGTTTGTGATGTAGTTCTATTGCATACAGAAGCTGACCCCACGAGTCTACAAGGAAGTGCTCCAGGAAAACCATCCATGTTTTCTAAGCCCTATGCAGAACATGCTCACATGGGAGGATGGGAAGATACATAATGAGATGCCTCCACCCAAAGCTGTCAATTAGAGAGTGAAGGAGTGTGACAAAATATGGGACGCAACATACCCAGGGGAGATGCTGAAGTGGTGGACCATCCGTACTAGTGATGGGGTGATTCCTCAACATATAGGATGTCTAAAGAAGGTGGGAAGAATGTCCAATGGTGGAAGGGCTGCAATAGCGGTGAGGCATTCCCTGATCGAGAGGTAGGTGGTGGTGGACCCGGTGGTCCCTGAGGAGAAATTTCTTCTATAAGGGAGGCTGCACAGGGTGTTCCATAGGATACCCACTTAGGGTCTAGGGAAGTAGCAGCACCACATATATATTCCCGAGGATGCTATCTTTCTAGAGGCATGGGAAATATGGGATGTTAGTAGGAACTTCCTCATCCATTCCCAGATGTGGCACAATATGAACCATATCAAGATAGATGTTTTGGGGATTTTTCATACCAAGGTCGGCATTGCAGTATCTCTGGAAGAAGGGGAGTAGTATATCGCCGAGCTGGAGGACTCTATGCACACTTATGGTGCTCCGCGTCGGATGACAGATTCAGTGAAAGTGATGCTCAATCAAATTGTCCCTCCGAAATTATCTACCTCCATATGGATGGAGTGATTCCCCCTAACTGAATAATCATAAGAGTCCTCCAATGGTGAATAGGCTCATAGAGGGAGCCTTCTAGAAGAGGGTGAAGTCTCCAACTTAGAATCAGAGCTGGAATTGTTTGCAAAGGCTCTTTAGGTAAACTATAAACCATTTTCCTATGATCCTCATTTAAGATGATTAACACATCTAAACAATAATTGTTTCTGTGTAAGAGGTCCTCATACGCAAATCCCACTCTCATGAAATGGTAGAGGTGACTATAGGATCTTTGGGATCTATACCTGTGAAGAAGGTGATTAAGACACCTAGTCAAGCTATAACACCAACAATTTTTCTCCCCGAGTCATTGGATTTACAAACCATATATGGAGGGCCACACCTCGGGGTTCTGGTGGCAACATCTCAGTACAGAGACCAATTATTTGTTCAATGTATTCATTCTTCACAAAATCCATAACTATTATCCATTGATCTGGTCAACTAACATCTGTATACTTTTGGTATGCATATTTCTTAAAATGGTATGGGCCTCCTTAGCAAGGATGACTAGAGCCCCTAGTCCAGCATGCCCTCTGGGAAAGACTCTGGTCGTGGAAGTGGATGTCCATATTGAATAATCCATAGTGATTTTGATCACAGGTGGGTCCATCATCCGGAAAAAACATCAAGTCATTGAGGTGGAATCTGATGATGGGGATTAAACAGATGACATGGGTCCTAACCTGCCCGACTAGACAATAGATGAAGATCTTGCTGATGAGTTCCTTGAGGCATTCCCAACAAATAAAATTTTCATCCCTAAGGGATAGGGCAAGAAGACATCCGATGAAGAGGATAGTAAGGTCATCCATCAACAGTCATGGAATCAAATAAAACACATCATTGGGGAGACCCCACAAGAAAAATAGATTTACCAGATGCTGAGGCTTCATTTCTAGCTTTGTGAACTGTGAGTCAATGGAGTTGATGCCCAACGTCCTCATATGATCATCCGAGAGTTCATGGAAGATAATATTTGGGAACAATATCATGGAATTGGTGTTGTATGGCTGTTGAATAAGTTGATAAACATCAAGAGGGTCTAGGAGACTAAAAATGATATCTAGCGGTTGAGGGAATGGGAAAACGAGTATTATACTATTATCGATGCACAATCTGGGTTCAGATGTCAGCTTAAGTCCCTGATAGAAGTGGCTGAAGAAAATATGACGAGAGACTCTATAAATATGGTGATAATTTGAGATGACAAGAATAATGCAATGATTTTTGCTGATGAATTATGCCCCATCACCACCAAGGATGCGCGGGAGCATAAGAGGTGAGAACAGATCCTGGATGCTACCAGCCAGAGAGTGGAAGAGCTGGGATGCCACATTGAAGAGGTTAACCCATATATAAGAGGGTCCAATCAATGTTCTATATAATTCACATTAAAACATTAATGTAATTTATGTTTTTTGGAGGCATGAGTCCTGTTATTTATTATGGATTTCTGTATTTCCATCAAATTCCTGAAATAAATAGCAATCAATCCCTAAGCTCATGTAGGTCATGCGTGTTGTGAGAAACAAGGGTTGACAACATCATTATTATTCTTGAGCTTGAGAGTGCCAACCAGGATTTGGGAATATAGGGTCTAAATAACTATTCTAGTGTTCTTGGATGAAGGAGAGATGCCTCATTGGAGAATAATGTTCGAAAAACAGTAAAATTTATATATTCCTAGCATGTTCTAGTGCACGAGAGGGGTAACACCAAGGGTGTTTGAATCAATCCAAACAAAGGTGATTAGAAATTTTGAATAAAAATCCCAAATATTCCAAACACTATGGGGATGGTATGAAAATAAATGATAACTATTGACCGTATTTGAAACATAGTATCCCTAATGCGTTAGCCTTAAATGGGGATATCAAATGTGGGCTGACTGTTGACTACGTTCAAAACAAGAGGCTTGAATTTAAATTTCATACATTAGTATTTAAAAATTATATCCTAGAATAGTAGGTGATCCATAGGCCATGAATCCATACCATTAGTGGGTTTTTTCATCCATGAAAGAGGACGTGGGCCCAATTAAGGGCCACATGATGTGTGGAGGGTGGAGTGATGGGTTGTTCGAATTGAGTCCAACACTGTTGAAATAACACCACCGTGATAAAATCACATTAGGTGAGTGCTTCGGCCTGAACAAGGATAATATTAATTTCATTAAAGGATCTATAAATAAAGAACCTATAGTGTCTATAAGTTTTACGTTATACCAATGATGATGATAGATGTGTAGTTTAACATTGTACGGTGAGGACTGAGGAAATGAACAATCCATAAAGAGGGTATGAGGCCAGGATGGCCGTATAGAAGGTTTTGAAGCATGTGGTTGTATCTGAGAACTGGAAATATATATTTCACTACGTATCATGTTAGTTCATGAATCAATCCATATGTAGTTCTTGAGCCCAACGTGATTAGAGGCCAATGTTGACAGGTGAAATCCTCTTTGGCGAGGAAGGTGACGCATCCCATAATTATCAAGGGGAAACCTAAATATGTTCATGGTAGAACTGCAGATTAATATCATGCGTTAAAGAAATGGTTACACAGAAAGGAAATGTTAATTGTGGTACATATCCCTATGTGAATGTGGACTGCCTGAGTCCATACCACACCATGTGTTCCTGATGGGATTCTTTAGTCCGTAGACAAGAGGTGGACTGGCTTGGGGTGGGGCCTGAGGAAACATGATGGGGCATTCCAACATACCCCATGAGGATGAGAATCAATCCATACATTGTTCTAGAGGACCTGTGTAGTTTAACTTCATGCGCTAGGATGGAGTGTGAAAGGGAAGATCCCAAAGGGGGAGTATGTAGTGTGGAAGATATAAACCCACGTGAATGAGGACATTAAGAGTCTTCACCACACCATGTATCCCCCTGGGAAAATCATAGGTTGATAGACCAAAGATGGAAAAATTTGGGATGGTCCAGAGATAATTTGTTAGGGTATTTCTATGTACCCCATCAAGATGTAAATCAAGCCCTACATTGTTCTAATATTACATTTTAATGTCATACATGATGAAAGGAATATATGGAATGGAAGCACTAATACACATCCCACAAAAACAACTAAGACCACGTGGTTATGATCGATGTGGGAAACAAGGAGTAGTAATCGTATTTTCATGGTACACGGAGGCACACCATAGGATAAATGGAACTCTAGGTGAGTGATATCCCTCTATTACTGAACCACCAACATAATGCACATAGATGCACATAGGGGTAAGAATGAGTGAGTTTGAATTCCACTTAAACATAATGGAGTGGAAGAATGTGATTCATGGTGCCTGAAATCTGGATCCCAATGATGTTGGCATGATGATGGTGGATAACTATTGACCATTTTTGAATCACATTATCTATTTCATGTTATCCTGGAATGAGGAAAGATGCTTGAGGTTCGACCAATGACCACGTTCGAAACACAGAACCTGTTGTAATATGTTTTCTAAGGTATTCAAGGTTTTTTTCCCAAGATAGTTTGTGATCAAATGTGGCATGAGACCGGGCATTAAATGCAATCCCTTCAGACATGGAATAATATAAGGACCTAGATAATGGGCTCCTGAAGCATGGACATGAAACAAGGGAATGTCCATGTGAAATTACACATTTTGGGATATTTTCCACAATGCATTCATGTGTGCCAATGAGATAGAGAATATAGAGGGAGTTGAATCCATTTATAAGGAAATGGTTCCTAAGGATGTAAACTTTTATTTAAAGTCCATAGAGTGGACCATTAAGCAGGGATATGGTTTAATGAGATGCATGCAGGGTGGTGAGGTAGCCAAACCCAAGCCACAGTTCTTGTTGTAAGATCATTGTTTATGGTCGTAGAACTTGAACTTTGTTGGAAAGAGACAAGGGAGACACATGATTCCAATAGTGTTCAGTCAAAGAGGCCGAGAAAAGGGGAAGTATTTGAGATGCCTAGAGCTGGACCCAAAGAAGAAATACTTGCATGTTCATACATATCCCATGATGATGGTAATGAAGCTCTTCGTTGTTTTAAAAGTGTCGTGCATTTTAATGTCATGAGAAAAGGATGTTTGGATCATAGATTTAAATTGTGAGATCTCATACAGTAATGGAAAGGAGCATGGGTGACATGTCATATGGATATTTCAAAACCCCATGTTAATGAGGACAATAGGAGTCAATATCACACTAGGTGCTCATAGTGGAGATTTTTGGTTGAGAGACCATAAATGAAAGCTGGGTTGTGCTTGAGGAAAACTTCCTAGGTGTTCCTACATACCCCATTATTATTGGAATCAATCTGTCTATAGTTATGGAAGATGAAATGGCAGGGTACCAATGTTAGGGACAATACATTCATGTAGTTCTGGCCCATGCACCAAAAGAAGCGACATTTTATAAATCTTGTTTGTTCTTTAGGGAGGATGTGTGTGGTTTTTTTGTGCTACAACAAACCAAGGAAAGGGTGTCTGAGAATCACCATAGGAATCAAGACACATTTAGGCCATAACAAATGGCATGGTGGATAACTGATACCCCACATGATGTCCCCTTGAGTGAGGAAACCACAATACGATGCCATTTTTTTGTCATGTGGATAGGACAGTAACGTCATAGTTTTTTTCGTTTGGTTATACCAACCCACATATTTTAATGTCACATCGAAAAGATGAAGAAGATTAATGTATTGTGGGAATGTGAATCATAGTTCAAGGTCATATATATTGGATACATACAAAAGAACTTGGTTTCAGAAGGAATGTGCAAGGTGTGATATATAATACTTGACATTAATGAGGACATAATCCCATATGAAATCATGTGCGAATCTAGAGAGAAATCCTTAGGATGAGGGGATGGTATAGATGATAGGATATGGGGATAGACCCAATGATGAAATGTTTGGGTTTTCCTACGTATCCCATGAGTATGGGAATCAATATACACAAAGTTATTTGAGTGAATTTTAATGTCATGTGGGATGAAAGTAATGAGGGACTAGCTCCTAAAAGGGGAGTACGTGGTGTGACTATTTCAAACCTGACGTGAATGAGGAAATAATACCACATACACCACACCATGCAATCCAATATAATTCTGGGATAAGAGTCCGAACAGAATAGATAATTAGTGGATGTTGACTTGGACCCTGAGAAGAAATGTTAGGGCTTTCTTATATATCCCATAATGATGGGAATTCATCCATATGTAGTTCTTAATAGAGATAATAGATTAAGGTCGTTGATCTTGGACTAAAAGAAGTTATACTCTTCCAAGTGGACATAAGACATGACAAAATCCCTAATCCCTTGTGTGCTACACAAGATATGGGAAAGAAGGGTAGCGATGGCCTTTACCACACGTGGAAAACAGAGAAAGGGGAGATGGTGCAGAGCCACGAATGACACTGTACTGTGGATCTTAAGGCGTGAATGAACACTGAGGGATAACACCATGTGTGTAAAAATATGTCTTGTATGAGATAGAGTGGAGAAGGATTTGAATCACACGACCAATATTTATGTCTTAGTGGGGGCAGATTCATGATTTAGGAAAACTTTGAACTATGTTCAAAACTGGAATACCTATCATGTGACCAAAAACGGGAACAAGGAAATGGTCATAAACCACTAACCATATTTTCAACATAAGACTTGTGTCAAATTTTAATTCAAAATCTTCAGGGACGTTGGCTTGAGATGGTAGGAAAGCACTGGGGTATATCATCCACGCTGTTATGGGTCCTTTTGAAGGTGGGAGAGGATGAATGGCCAAATAATGGGAATCATAATGCAAGGAAATTTAGGAAAACATGTCTATGTTTAATCCCACACACTATGTCTTGAACCAGAGTGCTCCTAGGAACGTTGGTGAATTTTCAAAGAGGGATGAGGGGCCCAATTTGAGAGCAGATGACTTTAGAAGATGATTGGAAAACATGGGGATGATGTGATCTCATAAGGGATGTGTGGGTCATGGTCATTGAAAACCAGAATTGAATGAGGACATAAGACAACAACACATAGCATATCCCCTCTTGGAATAATCAGGCAAGGGGCAAGATATATTAGGAGGTTTTTATGAAATAGGGCTGGAGCCAAGGACAAAATTTATAGGCATTCCAACATATATCATGAGGATGATAATAAAGGAACAGATAGTGATAGAAGATGTTGCGCGGTTTCAACATCACGCAGCAAGGAAGGAGATAGGAGGGTGTACCTCGATGAGGAATGTGTATGTCATAGTGAATAATCCTACGTGAAAGAGGGGATAAACCCACATACATCAAACCATTCATAATTACCGAAGAGAACTCGAGCCAAGAGGTTGAGAGAAAGAATAGATAATCCTGGGATGATCCCAAAAATGAAATTTCTAGGTTTTACTATGTATTCTATGAGGATAGGGAAGCATTTCATAGGTAGTTATCGAGTTGTTTTGGAGTTTAATGTCATGCGACAACGATGAGGTATTTCCGAGTTTATGGTCATAGAGCTCAGACCGTAGATTCCCATTTTAATGTCATGGTATTTTGGATAGAGGGTGGAATGGGTGAATCCTTTTAACTATAATTTGGGAGACTGTGGGAAGGAAACAATGATCAAGGATGACAGTAGACCATTTTCAAAAAAAGTCTCCATATTGTGTGACCAAGAATTAGTAAAACACATGAGCATCGACCACTGACCATGTTCCAAACAAGATACATGTATCAAATGTAATAAAAAATCCTTAGGTACATTGGCCTATGATGATAAGAGATCCCTTAGGCCTATCATCAATGTCATTTGGGGGTCCTTTTACATGTAAAAGTTGATGAAAACCCAAATGATTGGAAGTTTGAATTGTGGTGGTGCCCATGCTATTAATCATATGGTGAAAAGGTCAATAATGCATGAGGGGTGTCACATGGGGTTGTGTGTGACGTAGCACCAATATCCTTAGGTGAATAGGGACATGGAGTCTATACCAAACCACACAAACCTAAATGAAAACATGGGCTAGGAGACCAGAAAGGTCGAGGTATCTGAGTCTTGGCCTTGGAAAAAAATTCCCAGCTAATTTGCAGTTTATCGTCATGTTGGATGAGTGATGAGTAGTTTTACGTCCTTTAGTTTGAATGGATCAAGATGTTTAATGATGAGCGATGCAGATGATGGTTAACTTATTTTAAGGTCATATATCTCAGACTATAACAATATATGTTTTGATTGTAGTTTAACATCATGAAAGATTGGTTCTGAGTAGTTTTACTTCCTTCAGCTTGGAAGGATCACATAACATAACATCTTGTGGTAATGAAAGAATAGTTTTAGGATATATAGGACTATAAATTACTCAATTAATGTACTTCTTGAAAAATTTAGAATTGGTGGGAGGAGTAATATTCTCACCATCAATGGTAATTAGGGAGTACACACTATTGGGGTAAGCCATGTGAATGATGTAAGGTTCATTCCATTTTGGCTCCAGATTGGATGGTTTCCTACAAGGTATCATAAGTGTTATAAGGGAAAACACCACGTCACCTTTTATGAAAGAGTGAAGGAAACATTCCTTATTGGAATCTTTTGTGATCTTATTCTGAGGCCTCTCTAGATTGTGAAGGTCATGAAGCATGTTCTCGTCTAGTGCTTTTTGTTCAGCTAGGCATAAATCAGAAACTTCTTTGCGTGTCTATTGATCCTAGATAGCATTACGTAGTAAAGGTAACTAAATATTGATGGGCAGGACTGCCTCCATTATTCACACTAGGTAATATGGGGTCACCTTAGTGGAATTTTGAGTCGTCTTCCGATAAGCCTAGAATGCATTGGGGTTTTTATCTAGTCAACTATTTTTTGTTCTGACCAACCATATTCTGTAAAATATTAGTGTGGGCTTTGTGGAATTCCTCAAACTTCCCATTTTGTTTCACTTGATAGTGGGATGTATAGTAAGAAAAAATGCTGTAAATACCACATAACATCATTAGATCAGATGCTCTAAAGATGGTGTTTTTATCAGTGAGGATGGTGTGAGGGTGTCACACCCCAACCTACCCTTTATTTTATTTTATAATTTTCCTTGACTTTTAAATTATTTTTATGGGGTTTGGGTTGAGTCCCGAACTAAATACTTTTGAGTCATGTTAATAAGTGTGCGTTCATCACCTAACGTCACTGATCACCCAGGCATAGGGCGTTTTGGATACCTCATGCGATGCCTCTTAGACATCGACACGATTCGTCTGCCTTTGAAAAATTAGTATGGGTACAGATTTGTTTTATTGTGTTATTTAAAATATTCATTGTTGTTAATAATTTTATTATTATTTTTATCAAGTTATTATTATTATATTTTATTAGATCTATTCTTATTATTACTATTAATATTATCATGCGTATTATTATAATAATTATTATAACGTCTAATATTTTTATTATTATGTAAATAATTTGATTTAAATTGTTTTTATTTTTTTTTAAACGGAGAAGGGCCTAGGGTTCAGCGCTGTAGGCCCCCTCCCCAATTTTTTCTTCTTCTTCTTTCTGTAGCCCTGCGCGCCGCCCCCTGTTACCATCTCCCCGTAGTGCCAGAGTGTCCCCCATAGCGCCCTCCTTCTCCCTTTAGAGTGCCAGCACACGACCCTCCAGCGGTCCAGCTGCCGGTTCCCTCTCCCTATTCTCCCTCTTCCTACACCACCGGCCTCCACCTCCCTTCAACAGCGCGCCTCTCGCGCCCCTCCGCCTCGCTGCTCTGCCTCACGCCAAACAGACCCCCTTGCTTGCTTACAGCTCTCCCACACCCCTCTGCTATTTCCTGGCCTTCATTCCGCTTTCCAATCATGCGTCGCGCCATTGTTGTACACCTCGTTCCAACACCATCCTCCAGCTTCAATCTCTCACCGGCGCACCTCACTTCGACAGCGCAGCAACCCCCTTCTCCCCTTATGGACTTCCAGTGCACCCTCTCCCTCCTATTGTGAGTCCCTATTCTAGTCTGAGGCATGCTCAACATCACCTCCTTTTCTATTGCGCACAGGATAGCAGCTCAAGCCCGCCCCCCACAGGCAGACACCCCATTTGGTCGTGGCCCTATTGACCTGCACTACTCACTCTTCATCGGCCGCCACATTTCCTGCTAGATGAGACACTCCCCATCGCCGCACCCTTCCAGGTGAGTCGCGCCCTTTTCAAGTGTACTACCAAACCCCCATCTGTTAACCTCCCCTTTTTGGTAATTTATTTTCCCTTATTTGTGTGTAAGGATATTCATGGTTACAGTTTAAATTTGGTGATCAATCATAAAATTTTATTTCAATTTTGGTGCATTGGGTCAGATTCATCTTCCCTTGGGTGCAGTTGTTGTGCGATTTGTGTTTTTCACAAGGTTCCAGGTTTCTTGGACGATTAAGGTTGGATCACCTTGATTTTTCCCCATTAAATTTATACTCTCTGATTGCTTGTATTTTCACATCCGTTAAGTATTATGTGGTTATTTTTGTTTTTGTTTTTAGAAAAATGGTTTTGGAGAAAATTATTTTCTTTTATAAATAGTCATTGTTGGCGATCTATTTTACTTTCTCTGTTGTTTTGACGTGATTAGAAATTAGTTATTTTGGTGAAAAATGTTTTTTTAGTTGTGTTCACTATTCTGTAGTGCTTTATAAATTGTGTTGTTGGTTTGTTAAAATGTGCAAGGGCTGCAGTTGTGTTTTGGTATGACGTCAATGTGTTTTTAGTTGTTAAAGATGTTTTGAGTGAGTTATTGATATTTTAAGTCATGCAACACATTTTGAAAATTTTTAATAAACTTTTCTTAGTGGTTTGTTTAATTGTGAAAATGGTTTATTATATTATCTGAATTTTGAAAATGTGTTTTATAAATGATGTAAGGGTTATATAAAACTGTTCATGGGGTTTTGAGTTGGTTTTGTCTATGAAAAAATGAAATATACTACTCAAAATTATTTAATGATATTTTAGATGATTTATTAAATAATTTTGATGTTGCAAGTCTGGTTTTGAAAATGTGTTTAGACGCATGTGTTTTTAAATTTTGATCTCATCGTGTTGTGCGCTCTTTTCCGGTGGTGCACTCCAAGTTTTTATTAAAATGGTATGTTGGCACTTTAAATTGTTTAGTGGGTTATTTTGGCATTGTTCATTTTTTTGTAAACAAATCATGGTTTTTAAGGGGTTTAGTAAATGGTGTTGATTAGGGGAGTTGTGTTTGAAAGCATGTCGAGGTCGTGTTCACGCTGTTTGTTTAGTTGAATTGTTTTAAGTCTGAGTTTATGTACCTTTGTTGTTGTGTGTTTATTACAGTGTGTTGGCGGTGTAACCCTGCATTACCGCAATCATCGGCTTGCATGTGATTGTGCGCTTGTGCGAGGTGTGTCGCATTGTTGTGTTCGGGAATGGAGTTGAGGTAGGTCCCCCACTGCACATACCTTTAGATTTAGAATTTATTAATTGCTTGTTGTTTTATTAATTTTTAATGAATTAGTAATCATATAAGATAATAAATTGATTAAATGATTATTTGGTGTGAAAGAGACATTTATTTTATACCGAACAGTTGAAACATTTTCTTGACTAGCGGACGCCCAGTATTGAAATAATGCCCATTTGGCCTTTAAACATAATTCATGGAATTTTAGATATACTCTTAGTTTTAAAGATAAATTATTTCATCTGAACAAGTGTTTTGAGCTTTCTCGAAAAATTAGGTTTTTCTTTAAAAATTGTGAAGGCCCGTTTGGCACTTTAGTAAAATAAATTATTTTGGAAAACCCAGTCAGGGGTGATTGGTGTGCGTTGATTGCGTGATATGTATGTGATGTTAGTGCATTGTGACTGATTGTTTGGCATTGTTGATTCACCCCTCTTTTATTATATGTGTTGACATGGGAACCTGGCATAGTGAGTGAATATTCTGAGAATGATTGATTCACTAGTTTAGACCACGCACTGGCTAGTGGCCTCATAGCAGGGGAAGTCTGAGTTATTGCTACTATGGGGAATGGGCCCCTCGGTTAGGCCATGCAGGACTATGCCAGGTAGTAGAATGGGCGTTATGACGTCATCGAGTTAGGGCATACCTTCAGGATGAGTCATATGTATAGTATGTTCTGGATTGTTCATGATCTCCTAGGTCCGACCCATGTTTTCTTTTAGTGTTTATTTTTATGTGGCAGATGATTGAGAGGTCTAGTTCGGTTTATGGCCCCGTGTGCCACTCTTTCAATTGCCCTTAGTGTGCTTTTTGTGTTGTGTGTGGTTTTCCATTTGACGAACAACTAAAATTTGGATTTCTAAATTGTTCTCAAAAGTGTTTTAAAAAGCAATGCATCTGTTTCTTCCAAACACTAAAATTGTTCTTAAATTAAAAAGGGAAATGGACTGTTACTTGTTTTAGAAATGAAAGTGTGTGTGGAAACCAATATTTTATATAATTTAGTTCAAACCTTGAATTGATAAACTATTTATTTAATGGTATGTGCATTGGGAATAGAATTATTCGGGCCTACCTACAAAGTTTTAATAGTCACGCCTATAGTGTTTTTCCTGTTTTTAGTTTCTGTTGCATGTTTGACTCGAGCTTGCTCGTCGTGGGTGAGAGTTGGTTATGGTTTGTTGGGAGACTCTCGGGATCGTGAGGGGGTTTAGTCGTGGTCAGGATAGTTGTTGTTTTTGGTCATTATTTCTTTTCGTTTTGTTTATTCTCTTTGTGTTCTATTTTCCTTCCGCTGTTTCATTTGTTTTATCGGGAGAAATCATTCCCTCTTGCTCTCTTTTGATGCCCTAGTGCTTGTCACCAGCCCGGGAGGATCGGGAACGCCTCTCGGGTCATGTCACGATCCGACTCGGGTGACCGGTTCAGGGTCGACCCGGGTTGGTTCGGGACAAAATGGTATCAGAGGCAGGTTGGCTCTTGAGCAGATCTTGTTTTATCAGAGCACCCATTGTTATTTGGGGTTTCCATCATATAAAGAGTACAATTTTTGGCACTCGAGGCATATGTATGGGAAGGACATCATGAACCCTTGCTCGTTCCAAACCTCGGGTTACCATTGCCTGTCTGGGTTGTCGATGTCTTTTGTTTGTTATGGTTTGTTTGGTATTGGGAAATGAAATGAGAGTCGGTCGAGTGGCCTCCGTGAGCTCGCATGGTCTAGAAAGCCATGTGGAGCTTGGGACATTACCCTAGAATACTCTCAGTGATGGTGGTGTGACTGGTGTATGGCCGCTAACCATATGGTTGAGTCACCCCTCATCACTAGTTACCCCCTAGTGAATCATTTGAGTTCACCTTCATTCTAAAAAAAATTGTTTCGAAAAGTTTTTTTGTGGAAATTATGAAATGTTGAGATTTAAATGGAAATGAAGAGGTTTTGATTATGTTCTTTGTTTCCTTATTCCTTAGTGTTCACCCCCATGACAGTTTGATGGATGGAAAAGGTGCAGCTTCGTGTGGTACGCCCCTAGAGGATCCTCCAGTTCATCAGCCCGTAGACTATCTTCTTGAGTTCCCGAAGGTGAACCCTTCTCTCTTTGATGGAAAAGAAGAGCCTCTTGAGGCAGAGGAGTGGTTGCAGAAGATTGAGAGGATGTTCAGTTTCATTGGGTTTCCTGAGTCGTTAAAGGTGAAGTTGTCTACTTTTATGCTTGAAGGCCCAACGTGGAAATGGTGGAAGTCCGTGTCTCGGAATAATCCTTGGGAAGTTATATCATGGGAGTTTTTAAAGTCATCATTTATCAAACAACAGTTCTCTGAGTTGAAGAAGCTGAGGAAGAGGATGGAGTTGTGTTGTCTTCAGCATGGTGTTGAATCGGTACTGGAATTCTATCGATGCTTCATAGATCTAGTTCCGTATGATCAGTGGATTGTTGCGAATGATCCCAGGAAGGATTGAAAAATTGATTCTGGACTCCGACCTGAGCTGTGATCGAGAGAGGAAGAGATAAACCTAACCACCTTCTCAGATGTTGTCGAGCAAGCCTTTCTTGTTGAAGTTGAGCTAGTAGGAGGACTTGAGGTGGTGAATACTCCAGCTTTGGGAAGCATTGCAGAGGATGCTGATAATAAGAGTGAGAAGCGACCTGATGCTGGTGGTTCTGGTAGAGGAATCAAGAGGCCTTCAGACCTTCAGTCATCTTCTTCACAGCGCAATGTTGTCATCTGTCACCAGTGTGGTAGGCATGGTCACAAAAGGCCGACATGTCCAAGTGCTCCAAGACCCTGCCACACCTGTGGATGTCTAGGTCACTTGCAGCGTTTCTGCCCTGGAGTTTCCAAGAAGTGTGCTGAAGCTAGAATTGGCTCATCAAAGGTCACCTAATCCCGTCAGCAGGAGTAGGGTGATGTTTGGTGTCGGTTTCAGGTTTTCTCTTTGTAGTGTTTCTTGGGTGTAGTAGTCGTCTTTTGTAGCGTTTTGCAGTGTTCCTTTTCTTTCAATTGTAAGAATGGTTGTGGTTGAACCTCTTTGGAACTTTTATTTTTATTAGATGTGTGTTTGGTGACATTCTGGTTTGTGTGTTGTGTTTGGGAATTTCTGAAGCCTGACTGTGAGGTAGGATATGCTTCAATCATTGGTGCTCCAGCTATAGGCCTCGAAGTGAAGCTGACACGTAGTCAGGAGAACCCCTGTGGTGATGAAGGGCCTTGGTTAAATCTCATTCCATATTGTGTCATGGTATGTGTGTTTCTGAGGGTGTGACGGTGTTGATGGGGAGATGGCAATAGTTTTTATGCTCTATCAGTTGGGCCCTTCCCTTATTCCCCCCCTCATGGTGGGGGTTTTTGGTCCGTTTGGAAAGTTTTTAAGTTTGTTTAATATCATCAGAGTTTCTATTCATGTATCGTTTGGTGGTAGGTGGTCTCATGCAGAACCAAATAATCTGGAGTTTTTCCTCTCGAGTGAACGTTGAGATTGGAGTACGCCCAACGGTTTCATTGGACTAAGATTATAGGGGTAAGTCTTGGAGGTGATTTAAGTTCATTCGTTCCTTGGTTGAAACTAATTTTGTGGGTTCTTCTTGGTGACGATTAAGGTGATCTTGTTTTAACGACGAGTTGTGTTTCATGGGTTTTCAGTGTCTATTTGGATCGATCAACTGGAGGTGCTTAAACTTTTAGGGGTGAGTGACACTTAAGGAGTTTCATATTTTGGTCTTGATCTTGTTTTGGCTTTCCGAGGGCAGAAAGCGTTATGGTGGGGAGAATTGTCACACCCCAACCTACACTTTATTTTATTTTATAATTTTCGTTGACTTTTATAATTTTTTATGGGGTTTGGGTTGAGTCCCGAACTAATAAGTTTTGAGTCATGTTAGAAAGTGTGTGTTCTTCAGCTGACGTCGCTGATCACCCGGGAATAGGGAGTTTTGGATACCTCGTGCGGTGTCTCTTAGACATCGACATGATTCTCCTTCCTTCGAAAAATTAATATGGGTAAAGTTGTGTTTTATTGTGTTATTTAAAATATTTATTGTTGTTAATAATTTTATTTTATTTTTATCAAGTTATTATTATTATATTTTATTAGAGCTATTATTATTATTACTATTAATATTATCATGTGTATTATTATAATTATTATTATAACGTCTAATATTTTAATTATTATGTAAATAATTCAATTTAAATTGTTTTTCTTTTTTTTTAATCGGAGAAGGGCCTAGGGTTCGGCGTAGTAGGCCCCCTCCCCAGTTTTTTTCTTCTTCTTTCTGTAGCTCTACGTGTCGCCCCCTATTGCCATCTCCCCGCTGTGCCAGAGTGCCCCCCATAACGCCCTCCTTCTTCCTTTAGTGCGCAAGCACACGACCCTCCAGCTGCCCAGCCGCCAGTTCCCTCTCCCTATTCTCCCTCTTCCCTCACTGCCGACCTCCACCACCCTTCACTAGTGCGCCTCTCGCGCCCCTCTGCCTCGCTTCTCTGCCTCACACCAAACAGACCCCCTTGCTTGCTTACAGCTCTTCCACACCCCTATGCTGTTTCCTATACTTTATTCCGCTTGCCAATAATGCGTCGCGCCATTGCTGTACACCTCATTCCAACAACCTACTCCATCTTTATTCTCTCACCGGTGCTCCTCACTTCGATAGCACAACAACCCCCTTCTCCCCTTACGGCCTTCCAGTGCACCCTCTCCCTCCTGCCGTGAGTCCCTATTCTAGTCAGAGGCCTACTCTGCGTCGCCTCCTTTTCTAGTGTGCATGGGACAACAGCTCGATCCCGCCCCCACTGAAACACACCCCGTTTGGTCGTGGCCCTTTTGACCTGCACTGCTCACTCTTCCCCGGCCGCCACACGTCCTGCTAGCCGAACCGCTCCCCATCACCGCACCCTTCCAGTTGAGTCGCGCCCTTCTCTAGTGTACTACCAAACCCCCATCTGTTAACCTCCCCTTTTGGTAATTTATTTTCCCTTCTTTGTGTGTAAGGTTATTCATGGTTACAGTTTAAATTTGGTTCTCAATCGTAAAATTTTATTTCAATTTGGGTGTGTTGGGTCAGATTCATCTTCCTTCGGGTGCAGTTGTTGTGCAATTTGTGTTTTTCACCAGGTTCCAGGTTTCTTGGACGATTAAGGTTGGATCACCTTGATTTTTCCCCATTAAATTTAAACTCTCTGATTGCTTGTATTTTCACATCCATTATGTATTACGTGGTTATTTTTGTTTTTTTTAGAAAAATGGTTTTGGAGAAAATTATTTTCTTTTATAGATAGTCATTGTTGGAGAACTATTTTACTTTCTCGGTTGTTTTGACGTGATTAGAAATTAGTTAGTTTGGTGCAAAATGTTTTTTTAGTTTTGTTCACTATTGTGTAGTTCTATATAAATTGTGTTGTTGGTTTATTAAAATGTGCAAGGGATGCAGTTGTGTTTTGGTTTGACGTCAATGTCTGTTTAGTTGTAAAAGATGTTTTGAGTGAGTTTTTGATATTTTATGTCATCCGACACATTTTGAAAAATTTAAATAAACTTTTCTTAGTGGTTTTTTAATTGTGAAAATGGTTTATTATATTATCTGAATGGTGAAAAGGTGTTTTATAAATGATGTAAGGGTTATATAAAACTGTTCATGTGGTTTTGAGTTGGTTTTGACTATGAAAAACTGTAATATACTACTGAAAATTTTTTTATGAATTTTTAGATGATTTATTAAATAATTTTGATGTTGCAAGTCTGGTTTTGAAAATGTGTTTAGACACATGTGTTTTTAAATGTTGATCTCATCATGCTGTGTGCTCTTATCCAGTGGTGCACTCCAAGTGTTTTCTTAAAATGGTAGGTTGTCTCTTTAAATTGGTTAGTGGGTTATTTTGGCATTGTGTGTTTTTTAGTAAACACATCACGGTTTTTAATGGGTTTAGTAAATGGTGTTGATGTGGGGAGTTGTGTTTGAAATAATGTTGAGGTCTTGTTCGCATTGTTTGTTTAGTTGAATTGTTTTAAGTCCGTGTTTATGTACCTTTTTTGTTGTGTGTTTATTGCAGTGTGTTGGCGGGGTAACCCTGCATTACCGTAATCATCGGCTTGCACGTGCTTGTGCGCCTGTGCGAGGCGTGTCGCGTTGTTGTGTTCAAGCATGGAGTTGAGGTAGGTCCCCCACTGCACTTAAATTTAGATTTAGAATTTATTAATTTCTTGTTGTTTTATTAATTTTTGTTGAATTAGAAATCATATAAGATAATAAATTGATTAAATTATTATTTTGTGTGAAAGAGCCATTTATTTTATACCGAACACTTGAAACATTTTCTTGACTAGCGGACACCCAGTATTGAAAGAATGTCCATTTGGTCTTTAAACATAATTCATGTAATTTGAGATATACTCTAGTTTTAATGATAAATTATTTCATCTGAACAAGTGTTTTGAGCTTTCTTGAAAAATGAGGTTTTGCTTTAAAAGTTGTGAAGGCTCGTTTGGCACTTTAGTAAAATAATTTTTTTTGGAAAACCCATTCATGGGTGATATTTGGTGTGCATTGATTACGTGAGCTGTATGTGATGTTTGTGTATCGTGACTGATTGTTTGGCATTGTTGATTCACCCCTATTTTATTATATGTGTTGACATGGGAACCTAGCATAGTGAGTGAATCTTCTGAGAACGATTGCTTCACTAGTTTAGACCACGCACTGGCTAGTGGCCCCATTGCAAGGGAAGACTGAGTTATTGCTGCTATGGGGATTGGACCCCTCATTTAGGCCATGTAGGGCTATGCCGGGTAGTAGTATGGGCGTTATGATGTCATCGAGTTAGGGAATGCCTTCAGGATGAGTCAGATGTATAGTATGTTCTGGATTGTTCATGATCTCCTAGGTCCGACCCATGTTTTCTTTTAGTGTTTATTTGTATGTGGCGGACGATTGAGAGGTCTAGTTCTGTTTCTGGCCCCGTGTGACACTTTTTCCATTGCCCTTAGTGTGTGTTGTGTGTTGTGTGTGGTTTTCCATTTAACCAACAACTAAAATTTGGATTTTCTAAATTGTTCTCAAAAGTGTTTTAAAAAGAAATGCATCTGTTTCTTCCAAACACTAAACTTGTTCTTAAATTTAAAAGGGAAATTTTCTGTTACTTGTTTTATAAATGAAAGTGTGTGTGGAAACCAATATTTTGTATAATTTATTTCAAACCTGGAATTTATAAACTCTTTATTTAATGGTATGTGCATTGGGAATAGAATTATTCGGGCCTACCTACTGAGTTTTAATACTCACGCCTATAGTGTTTTTCCTGTTTTTAGTTTCTGTTGCAGGTTTGACTCGAGCTTGCTCGTCGTGGGAGAGAGTTGGTTGTGGTTTGTTGGGAGACTCTCGGGATCATAAGGGGTTTTAGTCGTGGTCAGGTTAGTTGTTGTTTTTGGTCGTTCTTTCTTTTCGTTTTGTTTATTATCTTTGTGTTCTATTTTCCTTCTGTTGTTTCATTTGTTTTATCGGGTTAAATCTTCCCTCTTGCTATCTTTTGAGGCCTCGGTGCCTGTCGCCAGCCCGAGAGGATCCGTAACGCCTCTCGGGTCATGTCGCGAGCCAGCTCGGGTGACCGGTTCAGGGTCAACCCGGGTTGGTTCATGACAGAGGGACTCTGATTTGGTTGATGATATTGGTTCTCAACAATGAAATGATAGAATATTCCATTACCTCCACAAGAATAAATTCCTCTTACTACTTTGAAAAGGAAACCGTAGTGGTCAGGATAAAACTACACTGGCGAGCTATCACTAGTGGGTGGGGTTCAACAAATTCGAGTCCCCAGACTGCAAATGGAATAGAGTACTTGGCAGTGTGGAGAAGCTTTGGTGGCCGATGTATAATGTTAGTAATAATTTGGAACACATGGAACCTCATAGAAAACTCTATGTACTCACAGATCATGGATGGCCAAAAATACCCCAATCTAAGAATCTGTTGAGAGAGTTTCAGCTCTATCTGACGAGCCCTGCATGAACCAACATGAACCCCATGCATGACATGAGAAACCACACCTCATTTAATGAAGAAGAGGATAATACCATGAAATATGTGCCTGTAGAGGATCTGATAAAGGTTGGGAACACTCCGGATTGTGAACTGCAATGTGCACCATTAGATTCTCTCATTCTCATCCCAATCTACTGGGAGATTACCAGGATAGTGATAATAGATAAAGGGGGACCACTAACCAGGATTCACTTTTGACACCACATCATGGGATCCTGGGTATCCTGAAATAGAGTCACTGGTAGTAAGGTGGCTTACATGCGGGCAATCAATGTCGTCCAGAGTAACATGAGTGATGACTCTTAGATGTGCCACAGGGATAATTAAATCATCCTGAACAGGCTCCACAAGAGATGTTGACAAAATATCCAAGGCATCAGCTCAATCGTTCGAGGACTGGTGAACATGAGTAAACTTCTGGCTGAGATGGAAAAATGACCATCAAATGGTTGTTACATTCTAATAGTGGTATGATCTCCTTCTTCCTGATAACGTAGTCACCATTGATCTACTTGATGACTAGTATAGAGTCCCCTTTCACATTTAAGTGGGGAATGTCAATATTGAGGGATAGCTTGAGACCAGTAATGAGAGCTTGGTACTCTACCTCATTATTAGTAAATCATTCCAATAATAGGAATGAATATAGTAGAACAGATTGTGTTGTTGTGATTAAGCTGCCACCCAGTCCCACTTTGTTGAGTCTGGGGTCATTGAGTCTTCTGCTAGTAGGGCTTCAGGAAGCACTGTCAACATGAATTTTTCAACACTGAATGGATTGATCTATTGAGGGGATTTCCTCATTTGGAAAATCAAGATCTAGATACTGGTCCACGAGATCTGGATGAGTGGCAAGGAAATTGGCCAATGCTTGTCTCTTGATTCCATTTTGGGGGGAAAACATGATGCTGAACTGCTAGAGGATCACTTCCAACCGAGTTAGATGACTTATCTACATGGGGTGGTTCAGGATGTATTTTCAAAGATCCACTAAATACTCAAGCTATATCTCATGGTGTTGGAGGTAGTTTCATGGTTTCTACACTGTGAATAACAATTCAATACAGTTCTTCTCAATAGTGTAATATCTGTTATCTATGTGGAGGAGCATGCATATGAGATAGTATAAACTATTATCCACCCCCACATTGTTCTACTAGGTGAGAAGGGTGCTAAGAGATTGTTCTAGAGTGGTCACATAAATAACCATCAACATTACGGAAATGGGTGGCATCGATACTGGAGACTATAATAAGTACTGCTTGATTTCCTCAAAAGTTGTCTGACACTCCTCATCCAACAGATAATCAGAACCTTTCTTCATGATCGAAGAAAAGTTCTTACACTTTCAATCCATATTTTTGATAAATCAGCGTATGTAGGATAAGTGGACGTAGAACCCTTGAAGCTCTGAAATGTTAATTGGATGAGGCTTCTGATTGATGGCCTTAATATTATCTGGAACGATCTATATGCCTCTATATCTTACAATGAAGCCATGAAACTTTCCTGAGGTGACCTTAAATGCACACTTCAAGGGGTTCATCTTTAGGTGATGACAACTGGGGAAGCCGAATTTTTTTTTGAGAACTTTGAGGTGGCCTGGAACTGAAAATATTTGACCACCAGATTTTCCATGTAGGATTCCACCAATGTCTTGAGGATCGACATAAATATGCGATGCATGGTATGGTGATAGGTGGAAACAGAATTCTTTAATCTGAAAGGAATTATCGGGTAGCAGAAAATACCTTGTGCACCCTGATGTCCATAGAGTCCTCATCCTCATGGGCTATTCAGATTTAATTATACCCGGAATACCCATTTATGAAGGAAAGATCCTTAAACCCAGCATTGGTGTCAATTAATAGTTCCTTCATAGGAATGGGAAAATCATCCATCATGAAGTGACAGTTGAGATCCCAAATTCAATGTAGAATCAGATTTATATTTTCATCCTCCTAACAGGAACACTATTGCATAACCATATTGGGTACTATAATTCTTTGAAGAATTTTTCCCTAAGGAGCATGTCATCCATGGGCTCAACCATTGTACTATGAGAAGGGTGAATCTTTCTGGGAGTCTTTTTGAACCCGCGATGATTTGTTTGAAGACCAAGGTGCTGAAAAGTGACCCGGGGATCTAGTCCTGGAATTTGGTCATAACTCCAAAAAAATACATCATGATGATGCATGGGGAAGTCCACAAATCATTTATTCTCATAGACAGGAATAACAACGCTTATCGATGTTTGTTTTAGATCCATATCATTACTGAGGATCACCTGTACCAAATCATCGACTATGGTGTAGACACCCTATTTGAATATTGGATGATAATCCTCCAAATATTATTCTTCACTCACAGAGGGGTGATCATTGTGGGGAGGTGAATTTTCTGGGCTGAATGATCCGAATGGGACACTGTTATCGGCCTGAGTGGTAGTGGAAATAGCATCCAAGAGCTCTTGTACTACTGAAACCATAGAGATGAAAGCTTCTGAAATGATCCCAAATGGTTTTCAGACCAAAGGGCCATGAATGATTATATCAAAGTAATAGCACTGTGTTAGCTTAAGACGATTTATCCCAGCCTAAAAAAATTTGACATATTTCCATTTTCATGGGCCTGACATCCCGAAACATTATACGATTAGGGGGATCTGGGATCACCCATTCTTGATTTGTATAAGAATACGAGGTCATATTTAGGCATCTCATAGACATGGGAATGGGTTTCCCCCTCATTCCAGAAACAATAATGTATTGCCCCAAATCCTGAGTCTCCACCTCTAATTGGTGGATTGGGAAAATTTAGGTATCATCTAGGTCGGTCCATGGGTCGGTATCAGCCCTAGAGTGTTAAGCATCATTAACCTAAGTCTTCAAGTCCAAAATATTGTAATATTTAGCAACCATGCAATAGTATTCACAAGAGGAAAAATGAGATACATCATCTTGGAGTATGCCTACATGACCATTGAATGAGTACCTAAGGCATTGGTGATACGAATAAGGGATTTTCACGTGTAGGTGGAGTCATGACCTACCCATCTACATGTTGTAGGTGGTGTCTTGTGGGATAAACATGAACTTCGTATTGGAAACTAGGCCACTGAACTGGGTCTTTAGGTGGATCTTGACATCTCACATTCATTGTTTCTTGTCATATCCTTGAATTTTATTGTTAGAGGGACTCAGATCATCCTAAGACATCCCCATCTTTTGGAGTGTCTGGGATAGGATGAGGTTGATCCTTGACCCTGTGTCGACAAGACCGTGGAGAACCACCACACCATTAAAGTACCCTGTAATTTATTGTGGGAATATATTCATATTTATGGGATAACCTCCATGCTCAACTACCTCAACATGGAAGGATTTTTTGGATTCTACCCCAATCTCAAACTAAAGAGGGATTCATAAAGCCTCAATAAGGGACTCATAGATTTCCACTAACATGAGAAGATCATCGAGGATAGGGAGCCTCATAGGAATCCTGTAAATATGTTTAAGGATAACATACTCTTATTCCAAGCATTAGCTTCTACTTACATGATATCATTTTGTGGTAGGAGGTATGACATGCCCTTCCGGAAGAACCAGTGGCCAACTGGTCTTGAAGATGTACCATTACCCACTAGTTGAGAGACATGGAGAAGATACTAGATGAGGGCTACAAAACTATGTCTGATCTGAATAGAACATGGCTGATCATAGAATGATCATGGTGGCTCTACATGATCAAGTAACACAAACAAAGGTGGACGTAAATTTGGTAAAACACGGGGAGAATGATACGCGTGTTGAGTTCTGTACTAGGTCTGTTGTTTGGATTTTGGGGCATGCACATCTTTTCTAGATGCAATGACAAATGAATCCCAGTGACTCATTTAACATCAACCCTGTAAACACTAGCATTAATTTGGGATTTGGGGAGCATCCATATGGTGTTCCTCTTCATCAGGGATCATGCAGGGGTTTACTGTCTCCATGGTGTTAGTAGGAGTGTACCCATGATTATCTCATGAAAAATCCTACATCACATGATAAAATCTAGGGGAATTTTCCAAATCCAGGGGCTTGAAATATTCAAAGGTATGATATGACGATTGAATTGGTGGGGGACATTGTTTTCTATTGTGATGCTAATTCTTGAACTTCTGTGGGGGGAGGCTGAGATATCGATGCCGAAGTTGTGGCTATGAGTGATGTGGTGAATTTTGACTGATTGGGTCAATTCAGAAATGTGTAGATAATACCATGTTAAAAGGTGACTACTTTACATGCCATCCAGTCGTATTATTTTTGGGAGCTGCAGTTAGGAACATGTTGCTAATCACCATCGATGTTACTGTTTATGTCATGTTGTATGAAAACACATGCCACCTATACTGGGGATGTGAACAACCTGACTATGTTTCTATCATCGATGTCTTTGAGATAGTCAGTAAACACATTTCAATGCCCAAGGGTGTGCCCTAGGATCCAGTGACAGGGGTAGTAGTTGGGGAAATCAATGACCTATGCACCTTCGAGCATCCTTCATTCTAGAAACTGTTGAATTTGGTGGCACATATGGATGCTATGGTGGGAGATAATAATCCGGAGGTTGTGCCTAAGGAGGTGGGCCACAGTGAGGATGTGGAGGTGGCTCCAGTGGTAGTAAATCCAACTTACTGGGTCTCTATTTGGACTATCACAACAATATATGTCTTAGAGAATCTTCTATTGGGAACTATGTGAGGAAAAAGGTGTGCCTGCTTAGCCTAATGCAGGGCATCCTATAGACACTGGGCTTTGTTGAAGAAATCTAGGAATCCCACATGGTAGTTCTGAGTGATGAATAAGGGGACCTGTTCAGCATGGAAATTCCCCCACACACATTTTCAATAGCGATTACTTAGTTAGTGGCATATCAAGGGAGAAGAAGAGGTCTTTCCACAAGGCGAAAAAGTCAGCGACGTGATCGTCACGCCATTGATTGCACTTGAATAGATCTGTAATACTTCTCTACTCAGTGGTAAAATAGAACTGGTAATGAAAATTCCTATGAAGATCCTTCTAGCTAGCTACTAACCCAATGCGTAGCTAGCTATACCAGACAAACGCTAGAACTTAATATGTTTGTATGAAGCACTGGATTCTGGAACCTCCTACTGTACGGGAGTTCCCAGCTGGGTCCACACCATGAGTTGAGTTAGGAAAGATGTTGCTACAGATTTTCCATCCCATGAATGGGAAAAAATTAGGGTTTTTGAAACTATGGGGTGTTGGTATATCTTACAACCATTCCATGTATGTCTAGCCATCATGAAAAATTTCCATAGGTCAAGTTTCAATGCCTCGATGAAAGAAATGATCACTAAAATTGGGTCATAACGGTGGGGGGATTCATGTCTTGGTGATTATCCCTGACCAACAATTAATTGGAAGGTTCATCCACCTGATAATAATGCATTGATTCTCATGGAGAGTCTGGTAGGATGATCTGTAGGACTATTGGGGGAACAAGTTGTGGAGCTACTGGGGGAATCTGAGTTGGGTCCTTAGGATTATCGCTCTGCTCAGGTGGATTTGGTGATGAATATCATAGCCTATTTCCATAAGATCAGGATTCCAACCTCTCTATAAATTCAGTATGTTAAGTGTAACCCATAGGTAACTCACCAGGGGGATTGTGTACCTACCCCTGCTGCCCCGGCCGAGGGTTACCCTAGTCTGTTCGCTACTCTACCATAGGTTCTATTGGGAGTTAATCAAGCATCTTTTACTACTATATGTGCTATTGATGCAACCTGATATTTTAAGGATAATATTCTATCTTCTGTACTGAGCAGGATGGGTTGGGGTGATTGAAGACCTCAAGATTCTATTTGCCCTTATTGGAATTATGATTGAGGGATAATGAATCGGTAGGTACATGAGAACTTAGTAAATTTCATTTCTAACAAGTGACCCTTCCCAATGGATCCAATATGTATTTCACTCCCCTAGGGCATGATATCTTAAAAAATTCCAAGATCGTTATCCCCCTCAGATAGGTTAGACATTTTAAGCGTGATTGTACCAGAAGTCATATCCCCAATATCACCTGGTAATACAGGATGGCGCCAGATGGAACAGTAATGAAGGGCCACAAACTTCCCAAACCATGGATCTAAACAAGTGGGGAAGCCTCCTTGATAATTATTTGGATAACTATAATTCTCTGGATGGATGGTTGCTAGAGGGACTAATTAGGGCCGGGCGACTTAGGCAACTGGTCCATGGGGAGCACAACCAAGTCAAAAATAAAGCATTGTTGGAAAATATAATTAATGATTGATTGACTCTTGGGGTGCGCCACCTACCAAGGGTAGAGGTAGAAGTGCATTTCCTAGTGGGTTTGGAGAACGCAGGTGACTTCTTCCTAAGTAAGAGATTCTGGTTTGTTGAGTTTCATGGTGAAAACTGTCCAGAACATCTCTAAGAAAGGATCTACTAGCAAGATGTTCCATAATCTCCTTAACTCCTACTTAGAGCCCAACAATGGTTTCACCATTTATCAACTCAGGGAGGATGAGGGATAAGAAATGACACTGAAGCAGACCACCGAGGTGGTAGAATGGCCAGTGGAGAATATGGCATGCAAGATGACAAGAATCCACATATTGTACTATTCTCTAGAGAATGCAATGACTGAGGCACCATATCACAAAAAGATGGACTAGTGGCCACAGCTTCCTATGCAGGGGTTGTGGTTGCAGATAGTGTTTCAAGAAATTTTACTTCCTCTATCAGTCCCCATAATAACTATTCGTGATCCCTTATCGAGGTATAGATTTCTCATGATGATGATAGGTGACATTGCACGACCATGCCCTGAAAAGAGGCCAAATATTCCTCCTCATAGATGTATCTTTATAGGGAGGTGGGGATCTAGTGGACCTCTATTTCAAAAAGTATCTGGATTATTATATTTTTTCCTACCCTAACCCTCTACACAGAAGATTGGGGAGAGGGTCCCATTATAGAATCACACTCTACCTCAAAATCTGAAAAGCATACAGGTTTAATCGTGGTCAGAAACATCTTAGCCCTCTTCCATTGGTGGTTGAGTATAGACCTCCTTCCCTAGTATGGTTCTTCAAGACATGACAGGTTTGTAGCATGAGGACCTTCAACCGAACTGGTGCTAGCACAGATATTAATTCTGATTGGGTGAGTCGAGGTGTGAGGAGAACCGAGAAAAGATTCATAAGAATCATAGGGAGGGCCTTTGTGTCCCCTAGTCAGCAAACAAAGGAAATCACCATGGGAAGTGTTGGAGTGGGTAGGACATCCACAGGAACTCATGGGAGCATGGGAAGTACCTCCATGTTTGATTCCCTTAGCATTGCTGGTATGAGGGGGGCCCTCATACTTGTCAAACTGAACACGGGTAGGAACATCATGTTGGACACCAATGAAAGAGGGAAGACCTCTATATCTCTGATTAACGATAAGAGGAGGACCTTATTCAGTTACCATAAGAACATGGTGAAGACCCCCACACTAATGGTTGATAGGGAAAGGAGGATCTTTGCACCAGCAATCTGCAATATGATGAACATATTAATACTCAGGATCACATGGTTAGGAGAAACTTTTGTTATGGATGTCAGTGCAGGGTGGAGGACCTTCACTCAGACTAATGTTGGAATGGGGAGGACCTCCACATCAAGCTTGGGAGTAGGAATGAAATGTGATCTCACTGGTGGTGGCAAGGGGAGGACCTTCTTAATGGATTTCATCACTGTGGGTTGGCTCATGATGGGATTTACCTAGGTCGGTGAACATGACAGTCATCCCAACCTACCTGTGGGGTGGTTGGGGCCTCAATATAGGTTAGTCATATATGTTATCTTATTCTATATAAATGGGGAATTAATGGAATATGTCAGCGGTGGAATGGGAAATGGTAGCCGTTGATAAAGATGCCTTTTAGCGGGCATCCTTCTCATCATGCACCCAATGTTGGAATCAGGTTTACTAGACTGGGTCCAGTGGCGTAGGTGTATAACACACCTACTTCCCTACCTATGGGGCTGGGTTGTGGAATTGACGTGACCTTCTGGGATCCTTCCTTGGCATCCCTTGAGATGGGATCACAACTAGCATGGCCCTAGAAATCCCTCACCTTTTTAGAGTTAGGGAGTGAGTTGTCAAAATGTTTCACGGAGAGGCTCCAAAAATTGTTGTAGGTTGGAGTGGGGAGAAGTGTCTCCCTGCACGACCCATGAGGGTAGCAGTGATGATGAGGTGCATAAACCCCAGGGTCCTATTGTGCCATATCCAGAGTTGTTATGACACAATATTCCATTTATCATTGGATGAGGTTGTTAATCACCCTCCTCTGAATGCGTTCATATGGTTATATGGTTCATGGTCACCCATCGGCTATTTATTTGGAAGAATTCACAAAAGAGATGGGGCTACAGGAGATTTCTGCATTGGTGTTTCCTTGGAACTTGCATCGATGGGTGGGTGGTGATCAGTTTCCTGTCATGGAATCTTGTGTCCTGTAAAGCAAGAATATTCAACCATTAGTGATGAAAGGATGAAAGCAATGTCCAGTGCCATATCATTGTCCCATCTCCCATTCAAGGAATGATGGATCCATGTTGATAACATCACATACTAATATTCCCAATAGTCAACTGTGCTAATCTCTTCTAGGTTTCCCACCAGGTATATTATTTTAATGCTAGGACATGGTGCTGGATAGATGGATCTAGTGACATGTTTATCCATAAGTGTATCAAATTCTTCTAATATCCACATTGAGGATAAGAACATCACATCTAGTTCACCATTTCTATTTCCGACACTTTCTCTCTAGGGCATACCTCCATCTTTTGAGGACACGCTGAGTGTTTCCCCGCATTACCACATTCTAAAGGTATGTCTCTAGTATTGATTATGACGTTGCTCATGAAAATATTTCTAGTGCCATATCTTTTTAGAACCCAGTTAATTACATTGCTTATGTCATGAAATTTCAAGGGGTCAAGTCAGGGATTCATCCATTGATCAGTGGAGTAGTCACATTGGACATCGCTAGCGTGTATGGAAACAGAAACACTAGTGTGTTTTGGTTTCTTCCACTTATAATAAGGATACTCAAGGGAGTGTAAGCTTGAGGCATCCCATGGTGAGTGTTGGAAATTATATCACATTGGAATGTCTAGGAGGTTTTCTTATCATCCCAAGTTTAACACATTGTATGCCACATCATTAACATCAAGAAGAGATTTATTGGACTAATTAGAACACATAGGAGTGGATCAGATTGATTCATCCCCATGAGAGAGCACCTAGAGAGTTTACTGGATGAGTGGATCAAAAGATATAATGAATAAAGAAACTATAATTCTTGTTTCCCAATCAAGGGCATGCTATAGTTTATCATTGGCTGGGATTTGATATTAGGGAGGCTTCCTTCATACCATTTCCCAGGAGATAGGGATCAAAACCTATGTAGTTTAGATAATTGAAAAATCGGGGTGTACAAAAAGGAAAATGACCCAGAGACATGTTGGGGATTACACATGGATGGAATCCCATCATATGAGGGACACTCTTGGTTGAATGGTTATGGATTGTGTGGGGCTTAGGCATGGATTTCGTCCCGGGTGGACGCCATGACTTCTCCTAGTTGTCGTTGCATGGGTAAGAATTAGGATGGATAATGGAGGGTTGAATGAATTGGATGGGGGGAATGTGATGGAACTGTCGTGATGATGATGTGGATGTTGGCCATGAACACAAGGGAGGCTTCCTACATATCCCCATGGAGGAGAATCAAAGTCTATATAGTTAGGTGGGTTAATGGGACACATATAAAGGTGGCCCATGAGAATTGACACATGGATGGAACTCCGAATAAGTAGAAAACCTGGGTTAGTGCATGTCCTTCCTAGAAAAATAGATCAAGGGAGATAACCGTATGGGACATAGGTGATTGGGTTTATCCTAAGGGAGGCTTCCTACATATCCCCATGGTGGGGAATCAAAGGATATGTAGTTCAGAGTGGGCCATGGAATCGGGATGTTTGCATAGGACTACGACCCGAAAACATATTGGGGTTATTTGTGGTTAGTATCCCAAGAGTTGACCTTACTCTACTAGGACAGAACAAGGATGTGGGTCCCAACGAAGGGGAACACCACAATTTATTAGTGTTTGGAGTTGAACCTTAGGGAGGATTCCTACGTACCCTGTCAAGGAGACATGGATCAAAAACCACGTAGTATGAATATGTATGATGATTGGGGTTGAACCGTAGGGATGATTCGTATTTACCCTAACTAGGAGACATGAATCAAAACCCACATAGTTTAGGGGGTGTAATTGTACTGCTATGTGAATGGAGTACAATGAAACAATGATGATGCTAGGGAATACACGTGGTTAGCAGCCCAAGATTGATCAAACACCCAGGGGGACCACAGAGTTGGATCCCAATAATTGGCTATATAATGGCTTACCATAGATTGGAGTTTAATCTCGGGGAGGCTTCCTACGTACACTGTCTTGGATATAGGGATCAAATCCTATGTATTTCATATGAATACAGTTTAGCATCATGGAGTACTTAAAAGGGGGAATATAGTAAATTTTCCTGCTAGACGAGGGTGCACTGATGTGAAGTGGTAGAGGCCAATGGCTGATGGTATTGTACAATATAGAGGCTTATTATATTCCTTGATAGGGAAAGGGAAAGGATCAAGTTCAACGTAGTTTACAATGATGGGATTTGGGTCTTATATATTAAGGCGGACTAAGAAGGATGCCATTGTCGGTACTTACACTATTCCATGTGAGTCATGCTATGTGTGAGAAATAATATACAGAATAGACTTAATGATCACATCACGAAAGGTGAATCTATGAGAAATAGAGTGGTTCTTAATCATGGTTAGTGGCCCATGGAGATGGATATTGGAACATTGTCTGGGAGGGAGGCCCAATTGCAATAAAGGCCAAAAGGATAGCAATGCGGTATCAAGATTCCGCTGTTCCTATCTCTCCTCTAGTAATTGCACACAAATGAAGAGTGTAATAGAATGGTGGATACCTCCCTCAAGAAAGGATAGTGTTCTTACAACGGGATGGCTATCCTTACCCCCGGATAGATGCCACTCCATAAAAGAGGATCACATTCCATGAGATGAAGATCTCTCTCTAGTGGAGACCAATGGGTGTGAAGATTGTCTGAGATGGAGAAACCCATGTATATTGCATGAGGTTAGGATATAATTTAACATCATGTACTGAGGAAGATGGTTCTTGGAATTTTAACATCCTATAGCTCAGACTATGAGGATTCACTCCTCACCCATAAGACATACATGACTGATACCCACCCACACTTGTGGATGGGAACACATAAACAATTCTATGTGGAGGTGGAGTTATGGAGTGAAACATTGAAGGGCTCATGTTAGTGTGGAAATGATAAGAAGCAATAGTCATTAGTGTTATATTGATAAGAATCATGAGGGTATGAAATGTGATATGAAACACCACCCAGGGGTCCATTAAATCACTTCATAAAAACCTAGAGGGTTATACATGAGAAGGGTTTGCGATGAAAATGGGTTTACAGGAAGGGACACTATGAAGCTCTGGTGCTTCATAGGGTGGAGGGACTCTGCGATGGGGTATGCTTTGTAAATTGGAGTGGACTTTCCCATACATGGGGTATACATTCTAATAAAGGGTGATTCACAAAGTGGAAGTACGTTCTCATTGTAGGAATTTGCGGATCATGGGTTCTTTGTAATGAATGGCACTGCGAAGAAATGAACATCATGATGAACAGTTACCCTAATATTGAATGGGGTCCATGTGTGTATGGATGGTATCTTTCAAAGCATGAGTGATCTGAGAAGAACCGTGTTCCCTTAGGAATCTCATTCCTTTGTGATGGCCCATGGGCTCTGCGAAGGGAATCCCTTCTTTAAGAGGGGTTGTATTTGAGCTAAGGGAAAGGTACTTCACAATGATCAAATACCATAGAGAGATTATTTTACATAAGGTTTCACATAACAGAGGTTGATTCACAGTTTGAGAGATGTGAGGACAAATGGTCAGTGTATCGATCCATTGGGTCGAAGGGAAGCCCGATATTAATAAGAAAGTGGTCACGGGAAGCTCTGATAGCCTGCTGCGAATCCACAAGACACTTTGCAGTTAGATGTTGATTGTGTCAATTTTATCATAATTTTGTAGTTGACCGCCATCCCCTCCTTGACATAGAGGCCTCCTTAATTCCCTTTTGTGACACTCGTGGAGGGTTCTGTCAATTTCCATGGGATGGCAGAGGTGATCCGATTCCATCCACAACATGAAACTTCCTATCAATTATGTGATAATAATAGAAACATCCTCCTCTTTTACTAACTGATGATCACAAGGGGGGGGGGGGCTTGGATTTGCACTAGACCTGATGTTGAAGGGCTTCCTGAAGAAGCCCCTTTTTTATTGGTTTCTTCTTTTCCCCCTTTTCCTTTGCACACATATTTGGGCGCCAACAATAGTAAATTCAAAACACATCCAAAAACCCTTGAAATGTCTTAGTATATAAGAGGATATTAGATAAGGTTGTAATCTAATCAACCAATAAATTTTAGAAAAACTTTTATGTCAATTTATACCTTATCATTATAATTAACACAATATTATTCTATTAATTTCTTGTTATGGTTACAAACATTTCAATATTACAAGAGAGAAATATTTACATATTTGATGTCAATTAGACTATAAATGAATACCTTAGAACATTTTAGAACATATCATTATTAATATATAATTTTAAAAAGTGTTTTTTTTATGTTTTAAATAATATATTAATACAATAATTTTTTAAACATTCCATAGTGTCATTTTTGACACTATTTAATTCAATGGTGTTTAGAAATATAATGATGACAAGTTAACTATGAATAAAATATTTTATTATATTGCTATGATGTAAAGTAAATATATTAAATTCAATGGAAAATTGATTATTCTATATTATATTTTTTAGTATTTCTAATAACATTTATTTTTTATCACAATGAAAAAAATAATTACAAATAATTTTTTTTATTATTTAATATACATATTTGTAGTATAAATTTTAGAATTAAAATAAATACGATGAAAAACACTATATAATTCATAAGAAAACAAGTAGTCGAATATATATTCATTTTAATACATGATAAAAATTGTTATATTTATTAAAACATTGTTGTGAAAATTTAAACATCACATTAAATAAAAAAAATAACAAGTGACATAATATTTTTCATTTGGAACCAAATAGACAATAATGAAAACCTTGGATGATTATGGTTGAGATATACTCAACCAATAATAATAAGTTAAGTGTTTTTATCTTTTAATAGTTATTATAATTTAAATAAAAAATATTTTATTAGTTTTTAAAAAATTAAATAATTTCTGCAACATCAATGTATAAGACACTAAAGTAATTATTTATTACCAAAAAATTAAAATTAAATTACAATGATAAATAAAATTTTTTTACCATAAATTGGTTATTAATAATCAAATTTATCTTCTATATAAACTCATACTAAAAATGATATAGTTATTAAAATTTGAGTGAGATATAATTAACATTTATTTTAATAGACCTATTTAAATGTCCAAATCATATCCATGTGGCTTCCAAAGGTTATTATTTGACCTATGTATGATGTAAGTCGAAAAAAATAATTCAATGTTATTATGAAATGTTTTGGGGTAAATTTATAATATTATTTTTACCCTTAAATACATGATTTACCTTGTTATTGTATTATTAAAAAATTTCTAAAATTACTAATTATAATGCCCAAAAATAAAATAAATATATTTAAATAATTTAAAACTACTTATTTAAAATATGGAAATTCATTTTTCCATATTCAACTAAATAAGTTTTAGTAATAAAATTAAAATTAATCTCTTTGTTAGAATCAAAAAATTAGATTTAAAAGTTAAAACGTTATAAAAGGTGGAAATGTTTTTATCTCTAAATTCAGTGTAAAATTAATGAAAATTACCTAAATTATATTAAAAGAAAAAAAATATATTCCATTTATACCTTAAAACCATTAAAAAATATAATTTATCTATATAAATTATTCCAATGAAAAAAAGTTTTTTTCCCATAAAATTTAGTATATTTTTACTATCCATAAAAACTAAAATGTTATTAGAAAAATATAAAAATTTCATCCAAATAATAATATTATATCCTCCTCTAAAAAAAATTTTATGTTGTCATATAAAAATTATTCATGTGTGAAGATTATAATTAAACTGGGATTTCCATTAAAAGGTGGTAAAAAGACATTTTTGAAAAATATAGATGTTATACATCAAATAGGGTTTATTTGTACACAATGACTAAAATATCTATTGGATGAATATCAAAAATATTTTCTTAATCAAATAACATATATTTAATTATTTTCATTTACTATTACAATTCACTTAATATATTAATTCAACATTATAAATATTTCTTTTACATTTAATTTGTTTATATTTATTATAAATAAATGGTAGCCAAAGAAATCACTATAAATATTTATATATTAGTTGTATTTATATTTTTCAGTAGAAGGGATAGTTTATAATTGTCAATTTATACTAATGGATTTTTGTGTTTTATAACTCACGATTGTGTGCAATGCACGATGCTGATGAATTAAAATTATTTAAATAGATTATTTCATAAAAAATCTAGGGTTTACATTATACCCACCAATAACTTAATTTCACCCTCAAATTTTTATCACTTGAATAAAAATATATGTGGATTCCTCTACATAATTAAATAATCAAGTTCCCACATAGCTTCCCCAATTTTTTTGGTTCCTCTATAAAACATTAACCAATTGAGTGGTATTGTTTCATAGAACATTATAATTATGTTCCAAAATTCCTATTGGTTATTATTTATAAGAATGATATTGATCCAACGATATGACTTATTTGTTTAGTACATGTGAATGATCAAATATATACTTTCTCAAGAGAGACACATGGAAAACATCATTATTCCAGGAGAGATTTTGTGGAAGCACTAATTGGTATGTTACCTTCCCAACACGATCCAAAATTTCAAAAGGACTAACATACCTAGGGCTCACCTTGTTCACCTTTAAAAATCACATTACCCACATCCAAGGAGATATTTAAAAAAACACCTTATCACCCACTTTAAACTCTAGCTATTTTCATCATTTTTCATCATAATATTTTTCAACTATAAGTTGATTTAATGTGTTTTTGAATAGATCTAAACTTATCTTCCATTTCATCAACAAGATTGGGTCCTAATATCTTTCTTTACTGAACAACATCTCTTGAATTGTAGATGTACACCTATTTTTATAGAGGGATTCACAAGGTTTTATCTGAATACTGGAGTGAAATATTTTATTTTATGAATATTCAACAAATGGTATGTGTTGATCCCAAACACATTTCAAATCCATATACCAGGATCTCATCATATATTCTCGAGTTTGAATAGTCCACTCAGACTGACCATCTTTCTGAGGATTATAAGAAGTGTTGAAACATAAATCTATATCTAGATCCCACTAAATACTTTTCCAAAACATCATGGTGAACCTCAGATCCTGATCAAATATAATGGAAAATGGTAGTCCATTCAATCTTGTCACCTCATTTATATATATCCAATAAGTTTCATCAAGAGAGAAATTGTAACTAATAGAAAATAAGTGTGCCGACTGTGTAATGTGTTCAACTATAACACACCTATTATTATGAAATTTAGATTCTTTGTGATTTCCATTGACAAATACCATAGTGATGTTTTCCCATTTTCATTCTGGTATGGGTAATGGTGGTAACATCCCCTTAGAATTATTTATCTCAGCATTATCTTACTAAAAAAGAAATAATTCAGGGAAAAATTTAGCAAATTTCCTTTTTATGTCATCCCACCATAAAAAATCTTTCATGTCCCTGTATATCCTTGTGCTTATATGATGAACGGATAATGAAGAACATTGATCCCCATACAACATGTCCTTCTTTAATTATGGTATGGGATGAATACAAAAACTGTTCCTTATAATTATTATTCCATCATAGTAAAGGTTGAATTCAGGAACACTTCTTACCTTATATTGATGATCCATATCTTCTGTTTTCAGCTCATTAATATTCATTTTTATATATGGTTGAACATTCATTTGAGAAAGATAATATTTCTCCACATCATTTAAAATTTCTATATCCATATTTAAAAAATCCATTAATATTGAATCTTTTCTGATCCTCATCATAAATAGGATAGCATGGTCCTTTCGAATCAAACCATCTAATACCATATTCCCATTCCCAATGTGGTAATCTACCAATAATTCATAATCATTAATATACTCCAACAATCTTTTTAGTCACATATTCATCACCTTTTATGGGAAAATATACATTTCACTTTTATGATTAGTATATATATCACAATATTCACAATAATGATAATTCCTCCGTATCTTTAATGTAATGATTACCATAGATAACCCCATATAATGAATTGGATAATTTTTCTCATGGATTTTTAATTTTATCGTGGAATAAGTTATCACCATATCAATTTTCATGAGAACACATCCTACCCCCTTCTTAGATGAATCACAGTAGATCTAAAACCATTCTCCTATACAAGGTAGTGTGAATATAGTTGTACTATATACACTTTTTCTAGCTCATTGATATCATCTTCACATTCCTCTATCCACAAAAACATTAATCCTTTATAATTCATCTTTGTGATTGCATTAGATATTCATGTATAATATTTCACCAAATGTGGAAAATACCTATCTAATCCAAGAGAATATTCAGATATCATTTAATGTTATTCATCTTGGACAACTTTTAATAACATGTATTTTTGTTAGATCCACACATATCCTCTCTCTTGAGATTATGTGACTCAAAAATGAAACACTCTTAAGCCAAAATTAACAATTGGTATATTTTTTATAAAGCCTCTACTTTCTCAATGTCTTTAGTTAAATTATAAGGTGATCATCATTCTATTATATTCTTTTTGAATAAACATTAATATCATCTATAATGACTACCAAAAACTGATCAATATAGTCTTTAAAGAATATAATCATTAGATACATGAATATATTGAGGGAATTGGTAAGACAAAAAAATGCCACTATAAATTTATATTTTCCATGCCTTGTATTGAATTCCATATTCGGTATATCATCCTACCTGGCCCTTAATTGTTGATATCATGAAAGAGGATTACTAACAGAAAAATATTAATCTTTGTGTAAATGGTTTAATAAGTCATAATTGCGGGGAAGAGGATATTTTTTCTTGAGTGTGGTCCTATTAAGTTATTGTTAAATAATAAAGAGTCTCATTGATCCATCATCCTTCTTAATAAATAGAACATTTTCCCTTAAGGTGATAAACTGGGCATGTGATCTCGTTTTGAATATTCTATAAGAGTCACTTATTGAATTACTGTAAATCAATTGGGTCCATTCTATAAGGTGTATTTGAAATAGGTATATCCCCCAATATATGCTCTATTGAAAAATAAATTTCATTATTTGGTAAAAGACCTTTAAATTATTACTAAAATACTTCTTAAAAATACCATACAATAGTTGTATTCATTATAGTATGTTTCTCTCCAACCATTTGAGATAGATAACATCTATTTATAGGATTCATGACCAATAATATGGAATAAAAATTCACTGAATGTCATAATAATCTTTGTATCAATATATGATCATATATTGATCTAGAATATGAAATGAAAATTCCCTTAATTTTTAGTTTATATGAGCTCCATATAGGTAAAAAAATAAATTCCAAGAATTACATAAAATTCAACTAAAGGAAGTATCACAAGAAATGCAGGAAGAACTTTCACAGAAACATCAACTGAAGAATAGTTATAAAATTCTTATGTGACCATTGTTCCATTAATAGCTTTAACAAATGACTAAAAATCTATATGTTGAGGAAATATAACTAAGCCCATATAAAATTCATCATAAATAATGTAGATGGTTGATCGAGAAACAAATAAAATATTTTATACTTTAGAGTGAACTGTAAGTTCACCTTTCACTAGTTCATAATCATATTCCACATAATCAATATTTATTTCACATGAATTTAGTTTTTCTTTGAACATAAGAGTATACTAACATCAACAGTCATCCGAAACACTTGTAATTGAAAATTGGTTTGAATAATTCCAAATTTCATTTCACTTGTTTCATTGAAGTGTAAGAGGTTTATTCTGTGTACCCTTTCCAATATTCACATCAGTCACCATTGTTTTCCTCTCACGTTAGCATTCATATACTTGATGACCTTATTTCCCACATATAAATTATTTATTAGAACCGTTAAGATAATTTCCTCTATTGTTCCTTCCACACATTTAACATAAATGAAAAACCAACTTATTTTTAGTTTGGCCTTTATATTTTCCCTTGAATTCAATTTTTCTGTTCTTATCCAACCCATAGGACTAATGGGTTACATAAAACTCCATATCAATTATGCGTTCACATTAATAAATTTCCTCATATCTAGTGAATACCATTTTAGATATGTACCATCAATGAAATGGTTTTAATCCACTAAATAATAGATCAATTTTATGCTCAGGTTGGATAAAAATTACAAAAGTGTACCTTCAACGTCTTCGAACTTTTTCATTGTAGGTACGAATAGATTGATCATAATTTTTCTTTTTTATCATAGAACACCTTCTCTATCATTGTTAAATGAATATGTGTAATGTACTTTTAAAAATATATGTACCTGAATGCATCCGATTCAGTGGATTCAATTTCATATCTTTTCCACGTAATCGTGATAAGTTCCTATTGTGGATCAGCTTCACCATACAAATGATTGACTGATAAGATGACATTATCATGTTATGAACATTGGAGAACAGAAAATATATTTTTTGTGGTACTGATATATTGTTTCGCCACTAGTGGATTAGAAGACCCAATGAGAAAATGCGGACACTACCTCTTGAAGGACTCAACAAAATGTTGTTCCCTCCTTTTCTTATTTAGATGTATTACAAGTTTCATACGTTGAGAAAGTTTTGTGACAATAACTAAAATTTATTTCATTCAATATCCCATAATGTCTTGATTCTAATGTGAACAATCATTTCATTTCCCACTCACAATGTACATTAACATGGTTCCTTCAGGTTTCTTCATTTGACTAAAACCCAGAAAAATAGTACGAGAAACACTAACCATAATAGGAATACTGTATAATAAGGAATATAATTTCAATTTAGGAAACATTAGGTTTTATTCTAGGTTATTCTTGATCATTTTTAAATCACTAGGATTGTAACCTATATATAGACCTATCCATGGGATTCCAATAGAGGTTTTCTTATCCTCATTTCCAAAGGGTAATTATTCCTTTTCTTAGATACCAACTATAATGGCCCATAAATTACATATATACTTTAAATTATAATGAATATTCATTAAAAAAAATAAAAAATCACACATAAATCATATAGGTATAGTTTCTTTTGAATCATGGAAACATAAACAATGGGATCATAATTCATCTATAATGTATCCATCTGATTTCTTCATAACTAGACCCCTTTTTGAAACACTTTACATAATAACATTCTGTATGACACCCAAGAAATGTAAAATATAATATGGTGATCCTTGGCACTAAAAAATGGAAACAAGGGAGTCATAAATAATTTCATAATCATAAAACATAAGAATATATCATTTCAATATCTTCTCCTGCATATAAAAGATAATAATATCATGCCATGGGATAAATTATAAATGCACATTATGAAAAAATGACCATATTCAAAAAATTGATAACATAAGAAATGATATTTGTGGAATAAAAATAATTAGAGAAAATAATATCATATTAATCAAGGCTCGGTGCTAAGACCATCATAATGAACAAAGTTCATTACTGAATTGGGTTAACATAATGTTCCAACCCTTTATTGCTAAACCGAAATCATTTACCATTACATCCCTATCTATCCCATGACATATAAATCATTACCCAATGAACTAGGGGGAGTTATAGGCCTCACCTATCTCATTATATAATTATTCTTATGTGTTCCACTAAGTCATAAATCATTCATCCAAGCATAAACCAAATAATATATTGGGTTTCTTAAACATCAATCTATTATAACATAATCCATATAAAACAAATGTGTTTCCTAAATAAAATTCCATTATAAATATAATAATCCATAAGAAAAAAGGGATAGTATACTTGATAATAAACCCTATCAAATAATTCCTTTAATGATGGAATATAATTTTGATAGAAAACTGAAGAAAATAACCTTTACTCTTAAAAAATATCACTTTTCTCAAAATTCCATATGATTTTTAATGAAAATAATTTCATTGAAAATAACCATGAATATTTGTAATGGAAGATTAATAAAAATAAGGTGTCATAAAACCAAAAAACCCTATCATGACATACAAGTTAAAATAAAACATTCTTCTCATACTTTTATCGAATAAGTAAAAACAACATCGTATAAAAAAAGAATAAAAATTCAATTCTTACCATTTAATAAAATTAACCAAAGGGTAACATTGACTTTAAATTTTTTTAGTAGAATATAAATAAAATTTTGTAATACATATTTAGGAATCATTTACATTGATGATAAATCTAATGTAGTAATTACTTAAAAAAAAATCCAATATAATAATGAGATTGTTAAATTATCACTTACCTTAGGTCTTATGTCTATTGTATGTATCTGAAACTCATGTATAATTATTTTTATATTGTCATTGAATTATAAAAAAATCATACTAATTTTTATGATATAATATATGATCATATTATCATTCATTTGTTATTAACATTTCATTGTTACTCGTTTTTTTGGTATTAATGAATTCATTTTCTTATGCATGTTTCATAAGATAATCTCTCATTATTCTTCTCAGTTAATAGTTTTATCTTTCCAAAAGGATATTAATAAAATATATACCAAATTTATTCATTCTATTTATTTATATAATTAATATTTAATGGATTTCATGTGGAAAGAATCGAATTGCATCGTGGAGATGGTAGACCGTATATAGGCATGCACCATGATATCATTCCTTTAATTATGTAATAATATAGAGGTGGATGGTATATATGTCATTATAAAATAAATATCTTATTTTAATAATAATATATTGTTTTTAATTCCATCATTATACCAATCCACGTAATGTGGTGGTGAAAAATAGATTACACCAGGGTTTAGAGACGGTAATCCATACGTATGTCTGTGTTGTGATTTCATTTTTCATAGGCTGAATATGATGTCTAATAAGGATGTTACATAAAAATAATTTCATATAATTATGTAGGTGATACTAGAGATATTACTTAATAATGGAAACAAAAAAGGAAGAGGATATAGAAGAACAAATGATCTTGATAAAGTTGGTAAAAGAAATTACCTCATATTCGTCGAGCACCCTCTATATCTCCTCTCAAAGGCACTAAATTTGGTATTTTGAAAAGGCAAACAACACTATAATGTGAATAGGGAACATTAAAAGGTATATGGGTAGGTTATGGATGAACTTTAATATTCCGTTAGTTATGATGAAATATGGGTGGATGTTCCCATTTATAATTTTGGTTGTGGAACCTTTGGAATATCCAAGAATATCAATTTATAATAAATTCAAAACACATAAAAACATTAAAAAAGTATATGTTTATAATATTATATGATATAAGGTTATAATAAAATCATCAAATAAATTTTATACATGTTTTTATGTTTATTTAGACCTTATAATTTTAAATAACACATGTTGATTCTCTTTAATTGTTAACTAATGTAATATATATTTCAAAATTAAAAAGGTATATTATTTAATTATTTTATTTAAATTAGAAAATAAATGAATACATAAGAAAATTTTAGAAAAAATTATAATTTTAATATATATTTAGAAAAATATATTTTGAAATAATTTAATAATAGATTATTTTGATGAACAATCAATAGTGTCTATTTTGACACTATTCAATTAAATGCTTTTTAAAAAATTAAGATAATAATTTTACTTAGAACCCATTATTTTATTATATTCTAAATATTTCATGTTCATATATGAAATTTATTCTATATATTTATTATTAAAAATATATTTATTTTATTATTTTTATTAATATTTATTTTTTATCCCCATTAATAAAATAATTACACAAAAAATGTGTAATTATTTAATATAAATATTTGTGGAATAAAAAATAAAAATAAATTACTAAGATGAAGATAAATCCTATAAATTTCAGAATAATACTTTTAATATATCTTATATTGTAGAAAATACAAAATAAAAATGATATATTTATTAAAACATAAATGTGAAAACATTAACATCAAATTATATAAAAAAATATGTGTCATAATAATTTACATATGGCTTCCAATGGTTAATAAATAGACCCTTATATGATTATCGTTGTGATATTATTGTATAAAAATATTTGATCATGTGGTTGAGTTCGATGGGAATATAAATTTTAATATACAATAGGGGTGAATTATGTTTCCTCAAAATCTTATGTAATTATCACATTAGATACCAAATAATATTTATGCAGATTAGCAGTGTTTTTGTTTTTTTATGATAATATGTTGTGGATAAAAGAAATACAGAAGAAAATTTTATAGTGTTTTTGGGCACAAATATCCCATATCCCACTCTAACAATCACACCATCATTGAGTAGGGAAAATTCAACTAAAATAGTCCTCTTATCACAAGACTGAATTTCAACAACTGAGTGTAGGTATTTGACAACATTAAATGACTAAAAAAATACTTCTTGTTATTTTAGAGGGAACCAAATACCCATATTTTATATTGATAAGTAGATACTACACCAAAACTATGTATGAGATGTTGAAAACACCAAATGAATCAAAAGAGATTGATTTTATTGAAATATGTTGAATCTTCACAATTGAAATAGTATAAAATTTATAGTAGATGTATATTCTAATGAAAAATAACTATATACTAAAATTTAAATAGTGTAAATAAATCCAGTAGGAAGAAGATCATCGATGAAAAAAAAATAACAAAATAGAACAGTCATAAACTTATACTAGAACAAGACATATAATGAATATCTCTAAAATGTAGCCCTTTAATAAGAGTTGTTTTTTGTTGTAGCACTGTGAAAGTAATTTCAATAATGTAGTTCTGCATGTGAGTCACATATCAATTTTGTTTTTGAAAGAGATATTCTAATGGAATATATAAATCAAAAAACTATCTTCGATATTTCAGATCCAAAAGAATAGCTTGCTTGATTTCAAAAATTCAAATTTCTGTTTACAAAAAGATTCGCAACATCTTTTAGAAATAGGAATGATTTAATCCAATAAATTCGGTTCATTTATATATAAAAATTGTCTTTGTAAATTTATTCAAATTTGACTTGATGGTTACCGCAATCTCAGATTGAAAACATGGAATGAAGAACTTCACCATTGACAATACAATATAGGGTTGAACTACGTAGCATATGGTTCATTTTCATAGCGCAGGGTTCCTTCACATATAATTATTTATCCTTACATTCATCTTTATGTAATGTATGGAACAATGTATCATAGGGATGATGATCCATACATTTTTTCTTTTTCAGAATAAAATCCAAAATATAGAATTGATGAACCATATGTTTATCTTTCTGAACGATGTGTATGAATAGTGAATTCAGGCACTAATGTAGTGTTGCTGATCCATACACCTTCTGATATCCACACGTAGAAAAGTTTTTCCAATTTAAAACTATTTATCACAACATATGGTTGATACCATATGAAAATGTTATCCTTTCCAGCATAACATTAGGATGAAAACAATGTTTCCAAAATCATTATTTAATGTGAAATCATTAAAACCCAATATAAATTCCTATAAATCTCAATTAATAAAACAATATTAGAAAACAATATAGGGTATTTTTGAGCACCAAAATAAAAATAAATCATATTTTATTGTTGATAAAATAAATACAAATAAAATTACCCTTTTTTAAGATCACAAAACCCATAACATTATCCTTTAAAATTCAATGAAAAATTTGGTATTTTCAAAACACCAATGTATATATCAAAATTTTCTCAAAATTTAAATTTCAGGGATTTATTTAAATAATTATGTATTTTCATCTAAATTAAATTATCTGATTTTAAATATTAAAACTCCTCCCCTTTTAGGATATCAAAATGAAGGTTTACCGTATAATAAATAAAATAGACCAGAGTTTATATACCACAAAACTAAAAATTATTATTTATGAATTCTGTCATATAAAAATTAATCCATGATTGGAAGTTATGTATTTAATAGATATAAATGTAAATGAATCTAGATTTATTGAAATTGATATTATGTTAATCAAACATTCAGATGTTATATTAAAATCTGTAATCATCATGGGTGTTGAAAATGAATGGTTTTAAGAATTAGTTTTAGCAGGAATACATGGTTCTTCTAGATGAGGAATGGCATGGACAAAACTGCTATGATCAATCAACTTCATCAATAGGCTTTGGAAATATTTGTTGAACACATTTTATCCAATGATGAATGATCTTTTGTGAATCATTTCAACCCATTAATAACTCAACCAAATTTATCTTTACATAAGCATTCAAAGAATCATATGACCAAATGAAAGAGATAATCTTGTCCTTGACTTGATTAATCACTCTTCCCAACATGGATTCATTTGATGTAAGAAGAGTCAACTGATGTCATTGATAATTCAACAACACATTCAAATGAATAATATCACACTGAAGAGTGTGTTACATATCATTAAATTCATCCAAACCAGAATTAATTTCCAATAACATCCATACATTATTTGGGAGTGTCTGTTGGGAAGATGGATATGATTTATTTCTTTCCTTGAGAGACTAAAACTCTAAAGTAATCATTCCTATAATCCAATCAAACTATGTATTCTTGATAGACTAATATTTTAAGATAAAAAATCATCTTTATATATTATCCATTAGATAAGTTTGATCATCCACTGAAATTATAATTTCTTGAATTCCATCAATTGATGTTTTTAACATCATACTCTGATCAAGGTATAGAAACAACCTTGTATTATTTAAACATTTTCTTTTCAGATTCTAACTTTTCTCTTAAAAAAATGTTCTAAGCCTGCAACACTTGTATGTTTATAACATTAGAATTGACATTAGAATCAGAAGAATTACGAGAATTAGTTCATAATTGGTAAACATAATTTATATATAGTATTAGTTCACTAGCTACTTCTGCTTTGTTTCCCAAATCAGATTCTCCCAAAACTCTATTATCAAGAAAAATCTGAGTTCAAAGATCATGGATTTATTACCTTTGATGTTCATGACTCTAAGCCTCCTCCTAAATTTTATCATCTAATTCTCATGACCAGTTTCATCACCATGTTCACAATGTGTAATGAAATCCACATTTCAAACCCCATCCTCCACAACTAATTTTTGAATATAAACTGAAATTATTCTTATTTTATAAAAAAATATACTTCTGGTTTAATTCCTCAACCCTAGAAGACTGAATCCAGTGAATTATTTTAAAACATTTAAATTATTACAATGAATCATGTCTTGAAGGACTAATAAGTTTAATAGTCATGGAAAATAGATTAGAAACATGAACATCATATTATACATTCAAACATAAAACACAAAAAAATAATCCTTTAATAATTTCATTATTCCCCTCGCTTAACCTTGCATATCAATAATAAGACACTTCTTGGAATCCTTGGAACGAAAAATATAGGAAATGGTTGAGCTCAGATGCTCAGTATGGTTAAATAAATTAGAGAAAGCTGTAAGCATTAATGTCCAGATGTGTAACAAAAACAAAATCCTTTTAAACATAAACTTGTATATAATATGGAAAAAATAAATTAGACATTACCATATAAACAAGCACATGGATATTCTACTAGTCAAATAATAATATTTAGTAACTAATTTCATAAGGATGGAATGCATAATGTTGGACATCATAACCACATATTCAAGTCCTCGTGCCAAGACTACAAATAATTTTTTTTTCAAGGCCTTGTGCCAAGACAATAATTTGCCTCATGAGACCTAGAGATGCATCATGGAGCTATATCAGGATCCACCCATCACTTACTAAGTCCAATGCATTCCTCTTATGAAAATGATGAAACATAACATTAACATTTATTTTAAAAATAGCACACGAAACGTCATTATATTAACCATAAACCATGAATGGTATAAAAATATCAAATCCATAGTCAAACATATCATAAATCGTTAAATAAAATATGGAATATAGTATTAAAATAAATCAACTTAAATCATGAATAATATCTTGTAAATAATGTTGACATAGTTGAAAATGATCACTAAAACTCTTGGAGAGAAATATCCCTTTTCGTGAAATCAATTAAAAGTCACACATTTATAAAGGAATTCATTTAAAATAGATTTTTGAATCAAAATTTCCCATTCCACATCGAATATTTTGAATGGAATTAACATTTTAATACAATCATGTCCATGTTAATAAATCATTAAAATCATTTTTAAAACATGGAAATTAATTAAAAACATTTTGATAAATAAATCATTAATCATTTAAAATGCTTATCATGATAAAGATTCCCTTACACAAAACCTTAAAATATTCATTTTCAAATCATTTTTATGAAACATATAAAAATGTCCTAGTAAATACTTACACATAAACAATCTCGGATAGTAATGAGACTGAGGAATTAACCCTTACCTTGTACTTTCATTTGGACAACGGTATGTTTAACTATTTTTATAATGACCGTAATATGTTATTAAATTATAACAGAACCATTTTCATGTTTATGATATCATAATTTATTAATTAATGGCTTTATACTATCCATTTAAAAATAATTTCTATGTTAAAATAACATTTCGGGTAATAATCACTTTATTTATCATACGTGTTTTACCTTGTTATTATTGATCGTATAACTTATATCATGATTTAATTGATTACATAATATAAAAAATTATTTATATATCATATATATTGAGAATATTATCCTGTATAATATATAGATATATGAAATGGAAAACATTGTGTATGGAGATGGTAGGTTGTACATATGCACAAACACTGTTTCCATTTTCATATCATATTGAATGGAAGTAAGTGAATAATATATATATATATATTAAAATTAGCATTATTATTTCATATACTACATACTTATTAATATATATATATATATATATATAAAATCATCGTTGGATGGTGAACATGGAAATGAATCTCATCGCACCGTGGAGACGGTATGTCGTATGCACGCACAAGCGATGATATCATTTTATTAATGGTAGAATAGTATATAATTGGATGTTATATTACATATATAGAATCGTTAACATGTTATATTTATTATTTAAACCAATTATAATCATTATTATACCCATCAAAATAATAAACTATTGAATAAGAAATTACCCCATGACGTGGAGATGGTAAGTCATACGTACACACGTATGGTAACATTTCCATTCATAGGATGGATATAATAATGGATATGGTTTTAAAATAATTATAATAACACAATAGAATGTATAAGGTGCTTTAGTTATTATTTTTTTATGGAAAAAACAAATATATTTGATGTGGAAGAAGAAATGAACTTTGAAAGTGGTGATGAGATTATTACTTCTTTTTTGGGTACATCCTTTTTATTTGATCAAGAGGGCTCTTTAGGTTGGATTTATGATAAAAGTAATAAATCAAGGTTTAGGTGAGGGTAGATGTTAAGATTTTTTGTCTGGGTTTGGCCGGGAATAATGGCTTTGGAGGTGTGATTTTTAGAGATGGTGAAGTACCTATTTATAAGAGAGGCTGGGGTCACCTTATGAAATGTTTGAAATATTGTTTTATTATAAAATCATTTTGTTTATATAATGGATCAAAATGAATTTATTTTTAGGATAATTTGGTTATGGGTTGAAATACTCTCCACAAATATGTTTTAGAAATGTTTAGGTCACCATATTAACCTTATCATTCAAATTTAACTCTTAGATAAGTAGTTTATCTTTAATAATATCTTCTTGTATTTTTATTTTACATGGTTAACAAACATAATATTAAATTCCAAGAGAACTCCAAGTTGTTCATTAATGACCTATATATCATTATATAAGTCATATGGACGAATCTTATACTATTAGTATTTTTATATTATTTAATAGAATAGTATTGGTATTAAAAACTCACTTAAGTCAATTTTTACACTATTTAGTAATTGAATTTTTCTAAAGACATAACGACTTTATGAATTCCAAAAAAATGAACTGAATCATCCTTAACATGACATATTCACCTTGAAAATTCATGGATAGAATCAAAAGTCTCAATTTACTTTTATTTTGATATATATAATATCAATTATTTTAATCATTCATAAATAAGGTAATTATTGCATCATCATTGTCTAACAAATAAATTTAATAATTCATTGTCAGATAATTATACATAAAATATCATGATGTAGGAAATATATTTATATTTATAATTAATATCTATAGTCGAATTTATATTTTGTATAACTCTATATTAAAAATTGATTAGTTAATAAACTTTGAATTTGACACTTTTAACTCTTCTTTAAATAAAATATAATAAATGTTCTAATCTAACCCAAATCGATCAAAAGATATTATTTCATTCATAAGGATAATTTTGGCCAAAATAAAATTATCCAATAGAATTAGGACATGTGTTGGGGTAATTTTAATATTATTTTTACCTTTAATTTCCTTATTTACTGTTTATCATGGTAAATAAAATTCAAAAATTACTATTCACTAAAAAAATTCATCCTATTGAACCACATTTTACAAACTAATGTCAATTGTGCCTCTCATATTTTTTCAATTCAATTCACAAAAGTAGTAAAATTTATTTTTATTCAAATTTTTAAGTGTGCCTAGAAGGTAGGTAAATGTGCCTAGGTGGTGGGTAAAAGGATGTTAAAATGGTGAAATAAAATTTTATATATGTAATCATATTATCAAATGATTCAAATGACTCAAATAATACAAATATATGTATTATGTAACTATTTTTACTTCATGAAAAAATATAATTAAAAATAATTATTTAAATGATGATGTTGGGTTTTATCTACAACGCAATGTTTTCCACTATTCATCAAAAATTGATGGTTTTCAGAAAAATATCCAAAATTCATCCAAAGATAATTTTGGTATTCCATATTCAAAAATTATTTCAATTTTAGAAAATTCAAAACATATAAGTTTCATTAAATAATTTAAAATTATTTCCTATTCTCAACACCAGAATGCGGGTTTTTAAGAATTTAAAACTATCAAAAGATTGACATGTGTTTATGTACAAACTAAAAGTGAAATTAAATAAAATGACCTAAATTATATTAAATGATAAAAATATAATATAATGATACTTTAAAACCCATAAAATTTATAATTTAACACTATAAATTATTTCAATTTAAAATGTTTTTTTAATTAAAGTAATTTTCACTATTCATCAAAATAGAAAAGTTATCAGAAAAGTACCAAATATTTTTGCAAACTAATGTTATATTTCCCCTCTATAAAGAATAATTTAATTTAATTTAATTTAATATATAAATGTTTCAAATATTGGATTAAAAAGGGTTCTCCATAAAAATGTGGAAAATTGCATTTTTTGTAAAATACTTCTTTTATATGAAAAATTGAAATTGTTATTAAATTATGTCTAAAAACAAATAATATTGATGTTGAAAATATATGGATTATATAAAATTAAAAATTCAGTTTATACGATTCATAACCACTTTTTTAATGGCCAGTTTTTTATGTCGTGATGCACTCAAACTCAGTGTTTCGTGTGGCATAAGCTATTCAATTACATTAAAGAGATAATGAATTATAAAATCTTGGGGTGATACATTCTCCCGTACATAAATAAATTGTGTCATCTCAATATGAAAATGTTCTTAGAAAATAAAATTTTGAATAATAGAAAATGCCTTTGAGGAAAACACACTTTAGAAATATGGTTAAAAAATTAGACTTAATAGGAGTGAATGGGAAATTAAAAAATAACCACAAAATTAATATTTCGAATTGGAGAACATTCGTGGAAATTAAAGACATATAATTGGAATAAAAATTTAAATATTTATAGAGAGTGATTGAGGACGTCAATAATAAAAAAGTAAATAATAAATATATAATTTAGTTCATCAAATCGATAAATCTGCGATGATTTAAAATATCACCGGATAAAAAATCATAAGATATTAGGAAATTTTTTTTTTGGTTTTAAGATCCTTTTTATAAATATTAAGAATTAATTTCTTCATAGAATTAGAAAAATAAATACCTGCCAATTATATTTCCATCATTTCACTAATTTCTACAATAAACTCATATTTCACTCCAATATGTAATAGAAGTAAAAAATATTCTATTTATAATATTCTTATAGGGTTTAAAAAAATTAATTTATAAATCATATATCATATCATTTAAGAAAACTAATTTATACCAACTAGGACATCACATATCCCAGTGGTAGGTGATGCACCCTTGACACCCTTTAGTTGTAGGTTCAAGTCACGCATCCTTGTCGGATGCGACATATTGTCACCTAACATATAGGTTTTCATTTTTATAACAATCCACAAATAATCGTAATAAATCTTTTGACCTTAAAAAATAGTATCCAATGTCCAAATCAATTCATTCGAACTTTTAGACTTATCCCAAATAATGTTTTCCAAAATCATTGTACATAATTTATAAGGTAAACATAATGAAGATCTCTTTTTCCACATTATAACATGTGAATACTTTAATCATGTATTCTATTAAAACATGGTAGCACCATGAATTACCATAAAACCTTATTGAATACGTTCATTCTCCCTTAATCCTTATAGAATACTAGATATACTCCTTAAATCCAAAAATGTTTTAAACTATAACAATTATGAAAAAAACAATTAATTATTTCCGAGGAAGTCAATAATATCCAATATAAATTATCAAACTCAATTATATATTATTATGAAATAATTAACTCAATTTCAGAAACATATTAAGGCGTATATTTCCCCCAAACATAAATTTTTCAAAATGTTTAACTTAAAACTATGTAACATTACTTGGTACCATAAAAATCTCAAATCCTTATTGAAAATATACTGCAGTACAGTCCTTATATACTTCATAACTCTTATAACTTGTACTCAAATGAAATAATTCTTTTATAATAACTTAATAACACCAATAATTAATCTTCATCTGAGGTTTTATCATAGCATGATTATTATCCAATAACATCAATTGGGGTATTCTCTGATGATTGGGACATTGATTCATTTAGTGTCCCATCTCCTTGAAGATGGAACATTGTACATTAGAAACCTTTTTCTTACCCTTGAAATCAAGAACATGGTGTCCTTTTTCTCTACACTTATAATAAACTCCCATTCCATTCAAAAACTTCCCAGGGCGATTCTTTCCATAGTTATCACATATGGGAAAATTCTCTGTTCCTATATTCCCTTTATCCATATTTCTCTCTACCATCCAATTATTCTATGGATTTACTTCAAATCCATGCAACTAAGAATAATTCTTTACTTATCTTATTAACAAATGATGCAATTTATTCACATGATGATAATACTTTTGGGACTATTTTTCTTCTAAATATTGTCTTAAAACCATGAAATATGTTATCCTTATTACTCTTTGGATCATGTTCATTGCTAGTGTTCTCAATCATTCTACTAGGATCCCTTTCTAAATTACAAAATACACTAGGTTAGATCATATCAAAATGAGTAATCCAAAATCTAGAAAATTTCTAAACTTTAACTATATATTTTCACACATCTCGTCTCATAATCATAAATATGGGGTTTTCAAACTTATTTTTTAATAAATCCTTCATAATGGGTTGTATAGAAAATTGGAATTTTCCTAGGAATTTTCCTCAAGAGTTTCATAACAACGAATGCATCAATGCCTTTTTTATGTACCAAGATACCCTGGTTCAAGCCAAAAAATCCTTGTCGGAGTTTTCACTCCTAGGTACATCTATTTCAGAGCTGCCTATACCTGCTCGCATCCAGATAGGGATTTATTGTTTGGAAAATTCACAAAAACTCTTAATTTCCAAAATTCTATGTTGTTATTCTATACAAATCCCAATAGTCTATATTATAGTAATGTTATCTAGTCTTATTATTTTGAAATATAGTTTCCAAATTTTGTACTAACCATCCTCTGATACCAACTATATTAACCCGACCCATGAAGCCCGGAGCCTGTGCATTATTTTAATATATTGGTATGAATAAAAGGAATCACGTGCCAAAGGACTAATCAATTTATAATTCCTATAATATATATTACATACATGAATGTCAAATTACACATTCATACATAAAACACAACAAAAATAATCCATTGAAAATTCTATTTTCCTGTAGCTTAACTCTTCATATCAATCATAATACACTTCTTGTAATCATGGGGAAAAAATATATAAAAGGGGTGAGCTAAGATTCTTAGTAAAGGTATATAATTTATCAGAAGCTATAAACTTTTAAGACAATATTTGTAATAAAAAATAAAACCTTTTACTCATAAAAATGTTCATAATTTGGAAAAAATATGTCAAAAATTACCATATAATCATGCATATGGATATTCTACTTGTCTAATAATCACATTTAATAACTAATTTCATAAGGAGGGAATGCATAATGCCATACCTCATAACCACATAGTCAAGGCCTCATCCCAGAACTAAAAAATAATTTTTTTCATGGAATTTCTCCAAGACACTAATTGGTCTCATGAGACCTAAAGATGCAAGGAAGAGATATAAAGGGATCCACCTGTCACATACTAAGTCCAATGCATTCCTCATATAAAAATGTTTAATCATAACATAAAAATTATTTTGAAACTAGCATACGAAATGTCAATTCTTCAACCATATACAATGAATGGTATAAAAATAGCATATCTATAGTCAAACATATCATAACTCATTCGATTCAATATAGAAGATTGTATTATAATAAATCAACCTCAATAAAGAATAATATCTTGTAAAGGATGTTGATATAGTTTAAAAAGATCAGTAAAACTCTTTGAGAGAAATATCTCTTTTTGTTAAATCATTTAAAAGTCACGCATTTATAAAGTAATTCATTTAAAATAGCTTCTCAATCAAAATTTCCTATACTATTTTGAGATTTTTTGAAATGAATTAACATTTTAAAACAATCATGTCCTAATAAATTAATCCATAAAATCATTTTTAAAACATGGACATTAATTAAAATGTGTTTGAAAAATAAATCATTTAAACATTTAAAATGATGGTCGTGATAAATTGTAAAATCTAAAAAATCTTAAAATATTCATTTTTAATATATTTTTTTGGAAGATGGACATGGATGATAAAAATTTCCATGTAAATACTTACACATAAACAATCTCAGATAATAATGAGATTGAGGAATTAACCCTTAACTTATACGCTCCTTTGGTCGAGGGTACGTTTGACCTCTTGTATAATGACCATAGTATGTTATTAAATTATAAAATAACCATATTAATATTTATTATATCATACTTCATTCTTTATGGATTTATACTACCCATTTAATAATAATTACTATATTAAAATAACATTTCAGGTAATAATGGATTTCTTTATCATACGAGTTTTAACTTTTAATTCTTGATCGTATAACTTATATCATGATTTAATTGATTCTAGAATTTAAAACATTATTTATTTATCAAATAAATTCAGAATATATGTATGAATAATAGATAGATATATGAAAGGGAAAACATTGTTTTTGTAGTTGGTAGGTCGTACGTATGTATAATTTCCATTTCTATTTTCATATTGTATTGAATGAAATTAATTGAATGAGATATATATAAATACACACACAAACACATATATATATTTCTATTAGAATTTTTATTTCATATATTACATACTTTTTAATAATATATATATTTATAATCATTATTGGATGGTGAATGTGGAAATGGATCTCATTATGCCGTGGAGACGGTAAGTCGTACATAAAAACGAGAGAGGATATCAATATATTAATGTTGAAATAGTATTTAATTGGATGGTATATTACATATAACAAATCATTAACATGTTATATTTTTTATTTACTTCAATTATACTCATTATTATACCCATCCAAATAATAAATTGTTGAATAACAGATTACACCACAACGTAATGATGGTAAGCTGTATGTACACACGAATGGTGAAATTGTCATTCATATGATGGATAAAATAATTAAAATGGTTGCACCATATTTATAATAAAATCACAGTATGTTTAAGGAAATGGAGATTTTATTTTTTTTATGAAAAAAAATGAAAGAGGAAGTGGAAGAAGAAAAAAACTTTGAAATAGGTGATGAAATTATTACCTCTTCTACAGGTGCTTCCAAATGATTTGATCAAAAGGTCACTTTAGGATGGCTTTTTGATAAATGTAATTACTATAGATTAATGTGAGGGTATTTCATAAGATATTTGAGTATGTTATGGTCGAACCAAACAGCTTTGGAGGCGGGATTCTGATAGAAGGGGAAGTACCCTTTTATAAAAGATGTGAGAGTCACTTTAGGAAATGTTTAAAATATTATTTTATTATAAAATAATTTTCAGTTTATAATGGATCCAAATAGATTTTTGTCAAGGATATGGTGGGTATGAGTCTAAATTATTTCAACTAATAGGGTTTGGGAATGTTTAGGTCATCATATTAAGCTTATATTTTAGATTTATCTCTTAGATAAATAGATTAAATTTTCCAATGTCTTCTTGAATTTTTATATTGAATGATTAATAAACATACTATAAAATTCCAAGAGAACCCAAATTAATTGTTTAATGATATATATATATATATATATTTATGTAATTCCTTTTTCCAAGCCTTCGATATTTAGTACTATTATATAATTTAATAAAATAGTACTTTTATTAAAAACTCATTTATGTCAATTTTAACACTATCTAGTAATTGAATTTCTTAAAGTCATAAAAACTTAATAACTTCGAAATAAAATAACTTAATCATCCCTAACATGTCATATTCATCTATAAAATGTGTTTATGACCTCAAAAGTATCAATTTACATTTATTTTGATATTTATAATATCAATTATTTTAATCTTTCATTAATAAGGTAATTACTACACCATCATTGTGTCATAAATAAATTTAATTATTAATTGTTTAAAAATTATAAATAAAATCCCAGATGTAGGAAATCTATTTATAGTTCTAATTAATATTTATAGTCTAATTTATCCTATTTATTACTCTATATTAAAAATGTTTTAGTTAATAAACATTGAGTTTAACACTTTAAACAATTCTTTAAATAAAATACAATAAATGTCCTAATCTTACCGAAATGAATCAAGAAGATATAATTATTTTACTAAGGTTGTTCTTGGATGAAATAAAATTATCAAATAGAATTAGGACTTGTTCTGGGGTAATTTTAATATTTTGTACCTTTAAGTACCTTATTTACTTTTTACCATGGTAAATAAAAATCAAAAGTTATTATTCACCAAAAATTATTTCCATCCTATTGAACTAAACATTACTTTCTGATATCAATATTATCTCTCTTATTTCTAAAATTAAATTCACAGAAGTGGTAAAATTACGTTTTATAGATATTTATAATTGTTCCTAGAAGGTGGATTTCATTATACATTACCCACCACAGACATTTACCCACCTTCTAGGCACACTTACAAATATCTATAAAGTGTAATTTTACCTCTTATGTGATTTTAAGTTCAGAAATAAGAGAGAGAATATTGATATCAGAAAGTAATGATTGGTTAAATAGGATGGAAATAATTTTTGGTGAATAATAACTTTTGATTTTTATTTACCATGATAAAAAGTAAATAAGGTACTTAAAGGTACAAAATGCAGTTAATACTATTCATAACCTTCTTTTAAATGGCTAGTTTGGTAAGTTGTGGTGCGCTTAAACTCAGTGTTTTTTTTCGCACAAGCTATTGAATTACATTAAAGACATAATGTATAATGAAATATAGGGTTGTTATATCTGGACTAGTTGTTCTGTAACATTCTACAAGTCTCTGGCATTCCAAACTAATTTATGGGATACCTTTTTTCACACATGATAAGTAGCTAACAACTTCTGTTTCTATTCTTTTCCAACTGGATGTAAACTATTTCATGAGTTACCCAAGACAAAACCAATATTCTTTACTTTTCTGACATTGAAGGTGTCACTATGAATAAATATAGTTCCAAAAACCATATTTACTATATTTCTAACTTTTAGAGAAAGAAAGAAATTATCCTCCCATAGGGACAATATCTCATCATGACATCTGGGTGGAACCAGTGATTTAGATGTATTCTTATAAATTAAGGAAAATAAAAATAAATATGATTAAAAAATTGAAACATGATATAAATTTACAAATAGAGAACCTTATCAAGCTCAGCAGTCTTAGAAAAAAATCCTGATTGAATAAAAATCATCATCACATGAAATTTTGGATGATGTTCTTTTGAAAACACTTTCTTAACACTTCATGTCCCAAAAAAAGAAACCAAGATGTACCCATTCACATTTCTTCAATTTCCAATGTTATTTTAAAACAAACTAAAACTCCCTCTAATGAGTATATGTTAACATCTTGGACATTTCCACATAGGATAAATAAAAATATTTATTATAAATCATTAATATAATTTAATCATATTCGAAACAAAAAATAAATGATGAATTATTATAAAATTATTTAACTTCAATATCGTAAACCATTGGCATATTATATTCTCCAAAAGTTTAATTAAGTCCTTGAATATGAAGAAATTCAATGATTGACATATTCATAGAAACTAGATATCCAAAATTTATTACCATTCCTTGGAATAAATTACGAGCCTTCCGTATCGTAAACATATTTTATTTCAATTAAGCATCAAACAATATCACAAGGTTTCCATTTTTGAAGGTTTCAAAATATAGGTTATTGAAGGACTAGGGTTTTTGAAAATTAGGAAAAAGAGGGAGAGGTAATTGATAAGTTGAATGGATGTGTATGAGAGGGTAAAGAGAGTAGGATAAGGAAAATAATTTTATTACACTGATTGAGGATGTACTTATTATATTTTTTTTATCAAAATATAATTCATATAAAATTATTTTCAAATATAAATTTACACAAAATCGAATATAAATAATTCAAACAGATTATATAAGGGAAAAAATAGGACTGGAATCAAATAATTACACAATTACATAATCTCAAACAATCATAACCCCCATTAATAAAATCAAAACTAGCACTGAGATGTGGTTTATTAAAAAATCTACTAATTGATATTCATTATTGAAATTTTTTAATGATATATGTTTTTTGAGAACATAATCTTAGAGAAAATGATGCCTTATATAAATGTTATTATTCCAATAATGACTTATAAAAGTTTTATAAATATTAAATGCACTAGTATTATCACATAAAATGGTATACAATTAATTATTATATTAAAGACTAGTTGTTTGTTTTTCATCCACAATACTTGTGGTAAAAAACTGCCAGTAGATACATATTCTGCCTCTGCAAATTACTGGGAATTTTTTTTTTGTTTTTTACTAGAGAAGACACTATGAATTTTCTTAAGAAATCACAGGTTCTTGAGGTACTTTTGTTTTCATAATTTATACCCTCAAAAATCATGAATCATATATGAGCTTAAATTAAGATATGTTTTAGGGTAACTAATTGTTTGAGAAAAAGTTCATTTTAAATATATAAAAATTATTTTGACAACATTAATATGGGATGCTTTGAGATTTTATTGATATATAGAATAAATAGATTCTGAAAAAATGATTTCTGATCTATTAGCAGTATTCTATAATAAGATACCAATCACACCTCAATACATTTTTTTGTCAACTGGTTCCCAGCCTCATCAATATCATGTTTTATATCCGCAAACATTGGAGTTATATATGTCTTCTTGTTTGAATCCATAGCTTTTTCTATTAATCTAAAATATAATTACAATTTTGTAGAAAATTTCCATAATTATTTTGTTACATTTGTCTTTCTAAAATGAAATTTAGTTCTCCCATCATACTCAATTTAAATTAATTTTTTAGTATTTTTGAAAAATAGTGACGTGGATTTTTATTAGTTGAAGTAAACATAACATCATAAACATAAATTTGGACTAATAATATATGAGAACAAAAATTTTTCTTAAAAAGTATTAGATCATCCTAATATATAGTAATACCATTTTTCAAAACAAAAGAACTCAAACTTTCATTCCAAGCTCTAAGAGCCAATTTATGGTTATAGATATATTTTTTATGTTTAGAAATAGAGTTGGTTTTTGAGTATTTTCACAACCACGAGTTTGTTCAACATAACCTTCCTCCATAAAAAACTATTTTAAAAGGGAGAATAAGAATTCATCTAATATAATTGAAAATTCATATGAGATATATAAGATAAAAATATTCTAAATTCATATAATCGGGCTACAAGGGAAAAGTTATCGTCATAATCTATACATTATTTTTGATTATATCCTTTTTCCACTAATATGGATTTATTTCTGGTTATGATCCCTTGATAATCCAATTTATTTTTAAAGACCCATTTTGTTCCAATAACTAGATTATTGTTTGGTCTTTATGAAAGTTCTCAAAATTCATTCATTTTGAATTAGTTTATCTCTTATTTCATTACTAACATCTAACTCTCATCTTCTAAGGATTCTTAAATAGTCTTAGGTTTTGACATAAATGTAAGAGAAGAACATTTTACAAGATTTCTTACTTTTATTCTAGTTCTAATTCTTATGTCTATATATACTATTATAGGTTCTAAATGGTGGTTATTTAGGATTATAAATTTCGTAGGAAGAACACATTCTAGTTCAGTAGTTTAATGTTCCAATGAACTGTATAAGAAATTATTAATATCATTTTCAAAATGATTTTTAGTGGATTCATGTATCACGTTATCAAAAGAGTTAGTCACTTAATCTGTTTGATATTTTTCTTTAATTAAAGGTCTAGTTTATTCATACATGAAATTAAATGATTATTTAACAATCATTGAATTTTTATTAAACACTCTATAAGCTTTAGAGGTAGAAACGTATCCAAAAAATATTTCTCCATCGAATTTTGGATTAATCATACCATTATTATCTTTGGTGTTCAATATATATACCTTTTATCCAAAAACATTAAAGTTATTTACATTAGGTTTTCTGTTATAGCAATTTCTATAAGGTGTATTTTTGAAGATAAGATAAATTAGAAATCTATTCATGATAAAGATGGTTGTGATTACAACATATGGACAATAATAAATTGGAAGATTGAATTCATTCATCATATTCCTATCCATTTATTGAATAATTCTATTTCTCCATTCAACAATTCAATTTTTTTGTGGTGTTATTGATGTAGAGAAGGTGTTTTTAAAAACCATATTTGAGAAAAAAGAATTAAATTGTTGATTCCAAAATTATCCACCATGTTCACTTCTTAAGGAATATATTTTAAAACCTTTTTCATTTTGAGTAATTTTACATAATCTTTCAAAAAGAAAAAAAATCACCCTTGAGTTTTAGAAAATAAACACAATAACATATATAGAAATAATCAACAAAAAACACATATAATTTACCATCCTAACATTCCATCCTTGATGGTCCAAAAAATACATATTTAAAATTTCTAAAGGTGTAGATGAAGCAATTTTTTAATAGATTTGAAATAATATTTGTTATGCTTAGGAAGTTGGAATGCATCACAGAATCTATCATTGAAAAACATAAGACTAGGAAAAATGGAAACTATTTATTTCATAGATAATCTATGTATTGCATACATTTTTTATAGTGTCCAAGTCTTCAATTCCAAATTCATGATTCAATTTTCATAGTAGTTAAAAAAATCACTTGTCATTTACATAAGGAATTTAAATCAAAAGTATAAACATTATCAGTTCTAGGTGCTCTAAACATATGTAAATTTCCCTTAAAAACAGAACACCATTTTATAGAAAAATCAAAATAAAATTCATCATGAAAATTAAGAGGACTATCTATTATATTATGATTTAACAATTTACCATATATTAGTTTTTTAATTCTTATAGTCTTTAGATCTCCAGCGGTTCTAATTCCAATTATTTTTCCAATGGTGTTGTCACCAAAAGTTAGAAAAAACTCAAATAATTTGAGTCAGTCTGTCAAAATTTTATGGATATCCCCATATATTCTTGTAACAACCACTATCCATGTACCATATAACATTTCTAATCATGTGGATATTTACTAAAAAGTATTTTAAAAAATATTTTTTTTGTACCTACAATTTTATGGGTCCAACAGTGTTAGCTAGTAGAGATCTGGGAATCCACACCTTCATTACATTCTATAACTTATATCATTAGATTGGGTTAAAATATTTTAAATAATATCTTGGCAATGAGCCTTGACTAATAAGAAATGGACTTTGTCCACTAAGATAGTATTGTCAATTAGCCTTGACTAATAAGAAATGATTATCTATGATTATGTGTGTATGCCACAAAGTTTCATGTTTTAAGTTATGATTATTGGGATTACATTTCACTACTATGATTTATCCCATGTTATGATCTTATGATCTCTTTTACAGGTTAATATTTTCAAAATGTTATGTTCTTATGAATATGATGTGATTGATATTTCTTTTGTTTACCCTTACTGAGCATTTGAGCTCACCCTTTTATGTTTTCTTTTCCCCAGAATATAATGAAATATTTTAGGTAAAAAAAGGGATGATCTTTATGGGAGATGTTGAAGATATTTCACCATGATTAGAAGATCTTTCACCCTTTATTTAAAATATTTTAACCCAATCTAATGATATAAGTTATAGAATGTAAAGAAGGTGTGGATTCCCAGATCTCTACTAGCTAACACTGTTGGACCCATAAAAATGTAAGTACAAAAAAATATTTTTTAAAATACTTTTTAGTAAATAGCCACATGATTAGAAATGTTATATGGTACATGGATAGTGGTTGTTCCAAGAATATATGGGGATATCCATAAAATTTTGACAGACTGACTCAAATTATTTGAGTTTTTTCTAACTTTTGGTGACAACACCATTGGAAAAATAATTGGAATTAGAACCGCTGGAGATCTAAAGACTATAAGAATCAAAAAACTACTATATGGGAAATTGTTAAATAATAATATAATAGATAGTCCTCTTAATTTTCATGATGAATTTTATGTTGATTTTTCTATAAAATGGTGTTATGTGTTTAAGGACAATTGACATATGTTTAGAGCACCTAGAACTGATAATGTTTATACATTTAATTTAAATTCCTTATGTAAATGACAATTGATTTTTTTAACTACTATGAAAAATGAATCATGGATTTGGAATTGAAGACTTGGACACTATAAAAAATGTATGCAATACATAGATTATCTATGAAATTAATAGTTTCCATTTTTCCTAGTCTTATTTTTTTCAATTATAGATTCTGTGATGCATTCCAACTTGGTAAGCATTACAAATATTATTTCACATCTATTAAAAAATTTCTACATCTAAACCTTTATAAATTATAAATATCTATTTTTTTGGACCGTCCAGGATAGAATGTTAGGATGGTAAATTATATGTGTTTTTTTGTTGATTATTTCTATTGATTTTCTTGTGTTTATTTTCTAAAACTCAAGGGTGATTTTTTTTTCTTTTTGAATGCTTATGTAAAATTACTCAAAATGAAAAAGGTTTTAAAATATATTCCTTAAGAAGTGATCATGGTGGATAATTTTGGAATAAACAATTTAATTCTTTTTTCTCAAATATGGTTTTTAAAAACACCTTCTCTACATCAATAACACCACAACAAAATTTAATTATTGAATGGAGAAATAGAATTATTCAAGAAATGGATAGGACAATGATGAATGAATTCAATCTTCCAATTTATTATTGTCCATATGTTGTAATCACAATCTTCTTTATCATGAATAGATTTCTAATTCATCTTATCTTCAAAAATACACCTTATAAAAATTGCTATAACAGAAAACCTAAATGTGCTTGCAGAACTCGCATCCCTGACTTGGCTTGCACTACACGCAATCACGACCTTCCACGATAGCGTGTGTAGTACGCAATACTGAGTTTCGCTAAACAACGATATGTTATAAAAAACTAGCCGTTATGAATAGTAATACCCACTTTTTGAAATTTTATAAATACTATCTATCAAAATGGAATTCATTTTTGGATTCATAATATCGAAATTAGCCTAGGGTGAAATTTTGGTATTTTTCTGAAAACATTCAATTTTTGATGAATAGGGACAACACTGGGTTACTATTTAAAAACTGACTTTTTATTTAAATAATTATTTATTTTATTTAAATTTATTTTAGGTCAAAATTGATACATAATACCTATATAAGTTCAATGTAATTCATTGGAGTAATTTTATAATAATTTTAGATATATAAAATTTTTATTGAACTTTTCACCGTCTTTTACCCACCTCCTGGGAGAATTTTCAAATTTACATAAAACTTAATTTTATCGCTTCTGTGAATGGAATTTCAAAAATCCGAGATACACGATTGATTTCAGTAAGTAAAATGTGGTTCAATGAGATGAAAAGATTTTTTGGTGAATAGTAACTTTTTACTTTTTTTACCAAGGTTAAAAGTAAATAGGGTAATTAAGGGTAAAAATGATATTATTATTACCCTAACACATGTCCTAATTATATTGGATAAGTTTAATTCGACAAAAAACAACCTTAGAAATAAAATATGACCATTTAGGCCCACTTGGATTAGATTAGGACATTTATTTTTAATTTATTTAAAGAAGGGTTAAAATAGTTAAAATCAAAGTTTAATAACTGAATAATTTTTAATATAGGGTTATACATACGATAAATTCGCCTATAAATATTCATTAGAAAGCTAAAATAATTTCCTACATTATGGTATTTTATTTGTTATTTTTAGACATTAAATAATTTAATATATTTATGACACAACGATGATGAAGTAATTATCTTATTAATGAAATATTGACATAATTGATGTTATAAATACCCAAATAAATGTAATTTGAGACTTTCTATGAATTAAACTAATTTTATAGGTTAATATGACATGTTATTATTGATTTAAGTAAAATTTTGCGAACTAATCATTCTATTATGAGTTTCACAAAAATCAATTACTAAATAGTGTCCAAATTGACATAAAATAGTTTTTAAAACAAATATTATATTATTAATTGTTATTTTAGTCCTAAAAATATAAGGTTCGGCCACAGGACATAGATAAGGTTATATATATTAATAATAAACAACTTTTGGTTCGTATGGATTGTTATAGTATGTTTATTAACCTTATAGTGTAAGAACACAAAAAGACACGGTAAAAGTAAAATTATCTAATTTAAAGTTAAAACTAAATTATAAGGATAAAATATAAACTAAATTTTATTGGATGAGAGGATTTCGACCCATCCCCACCTTAGCTTCAAAATAACACAATTTGGAGCTATTAAAAACCGAATATGACATTATAAAAATATAATATTTTTAGTTATTCCAAAGGTTCCCCTTTCCTCCCTTATAAAAGGGCACCTCCTCCCTCTCTTCCTCACACCACTTTGAGCCTTCAAGCTCGGCCCACCCCTGCCAAATTATCTTCTCCACTTCCCTAGAAACATCCTAGAGGTCTTGGTTATCGTCAAAGACCAATTTTAGTGCCCTAAGAGGAGAACTCAAATAGGCTCTTCAAAGAAGAGGTAATGTCTCTCGGATTTTTGAAATTCCATTCGCAGAAGCGGTAAAATTAAGTTTTATGTAAATATGAAAATTCTCCTAGGAGGTGGGTAAAAGACGGTGAAAAGTTCAATAAAATTTTCATATATCTAAAATTATTATAAAATGACTCCAATGAATTAAATTGAACTTATATTGGTATTATGTATCAATTTTGACCTAAAAAAATTAAATAAAATAAATAAATATTTAAATAAAAAGTTGGTTTTTAAATAATAACCCAGTGTTTCCACTATTCATCAAAAATTGAAAGTTTTCAGAAAAATACAAAAATTTCACCCTAATCTAATTTTGATATTCTGAATCCATAAATGAAGTCCATTTTGAAAGATAAAATTTATAAAATTTCAAAGAGTGGGTATTACTATTCATAACGGATAGTTTTTTATAACATATTCTTGTTTAGCGAAACTCGGTATTGCATACAACACACGCTATTGTGGAAGGTCGTGATTGCGTGTAGTGCAAGCCATGTTAGGGATGCGTGTTGTGCAAGCTCCTTTTGGTGTAGCGTACAACACAAGACATTAATGAAATTAAAAAGAATATTTTTTATAATATCTCGGGGTGTTACAGAGAGCATGGTAAATTCTACTAGAATGGTCCTTTTATCAGATGTAATAATTTATTCAACTGAGTGTAGGATATTGATAGCTTTTCCAGACTAAAAACATATCCTTCTGGTTCTTTTATAGGGAACCAAAAATCCCAATCCTAGATTCAGAAGATGATACTCTTCCACAACTCAGTTTTGTAGTTGAAAAATGAAAATTAATCAAAAGATATTTACATGATTGAAACATGTAAAATATTCACAATTGCAACAGTATGAAATTGACAGTAGATTGTTCTTCTTCTTCAGAAAAAAATTTCTTTTAGATTGAAACAGTTTGAAGCAATCTGGTGGAAAAATGATCATCGATTGAAAATAAAATTTATTTGAACAGGTGTAATCTTTTACTTGAACAAGATATAACATTTATATCTCTATAATGTAGTCCTTTAATCAATGTTGTTAATTTTATGAAGTACAATGAAAAAAATTTCAAGAATGTAGTATTGTATGAGAATCACTTTTCAATCATATTTTGAAAAAGATTATATGAATTAATATATAATGATGAGGAATTTTTCGATATGTTTGATCCAAAAGAATAACCTGATTGATCATGAAAATTAAAATATCTATTGACTAAGAGAGTCACAACATCAAATAGAAATATCAATTATTTTATCCAAAAAACTCGGTTCATTGTAATAATCAAAACATTCCTTGAATCAGTCTTCAAATCATACTTTATCTCTACAACAATATCATATTGAATACATTCCTTGACGAACTTCACCATTGATAATACAATGTGTAGTTAAATTGCATATTGTAGGGTTTTTTCGCGTAGCATAGGGTTCCATCACGTATAATTCTTTATCATTCTGGTCATATATATTTAACATAGGGAAATAAATAGTATAGGGATGATGATACATACATTTATCCATGTGATCATAAAATACCGAATGTTGCATTGAAACACCTTACATACAACTTTTTGAACATAGGGTATGAACAAAGAATCGAGACTCCAACATAGAGTTGTTGATCCATACACATACTGATTTCTACACGTAAGGATGTTATTCCAAAATAGTAGTATTTGGAATAGCATAGGGTTGTTACTTTATGAAAACATTATCCTTTCTAGCATAATGTACAAATAAAAGATGTGTTCCTGAAATCATTCTGTAACACTAAAATCCTTAAATCAAAATATTAATTTCTACAAAAATCATGAATCATAAAATTATTAGAAAAAAATTGAATTTGAAAGCATAAAATTATTCATAAAACAAATATTATTATTTAGGTAATACATTACAAAAAGTTATTTTCATTTAACTGTTATTATTATTTTGATAAAAAATATTTTATTAATTTTTATCAATTAAATAATTTCTTCTTCAACAATGTAGAAGTTATTATGATATATATTTATTTCTTAAAAATTACAAATAAATTATCATGGAAAATAAAAACCTTTTAAATTTAAAATGAGTATTTATAATCAAATTTATATTTTTTTTGACTGTATATTAAAAATTTTATATTTATTAAAATTTAAGTGAGTCATATTTATATTTTCATTAAATAAATTAAATTAAATTTCCCAATCTCATCCAAGTCGCTCTAGAAGGATATCATTTTTAACTCAATGATGATTTCTGTCAAAAAAATCCACCAAATATATTATTTAAGTTTTTAGTGTAAATTTATAAAATTATTTTTACCCATATTTACACAATTTACCCTTTCACCGTAGTGATAAAAATTTATCAAAGTCACTATCCATAATTCCCAAAAATAAAATAAAGATATTTAAATATTTAATGTTTCAGATTTTTCCTAGTATTATTTTTTAATATTATATGGAATTATTATGAGACCAAGATTTTTGACCCCATGCGATTCTGAGGCCCGATGAGCCCGTAATGGTAGTTTGAACTTTTTAACTTAGGTGAGTTTGTGGGTATGCACAATTTTGGTAGTTTCCAAATGAATTCCTGGATTAAAAATATGAGGTCACTTTTGCATCCTGAATGACGACTTCACCTATGAAAGTGGTGAACCTCAACTGACGTAGGTCAAGGTAAAATTTTATTTTTCGAACGTTCTTAGTAAAATAAAATAAAATAAAATATAATAAAGGTTTATTTTATTTTGAAACAATTTCTGTAGCAAAACGATAGGGCAGAGGATTTGATAATTAATTCCCCGCCATAATTACTCAGAAACAACATCATTGACTCATTAATTCCACACCGTGATGGAATGTTGAAACATGTTCCCACTTTTTAATGGGTTTATCGAATGTTGGTCATTGGAAAAAAATGAGAGATCATATTGGTGATTTCGAGAGTCCTCTCGGTGATGAATGAATTTAATTAAAAGTTCAAATCATTTTGCCAACAGAGTTGGAGGATCTCGACGATGATGGAAAAAAATTTCCATCATTTGTGATCGATCCATTCTCGAGGTAAGGGTTGGTTATTTTTGATTTAGTTCATCATCATTCATTTATTAAATGATGAACGTGGATCAACCCACAAACAGGTTGATCAACAAGTCGTATGTTCATGCAGTAGGGTTATTATTTTTTAATTTTCCTGAGGGAATTAATCCATGCTATATTTTACTGTTGTTTCTATTTTTCTCTATTTGATCTTACTAACGGGAGCGAATCATGATCATGAAGAATGATGGCAGAGGAGTGTTCCTAATTTTTTTATTTATTTTATTCCTCTTTTTAACTTTGCGTTCTTTGCATTTTCCATAGGGTTATAATCAATGGATCATTGTGCATCCTCTTCACAATGAGACAATCCCATATTGGAGATTTGACATCATGAAAACCTAGTAGAGGTGTGTCGATGATGGCGGATGATGAATCGGCTCGAATCAGGAGAGATTGTTCTTTGAGAATTCTTCGACTGGGTGGATTGATATGTGTTTTTTGCACTGATTAGAGGCCTTAAAAAACATTGAAAACCTCGGGACATCGGGGTGACCATAATTTTTATGTTTCGTGGAAAATAGATCATCAGATCTAATATCGGAGCAACACCGAGTCACGGAAGAGATGGTTCACGTTTCTGGAATTTTCCAAAACACACGGCATGTACCCTGAAGAAAACGATATGTGGTACAAGTGAAGAAGGTGAGGGTTTTCATGTGGCATGCGATGAAACACAGGACATGCATTCGGAAGACACAGTGTGTGGGACCCACCCAGAAGCGGCTGGAGTTCTAGGTATCAGGGAGCATATACACGGTGTGTGACCACTTTCAGACAGTGTGTGGGTCCTTACATGAGGTTCATCACGTATACCAGATGATACACGAACACGTGGTGCAGAACACACCATGTAATCCACCACCCATCCATATGAGGCCAGTAATGCGGGTCACCCCATGTGCCGATTACATGGGTCAGCATACATGGGTTGAGGTCGTGTACGGGCTCATGGAAAGTGTACACGGAGAAGACCCCAGATACTTTGACATGATTTTTGTTCCTTTCCACATACCAGTTAAATGCGTTTTACATGAAAATCCTTACAACAAGAGCTGTTGTTCATGGGTATTACCCAGGTTCAAGAGACACGGTGTGTGGCACATCGACACACCCTGTACTTCTAAGAACATTTCTTGATCTTATTGTCCATTGTTCCTTGGAAAAGATCAATTTGGGTTAGTTCCCATTTTTCTCATTCCTCAAAAGTGGAGGTTTCATCTCCATCTACAAGACTATGATCCATTCAGCAGTGCATATTGAGATAGAGTTGGGTATACCTCTAAGAAGCCTAGAGGAGATCCTCTATCCATTCTGGACCCTAAGTAGAGTTTGGAATGAACGTGATTAATCCTATAGGATGTTGATCCTCTAAATAATAGGTGAATACAGATGAGTTGAGGTATTCTCTAAGGCCCTGGTAGCGATCCTAATCTGGGTATCGTGATCTTTCCCCACTAAGAAGTTTGTTCTCATATAATGAGTGTATCTATCTCTCATGATCCTTCCCGATGACCAGTAATTCTCTAATGGATGACATTAGATCTATCAGAATCATAGAGTGATTTCTCCCAGACAAGTGCTTCTTAGATCCTTTGAACAGAATCCAAAGCAGTGGTATCATGTTGTGCAACTTGTCTCAAGACATCGATTATGAGTAATGAGTATATCTTGGTTTTGTTTATCTTGTTATACATTCAGTAGACATATACTATTTAGATATGACTTTACCTTTATTTTTATTATTTCATTGTGGTTTTTGGAGTTGTCTACAGAGTATTAATAAACTCACCCATGCACAGGCTTTGCCCATATGTGTCATGTCTTGTGCCGATGATAAGCCTTTTGACGGAGTCCAAGGTAGACTATGACCGGACCAATATTTTTGGTTTCCCTACTAGCTGAGGTGTTCTATAACAATGAGTTGTAGTACCATTACCTCTCTGTTCTTACAGGTTAGAATTTATTGTTTGAAGACTCTTGTTTTTGTGGGTTTGTATTCTGGACTAGTTTTACTTCCTACACTATACTTCTGTTGTACTCTGTTGGATGGGTTTAGTTTTATGCATTCATTTTTTTCTTATTGGTTTTAACATTTCATCTTTTTTTGGATTGGATATCGGTGAATATATATAGCTACATAGGAAATTCTACCCATGTTAGTGATATGACTACTCAGTGCTAGTCACTAGCCTCTATCCTATTGGAGGTGGTCTTGGGGAGTCGTGGTAGAGGCCCCATTGGGGTGGGTCCTGACAGATGGTATCAAAGGGCTGGTTGGTTTTACCTTTGGACCAAGAGTCTGTGATTTTTGTTCAGGGAAAAATTTCTATGTTTTTCGAGCTCAACTTTATGGCAAGAGACTTCAGTGTTGGTGTGGGTGACTGACATATCCATGCCCCAGGACTCTGATAACCTGATTTTTGACTCGGTACATGAAAACACCAGTTGTAAGGAATTAAAATATTGGTATGTGAATCATATATGAATGTATTGTGTTTTCCATGTTCATTGTGCCGGCTATCCTGATATAATTTTTTACCATGGTACATCCTATTTCCTTAAAGGATGCCTCCACGATGCATACCACTAGGATTTAACAGTGTGATCTTGAGGATTACCTCTTTAGTGACGAGACTTTGAGACCTGGACCAGTTCCCCATTCCTTACATCCAAGTGTTGCACCGGTTATTCCAAAACCATTGGAGATTTTCTTGGTACCTACAATATCGACAGACCAGGGGCACATGCTGAGTGAGCTCCCTGATTTCTAGAGAAAGAGACCCCTCAGGTTTTGAGGCGAGCCAAACGCTCATGCGGTTGAGGACTGGCGTGAGACGGTGTATAAGGACCCGAACTTACTACATTAAATAATCTTGATTTTTGACAAGGAATCATTTCCTTTCACATTGAGGATATTTACAAGGATATTTATAGAAATGGGACATAATACATTCATAAACATACACATTATTACAGAGTAGATACTATAAAAACAGTTTCCATTTTTTATAAAATATAAAACATTAAAACATAAAACATGATTTCTTTGTCAATTATTCAATCATTTTACATGGATACATTCTTTTTGTTACACATCATTATGACATGTGAAAATAGTTTAAAAAAACATGGGATGAGCAAAAAATTCTTAATAAGGGATGTAAAAGAAAGAAATAGCACATTAGTCCATTAATACATGTAACATATTAAAATTTTTTTAAAAGGCAATATTTCCACCGATATATATTTACAATGGGAGACATGAGATTTACAAAATATCCACACAAAAAATGAGATCATAGACATAATTATAAAGGTTTCTGGGGACATTACTTACATAATATTTTAACCCTATAGGCTACCTTATAATTTGTAACCCTCATGGATACCTTACAATTTGTGTAACAATCATAGTTACATTTGGAGAAACCATACGACTGACTTCCAACATACACGGAACCAATGCACTGGAAGGAAATATAGGTCCCACCATTCAGGAAAAAAAATTCCCAAGAACAAGAACATAATCAGACATCATGAATAAAAACATAAAAAAATTTCCTCTGAATTTTGTAAAATAGATTTTTAAAAGAGGATTTTAAAAGAAAATAACCTTATAAATATCATATAATTTATGTTTGATTTAATAGAATGAATGGAATATATATATATATATTATTTTAAAATACATATAGTGTAATAAGAATTCATCACAAAAACAATTTTAATACCACATCAATAATGAAGAATAAGGTTAACCTAAATTACAGAAATATGGTTATGGATTCCCATACATTGGGGTTTTATTACTTCTAATTCATTTAAACCACTTATATGATAGTTATAAGAGTTCTATTAATATACTAAAAAAATCATATCCATATTCATAATTCCTTATATGATCATTTTATTACATCATTTGGTAAGAGTTGATGTCCTATAACCATGTGGTTTTACCTTGATTACGTGGATATTCATTGTAATATTACATATTTTTCATTTTTCTACATAATTATGATGTAATAATTTCCTAGATTATTTTTTGCATGGATAAGGACATGGAAGTTCCCTGCTATGATGATAAATTTGAAATTCTATAACAATATTCTTAGATATAGTCTTGTGGTTGGATGACATGCCATGATGTGACACAAAGCATGTAGATCGTTAGGTGTGAGTACTCGTAAGAAGATGAGACTTCCTCTCCTGAAGTTCTCACTTGGTAATCTCTATTATATGAGATTATGAGAACATACCTAATAGTATGAATTCCACATGTTTTGGTTTCGTTAGATATTTCTATCTACAAGCATGTGTAATGATCCTTAGACTTTATTATTATCATTAATATATTCCATGACTTACGCACTATGATTTATTGACGAAAACTATCACACAGATAGTTGGTTAGAAGTAGGGTATGTTGGGAGCATCCGGAGTGGTGTGTTATTAATGGATAAGTCGAGAAATGATTTGTCCCTTCCATTTATATAATTTGACATCTCGGCCCTTTGATTTAAATAGAACTGTCACAAGAAATTCTATGTCCATCGTGTAATGACAAGTTTATTTCTAGTAGTGAAAGAAAGACATATCCAACATGAATGTTGATTACACAACCATGAAGCCTGCTTGATGAGATATTGCAAAAAAGGGATTATATTACACAAGGAGCGTTCATATGTGGAAGTCATTGTTGCAACTTTACGTTCTTTATCGTGAGTTCCATGACCTGTTTCTAGGAATTACTCTTGGAAATTATGCAAGCCTTCCTATTTCCAATGAGAATTAATCCTAGAGGGACACAAACTATATGTTTTTGGTGGTCTCAGTTAAATTTTATTTGAATTTAATTAATGTAATAAATATTATTCATAAGGTCATGTGAATTTTTTTCAAGTTAAAATGATAGAATAAATTAAATTATATATATATATTGATCATTTAATAAATATTTATTTACTAGTTTTAAATAAAATATTTATTTAGGAGAATAAATTATTTAATTATTTATTCGTGTGTTCAATAAATGGAAGTGGAGTTCGAGTGGACATGTTTGGTCTGGTAGTGAAATAATTATTTGCAATATGGTAGATAATTATTTAAATAGTTGGCTCAAATTAAAATAACATATCTATTATTTTGTGACACAGTATTTTATTTATAATTCCATTTCATGAAAGTTGGTGCACCATAAATAATGACACGATATTATTATTAAATGCATTGGTTTTTTATATGTTCATTAATGTATTTAATTTTTTCTATGCAACCAAATAATTTAAATAAAATTCTATTTATATAAATAGGTAAGTATGACTATTGTGCCATGCACCACACCACACACCTGGTGAATTGAGAATTGTTGAGACAAAAAAATTCTCTCTCGAATCCACTTCTCTCCCCTCTCAAGAACGAGTGATGTTATTCAATGCTGAAGACCATGCGATCAATAATGACATACTTAAGACACTCGATTCACTACACTAGCACCCAAAGAAAAAGCAGAGTCAATTAGAGGCCATCAGAGCACTTGTGGATCACCACTAGAGGGATTCTAGTTTGGATCCTTACAAGCGCAATTAGATAATCAATAAGGATCATTTTGGATGATCAAAATCATCAACGAATAAAAATACCAAAGTTCCAGGTATTAATTTGTTTATGAAATTAATTAAATTAACTATAAACATGATGTGCAAGATCCTCTATAAAGGTTTCATGCCTCTTTATTCATTCTCTAAGTCATTGAATATATTTGGCTGAGACTAGCATTCATCATCGTATTGATCCCAAAATAATCATTGTTCATGGTAAAAAGAAAATTGGGTCCTGTCCCAACCACACTTCCACTGTGCCCGGAACCTTCATGTAGCATCAGAGCGGTTACATCATAGTTTATAATTATTTAAATATTTCATTGATGAATTGGGAAATTAATAATTTAGTTGTTTCAATTAAATGTAATCATTCTGAAAATATGAATCTTGAGATCTATTCCTCATGTTTTGTTTCCTATTCACCTTACTAAAACAAACTTTTCTTTTAATTTCGATTAAAATAAAATAGAGGATCGCATCCATAGGTGTCAAAGCTTCCTGGTCGAACAACACTAGGACACACAACATGTATTCTGTAGTACACATCATGTATTCAAGATTAAATGCTTCAGACCGGTCCACCAAACCATGTAATGTGTTGGAGTATTTATAAGTCTTAAATGAATTTGACTGTTGACCAAGAACAGGTGTCACACTTTTTCCAGATTACACACTATGTGGCCCAATGGACACGGTGTGTAGTCCCTTCAGGTTAGGGTAGGACTATGTACCATATACACAGCTTTCCCTGCTAGAGACTGTGTAACAAGGAACTACACTGCGTGTGGCCCACTGGACACACCGTGTACTCTGAACATTTCCTATGTATACTAACAGGTCGTTTCCCCAAGCGTGTACTTCAGATAAACATTGAAAAATAATACACACTGTGTAGTTGGAACTACAAGTCATGTACTCCTCCAAACTACATTGTTTTATTAAAATTTATTATTATATGATACAAACCATTGATATGTGTACCATCATGCAAGTATAATGATGAGGTAGAACACGTGATAGGTGTTTTATATTTATTTGTTTAATTTAACATCTGTGTAACGTTCATTACTACTCATTGTATAGTTATGAATATTAATTCACCGGGTTGCCTCCAAGGTACAACTTACATACAAAGAAAATTTTAAATGAATATATTTTTTTAAAATTATAATGGATTTTAATCTCAATGAAATTAAAAAATGGGGTTAGGATAAAAGGATTGATTAATTAAATATGATAATTAATTGATTGGATTGTGATTTATCATAAACAATAACGATAAAAGAATTTATTGTGTGTTTTATTTATGTGTTAATATCGTTGCATTTTTGGATGATCATGAGGTAGACCAAGAACTTTTTATGTTGATGGTTTGTTTTATATTGTTTATTTGAATAAAATTTCCTGTCTTGTGAGCCTTCTCCTCATTAATACGTAGGGTCTATGTGCCCAAGTATTATTTTATGTAAAACTCCTTTTTACCCCTCCCTAACATGTGAGTTAAAAAAATGAATATTTAATGGATGGAACTTCCAAACTATTGGAGGCAGTTTAAGTTGGAGTCGAGACAAATCCCATCCCAAGAGATATAGTTGTGGATAGGTAGAGGTTGTAAACATAAATACAAAAGGTTCAAGGTGTTTCTCCCCTAGGTCAAGGTTAGTTAATCAACTGGTAGATAAAATAACCATTAGAAAAGCATTGGATTATTCCATTTAATTTATTTTATTTCTTTTAGTTGCATGGTTTATCATTATGGATGTTTTTTCATGATCACATAATTAATGAATTAAACAAGCATGCAATATGGAACTAATATAAACTAGACTATTGCATAAATATTCACAAGATATGGATAATCACTTATGTAAATTCAACATAATATTTACAAGAGAGTGATAATGATAATAATAAATTAACGCATAATAGATAAAAACTCACTCAAATAAAATATTAAGTCAGAAAAAGCCTTTCATTACATGAATAAGGGAAAAAATCAATAATACTATGTGTTTCACAAACCCTTTTTGGGACACTTAATGTTATAAAGGAAGCCCTTATGAAAGGTTTCAGGTTGACGTAACCATATTACATCGTGAGGAGTATCCCTTGATCGACTTGTACTAATTTTGGAGGCAATAGTTGATGAAATCTGAAGTCATGATTTTAGGATTAGGGAGTCCACTGAACATATCAAGGATCTACAAGCCTACAGTTGGCAAAGACCTGCCTACCTAAATGCCTTCTAATAGGTTGGCAAACACTTATTGGGGTTATGAAATGGGGAATATGGATCCTTGCCACTAGAATTTCATGGAAACAGGAAATCTTGAGATCAATGGTGAGGGATATTAGGACTTGATAAAATTGTGGGAGACTTAATAAAATTTATTATTTATTATAAATGTAATCATGAAAATACTAATGATATGCTCTTTTAACTGTAGAAAAAAATTTACAAACTTGTCAACTAGACTATCCCTACGATCAATTCAGGATAAAGACAACATCCACACTGGCAGTAACTTCCAGGATTGGTATAGACACCTTCGGGTTATCCTACACCATGATGGATGTCTTACCAGCTGGATTCAGCATCACTTGATCCGCGTGCCAAAGTGGCCAGTCATGAGGATTTACTGGTCTATGAGAAACATCTGAATGACGAGGTCGATATTCAATGTTTGATGTTAACATAAATGCCTAGTGAGCTCATGAAGTCTCATGAAAACATGGATCCTTATTGCATGCTCGAGCACCTCTGTGGTCTTTACCAAGAGAGAGAAAGACATGAAAGGTTTGAGATCTTTATGTAACTATTTAAGTGAATGCTCGGAGAGGGTTCCCCAGCTGGGCCTCATGCAGTCAAGCTCATTGGCTACATTGAGCTCCTAAAGGTTCTAGGGTTTAAGCTCCCAAAAGAACATGGCACTAATCTAATTCATGCATAACTCCCTCAGAGATTCTCTAACTTTGTTTCTAATTTCAATAAGAACAACAATGAGAAGTATCTATATGATCTTTCTATCCTCATTCTCCATGTGGGAAAAGATATGAAGTGAAAAAATCCTTCTATCTTTAGGGTGAATAAGAGGAAAGGGAATGGGAAGAGCTTTAATCCCAATGCATATTCACAGACATGCAAGACAAGGAATATCAAAGGGTAGGCAAGGGAACATGAGTTTTTTTGTTTCAAATGTGGAAAAAAGGGCTACTGGAAGAAGAACTTCACCCTGCCTAAGAAGTAAGGAAAATTTTAAGGTGTATTTATTATCAAATGAAATCTATCTGTTTCTAAAAATTGGCTACTAGATTCAGCTTGGGGTTCTAAAATTTGTATCCAAATACATAAACCGTGTTTATGTTGAAAGATTGATCGAGGGGAGGTAGATCTTCAAGCAGCCAATAGATCCATACTTGCTACTACAGCTGTCGGGGACTACCACCTCACATTTCCAATAGGGATGATCTTGGTATTAAAGGGTTGTTATTATGTGCCTTATGTTACTAAAAACATTATTTCGGTATCTAGATTAGATACCAATGGATTGGTTTTCATGTTTGGAAATTAATGTTGATTCTTTCACAATGATAGAATTTGTTATGGTAGGTCACATTTATACAATAGTGTTTACGTGTTTGATTACACAAAATAAGTAAAGGAGAAATGCTTAAAAAAGTTACATCAAGATGGATATTTAGAATCTTTCGAACTAAACCCACTTGGTGTATGTCATACATGTTTATGAGAAAAAATGACCAAATCCCCATTTAGTGGGAATTTTGAAAGGGCTAAATAACTTCTTTAATTGGTTCATACTGATGTGTGAGGACCATTTCCGGCTTAAGTAAGGGGGGTACTAATACTTCATAAACTTTTCAGTTGATTTTAGTAGTTATTGATATATGTACTTAATGTGGAATATGTTGGATTATTTTGATAAGTTCAAGAAATAAAAGAATGATGTTGAGAAACAGCTAGTTAAGAAGATTGAGAAAATATTCTCACGCCACAGTGGAGAATATTTTAATCAAGAATTCATTGATTACTTATGGGAGTTGGGATCCTATCCCAACTCACTTCTCCAAACACGCCCTAGTGGAATGGTGTGAGTGAAAGGATAAAACACACCATGTTGGACATAGTGAGATCAATGATGAATCATGAGAGTCTTCAATTATACTTTTGGGGATATGCATTAAAATCATCTACACACATAACAAACCATGTACCAACTAAATCTATAAATAGTATTCCATACGAGTTTCGGAGTGGAATTAAAGCCACATTATTAAATTTTCATGTGTGGGGTAGTGAATCATTTGTTAAGGTCTCTTCAGGAAAAAAAACTCGCACCCTAATGCACAAATAGTACCTTTATATGATTCCCCAAGGAAATAATGGGATATTACCTATAAAAACCCTTGGAGAAAAAGGTTATAGTGGAAAGACATTCCATATTCCATGAGAGCATGCACATCTCCAAAAGTGACAGTGGGAGAAATATATTCTTTGATGATGTCGATGCTCAAGGTACACAAGAGTTGGTAAAAGAATAGATTCCACAATTCCTTGTGGAACAAGAGTATATTCTATAGAGACAAGTACTACGTAAAAGTAAATGAGTGGTTAATGAACTGAAACTTTATTGTTTTCTAGTTACTATGGATGATGACTCTTTATTAGTTGATAATAATGATCCTAGAACATAAATGGATGCATTAAGTGGAATAGATATTACCATGTGGCAAGAATCCACAAATTCTGAAATGGATTCCATGTACCAAAACCAAGTCTGTATTTTGGTAGATCATCCAGTTGATGTAAAACCTATTGGATGAAAATGGGTATTGAAGAAGAAACTGGACATAGATTGAGATGATAGTACCTATAATGTATGACTGGTTTCAAAAGGTTTTAAACAACGTTATGGAATTGACTATGATGAAACATTCTCACCAGTTGAAATGCTGAAATCCATCTGAATTCTACTTGCTATTACAGCTTACCAGGACTATGAGATTTGGAAAATGGACATCGAAACACCATTCCTTAATGGGAACCTTCAAGAAGATGTCTACATGACACAACATGAAGGGTTTGTGACTCCAAAGGATTCCAAAAATGTGTACAAGTTGTTGAAATCCATTTATGGTATAAATCAAGAATCTAGGTCATGAAACATTCGTTTTGATGAAACCATAAAAGATTATTTTATCCAAAATGCATTTGAGACTTATGTCAACAAACAGTTTATTGGGAGTGCGGTCGTTTTTCTAATAGTATATGTTGATGACATATTACTTATTAAAAATGAGATACCAATCTTACAGTCTTTTATGGCATGGTTGAATCAATGATTCTCCATGAAATTCATGGTCGAGGCATCATATATACTTGGGATAAAGATACTTCATGATAGATCCAAAAGATTTCATGGCCTAAGTCAAAGATCATAAATTGATATGATACTGAAGAGATTTAGTATGAAATAATACAAGTGGGGATTTTTTGCAGCATCACATGGCATTCATCGTTCAAAAAAATGTGTCCTCAGAGAAATGAGGAATGAAATATAATGGAATGGACTCCATACGCATAAGCAATTGAGTCAATCATGTATGTCATGCTATGTACTAGTCTATATATCACCTACACATTGAGTGTGGTAGGAAGATATTATGATGGCCTAGTTGACCGCCATTGGATGGAAATCTAGACTATCCTAAATTATATGAGTCGTACTAAGGATATGTTCATAGTTTATAGAGTTGATGGGGAACTAGTCATTAGAGGATGTGAAGATGCTAGTTTCCAAACTGATCAAGATGACATGAAGTTGAAAACACGATACATCATCACATTGAATGGTGGCGCATTGAGCTAGAAGAGCTCAAAGTAGAGTGTTGTCAAAGATTCTACACTATAGTTTGAGTATATCACAACTTCTGAGGTAGCTAAAGAATCAGTTTGGATGTGAAGATTCATCCAGGTGCTAGATGAGAAACCTAGAAGTAAAGATCCCATAACACGGTACTGTGATAATACTACAGTGGTGGTTATCTCTAAAGAGACAATTTTACATCAACGGATGAAGAAAACACTTCAGAAGTTTCATCTCTTGAGATATTTTTCTCAGAGTGGTGAAGTTACATTGAGTAGTATTTCCATGGAAGACAACATGGAAAACCCATTAACTAAAGCCTTGAGTCACCAGAAACATGATCATCATGGGAGGACTAGTGGATTGAATGCCATAGACAGTTGGATCTAGTCCATGTGGGAGTTTTTAAGAGATGGTGTCCTAGAACCAATGAGTTTTAATTTTATTACATGGATATTTAATGTATGATTACATATTGTCCATTGTTCTGCATGATTATGATGAAAGAATTCATAATGTATTTGTTGCATTGATAAGGTCATGGCAGTTCCACGCTATGATGAGAACCTTGAAATGATATAAGAATATTCTTAAATATAGTTCTGCAATTGGATGACATGATATGATGGGATGTATAGCATGTAGACCATCAAGTATGAGTACTCATAAGCAGATGAGACTTCCTCTCAGGAAGTTCACACTTGGTAGTTTCTAAAATAAGATATTATGATAACAGACCCTCTAGTAATAATTACACATGTTTTAGCATCATTGGATATTTCTATCTGTCAGTGTGTTTAACAATCATTAAACTATATGATTATCATTAATATGTGTCACGACTTGCACACTATGATTTACTGATGAAAACCGTTATGCAGGTAGTTAGTGTAATGTTGTGTATGTTGGTTGCATCACGAGTGTCATCTTATTAATGGATAATTTTAGGAAGGATTTGTCCCTTCAAATTATGGAAGTGGATATTTGGCTCGTTTATTGAAATTGGACCATCACATGAAATTACATGGACATGGTGTAACGACAAGTTTATTCCATGTATTCAAAGAAGAATGTATCAATCATACAAGTTGATGACACCTTCATGAATCCTGCTTGATGAGATATTGTGACAATGTGATTATATTACATAGTGAGCATTCAAATGTGGATGTAGGTGTTGTGATGTTATGTTCTTTTTCTTGGCTTCCTTGACCCATTTCTAGACATTACTCTTTGAATTTAGGCAAGCCCACCTAATTCCAAAGAGAAATAATCCTAGAGGTTCACAAACTAAGTGTTTTGGGGGCCTCTATTAAATTCTATTTGAATTTAATTAATGAAAAAATTATTATTCTCATGATCATGGAAAAATTTCATTCATGTTAAAATGATCACATAAATTAAATTAAATATATTTATTTATATTATTTAACATTTAATATATATTTCTTTACCAGTTTAAAATAATATATTTATTTAAGAGAATTATTTATTTATTTATTTATTCAGGTGTTCAATAAATGTATGTGGAGTTCGAGCAGAACAAGGTTTGTCTCATAGTAATATAATTATTTTTAATATGGTGAATAATTATTTATCAACTTTGATCAAATTAATATTACGCTGTTATTATTTTGTGATGAAAAATTTTATTTATAATTATATTTTTCACAAGTTGGTGAAACATAAATAATGATAGGTAATTATTATTAAATGCTTGGGTTTTCTCTAATTTCATGAATTTATTTAATTGTTGCTATGAAATTAAATATTGTAACTGCAATTCAATGTATATAAATAGGCAAGTATGCTTATTGTTCTATATACCACACCACACACCTGGTGAATTGAGAATTGCTGAGATAAAAAATTTCTATATCGAATCATATTCTCTCCCCTATCAATAATGAGAAACGTTATTCAAGGGAAAAGAATAGAAAATCAGGAATGACAAACACTAGAAACTCGATTTTCTGCACTAGCTCCTAGAGAGTGACCAGTGTCAATCAGAGGCCATTAGAGCACATGTGGATCACCTCTAGAGGGATTCTAGTTTGGATCTATACAAGCACAATATTATAATCTAGAAGGCCCATTCCAGATGATCAAAATCATCAAAGAAGAAAAATACCAATGATATAGGTATTATTTTTCTTTATAAAATTAATTAAATTAACTACAAACATGGCGGAAAAGATCCTCTCTAATGGTTTCAAGCATCCTTCTTCTTTATCTAAATCTTTTATTATATTCCATGGAGACTAGAGTTCATTGTCGTATTGATCCTAGAATAATCATTGATCATGGTAAAAATAAAATTAGGTCTCATCCCAATCACGCTTCCGCTATGCCAAGATCCTTCACATTTGACCCTTTATTTGTTAGTATTTTTCTCCTTACACAGTTTTGGTTGAGTTATTTATATGATTTTCATAATCGATTGATGATAGATTGTTCTTTTCGGTTGTAAGTGAATCTTATGAATTGAAACAGAAAGAAATTTACATATTTTTTGTACAATAATTTATACCATTTATCATTTTTATGTTTGATATGAGGATGATTCATATGTTAAAACATTAATGATGTTCTTTTAGATAATTTTAGCTGTTCTTTGATAATAATGACCCCATTTTGTCTTATAAATTAGAACCATGTGAAAAAAAGGATTTCCAGAAACATGGATGTGATATAACACATATATATTAACCTAGTTTAACAATAAAAACGGATTCAAGGCCACAATTTAATTAATTAATGAAAATTGAAATCACATCATCCATGATGTTGGTAATTCGACACATCACAGAAAATGTTTTTATTCCTTAAATAAGTGGGAGAGGAGAAGAAGAATGATGGTGAATTTTCGATGAACAAGAGAAAATCTAGAATATACATGATTTCTAGAGCTTTCGTATCTCTTGGGTAAGAGTATATGGGGAAACAAAAAGAAAATAAAGGAACTCAATATAAAATAATAATTGAGAAACCCCTTAAAAAATCTGGAAACCTAATGACTAAACAATATGGATTTAAAAAACAATAAAAATGGAGGGTATGAGAGTCACCCATCAATATATAAATAATAATTCATAATAGATCAATAATAAGAAAGAAATAAGAACATGGTATGCAAACTAGTATGTTATACTACATAAAAGAGAACTTGATTGGAAAAAGAATGAAACTTAGAATTTTATTACCGTGTATAGTAACTCCTAAAACATGTTGGTTGGGACATTAGGGGTTTGATGAAACCTTGGAAGGAATACTAGGGAGGTAATATGTCTAGAGAATCATTGAGGAAGAATTGGGAATGAATTTAATGAATGAATGGGTTGGTATTTATAGCAAAAGTGATGGATTATTTTAATAATTTCCAAGGGACACCACATTAGTGGTATTTGGAAAACCATGGGAATTATTATGGTATTTTCCAATGGTATTAGACATTTGGGTAATATCCCATCTTATTTAATAGTACACAAGTCTACCAGATTTATTACATCATTATTACATCATTAATGTTGTCAGTTACACACTAAAACTCCAAACCGTATTTTTTACTATTTATATAAAAATCAATTCTTTCAGAAAAATACCAAAATTTTACCCTATCCATTTATTGATGTGTATAATTAAAAAATGAAGTCCATTTTTTGAAAATAAATTTCTAAATGTCATTAATTAAACTTTAAATAAAATCATACTTAATTCAAAAATTAACAATTTTAAAACTGTAACTTCTTTTATATCACATTGAAAAATTAACCAAAATTTCATTATTTTAAAGCCATAAGAAAATAAAATATAATTTTCATTATTTTCATATTACAATTCATATTACTATTCATAATGGTATTTTACTATTCACCAAAAAAATAAGTTGGTTCCATTATAATCTAAATAACATACTGGACACAAATATAGATAACCATTTTTCATAATTCAAAACATAGAAGAAGTAAAATTAGGTTTAATGGGTATTTATAAATATCTAGATTAAACAAAATTTCATGCATTTCAATTTATATTTGGAAAACCATGGGGTGTTATTTTATCCCCACCTTCTAAAAATTGCATCCTCACAATTTTATTTACTTATTAAACAAGTGATTGTACCTTTACCTCATATCATTTTCTGACTCCCTTGTTGCATATTTTACCATGTTGTTTTCCCACAAAACCTTTACCTGATGGATTAACTTATTTTTCAATACTTCTTCCCTTCGATCAAAAATCTGAATTGGTTTCTCTTCATAAGAAAGGATCTATTCTAGTTGAACTGCTTCTGGGCCCAAGGAAAGTGATGAGTCTGGAACATAAATTCTCAACATCAAAACATGAAAATCATTGTGTACTGGAGACAAAGTCAGAGGAAAATCTACTTAGTATGCAACTTTTCCATCATTCTACAGGATTTAAAATGGGCCAATGAACCGCGAACATAGCTTCCCTTTCTTATTGAAACTCATCACACTTTTCCAATGAGATATTTTAAGGAAAACATGGTAACTTACTTTGAAATAGAAGTCTTTCCTTCTTAAATCTGCCTAACTTTTCTACCTGCTCTAATCTGTCATCATGTGTTGATAAATTATATACACTTTCTCAGCCACTTATTCTACTAATTCTAGACCCATCAACATTCATTCACTCACTTCATCGCAAAACACTGGATTCTGACACTGCTTTCCATATAGTGCCTCAAACAGTTCCATATATATATTGGAATGAAAAGTGTTATTAAAAGAAAAATCATCTAAAGAATAGTGTTGATACCAAGTTCCCTATTTGTCCATTTAACTAGATCTAAGAATATCCTCCAAAGTTTGAAGTTTTCATTCTGATTTCCCATATGATTGAGGTTGAAAAGTTTTACTAAAATTTAATTCTGTTCCTAATGACTTTTGATGTCCCTTACAAAAGTTATAAGTGAACCTGTGATCCCAATCAGATACAATAAAAAGAGTAACTCCATGTAATATGACAATCTCATTTAGATACAGTCGAGAAAGCTGATCCCATGAAATTATATCTCGAATAGAATGAAAATGTGCATATTTTTTCAGCCGATCAAAAATAACCCAATTGAAATTATTACCTTGAGAATTTTTTGGTTTTCCTACCAGAAGTTCCATGTATAAATTCTGCCATTTCAAACCCAACACAATAAAAGGCTATAGCATCCCCTTAAGCAACTACTACTCTACTTTAACCTATTGACATGTCGATCATTTCATGGTAATATCAGCAATATATCGTATCATTCCATCCCACAAATAATAATCCTGATAGTCTCTGTACATCATAGTACTTCCTGGATTAACTGAAAATGGTGAACTATGTGCTTCACAGAGCATGTATTTCTTCAAATGAAAATCACAAGGAACATAAAACATTATTCCAAATATTAAAACACAATATTTATCAAGATTTTATTCTGAAAACTCACCCATTTTGACAAATTATACATTTTTTTGTAGCTCACTGTGTTCCTTATATGCTTTATTAATTCTATCTAATATTGATGACTGCAATGAATCTAGAGACAAAACAGATGTATTCCCTACACCAACAACTCCTATGAAAAAAATTATCATATAATTAATCAAGGGATCATGTTTCAAATGTAACATGGTTAATGATGCATGATATTTTTATCTCAAGGCATCCTCCACTTTGTTTTCTTTTCCATTATGGTAATTGATCATGTAATAATAATCCATTATCAGTACTAGCCATCTCCTATTCCCCTCATGTTTAATTCCGGCTGAGTGAATATATATTAAATACTTTTATGGACAATATATATTTGGCATATGGATATGTATTAATGATCCCTCCTAATTATATATGAAAAAAACAAAAGCTTCCAATTCCAAATCATGTGCTGGATAATTTAACTCATGATGTATAAGTTGACTTGAAGCATTGGAAATTACCTAGTCATTCTACGTCAAAACAGAACCAAGTCCCTTCAAATAATAATCACGGTAGATGAAAAACTCACCATTTTTGAATGGTATGGCCAAAACTGGAGCATTCAACAATCTCTTCTTCAGTTCCTAAAAACAATCATCACATCTATTATCCAATCAAATTTAACCAATTTTTGTGTTATCTTATTTATCGATATAGATAACCATGCAATATTCTTAACAAACCGTCGGTAATAACCCACCAATCAAAGAATTTCACAAATCACAATAACACTGGTAGGTCGTGTCTATTTATCAACTACATTAGTTTTGGAAGGATCGACTATTATTGCATCCTTATATACAATGTTCCCATGAAAAGAAATATGTTACAACAAAATACCACACTTTATTAATTTTCCATACAGTTTATTTTCTTTTAAGGATTGTAAAACAAATCATATATGTTTTTCATGCTCCTCTATTTTTAGAAAATACCAAAATTTCATCAATAAACACAACCAAAAACTTATCCAAGAACACATGTAATATTCTATTCATAATATTCATGAATAAAAAAGGTGCATTAGTTTACCCAAATGACAAAACAAAAAATTCATAATGCCTATATCCAGTACGAAAGGTTGTTTTTTGGATGTCATTACCCTTCACCCTCATCTGAAGGTATCCAGATCTCAAGTCAATCTTTGAAAAGTACTAATCTCCCTAGAGATGATCAAACAAGTCATCGATGTGAGGAAAATGATACATTTTTTTTAAGGTGATGTTATTAAAAGATCTATAATAAATTAAAAGTCTCAAATAACCATATTTCTTTTTAACAATCAAAATATGAGCTCCCCATAGTGAAGTGATAGGATAAATGAATCCTTTATCAAGAGAATCCTGCAACTGATTACTCAATTAAAGAAGTTCAATTTGAGACATATGATATGGGGGTTTTGAAATTGGATTATAATTAAGAACTAAGTCAATTGTGAATTCAACTTCCAAATTAGGTATGACACCAGGTAACCCATCAAGAAAAACATCAATGAATTCATTTACCATAGGCACATAATCAATATGAAAATTTCCATTGTTTTCAAAAATATTATCAAGATAAATTTCATTTCATATTTCATAAGTTTCTCAGATTCCTAATATGTAATCAATTGCATGGTTAAATTCTTGTATACAAACTGAAGCTCTGTGAAAAATAACTTCTTTAGCAAAACAGTCAATCTAAGTAAGATAAACAGAATGCCAATCTATTCCCAGAATAACATCAAACTCAACTAAGGAAAAAACAATATCGTTCAAAATTAATTTCATTCCATAGAACACAATAGAATGGATCTTATAATTTCTCTTTCATATAATATTTCTACCCATTGTTTTAACAATATGTTCCAGTTTCATTTGTTGAGGAGATATTTCCAATTTTCCAGAAACATTCTTATATTTGAATGAATGTGTAGACCCTGTGTCAAACAAAACATTTCCAAAATCTGAGTAAAAAAACGAAGTACCTGATACAACATCATTGGATGGACCAATATATGATGATGTAGTCAAAATGGATCTCACTGCACCTTTCTTCTTATAGTCTGGATTCATTGCATCATTTGGATCTCTGTTTGGGTAGGAATTTGCATAGTGACCCATCTCACCACATTGAAAACACATTATTGTTTTTGTATTAGGATTAGTATTAGGATCATTTTCATTATAATCTATGGCCATATGTCCAAACATAACACATTAAAAACAATTCCCATTTTTTCTATGACATTTCACAGGGTGTTTCTTGCCACAATTTTCAAAAATTAGAAATTATATTTTCTTACCATCATATTTATTTGGTTTATTATTACGCAACATTGTCCATCTAGACATATTCTTCTATTTATTTCCAAAATGAAAATGATCAGAATAAAACCCCATCTTTACCCTCTCATCACATCAGGCAAGTTTCTCATAAATTTTGAATTCACGGGAGGAAAACGCCCTTTAATAGATTGGGTTCAATCATAAGTAAAAGAAGTTTATTTTAAAATTAAGATACATAATAAGATTTAGAGAATAACTAATCAATCAGGTGATTTTTTAATCATAACCAACCATTGAATATTCATCCTTTTTCTTCCAGTCAAGGAATTTATTCTCCATCCCATGTTGTACCATCATAAGAATATATTTTTCAAGGAAAAGAAATTTAAATTCATACATCTCTAAGGAATTAAAATCCACTCTATCCATTATATTATTTTCCATTAACCACCAAAGATCAACTTCACCCTAGGAACGATAAATTGAAAGACTTTACTTTTGATTATCTGAACATCCTATAATGTCAAATATCTTTTTTGGGGCATTAAGACATCCTTTAGATGCAACTAGATCTGAATATCCATTGAAAATAAAACGGTTTTTTCTCATAAAATGTTCCACTATATCCATGATCCATTAGGGTAACTATATTTTTTATTTTTCATGGATGAAACCACCATTTATTGCATGTGTTATATGATCCATTACTATCACAAATTGATCAGTTCCAATCCATACCATTCTGGGCTGCATATTCGGAAGGATGTTGTTCTTTCAGTGAATCTACTCTTCAACATCCCTGTTTCTTCTTTGAACAACCATTCTGAACAAACATATCTTAGATGAAGAAAAACGGTAATCTTTAAATATTATAACATTTAAAATTATTCATATAGTAGAAATCATTTACAATATTCTTGTAACAACATCCAAACCCCTAATGTTACGTAAAACATCCTCTGATAACACCTATAAGGACCCAGACTTATTACATTATATAATATTGAATATATATAAGAAAATTTCCTTTTATTTTGAGAATATTTTCATTCTTTTAGATTTAGATAATTGGGACATAATACATTCATAACCATTCACATTCTTATAGAGTGGATACCATAAATACCGTTTTAATTTTTTTCAAAATATAAACAATTAAAGTTTAAAGATGTTTTTTTTTGAAAATTCATCAAAAATATAACGTGGAATTATTATTGGTCTTACACATCCTTATGAAATGTGAAAATCATTTAAAAAATTTTGGATGAGCACAAAAAGTTCATTAAGTAATGTAAAATAAGGAAAGAGCACATTAGTCCATGAATAATTGTAACATATGAAAACATTTTCAAAAGAAATGCTTTTCACCCATATATACATACTTTGTGAAAAATGAGATTTACTCAAGATCAACACCAAACATCAGAACATAAATATAATCCTAAATTTATCTTGGGACATTACTTACATAATTTAGTAACCCTCTCAGCTTCCTTATAATTTGTAACCCTCACCTCTACCTTACAATTTGAGTAACCATCGTAGTTACCCATGGAGTAACTGTATGGACGACCACCAACACACACATACCCAATGCATTGGATGGAGATATATGTATGAGCCTTCATCAAAAAATTTTTCCATGGACCATAACATAATAATACATCATGAATAATTACATAAAAACATAGCTGTTGAATTTTGTAAAATAGAATTTTAAAAGAGGATATTAAAAGAGAAGATCCTTATAAATATAATATAATTGATATGTGACTTAATAGAGATGATGGAATATTTATATAACATGTAAATACATAAAGTATAATCATAATCCATCACACAAACAATTTAAATACAACATCTATAATTTAGAATAAGGATAACCCAATGTATGGAAATCTGGTTAAGAATTCCCTTATATCGGGTTTGTCTTACATTGAAGTAACATAAAACTGCTGTATAATAGTTAAAAGAGTGTTATGAATATATTAAAGAATCACATTCATATTTATACTACCTTATATGATCATTTCATTACATCATTTCACCTTTTAATTGTTAATATTTTGTTCCTTGCACTGTTTTGGGTGAGTTCTTTATATAATTTTCGTGATAGGTTCATGATGGATTGTTCTTTTCGATTAGAATTGAAACTGTAAAATTGGAATTGAAAGGTATTTACATATTTATAGTTCCATTATTTATACCATTTATCATTTTGATGATTGATATGACATTGATTCTAAAGTTAAAACCTTAATGATGTTAGTTTAGATCATTTTAGTGGTTCTTTGATAATTGTGACAACATTTTGACTTATAAATTACTACCTTGAGTAAAAAATTATTCAAGAACCATGGATGCATATAAAAATTTATATTATAACCGGGTTCAACCATAAAAATTGTTTCATGACCAGAATTTATAGAATTAATGAAAATTGAAATCACATCGTCCACGATGTCGGTAATTCGACACATCATGGACAAGGTTTTTATTCATCGAATAATTGGGGGAGGAGAAAAAGAATGATGTTGAATTTTACACGAACATGAGAAAATATATAATATACATGATTTCTCAATCTTTCATGCCTCTTTGGTAGGAGGATATGTGAAATAATTATGAAAAGAAAGGAACTCAAAATAAAAAATAATTGAGAAATCCATTAAAAAAATTTGGCAGCCTAATGGTTATGAAACATGGTTCTAAAAAATATTAAAAAGAGATCATACAAGATTCACACATCCCTAAATAAATAATAATATATAATAGATCAAGAAGAATAATGAAATAAGAACATGGTATGGAAACATGAATGTTATACCACATAAAAGAGAACTTGAATAGAAAAAGAACGAAATTGATAATTTTCTTAGCTTGTATAGTTACTACTATAACATGGAGGATGGAGGACTACTATGGAGGTAAGGAGGACAAATAATAATTGAAGATGAATTTTGGGACAATTTAATGAAGTATTTGGTTGGTATTAATAGAAAAAGTGAGGGATTATTTTAATAATTTCAAAGGGACAACTCATTAATGGTATTTGCAAAACCATGGGATTTCCCATGGTATTTTACCATGGTATTAGCCACTTGGGACACGTCACATCTTATTTAACAATATAGAAGTCGAACAAATTTATTACATCATTATTTCATCATTAATGATGTCATTAACACACTGAAACTCAAAACTGTATTTTTTAATATTAACCGAAAAATAAGTTTTTTCAGAAAAATCCCAAAAATTCACCCTAACCATTTATCGACGTGTATTTTTCAAAAATGAAGTCCATTTTTTGAAAATAAATTTCTAAATATCATTAATTTATTTTTTAAATAAAATCATATGTAATTCAAAAAATAACAATTTTAAAACAATTACTGATTTTATATCACATTGCAAAATTAACAAAAATGTCATTATCTTCAAGACTTAGAAAATTAAATTATAATAACATTTACTATTCATTATTGTCATATTACTATTAATATATACTATTCATAAGGGTATCTTACTATTCCCCAAAAATAACATGTTGGTTCCATTAGACTAAAAATAACTTATTAGACACAATTGTAGATAACCATTATTCAAATTTCTATACATTGAAGCTGTAAAATTATGTTTAAAGGATTGTTAAAAATATATACTTTTAAAAAAACTTCATACATTTCAATTTATTTTTAGAACACCTTGGAGTGTTACATGGTGACCAGGGTTTTCCATCTAATGAGGACACTAGTGGACTAGATTGTGATCCTAGGAGCAAGCCTTCTTTAGAGTTTAGTAGGATGATAGTGGATTCAGACCACATAGACTCATGATGAGGATATTCCATCGTAAATGGAGTTCAAGACACACATTAGCGTGGATTTCTCTCCAGTTATGTTGAGTGTAGTTTACTTCTAGAAGCTTCTTCAGCTCTAGCAGGGTAGTTTTACGGTGGATAACTATTCATTGAGGTTCACCAATAATTCCAGGTACTCGATTGATATGGTTTGTGACCAATAAATTATATCTCATAACTTTGAGTGAGGTCTAAAAAGGGACATATGAGATAATGTCATGCCTATATGCATTTAGACTTATGATGGGGTGCTCTAGCAGGCCTTAGTGATCTGGAGATTCTTGGAAGAGTAGCGACAGCTGACGACATTCTATAGTTGGCATACAGGTGAAGAGACCTTTACAGTAGGGAGTCGATGTCAGGAATAGTGATCAGATCATGGGAGACATTAGAGGAGGACCCATGATAGGGAATCAACAGTCCAAGGCTCTCAGGATGGATCTAGTCAGCCTATTGAGAGGCAATGCTACTCATGTGATGGTATGTGACACCATAATAGAGACTTTACAACCTGTCAAGCTACTGATAGGGAGGTGGTGGATGGACCACTAAGGTAGAGGCAAAGAGTGGAGTAGGAAAACCTGCCTGGCGTCATACGTGGCAGAGGATTAGGGAGAGCTATAGGTGGTGGTATACATTTTGACCTACTCCCACCACCACCCCTATGAGGTCTGCACTAGGCCTAGGGAGGTGGGGGGGTCGGGGTTGGGACAACTGCAAGCGGTCGAGGCGTATGACCTTGGGACTCCACAGATGATCCGAGGTACGATATGTGTTTTTTTCCTTAGCTACCATACTTATAGACACATGTTCAAATCATTCCATCCCCACCATATGTCTTCTGCAAAAATGTGAGATTCCAATAGTTTCATTTAATCAAACCTTACTCTTGGAGACACCTATGAGAAGTGATACGATGATCAAAAATAGTTGTAGACAACATTATCATACCCTTGGAGGTGAGAGTTTCAGTTGGAACATCTAGGTGTAAGTGTCAAGGCCCTAAGACGTCACTCTCGGGTTGGATTGTTTATCTTCAGTCGATTCCCATATTGATTGCTTTAGGTGAAGACTGTGGTGTGTCTGCATCGATGTGACGAGGTTTTCCTTTATTAGTGAAAAGGATACCCAGGAAGCACCGAATGGGATAAGTAATTGGAGGGTGCTGTCGTTCACTCATGAGTTGGCTAGCCTTACCCTCAGTGTATTAGATGTTGTGAGCTTCCAATTCCTAGCAGTAGTGGTGGAGTACAATGACATCTTTCCTAAAGAAGATCAAGGACAATCTCCCCATCTGGATAATGACTTCTGCATCTATTGACACCCTAGGACGACACCAATTTACTCAATATAATATTGGATGTCTCCCACAGAGCTTCGCGAGTGGAAGGTACAGTTAGAGGATTTGCAGAGAAAGAGTTTTGTAAGACCCAACATTTCTCCCTTGGCAGCCCCAGTTTTTTTCCAAGAAGGTATATAAGAATTTGAGGTTGTACATAGATTGTTGTGCCTAAAGCCAGTGATAGTGAAGAACAAGTATCCACTGGAGAGGATAGATGACCTATTTGACTATCTAAGATGGTAACAGTGGTTCTCAATAGTTGAAAATCTATCATGTTACCACCGGTTATGAGTATGGGACAATGATATATCGAAGATGTATTTCAGATGTAGCTACGGTAACTATGAGTACATGGTGACACCTATCGGCATGATGAACTCCCCTGCATAGTTTTTGTGACATAAGAACTGGATCTTCAATCCGTATTTTGACTAGTTCATAGTGATCTTCATCGATGACACACTTATGTACTCGACATTAGAGGAGGAGCCACGAGACACCTATAGATGGTTATAGACATACTCTAAGAGCACCAGATTTATAGGAATCTCTCGAAGTGCCAGTTTTGGATTCAAGAGTTCCACATTATGGGACATTTGATCTCAGAAGATGGATTAGTTGTATTCCCATCCAAGGTGGAGGCATCATTAGCATGGGAGCCGCCTCAGAGAGTGATATAGGTACGAATCTTCCATGGGTTGGTAGGATATTACTAGAGAATTATTGATAATTTATTATGGATATCTGCACTGATGTTAGCCTTAACTAGGACGTGAAAACCCTTCATGTGGATAGAGAAGTTCCAATAGGCTTTAGAGCAGTTGATACAGAGTTTTACGAGCTCCTCGATTTTGAGATTACTAGAGGAGGTAGTCTAGTACGTAGTTTTATGCAACACATCAGGGACTGGGCTAGGTTGTGTCCTGATGCATAGACAGGAAGTGATGGCTTTGGGTTCGTGCCACTAAAGGCCACATGAGACAAACTATGGGACCCATGTTCTTGAGATGGCAGTGGTAGTCTTCGTGTTGAAGTTGTGGTGACACTACCTTATGGGTGAGAGGCTTATCATATACTCTAACCAAAAGAACCTCAAGTACGTATTCTCGATGAAGGATATGAATCTGAGACAAAGGTGTTGGCTAGAGATCTTATATGTATATGATTTAGAGATCATCTATAATTCTGGGAAGGGGAACAAGGTGGAAGATGCTCTTAACATGGGATTGACCTCGCAGTTGTTGAGTGATGTGACTTAACAGTTGGCCACATTATATTCATCCTTTGTGGATAGAGAAGATACAGCTTACCTTAGTTGATGATTGTCACCCCTCCACTCATACAAAAAGTTCTGGAGGAACAAATAGGGGATGCCGATTATGAGGATTTATGTAATGCCCCGACCCCAGTTACCCAGAGTCAGTTCATTATTACGTAACATTGGCATGATCACAATAAAGAAAAAATCTCAAAAGACCGATTAGTTTAGTAGCCTTGGAATCACTAGATATATTCATAAGTCTTACATTACATCATAAAAATGAAAACTACAACAACACATTTTCTTCATAGTCCACACTCATATCCCCACATACTATCCTTGCAGGTCATTCATAAATTAATTCTTCACATCCTGGGAATAATAAAACATTGAAAGGGGTGAGCTCAAATGCCCAGTAAGGATAACAATATAGCGAAAACATTCATAAATAAGAATAAACATTTAAGGCAATGTATAACTAAAACAAAATCCTTTTAAACTTAAAATTCAACATAGTATGGAAAAAATAAAATGAAATAATTCCATTTACATATTCACATGGATATTCTACTAATCGAATAATCACATGCAATATCAATAACCACTTTCATAATGATGGAATGCATAATGCCAGACTATCATAACCACATAGCCAAGACCTCATGCCAAGACTACAAATAAGATTTTTTCAAGGCCTTATGCCAAGCACTAGTTTCTAACATGAGACCTACCGATGCATCGAGGAGCTATAGCGGGATCCACCCGTCACATATTACATCCAATGCATTCCCATATGAAAAGGTTTAAACATAACATAAAAATTCGTATTAAAACTAGCATACGAAATGTAAATACTTCATCCATAAACCATGAATGGTATAAAAATAACACATCCACAGTCAAACATATCAAAAAACCTTCAATACAATATATAAGTTTTGTATCATAATAAATCAAATTCAATTAAACTTAAACTCTATCAAAGGATATTGACATAGATGAAATCAAAACTCTTTTTAGAGAAATATATCATTCCCTTTTGAAATCATTTAAGAGTCATATATTTATAAAATAAAATATTTTCTTTGAAAACATTCTTATAAGATTGTAAGGGAAGATTCGATGATTTTATAATGGCATAAAATAGCTGCACCCGCCGTATAAGTTAAAAAACATTCTTACCCTAATTCTATCGAAAAGGTTAAAAGAACCTTGTTTGGAAAACGATGGAAAGATTCCATTATAAACCTCTTATAAAAATTCAAACAAGGGTATAAATTACTTTAACCCATATTCTTTTAAATATTAAAAATATTTTGAAATACATTTTTATGAAACATGGATGTGGATGATAAAGAAGTCCCAGAAGATAATCACGTATAAACAACCTCGGATAATGAAGAGATTGAGAAATATACAATTACCTTGTACTTTTACTTGGATGTTGGTAGGTTAACCTCCTATATAATGGTGAAATATTTGTTATTAAATTATACAAGAATCATATACATTAATATGATATCATATATGATCTTTTAACATTGATTTGTTAATAATATCTTAGTATTATCATTGTTTCAAGTGTGTACTTATTCGTTTTCTTTTATATGTTTTGTTAAGTAAGCCATGTTTGTCATTGATAGGTTGTATCATATTCATATCCAGAATTATTTCAAGTCCTTATTATTTTTAAATCATCAAATGATAATTATACTTTAATTGATACGATGGAGAATGAATCTCATCGCGTTCGTGGAGATGGTTGTCTGTACGTACGCATGAGCGCCAATATCATTATTTTGATATTAAAATAATATATAATTGGATGGTATATCATATATAAATAACCATTATTATTTTATATTTATTATTTACATGAATTATAAATCATTGTTATTCCCATCCAAATAATAATATATTGAATAACAGTTACACCACGACGTGGAGACGATAAGCCGTACGTACCCACATATGGTGACATGTTATTCAAAGGGTGGAAAGAATACTGAATATGGTTGTACCATATTTACAATAACATCACAATATATATAATATACTGGAGTTATTACTTTAGAATGGTAATAACAAATAAAGAAGAAGTGGAAGAAGAAAGGAACTTGAAAAGGGGTGGTGAAATCATTACCTCTTCTTCGGGTTCTTCCTTTAGATTTGATCAAAAGGACTCCATAGGTTGTCTTTCGGATCAAACTAAGGCCTTTAAGTTGTAGTGATAGAATTTGAGAGAGTATATGGGCAGGGTTTGGCTGAACGAAAAGGCTTTGAATGTGTGAATTAGTGAGAAGGGGGAGTGCCCTTTTATAAGAGGGGTGAGGGGCACCTTTGGAAATGCTAGAAATGTTATTTTATAATAAATTCATATTCGGTTTCTAATGGATACAAAGTGGATTATTTAAAGGATAAGGTGGGTATAGGTCGAAAACCACTCAAAAAATTGTATTTAGACATGTTTGGTTCATTATATTAACCTTATCTTTTAGTTTTAACTCTTAGTTAATTAGTTTGACATTTACCATGTCACTTTGTATTTTTATATTCTATAGTTAATAAACATACAATATACATCCAAGCAACCTCCAAGTGGTCCATTAATAATACACCTATCATGATATAATTCTCTTGGACTATCCTTATATTTTTAAGAATTTAATATCAATTAATAATATAAAATGTGTTTCAAAAACTCTTTTATGTCATTTTTGACACTATTCAATAGTTTATTTTTGTGAAAATCATAACAGAATGATTACTTAGAAAAAGGTTAATTAAGTCAATCCTAACATGTCATATTAACCTAGAAAATTAGTGTAATTCATAAAAAGTCTCAAATTATATTTATTTGGGTATTTATAATATCAATTATTTTAATTTTTCACTATTATGGTAATTACTGCATCATCATTGTGTCATAAATAAATTAAATTATTTAATGTCTAAAAATTATAAATAAAATATAATTATGTATTAAATCTTTTTATCTTTGTAATTAATATTTTTAGTCAAAAATCCAACATATAAAACCCTACGTAAAATTTTTGTTTCTAAAAGATATATGCTTATGTCATTTTTGTATTTATTTTAACTTAATTAAAATAAAGTGTCCCTATCACCGACAAGTGGCTCCATGGGGTCCCAAAATCAACCCAAAGATTCCCATGGTCGGAAATGTATCCACCAATAAGTTTAGGACACGTTTTAGGGTAATTTAGTATTATTATAATATTAATTTTAACCATTATTTACCCGATTTACCCTTAACCTTGGTAAATAAAATATTTACCGAAGTAATTATTCAAAATGTATAAAAATAAAAGTTACCTATTTACACTATATGAACATCCTGATTCCAAATATTGAATGAATTTTTCCAAATTCAAAATACAAAAGTGGCAGAAATTAATTTAAAATTAATTCCCGTTGTTAAAACAAAAAGCGTGTTTTTAAGAGATAATAACTATGAAAATATTGACCCTTGTTTATGTCCGGTTTAATTGTAAAATTATGTACAATGACCAAAATTGTATTAAATGGTAAAAAAATATTCTAAATATATTTTAAAACCACACAAATTAATAATTTATCAATGTAAATTATTTTTATTAAAAAATTTGTTTTTAATTAAAATTTAGTAATTTCACTATTCATCAAAATATAAATGTTATCCAAAAAGTTACAAAATTTCACCCTAGGATAATTTTGATATTCCGAATCCAAAAATTAAGTCCATTTTGAGAGATAAAATTTATAAAATTTCAAAAAGTAGGTATTACTATTCATATCGGCTAGTTTGATTGGTTGTGGTGTGTTAGAACTCGATGTTGCGTACAACACACGCTATCACATTATTCAAAGAGAAACATACCTTAGAAGATTGGAGTGTTATATTATACCATCCATCAAATAATTTCTTCCTCAAAATTTCTAGAATACTACCACATGAAAAGACTTGGGTGGTTGTTCATCATAAGTTCCTCGGGTTCCCACGTTGCCTCTTCCATCTTATGGTTTCTCCACAAAACATTTACCAGACGCGTCGTCCGGTTTCTCAGTACTTGTTCTCTCGTATCAAGAATCCTGACGGGCTCTTGGCAATAAGACAGATCAGTTCTAATTCCTCATAGGTGAGTACATGCATTGGGTCAGACATGTATTTTCACAATAGAGATACATGTAACACATCGTGAACTTTGGAGAGACATGACGGCATTGCCAATCGGTAAGCTACAACCCCAATTCATTCTAGAATTTCGAAAGGTCCAATGTACCTGGGACTCAATTTACCTTTCTTACCATAACTTATGACTCCCTTCCATGGAGATACCTTCAGGAAAACATCATCACAAACTTGAAATTCCAAATCCTTCGTTCGATTATCGGCATAGCTCTTCTACCTACTTTGAGCTGCTTTGATGTGATTTTTGATTACCTTCACCTTTTCCATTATTTCCTCTACCAGTTCTTGACCTACAAGTTTTCTTTCACCAACGTCATCCCAACAGGTTGGCGTGCGACATCTCTTTCCATATAATGCTTGATATGGTGCCATCTCAATACTCGAATGGAAGCTATTGTTATAGGAAAATTCTACCAAAGGAAAATATTGATCCCACATACCCTGAAAGTCAAGTGAGCAAGATCTCAACATGACTTATATGTTTTGAATAGTCCATTATAATGGTCCATCTGTCTGAGGGTGGTAGGCAGTGCTCAAATGAAGTTCAGTATCTAGGGATTTCTAAAGACTCTTCCAGAATCTTGAAGTAAAACGGGGATCCCGATCAGACACAATCGACAGGGGTACTCCATGAAATCTCATAACTTCATTAATATATAGTCTTGCTAGACGTTCTAGTGGTAGATCTTCTCTTATAGCAAGAAAATGTGATGAATTGGTAATAAGATCAACAATAACCCATATTGCATCGTTCCTTCTAGGAGTCTTTTGTAGCCCCATGACAAAGTCCATCGTAATATTGTCCCATTTCCACTCCGGTATGGGAAGAGGCTGCATCACTCTTCCAGGTTGTTGCCATCCAACTTTCACTTCTTGAAAAACCATACATCTTGACACAAAATCAGAAATCTACCTCTTCATGTTGTCCCACCAAAAATGTTCCTTCAAATCTCTATACATTTTGGTGCTCCCAGGGTGTATTGAGAAATTGGACCTATGAGCATCATCCAGCAATTCCCTTTTTAGATCAGGTATATCAGGAACACAAAGCCTCTTCCCAAATTTCAAAATTCCATCTTCATACACAAAGTCTCTCAATATCCCATCATTCATAGCTTTAATGTTCTTTTGAAATTCTTCATCATCGGTCTGAGAAATCTTAATCCTTTCTAGTAAAGATGGTTTGGAAACCATTTGAAAAAGAATTGATGTTCCACATTTCATGGTTATTCCCATTTCCATCTTCACTAGATCCATGAAAATTGGGCCCCTTTCAATTTTCATATTGTTCAAAACTCCTTGGTCATTTCTACTCAAAGCATCTACCACCTTGTTTGCTTTCCTCGGGTGGTAGTGTATCATACAATCATAATCCTTGAGCAATTCAAGCCATCTCCTTTTCCTCATGTTGAGTTCTTTTTTTGAGAAAATATACTTCAAACTCTTGTGATCAGTATAAATCTCATATTTTTCACCATAGAGGTAGTGCCTCCATATCATCAAAGAAAATATCACAGATTCTCACTCGATATCATGAGTATGATAGTTTTGTTCATGATTTTGCAACTGTCATAATGCATAGTCAATAACCATATCATTCTGCATAAGGACAGAACCATGTCCTTTCTTCGATGCATCGCTATAAATAACGAACCAATCATTCCCCAAAGGTAGAGTCAATATAGGAGCACTGACTAATCTTCTCTTCAGTTCTTTGAAACATTCTTCACACTATTTTGTCCAAGAAAATTTAACCCCTTTACGTGTGAGCTTTGTTAATGGGTTAGCCAACCGGGAAAAATTCTGGACGAAACGTCGATAATAACCTACTAAACAAATAAAACTACGTACCTCAGTTATACTCATCGGTGCTGTCCATTCTTGGATTTCCTTAGTCTTAGAAGTATCCATAGAGATTCCATCTTTAGAGAAAATATGGCCAAGAAAAGAAATCTCATGAAGCCAGAATTCACACATGCTAAACTTCCCATATAATTCATGTCTTCTCAGAGTCTTCAGGATAATGCTCAAATGATTTTCATGATCGTCATAGCTTTTGGAGTATACTAAGATACCATCAATAAATAACACCACAAATTCATCGAGATATTCCTTGAAAACTCTATTCATCAGATCCATGAATAAAGAGGGTGCATTAGTCAATCCAAAAGGCATTACTGTAAACTCGTAATTCCCGTACCTGCTTTGAAATGTTGTCTTTGAAATGTCTTCCTTCTTTACACACAACTGATGGTATCCATATCGAAGGTCAATCTTTGAAAAGTATTGAGCTCCATGAAGTTGGTCAAATAAATCATCAATGTGCGGTACAAAATACTTGTTATTTATTGTTATAGCATTGATCTCCCTGTAGTCGATACATAACCTCATAGATCCATCACTCTTTTTAACAAAAAGAACAGGGGATCCCCATGGAGAAACACTAGGTGGAATAAATCCATTATTACTCAATTCCTCTAGTTGTTTATTTAGTTCAACTAATTCTATAGTGGCCATTCTATAAGGGGTCTTCGATATTGGCCATGATCCAGGAATTAAATCAATGGAAAACTCAACTTCTCGTTCTGGAGGATGTCCAGGTAAATCGTCCGGAAACACATATACATATTCTTTCACAATAGATACATCCTCTATTTGAACATTTCTTTCCTCACCCATAGTCATTTCATTATATGCCTCCCCAATAATTGAATTTAGGTGAGCTATTGGGGGTGGATCTAGATAAGAATTAGGTGGTGACGATTCTGCTCTAAAGATAAGGTGTTCCTTATCATCATCATCATCATCAAGAATCATAACCTCTTTCTTCTTACAATAAGTATTCGCATCATAGTCTGAATTCCATTCCATACCAAGGATTATATAAAACTCAATCATAGGTATAACGATGAGATCAGCAGATAAAGAACATTTATGTGCTCTAATGGGGACTGATTCAAAAAACTTTGTTGCAATGATAGTTCCCTTTGGAGTTTTAACTGACAAATCATTTGTTAAAATCAAATTGGAAATATCTAATCTTCTTAGAAAACTAGGAAGATATGAAATAATGTGATGATCCAGAATCAAATAATTCATTTTCTAAACATGAGGAAACCATTAAATTACCTTCCACCACATCTTTCGGAGGTTCTACCTCAGCAGTAGTGATAACATAAGCTTGGCCTTGATCCCTTGGACTTTTCTGAGGTATGTTCCCCTGACACTTAGGACCATCATTTGCATAATGTCCCATATCCCTTCAATTTTATCACTGAACATTGGTAGCTTCCTTCTTCCATTTACAATCACGACCTTAGTGGCCTTTTTCACCACACGTGTAACAGACACCCATTCCATTCAAGCAAGTACCGGGGAGTTTCTTCCCACATTTACCACATGATGGATATTCTACCTTTCCCTTCTCTCCCTTATTTCCATTCCTAGATTGATCAGCAGATCTCTTCTTCTCTTGCTTTTCTTTAATGTCATAAGACATAGGGAATTCCTTTTCTGTCTTGATAGCACATGAGACAGTTTCTTCGTACGATGAGAAGGATGGTGAGACTAATGCCCAATGGAGAAATTTTTTTAAGCCATCAAAGAAATGATCAATATTACTTCTTGGGTTACGTATATAATCTCCAGTATACCTTTCTAACCTTGTAAAGTTACCCTCATACTTTGTGACATTCTCATCCTCCTTTTGTCTCAGACTCAGAAATTTCCATTGCATATCTGCTCAATGGTCATGAAGAAAGTATTTTTCTAAAAACAGATCATTAAACTCCCTCCATTCCATATTTGATACTTCGTCATCTTCCTTCATGTTTTGAATCAATGACCACCATTGATCAGCATCTCCAGTGAGCCGGTAAACTGCCATGATAACTTTTTCCCTTTCACTACTCCACAAAGCCTGAAATATCTTCTCTAGGGAATTTATCCATTGATCAGATACTAAGGGATTTTGTACTCCCATTGAACATTGGTGGTTGTTTCCTCATGAAGCGATCTAACATTGATCCTACATGCTGTGGATCATGGTGCTCCATACGGGTAAGGTTATTATTCAAAACCTGAGTGAGTTGTCCCAGTATGGTGATTAGCTGATCAGCACCAGTTTCATCACCATCTCCACTATAATTATCTTCAGAAGGAGGGAAATCCCTACATGGAGTGCGTGCATTGATACAGTTTCCATTTCTTCCTCTCTGTGGAATTTCTAATCAATGGCATAAACTATATCAGTTTATGAATCAAGAGTGTATCAAGGCCCGTTGTCGTGCACCAGTTCCTGTTTGAGTCTAGCTCAAAGCGGTGTTTTTGGGTTTTACCCATAGGTACATCTGTGCCAGAGCCTCCTCTACCTGCTCGTATCCAGATAGGGATGTATTGCTCATAAAACTCACAAAATCTCTACAATACCAAAATTCTAGGAAGTTCTTCTATACTAATTCTCAAAATCCATCTTAAATCTATGTCCTCTAATTAGAGTTTATCTAAATCTAGCTTCCAAGGTTTATACTAAAGTTCCTCTGATACCAACTATAACGCCCCGACACCAGTTACCCAGATTCGGTATATTATTACATAACATTGACATGATCACAAGAAAGATCAAATCTCAAATGACCGATTAGTTTAGTAGCCTTTGAAACACTAGATATATTCATAAGTCTTACATTACAACAAAAAAAATGAAAACTAAAACAACATATTTTCTTCATATTCCACACTCATATCCCCACATACTATCCCTGCAGGTCATTCATAAATTACTTCTTCACATCCTGGGAAAAATAAAACATTGAAAGGGGTGAGCTCAAATGCCCAGTAAGGATAACAATATAGCGGAAACTTTCATAAATAAGAATAAACATATAAGGTAATGTATAACTAAAACAAAAGCCTTTTAAACTTAAACTTCAAAATAGTATGGAAAAAATAAAATGAAATAATTCCATTTACTTATTCACATGGATATTCTACTAATAGAATAATCACATGCAATATCAATAACCACTTTCATAGTGATGGAATGCATAATGCCAGACTATCATAACAACATAGCTAGGGCCTCATGCCAAGACTACAAAAAAGATTTTGTCAAGGCCTTGTGACAAGACACTAGTTTGTCTCATGAGACCTACAGATGCATCGAGGAGCTATAGCGGGCTCCACCCATCACATATTAAGTCCAATGCATTCCAATATGAAAAAGTTTAATTATAACATAAAAATTCATACTAAAACTAGAATACAAAATGTAAATACTTCATCCATAAACCATGAATGGTATAAAAATAACACATCTACAGTGAAACATATCACAAAACCTTAAATACAATATCGAAGTTTTGTATCATAATAAATCAACTTCAAATAAGCGTAAAATCCATCAAAAGACGTTGACATAGATGAAATCAAAACTCTTTTTAGAGAAATATCTCTTTCTATTTTTAAATCATTTAAGAGTAATATATTTATAAAATAAAACATTTTCTTTGAAAATATTCTTATAATCTTGTAAGGGAAGCTTCTACGATTTTATAACGGTGTAAAATAGCTGCACCCGCCGTATAAGTTAAAAAAAACCATTCTTACCTTAATTCTGTCGAAATGGTAAAAAGCACCTTGTTTGGAAAATGATAGAATGATTCCTTTATAAACCTCTTTCAACAAGGGTATAAATTACATTAACCCGTATTCTTGTAAATAGTAAAAAGGTTTTGAAATACATTTTTATGAAACATGGATGTAGATGATAAATAAGTCCCATTAGATAATCATGTATAAACAACCTCAGATAATGAAGAGATTGCGAAATAAACCCTTACCTTGTAATTTTACTTGGTTGGGGGTAGGTTAACCTCCTTTATAATGGTGAAATAATTATAATTAAATTATAAAATTATCATATACATTAATATGATATCATATATGATCTTATAACATTGATTTGTTAATAATATCTTAGTATTATCGTTGTTTCGGGTGTTAACTTAATCAGTTTCTTTTATATGTTTTGTTACGTAAGCCATGTTTGTCATGTATAGGTTTTATCTTATTCATATCCAGAATTATATCAAGTCCTTATTATTTTTAAATCATCAAATTATAATTATACTTGAATGGATACGATGGATAATGAATCTCATCGTGTTCGTGGAGACGGTAGTCTGTACGTACGCACGAGTGACAATATCATTATTTTGATATTAATATAATATATAATTGTATGGTATATCATATATACAGAATCATTATCATGTTATATTTATTATTTAAATGAATTATAAATCATTATTATACCCATCCAAATAATAATATATTTAATAATAATTACACCACGACGTGGAGATGGTAAGTCGTGTGTATGCACGTATGGTGACATATTATTCAAAGGGTGGATAGAATTCTGAATATGGTTGTACCATATGTATAATAACATCATAGTATATATAAGATATTGGAGTTATTATATTATAATGGTAATAACAAATATAGAAGAAGCGGATGAAGAAAGGAACTTGAAAAGGGGTGGTGAAATCATTACCTCTTCTTCGGGTTATTCCTTTTGATTTGATCAAAAGGACTCATTAGGATGGCTTTATGATAAACCTAATTCCTCTAGGATGTAGTGAGGGAAGTTGAGAGAGTATTTGGACTGGGTTTGAATGAACTAAAAGGCCTTGATTATGTTAATTAGTGAGAAGGGGGAGTTCCCTTTTATAAGAGGGGTGAGGGGCACCTTTGGAAAAGCTAGAAATTTTATTTTATAATAAATAAATATTCGGTTTATAATGGCTCCAAAGTGGAATATTTAAAGTTTAAGGTGCAGATAGGTCTAAAACCACTCAACCAATAGGATTTAGACTGATTTGGGTCATTATATTAACCTTATCTTTTAGTCTTAACTCCAAGTTAATTAGTTTGACATTTACCATGTCACTTTGTATTTTTATATTATATAGGTAATAAACATACAATATACATCCAAGTGACCCAAAAGTGGTCCATTAATGATACAAATATCATGATATAAGTCTCTTGGACGAATCATAGATTTTTAGGAATTTAATATCAATTGATAATATAAACTTTGTATTAAAAACTCTTTTATGTCAATTTTGAAAATATTCAATAGATGATTTTTGTGAAAATCATAACAGAATTATTACATCAAAAAAAGTTAATTTAGTCAATACTAACATGTCATATTAACATAGAAAATTATTTTAATTCATAAAAAGTCTCAAATTATATTTATTTTGGTATTTATAACATCAATTATTTTAATTTTTCACAATTTTGGTAATTACAGCATCATCATTGTGTCATAAATAAATTAAATTATTTAATGTCTAAAAATTATAAATAAAAAATAAATATATAGGAAATATTTTTATCTTTATAATTAATATTTATAGTAGAAAATACAACATATATAATCGTATGTAAAAATTGTATTGATAAAAGATATATGCTTATGTCATTTTTGTATTTATTTTATCTTAATTACAATAAAGAGTCCCTATCACCTACAAGTGGCTCTATGGGGTCCCAATATCGACCCAAATATGCCCATGGTCGGACATGTATCCACCAATAAGGTTAAGATACATTTTAGGGTAATTTATTATTATTATAATATTATTTTTAAACCTTATTTACTGGATATACCCTTAACCATGGTAAATAAAATATTTACCGAAGTAATTATTCAAAATGTATAAAAATAAAAGTTACCTATTTACACAATATTAACATCCTGATTCCAAATATGAAATCCATTTTTCCAAATTCAAAACATATAAGTGGTAGAAATTAATTGAAAATTAATTCTCGTTGTTAAAATAAAAAGCGTGTTTTAAGAGATAATAACTGTCAAAAGATTGACCCTTGTTTATGCCCGGTTTAATTGTAAAATTATTTACAATGACTGACATTGTATTAAATGGTAAAAATATATTCTAAATATACTTTAAAACCACTCAAATTCATAATTAATAAATATAAATTATTTTGATTAAAAATGTTGTTTTTAATTAGAATTTCGTAATTTTCACTTTCATCAAATTATAAATGTTATCCGAAAAGTTCCAAAATTTAACCCAAGACTAAATTTGATATTCCGAATCCAAAAATGAAGTACATTTTAAGAGATAAAATTTATAAAATTTCAAAAAATAGGTATTACTATTCATAACGGCTAGTTTGATTGGTTGTGGTGTGTTAGAACTCGATGTTGCGTACAACACATGCTATCACATTATTCAAAAAGAAACGTACCGTAGAAGCTTGGGGTGTTACAATTTACATGCTCAGTTATCTATAGGACATGCTCCTATGGATATTAGCAAGGTGGGGAGAATATTCTTATCCTCAGAGGATGCACTGTTGTACCAGTGTCATTTTATAATGAGGTCTTAAGGGAACATCATAAATCCCCCTTAGTAGTACATCCTGGAGTAGAAAAAATTTACCAGGACCTCTAGCGTCAGTTTTGGTGGTTGAGTACGAAGAAGGAAATAGCAATGTTTATTTCTCAATGCCTTATGTGTCAGCTAGTGAGAGCAGAGAACCAGGTTCCAAAAGGGTTAGTTCACACCTGGAAGTTCCATAGTGGATGTGGGATGGAATATCGATAGACGTCATGATAGGCTTACCACGAACGTCCAAGTTTCATGATTCTATCTGTGCAATCATTGAATTACTCACCATGATGGACCTATTCCTAGCCATCTGGGAGAAGAGATATGTAGAGAGCCTGGGCTGCATCTATGTTAAAGAGATAGTTCGACTTCATGGAGTCCCATCAACAATAGTCACATATCACGATGCTTGCTTCACATCCCGTTTGTGGAAGGTATTGCATGAGGATTTTGGGACTTAGCTATGCTTTAGCATGCCGTTCTATCCATACACTGATGTTCATATAGAGGAGACCATTCATGCTCTAGAGGATATGTTGCGGGCCTATATCATGGATATTGGTCAATGTTAAGAGTACCACCTACCAATGGTGGAGTTTGTGTAAAATAATAGATACCACTCCACCATTGGTATGGAACCGTTCACGGATTTATATGGGAGACCCAGTCAGTCAACGCCCTACTGGACCAACCCTAGAGAGTCCGCCCTCATGGGTCCATAATTAGTGCGATTTAACACCAAAAATGTGAATAACATCCAAGAGAGGATGAAGACTACACAAATCCAGCACAAGACTTATGCTGGCAAATGATAGAGACCTCTAGAGTTTTTGGAGGGAGACCATGGCTTCCTTTGAGTATCACCTCGATGAGGGTTATATAGATTTGGCCAGGGTGACAAGCTATCTCCGAGGTTCATCGAACCTTTCCAGATACTGCACAGAGTTAGCGAGGTGGCATACCACTTATCTCTACCACTGTAGATCAACTGGGTACATGATGTCTTCCACAGGTCGTAGCTGAGTTCTTACATGCATGACCCATCACACATCATCGACTAGGGATCGATGGACATTGAGGATGGAGAAACCATTTCTGAGTACCCAATGGTGAGCAAGGATCAATAAGAGAGGATCCTTTATGGGTGATTGATTCCCTAGGAGTGCATTTAGTGGTAGCACGAGAATCTCCAGGAGAGCACGTGGGAGTGAGAGACTTAGATATGTGCCCAATACCCACATAATTTTGAGTATCCCTTGTTTTGGATTTTTGGGGATGCGAATCCCCAATGTGGGGAAAATTTATTGTCTTGGATTTTTCATGTATTTTTTTTAAATATTATATGTAATTATTATGAGACCAGGCATTTCAACAGCATGCAATTCTAAAGTCTGGGGAGATGGGAATTGGGGTTTGAACTTGTTTATTTTATGTGAGTTGGATGGTGTGCGCGGTTGTGGAAATTTCCAAATAGATGGAAAAAATAAAAATCTTAAGGAACTATTTAGTCTAAGGTGATGACATTAAATTTGAATGGGCCTAACCTCAACTGGTGAAGGTCGAGGGAAAATGACAATTTTAGGAATTTTTGAGTATAATAAAATAAAACGATGAAAAATTTATTTTATTTCAAATCATTTGCCGCAATGCAACGATGGGAAGCCGTTTCAATAATTAATGCCATGACATAATGACTCAGAAACAATAATGTCGAATCATTAATTATGCAGCATTATGGAATTATAAAAGAAATTACCTCCTTTTAATGGGTAAATCGAACGTTGGTTGTTAGCTTAAAATCGAGATAACTTCATTGAACTATAATGTGTCCCCTCAGCGATGAATTAACTTGATCAAAAGTGTGAGTCATTGTTCCAATAGGGGTTGAGTATCTCGACCATGATGACAACCGATTTTCTTTGTTAATGATCGATCCATTCTTGAGGTATGGGATTGTTATTTTTGATTTCGTTTTTCCCTATTCTTTGATTAAAAGAAAAATGCTGATCAACCCATGAACAGGTTGATCTGCGGATCGTACGTTCTTGCCGAAGGGTTATTATTTTTCTATTTTCATTGGGGAATTAATCCAATCTAAAGTTTTATTTTTTTTGAATTTTTTTGATTGATACTATGAACGGGAGCAGATCAACACCTTGACGGATGACGACGGAGGTGAGTTCCTCATTTTTTATTGATTTTTGACCCCATTTTAACATCACATTCTTCATGTTCTTCATGGGGTTATGAACAATGAATTTTTGCGCATCAACCTCACAATGCAACAATACAAAATAGGATATTTTACATCAAAACAACTTAGTGGAGGTGCGACGACGATGGAAGAAGATGAATCAGCTCAGATTTAGAGAATGTTCTACAATAATTCTTCATGAAGGTGGATTGATATGTATTTTTGGGGCCGATTGTAGGTCATAAAATAATGTATACGAATTTGGGATGTCCGAGAGAATTTAACTTTCGAGTTTTGTGGGAAACAGATTGTTAGATCAAAGATCAAAGAAACACTGAGGCACAACAGAGCATGTTTGTGTTTCTGGAATGCTCCACAACACATGTCTTGTACCCTGAAGAACATGTCGTGTTGTACTGGCGATGGTGGATAGGGTTTGCGCACGACATGTGATGAAGAACACGACGTGCCTCTAGGAGAAAATGGTTTGTAAGACCCACACACCTGCATTTGGAGTCTCAAGCATCAAGATGCGTAGACACGACATGTGACCACTATCACACGGTGTGTGGGTCCTTAAATGGGGCTTAGTGTGTATCTCAGATGATACATGGTCACTGGGTGGAGTGCAAACCATGTATTCCACCACCTGTCCATATGATGCTAGTAATACGAGTCACCCCATATGATGATTACATGGGTTGGAATACATTGGATGAGTTCGTGTACGGGTTCATGGCTGGTGTACAGAGAGAGGACCATAGATACTTTTACATGGTGTGTGATCCATTCTACATGATGTGTAGATGCATTTTACATGAAAAGTAATACGACACAAGTCGTTGTGCACGTATAGTACCTAGGGTCAGAAGACATATCGTTTGTCACTTCCACACACCGTGTACTTCTCAGTACATGGATTGATCTTCTTTTCCACTGTTCCTTGGATATGTTTCATTTGTTTTAGTTCCCCTTATTCTAATTATTTTGATTTTCAGGTGTTGTTTTCATCCACAAGTGTATTATCCCTTCTGTTGGACTTTCTGAGATAGAGTCAGGTATTCATCCGAGAGGCCAGGAGTGAGATCCTCTATCGATTCATGACCCTTGGTAAAATCCGAAATGAATAAGACTAATCCTACAAGACACTAATCCTCTAATTAGTAGGTGAATTCAGATGAGTTGTGGTATCATCCAAGGCTCTGGCAGCGATCCTCATCTGTGTATCATGATCATTCCCCACTCAAGTGTGTGTTCTCCCGGAATGAGTGTATCTATCTCTTATGATCATTCCCGAAGAACAATACATATCATTTGGATGACATCAGAGCTATCACACTTGTGGAGTCAGTTCTCCCAGATTAGTACTTCATAAAACCTTGGAACTGTATCCCTAGTGGTGGTATGTGGTTTTGTGACTTGTCTCTAGACTTCTGGTCTGAGTTTTGAGTACATTTGGATTATGTTTCTCATTATATTTGTTCTGTAGAAATATACAGTGTAGAGTAGACTGTACCTTCACAATGTGTATTTATTTTTAGTTTTTGGGGTCCTCTACTGAGTGTTGTTATACGAACCCCTAAATGGGATTTTCCTATAATTGTCATGTCTTATGCAGACGAGCAACCTTTTGACGGAGTCCATGGCATACCAAGACTGGACTGGGCTTTGTGATTTCCCGACAGGCGAGGTGTTCCTACGACAACGAGTAGTAGTCCCAGTACCTCTTTTTTGCTTTCAGTGTGGACATTATAGTTTGCTGACTTTTGTTTTTGTGGGATTGTATTATGGCCTTATTTTAATTCATGCACTTTACTTCCATTGTACTCTGTTGGTTGGCTGTTGTTGTATCCATGCTTTTTTATCCTTAGTGGTTTTTACATTTCAACTTATGTCGGATTAGAGATGTGTGTATGTTTATAGTTACTTAGGCAATTCCTTCCATGTTAGTGATATGCCGACTCAGTGCTTGTCACCAGCCCCTAGCCAATTAGAGGTGGGCTTGGGGAGTCACGACACGAGCCCCACTAAGATGGGTCGTGAAAAAATATTTTGGAACTGTTGATTCCAAATAGGGAATAAATTTTAAAAAATTCAAAATATTTAAGATAAAATAATTAAATTAGAATTAATCTCATTTTATGAATACGAAAATGAGTTTTAAAGGATTAAAAATTTCAAAAGATTGAAATCTTTTTCTTATTTAAATTCAATTTAATATTAATTATAATGATATAAATTATATTAAATGATAAAAACATATTTTATTTATAATTTTAAACCATTCAATAATATAATTTAACCATATAGATTATTTTGATGAAAAATTTGGTTTCACCTAATATTTTTTATATTTTTACTATTCTTCAAAACCTAAAAGTAACAAGAAAATATCAAAAATATATCCAAAATAAAATTATTATAACCAGAATCCAAATAATATGTTTATGTTGTCTTATAAAAATTTATAATTAGTCAAAACATTAATTTAAACTTTGATATCCACTAAAAGGTGGTAAAATAACCATTTTGAAAAATATAGTTTTTATATATCAAATAATCTTTATTCATACCGTATGACTAAAATATCAATTTGATGAAAATGAATAATATTTTATTAAATATATAACATATATATGTATCATTAATTTAATTTACTAATTGTATTTCACATAATTTATTAGAACAGAAATATAAATATTTTCTTTAAATTTAATTAGTATATATTTTTCAAAAATAATTAGTATCCAAAGAATTCATCATACATTTTCCTATGTTAGTTATATTTATTCATGATGACATAATGTCTCGGTTATAATGTATATTTTAAAATAAGTTCATCTCATGGTTTTTTAAAATCATAATGACATGCAATACAACCAATTGAAGAATACTAATTATTTAAAGTGAATATTTCATAAAAACATCTGGGTGCTATATTCCACCCACCAATGAAAACTATTAAAGTTAGTTACTATCTTCCAGGGGTATCCCAACAATTTAAAAGTACATTTTCCACTATATTTCATTGATGAGGGAATTTATTATTACATTGAAGAATACCCCCCCCCCCCAATTTTTAATATCATCAATTTAACTTCTCATAGATATCCAAATTATTATATTAATTGAGGAAGTATTTTGCATTGTATTTCCAATTATAAAGATAACCAAAATTTATTTCATTACATGTTCCTTCTAGAATGGTATGAAATGATTCTTTGAATCTTATGGTTAATGTATTGGTCTTAATATGGTAATGGGTGGGGCCTAGAATTATTTATCCCATAGAAGCATCAATTGGTCTTTTTTGACAAAAAAGAATGGGGATTGAATGTATATATTGTGAGAAAGGCTTAACATACATGTATATTAAATATTATTAGTTTAATATACAATAAATTAAATAAAAACATGACCAAGGACTGTAATAGTTTAGTGCCCTTGGAAGTATGGAAACATATAATTCTAACTTGGTGTAATATCTTCCAAATCTCTTATAAAGATATTATCCATATGTTATCTTCATAATAATAGCTAACATAAAACATTTATTCATAACCTATTCAAAAGAATCATAAAAAAGGGTGATTTGAAATTCTCATCAATTGAAATCAAAGAAGATACGTATGAATGAAAAAATAAAAATTGTATGAGATTATTTGAATAACATTTGAAAAACATACATTTCATATCAAAGAACATAAAAAAGAATCAAAAAATTAAGACTGGTAGTCCAAAAGTCCTGAATCATAAATAAAAAACAATATTCATTAGAGCATAACATTTTCATAAGACATATACTTGTGAAGAACACATCAATTTATAATAGTATGAACATGTGTAAATAGAAAGATGTTCACTGACTGAGTTATGGAAAACGAAATAGGTACTTGAATAAACATATTCACATGCAACAAGATCCATGAATACCATTTTCATCCTTAAACTAGGTTCCCACATAATAGTGTGAACATGTAATAATGTTAACACATAACATTATGAACATATAATTAGGTACATGTGTAACATTGTGAACATATAATCATTTTCACATATATGGAGCTATGCCACCTTTGTGGGACACACCACTATCTCTAGTGGAAGCCATGTCTTTTAGTTATGGGCTCACTCCCCATTCAATCCATATTCATCTCACAAATTTTATAAATCTTTACAGTATTAAGTGGATATATATATAGGTCTGACACATCACATAAATAAAACCACATTTATGTTTTCCCCATGATCAGAAAACATTAATTATATCATGACCTATGAAATGAAATTGGTATTATAAAAATGTTATAATATCATAACCTATGGAAAATAGACAGATTTTAAAATCATTTCATCTTACAATAACCCATTATATGAAGTGGATTTCATCATGTAATAACCCAAAGAATATAAATAGGTTTCATTAAAAACTTTTCATCGTAAAAATAAACCATTCATAGATAGGATAAGATTATTTTCTGTGGATTTTATCCCCAGTAAATCATAAACATATCAAAAGATATTATCTATCTTAGTGGTAGATTTTGATTATCCATTTGGAGAATTTCTTAAGAAAACAACCTTACATTGGATATACATTTTTAAAACATAAAATATTTCAATATCTATTTATTTGAATAAAAACTAATAAATAATAATTTTCCCATATATTAAAAAAAATTCTATAAAAAATCACATAAACATGAAAAGGATGATTCAAAGAAAATACCCCCACTATAATGTCCCCGATTCTAGAACTCTCCGAAATGGTTGGACATGAGACCCCAAGCATTCCTCGCTTTACCCTATTTTCTGCCGACTAGCAGTGGGGGTGTAAAGTGTGTAGTCGGGAGAGTATAATCCCTTATTTGAAGTGTTAAAATAGTACAATGAAATCATAATATGAAAACAATTACCAATCTATACATGGAGTGGATAAAAAAAATATAATCCAATTGAATAATCTAATAAATAAAAAAGGAATAATGTAATGATGTGCTGGAATGTATCTAACTATCATGCTAGAACAATACAAGAAAAAGAATAACAAACTCAAATTCTGAGGTCATGAACCCCACATTGTTCCAATCTCCAAAATCCATTCAAATTGCAAACAAGAAATAAATACATGGTCCTTGTACATTTTCCAAACCTACAAATACATAATCTAATCGATTACAAAATGACGAATAAAATAGTGTGTTAGTATATCCACAATTGCAAATGAACTAGTCTGATATGAAGTGTATGGAATAATGTGATGAAAATGTATATTAATTAATTTGAAAATTAAATAGATACAACAACTTATGTTGTCTCTATACGGGAATATCTACAATCATTTCTTATTACCATGGAAAACACCACCATATAACAATGGTATATTCAAAAAATAAGTTCCACCACCATATAACAATGGTATATTCAAAAAATAAGTTTCAAAAACCTATAAGCATTACGAGATTTATGATTCTCGACCCTATAATAATTACAACATGTGATTTGTAATATGCTTCTCTGTAAAATAATTACATCATTTATTTGGATGAGCCTTCTCAATATCAGCATTACAGTATATAAGTGTGCATGTGCCATTGTCATGCCCTATATATGAACTCTATAGCATAGAACACAATCTCTGTTATATAGATTGGATAGAAAAATATCACATCACAATTTTAAATGAGTAAAAATCCAAATTACCATTCTTCTTTCTTACACCACTAGAAATTCAATTCATAATTGATTAATGATTATATCAATGAAAAAAGTCACAATTTAGGGATTTATTTCTTGAAATCACACTAGGAAACATTTATTTATAAACATAAATGTTGAAATTATCCATTTAAAAATTCCTTTGTAAAAAAATCATTTCAAGAAATTACTGCGTTCAACTATTTAATTGATTCACATGCATACAATAATGGAAAAACCACAATATTTCATAAACATGGATATTATCAAACCACATGGGTTATAATTTAGACCCCTTAACTTTTACCGATGATCCAAAAATGATTATGGCAGCCATAGAACACATGTAAAGAGGTATAAATTATTTCAAATAGTGTCATACATCAAAACATATCAAGATAAAATCCAACAACACTACAAAACATAGGATTTCACCACAATGGTTAGAGGGCCAAAGGGAAGACAAAATAAACCTACCCAAATGAACATTCCACATATTTATAATGAAAACAGAATGTCCATTAGGGAGTTTGGAAATCCAAAATATACGACATAATTCCCTATGTATGAGAGGATATGAATGACAATTAAATAGAAATAATTTTTTCCACATATCATGTTTAAAACAAGAATTAAGGAATTTCCACCGCATGTAAAGTGGTTACACATCATAATTTTTTTTAAAAATAATTCAATGAAAAAAAATCTCCTCAAATATAATTTATTAATACACTCAAAAAAATCCATTACATGTAATACCCTTAAATATGTGAAAATTTCCCATTATTGATTTTCAACCTATTTTCCTTTTAAACAACCTGATCCCCTTAAAAGCTTCTCAACATACACAGAAATCATATTAACACATAGCCCAATTTATAACAATACACCATTAACTCAAAAAAGAATACATACCCAAACCATAGGTTATTTTATCCAACAAAGGCTGTCCATATCCAAACAATACTCATCCCATAAGGCACATATAAAAAATTTCAAGAAAAAAATACATGAAAAATAAGGGATCTTACAATATCTCCACCTTACAACTTATCATCCTCGAGCTGCTCTGACTATCACTATGAGGTCTCAATGAAAAATTATGGCTATTGAGTTCTCATACCAAACTATGTATCCTAGGTATCCTCCTGAACTCTACAATTCTACCACTTCACATAAACAAATGGAATAGTATAAAACAAATATCTGTCTCTCTTCGAACCACAACCCGTATTAGATTCTCCGCAAAATACACATCTTCCCAAAGATTGGAATATTCTACCTAAATCATAAAATAATTGTCTGGATGATATCTTCATAGTTGCGACATGTAGAAAATTCCATGCATGGAATTTCAGAAAAGTGTAAGGGAAATACAATATGCCACTAGACCAAACCTTGCCACTATTTCAAATGACCCAACAATACCAGATTCTTGCATTCCCCGTTTACTGATACGATGTTTCACCAATATTGGAGGATCAAGAAGGAAAACCTGATTAAAATTATAAAATTATTGATTTCATCTCCGATGGTCAATATATGATTTCTACATACTCTTTAGGTCTACTAAACACTGTCTGATTAGTTGAACCTATTCATATTTCACTTACATGAGACTGGGACCATCAAGTGTGGTCTCACCTTCCAAAAGCCAATAAAGTGGTTAAGGACATGGATGACCATAAGAAGGCATAAAAGTATCTATTTGGATAAATTCATGGAAGATATTATTATATGAAAACTAAAAAAGGTCAATATGTTTCTCTGATGAACCAACAAATTCCAAAACACATGCCCATAATATATTCTCTAAAACATGAATAGTACAATAAAAATATCCATCAGTATATGGATGATAGGGTATGATTACAATAAAATGTGATCCCAAGTATTTCTAAATATCTTACCCGAAAGGGGACGCGAAACAAAGATCCTTATCTGAAATGATTCTCCATAATATTCCATGAAACAGAACAACCTCACACATGTAATGAATTTCTATATTATCAACTATGAAGGATTCATTAATTTCTATCAAGTGGGATAAAATATTTATTAGGACCATGAAAACCCATAAAACATCATCTTATGGGTATTCATGGGTAATCATATCACAAAATTCATTGTGAAATCATTCTATTTATACTTAAGAATGGGTAAGGGGTGCAAAAATGTAGATGACCTCTAATTCTTGTCATACACATGATGATAAGTAATGAATATAGTAACTATGATTTCCACATCCTTATTCATTATTTAACACTATTACTCTCTATGAAGAACATGATACATTTTTGTTAAACCATATTTTACATCCCATCTAGATGAACGAGACACCATAATTAGCTCATCAAACAAAACTATAGGAAACCATACTTAGCCACAAAATAGAAGTGACTTGATACTAATTAGAGAATGTACTTATTTCAACTCCCAACCATATAAGTTTTCCTTAAAAATTGATTCCTCCTGATGAAACAAATTATAAATCATAATTCAGTCGAAGAGACTCTGTATAACATATGTCTATGTCAGATCTACTTGTCCCTGAGATTCCTGAACATCTAGATGCATCTCTGAAAAATGGTCCATTATCCACCACTCATTAGGAGACTCCTGTACTACCTATATATGTGTATTCTAGTTTAGAAAATTAGTAACCATATTTCCATTTTGTTGTCCTATTATCTAATTCAAGGTTAAAATAAAGTAGCTACATGACTCACATCCACTGCCGATGATTACGGTTTCACTGAGTAAAAATATACTAGAGGATCTTGTCCTTCGCGTATACCATGAATCTATCACCAATGAAATAATGTCTCCAATATATCCAGGAATTTACCACAACTACTAACTCTAAATATTGTGTATGGTAGTTCCTCTCATGCGGTATCAATGATCTCAAGCCGTAAGAAACCACACAATCCTCCAACATTAGAACTACACCGAGTTCAAATCAAGATGCATCAATATACATGAAATAATATTTTACCCGGATTAGTAAAGTTAGGATAGGTGATAAGGTTAGAACTCCATTCATCTTTTGAAAATATCTATCATAATAATCATACCAAACTATTTTCACCTCTTTCTTGGTCATCCTAGATAGTAGGGCTTCCAAACAAGAAAATATTATATAAAATGCCCATAATAACCTTCTAAAACCAGAATGATTTGAATTTTGAAGATGTTATTTGGTTTTTCTAATGATTCCACAACTATAATTTTATCTGTTTCCATTTACACTCCTACTTATTAGACAAAATGACCCATGAAATTCACATAATTTTTTCAAAAAACAACATTTTGTTTGATTTTTGTAAAGATGAAAATCTTTTAATATACATTGGTTGATGTAAAGCTATTTGGAATGAGAACATATTTAACGGGATTACACTCTTATATCATCAATGAAAACCACAAAAAATAATCCAAAATACAATGAAAGATCACATTCATTAAGTCTATGAATATCAATGCTTCATGATTTAGCCCAAAAAACATTACTATAAATTCATACAATCAATTTCTTATCATAAAAGTATTATGAGGTATATCTGATAGTCTCACACTTAAATTATGAGATCCTGATCTCAAGTAAATTTTTGATAAGATCTTGGAACCTCTCAACTTATAAAAAATACCACCAATTTATGGAAGAATATACTAATTTATTACCATCATTTTGTTCAATATCCAATAATCTACACATAAATGCAATGATACATCATCATTTTTGGTTAACAGTACAAAAGATTCCCAAGGGGATACACTAGGTCATATAAATCATTTAGATTCTAGATCATCAAAGTGAACCTTCACCTCATGATGCTCTACTGGTTTCATTTGGACTAGCGATATAGAATCTATATATACTCCCAACACAAACTCAATCATGAATTACACCTCTTTCTCCTATAGTAATCTATAAAACTCATTTGGTAAAACATCAAAAAAAAACTATACCACTACAGTAAAAGAATCATGTTTCATTACACTATTATCTAGTGAAAGACCAATAATTTAATCATTGAGAAAATCCAATATGCATTAAATTAGTCCCGCATGACCAGCCTGATGATCCCAGTCACCCAAGTGAGAAGAGCCACAACCTTGTAGATATAGAAAGGTAACTATACTGCAGTAATAGTCAATATGGCCATTGTATATAACTAACCAATCCAAAACATGAATCACGTCTAATCCTCTCATTTCCAGCACAAACAGTTCCCAAAAGAGGCGGCAACCTCCTATCTCTAGATAAAACAACTTGAAAGGATTTATTTTTTAGACAACACTTCCAATGATGTGTTATTGGTTAAAAAATGATATAATATTTAGATATCCAATCTAATCCCATTTTAAAAAATAGCAGATAGAATAGAATGTGATGATCTTGTAAAAACACAAAACACATGCTAAGGTAGATGATATATGAATTGAAACTATGATGGTAGATGACCCTAAATCCATTTTAGGGAGAGTAGTGTCAATAAAATGGAACTAACTTTTCCCTCTACCTTGAGTTATATTATGAAAACCATGATCAAAATCCCTTTCCTAGTACTGTTGCTCAAGCACTGCGGTACCAGGTCCCTTACCTTGAATAGAACAACCTGTAAAACTCATACTACCAACTTTCTGAAGGGTAACATAGCCCATTCCAAACTATGGTTCTTTTCATGATCCTCAAAAACTGATATTATATGGTAATTTCTCACAAAAACTCTAAAGATGACCCATTATTCAACATATAAGATACTTGACTACAAGGTAAGAACACTGCATGTTGTTGTGAACAAACATTCCACACTGATAGGCATAAAATAGAACAAGAAAATGAGATGGTATTCTTATACCCTGACTACTCTTCCCACTATTTCTTTTGTGAATTGTTTTACAAGGATTCCTATTAAAAATCAATGAAGAACATATAAATCACCCTTCTGAAATTCATAGACAACTTCTTGGGGCCCATATTGGAATCCCTTTTTGGATGCATTCTAGATTCATAAGGTATTGAAAGGTGATTAAATAGAAAACATTTACCTATGAGATGATATTATTATGGGGAACATCACCATAATGTCTCTTATTGTAGATATCATCAACTACCAATGATGGAACATATCATTATAGGTTGGAATAACATCTTGTATTGTCCTGCATGGATTAATAGTCCTATGTTATATGTATAAATATGCTTGGTTTTCCATCCCTCAAGGTTTTGGGATATAAATGGCTCATGAACGTCATCACAATGTACTTCCAATGTAACTCTTCCTACCACACATATTCATCAATAATATCCCAACAACACTTGGTCGGTCCATGAAGCTTATACACAATGAGCATCACTCTCTAATCTGCATGTTTCTCAAGATGCTTGAATCTTTTAGGTATTAACTAAAAACATAACATGTATTCTGAGGTCCCCCTTCCCTAGAAAACGTAAATAGATATTAAAGATGTAACCATATTTTAATATCAAACATCAATGTATTGATACTCCAAATCTCCCATTTTATAGATCTCATGACCCCCAAGATGTTGTCGTAATGATAAGTATACATACATTCATCAATATCTATGATAATTTATGATTAAACTGTGTTAGGATCATACTAATTTAAACCATCAGGATTCTGAAGCCAACGATGTATAGAACCCATTTTCTTTACATGATAAATGGACACCTTAGAGAACTGGATAGAAAAAGGTCAACCAAACAAGTGACTGCAATAGAGATCCAATAACTCATAGTCTATCTAGAAATGTCTTAAAAGTATTTTATGAGGACCCAAAAACTCATTAAATTTTTCCCATGAAATAGATATATCATATTACAGTTCAACATGAATATACATATCCAACGAATAAAAAGGTATGCCTTTATCATGAACAATTCATGAATATATATCCCTATATTCCAATTGTGTTTCATGTATTCTTATCCCACACCATACTAGAAAAAAAGTATAAATTCCAAGACAAAATAAAATCAGAAAAAAACTCACACAACATGTGAATCACCAAAGGGGAAATACCACCAACAATAACAAGAACACAACACAGATAACAATCCCAAGCATGATAACTCATAATTTACCCCAAACATGTGTTAGCTTCTCACAAAAAAATCTCATTACCACGTCCCAAAATATCCCGGTCACCATTATACCATTACCAATCTATAATGAAAAATAAATGAAAATTTTCTCCTCTGATATAACTTTGAAACATCCCCAAATACGACACACTCTACCAAGGATGGAAAGGGATGGTCATGAGACCTAAAGAGCACCTCCTCATATGCCATAGGATACTGACTATCAGTGGAGGTGTAATGTGTATAGTTTCTAGACTATACCACCATGTATGATGTACAATATAAGTATAAACAAGTAATAATAATCCAAAAAATAGTCAAAAGTATACACATACCAGAATAAAAAAATAAAATCCAAATTAATAATATAACAAATAAAAAAATAATTTAATTATGTGTTATAATGTAACTAAATGTCTTTCTAGAATAATAAAATATAAGTACTCGAATATTTAAATAAAATACTCGATGTCCTAGGATATGAAACCTACATTTGTCCCATATTTAAACTCCATACCAACATGAAACAATCCATCAACTGTAATGTCCATTTCCATCATCCCAAACTACATCCATATAATATTCTAGGGTATCAAATGGTGGTCCAAATGGGGTGTGATTATAACTCATTAGGTCAACACAAGTATGTGTATTCAAAAAGAATTTGATAAGATGTGTATCCAATAAAGAAATGAACATGTGTATAATTTAATTCAATAAATAAATTAATACAAAAAACTACTTTAGATTCATACTATAATATCTTTGAGAAAATTTATGACCATGTCAACCACCACAATAAAACCAATGTATATTCACAACAATCTATTTAAAAACCGTATAAGTATTTCATATTTTCATGGTCAATACTTTCTAAGCAATAAATCATGGGATTGGGCATATATTTCTCTCTATAACCATTGAATCATGGAAATGACCACGATTTCTCAATATCAGTATTACAGTATATAATTGTGCACATTCTAGGGCCGAAAAAAACATATATGCAGTACAACATTATACACAATTCCAATCATATATAATAGACACCAAAATATCACTTCACAATTATCAATGGTAAATTATGTGGGTTTCCACTCTTCTTTCATTTTCCCATATAAATTCAATTCACAATTTATTACAATTATATAAATAATAAACGTCACAATTTAGTTATTCTATAACAATAAATCGCCCTAGGTCACATGTCATACTGAACTTAATTTATCCATTATCCATTTTCAAATACATTTGAATCAATAGAATTCAAGGAATAACCTCATTTAATTACATTATTTGTTTAGATGCACACAATGATGGGGAAATCAAAATATTTAATAAAATTGGAAATTATTAAACCATGTGGTTATGATTCATGCTCCCTACCATTAACCAAAAATCCAAAAATACATCTAATGTTCAAAACCTATGAGGAAGAAGGTGTTTATGATTGTATAAATGTTTATTGATAAAAAATTACCATGACAAAACCAAAAATGCAATCACTGGAAGGATTTCCCCATATACGTTGGAGAACAAAAGGTAGAAAATATGGAACATAAAAAAAGGATCACACCAGACATTGAACGTAAAAAAGAAATGTCCATAATGTTGGCTAACACATCAAAATATCATAAATAATGCCTTAGGGTAAAAAGGATAGGATCTTCAGTGAAATAGACTGAATTTAAACCTCACAACAAGTCTCAAATAGTTGGTCATGAATTTCAATGGAGAGTCGTGTGGTTACACATCATCAAAAAAATTTTAATGGAATTCACAGAAAAATATCGCCGCCTCATATCTAATTTATTAAAACCCTTCAACATTTAAAAAACATGTAATCACTTCTCTAACTGTGTAAATATTCTACAGTTTATTTTTCATCCCATTTTCCTTATAAAAATCTTGAATCCCCTTTAAAACTTCTCAACTTCCCATGAACCCATATTATCACTTTTTACAATTTATAATATGAATACATTAACACTAACAAGAATACATCACTGAATATTATGTCATTTCATCAAACAAAGGTTTTAAATATATGAATAAGACTTAAAAACCATGTATAAAATGAAAAACACATAGATAAAAAATACTAGAAAAACATGAAATCTTATAGTCTAAATGTTAGATAAATCTATATATCTAAAACATTCTGCATTTCATAGTAAAATGTTTTTTAATGTTCCTAGATAGAAGAAATAATATTTCTCTTAAATACATTATTTAAAAGGAAAAATATGGCTAAAAATGGGTTTTAAAAATCATTTTATAATAACAAAATATTTTCAGAATGAATGGATTTAAAAGAAAACAGATTTATGACCAAATAAAGAGACGAATACATATTTTCTTGAAAAAATTATTAATTATCTTAGGTACGAAGGAGTGGGAAAATGGTTACATTAATTTATGATATCATGAATAAATAGATGAGAATAAAATCTATGATAATTCATTAGATATTAATAATAATATCTCATCAATGGAAGTATATCCTTAATAAATTTTGATAATTGATTGAGAAAAAATTCCATTACCTGTTTATTAACTTTTGAAGAAAAAATCCAATGAAAGAGACATCCTAAAATGGATATTTATATACTAATAAATCATAGTATAATCACCATAAAATATACTCATGGTTTTCATATAAACAACATAGAATAATGTTTTTGTTAATATAGCTTTTGTCTCACAAGTGTAATGAGTGAGGTGGAAATCAATTACTACTTGAGTTACTTTTGAATCATGAGATCCGTGAAGGAATCACATAAATTGAAACATTTAATATCATGAAATAAATTATATTACTGATATAACATGTCATAGGGTTGTATATACACCACACAAAAGAAATGAGTGGTGAATATGAAATAATCCTTGTATAAATAAATGTGAGACCAGAAATAAACATACCTCATGTATTTAATTTCTCCATACACATCGAAAAGACATGTATAATAAATATAAGTGATAGTTGGAGGATTAATTAGTGGTAAGAACCAAATAATTCTAAATCCAAGGATGTGGGACCAAATCCCATGGAGCACAGGTACTATAGCACACTATTTCAGGGGTACTATAGTCATAGCAGGGACTATAGTAGTAGAAGGTACTGTAGTATTGGAAAGTGTGACTAGAGTACTGGTGAGTATAGTATTAATGGTTGTTCTGTAGAAGTTATTGTATAATCTTGAATATTATAGTAGTACTTTTTAAAAAATGGCCTTTGGGGAAAAAAATTCGGCTTACAGGCCATATAATGGGATTCGTGCCCCCTAAGTCATGAAGCTAAAAATATATAATATAATAATGTGGCGGGTTGTGTGCGTTATCCCCTGGGAGGGGGGCTATAATAACCATTTACGACCTGTGTTTTTATGGTGTGTGCGTTTAAATATAGTCGTAACCCCACCCCCCAAGTGGTTTATATAATACATATATGTTTATTATATATCAAAAAACAATAATCATTTATATCATACCACATATGATTTTATTATGACTTTATATTAACTGAATGTGAACCATGATATTAATATCACATATATGTATTATATATGTATTTATTATAATATATAAATTATATAAATTATAAATAAAACACACCAATCATGGAGATGGTAGGCCATACACATAGATGGATGTTGTTTCCATTTTCTTATTATATTAGACGAAAAAAAAGTAAATGAGAGAGAGATATATACATATTATCATTAAAATATCATTATTATGTCATATATATCATATATTTCTATTAAACCCATCTTTAATTTGTTACAAAAAATATTGAGTGAATCGCATCGCTTCATGAGGTGGTAGTCCGCCATACACACGAACGACGTTATTGTATTCTCAAAAAATATAAATCAATAAGATATGTGTAATATAAAAATTACAAAATAATATAGTATCTTAAAATCATAAATAATAATATATAAAAAATAAATTCATCATTATTATCATCCTTTAAAGGTGGTATTGGGAAAAGGAATGACATGAGTTCAAGAGACGGTAGTCCCCTGTACACACTATTGATGACTGCATATCTCATTTGTTGGAAGATGTGTGATGTTGTATGAGTTATGCTTACCATAAAAAATCATAGTATAGTTAAGTTAATTTTTTTATTATATATTCATTATATAAAAATAAATGATGATTTTCCAGATAAATAAAAAATGTTGGTTATACAATGATACATCTTCTTCAAGAATCTCATTTTCGTTTACACCAAAGGAATTATATGTTGGATTTATTCACAGTTTATGAATTTTGAGAGAAATTAAGGTAATTTAACCTATGATTTGTTTAGTTATTTACCAATCCAATTGATTTTGAATTTTTGATGATATTGGAATATGTTTTGGCCTTTTATTACTGAAGGATAGGACAGACTACAAATTTTTGAAAGGGATGTTAGTTGAACCCACGTTTTTACGTAATAAAATTCTTCAATAATTAACTAAACTTGATCCATGAAGGTTTAGGGATGAAATATTTCCATAAATTATTTTTAAAAGTGTATAGGTCAATTTTCCCAATATGGTTGTAGATTAGTCCCTTGTTAAACTTATTTTTCGCTTAATCACAATGATTAATTTTAATTATTCTCACTAATCATTTTGGTCAAAATTTAATTTGGAATTATTAGAAGTTATGGATTATGATGATTAAAAATATAGAATCCATATATTGAAATTAATATCATATAATTAGTATAAATTAATTTAAAATTTATCCTGTTGATGAGACGAGACAACTTTTTTTATTATGAAAATTTTGAAAATTTTGAAATGTTATTATATCAAATATAATTTTGAAAAAAAATTAAAATTACTTAAACTAGATTAATATTTGTATAAATGAAAAAATTTTATTTTTGAAAAATAAAAATATAATTTTACAATAAATTATTCAATCAGAAATATAGTTTTCAATAAAAATTTTGTATTTTTAACTACTCATGAACAAATATATCTTTTCAAAAATATCCAAAAAAATCCCCCTAATATAAAATTTATACTTTGATTTAAAAAATGATATTTCCTTGTAAAATATAATTTATTAAATTTTCAAAAAATATATTTAAATTCAGTGTTCCATTAAAAGGCAGTAAAACATCCCTTTCCAAAATACATATTTTTAGGTGTAAAATTTTATGTATTCGTATCTCTTGTCGAGAAAAGATAAAATATGAATTTTAAATAATTGATTGAATATAATATACACAAACAAACAAACACAAAAAACACACATATATTTAATTAATATAATTCATAAAAATTTTTAAATTTAATTTTTTTAAATAAAAAATGTTTGTGTACAAAAATATAATGTTTTAATGGAATTTTTTTATTTTTAAATAGTATTTAATTTAATTTATAATTTCTTGGTCACCAAATAATTAATCTTATAAACACGCACAAACCATATAATTATAATTTAATTAATCCAATATGTATTCTCCATTCTTGCGGGTAAGTGGAAAAAATCGTTTTAAATAATAATATTAATATTATAATGTAGATCAATATGAGTCATACTTGTGTTTAACAATGACTATCAAAGGAACTCATTATTGTGTGTTACACAACACAAACACAATCTTGCATGTAGAACAATTTTAACCTGGTTTTGTTTATAAATAATTCCTACCTTTTTATAGCGTAAAATTTAATCCTCATAATATTATTAATTCATCCAAAATTATAATTTGTAAAATATTCTACTGATAAATTTTATGCCACTCCATAAAATGAGTTTCATCCAAGAATGTTTCTTACGTCATTAAATATTTAATTATTGAATGTTTGTTTCATATAAATCCTAAACATAAAAATGAATACCAAAAAATCCTATAAAAAGGAATAGTTTAAAACATAATAGTTACCCAATGTAATTCATGAATATGTTTCTACACAGGATAACACAAGTGACAAGTGAAGATTTTGACATAAATGGGAAGTGAAAATAATTATTGAGAGTGATAAAGGTCAATGATCACAAATATTTTGGTGACCTAGATAAAAAAACAATCAAAAACCCAGAAATCCATGATGATCTAAGAGACCATTTGACTCATTGTAAATGAAGTTAACAAGATAACATTTTTTAGGATCCTATTCCTAAAGATATTGAATTTTCACATAAAGACATACTTACTTGATTTCGATCTATTTTATAACCACAATATAACCCTTATGTTGTGACTTGATCAATTTACACATTATATATTAATCCATGAAATGAAGTTGTATTTTATTATTCGTATACCACATATAAATCATATGATTCATTTAATGATATGATATCATTATATCATTAATTTTAATCGATGAAAAATGTATTTTATAGGTAATTCCATATGCATAAATATGTATTCGATGAAATAATACATTAATTTATAAAACCACTATCAAATTTCAGAATAACCCATTTTGTAAATGTCTAGCCTTATGATCCTTTAAATAGATTATGATCCAATTGTTGAGAAAGAAGGTGAATTAATTTTACAAAATCAACCTAACAATTATCCACCTTATATCATAAAGTAGATCTTGTTTTTTAGATACCAAACATTAGAATACCTTCATTATTTATTCTCATAAAACAAGTTAATAAACCGAATTACCATTAATCCTTATAAAAAACATTCTCGCTTTCGTATTACCAAGATTATTGTATATATTCCTTAACTAATTTTTTTTTGTAAACTATGTCCATGACAGAAAATCTACATTGTTAACAAATCATTAATCTATTTCCAAGGTAAGTAATACTATTAAATTTACAATATTCTTAGAAAAATCTCTTTATCCTAACTAAACACCCTTTTCTTATCCTTAGGAACATATTAAGTTTTTACATTACATAATCATGTGTTTTCCATAAAATATAACCTTCCCATTAAATCACATTTCTAATTCATCAACGCCATTCAACTTATACTTTCATATTATTAATGAAAAACATATATAGAAAACTAATTATATAATTCACAATTCATATAACATAATATTTTAATATTGATACATTAATACTTTATTCATCCCAATTTATTCTCAAATAATAACCTTTGAATCATCTTTTTATTACTTAGAACTTCCTTCCTTTCTCATGTCATGTATAGTACCTTGAAAGTCAGTAATATAACCAATACTTTCACCTCATTATTAATCCTCTTAAAAAGATTTCTCTATAAGAAATCAATTTCAATAATTCATATATATTTTACATGTAATGAATTAAACAATCAATTATATCTTATGGAGGCCAATATTCCCATATATACAATTAATAGAACATTTCATTTTCCCATTGAAGATACTTGATTTCAGTCGTTCTTTTATATAATCAAAATGTCTTCTAATCCCCTTGAGACATTCCATTGTGTGATTATTCCGGAATTATAGAAATATATGAACCTAAATCAATATTCCTCTATGGTGTCCAATACTAAAACTCTTAGAGAACTATTTCTTATTTTCTTCTATGATTCTGATTAATTTTAAAGGTATACATAATTAATCATGTTTCTTGAAAACAAATTAAGCATAACCACAACATCCTTTACTCCATTCACCAACCCAATTATCTAATCATTAAAAAATCATAATTAACTTTTAACAATAACAAAATTATTTCTTGTTCTCTATATTGACTAAAATCATGAAGCATAGTGAGATAAACACTAATCATATTCCAAAACCACATACCCATGAAAATCACTTATAATATTTCTTAATCATAACACCTTAGTTTTAAACTATGAGACCAATGGTTCATTCTAGGTAAATAATAATCATAATATATTTAAATAATTCATAATGGTTAGTATATATTAGGTGACTTTCAAAATAATATCTTATAGGAGTGCCGAACCATGTGTGAAAAAAGTCTCATTGTCATGCACCTGTTCTCGATCAAGTCTAGAACAATACACTATTTTTGGGGTTGTTAGACTGGTATAAATATATTCCAAAGCCACAAAAAATTAAATTATCTTGATATGGATGTATTTATAGAAAACCACTTTCATTATACATTACCAAAATTCCATGATATTTTCAAAACATTGAATTGTACTTAGACATATCTGGAGTGAAATTCCTTTACATATACATAGAAACATACATAGGGATCTCACTAGATTGTTGTTATTCTATTTTCAATAGGATTAATAAAAATATACTTTGATATCAACTATAGTGACACAAGATTAAAATAAATTGACATTACATATTTATAGATAAATTTTAAATAAATTTTAAAAAAATGAATGGGGATCAAAATCGGTTATTTCCATTGGAAACATACAACCATAATCCTAAAAGATGGTGAAATAACTTCATCATTTCCCATAAATATCATCACCTATAGTACTCTTCATAGGAATAATATACATAAAACCATTCCCCATAATATTGGAAAAGGAAACAAAAGATAGTATGAACTCAAATGATCATTGATGGAAACAAATGGGGATATTAAGCTTGAAATAATCATAAGGGTATGATATCATGATCATAACAATGGAAAACTATACACCGCATATAAAGGATCAAAAATATGAATCATGGAATAAATATATATAGTCAATAATATATTAATCATATGTAAAAACACATGAGTCAGGAGAGAAAAAATATATTCTTAAGACATTGACACGTGGAATACAAATCATATTATAACACTATGAAAATTTGTAAATAGAAATAGGATCACTAATTAATTTAATGACTTGAAATAGAGCCATCAAATTTACTTATGGGAATGGTGTCATCCATGAATAAAATTTTGAAAACCTAATCTTGTTCATGAAAATCATTTTGAACATATAATTAGGTTTACATAAAACATTTCATCATGTAATCAGGTTCACAGATAACATAGTGAACATGTAATCAGGTTCATGTATATGAATCTACACATCATTGGTGAGACACACCGCTACCTACTATGGTATCCCTATATTATTATACTGGGATCACCCCTATTCCATTCATGCCTATCTTGTGATATATATAATTAATTATTCATGCATTAAAGGGATATATAGATCCCACACATCATATAATGAAAACCATATTTATGTCTTCCATAAGGTCGTAAAACATTCATCATTGCATAATCCATGAAATGAAATTGGTATTTTATAAATTTCAAAATATCATAACATTTTATAAATAGATAGGTTTTATGTTATTTCCAACATAGAATTACCCAGTAAAAGTAGTGGGTTTCATAATAGTATAACCCATAGATAAGAAGTGGGTTTTATAAATAACTTTTCATCTTAATCATAAATCATTCATAAGAGTATTAATAATGATTTCCTTAGATAATATTCCAACGAAACTGTAATGTAATTAAAAGAATTTCATCTTATACAGAGGATAATTTTGTATGATCAATTTGTTCATTTCTTATGTGAAATTTCATTTATTTGACGATCAATTTTTAAAAAATGAAACATTATAAGCATCCTTTTTTTGAAAAACAATTTAAAATTAAAAAATTTCAAAAAATAATAAGAAAAAAATTATTTAAAATTAATCTTATAATCACGAAATTTAATCTTAAAATAAATGATTTATATGTTGCCTTGAAAATCAGTATATGCTAACTATTTGTTTTTTGCTCTGTAAAATGATTAGAAAAGTTTTTTTATTGGAAAATGACATGAATTTTCATTTTTAATTTTTTTTAAAAATGTTTAACAAGGGTAAAAATGACCCTTAAAAATAATAGTATAATATTAATAAATTTTGGAAAACATTTTTATAATAAATTGTGTTGAATGAATGAAATTTCAGATCGCATAATGAGATGAAGTCAGATATTTATAAAAACATTTTTATAATAATATTAAGTACCAAATATTGGAAAAATATTACCATTAATTAAATATATAATGAATAAAAATAATTTAATAATATTTTTGTCAATTATTGACTTATATATCATAAAATTTCATCAGTGGATTTATAATCACACATAATATTGATAATTTATGAGATTTTACCAATAAACTCATACCACATTGGTAATTTGGAATAGAAAACCCCATGAATGAAATTACCTAATAATTAATTATCACGTGAATAATTATATTCAATATATAAAATTTTAATTATAAATTATATAAACCTTTTAAAAAATATAGATTTATAATAATACATCTGTCTCAAAGAAGGAATATTAATAGAAAATTCTTTTTTAATGTCTGTAAATTTTGAACCATAAAACCTATGAAATAGATATAATCAAATGGATATATAAATGAAAATAAATATAAATATATGAATCATAAAATAAATTAATGGAAATTCTATACATCACATAAAAGAAAGTGGAGGGGAATATAGAATGTTTCTTACAAAAGAAAAAAAGTGATATAGAAATCCATTACTACTTGAGTAACTTTTGATTAATAAGATCCATAGAAGAATATAAAAAATTCAAACATTTAATATAATTAATTAAATAAACTTCATTGTTTAACATTTTTTTGGATAGTATATACACCACAGAAAATAAATAAGTGGCAAATCTGGCGTAAGTATCGTTGAAATTAATGTGAGACGTGAAATCAAAGTACATTAAGTCTTGACTTCATTCATTCACATTAAATAATCATGTATAATAAATATAATATTATTATATATTTATAAAAAAATATATATATAATACCATATATTATTTTTTATTACATTCTGTTCATCTTTCATTGACAATTCCACGTTAATGTCACGTTTCAGATAATAGCAACTTTGTTTTTCATATATATTCTGAATTTTTATTTTTTTATTCTTAATTTGATCATTATTTATTCATTAAATTAATATACACCCTGATAAAATAAAATATTTATTATGTATAAATTTAATCATAATAATAATAAACATCTAAAAATAGGAAAAAAATTCATCGTTAATAGAAATAGTAGGCCATAGGGAAGCATGAACACCATTCCCATTTCCATGTCATATTAAAGGAATGTAAACTGAATGATATAAATAAATATATTATATTTTTATTAACATTTTTATATCTTTTATATCAAATATTTCATTTAAACCCATTATTAATACCATCAATGTAAAGATTGAATGAATCACATCGGTTCTTGAGTGGAAGTCCACCGTACACATGAACAACATTATTGTATTCTCCTAAAGGATAAAAAATGAAGGTATGTTTGAAATAAAAAAAAATCAAAATTCATAATAACATAATAAATATAATCTATAATCTATAAATAAAAAATTATTCCCAACCATGAATGTTGGTAACGGAATAAGTAGTTGCATCAATTTATGAGGTTGTAGTCCATCGTACAAAGGAATGATGATTATGATTCTCATTTGATGGAAATAGGTAATGTTTTAGGTTATAAAATTAGCATAAAAATATATTAGTATATTTAAGTTAATTATAATATTATATGATAATTATATAAGAATATTTTAATGATTTTGAGGATAAAATAACACAGATACATTCATTGATGAATGTTTCATTTTCTTCAAGTATCTTCTTTTGGTTTTCACAATGAACATAACTAGCTGAATTTATACCCAAAGGAAGGATTATAAGATGGATTTAAGGAAGTTAATAACTTATTTAGGTATGTTTTGATCGATATAATTTGTTTTTATGGTGTGAATATAGGGGATGAGGTGGCTGCCTTTTTTAGTGTTGGAGATGGTACACATGGAATTTTTAAAATTAAAGTTAGGTCTACCAATGTTTTACCTAAAAAAATACATCAGTAATTCAAAACTATCAATAAATTATGTTTTATGTTATAAATATTTCCATCCATTAGGTTTTTTACATGTTTATCTATCAATTCTCCCTTTATGATTTCAGTTTTGTCCGTTGGTATACTCATTTTCTTTTTAATCAGTGTGATTAATTTTAACTATTTTCACCAATTATTTTGGTCAAAAATTAAGTTGTACTTATTAGAAATTATTAATTATTATGATTGAAAATATGGAAAACATTTCTCCACATTCTAATAATATATGAGGAAAATTATTTTAAAATTAATATCACATTCCGGACGAGACAATAAGTTTTTAAAGTTAAAATGTTCAGACATTTTAAATGATTTTATTTCAAATTTCAATGTGAAATTTATTTCAATAAACTAAAATGAATTAATAGATGTATAAATAAACATATTATATTTTAAAACTAATTTAAAATATAATTTATCTTTATAAATAATTCAATCACAAGGGTAGTTTTCAATCGAAATTTTGTATTTTTAACCTTTCCTTAAAAAATGAATATTTTCAATAAAATAACAAAAAATCACAAAAATATAATTTTTAAGTAAAAATTATTAAAATTATGTTTATTATTTCAGATATAATTCATATATGTTTAAAAAATTAGATTTAAAATATTCACATGATAAAAATGTTGTAAAAATACTATTTACAAAAAACAACACTTCGTTTGTAAAATTTGAAATATTATTATCACTTTTATATAAATTTCATAAATTTAATGTGAAAGAGTTTATTTAATATAATATATATATTTCGCTAAAATTATTATTAAAACATTTTTTTATTTAATGAGGTAAACATATTTTTATAGAAAAAAATTAAAAAAAGGAATTTCATTGTTTTTGATTAGTTCATACATTCAATCATAATTAAAGTGTTACCAAATAATTCAATGTTTAGACGTGAATTAACAATATTTTCGTAATTTTGATAATCATTTTCATTCCCACAATTTCGAGTTCTAGCTGAAAAATATCATTTTAAGTGATAATACTAATAGTATATTGTCGTTCGTTATGACTGAGTCTTGCATGTAATGAAAGATATCAATGGACCTCAGAATTGTGTATAACATATGAAAAACTCATTATTTCATATATCACATTACTAAATTAGTGTTACATATAATTAAATATTTAGTTTTTATACCATTCAGCGCACTCCCTCAATGAATTCTAATTTATTAAAAAAATTATAAAACCATTGGGTGTCATAGTATACTGCTCCCCATTTCAGTATGGTGTCTGGTCATAATTCGTTGATACCATGTTTTTATGTCTGTTATTACTAATTCCATTAGTATTAGATCAATTATTATTAGTAACCAATATTTCATTCATTAGCATGAATATAGATTCCTCTTTGTTTAAATTTAGTATGACTTTATTGTGTTTACTTATTCCCAATATATCACAATTTAAATGAATATTTTATAATGGATTATACTATTTTTTACATTTAATTAATATTATAGGATGACCTTTTTTTGAATTTACCTAGAAAACATAGAGGGTAACTATTATTAATTTTCGTAGATATGATAAAATGGACAACAATTTTCTTACAATGTGTTTACATTGTATCTTATTATTTCAAATGTAATGTATATACATATGTATTCTTCAAAGGATACAATGTTATTTTAACTTATAAGAATATTTTTTTTCAATAATAATAAGTAACCATAGTAATAGGTTTAGGTAATGTATTTGGGGATGTTACAAATATAGGATTCATAATAATTGAAAATAATACTAACTACTATATTAGTTTATGATTAGTTAAATTTCAATAATATATCTTAGATATATGTGGTGATCCTAATCTAAAAGCCCATATTGTACCCAAATTAATGACTTATTAGACTCATGGGATCCATGATCCCATGTTGATAAAGACAATCACCGTAGGTGAAAAATTCTGTTTTAGGCAATGATTTTACTACTTTTATATTATAGAAAACAAGTAATTATTTTATCTAGAATTAAGAATTTCAAACCAATAACAAGGACATGGAAAAATATTACAAGAATCCTGATAGGTCAAAAGATAAATAAATTGAAATATAATCATACTATAACTCTCTATATGATTTTACCAATGGGAAAAAAAATGTGACATAGAGTATAAAAACCATGGTAGAATAGATGATTTTCCAAACATGGAATAAGCCAAATCATACACTATATAAATAAAGAAGATCATCAAAACACAACCTCTAACAACCCTAATGAATCCAATAACAATTTGGGAACTGATCTCGATTTATATACATGAGTGATCCATTATACAAGGGAAGAAAATTGTAATTGTAATATCTTATATACATAAAATATAATAGAATACCTATATGTTTACTAAGCTAACTATATAGGGTGAATGAATAAATACTCTATAAAGAATAACAAATTATGTTTCAACTAAAATATAATATAATATGTGTATACATGATTATTTCTACACAATTATACACATATACAATACAACCACACGAGTGGCAGTAAATCAATTTCAACAAAACACTTATATTAATACATAATATGATTGGTAACTCCCTATACGACCAGGATCCAGACATACATATATTATTTAACCATTACATGAGGATATAAGAAGATATTCTTGGTTCAACCTCTTTGGGAGGAAAAATTAGTTCATGAAATTGGATTAAACATGTATACATATTCACAAAAATATATGAGTAGATATGTAAATAAGACTCCTCGTTCTTCAAAACCCATCCTAGGGTAATCAAGTTCTACTAGTCAGTGAAATAATATCTCACATCTTTGGGATATGAAAATATATATAATGAGGAAGAGTGATATGCACATGTCTTAAACCATAACCCAGTAAAATAAATCTTGGTATAACAACCAATTCAATGAGTTTGAACTGTATTTTATTGGATAAAGAACAATCTGAGGTAGTTGATAACAATAATAAAAAATAAAAAATAAAAAATAAAATACTACTCTCATAATCTGTGAAACAACAATATTATAAAAGAGGAAAGATAAATGTTTAAAACAACATTATATATTATGTAAACACAAAATTTTCAATACAAATATAAAAAAAAATCTTGATATGGAAAAATGGAATCCATGAACAATATAAAAAATAAATAAATTTTAAAATTTAAAATAGAACCAAAATCAATAGAAATAAATTTATGAAACAATAAAAGTATCCCAAGAATATAATACAACACTTAGCAATTCAAATATTCTAAGGATAATCTAAATGGAAACTGTGGTACAATATAATCAACCCCTAAGACATCTTTTGAAAATTCCAATTTAATTTGTGGATGATATATTATAATATCATTAACATGGTCTATAAATAAAATAAGTTTATAAAACAATGGATCACTAGTTATAGTTCTCAAAATAATAAGGGTAATGAATGACCTAAAATAAATCCACTTGTATATAAAATATTATGGTTATAATCATAAATTATCATCGTTCCATTTTATTACTCTAATTATAATAATATGTCTAAATATAACACTTGAAAAAAGTAAATTATTATATTATTAGACATGTTTGAAAATGGGGAAGCTGATTTCCATTGAAACACAGTCAAGGAAATCATTTAAAGGTAGAATTCAGTGAATAATAACATTATTTTTCTTGATATTAAATATTAAAGAAACCATTTTTTCCAATCATGATTATTCATAACTCGTCCCTAATATTAAACGAATAAAAAATCATGAAAACAATCAAGTATCAAGGAATGTATAATATTAAAACTATTATAATTTTCTTGAAAAATCACATCTTTTCACCTAAAACCCCATGAACCATATCCCCATATATGGATTATATTAATCCAATTTTTTGTATTGTTCATTAAATTATTATTAATTTAATATTTAAGGGAGTATTTGATTCTTAATAATGAATATTGATAAAATTTATGGAATTTAGTGTTAGTTATATATTATGAATTAGTGATGTTTTATCCAATGGAATGAATTATAGATTACAATATTTCCATTATATGATTTATTATTAGTTATGTTTCGAAGGTTTACACTTTAACCCCTATCTAATTCCAAGGTAATGTTTGAAAGGAATATGAAAATATGGAATAATGATAGAACATTTGAATTTTTTACCCAATTTAACACCACGAAGTAAATTCAAAAAAAATATTAAATACATTTGAGGATTTCGAAATGCACAACCCATTATAATTATATTTGTAACATTCCAATATTTCATAGTAAGTTATTTTCTTTAACGTAATTCAATAATTTGCGCTACACGCAACACTGAATTTGAGGGCACAATGACTTACCAAACCAGCTGTTCAAAAAAATGTTATGAATAGTATTAACTAAATTTTGAATTTAATATACTCCATTTAATTTGAACATCCATATTATGCGTTTTATAGATATAATATAATAACAAATTCAAATTTTCAGAAAAAAAAATTATTTTTCAAAAAATCCATTTTACTGTCTTTTAAAGGTAAAACCTTTTTATATCCAATATTTGAGACATTTATATATTAAATTTAAAAAAAAATAAACTTCTTATTTAGAATATGGGCTTGAAAATTTAGTTTGGATAATATTTTTTTTGCTTTCCTGATAACTTTTATATTTGGATGAATATTAAAAAATGATAAATTTTAATTGGAAAAAATATTTTAATCAAAATAAATTATACTGTAAAATTATACATTTGAATGGTTTTGAAGTATAATTAGATTATATATTTATCATTTATTCTAATATTAGTCATTTGAGGTAATTTTATATTAATATTGGACATAAACACATATCAATCTTTTGGTAGATTTTATTTCTCAAAAACTCAGTCTTTGGTATTGAGAACATGAATATTTTTTAAATTAATTAATAAAACTTATATATTATGAATTTGGTAAAATATATATCATTTTTTAATTTGGAATATGAAAATTATATTTGGGTGTTGTTTTGGTATTTTTGCAAAAAACATTCAAATTTAGATGAATAGTGAAAAACAGTCCTTTATTATTTAATGATTGCTTTTAATTTAAATAATTTTTTTTAATTTAAATTTATTTTAAAGTATAAATAGATATATAATACATATAGTATTCCAATTTAATTCTTTTTTGAAATTTATTTAAATGATTATATATTTAAAATTATTTTTACTTTTTTCCTTCTTTTACTCACCTTGTAGGAACATTTGCAAATTTCATAAAACATAATTTTACAACATTGATAAATTGAGTTTCAAAAATCTAAGAGACATAGTTGAAATCAGTAAGTAAATTGTGTTTCAATAGAATACAAATAATTTTTGGTGAATAATAACTTTTCAATTTTATTTACCATAGTTAAACGTAAATAAGGTAATTAAATGTAAACACGATATTATAATTACCCTAACAAGAATTCTAATTCTATTGGATAAGTGTAATAAAATATGATCATTTTGATCAACTGGGATTATGTTTGGTTATTTATTATTATCTTATTTAAAGAGGAGTTAAAAGTGTTAAATTCAAATATAAATTAATAAAAAAAATTAATATAAGGTTATACATTAGATAAATTCATCTAAAAATAGTCATTAGAAATATAAAAATATTTCCTACATCATGATATTTTATTTATAATTTTTAGACATTAAATAATAATATTTATTTATGACACAATTATGATGCAGTAATTAACAATATAACGAATGATTAAAATAATTTATACTATAAATATCAAAATAAATTGAAATTGAGACTTTTTATGAATTAAACGAAATTTTTAGGTTAATATGACTTCTTATGGTTGATTTATTGAATTTTTTTATAAGTGATGATGTTTTTTTTACTTTTACGAAAAGAAAAATTGAATATTTTAAATATTGACATAAATGAGTATTTAAAACAATTACTATATTATGAAATGATATAATATTACTAAAAATAAGAGGTTTTTCCAAGGAAATTGTATAATGATAGATATTTTATTAATGAGACATTTGTGGGTCTATTGGAAATTTATAGTATGTTTGTTAACCCTGAAATAAAAAAATACAAGAAGACATGGTAAAAGTAAAACAGTTTAATTATGAATTGAATCTAAAAGATAAGGATAATATGGTGACCTAAAATTGTCTAAAACATATTTTTTGAGAGTATTTAGACCCATACCCACATTATAATTTAAATATATCCATTTGGATCCATTATAAACCGAAAATTATGTTATAATATAATAATATTTCAAACTTTTCCTAAAGTGATGCTCACCTCTCTTAGTAAAGGGTACTTCCCCTTCTCTAAAAATCACTCCTCCAGTGCCATTTGGATCATCCAAAACCGTCTCAAATATTCTCTAAACTACCCTCACATGAACCTAGATTCCTTTCTTTGATATGAAAGCCATCCTAATTTTCCATTTTGATCAAATCAAAAGGAATAACCCAAATAACAGGTAATAATTTCATCACCTATTTCAAAGTTCTATACTTTTTCCACTTCCTATTTCATTATTGTTTCCATACCAAAATAATAATTAAAATAACATCTACATACTATGATGTTATTATTAATATGGTACAACCATAATTATTATACAATCCATCATATGAAAGAAAATGTCACAATACGTGCGTACATAGGCTTACTATCTCCACGTCAGGGTGCAATTTTTTATTCAACACATCATTATTTGGATGGGTATAAAAATGATTATACCTGATGTAAATAATAAATACTACATTTTAATGATTATTTATATATAATATAGCATCCAATTAAATATTAATTCATTAATAATAGAATGATATAGTCACTCATACGTATGTACAGCTTACCGTCACCCTGACGCAATAATATTCTGTTCCCCAATGTAACCATTCATGTGTAATTTTTATTTGATGAATAAAAATAAAGTATAAGTAATTAAATTATGTATATGAATAAAATACATCTTACACATTACAAACATGACTTACATATCAAAATATATAAAAGAAAAATGAATTGGTTAACCCCCAAAACCGTGATATTACTGAAATATCATTAACAAAAAAATATTATAAGAACATTTGTGATATCATATTTATATATGTGGTTATTGTAAAATTTAATAAAAATGATTTAAACAATACTTAATAGGTTTAAAAACCCACTACTAAGGAAAATTACAAGGTAAAGGGGTTCTATCTCTATTTTTATTCCCTGGAGATTGATGCAATATTTTCCACTATTTCCTTTTATGTAGTGTATGTACTTCCCATTAATGTATGGTTTTTGTAATATAAATTAATTTATGGGTATTTAATAAACCATTTTATGATTTTTAATTCAAGGGTTTTATGTATCATATATTACCAAATCGTTACGGGAATTTTTAATTTCAATTTCCACTCATTGTGTTTTCCACAAACATCATGGATTATTTTACTCCCAGGTTATGTGTGAAATCACTATTTGATTTTTTATTTAGTTATTTACACTCCCCATTATGTGGATATATATTTGGTACACATAGTAACTCTATTTATATATTCTATATTCATTGATATGAACATGATAATAGAAATTTTAAATCAATTTCCATTTATTGAGTTAAACATCCAAGTCATTGGTGTTGTTTTTACAAGAATACGTGTGAAAATACTCTGACTGATTTACACTAAATATCCAAGAATATTGAGTTTATTTATATTCATAAGTCATTATTATGTAATTTATTTATCATTAACCAAAGGATATGGTATTTATAATGGATTTTATCTCAATTTACATTCCATTTAGACTTCATTGTTGTTCTGCACCAATTCAATTTTATATGGTGTATATACTTTACAATAATGTAGTATATCATTAATACCCTAATTCTCATTATATTATATGTTTTTTATTACCTAAATTATTTATATTCAGGCGTCTTTCATTTGGTTAGTAACTCAAACTAATATTTTATTTTAATTGTGTTAATGATTTATTCTTCTAAATCATTCTCATTAATATCCATGTTTTAATAATGGTTTTATTGATTTATTTATATGGACAAGGATGTTTTAAAATGAAAGTTAATTTTAAAATTTTTAATGTTTTAAGGGATACATTGATTCAAAAATATTTTTTAAATGGCTTCTTGATAAATAGTGATATTTTTTAATGTTTTAAAAATGTTATTTCTCTCAAATAGTTTTACTGATTATTTTCATCTATTTCAATATCGTTAATTATTATTGATTAGGGATGATTTATTATAACAAAATCTTCCATATTGTATGGAATGAGTTATGTTTGACTATAGATGAATTATTTTTATACCATTCATGGTTTTTGGTTAAAATATTGACATTATATATGTTAGTTTTAATACAAATGTTTAGATTTTGATCCAAAAATTTCATATGTGTAATTCCATGGACATAATAAGTGACGGGTGGATAGGGCTATAGATCCTAGAAGCATCAGTAGGTATAACGAGACGAACTTGTGTCTTGGTATAAGCCTTGAAAAAATATTTTTCGTATTCTTGGAACGAGGCCATGACTATGAATTTATGATGTCCGACATTGTGCATTACATCATTATGAAATTAGCTATTTATATTAAATGTGATTATTTGACAAGTAGTATAACCATGTGAATAAGTAAATTTAATTATAAAATTTATATTTCACATATTATGCTGATGTTTATGTTTAAAAGTCTTATGTTTTAGTCTTATACTTTTCCTTAAATATTTATGCATATTTATGATAGTTTCTGCTATATTGTTAACCCTACTGAGCATCTGAGCTCAACCCTTTAGTATGTTATCTTTTTCCTAGGATGTGAAGAAGTAAATTATGATTAATGTGCAGGGATATAAAAAAAGGATGTGAGTTTGATTAATGGGGGCACAATGTTGTTTTTATTTTGATCATGATTTAATGTAAATATTATATCTATATCTAGTACTTCTAAGGTTACTAAACAAATCAGTCATTCGAGACATGATCTCTTTTGATCATGGAAATGGTATGTAATAAAGCACCAACTCTCAGTAACTTGGGACGAGCATTATATTTGGTATCAAAATAAGTTTAGTACAATACTTGGAAGTTTGATCTAGAAAACATATGACTATAAAACACTAACCTAAGATTGTATTTTTGGATTAGTATATAATAACATATTTTCTTTGGTAATGTAAATATTATCTGTGTTTTCCAAGAAATAGATCTCTATCTTGATACAAACAGTTAGAGGAGGCTCTATAATATATGTACCTAGGTGTAGAAACCGAAAGCACCGGTTGGAGTGAGACTCGAACAGGAACAGGTGCACGACAACATACCTTGTTGCACTCTTGGGTATGACACTCCTGGGGGACATGATAAGGATAATTAATATTTTCTTTATAAAACGATTTGATGCATTTTTATATAAGATGACAAAAATAACCATTTTTATTTATAAGGTGTTTTAGATTGAAAATAACGTGTAATTATATAGTCTAATTGATTTTATAACTATTGTTACCCACACTATACTTTATGGTTTTAGTCAATGGATAGATTCCAAGAAATTAATAGTTACATTGAACATGATGTACAAGGTCATAATGATGGCGGAATTGGGAACCTAAATGAAATTTTTATACGAGTAATAGATATCATGTTTTTCCTGAAGCAGGATTACAAAAATAAGATCAAAAAAAATATATTAACAATATCCTAAACTCAATAATAAAAAGAATGGCGGGGAATGATAAGAGATCCAGTAGTGGAGACTGTGAAGAAAAGAAAGCTCAATTTCCATAACACTAGAAATGTAGAACGAGACCCCCAGGAAAGTGTCTCAACGGAACAAATAAAATCGTTATGTGTGGGAATGGACATAAAGTAAAGAATTGCCGAATAAAAATTAAGAGTATTATGGAAGAAAATAAAAATAATCCTAAGAATACATTTACAGTCACTTACCATTAAGGCAAAGGACCTGGTCATTACATGAGTCAATGTCCTATTCTATAGGATAACCACCAGGTCATGGAAATACCAATGTGGAAATAAATGAATGGTGAAATGTTTAAAAGTATAAATTCTCTTTGTTGATGGGATTACACTGAAATACTTTTCTCTTGTATGTGTAACCCTTTAGTTTGTTATGTGAAAAGTATATTTGAGGAACAATTATCATTTCTTTTGAGGATATATTTTTAATGAACCATTTTTGTTTATATGATCTTTTAATTTGAGGCAATACAGGTTATTAATTATTGGGATAAAAATGCGAGAGATGAGAAAAAAATTGTTGTTAAATTATGTCATGGTTATTTTGAGGAATTTATCATATATCGGGAATGTTATAAAATATAGTTTTTGAAAAAGGAAAACACAAAGAACATGTGACAACCCATCGTGTCAAACATAGTAAATGGAATCGAATCTATAACCAATGTGCCACTGGGATTTATTACCTACCACTAAACTATGTGAAGTCATAGGAAAGTGTGACTAATTTTTTAGTTAAACTATTTTATTGATCAATAATAAGTTGATTTAGTATTTTTTGTTTTATCAAATAGATATAACTAGTATAGAAAAATGAATTGGTGATTAACCAATAAACGTTATTTTAGAAGACGTTCGCTCTGCTAGAAACACTATATCCCTAATAAAAATAGACTTCTATGGGATTTCATTTGAGGAGTAAAGGTAGATTTTATTATTATGTAAGAATTAATGTTTTTTATAGAGATTCAACTTTTTAATTGAAATGATTAACCTATCATAGAGAATATGTGATTTTGTTAATTACACTTTTGTTTGAGACTTTAAGAGTAGTTGTTGTTATTTGGAGATAAATGTTATGATTTATTATGAAAGACTATGTGATTAAATTCTTATGAATTTTGTGTTTCAATCGTAGTTTATATTATATTGAAGGATTTTAACAATAATTGTTTATTTTATGTGTTTTATTGATGTTTGGGTGTTGTTTGATTAATTTTGGAAATTAAGATTAATATTTATTTATATAAAAGATTATCCATTTTGGAGATCATCTGATATTGTACAAAAAATTTGGTTTTGGTTAATCATTAATGAGAAGGAAAATATATTTTACATCCTTTGTAGATTATGTCATTCTCTAAAAGTTGATTACATCACTTCAATAGTGACCAAGACATCGTGAATACTCATAGTTTGGGGAAAAGATAAGTTAGTGGTAAAAAATTTTTAAACGATGAAACACTTCTTAAAAAGAAATTATATATCTTTATGTTCTTAGTCAATCTCTTAAATAAATTACTCAAGTTTATGAAATGGAACTTAAAAAAGAAATGTTGTCTGTTTAATTTTCCTATTGGGAGACTAATGACCATTTGACCCATCATATGTTTTTGATTTTATTATTGTTAACTTTATGCTGATCAGGTTTTCTATAACTCTCCATTATAACTTGATACTTAATTTATCTTCCATATCTATATTTTCCTACTTGGAAACCATTTATATGTTATCTCGGTTGACCTTTCTAATATCTTTCTTTCTATTAATGTGATAGTTTTATTGACTCTTTTTTCTAATGTGTGACATTCAATGATGTCCCCAATCCATATTTTAAACTTCTTAGGACGTAATTTCCTAAAGGGGAATAATATATCAGCCCTTGATTCCATAGTATTTTATTTTCTTTAATGTAATTCAATAACATGTGCTACACACAACACTGAGTTCGAGTGCATTATAGATTACCTAACTATCAATTTAAAAAACAAAAATAAATATTATTAACTACATTTTAAATTTTATATACTCCATTTAATTTTAACATCCATATTTTGTGTTTTTTAAACATAATATAAGAAAAAAAAACAAATTTTCAAATAAATGATGTATTTTTGAAAAATGAAATTTAACAACTTTTTAATGTCGAACCATTCTCAAATCAAATATTTTTAACTTTTATATATTCAATATTTAAAAATTTAATTTCTTATTTAGAAGTGCGAGATAAAAAATTAGTTTGGATAAAATTTCGATGCTCTTCAGATAACTTTTATATCTTGAGGAATAATGACAAATAATAAATTTTAGTTAAAATTATCCATTTTTACCAAAATAATTTATAGTGATAAATTTTATATTTTTATTATTTTGAATTATAATTAGATTAAATTTTTACCATTTAAATCAATTAGGGTCATTGGAAATAATTTTACATTTAAATTGGACATAAACACATATCAATCAGTTTATATATTTTACTTTACAAAAACCTGCATTCTAGTTTTAACAACGAGAATATTTTTCTAAAGTAATTAATACAAAAAATATATTTTGAATTTGGTAAAATATAAAAAAAATTAATTTGGAATATCAAAAGTATCTTTGGGTTAATTTTTGGTATTTTTCTAAAAACATTCAATTTTTGATGAATATTGAAAAACACTATGCTATTATTAAAATCCGACATTTTATTTTAATAATTATTTACAATTTAAATTTATTTTAAAGTAAAAGTAGATTAATAATACCTATATTATCCAAATGTAATTCACTGATGTCATTTTATAATAATATTAGTTATATAAGATTTTATTTACTTTTTACTTTTTTTACTCAACTTCTAAGAACATTTGAAAATTTTCATAAAACATAAATTTACCACTTTTGTGAAATGAATTCAAAAAATTAGAGAGACACAGTTGAAATCATTAAATAAAATTTGATTCAATAGGATAAAAATAATTTTTGGTGAATAGAAACTTAACAATTTTTTTTCACAGTTAAAAGTAAATACAGTAATTGAAGGTAAAAATGATATTATAATTACACTAAAACATGTACTAATTATATTTTATAAGTTTATTTAGATCCAAATAAACCATAGGAATAAAAAAAGATCCTTTTTATCAACTTTTATTAGATTTAGAAATTTATTAATATTTTATTTAAATAGGAGTTATAAATGTTAAATTAAATTTTTAATAACTAGGCCATTTTTAATATAGGTTTATACATTGAAAAATTTGACTATAAATAATTTTTATAAATATAAAAATATTTTTTACATAATTTTATCTTATTTATAATTTATAGACATTAAATACTTAAATTTATTTATGACATAATTATGATGCAGTAATTACATTATCAATGAAGCATTAAAATAATTGATATTATTAATATCAAAATAAATGTAAAAAGCGACTTTTGATGTACTCCACAATTTTTTGTGGTAAATAAGACATTTTAGGGTTTATAAAATGATTTTACTTGAAGTAATCATGTTCTGCTGACTTTCACAAAAACCAACTTCTAAAGAGTGACAAAATTGACAAAAATGAGTATTTAAAACAAATACTATATTAGTAAATGTTATAAAATCTCTAAAATTATGAGGTTAGACCTAATGAAATATATAATCATATATATGTCATTAATGAAACACTTTAGGTTCACTTGGAATCATATAATATTTTTATTAACCATATAATATAAAAATACAAGAAGTCTTGGTAAACGTTGAACTATTTAACTAAGAATTAAATCTAAAATACAAGGTTTAAAGGGATATCTACAATTGTCTAAAACCAATTGTGTGAGATGATTTCAACCCATCCCATTCATATCCTTGAAATAAATCTATTTCGAGCTATTATAAACATAAACTTATTTTATAATATATTAATATTTCAAGATTTTCCTAAAGTGACCCTCACATCACTTATAAATGGGAACTTCCCCTTCTCTCAAAATCACACCTCCAAATCAATTTGAATCATCCATAACCTACTCAGATATCCTCCCAACTACCCTAAATTGAACATATAGGCCTTAATTTGATCAAAAAGACAACCTATGTAGCCCTTTTGATCTAATCAAAAGAAATCACCTGAATAAGAGGTAATAATTTCATCACCACTTTCTACGTTCTTCATTTCTTCCACTACCTCTTTCATTTTTATCCATACCAAAATAATTAAAACATTACCTTCAACATACTATGATTTTATTATAAATATTTTACAAGCATATTATTTATTTTATCCACCCCCTGTTTGACTAAGTCACTATACATTTGTTTGTACGGCTTACTATCTCCAAGTCATGGGGTAGTTTGTTATTCAACACTACATTATTTGGATGGGTATAATAATGAGTATAACTTATGTAAATAATAAATATTACATTTTAATGATTCTATATATATTATATACCATCCAATTACATACAATTTCACCACTAAAAGAACAATCTTCCCGCTCATGTGTATGTACGACTTACCATCTCTGCGATACGATAAGATTTCATTCCACATCATAACCATTCAAGAACAATTTTCTTTTTATGATTGAAAATAATGAATAAGAACATAAATTATTGACATGAATCAAATAAATCATATCCTTAACTAACATGAATTATTTGAAAAAACATATAAAGGAAAACGAATCAGTTAACCCCCAAAACAAATATACTACAGAAATATCATTAACAATTCTATATTAGAAGATCATATATTATATCATATTTATGTTTGTGGTTCATGTAAAATATTATAAAAATTATTTCACCATCATACAAGAGGTTATACAACCCTCCACTAAGTAATCATACAAGGTTAGGGGGTTTCATCTAACTTTTTATTCTCGGGTGATTCATGCTATATTTGAAACTATATCCTTTTGCATGGTGTATGTACTACCGATGAATGTATTATTTGTGTAATATAAATTAGTTTATGGTTATTTTTAATCATAATTGTATTATCCTTCTATCATGGGTTGTATGTTTCAAAAGTAAGAAAATCGGTAAGGGAATTTCTAATTTCAATTTCCAATCATTGGATTTTATACAAACATCATTTATTATTTTACTTCAAGATTGTGTGTGAAATCACTATTTGTTTATTTATGTATTAATATATACTCCCCTTTGTGTGGATATACTTTTGATACACATAATAACTCAATTTATAAATTCTCATGTCATCGATATGAACTTCATAAGAGTAATCTTAACTCAATTTCCATTCATAGAGTTAAACATCCAAGCCATTGATGTTGTTTTTACCAGAATATGTTTGAATGTAATCTAATTTATATACACTAAATATCCGACCATATTGAGTGTATTTTTATTTGGAACACCTATTTAGGTCATTGATTTATCCTTAACTTAATGACATAGTCTTTATAAGGTATTTCAGGTCAATTTACATTCCATTGATACTTATTCGTTGTCATGTGCCAATTCACATTTATATTGTATATATACTGTATATTGATGTAGTATATCATGAATCCTTTTATTCTTAGGATTTTATAAGGGTTTCATTAACTCCATTATTTGTATTCAATATTCTTTCATTCGGATAGTAACACTAACTAAAATATCATTTTATATGTTTTAATGATTTATTCTCATAAATATTTCTCATTAATTTCCATGTTTTAAAAATGGTTTTAATTAATTATTTATATGTACATTGATATTTTAAAATTAAAATTTTGTTTAAAATATTCAATTTGTTATGGGACACATTGATTCAAAAATGTTCTTTAAATGGATTCTTGATAAATAGTGATACTTTTATATGTTTTTAAAAAAGGGATATTTCTCTCAAATAGTTTTACTGATTATTTTCATATATTTTAAAATAATTCATTATTATTGATTGATGTTGATTTATTATAATATAATATTCCATATTTTATTGAATGCGTTATATTTGACTATGAATGTGCCAATTTTATACCATTCATGGTTGGTGGTTAAAATATTGACATTACTTATTCTAGTTTTAATATGAATGTTTAGATTATGTTCCAACATTTTCATATGTGGAATGTATTAGTCTTAATTATTGATGGGTGGAGCCTGTTATAGCTCCTCGATGCATCAGTAGGTATTATGAGACAAACCAGTGTCATGGCATAAGGCCCTGACAAAATCATATTTGTATTCTTGGAACGAGGCCTTGACAATGTGGTTATGATTTCCAACATTATGTATTCCATCATTATGAAATTAGATATTGATATTACATGTGATTATTTGACTCGAATAATATCTAGGTAAATAAGTAAATAACATTATTTGATTTATATTCTCCATATTATTCTGATTTTTATGTTTAAATGGCTTCTGTTTCAGTCTTATACATTGCTTTAAATTTTTACACTTATTTATGATATTATCCTCTATATTGTTATCCCTATAGAGCATCTGAGCTCCCTGGTTTATTATGTACTTGTTTTCCCAGGATGTGAGGAATTATATTATGATTAAACTATGGGGATAGGCCAAAGGATGTGAGTGCGTTCAAAGGGGACACAATGTTTTTATTTATTTATTTCATTATGTAAAGTAAAAATTATATATGTATCTAGTACTTAAAAACTAATAATCAAATCAATAATTCGAGAAATGATATCTTGTGATCATTCCAATGTTATTTAATAATGACCCGACTCGGGGTAACTAGGGTCGGGGAATTAGAATATGGGTAGTAAAAAATGGGGACGTATTATGATTAAGTAGTTCCAAAAAACCATTGTAACAAATTTACCCCGTTATATAAAAAACATAAGTATGAACTATTCAGTTAAAAAGGAAAATATAAATAAAATTCTTTATTTAATTAGAAAAAACTGAATGAAAATATACAGCCAAGAAATATTAACAATCACTCAATGAGTCAAGACTACCTACCATGAAATTATGCTTTATTATTCGTCCCTTATACTTGAGTGAGAACATTTATAACCCTATTATTTTATAAATAAATCCATTACCAATGATATATAATATCAAAATAAATATCCACCATGAATCATAAAATTATATAAAAATCCTATAAGATAACTCCTAAAATTACTTCAACAACAAAATAATTAATATATCCAACTTAAACAACCGAAAAAACCACTTAATTCACATAGAAAAAATTATTCACTAATATAAACCCTACATCAGATTATTTGTTGATGAATAGTGATGAAAAAATGGCTATCTACATAGATATTATTCCTTAAACAATAGAATAAGAATCCCTAGGTATTGAGGTGATTTCAATATGATTTGCTGATATTAAGACTAAAAATATATAACATCTGTGTATAAAACAAACCATAAGATAAATTGATAGAGATATAGAGAGAGACTATATAAGAATACATGGATATTGATTTCTTTGAAGTAAATGATGCAACTCCCTTGAAACATCAATCATTCATCGATAAATTTTTTTGCGAATGGTAAAGTCTCTAAGACCCCATCATAAGAGAAAACGTGGCTAAGTAAAATTATGCTTCAGTATCTATTTTTGTGCATTTAATGAATCTAGGATAAAATTGGAGTCTTCCACCACATTAATAACAATATGATATGGATCCTACCAGGACACCATTTGTAGTCCATATTTTTACATTATTAATCTATAAGACATTTGTTGGTATTCACATGAACTTTGGTGTCCAATTTCCACAACCCAACGTAGTTCCCTCTACCATCCAAATTTAAGACTGGGCACATAGTCCCACTGTTATTACCTTAATCAATATTGATAAATAAATACTAATTTTTTTCATATTATTCAAATTAAATGATAAAAAAATAAAAATAAAATAAAATTAATGCATCCCAAATAAGAAAACTAAACTATATATATACCAAATCCCGAATTACAAAAATAATATCATTGAAGGTGTAATATTTTTCATGATTATTTGAATAAAAACATAATTATTATGTAATATAAAATCATTAAAATATATTGTTTTAAGTTAAATTATTATTTTATGGATCGATACAACAATTATTTTCAAAATGAAAAAATGATGAATTAAGAATGATGGTGCCGCACGGCACTGGAATTTTAAAGCTAGATAAAAGTTTTAGAAATGTTTTTCACAAGTGATGAAAAAATTACATGGATTATAACCAATTTTACTAGTGTAAAAAATAAAAAAATTATTGGAAACAGAAATCCAAATTGTGAATATATTTAATTATGTTTCCCTTTACTAATAATAATATTTTAATTGAGCACAAAAAAATTTCTATCATAAGTTTATCCCTTATACATTACATGTCATAAACACTATTCATGATGTTAAAGAATTCAATAAAATATTGAAACTGATGAGAATTTATTATTATGCCCCTCATTTATGACAAAGAAAATCCTTATAATCCTAGTATTGTCTCATATTGATTTAATTAATTTATTTAAAACATCTATAACATGATATATTTCTAAAATTATAGTCCAAGGTTTGATTAAAAGAGATAACTCAAAGGGGAAAGCTTTGGATGACATCCTGCTTCATATTTATTTCATTTCATTCCTTTTCTTTGTATTTCATGCAATCACGATGATGTATCACCTCTCTTGAATCATCTCAACTTCCACATAAATATAAGGTTAGTGTTTCTAAGTGATCAAGTTATGCGGATCCTAGACTAAGAGATATTTTTGAGTTCATATTATTGAATAATTAAAATCCTTTCTTTATTCAACAAACCAATATCAATTCATATTTTTATTTTAAATTATTAATGTTTATATGTCATGGTCAATTTTTTTTTGAATTTGAATTTCCATGCTTAATAAACTATATCCCACTTCACCAAATTCTTATTTGTTCACAACGTAACATATTTGGGTTGGGTACTGGGTGATTATAGATCACCCACATGTGATCATGATTATGGAATGAAAATTTTATTATTAGGGAATAAATATAAAAAATGGATGATTTACCTAATTTATCAAAAGAACCCCCTATGATTATCAACAAATAGGAATCTGGGTTGAACGATTGAGAATTTCATTATGAATGTCATCATGTTTTCCATTTGGCCATAGGAGATAGATGAGGAAATAATGGAATATATCTCTTAATAACCAAAAAAAGAAGAATAGTTGAAAAGTATAAACATTGATAGCATAACACTATGTCTAACCAAACACACTCTGATCGATATATTTCCATATTGTTTTAAAAATTACCATTTATAGTAAATTCTTAACTCTAATTCTAAAAATAAATTTAAAAATATGTTTTTTAAATAAGAAAAAATGTTACGAACACTTGTTGTGAGAACAACACCTCTAGAGACATCCAAAGATGACTTTACTATATTATACTTTAGTAATTATTTTTTCCCTCTCCCCATGATAGGGGCTCATCAATCATTGAATCCACACACAACCGAAAAGGATAATTGAAACATATCTCAAATCAAACATACAATTTATATTACATACCTTCAAAATATATCCATAAGTTTTAAAAAACATATAATTTTAACATTTTTGTGCATTAAACATGTAAAATATTATATTATAATCGATTTTATTAAAATATTCCTAAATAAACTATATAAGAAATTACAAAAAGAAACCCAAATAAAATGATGTACCACCATCCTAAATATTTCAGAAATATATTCATCTTTTCTATATAAAATATATAAAACTACCCAAAAATTGATGAATCTAGGTATTAAATGTCTAACTTCTTTTTATGTCATATATGATTAAAAACATTCACTTATAGTTAATCATACGATGGTTCAATATTTATATAAAAGAAAATATTTTTATTTAATTTATGAAAATACCATGGTTTTACATGAAAAATCCATTTTAATATTTTATAGCATGGATAGAATTTAGTAATTTACTTTAAGTAATTTACCAAAATTTTATGTTTTGATTATAAAATATACATATAAAATATTTATATTTATATTTATATCGAAAATATAATTATTGTTGTAAATAACATCCCCATTATATCTTTAAAATTTACAATTTTTAAAAATAACCATCTTTCATATTTTTAAACATAATTTGTTATATAATTGTTTATCACCATGTGATAAAACTAAAATTCCATTTTGGATAAACATAATTTTCTGAAACATTAAATGAATTTAAAACCAATTTATAAAATAAATAGAAAACCATTTTTGAATCATACCTCAAAAAAATTTGAATAAATCACATAACCCAATTTATGAATAATATTATTATTATATGATTTAATCAACTCAATGACTCTAAAATAAATCATCTAGTAAAGTGTACATGATGATATAAGTTCCTTTCATACATAACCAAATAGATTCATTAAAATTTTCCATTGCATCAATATAATTTTTTTTAAAATACCTAATTATACTGACATCGTGAAATATGATCATTAGTGAGATATTACATGCTTTATTAGATAATAAAATACCAAAATAGAGATAATGGTCAACTATAAAACATAAAATATAAATAAATAATTTTATAAAAATAGAAATAGAAAATATAAATGAAATGATCAAAATAAGATATAATGTGTCCTTCACACAATGAAATGTAAATATATAATAAGAGTATACTTAGTATTGAGACACTAAGTAGGAAAAATAAGTAATACACATGGATTAATAGTGATATCATAATAAATTAATTGTATTTTAGTCCTACATTAATCAATTCATCAGTAATATATATTTTTATATTTGTAGGGAAAACCAATATTGAAATATTTATAATATTTTATATGAAATAATCATAGGTTAGTTTCAATCAATAAAAAAAATACATTAGAAAGAATGTAATATATAATGACTCCCTTCGTTAGCAAACCTATTGACACCTAAAATATTACATGATCTCTAATATAGGTAAAATTGTTGTTAAGTCCTAGAATCATCTTTCAAGTAACATTCCATCATACCAATGATAAAAAAATGAAATCCCAATAAGAATCTATTGCTTAAACTATGTAATTAGACATTCCCTAGTAACATAAACATCCTCTAGAAACATCCCCATGATGAATTTTATGGTTTAATTTTCTTGTACCATCAATCCTAGATCTTAATGATGAAAATTAAAATCTATTTAATCATACTAGTATGTTAGGGACACATTGTAGTGATTGTTCCCTTAATGTCAACATGAAACCATAATAGGTGTGCTACCATTCAAGGATTACTCTCATATACTTATGTTCTGGTTAATTTCACCACATATATTGATGTAAAATTTGATAGTTAATTTACATAAATTTATATATCATAAATCCATGATATGGTTTTACTTCTAATCCCAAATTTATCTTCCATAAGATGATCATGGAAAAATTATAACACCAAACATAAAAGGTAAAAATAGAAATACATTAAAATGTAAAAATACCATAACAATATACATATATGTACATTAAATTAAATATTATCCAATATAGAATATAAAGAGTCAATGAGAATTAATGTTTTTCAAAATCAGTCCAATGAATAGTGATAGACCCATGAAAATAGGTAATGTCTTAATGTATCATCTAACCATCCCTAAAAGCTCAAAATATGATGTAGTAAATGATTATGTTTCAAATATATACAAAATACACAAGACAAGGGAACCCAATAGTTAAGGGTGTACATGTATATACATGAAAATAATATTATATTTTCATATGTATCAAGGGGCCTATAATGAACGTTAGATGAAATACTAAATAAGGTACCCCCAATGTTATCTTGTCAAAATGGTCATATAATAATTGTATGCATGAATATGACAAAATATTTACAGACACACACACAGATATATATATATATATAATAAAACAATTTCCCAGATAATAAAAAAATTTGTAGTATATTAACAATAGTAAAACCCATTGACTAAAATAAAACATCATTGGTAACTCCCAATACTATCTGTGTCTACACATACATATATACTTCAAGAGTAGTCTTATGATTTGATATGAAAATTCCATGTTTTTACAAATAGGCCTCTATAGTATTACCGATAAATTTTTTAAACACATACACACTTGTAATAAATGGTTCTGGTACTAATCATAACTTATTATAGTGTTTTTGAAATTGAATTTACATTAAAATGTATTTTCATGTCTGGAGTTTTAGAAAATTAGGCTATCACTATTACATAACAAATTAAATATTTCATAATAGACACTTCTACTCACTATCCATTTTTTCATAATAAAAATCTCAAAAAATAAATCCTTTTCTTGATAAAAATCTTATTGACTTCTTCTATTATATTACTTATCCTTATACGCGGTGAAATATATTTTAAAAACATTTTATGGGAACAAAAATCTTAGTGAGTTATATAAAATAAGGAATGAAACCGTTATTCGATGAATATTTTAATCTCATGAATGTTTTTTGACAAAATTAAACTTTTGACTAATAAACCATAAGATATGAACATAACTCATGAAGTAATAAGATTCTTGGAAAAAATCTTAGACTTCATAAATCATAATGGTATCTTGTGGTATCTATATCATACATACATTAGATCTTTTATATATAAATAGTGAGTAATCTTTGTGGTTATATTTGGAATACAAATCATAGTATATTAGCTTAATATCATAGGATAAAAATTACCATTTAGCATCATCTCATTACACAATGAATTAGAGATCTATCACGGTCTCACCCACCATCAGTTTATCACGGAACTAACTATATACATAAAAAATTCCCACGAACTATAAATGTATTTATAACACATAAAACAAGTATAAAAGAAAAATACAATTTCCATATTGAAATAATAAGATATAATTTCATGATATTGATATAATCAATACATTTTGAAAAAACGATTCTCTAAAAAAACATATAAAAAGTGAAAATGATATTTCTTTTTCTATTAAAATCATTAAGTCTTGTAGAGTAATATAAATAAAAAATAATGATAACGTTGGTAGAATGGTCACTTTCAATGTATACATTTAAAAAAATTAATTTTGTCTTTTATTAAAATTATTCATATAATAATATTCATTTTTAAAACCATTAAATTAAATTAAAATTCAAAGGACACTATTATACACCGTATAAAATAAGGTGGTTTGTATTATCAAAATTTATCTCAATGTAAAGAGATTGAGATGATGTCCCGGTCCTTGAGTCTGAAGTACCTCATAAAATCTTTATATTCCTAAATAATATAATTATGTTAATTTATAAATTCATGAGAATATTTTTCATGGTTATTATTCCTTTTATATAACTTATTATAATTTTATTACAATTATATAATTATATAAGTTCATATAGGATATTTTTTCGATATTCGTTACTTTAGTAGAAAATGATATTAGTATGATGTTAATCATCCATGTGATAAATAATTCCATCATCTCCAGAATAGTATTCATCATATTATTATGATTTTTATATATCAACTATACATTAAAATAAAACCATTTATTATTGTAATGAAAATTGAACTACATTATAATCATGGAGACAGTAGGTCGTATATACACATGAGTGACATTTCCAATTTTAATTGATAATTAAGGAAATAAGGTAATTATTAATTTCTATTTATATAATTATCATTATATTATTAATATCACAATAATCACTTAAATATACTTATATATATCATACAAGTGATGTTGTGATTAAAAAATATTCACATCGCTTTGTGGAGGAAATAGTTCACATATAAGAATGAACGTCATTATCATTTATATATGAATGGAAAGTAATAAAATAATTGATATATTATTCAATTATAATGATAAATATTTCATGAAAATAATATTAAAATATTAATTACATAATTATGAATAGTCTTGAGAGACGGTAATGAAAAATAAACTACATCGGTTTGCAAGGTGGTAGTCCACCGCTCACACGAACTAAATGTTCATTTTCCATTTAATGAGATTTGTGGTATATTTAGGTGATGATTTAAGCATAATAACATCTATGTATATTGGGGATTTTATAGTTATTATTTCATCTTGGTTCATGTATATTTGAAGTATGTGGAGGGAGAAATAAAATAGAAATACTTAAAGTAAATGATACATCTTATTCAGTTGATCACCTTTGAAGAACACCTTAACAACTCTATAGAGGGTTTTATTCCTCAAATAATGCATCAATAATTTGGGAAATGATTTTAGGATGTATTTTTGGTAGATACATTACAATCCAAATTGTTCATGAAGTGTGAGTAATATAGATGACCCGATACCTTTTTATAGGAGAGGGGAGGTGCACCCTTGGAAACTCTTAACAAATTAAATTAATATAAATTAATTTTTAAATAAAAATGCATGAAAAATGTGTTATATAGAATTTATCATGAGGAAGGTCCTAAATCCCATCATTTAAATATTTCTCTGAATTGTATTTCTTTTATTTTTAATGTTACCCTTTTCCCTTAATTAATCTATTTTACTTTTAATTGTGATAACAATATTTTTAATATTAAAAGGCAATAAATTTTAACAATATAGGGAAAATATCACATAAATTGAAAATTTATTAACATTTAGACTCTATAATATAAAATTTTTGGTTTTAAATTATATTTACAATTTTTACATAAAAAAATAAAATATTTTTTTTAAAATATCAATAGTTTCAATTTTTACACTATTCATTTCATTGTATTTAAATAACATAAAAACAGATAGATAATGTCGGAAAAAATATTTAATAGACTTTTAATATGTCATAGTCACATAGAAAAATTCACTTAATACTATAGTTAATTCTAATAAAATTTATTTTAATAATTTTGATATCATTTATTTGATATTTCTATGAGTAAAATAATTATGGTATCCATGTTTTTCTATTATTTATCATCATTATTTTATCTTTATATATTTAAATAAATTATCATGATTTATATAATTTTATTAAATTTAAATTGAATATTTATTAATATAGTTTTATCATGTTTATCTCTATATTAAATTTATTATAGATATAATAAATAAGAGAGTGACTTGTTGTCATTTTATTTTATTTTAATAATATTTTTATTACTTACATGACAAATTACATTAAATATTTATATTCAAATCATTATGTGTTATGGTTATACATTTATTTATCGAATAGAATTTTGGAAGGTTTTAGTGTAATTTTATTATCCTTATAATACTATTTATTATCTTAATTTACCTGATTTACCTATAACCTTGGTCTATAAAAATTTAAAAAATACTATTAATAAAATACTATAATGGAATCTATTGACCTAATTTTGTCCAATAATTCCATATATAGAATCCATTTCTCCAAATTTTAAATATACATTTTTTTGTAATAAATTTAAAATCAATCCCCATAAAAAAAATTATAAAATGGCTTTTTTAAAAGTAAAAACCATCTAAACCATCAAAATGAGTTTACATGAATTTTATGTGTAAAATTACATAAAATAAAAAAATTTCATTAAAATATAATAGAATTTGTAAAATGTACATTAAACCCAATAAAAATTATAATTTGAAAATACAAATAATTTAGACAAAAAAGCTGTTTTGAATTAAAATGTTGTATTTTAATATTTCATTAAAATATGAATGTTATTAGAAAAATAGAAAACATTGATGAAAAAATAAATTTTGTTGTCCTGAATCAAAATAAGATTTTTATTTTTCATAATATAACATATATAAGTTTCAAAAATTATATTTAAAATGGGTGTTCCAACAAAGGCGCAAAATATTTTTTTAAAATACATATTTTATCTGATAAATTGAATCTGTTCTTATATCATGTCTTAAAAAAATTTAATATTCATTTTATGATTTAAATTTTTTAATTAAATATATATATTTTTAATATAATCCATCATGAGTGATTTTAATATTTTACAAACTCACTGTTCTTATTTAAATAGTTTATTAGAAAGAAATTTCATTTAATTTAAAAAAGGTTTTATTTTCCTTTATAATTTATTTTTCTCAAAAGATTTAATTATACAAATCCTTAAAAAAATATCTTCATAATTAAATTTATACGATTTATTCATAAATTTTTAATAGCTAGGTTATAAGGTAACATTTACATAATAATGTTTAGTTTTTTTCTTTAGTATGATGTGGCATATTATGTACACTACGAAACATTGTTTCTCTTTTTAAAAAACTCGAGATGTTACAATCTCCCATATTTTATAAATTGCCTCCTCAAAACTTAAAATTTGGGGTGAGTAACTATGTTATGATGTTTTGAAATACCATTATTACAATACGACATCAGATGAAGAATTAATAATTCAACCACTTTAAATTAATGAAATGATTGTATGAAGGTCTTGTAGGATAAAAAATGCTATGGTTCTATGTAAGAAAACAAGGATATGGATGTGAAAACTAACCATCACGTTCTGATGGAGAGTGACTGAAAACATGGTTATAAGAATGGTAAAAATCTGAAAACCATAATAATTTTATGGGTTAAACGGTATTTGATTTTATAGTAGGAAAAGAAATGAGATTTTTTTTTTGTTTTAAGATACATTTCATAGAGTAGGGGAATTATATTACTTCATGGACTGGGATCACAAGGAAGTATATTTAATTGGAATGTAGAATTTTAACCTTTAATCAAATTCAACCACAAACTCATCATTTTCTCAAAAGGATGAGTATTTAAGAGTAAATTTTTTCATGCCTGAAACAATAGAATCAAAGTCTATAGAATCATATAATCCATAAATGATTAACTATTTATTCATATTATCATAAAAAATTAACCAAAACCAAAATGGGTAAGATAAGATAAAATAATTCTGTAAAAATAATAAACTGTTATATGATGTAAAACTACTTTTAATCTCCAAAATTAAATAGTGACACCAAATGTAATACATAGACCATTAAAAAAATGACTATCCTTAAAATTCATCAAAATAATCCAATTAATGATTTATATAAAATTCTAATGGACTTGATCACATAGACTTCCAAAATAAATTTTATTATTTATACTCAAATAACATCAACTAATTTTAATGTTTCAAACCAAAAAGTAATTAATATAATTAAATATTATCCATGTTAGGTTAATAATTTCCATAAATAACCTAATTCATCATAAGTCCACAATTAAAATAATTGTTTCTTCTGAAATATATTTCATCCATTATTTCCCAAATATATTTTCATATTATTTAGTTTATCATGATTATATAGGGTCCCTAGATTATCAAAAATATTCTAAAATTACATTCATCACTTAATCCCCAACTCCTTTTCCAAATATGTTAACCATTTTGATGTAAAAATCAAATTATTATTATTCAATAATATCATTAAACTAAAACAGAAAATTTACACTAACTAGGGATATCACATAGGCTAGTGGTAGTTGATAAATCCTTATCGCCCTGTGGTTGTGGGTTTGATTCCTATTATATTATTCTATAGGTTAGGATTTTCACATTTCTTGTGGGTTTTCCTTTTTCTAAAACTATATAATTATTATAAAATTCCCAAAATATGATATAATACTCAAAATAATCATTAAATATTTTATCTATAATGGCTTTCTTATACCTCTAATTTTTATCTCAAATTATAATTTCCACATCATCTATATTCATGATTTATTATATATATTTATATATGTTGATTATTGTTTTCTTCTATATGATTTAATAAAACTATTTCAAAAAAGAAATAATTTTTTACCTTAATCACAATGTCCACGTGGTTTCATCATCATTTTGTTTATGCATATAGAATGTCCATGCATTTTTACAATGATTTAGATATTTTTCAAAATCACTCTGTTACATTATCCAAATACACCTTGTATAACGTGGGTCATATGGGTGTTCACAGAGAAATAGTCTTGTTAAATAATCATGGATTATATATAATTTCAAAACATCTGATAAGACGTGATTTTTATAATAACATCAAGCCAAGATTGAGTTGAAACACTCAATCAATTTTACATTAAAATTTAAATAATTATTTTTTAAAAAACATTATTTTAAAAAAGAATATAAATAGGTTTCTCAAGGTGGTCATAATTACCTAGTGTTTTCGAAAACATATAATTCTTAACAATCTTTTGATAAGAAAAAATATTTATAAATGACTTGATAATATTAATTTTTTTTAATATGAGAATATTGAGAAAATAAGATTAGATTAAAACAACCAATGATTCATGATGGTATAAACGAATAGTGGAGGTGTTTAATATTTCAAAAAACTACTGAGAAGTGATTTGTATGTTTGAAAATGTTTCAGAACCATCCAGACATGACATTGTATTATTTATTACAAGAAATTCATCTGGAAGGGATATAAATTTTCTTTGAGATCCCTATCCTCCCATTTGTAAATAAAATCCTTGATCTCAAAAAGTTATAAAAAATATATTTAACTAAAAGAATAGACATAGGGCTCACCATATGATTAACCAAAATTCATAATCCCTTAATATGTCTAAACCATACTATGACTCCAACTATAAGGACCAAACAATAAAGATACCATATTCTAATGTTTCTAAACAAAAATGGACATCAGTGTATTTTTTCTAGTTTATAATTTTATAGATTTATTCCATAATTAGTACATAAAAACTCAAATATTAAAAACCACCACTTCTACTAACTATATATTTTTTCATAATATAAAACATTTTAAAATAAAACATGATTCATTTTTAGGATAAAGATGTTTAGCACTTCTTCATTTCACTTACCAATCATTATACACTATAAAAGCTATTTCGAAATCATGGGATGAGAAAAAAAAGATTAGTAAGGGATATAAAATTTCGAATAAAACCGTTTGTCCCTGAATATTTTAAACTCAAGTATTTTTTTCACAAAATCACAATTTTCACCCATAAAACATTATCTCCTAAAATACCGCATGAAAGAATAAAATTACTGAAAAAACATCTTAGAAATAATAAATCATAAAAGTTTCTTTTGGCTTCTGTTTCATACATACATTTTATCTTTCATAGCTAAATAGTTAGTAATCTACATTATTACATTTGGATTACCAATCATAGTATATTCCATTAATATCATAGTATAAACCTTATTGTTTAACTCTCTATCATTACCCAATTCATGGGAGAGATTCCAAAGGCTCTCTCACCCTCATTTTATTACAGAACCACTCATATACATAATCAATGAATAAGAATATTAACATAATCATAACACATAAAACAAGAAAAATATAAAAATAAGATTTGCAAATTACAATTGAAAGCTATAATTTCAAGATATTGATATAATAAATCCATTTTAAACACCATTTTTATTAAAAAAAATACATAAAAAGGTAAAATGTTATTTATTTTAATTTTAAATACATTTTGTCTTATAGAGGAAGACAAATACCAAATAATTCTCATGATGGAGGATATATAATTTCCACTCTATACATTAAAAATATGTTTCTTATTTCATTTAGTAAAATAAATTATATGAATTATTACATTTGAAAAACATTAAGTGAAATTAATATAAAAAGGTTATGATAATACACTAAATAAAATAAGGTGGTGTATATTATGAAAACATTCGTCAATGAAAGGAGATTGAGACAAAGTCCCTTACTTTGAGTCAACCTTGTCTCTTATAATCATTATATTCCTAGTAAATTAACATAGTTGAATTTATAAATTCATTATTAGATTATTCATGTTTATTATTAATTTTTTATAACTTATTATCATGTTATAACAATTACATAAATATTTAAGTTCATATTATATTTTATGTTGATATTTGGTACTTGAGTCGAAAATGATCTTGGTATGACATTAAACATACTTGTGGTCATAAAAACATTATATCCATAATAATATTCATGAAATTGTTATTATTTTTGTACAGGAATTATAATATTAAAACAAAATATTACATATTGTAAAGAAAACTGAACAACATTATAATCATGGAGATGATAGGCCGTATGTACGAAAGAGTGACGTTTCCATTTTTCATTGATCATTATGGAAAAAAAGTAGTTACTAATTTATCTTTAAATAATGGTCATAATATTTTTAACATCATAATAATCATTTAAATACACTTATATATATAATACAAATAATGTGGTGAATAAAATTGATTCACATCGCTTCGTGGAGGTGATAGTTAAGACATACACTTGAATGTCGTTATCAATTTTATGATCATGGAATGTAAGACAATAATTGATATTTTATTCTATTATAATTTTTAATATTTAATTAACATAATAAAAATCATTAATTCAATAATCATGACCATTAATTAGTGAAGTTAATGAAAAATGAACTATATCAGTTCACCAGTAGGTATTCTTCCATACACACGAATGAAATGTTCATTTTTCATTTGATGGAATTGAGTATAGATTTAGGTGATAATATTAACAAAATAAAATTATAGTATATTTATAATACTAGATTTATTATTTCTTTATGGTTGGAAGATATTTAATGTATGTGGAAGAAGAAAAAAATAAAAATATGTAAATAAAATGATACCTCTTCTTCTATTGGTCAACATTGAGGAACACCTTAACATCTCTAAGGTGGGTGTTATGGATAAAATAAAGACTCAAGAATGCGGGGAGGGGTTTTTTGAAGGATTTTGCGTTAATCATGTCATAAAAATATTGTTCTTGAAATGTGAGTAATAGGGAAGAGTGAGTACCTTTTTATGTGAGATGGTAGGGGCACCCTTAGAAGCTCTTATAATATTAAATAAATATAAATTAATTTTCAAATAATATTTACTCCAACATATGTTATGTAAAATATAATATGATTATGGTTTGATAAATTATCATTCAATAATTTTTATACATGTATTAATTTTTTTAATCCTTTCCATTTTGGTTTACCATTGATTAATTGATTTTAATTTTAATTTTGGAAAAAACAATAGCAATAAAAGGAGGCTATAAATTTTAAATATATAGGGTAAATTTCATATAAATGGAAACTTAGTTATCTTTTAGACATTATATATATAACATTTTAATTTCAATTCTTTTGATAATTATAAAATAATTTTATAAAATATTATTTTTATAAAATATAAATAGTGTCAATTTTGACACTATTCATTTCATTAAATATATATAATATTCAAAAAAATAGATAACTTCTAAAAAACATTAAATAGACATATAGTATGTCATAGTCACCAAAAAAACTCATGGAGTACTAAATTTAACACTAATTATTTTTATTTTAAAAAAATTCATTTCTTATATTCGATATCTTTATTAAAATAATCATTACTTTACCACTATTGTGTCAGTATTTATGGTAAATATTTTATCTCTAAAAATTATATATAAAATCTAAAAATGTAGATAATTTTATTATATTTCTGGATATTATTTATGATTAATGTTTTATCATGTTTATCTCTAAATAAAAATAAATAAACTCGTAAAAAATAAGAGGGTGACATGTTGTCACGTTGTTTTTTTAATAATATTTATATCCATTTCATGGAAAAAATTTCATTTAACAAGTTATTTAAAATACTTATGTGTTAAGGGTCTAATTTTATTCATGGAATATGATTTCACTAGGTGTTCGGGTAATTTTATTATCATTATAATATTATTATGAAGTATAATTTACCATATTTACCATTAATCATGATAATTATTTTTACAAACGTTACTATTCATAAATCCAAATTAAAGGAACCTATTTACATAATTAGGAACCAAATATTAAAAATATTGAATTAATATTTCAAAATTTAAAACAAAAATTTTAAACGATTAATTTAAATTTAATCATCATTAACAAACATAGAAATCATTTTTTTATATGTAAAAACTTTTAAACCATTGACAAGTGTTTATATAAAATTTTACTGTGAAATTACATACCATGATCAATGATTTATTAAATGAAAAAAAATTATTTAATTATACATTAAAACCAATTAAAATGATAATCTTACAATGTAAATAAATTATATGAAAATCAATTATAAAATAAAAAGATGTTTTTTCCCAATTCATTAAAATATGAAATTTATCAAATAAATACAATAAATTATACAAAAGAAATTATTTTTTACCTTTTCAATAAAATAAGTATATTTTTTCCAATAGAACATATAAATTTTTCAAAAACTATATTTAAAATTGTTTCTCCATCAAAATATAGAAAAACAACATTTTTTTAAAAAAATTATTCTATTATCCAAAACTTGAAATTATTCTTTTATCACGTCTATAAAACATATAATTTGAATTTTAAGAATAAAATGTAATATATTACATATATATATATCATTAATATAATCCATCAACAATGATTTAATTTTTTTATAATCCCACTTATTTGTATTTAAATTTTTTTTATGAAAAAAAATTCAATTTATTTAAAAATGGTTTAATTTTCATTTATAATTGATTGTTCACAAAATAATTAATTATATACATGTGCAATACATATTTTAATAATTAAATTAATAATACCCACTCCATCATTTTTAATAGTTATGTTAGAAGGTAACATTTAAATAATAATATTTTTTTGTTCTTTTAAGTTGGATGTGGCGTATTATGTATTATATTGAACATAGTGTGTCTTATTTAGAAACACTAGATGTTACATGTATGTATATATATAAGTAAATTTATGAAAATTGAGTCTGTTCCAAGAAAATTTTCATTTAGTAATGATGACTAACCATTAATATAAATATTATAGAGCCTCCCAGGAAATAAATATATTTTGTATAATTAGTTGGGGAACATTGTTATTATCCCACAATATCACCATTTATTTGCAATATAAGCATAATAAACCATACCATGGAAATAAACTACGAATAATTTTTAATAATACCTTCTGAATTTGTAAAGACCCGAAAATCCATGTAAATTGTTTTTATATACATGTGAATTTTATAAGTCCATATTTCTGACGGCACTTGATTCCGAGTTCCGGTGTGCCCGGAATCAATATCTGAAGTTTTGTTCAGATACATTCAGTAAATGTACGAGCATGTTATTATAACTTTTGAAAGGGTGCTCGGAATTGAAATTTGAGGGAACCGTTGAACTCGCAGCACCAATTATCGCTTAATAAGACTTTCACCCCGACCAAAGATGATCGGGTATGAGAGTTGGTTTTTGGGTCTCATGAGGATTAATAAAATAAAATAAGTGACAACTTGTTTTATTTTTTTTGAACCCCTACCATGAGGTAAAGTTGGTTAAAATCTTCACATGGGAGTTGGTGGTGGGACCGCCACACCCTAACCTTCCATGGGAGGATAATTGGGGTGAGGACCACCTGAGAAACATAACCTCATGGGAGAGGTTATGACATGAGGTCCACATGGGGCTTAACCACCCATTTAATGGGAGGGGAGGAAATCCCTCAACACTCCCCCATTAATGAGGTAGAGCCTCTTGGTCTCTAACTCCCCTATTAATTAAAGATGATAAAACCTCCTCAAACACCCAATTAATTGAGGGAAACCCCCTTGACCCTATTCATGTTTAATTAGGTGGGGAGAACCCAGGCCCGTAACCCCCTCGAAACTCCCAAAATTTAATATGCTAAGCTCTCGTGCAGTTAATTTCGTGGAGCCTCTCCTCTCTTTTTGAATTTCCAAAAATTGTCCCAACGACATGAACATAATTATGTGGTGGCCACATAATTAATTCACCCCAACGAGTATAATAGATAAAAATTTATTATTTTGGCACGTTTATTCGCACTTTATTGTAAAGATTCGGAAAATAAAATCCTACAACGAAGTACGCAAAGACGTAGGTGACGACTCTTCTTCCTCTGCATCTTCCTCAGAACCCCCCACCCCCGACATGGGATCTCTTTGACGACCCTTCTTCCTTCCTCTTCGTCGTCAACTGACCGATGCATGGGCTCGGATGTGGAAGCGTACAGTGAAAAATGACAACATTGTCTTCCCCTGCGACGAACGAACGCTCGACAATTAAAAAGGTAGGGGTGTATATTAAGTTGTTTATTGCTTTATCCTCTCATGTTGAATCAAATTCATCAGCCACTTGCTATCATTCTAACGTGGAAGATTTCGTCCCAACCAACATGGCCCGACCCCTCCGCAACCATTATGGTTTTGGGACGTTGAGTCGACGTTGAAGTATCAACGACATGGAAATGAGGCGACTATGTAGAAGATGGAGAATAAAGGTTTTGCTACCCATGGACTTCGCGAACTGCTGCACCGACCGAGCAGATCCCGACCAGCCTACCCGCGCGCTGCCCGGCACGCGCCCCAGCAGAAACCACGGCCTGCCCGGCCCGCGGCCACCCTGATCGCACACCCCCGCGGGCTTCCTACATGCCCTATACCCTGTACACTTTTGGCATGCCCCGTTCCCAGCCCACTCCCCTGTCCACCTGCCTGTCTCCCCCCGGGAAGCCGGCCTGCACGCCCCCACACCAATGTAGCCATGCCCGGCGCGTCCCGACGCCCTTTCCAAGCACCTCGATGCCCTGCCCACGCACCATGGCATCCTGCCCGGAGACCCCGCACCCTTCTTGGTGCACCCGCGGCCTGCCCGTGCTTCGCGCGGCCTGCCTTTGGACTCTCCGTCCGAGCCGCGCCCCTCTTGGCGCCGACCGAACATACCACTGGCCTTCGGGCTGAGTCGCCCACGTGGTGACTTCGGACCGAATTGTCAATGCAGTATGCTGGGTCAGGCCCAACTGACTGGGAAACCTGAGCAGAATGAACTGCCCAACGGGTTGGTTCAGACCCAGCAAGTCAATCCGGGTCGACCCCGACCATTTTGACCCAGACTGGGTTGGCCCAAGTCGGTCCGACTGGGTGGGACCAAACCCGGGCCCATATTGTTTCCTTTACATTATTGGGATATATCTTTGGCACCAGATGTCTATTTGAAAAACCATAAATGGATCCTGTATTCTTAGAGCAAAGCCTTCCCTTTGATTATACCCCACATGAGTTCGGGGTATAGTTGAGTCACAGTCAAGTTGGATCGTACACGAATCCAACAGAGCCCACATGACTAAAATGCTAATAACTAAAAGACCAGATGTTCGATTGATTCACTGTCTATTTCTTTGAGAACCTTATGAAGAGGAAAACCTTTGAGATTCTTCATCTTGGGACTTCATGAAACTTGAGTATAGGCTTGTAGCTCGTGGAGCAGACCCTCCTAGAGACGAGCTAGCAGAGTACGAAGACCTATTAGTTTGTCGAGACGTGATGACTGCTTGACCGATTCGATTCGAAGAGACTCGAATAGCCCAGTGGGGAGTGCTACTATGTGAGGGGCTAGGCCCATGGCGAAGGAGATCTACTGTGTGAGTCAGAAGACCCGTGGTACTCGATAGGAAGAGTACCTCTATAGGCTATTTGGGGTAGCGCTACTGTGTGAGGTTACATACCCCAGGTGGGAAGCATCTCTGCGTGACGTATCCGTCCCATAGTACTCGACAGGAGATGTACCTCAGTAGTCTAAGGTTAGTGAGTAGCACCTCAGAGTCATGATAGGGCCACTGTACTCGACAGAGGTGGAGTTTTCCAGCAGCCATGGTTTCGATCATGAAAATTCTAGTTTTAGCTGAGTCCTTGAATTTTGTGTTTTCCTCATGATTGAGATGGGTTACTCAATAACATAGGTATATGTATGGACATACACCTAAGTAATGGTTATACATTGAATTATTAGATTTTGTTTTATCCTTGTTGGATTTTTTGAGACCATGAGGGTCTTGGGGTCCCTACTGAGTATCGTTATACTCACCCCTGCATGGGCCATGCCCACAACTCAATGTGTTGGATGCAGATGACGGACAACACTTATGGAGGCCAAGAGCTCCAGGATTGGATGGTACCCAGAGGAGGACCATATGATGTATCAGTACATGGTTGATTCTGACTAACATGGAGTGCTAAGGAGGCCATCAGTACCAACCCTTCCTGTATGATCCCTAGAGAACGATCTAGGAGATAATTTCACCTTTCAGCTGTTTGTTCCTTTTTTATTTGTATTTGTACTTTACAGTTGGGCTTGTATTTTGGCCCCTTTTACTTTATATCACTTCTTCTGTATATAGTTTTTCTTAGTGTTTTCTTCCACTTGTACTCTGGTTGTGTGTTCATGTTTTATAAAGGAAATACCTTCCCAGTTTTAGGGAAATACGCCTATGGTGCTAGTCTCCAACCCCTGGCCTATGGAAGGAGTGCTTGGGGTAGTCACGATATGGGCCCCAGGGGATGGGTCGTGAAAAATTGGTATCAGAGGATGTAGGTTCTACCGTAAAACTTAGGACTCTGATATTTATTTTATGTGAAGCAATGGTGTTAGGGATACTAAGTGTGGTTTACAGTTTAGGGAGTCCAGTGTTGGTGTGGGAGGCTGACGTATCCATACACCAAGACCCTGAATTCTGATTTCTGACTCAGTGTATGAATACACTGATTGTGTGTGTGTTTTCAAATGTTTACTTTAAGATATCTCAAACCAGGTCAGATCACAAGGTATAGTGTTTTGACCATGTCACATCAATTTCATTCAGGATGCCTCCTCATAGATGAAGGGATAGAGACCTAAGAGCTGTACGTGCTGACAGCCCACCGAAAGATGTGGCCTTAGTACATGTCCCTCTTCTAGTTGAGGCACCAGTGGAGGCACCAGTGGTACTACTCCTCATTGGGCCACCGATGCCACCAGCCCTATCGGCAGACTATGAACGCCAATTGAGCGTGATTCATGAGTTCTAGCACCAGATGCCACCCAGGTTCCGGGGAGAGATGAACCCATAGGTGACTGAGGATTGGCTGGAGGTTGTGGTGAGTGTCTTTAGACTAGTAGGGACACCGGTAGACTTTATGGTGTTCCTTGCTGCCATCCTCCTTCTACAACAACATGTAGATGGTGGGGCCTAATTCTCCAGATGCATGATGAGGCGTCACTTAAATGGGAAGACTTTGAGATTCTTTACCGAGCGGAGTTTGTACCAGCCACCCATAGAGCGGTGCGAATATAGGTGTTATTGCATCTACAGTAGGGTAGCATGACGGTGGTGTAGTTCTCACCGAGTTTCATTGAACTCTCATGCTACTCCACTGATATGGTACGAGACCCATTCTTCAGGGCTATTGACATTGAGCAGGGACTCATACGAGAGATCAGAGCTTCAGTTATCTCTCACAACTTCCCGACGTGGATGGCAGTGTTGGAGCGAACACTCATAGTGGAGATATTTCTTGCTGAGCAGTCTCCAGCAGTGAGACCCACCACTGGCCGACATACAGCGAGGTCTTCTAGAGAAAGAATTTGACAGATGATGCAAAGGTCCAAGAGGACAAGACCTATTGGTTGTCGACCACATGACTCATGATCGGTTATACAGGGCACCCAGATTGGTGACAGAGCCAGAACTGTCAGGTAGTGTTACTGATGCAGCGGCCAAGTTCACATGGCTCATGATTAATGGACCCACCACACGGACGATCAATAGTTAGTTGAGGGACCTCCCAGGTAGAGGTAATGGATTGATCTAGGTGGTCTATCGGGCGGAGGTGTACGTGGAAGAGGAGCTGGTCATGCAGCTGACAGTGAACGATGTTATAAGGTGTTTATAGAACCTCCAAAAGGTGGTCCACCTCGACCACAAGGAGTGGGTAGAAAGGGCATAGCAAAACTTCAGTCAGGTGAGGCCAACGATCACGACACTCCGGAGAATATTTGAGGTATGATCTGTGTCAACTCTACCTTAGCTGCAGTTTATAATGACACATGTTCCATTCATTCTTTCATATCCATTTCCCTTATTTGGAGCTCAGAGATTCCGAAGGAGCTGTTAGATTGATCCTTATGGCTAGAAACTCCTACAGGAGCTGATTCGATGATCACACACTGGTGCCGACAGTGAGAGCTTACTCTAGGAGGCAAGATCATCGTCCGGGATCTCCTAGTAGCAGCATCGAGGCCTTACGAGGTCATATTGGGTATGGACTGGTTATCTACAGTCCATTTTCAGATTGATTGTATTAAGAGAAAAGTGTGGTGTGTCTGCATGGATGGGACCAGGTTTACCGTCACCAACGAAAATGGAACCTTTGCAGCAGAGGATAGACTTACTCAGAGGAGGGTGTAACCGGTCACTCACCTGTTGGATTTCCATACCCTCGGAGTAGTTGATGTTGAGAGTTTGACTTATCCTGCAGTGGTGGACCAGTACTCCGATTTTTCCCTGACGATGTTCCAAGACTACCTCCTCATAGATAGGTGGACTTTTACAATGACATGTACCATGAGACGACACCGATATCTACTCCGGCATATCTGATTTCTCCCGCTCAGCTTCTTCAGCTACGAGTATAGCTGGAGGACTTGTAGGAGAAGGGTTCATCCGGCCTAGTGATTCTACCTGTGCATCACCGATTATGTTCACCAAGAAGGCGGATGGGAGCTTGAGGCTCTGTGTCGACTACCGTCGCCTGAATCAAGTGACTGTGAAGAAAAAGTACCCACTCCGGAGGATTGACAACCTCTTTGATCACCTCAAGGGAGCACCATGGTTCTCCATGGTAGACTTCAGATCAGGCTATCACCAGCTTAGAGTTCGAGATAATGATGTACAGAAGACGTCATTCAGGTGTCATTACGGCCACTACAATTTCTTGTTTATGCCCTCTGGGGTAACCAATGCTCTAGCGGTGTTCATGAGTCTCATGAACAAGATCTTCCAGCCATACCTCGATTGATTTGTCATAGTCTACATCGACAACATACTGATCTACTCAACTATAGAGGAGGATCATACCTACCATTTGCAGGTAGTACTAGACACACTCTAAGAGCACGAGCTTTATGGTAAGCTCTTGAAGTACCAGTTTTGGACTCAAGAGTTTCACTTATTAGAACACGTCATCTCGAAGGCTGGAGTTGCAGTGGATCCAATGAAGGATGACGAATTACTTTCTTGGGAGCCATCAAGTAGCGTGATGGAGGTACGGAGTTTCCTGGGCTTGGCTGGGTACTACCAGAGATTCGCTCTAGACTTCTCTAGAGTTGCAGTGCCACTATCAGCCTTGATGAAGAAGGGCTAACCCTTCGTGTGGTTAGAGAGGTGCCAACAGAGCTTTCATGAGCTAAGGAAGAGGCTGACTAGTGGCACCATCATGAGGCTTATAGACGAAGGTGTTGGGTACATAATCTACTGTAATGCATCAGGGACAGGACTCGGGTGCTTCCTGATGTAGGAAAGAGCTGTGATCGTGTATGGTTCTTATAAGTTGAGGCAGAATGAGAAGAACTGCGCTACCCATGACCTGGAGTTAGCAACAATGGTATTTTCCTTGATGATTTGGAAACACTATCATAAGGGGGAACATTTTACCATGTACTCTGATCAAAAGAATCTCATGTATATCTTCTCCAAGAAGGACCTAAAACTAAGACAATGGCAGTGGAATGAGTTCCTCCAGGGCTATGACTTTGAGATAATCTATACTCTTGGGAAGGGGAACATAGTATTAGATGCGCTCAGCAGTAGATCAAGCATTCAAATTCTAGGAGAAGTGATAGAGCAGTAGGTCGTGTTGCAGATATCCTTTGTGGATAGGGATAGAACAACCTTTCTACAGTCTCTTACAATCACTCCCCCACTTATTTAGCAAGTCAGGGAGGCGCAACTTGAGGATACTGACTACGAGACATGATGTGCTCAGATATCCATAGGGCAGGCACTTTATGGATTTTATGAAGGTGGGGATCATGTCACCGTCTTCAGAGTATATACCATGGTACCAGTTGTACTGCAGTTGGAGGTTTTAAGGGAGTTCAACACTTTCCCTCTAGCGGTACATCCAAGAGTGATGAAGATGTACCAGGACCTTCGATGACAGAATTGGTGGCCAGGTATGAAGAAGGTGGTAGAAGAGTTTGTCTCACTGTGCCACACTTTTCAGCAAGTGAAGGTAAAGCACCAGGTACCAACATGATTTGTTCAGCCCTTAGAGGGCCCAAAGTGGAAGTGGGATGAAATATCTATGGATTTCGTATGGGTCTCCCAAATATATCCAGGGGTCACTACTCGATATGGGTGATCATCGAACGACTCGCCATGTTGGTCCACTTCCTACCGATTAGAGAGAAAGGCTTAGTTGAGAGCATGGGACGCCTCTATGTGCAGGAGAGACTGCATTTTCGTGGAGTACCTTCTTCTATTGTCTCCGACCGTGACATACACTTTACTTCCCGACTATAGAAGTGGTTGCAGGAAGCTTTCGGGACACAACATCACTTGAGCACAGACTTCCATCCTCAGACTGATGGTCATACTGAGAGGACCATCTATACCCTCGAGGACAAGCTCCATGCATGCATCTTCGACTTGAATCACAGCTGGGAGGGCCACCTACCCTTTGTAGATTTTTTCTACAACAACAGCTATCACTACACCATAGGGATGGAACCATTTGAGTCCTTGTATAGACGACTTTACAGATCCCCACTATGGTAGAGAGATCCATGGGAGTCAGCACTAGTGGGATCATAGATGGTTCATGCTACCACAGAGAAGGCGCAGATCATCCAAGAGTAGATAAAGACTGCACAGTGCAGGCAGATGGCATATGCTGACAAGTGATGGAGACCACTCGAGTTCGAGGATGGTGACTGTGTATTCTTATGGGTCTCACCTCGATGAGTTCTACAGAGATTTGGCTGAGGTGGAAACCAGTCTCTGAGATTCATCGGACCTCTCCAGGTTCTCAACAGAGTAGGCAAGGTGGCTTACTACCTAGCTCTTCCACCTCAGTTGCACCGGGTGCACGATGTCTTCCACGTATCCCAGCTGAGGAGATACATGCCCGACCCATCCCACATCATCGACCATGGGGATATGGACATGAATTATGGGGATAATTTCACAGAGGTTCAAGTAGAGATTGAGGATCGACAATAGTGGGTCCTGCATGGACACACCATTCCTCTAGTGCACGTTCGCCGACAGCATGGGAACATCCAGGAGAGAACATGGGAGTGGGAGGCTCAGATGCGTGTTCAATACCCCCTTTTCTTCCCTTAGTTCGAGTTATATCTTATGGGGATGTATATCTCTGAGGTGGGGATAATGTAATGACCCGAAATACCATGTGAATTTTTCTTATATACATGGAAATTTTATGAGTCTGCAGTTTTTGGCAGTGCTTTATTTTGAGGCCCGGTGTGCCTGGAATCAATTTCGAAAGTTTTTTCAGGTACGTTCAGTAAATGTACGAGAGGGTTTTTCTAACTTTTGAATGGGTGCTCGGAATTAAAATATGAGGGTACCGTTGAACATACATCATTGGTTTTCGCTTAAGAAGACTTTCATCCCGACAGCTGATGATCGGGTTTGAGAGTTGGTTTTTGGGTCTCACGTGGATTAATAAAATAAAATAAGTGACAAATTATTTTATTTTTGTTGAAGCCATGCCATGTGTTAATGTTGGTTAAAAATTCCACAAGGGAGTTGGTGGTGGGTCCTCCAAACCCTAACCTCCAATGGTAGGATAATTAGGGTGGGGACCACCCGAGCAACATAACCTCCCGCGAGATGTTATGATGTGGGGTCCCCACGGGGCTTAACCCCACATTTAATGGTAGAGGAGGAAATGTCTCAACTCTCCCTCATTAATAAGGGAGAGCCTCTTGATCTCAAACTCCTCTCTTAATGGAGGAGGATAAAACCTCCACAAAACCCCAAATTAATTGAATGAAACCCCCTTGACCCTCTTCATTGTTAATTAAGTAGGGACCACCTGAGAATCTACCCCCCTATAAGCTCCCCAAATTTAATATGCTAACCTCTCATGAAATTAATTTGGTGGAGCCTCTCCTCTCTTTTTGAATTTTGAATAATTGTGCCAACAACATAAACTTAATTAAGTGGGGCCCACATAATTAATTCACACCAACATGCATAATAGATGAAAATCTATTATTTTGGCATGTTTATTTTCTCTTTAGTGGAAATATTGGGAGAATACAATCCTCCAGTGAAGAACGCGAAGACTTTGGCGACAATGCTTCATCCTCTGCTTCTTCCTCAGAACCCCCCTTCCGACGTGGGATCTCTTCATCGACCCTTCTTCCTTCCTCTTCGTCATCAACGGACCAACACATGAGCTCGGAAGTGGATGTATACGGCGAACAACGACAACATCGTCTTCCCCCTCGACGAACGAATGCCTAACAATTACAAAGGTAGGGGTGTGTTTTACGTTGTTTAATGCTTTATCCTCCCATGTTGAATTAAATTCATAAGCCGCTTGCTATTGTTCTAACGTGGAGGGTCCGGGCCGAACCAACACGACCTGACCTCCCCCCTGCAACCATAATGGTTTTGGAAGCTTCTGTAGACTGCTAAGTAATGATGGCATGACAATGAGGTGACTGCGAAAAAGACGACGAATAAAGGTTGCGCTACCCACAACCTCCGCGAACCATGCCGCTGGCCGAGAAGCGCCTGACCAGCCTACCTACGCACTGCCCGGCGTGCGCCCCTGGCCGAAAATATGGCCTTCCTGGCCCGCTGGTCCCCTGCCCGTGCGCCCCGCATGCTGCCGGCGCGCCCCATGCCCTGACCGGTGCCCAGGCCGCCTGCCTAGTGACCCCCCACCCCAGCGCACTTCCCAGCACCCCCAAGCCCAGATGGCCTTTCCAGGCGTTCCCATGCTCCCAGCCCGCATGCCCCGACGCCCTACCCATGCACCCCAGCTCCCTGCCCGCAAGCCCCGACGCTCTGCCTGGCACCCCCGCACCCTACCATGCCCTTCCTGGCACACTCACAGCTAGAACAAGCCTCGCACGGCCTTCCATTGGCCTCTCAGTCTGATTCACCCAAGCCGCGCCCCTCATTGCGCCGTCTTAACCGACCACTGGCCCTCGGGACGAGTTGCCCACGTGGTGACTTCGACCCGAATTGTCCACGCAGTTGGCTGGGCCGAGCCCAGCGTACTGGGAAGAACTGAGTAGAATGAACCACCCAACGGGCCGTGTCAGACCCATAAAGTCATTCCGGGTTGACCCAGACCAGGTTGACCGAGACTAGGTTGGACAGAGTCAGTCCTACTAGGTCGTATCGGACCCGGGCCCATACCATTTCCTATACTTTCTTGGGAAATATCAGTGGCACCAGACGTACGTTTGATGAATCATTAGCAGTGTCGATATTCTTGGAGCACAGTCGTCCCTTTGATTATACCCCACTGAAGTTCGAGGTATAGTTGAGTCACGGTCAGGTTTGTTCGTACACGAATCCAACCAGGCCCCGACACTAAAATGCTAATAACTAACAGACCGGGTGTTCGATTGATGCACCGTATGTTTCTTTGAGACCCTTATGACAAGGAATCCTTTGATATAATTCATTTTGGGACTTAGTGACACATGGAGTATTGGCTTGTAGCTCGTGGAGAGGACCCTCCTAGAGATGAGAAATTAGAGTACGGAGACCTAGTAGCTGGTTGAGACCTGATGAATAATTTACCGATTCGATTCAGAGTGACTCGACTGGCCCAGTGGGGAGCGCTACTGTTTGAGGCGACAGACCCATGGAGGAGGAGCGCTACTGTGTGAGGTGGCAGACCCACGGTACTCGAAAGGAGGAGTACCTCTATAGGCTATTAGTAGGAGCACTACTTTGTGAGGTGGCATGCCCCATGTGGGAAGCATCTCTGTGTGATGTAGTTGTCCCACGATACTCGACATGAGGATTAACTCAACAGTCTAAGGTTATTGTGTAGTTCCTTAGAATCGCGACATGGCCACTTTAGTTGACAAAGGTCGAGTTCTCCACCAGCTGTGGTTTCGATCATGACAATCCAGGTTTGAGCTGAGTCATTAACCTTAGTGTTATCCTCATTATTGAGATGGGTTACTCAATATCTTAGGTATATGTATGGGCATATACCTAAGTAATGTTTATCCGTTGAAATCATACTATGTGGTTTAGCCTTGTTGGATTTTGTGAGACCTTACGGGTCTCGGGGTCACTACTGAGTACCATTATACTCACTCGTGCATGGGATATGGCTTCACCTTGATGTGTTGGATGCAGATGACGGACATTGCAGACGGAGGTCGAGAGTGCTAGGACTGGAAAGTACCTGGAGAAGGACCTTACGACGTATCAGTACACGATGGAGTCTGACGGTCGTGGTGTGCTGAGGAGTTCATATTTACATACCCTTCAGGTAGGAACTTTGGAGGATGATCCAGGAGCTGCTTCACCTTCCAACTGTTGGTTCCTTTTTTTAGTTGTATTTGTACTTTACAGTTGGTCTTGTATTCTGGACCCTTTTACATTTCAGCACTTCTTCTGTAGACAGTTTTTCTTAGTGTTTACTTCCTCTTGTACTCTGGTTGTGTGTTCACATTTTATAAAGGAAATGCCTTCCCAGATATAGGGAAATACACCTTTGGTGCTAGTCTCCAGCTCCTGGCCTATGGAAGGCGGGCTGGGGGTAGTCACGATACGGTCCCCGGGGTATGGGTCGTGAAAGAATTACACTATATTAAAAATATAAATTATCCATGAAAAAATATATGCACTGAATAAGAGAAAAAACCATGACATACAATATGTTTTAGATATGATTAAAACAATATTATATGTTATAGAAACCAACCTGCTCAATAAAATATATTATAACACGCTTGATACAGTAAAACAATATCAATTCTCAATATTCCAAACTATCAAATTGTGGGAGTATGAATGTTTCCAACATGAATTACTAGCATGGATGAAATGGAAAACCATCCCATAATAATATTACAACATGTATGCAGTTGGACATGCAAGTGTTAGTCTAAATAGAAATATTGGAATGAAATACACTATCCTCAAGTAATCCTAGTAATATTCTATTTAGGTATATATATTATATATTATAGTAAATTCAATAGGGTGTGAACTCCCAAATCTTGAATTAAAAAAGGAAATTCTAGTGGCAGTTCTTGGATCGCATGATCAATGTATGACCCATAATAAATATAAAAATATTAAAAATATTAATAATAATAATTATATAGGTAAAAGGTGTCACTTTACAACTTATCGTAAAATTGTATATTTACATCAAAAAAATGAGATAACTAAATTTTATGATATAAATTTGCATACTGGGAATGGTGAGTGGAATTGTTAAAAAATTTGTGGATGATTTTAAAAGAATAATAAATAATGGAGGAATCCAATTAAAAAGTGAACTCTGAATTTGATAAAAAATTCAAAATATGTTTTTTTAAAAAACATCCCCTATTATAAAAACTAATGTAAATAGGATTAATTTTCATGTTTTCAGATTTGTTAAATATTAAAACCATTAGGGCTTTTGGGAATAAACCCTCTTCTCACCTCAGAAACAAGACTTCTACATCACCACCGATGCACTCCATTAATAATGGTTTATGTGTGTTTCATTTACATATATATCATTTTCAAATTTGTAAAAATATGTGATTCACATATTAGAATATAGTTGAGGCTAATTAAATTTAATCATAGTTATTTTAATAATCCAAGAATGTATATACAAATATAATATTTGTAGCATAAAAGTTTTCCCAAAAAGTGGTTTATGACTAATAGAACTCAAAGGGGTTCCATTTAAAGTAATTAATAATATTTGTGAAATGTTCAAAAAAATTTACACAATATGTATTAACAATATTAAATATTACTGAGATACCAATGTAACACCATAGTGTAAATTAATCAATAATAATTACGAATTGTATAGAACCCATAAAATATATTTTAGGATAATTAATATCATAATAAAAAAACTGAGATGGGTTTTCAATATATATTTTAAAATAAACCCCATTGAAATAATTTAACAGATAATTTGAAAATTTAATTGAAATTTTTTATTCATATCAAAAAAATAGTGATAATTTATTACTATTTTTTAAAAAATTAATGGCACGCTTATTGAATTCATAACTTGAGAATCAATCAGTATTTCGACACCTTCTAGCATAACAATATTCACAAGGAGTCATCCATAATAATGTATAATAATTATAGCATCACTTATATATACTTAAATAAAAACAAAATACTAAAGTGACCTAATATCAAAATCACTATTAGCAAGGTATCATAAAACACCAAGGAAATCCTAAAATATTATTCGTCAAATAATTTTAGAAAAAATATAATAAATTTTTCAAATTAAATCCACCAATAAAATTCCGCAATTATCCTAAATAAATTAACATCCATAAAATAAAACATAGCTCATATTATTCCTATTATACCAATAATAAATAGAATGAAATCCACCATATGAATATTTCGTATATTTTATAATAGTAGGTCTTTATATTTGAACAAATTAAACCCTTAATTTTTAAAATCATAACTCAAAATACTTATACAAACACAATTTCATGAATTATAATAGAATTATATCTAAGATAATTTCATAGTGAGTTGTTAAACCATTAATCAAAAGAATAATCTCAATTTTTTGTACCATTTTTTCATGGTAATGAAGGGTGTAGAAGGGGAGTGTTTGGAAGATCTATCCATGCAACATGGATTTCGTGCAAAAAATAACAATTTATGTTCTACTTAGAGGGTTTGAATAAATTTTTAGATAAATAATGTTTTCTAACATATAAGAAAGATGTATTAGAACCCAATTGACCATAATTTATATCTAACTAAAATATAATGATTTTCTATTTCTCTAAATTATATATCAATTTTACTTCAACTAGTATCCACCATAACTATGATGAAATCATTCATCCACACCATATGAGTTTCCTCTAATAAACACACTAAATACCTAACATGTGGCCTATGAGATATTCTCAAACCCTATAAGTATTATTAGAATACTCTAAATTCCATCCAAAAACCTCACAATCAATAGAAAAAATTAAAAACATCCCCATCTAATCTTTAATTCTATAAATAAGTTGTACAGATACATTAATTATCTTAAAGTATATCTTAATACATAAAATTTATCTTAATAAAGTTAACTAGGTCATGATACATAATAATATGTCGATACATGGATTCCTCTAGTGGCCATATTGGTCAATCTATAGTGAATCCTTGAAGATGGAAAACAAAATATGCCAGGTGTTATATTTCACTAATATACCAAAATGTTATAATTATACATTTCTATCATCCACGTGATTAGGGAATGAGATCAACATCAAATATGTAGTAGAAAAATGTTTAAATTTATGTCCCAATGTCTCTTCTCAGATGATAATGATACTAGATTAAGCTACAATAACCTATTAACTCCCAAGAACAATATCCTTCTTGGGGACATTTTTATACTCTTTTGTGTTTACATATAAATTCATATATAAGTAAGGTCATTTTTATTAAAAACATTTTGTCATAAAATAAATATAGTGAAATAAATGTTTGTCAAAAAAGTTCAATAAAATAATGAATATTAAAATAAATTATTTTACTATATTAGTTATCTTCAACTATCTATCAAATAATGTTTTACCACTACTCATTTATTATCTGCGCTTTTATCCACTACCCATGTTGTCTAAATAATTTCATATTTCATGAAAATCAAACACAATTTAAGACTTTTTCTTATCTCCCTTCATGAAAATATGAGCACTTTATAGGATCTATAGATTATTATTCAAATTTTAGAACAATAATTTTAAAATCTTGAATCATCTCATATGTTGTTTTTATTTATTTTTTATATATTATTTGGAAGATACTTTTTATTGGGTGTTTCTTATGGGTGTTAAATGATCTTCATGACAATAGTTTTATATATTATATCATTAGATGATTTATATTGTTAATTAATTTTGTTTAATTTTATTTTATAGGGAAGATTTTTTTATAGAGGTAACACAACTAATTTTTGTATGGAAATCTTATGTATCACCCAAGGATATTGGAAACTATTTTCATAAAATAATATTATATTTTATCGACTTCTCCATATGAAAAACGGAGAAAAATACTCCATGAAATATAAATTTTTATGAAATATTATTGATTATAAATCATCTAGTAAAAAACATATTTCAATAAATTATAAATTCCATCGAACAAGAATGGGAATACCCTATCTTTCAAAAATCAATTTTTTAATAGAACTTCTGTATACATATTTATATTTCATTTAATATATAAATTATCAATTTCTATAATTTTAATATAAAAAATTGAAATTCATTTCTAAATTCCACAATAAAAATTTCATTTTGGTGAATTTTTTAGATTTTTTCAAAAAATATTTCTTTTTTAGGTGAATGGTAAAAATTATAATAATTTTTATACCATGACCACTTTTATGAATTTATAATAAAAAAATAATTATTTTAAACAATTTGAAATATTTTAAATATAAAGGTATATATTTATAAATTAAATTAAATGATTTAAAAATACTATGATAAAACCATGTGTACTATTTTAGACACATGACTAATATATATAATCTAAAAAAGTCATTCATTAATTTATATTAACAATTATTTTTCTTTAATTAATTAAATAAAATTTATCAAGATGGATTTCATAATTTATATCATACTTAATGTAATAGACTGTGATTTCCTCAAATATTACATTTCTGACAGTGGTTGTTGGAGGTGTACGAGGGAGGTTCTAAGAGTTTTAAAGAGGGTATGGTTCCCCAGGAGGGTCACAACATGTGGTTCATGACATAAACAATATCTTAAACATGAATCGGATTCACAACATGTGTTGGTAGTACACAGCTAGTGTAGAGAACAATTTTCAAAGCTTCTTGTGTAGTGTCTGAGGAATTTGTGATGAAAATTTACATCGTGCAATGATTCCATGTTTTTTAATTAACATTAGACTACGATGAAATAAATTTTAATGGAAAATGAAAATATTTAATTCATGTAGAATTCATATCATGAATGTGATTTGTGACATGAATGAATTGGGTTGTTGGTTTTTCAAATAGGTATTTTTAACTGTTATTATTTTAATTCCATAATCCTCCTCTATCTCTCATTTCTTGGAGAACCTGAGGTAATTTTGGGTTACTCTCCAACCCTTATTCCCTAACCTTGATCATTGGGTTCAAGTGGATGTTCATTGGTGATCTATGGTGAGTTTTACTCTCTCTCCTGGGTTTTTATCTCATTATTCTTTCATAGACCCACTATAGAGGTGCATATTTGGTTTGGGTTGTGTGTGTGTGGGATAAATTTTCTTGATAATTTGGTGTCGTGTATGTTCATAAGTAGTTTCTCATGTGTGGTTTTGGTTTGTCAGTGTTTCTTCTTCACCTAATGGTGGAATGAAATGAAAAATAATATCTGAGGTAGGAACCTCTTGTTTCCCACTTTTATGTATCATGAGGGACTTGATTATTCATTTTCATATATGGTAGATGGTTAGTACTAGTGTAATAAAGATAAATTAATATGATTAATTTAGTTGAAGTCTATGGGGCTTAACTGTCATGTTTTTACATATGTTATATTATTATTATGTTATTGTGATCTTACAAGATAAATGCCTTGTTGGAAATTGGGGTCATTGGGGGATTACATTCACAGTGTTTGTTATGATTATAGAACCTTTGATTATTTGGAATCAAAATTAAATGGATATTTTCTAAAAAATTATATTTGGTTAATAACATTTACCCAATGATATATGGATTTTGTGATAATTCACAATAATAAATAAATTAAATTGAAAAAAATCCACTTGATAAATATGTAAAACATTCTATGATGTATTTTGATGTTTGTTCATGTTGTAGTATGATTATGTATAGTTTTTTCATGTTGGTAAAATGGGTTTATGAGACCATTTCATTTGTTCATGATGTGTAATTGTGTTATGGGGGCCAAAGAGTTTTTTTGATGTGTTTTGATAAGGCTATGTTGTGGGACGGTGATGTGTTCATGCAATGTAGTATGAGGTGATGTATTTTTTTTTGAGGTCATGTTGTGTGGAGAAGATGTGTGGTCAAGATTTGTTGTATATGAGATGATAATTTCTATGTTGGGATTGATTCCTTATTAACGATGAAGTAAGTGGTTATAAATTTTTTAAATGGAATAGGCTAGTTTGGATAATGAGAGAGAAAATGTTAATGAGAAATTTATTATGGGTTGTGTTGTTAAAAGATTTTTTAGATAATTAATCAAAGGAATGGATTTTTTAAATCAAATTAGCTAGTAATGTGTAATTTTTTAGGAAAATTGTTTTTTGGTTTTATAATATTATTGAAGGAAACAATAGAGGTGATATTGTGAGTTGGTTGTGTTTATTTTGAAAACCTATTGGTTGAGATTGTCTATCGTATATCAATATATAAATTTTTTATCCATGGGATTTCTATAATCACCAACCCTCATTGATCCCTATGTGCTCATACCCATACCTTTATACGGATTTTTGTTTTTCACCATCTGAGAGAAGATGATAGATGGGTGGATACCCTATCTTTATCACTCTATCTTCTAGGGGATTGGACATGCACATGATCTGATAGATATAGGATTGATATTACAATAATTGATGTCCCATGTGTCTTCAAGAGAGATTTTATTTGATAGTGTTTTGGGTTGGTGTCCATGATCCCTTTGAGTGATATTTTATGTGGCCATTATTTGGGGAAACATATAGTTGGGGGGGTTCCTGGTAGAACTAAAGAATGAGGATGACATCCTTTATGTTCAAGATACCCTACAGCTTTGGTTATGAATGTTTTGTTAGTGGTATGAAAGTAGAGTCTTCGGGTGAGTTGTGATATGACCATGTTGTGGGGCGATGACCCATGTGTCTTTGGGTGAGATGTGATGTAACTTTGTTGTGGGGATATGATATATGTTATGTGAATGATATGGAAGCACAAGGTTGTACAACCTTATTATTAAAGAGAGAAATGTCAATGGTAATGCATTGTAGGGTACCCATAATCAAAATGAATCATATTATGTTATTATACTTGGAATGTGTTATTTATAGAACATTCCTTGGTGAGGTTATGTTGGATAGTTGGTCTGTTTAGGTGTTGTAAGTTCTGTTTTTTTTCACATGGGTCCTTTAATATTCTTTTTTAACTTATGAATGATAGACGTTTTTTTCTTACATAGTATACTTTTAATCTTAACCTATGTATGTTAACTAATTTCTTGGTTTCTCATATAACATGATATACTATAGTAGACATTAATAGCTTACGAATTTGGATAGTTTTTGGGATACTACTCTTTCTTTTCTTTTGGCTATATAATCTAAAGGCATTTATTTGTACCAATTTGTTTTTAAATGTATCGGGGGATGGTTTTTGGATTTTATTTACTTTATTTAATTTAGATAATTGTTTCTATCTTATCCACATCCCAATATTATATTATTATATAGGGTAATTCCTTCCAATTTATGTGATTTTTATACCCTCACAACTAGTTTCCATCCTGAGGCCTATTTAAGATGGGGCTAGGGGTCATTATCTTTCTCCCATCATTATTTTATAATTGGTGAGAGTGGATCATGATAGAGTTATATCAATGGCGATGGTTGAGATATAGGGTGAATTTTGGATTTAATAACAATTTAGATAGCATTGGATGGTATAGAAAATACACAATTTGATCGTAAAACATAACTTAGTCTAGGAATTTTAGTCCTCATTTCCTGATCCAAAGCACTGACTATGAGATTATTTGACTATCAATTGTGGTGTACATTCTGGTAGTGTAGATACCTAGGAAAGGTACAAGCATCATGATTACTTGTGATTATAGTGGAATTCGGTAGTTACGGTTCTGGGAAGATAAAAATAATTATATGAAATTAGTTAACACTCAAAAAATTTATACTATCAAGATTATGAAATATATATTTTTTCTTTTTCATAGATGGACACTCGTGATCATCTGATTGTGGTTCAAGAAGTATATGTTTAAAATTACAATCCAATTGATTGATATAGGGTTGATCTGAAAAAGGATTATGAGGATGGGAAGATGGAATTTCAAAATTTTAAGTGATAGTATTTAGAGAAGTTTGAAGGAATTGGTTTATATGTTGAGATAGAGAGCAAGATGGAGGAGCTCAAGATCGTCTTTAGTTTCATATAATCCTTAGTGGTTTACTAGAAACCATTGAAGTTAGTCATATGTGTGGAGTTTCATGTAAATGATGGATGTTGTATCTGGTTGAGAGGAATGAGTAATATGTTTCATGGGTTAAATTTCATAAATATTTCTATACAGAGTTACTTTCTTTGAATATGAAGGTAGTGAAGATGTAGGAGTTTTTCTCCCATTAATAGGGGAGTATGTCTATGTAGAACCTTGGAATAATGTCCAAGGACTATCTATGTTTTACCTTGATATTCTTCCGAAGGAGGAGTACCATTTGAGACATATTGTGGATGCACTCCATTCATTGATCTGGTATGCATTTACTCTTTTTATGTTGCTGAGATATACAGAGGTTCAGAAGAAGAATGTAGAGATAGAGGGGATGCACTGACAAGGATAATTACTAATAGAGTTAATCTAGATAGGTTCCATGAGGAGTAGGTCTGTGGATCGAAGGACTCAAACTCCAAGGCCATCAGGGTTTTTACTAGTGGGGAGCTAACCTAATATGTTTCCAATTATACCCTTTATGGATAGAGGTTTTCATGATTTTACCAAATTCACGTGGTATGATTTTTTTGGCTATGGGTACATGATCATTACAGAAACCAATTCCTAGGGGATCTTTGAGATATGTTTTATAGATATATAATTATTCAAGGAAAACCATAATAGAATTTTCAAGTCATAACTTTTCAAATATAGATGTAGCATTCCTAGGATATTCCATGGTATGATAGAGTAAATATAAACATACCGTAAGATGTTACTCAATTTCAACAACCTCAACTTGAGTTTGGCCATAGAGGTTTCCATCAACAAATATATGGAGGAGATTTTCATGGTTAGTTTTATTAATTTGTGGTAGTAGTGATAGAGGGGACATATTTCATTTTAGGTACATAGTTTTTCATGTAGCCTTGGCTGTGATGTGTTGTATTTTGGAGCATTTCAATCCTTTGTCTTACATACTCTAGTCTATGTTCTAGGACAATACATAGTGTTCCTTCCACTTAATTTAGGGTGTACAATGATATTAAGAGTATATAATATCATTTTTTACATATGTCGGTAGTTTTTATTGATTATCAAACCATTTATGTATCAGGGAGATCTTTTATATAAATAGATATAGTTGTACATTGTCATCCTCGATATCGAATGGTTCAATTTCGTGTATGCTATTATCAACAAATTATGGATGATATTCATGTTGTGGGATGTAGATGTCCATCATGTGGTTTTGGTTGGTGATCATGGATATCTGGTGGGAATTTGACATGTGGATATCCTTATTTATTTGATTCTCAAGTATTTTATAAAATTAGTTAATACTGGGATAGTGGATATTGCCAAGGTCATTGTGGAGTTTGAAGAGGTTATTATTGAGGAGGTTGTGATGATTCATCTCAACATGATGTTTATTTTGAGATGTACTTACAAAATGATGATTCTATGCTATTGATGACTCCCTATAGAATAGAACCATATTCTCTACAGGATTGGAAATTTTAGATAGATTATCTGATGTGTAATGGTTTAAGTCAAACCAATGTCTCATCATGAGGTTCACTAGTATTGTGTGTAAGAAGGAAAATGGTAGTCTAATGCTATATATAAAATACAAGAGGATGAATCAGGTACCTGTTAGTAATATTTTTAACTTGATGAGGAAAATTAATCTCTTTTACTTATTTATGGAACCTATATGGTTTTACAATATCTATCTACGATCTATTTATTGAGTGTTGATGTTTAAAAACAGTGATATCACAAATACCTCCTACAATACATAGTTATATGATTTACAAGTTCATTTTCATGTCATTCATTGTCACAAATACTAAATTTGTGTTCCTATGGATCAAGAAAATCTTGTTCTATGAATTTTTATAATATTATGTACTTATGTTCATTGAAAAAATATTGATCAACATGAAGTTATATGAGGTGCATATTAATCTTCTCAGAGACTTATCGTATGTTATTCAACCCCACAAAGACTGTGGAATGTTTTCCATGTGAATTTCATTGATATTAGAAGTTCATTTCATTGGGAATTCATCATTCTATAAATGTGTGGGTTTATACCCATAAATGTTTGAGGTATTTTTTTTGGTTTTAACCTATGAATGTGGAAAAGGATGGCATATTCTGGGATCCTGAAATCTATTATTAGTGCCCTCTGCTTGATTTATATTGATTTAATGCCCAATTGAGGGTGTTGACCAGGAAATTCCAAGATTTTGTATATAATTAATTGTGTTAGGAATCTTTTATTTATATTAATATGATGTTATTTACTACTTTTGTTCTCCAGTTTATGTAGGAGGGTGTGTGGTTTGATATTTTATTTGTTGTGTCCTTTCAGGTGTTGGTATATCTGATTATGTAGCGGTGGGAAGTGGTATCTTATAGATCTATTATGTTAAATCCCCTTGAGGGTAAATATTCCACCCATGATATGGATCTAGTAGTGGATATGTTTTCACTAATGATATAGAAATATTATATCATTGTGGAGTGATTTTTTGTTCTTCATTGATCACAAGATTATTAGGTATATCTTTTCTCAATTTCGTCTAAATTTTAAGAGACATAAGTGGATAAAGTAACATTATTATTATTATTTTCATATTCTTAATTATTAGGATAGTTATATATGGATGTTTTTCAGGAGTTTGGGGATAATTGGAAAGGATTGGAATAGTTCGAATCCTTACACTTAGATGTAAGGGTGGTTGATGGTGGAGGTTTCTTATTTAATATTAATGTTTGGAATTATTTTTTTCATAATGTGGATGAATATATGTTGGTATAAATGTAACCAAATTCAATTCATGATGGTGTTGTCCACGATAACATTCTTGAGGGATTTTAGGAGGGTTTTTAGAATCAGATGTTGCTTCTAGGGAGTCTATATGTTCCAGTGTATATGATTGAAGGAGACTACCGTGACATTCCTAGATCACCAATGGAGGAAAACCAAGCGGTATTATGGATGTATTGTTTCTTGAGGATGAACATTGGATGAACACGTTTAAGTGAGTAGTTTTAGTGTTTTTGGTTCAATGATTGGTTTTCCATAAGTTAAATTTTGGGAATTGTGTTCCTGCTGATTTTTTACAGCCTTTGAATATTTATGAGTGGATGTATGATGATATAATGATGGATTTTTCATCGGGATACAATATTCTTAGGGATTTTATGATTTAATCTGGGAATTCATTGTTAATTTGATGCAATAATTCCACTTCTATGTGATCAAGGAGTCAGGTATAGTGAATGTTTTTGTAAGAAGATACATCTATGGGTGTCTGTGGTTGCATGGGGTTAAGAGGTCCATTTTCTCAATTAGGGGTGCATGTTTGACTTATTGAGTCTGGATAGGATTTTATTATGCTTTTGACAATTAGTTACACCTTGAATCCTCTATAAACCCTCATATGGATTCGAAGATAGAGATGACTATCCAGATATTGGGGGATATATTGTGAGGGTGCATCATAGAAAATGGTGGATATTGGGAATAAATATTTACTTTTTTGATAGTTTTCTTATAAATACAGTTATCAATTATCAAATATCATGGGAATGATTGATGCGTTTTATTGGTGTCAGTGTCGTTCTACATCATGATAGATTGATGTTGGGGATACATCAGTTCTTGGTCCCTATATGGTAATAGTATGAAAGCGAGGGATAAACATGCTCATGAGTGGATAAAAGAAACACAAGGCCATATAAAGTCTTATAATAATTATAGGCTAATATATTTGGATTTTGGGTTTAGAGGTAATGTGTTCTTGAGAGATAACCCTCAACATGGGATATTGAGATTTGGCTAAGGGATTTTTCTTTCTATAATTAATTTTTGGACCATTGAGTTGTTGGGTAAAGTCAATGGGGTTATATATTGGTTTTAAATTACATCATATATAGAGAGTATTCATGATGACTTCCATTTATCTCAGATGTAGTAATATATTTACGACATCTCCCATTTCATTCACTACAAATAGATAAATATCAAGGAAGAAACAAAGGTCATTTAATGTCTAGTGTAGACCAAGGATCTTCAAAAGAGTGTGCATCATGGATAAACCATTACCTTGATTTTCATGTTATAGAGTAGTGGTTTCTTGGAGGAGAGTACATGGCACCGTGAGACAAATATTCATAACCAGCATCTTGTGTTTTTTGAGTTCTATTTTACCCCATTCTAGCTGTAATGAATAAATACAATTTTTTTATGGGATATTATTTTGATTGATGTTGTGATGTGTGAAAAGTATTATGTAATATGAATAGGGGATGATTACAATCTCAATTAGGACATGTTTTAAATTGACATAATTATAATTGTGATGCTGATTTAGATCCACTGAATGTAAATTATATTTTAAAATGGTGGATGTAATTCCCTTATTCATGTAATCTGAGTGGTGTGGTTTGTTAATGGTGGTTGTTGTTGAAATTGGTTGCATAGATGTTGATATTTTTGTGCATGTTTTAATTTGAGAATATGTGAAGGATTTTGGATGGATCCGAATTATGTAGTTTTGTTCCTAGTGAGAGTTGGTTATATGGTTGTTTGTTGATGCCATTTTTGGGCTATTTTTGGAGTTTCTTTCGGTGAGTTTTTCATGTGGTCACATTTTCTATATGACCAGATCAATGAGGGGTATCTAATATGGATGTTGTTTTAACATGTATCCTTTTCATCTAGGTTTGTTTTTGATTAATGGGGATGAGAGTCATTTTATATGTGTCTGATGTAATGTCTCATGCCGTCCTGGCCCGTAACATTTATAGATTTGTTGGTTAGGAATGTTTAGCTGAGGTTTGAGGATTTTTAATTGGGCAGTACTATATGATTGTTAAAACATACAGTTCCTGACATGAGAATAATTAAATTCATGAGTTGGCAATTTTCAGAATAAGTAGATGACTAGTTTCACATCTTATGTGTGGTGGGGGATAAATCTGTGGATCAACTTCACATCATGAATGGAATTAAGGACCTGTAATTAATTTAAAGAGGAGGGGAATAACTATTCAATAGAAACATAAAATATGTACTTCCCATGGAATATAGGTCATGAATGGGATTCATGATGTGGAAGAATCATGTTTCAATTTGTAAATAGCTGTTTAAACCTTTTCTTCACACATTAACCCACATCTCTCTCATTTATGGGGTAATTTTATGATATTCTAGGGGACTAATTGTCTTTTATTCTATAACCATGACCATTGGGTTATAGTGAATTCTCATTGCTGATTTGTGATGATTTCTTATCTCTCTATTTGTTTTCTCTTTCATTCTTCTCTCATAGATCCTCAATGGTGGGGTAATTTTTGTTTATGGTTTTAGCGTGCTCTATTTTACAATGATACTTGGGTTTGTTGTAGGTTTTTTTTGTAGATTACCATGATTGGTTGTGGTTTCATATTGTTTATTCTTTACCCTATAATGCGCAAAGATTTAGCATAGCTATATAGGGGTACTAAATCTATTAGTTTACACTTTTTTGTATCATGTTGGAGGTGATTTTTCTTTTTCTTCTATGGGAGACGGTTTCCCTTGGACTAATCAAGATAAACTAATTAGTTTAATCAAATTGATTGGGATGGTGTTTTACTCAAATGATTGTATATATTTTATATTATTATTTTGATATTGGTATTATAATCGATTAACAACCCACTAAAATGTATATCAATTATGGTATTTTTCTGTATAATATTTTTTTTTGTGATTATGGATCCATTTTGTTTATTTTCTTCCATAACCCTAGTATAATTATAGACTAAAAACTTATATTATAATACAAATTTTTTTTCCACATGGGTATATGGGTTGTCTGATTATTTCTGTTAATTAATATTTGAAAATTTTAAAATCATCTTCTTAAATCACTAATATTGTTTTTGATGTTTTGTGAGGTGTTTTTTTGTGTTTTTTCCATGTGTGGTTGTAGGTGGTGGGGTTGATGGGTTTGTGAATTCATGATATATGGTGATAATGTGATATTTTTATATGGGGGATCAAATTTTTTTATTGATGTGTTGTGATGAGGTCATTGTTTGGGGGAGAGATGTGTGGTTGTGATGCAGTATGAGAAGATGAATGGTTGAAAGGAGGTATTTCTATTGGGAGTTGATATGATGTTGTGATATGTTTTGTATGAGATTATAATTGTTATTATGTGATAAATGATTTAGTAGTGATGAAATAAATACCTAACAATGTTTTAAAAGTATTTGGTCGGTTTGGATAATGGGAATGAAATTTATGAAAAAAAAATTAATGATGGGTTTTCTGGTTAAAATAATGTTTTTATTATTAATGAAATGAATGACATCTTATAATTAAAATTTCTTGTGACGTGTAATGTTCCTTATGACTTGTTATATGGTTTTATTCTATTCAAGAATGTAGATAATTTAGGTATTTTCTTATTTAGTTAGTGATTTGATGAATTTCTATTGTTTGGGGTTGCGTGGGAGGATATATATACACACCTATTATGTTCCTTGTAATTTCAATATTCACCCCACCCTTGTTGATCACTATATTCAAAAAACCTATATAATTATATGAGGGATGTTTTTCCAATCATCCCATTGATATGTATGGATGTATGGATAGCAACTGTTTCCATATCTCTCTTCTCAGAGAATATATATACACATGATTTTATGGAAGGAGGTAAAATAGTGCTCTTGGTGATGACCTACGTGTCAATGGACAGGATGGGATTTGTCCATGTTTTGGGAAAGTGGCCCATGTGTCTTTCATAGATATGTTCTGTGGCCTAGTTGTGGGGAAATTTATAGTGGGTGTCATGCATTATAGGATGAGAGCATGAGTTATATTTCATTCATGATTATGATACCCACCGACTATTATCATGAAATTAGTTGTGGTGGGATGAACATGGGGTCTTCGAGCAAGATTTGATGTGACCAAATAATAGGGAGGTGGTCTAGGTGTCTTTGGGTGAGATATGATGTGGCCGTGTTGTGGGGTTGTGAAATGTGTCATACAAAAGTTATGAATGCTCTATGACATATGAAATTAGGTGTGAGAGTGGAAAATTATTGGGTAATTTTCATGGGAAACCCATTATCAATAATATTCATATTATGTTTTTATACACGGATTGTGTTATTTGGTGTGTGTATCATGGTGTAGTTGGGATGGATAGTTGGTATGTTTAGGTGTTATTAGTTTAGTTGTTTTGGAATGGGTGCTTTAGTATACTTATTTCTTTTCTGAATGAAGGAATTCAATTTTTTATTTGATTATACTTGTATGCTCACTATAAATATATCGAACTAACTTTTAGGTTTCCTTGTGGACTACATGGATTGTTCTAAACATTAATCGATCTATCATTTTGATAGTTGTTGTGTCTCTAATTTTTCTTTACCTTAGGGTATTTACTATAGATACTTTTATCTATACATATTTTATTTACACATTCCTTATCGAATGGTTTTTTTCTTTGGTTTTCTTTATTTCAATGGGGGTGTGGTTTATTTATCCTACTTGTTGATGAAATTTTATTATATTGGGTAATGCCTCAAAATTTATAAGATTTTTATTCCCTCAGTGTTAGTTTCTCTATTGGGGCATAATAGAGGGGATAGATGGGGGTAATTATCTATCACTATTAATTATGGTGCCTTTATTAAAAAGTTAATGTGACATTGGTTACAAAAATTAAAAACATTTATTTCATTTCAAGGCATAAATCTTTGATTACTAAGATTAATGTTAATAGATTTGATAACGTAAAAACTTTTACTTTCGATGAATGGTATTATTAATAAAATGTAATTATTATATAGATAAATAAATTAATCCCTTTTCAATAAATGTCTATAATATTAGTTTTGAACTAATATATATATATATATAATAACAATATTTCAATTTCTAATCAATTCTAAATGGATGTGTGTACAATTAATGGTAAATACAAGTTTTTTCTACTAAACTTAAATTTTTTATATTAAATGTATTAATTTAATATTATATTTTAAATTATTTAAAAATTATATTAGATTTTATAGAGGTTAAATCTAGGTTCATCATAATTTATTTATAAAATTTTTTATATTAATTTTTCAGAAAAATGTATATAACATTTTTAAAATCTAATTATGAAGGTAAAATTGAACAAGGGAAAATGTAAATTCCAATTGATAAATGACAAAAAAACATAATAAAAAATCTATTAAAATGATATTTGGATGTTTTATCAATATTTTTCCACCCCAAAATCCATTATCAATCACATTTGGATCCTTTAACCATTGTATAGTGTCATTCCGTTGTGGAAAAATAATTATAATTTGCAAAAGTACCATTTTATTCCTATATAATTGGGGAACACTTTTAGAACATAATATATACATAATAAATTAGTTAATAAATTATTTAATTTTCCCCCACCAAGAATCCCACCTCTAGTTAGTTTACCACTACTTTCAATTAGTTATACAATTTCATTCATTTCCATAGATACTTCCAAGAGAATGATCAAGGTCGTAATATGAGTATTACATAATACTTATCATTTTCTTTGTATTTTTTTCGTCCAATCTTACCAAAACCATAGTAATATAATTACCTCAATATTGTTTTTATACTTATGTGTTATTATATTTATGGAAGATCCACTATTTTCCCCATTCCATCCCACTAAAAAATAGATGAACATCAAACATGCATCTTTGAAGAATACTGCTTGCATAATGCAATGTTTTCTATCATCCATGACCACCACTAATCTCTATTTACATTTAAATGCTTGAAGATTAAATAAGAAATTTATAGTATAATTATTATATTAAGAGTAAAATTAAAATCCACTATCATTCCTTTTCATTAGACAGGAAATGAAAATGTTAATCGTGTGTTGTTTAGACTACCACCTCTTCAAAGTGACATTTTTTTATCATGATTCTTATTTTTTAATAACTTATTGAAACATGTTTCAAAATATTATAAACATAATAATAATTAAATTATTCATATAAAATAATTATTTTTGGTAATGGTAAAAAATTTATTAATTATACTCACACATAGAATTATGGTAAGTTCATCATTTTGTCGTTCTATGCTCTTACATGAATAATTTTATAAAATTAATAATTTTATATCTATTATAGTATAAATAATTCTAACATATTATATATTTAATTATAAAATTATTATTATTTTGGTTAAAACTGTAACATTAATATTCATATTGTTAATTTGGATATTATTTTTTCTCTGATAATAATCACTGAATCTTATATGTCACAAATTTTTTTCTAAAAAAACTATGTCTACTATTATCATTGAATTAAATTTTAAATTTATAATCAATAATTAATAATAAATTAAATTACATTTTATAATAGTAGAATGATGTAATTCTTGAGAATAATGACGAACAACCATGATATTATAAAATGTTTCAAAATAATTAAGATTGCTCACACCCATTATTGAAAATAATTAATTAATAACTAATATATATTTTAGGAGAATAATTATAAAAATATATATAAATGGATTATGTGGTACACCAATATTTAATAATATACTTTCTATAAATAATACATTTAATCGAGTGTGATATATGAAACGCCATCCTTAAACATACAATAATATAATTTAGAGAAAATATTATATAATTATTATTTTTATAAACTACTTGTTGGTTTGGTGGGAATGATTATGAATAAAAATATTATGAAATATATGTATAATTTTTATATTAAAATTATTATATTGATTATTTATTGGTTAGAAATAAATATATAATATTTTCAAAAAACTGTTTCTACGAGTGTAATATATTTTGATAATATTAGATTAATTTAAATAATAATTGAGTATGATTATAATTAAATATGTATAATATATATTAATTTTTTTTAATTAAGATTAATTTAATTACCATTATCCAGAATTTAATGTGAATAATATTATTTTATGCTTAAAAATACCTTTTCCTTAAAAATTATTTTTATTGCACTTTATGCACATATATTATAATTAACATCAATCACTTTTGGTAATTTTTTTGAAAAAATTTATATCTTTTTTGAAAATCATCTCGTCATTATATTTTAGGATTATTTTTTGAGATTGTTTTTAATATATTGTTTTTTAATTGAATAGTAAAATTACCAATTTTTACAAAAGTGTCATTTCTTTTATTTATATAAATAAATTTAAATGTCCCACACTCTTTTGGATTTTTTTAAGGGAAAAATATATTTTATTAAAAATAATCAAATTAATTTCACAAGATACATCATTATAAATTATTTTTTATATATTACTTTTTATGCTTAAAAAATACATTTTTTCTAAAAAAAATCCCAATGAATTATTCAATATAATATTAAAATTGATTTATTATTCTTATAAAAATTTAATCATAATAAATAGATTTAATATTTGGAATTAGGAGGTAAAAATTGGGTAAATATGTAAATTTAATTTTTATTTATAATGATTAGTAACCATGGTAAATTTAATCACCATGGTAATGGGTAAAAAAGATAATTTAGGTTAAAACTATGGTATATGACATCGATATCAACAATGAAATGAATTTATTTAATTAGACGTTATTAATTTCACCATAATCAAAAAAATTATAAAATATGAAATTTTGTCTTATTTTACCTTGATTATAACCTTTACATTATCTTGAGTTAAGAAAGATTACAAAATTTGACTCTTTTCCATTTTATATCTCTAATAAGTTTTCAAAGGCATAATGAGATGATAAAAATGGTTAAAAATTATTACAATTAATATGAATATTTTTTTTGATTATATTTTTTTAATTTTTTTATATATTATAATTTCCTAGAATTATTAAAAATGTCAACACACAATTTTGGAATAGGTTGAAAAATAAAATTAATTATTTTTAAAACATTTAATTTAACATATTTTAGATCATCTATAATGACTATTGAAATCATAATATAATTATAAATCATATGTTATGAGGAAATATTTTATTTTATAATTCCATTTTAATATTTCTTCCTTAAATGTCATGATATGTTAAAAGTAAAAAGAATTACATTAAATTATATTTTGTGTTCAAAATATAATTTTAAATCATTATAAAATAATATGAAAATCATAAATTTTATTAAATGTCTATAAAATTATGGACTTATTTGTTAATGGTTATTTTATTTTTCACATTTTATTTCTAAAATCATATTCGTTAATCATGAATATTAAAAAACTTATTATAAGTGATAACATTAAAAACTGTTATAAAGGGACTAAACAGAAAATATATGTAAAAAATGGTTCATAAACTTGAATAATATTGAGCATAACTACAATATTTATAAATCTTCACTCTTATACTAAATTCTATGGAACTTTTTAGCTAATTTAATTGAGTTATAGAATTATATTATATTTATATTTCATGTTTGTAAAATTTTTCCAACAACCATACATGTAAAAGTGAACCAATAAAACTATTTTACATCCACATGATGATATGTTTAGATAATAAAATATATATTAAAATAAAACCATTTGTTCCTTATGCATTTCGTAGAGAGTGTTTTTATTCCTGAGGAATATACTAAGAAGAATTAAGGTGTAATCTAAAGGCAGGTTTCCAAAAATAAGTTTAATTATTAACATAGTGTTTCATTTTATTTATTCTTATACCTGAATGAAATATTATATAACCAACAATATATTATAAAATAATATATATATATATATATAATTTTTTTTATGTAAAACCATTTTTATCCCCTTTTCCATCTATTGGTAAATGAAAAAAACACTCATGCGTATGTGTGGGCTTCCACATTCATATAGCAAAGTGTGTTTTTTCATTACCAAATCACTAGGTTTGTTATTATGATGGAATAAATTAATTTTATTTTATTTTTAATAATAATAATTATTATTCTATTATATGTTATTAATTTCCTCCTTACCCTTCTATTCTTTGGAAAATTATAAGTTTGTTCGTGTGTACATGTGGACTACTATTTCCATGAAGTGGTGAGATTGATTTTTGTTTTCCGAATGTATTGATTATTTATAATTTTATATTATTTATAAAAATAATATATATTTCATGATTAATATTATATATATGAGGTAATAATTTCCCCTTTGAGAATGGTCAACCTACAAAAGTTTCATTGGGATTATGACTTTTATGTCTTCAAAATTGACGACATAAAAAATAAATAATTTAGTAACTATATAAGGAATTTTAATTAATTATATAAAAGGGATAATAACCATGAAATACACAATATAAATTTTATAAATGAAGGATAGTATTAATATAATTTTCTTCTAATGGATTCAGACTATGTACATGGATATTTAGACATGAGGTAATATATTTTTACATTAATCGTTATTTAAAATGTGTATATGTTTTTTGTCATGTTTTCCTCCATTCCATTGTTATTTAAAATATTTATTATATTTTATTAATAATATTAAATTTAAGTTAAATTTAATTATAATGAATGGCTGAATTAATTTTTAATTTTTCAAAATAATAATTTTAAATGTTTTCCAAATAGATCATATATACATTTTCAAACAACCAAATAGAATATTTTTATATATATTCAAAAAGATCATAATATCCTTTCATCATAATGTTTAATATATAAGATTAATACCACACTAGTTTTTTTTTTCAAATTAATACACCATTTACAATACTTCATTGAAATTCATTAATAATTTTAAAGGAAAAAGAGGTTTATCCTTATTATTTCATAAATCTCAAAATAGTTTATGTGTATGTGTTAAATGGAAATAATTATGAAAGTTTATGATGTATGGAAATTATTTTATGTGTTATATATATATATATTATTGTACTATAATATTGTTCATTATGACTGGTATTCCAATTATATCTCTCCAATTAAATGGGAAATGTTTTTGTTCTACGTAGAATATATGTTGGAATTAAATGAGTAGTTTATTCCACTTTTGAGATTTCTAGTAAGGGTGATTTTAAGAGTTATATTAATATGATGTTACATGGTACCTAGAAGACTATTATAATATTCCAAATAATTTCACATGACTATCTTTTTATATCATATGGTAGGCTATTAAAATTATGTTAAAAATAAATCTTAGGAAATGTTTTAGAATGAAAAATATTTTTATCAAGAAATTATTTATCATGAGTTCACATGTCTTACCAGAAACCCTCATGATTACATTTTTTTCTTTTAACATTTCATTCGATATATTTTACAAAAATCCTTGGATAGTGATATTATTTCATGTTTAGGGAAAAAAATATTCTAATTGAATATTATATTAAAAGGTAATGTTTTCTTTTGATATTACATTATTTTAAAAATGGGATTATATATTTCTTTTTTTGTATCCCTTTTTGAGATTTTTTTAATCCCACATTTTTAAATGGTATTTATAAGTCTTAATGATTTGTATTAAATTAATAATCATAAACAATTCGACTATGGGGATTCAACATTAAATTAGTAGAAATACATTCTATGAAACAATATTATATTTTTATGAATCTATTTTTTTGCGGAATAGCGGAAATTCAGATGTACTATCTACTTTGTATTATAATGGTTTCATTTATAATAGTTCCTTTAATTCTCATAAAACTACTATCTAAAATGATCATCTAGTTTTACTAAACTGAAATCTTTGTTATACTGAATGAAACTAAGTGGTGTCTATATTATGGGGAAATTTAGTTTATATAAAAGTAAATTTATATAAAACATTATATTTTAGGATTTTATTTGATAAAAAGTATTTTATATCCCCAATAGTCAGTATGTTATAATGAATTTTGGATATTTTGAATTATAAATTTCATTATGGGTAGTATAGTGTAACTCGATAGTATTTTATAATTTATTGTATTAAAATAAAATTTTTAATAGTGTGTGTTATATATAGAATCTATCTATTACAAACCACAATAAAAAATTTAAATTTAATTGTATAATTACTATTATTATAAATAAGATTTTGGTTTGGTTGGTATTAATAGGAATAAACATGATATAAAATATCTTTATGATATTTTTCTATAACAAAATTAATAATCAATAATTCATCTATTATTAATAGGTTTGAAATGTAGATTCAATATTTTCATAAACGGATTATCACGAGTGAAATTTATTTTTATCTTAATAGTTTAAATAAATTACTATTAATAAATTATTGTAATTAAATAAGTGCTCAATATATAAAATATAATGAATTAATATTCATTTAATTATGGTTATCGGAAACGTAATTAAAACAATGTTATATAATTATCCAAAAATAATATTTCATCAAAAACGATTTTATTACATTTTTTGAATTGATAATATAATTAATTTATTTCACAACAATATTTTTTTCCGAAAAATCTGCTGTTATTTTTGAAAATAATAATTTATTTAAATTCATAGGATGGATTATTATGATTTTTCTCAATATATTTTTTTTGTTAATAGTGAAGAAAAATGTTTTTTAAAAAGAAATTTCTTTTCATTAAATCAATTTATATTTAAGGAACATGTTTATTATGATTTTTTTAAATTAATATAATATCATTTTAATTATAAACAATCGTATTGATTAGACATGAATATTTATTATGTTTTATTTTTGTAAAAGTTAATTTTTATACTTAAAAACATATTTCTATAAAAACAATTCATTATTTATTTTTACACATTGGTATTAAAATTTATTTATACCGCCCATAAAATTAAATCTACAAAATTTATTTCATATTTCAGATCCGGGGATTAATTTTTTTAAATATGTTAAATTCAACATTATTCTTAATTGACAATGACCTTTATAAAATTGTATCAACGTATTAATAGATATAAAAAATTAATTAAGGATAAAACTATCAGATGTAGTCTCGATATAAAAACAATACTTGAATTAACAATATTTCATGTGATTAATTCGAACATAAAAATACTAACATTATAAGTATTACATTTTGGATCCACTTTCTATAAATTATGCCCCTTATATAATTTTATGTTTCCAAAAATTATAAAATGTTACTCTATTTATCTACTTATCTATAATATATTTTTATGGGGATAAAAATAAGATAGAAATGGTTATAAATGTTTATTTTCAATATAAATTAATTAATTTTTTGATGCCATTTTTTTTATTTTTAGATAGGTTATAATTTAATTGAACACATATTAATTGTCAATTCAACTATTTTTCAATATGTACATAATTCAAAAAACGAATTTAAAAAAAGTAATATATTTTTATGAATATTTTTGAATAATAATTACAGGGTTAATTATAGTTTATAATTAAGGGTGAAATAGTTTATATTAAAATTTTATTTTCATCTAGATGAATTTGATGTTAACATATGTTAGAAGTCCCAAAAAAAAAGAACATGTTTTTAAGCATTAAAAATTATATTTAAATCATTATAAAATTATAAAAATCATATCTTGAGTATATTAGATGTTATATTTTTAATAATTGTGAAAATGGTTCCTGAATTTTCCGATTTAAATTTTTAAAATTAGTTTCATGGCTCTTAATAAGTGATAAATATGATGCAACAATTATAGTTAAATAGAGTTAATGGGGGGGGGGGAACAAAAATATATGGTTTAAAAAGGATTTCAAAATTTTACTAAATAGATTTTTTGATTATATTTAGAATATATACATGTTATATTATATTATGAGGCATAATATACACATTTTAAAAAAAATTAAACTTATTCCTTATTAACATTTCCTGAAATTACATGTTATTCATCTGTGAAATATATAAAACGGATGCACTTATCCAATATTCCTCAAACTTCATGAGCTATTTATTTCAGTTAATATATATAAAAATATCATCCTGTAAAACATATCCACTTAATAGTGATTTTTTTATTCATTTATAAAATTATTATGACTTTTTATGGAGTAATCCCAAAGAATATTTCCAATAGGGTATAATTAATTATTGAATTTTTCATTTCAATTTATTCCTATAACTCCATCGAATATGAAATAACCAGGAAGAAATTATTACGTAAGATTATTATAGATACATAATAAATAATGAATTTATTTTTTAACCCCTTTTCATTATCTTTCCAATAAAATGGAATATCAAAAAAATGTTTGTACAAACAAGTGATCTACCACCTCCACAAAGTGATGTGTGTCCTTTTGTGTAACCACCTCAAAATGATTGTTATTATAATGAATTAAATTAATATATATATATAATATTAATACAATAGTTAATATTCCTTAAATATAATATATTAATTAACATATTACCGTTTAAAAGTTGGAAATTGATAAAATCACTCAAAATTATCTCTTGACTTCCTCCTTCATGAGGTGATGTTGTTCATTTTTAGGTACACATTTTATGACTCGATCTAAAAATATATTTAATGTGTAAAAATGAAAATTATTTAATTATTAAAATTTTAGAGATTATGGAATAATGAACACTTATACCGTATCCATCCTATAAAAATTGATTTAGGATTATGAACCCAATATACTAAAAGAATTTTATGTGAACATAACTACTTTAATAAATGTATATATCAATATAATAATTTCAATAAATGTTATAATAATAGTGCGATAAAACTATATTTTTTAGAAATTAAAATATTAAAATATGTTTATTTTAGATGATTTAAAATAATTTTTTGGTGATTCCCATTCTAGGTGATTAAATTTTCTAGGAAACATTATTTTCAATATTTTCATGTCTTTTCTTCCATTTTTCCTTCTTATACATCTTTATTAAAATTGTTTTGTTATTTCATTAAAGTACTAAATATATTTACAAATTAATTTTATGCCATGTTTTTCTTTAGTTTTTAATATTTTAAATGAATAATTTAAAAATTTTAAAAATGGGATAGTTTTTAAATATTAATGAAATTGTGAACAGAATAATTTTTCAACAAATAATACTTGAGGGAATTTCACACTATCATTTCCATTTTTATTTAATAATACAACTATATGGGTTTTCATAATTTTTTCAAAATAATATCTTCATTCCCATTAATCTATGAATTTATTATATATAAAATAAAATGATATATTTATACTTATTTTTATATAAAACCTTAAATGTATTCCACTTATATACTATATATAAACATTTTTTTATTTTTTATTTTTCTAAATGAATGATTTTATGTGTTATATGTATGTTATAGTCCATATTAATTTTTCATAATGATAGATGATCCTAGTATATCTCTATAAAGTACCAGGTAATGATTTTCTTCCCTAGTGAATAGATGATGGAATCAACTGAGTAGGTTATCCAATTTATAAGATTTATTATTAGAGTGTTTCTAATATTGATATCAATATGATGTCCCAAGTTTACTACATGAATATTATATGATTAAAATTATTCTTAATTGATTTATTTTGATTTCATAAGGACATATAATGATAATTTTATTTATGGAAATTTTGTACCCCATTTAAGACTAAAAAATATAATTTTCACAAAAGGTGATCATGAGTACAAATGTTTTTAAAATAACATAAAGGATTATAATTTTTTCCATTAATATTATTTTAGAGATATTTTATTAAAATAATTGGGATGCGAATGTTATTTTATTAATAAGAAAATGAATATTTTAGTTCAATATTTTCATATAAAAAATGAAATATTCATAGAGTGCTTCATAATTTTCAAACTAGATAGTAAGTTTTCTTTGAATCCTGTATTGATATTTTTTACTCATCTATAGTTTATAAATGTCTTTCATAGGGCCTAAGGATACGTAGGATGTATAGAAATGGAAAACATTCCAATGTGAGTATTATTAATTATATGAGGGAATATGTGTTTAATTGAATGGGTTTTTAAATTTAATAATAGTTTTTTTTGTGGAAAAAATGTATATTGGTTGGATGTTTCAACTTTTTATTGTAATATTTTTATATTTAAAAATTTATCATTATTCTTTAATATTATAAACTATAAAGGAAATTACATTTTATGATAGTTCCACCATTTTAATAAACCATTTAATTATGTGTTTCTTATGATCTGGTTGTCATGATTTTGGATAAAAATATGGCATAAATGAGTGGAATATGTTATTTTTTGTACAATATATTTATAAAAATAAGTGGAAGTTTAAAATTAATGTATGAATGTTCTTTGTCTCAAATTTAGTTTCATGGGACTTATATCTTTTTGTGCCCCATTGAATATTTAATATTGTGAAATGACCTCATTATGATTATATTTAATGATATTCATGCATTAATTTAGGTTTTTTATTTTAATGGATTTTTATTCGAAAGTTACCAAGTTCATGGTGTTTTTTATCAAAAATCCATTGTAACGCCCAGACCCTAGTTGCCTAGAGTCGGTGCATTATTACATAACATTGGCATGATCACAAGAAATATAAAATCTCGAAAGACCGATTGGTTTAGTAGCCTTGGAAACACTAGATATATTCATAAGTTTTACATTACATCATAAAATGAAAAACTACTACAACAACATAATTTTTCCACAGTCCACACTATAATCCCCCCATAATATCCCTGCAGGTCATTCATAACTTACATCTTCACTTCCTGGGAAAAATAAAACATAGAAAAGGGGTGAGCTCAAATGCCCAGTAAGGATAACAAAATAGCGGAAACTTTCATCAATAAGAATAAACATTTAAGGCAATGTATAACTAAAACAAAAGCCTTTTAAACATGAACTTTCAACATGGTATGGCATAAATAAAATGAAATAATGCCATTTAATTATTCACATGGATATTCTACTAATCGAATAATCACATGCAAAAATCAATAACCACTTTCATAATGTTGGAATGCATAATGCCAGACTATCATAACCACATAGCCAAGGCCTCGTGCCAAGACTACAAATAAGATTTTGTCAAGGCCTTGTGCCAAGACACTAGTTTGTCTCATGAGACCTACCGATGCATCGAGGAGCTATAGCGGGCTCCACCCGTCACTTATTAAGTCCAATGTATTCCCATATGAAAAGGTTTAAACATAACATAAACATTCGTATTAAATATAGCATACGAAATGTAAATAATTTCACCATAAACTATGAATGGTATAAAAATAGCACATCCATAGTCAAACATATCACAAAACCTTCAATACAATATAGAAGTTTTGTATCATAATAAATCAACTTCAAATAATCTTAAAATCCATCAAAGGATGTTGACGTAGATGAAATCAAAATTCTTTTTAAAGAAATATCTCCTTTTATTTTGAAATCATTTAAGATCCATATAAAATAAAACATTTTCTTTGAAAATATTCTTATAAGCTTTTAAGGAAAGCTTTGAAGATTTTATAACGGTGTAAAATAACCGCACCCGCCGTATAAGTTAAAAAAACATTCTTACCTCAATTCTGTCGAAAAGGTTAAAAAGGACCTTGTTTCGAAAACGACGGAAAGATTCCTTTATAAACCTCTTATAAAAAGTCAAAAAATGGTATAAATGACTTTAACCCATATTCTTGTAAATAGTAAAATTGTTTTGAAATACATTTTTAAGAAACATGGATGTGGATAATAAAGATATCCCAGTAGATTATTACGTATAAACAACCTCGGATAATGAAGAGATTGTGAAATAACCCTTACCTTGTACTTTTCCTTTGTTGGGGTCGGTTAACCTCCTGTATAATGGTGAAATAATTGTTATTAAATTATACAAGAATCATATACATTAATATGATATCATATATGATCTTTTAACATTGCTTTATTAATAATATCTTAGTATTATCGTCGTTTCAGGTGATAATCGATTCGTTCTTCTTAAATGTTTGGTTACGTAAGACATGTTTGTAATGGATAGATTAAATCTTATTCATAATCAGAATGATATTAACATTATTTTTAACCCTAAAATGAGAATAAGACTTGAATGGATACGATGGAGGATGGATCTCACCGCGTTCGTGGAGACGGTAGTCCGTACGTACGCACGAACGCTACTTCCATTTAATTTTTATTTTAAAAGAATTGAATCCAAATGATACATAGGTATATTACTATTCATGTATAATATAATATTTTATATATGTTACTTAAGTTCATTAACACCATCCTTTATACGTTCCATGTGTGGTATGAACGAGTCATATCATTTTAAGGGGGCGGTAGTCCGCACTTCCTCAAATGAAATTATCGTATGTATATACAACATGAAACGAATAATGGTATGAAATAAAATGGAATTACAGAAGCTTATATATAAAATATATATCATTAATATCATATTTAATTACAGTTCCATCATAATGGCCACCATGAGAGGCGGTAAGATGTATTTGAACAATCATCGTTTCGTGAGGCGTTAGTTTGCCATCCACAGAAACATTATGTTCATCATCCATTAGATGGAGTTGTGTGTATGTGTAGTTTTAATCCTTCTTATAACAACATCCTAGTATATTGAGGATACTGGTGTTGTTACAAAAGAAAGTAAATAAAAAGAGTTTGGGGGTTGGAGAAGCAAAATAAAGGAAAATAATTTAAGAGAAATCGTTACCTTTAATTTAGGTAACTCACTTTGGTTGGAACCAAAGGACTTCTTGAAATGATTTCTGCCTAAGGGGAAACTTCAAGGAGGAGGAGAGGGATGTGGGGAGCTTAGTTGGGCAGATTTTGGACGAGCCAAGTGGCTTGAGAGGTGTGAGGAATGAGTAGAAGTGGTCTCCTTTTATAAGGGAGAAGAGGGGCTCTTTAGGAAAGAGTGAAAGTATTACTTTATAATATAATTATATTCGGTTTATAATGGTTCAAAAATCTTTGAGGTCGAAGATAAGATGACTAATATTCTAAATAACATCAACCAATAAGAATTTTACAGGTTTTATATAATATTTTAATCATTATAATTTTATTTATTTAAATGATTTATTAATGAGGTAAACATTGCATCATTATTGTGTCATTAATAATTTAAATTATTTGATGTCTAAAAATTATAAATAAAATATCACTATGTAGGGAATCTTTTTATCTTTCTAATGAATATTTATAATCGAAAATCCAACATGTATAACCCTATGTAAAAATTGTTCTTCTAAAAGATGTAAGCTTATGCCATTTTTATTTTTATTTTAACTTTATTAATATAAAGTGTCCCTACCACATACAAGTGGCTCCAAGGGGTCCCCAAATTTACCCAAGGATGATCATGGTCGGGTATGTGTCCACCAATAAGGTTAGGACACGTTTTAGGTTAATTTTGTATTATTATAATATTATTTTTTAACCCTTATTTACCGGATTTACCCTTAACAATGGTAAATAAAATATTTACCACATTAATTATTCAAAATGTCTAAAAATAAAAGTTACCTATTTACACAATTTGGAAATCCTGATTCTAAATATGGAATCCATTTTCCTAAATTCAAAACACATAAGTGGCAGAAATTAATTTAAAATTAATTCCCGCTGTCAAAACAAAAAGCGTGTTTTTAAGAGATAATAACTATCAAAAGATTGACACTTGTTTATGTTCGGTTTAATTGTAAAATAATGTCCAATGACCAACATTATATTAAATGGTAAAAATATATTCTAAATATAATTTAAAACCACTCAAATTCATAATTTATCACTATTAATTACTTTGACTAAAAAAGTTGTTTTTAATTAAAATTTAGTAATTTTCACTATTCATCAAAATATGAAAGTTATCCGAAATGTACCAAAATTTCACCTTAGGCTAAATTCGATATTCCGAATCCAAAAATGAAGTCCATTTTCAAATATAAAATATATATAATTTCAAAAAGTAGGTTTTACTATTCATAACGGCTAGTTTGATTAGTTATGGTGTGTTAGAACTCGGTGTTGCGTACAACACACGCTATCACATTATTCAAAGAGAAGCGTACCGTAGAAGCTTGGGGTGTTACATTCTCCCCTCCTTCAAATAATTGTGTCCTCGCAATTTCTAGGGTATTACTGCATAAAAAGACTCGGGTGGTTCTTCATCATAAGCTCCTCGGGTTCCCACGTTGCCTCTTCCATCTTATGGTTTCTCCACAAAACTTTTACCAGACGCGTCGTCCGGTTTCTCAGCACTTGTTCTCTCGTATCAAGAATCTTGACAGGATCTTCGCAATAAGACAGATCATGTTCCAGTTCTAATTCCTCATAGGTGAGTACATGGTTCGGATCGGGCATGTATTTCCTCAATAGAGATACGTGGAACACATCGTGAACTTTGGAGAGACTTGGCGGCATTGCCAATCGGTAAGCTACAACCCCAATTCGTTATAGAATTTCGAAAGGTCCGATGTACCTGGGACTCAATTTACCTTTCTTACCAAAACGTATGACTCCCTTCCACGGAGATACCTTCAGGAAAACATGATCACCGACTTGAAATTCCAAATCCTTCCTTCGATTATCGGCATAGCTCTTCTGCCTACTTTGAGCTGCTTTGATGTGATTTTGGATTACTTTCACCTTTTCCACCGTTTCCTCCACCAGTTCTGGGCCTACAAGTTTTCTTTCACCAACGTCATCCCAACAGGTTGGTGTACGACATCTCTTTCCGTATAACGCTTCATATGGTGCCATCTGAATACTCGAATGGAAGCTATTGTTATAGGAAAATTCTACCAGAGGTAAATATTGATCCCACATACCCTGAAAGTCAAGTGAGAAAGATCTCAACATGTCTTCTAAGGTCTAAATAGTCCGTTCTGATTGTCCGTCTATCTGAGGGTGGTAAGCAGTGCTCAAATGAAGTTCAGTATCCAGGGATTTCTGAAGACTTTTCCAGAATCTTGAAGTAAAACGGGGATCAAGATCAGAAACAATCGATAGGGGTACTCCATGAAGTCTCACAACTTCATTAATATATAGTCTTGCTAGACGTTCCAGGGGTAGATCTTCTCTTATAGCAAGAAAATGTGCTGTCTTGGTAAGACGATCAACAATAACCCATATTGCATCATTCCTTCTAGGAGTCTTTGGTAGCCCCATGAAAAAGTCCATCGTAACATTGTCCCATTTCCACTCCGGTATGGGAAGAGGTTGCATGACTCCTCCAGGCTGTTGGCTTCTAACTTTCACTTGTTGACAAACCATACATCTTGACACAAAATCAGCAATCTCCCTCTTCATGTTGTCCCACCAAAAATGTTCCTTCAAATCTCTAAACATTTTGGTGCTCCCAGGGTGTATAGAGAAATTGGAACTATGAGCATCATCCAGCAATTCCCTTTTTAGATCAGGTATATTGGGAACACAAAGTCTCTTCCCGAATTTAAAAATTCCATCTTCATACACAAAGTCTCTCAATCTCCCATCATTCACAGCTTTAATCTTCTTTTGGAATTCTTCATCATCGGTCTGAGAACTCTTAATCCTTTCTAGTAAAGATGGTTTGGAAACCATTTGAAAAAGCATTGATGTTTCACCTTCCCTGGTTATTCCCATGTCCATCTTCACTAGATCCATAAAAATTGGATCCCTTTCAATTCTCATATTGTTCAAAACTCCATGGTCTTTTCTACTCAAAGCATCTGCCACCTTGTTTTCCTTCCCTGGGTGGTAGTGTATCGTACAATCATAATCCTTGAGTAATTCAAGCCATCTTCTTTGCCTCATGTTGAGTTCTTTTTGTGAGAAAATATACTTCAAACTCTTGTGATCAGTATAAATCTCACATTTTTCACCATAGAGGTAGTGCCTCCATATCTTCAAAGCAAAGATCACTGCTTCTAACTCGAGATCATGAGTAGGATAGTTTTGTTCATGAATTTTCAACTGTCGTGATGCATAGGCAATAACTCTATCATTCTGCATAAGGACACAGCCAATTCCTTTCTTCGATGCATCACTATAAATAACGAACCCATCATTCCCCGATGGTAGAGTCAATATAGGAGCATTGACTAATCTTCTCTTCAGTTCTTCGAAACATTCTTCACACTCTTTTTTCCAAACAAATTTAACCCCTTTACGTATGAGCTTCGTTAATGGGTTAGCCAATCGGGCAAAATTCTGGACGAAACGTCGATAATAACCTGCCAAACCAATAAAACTACGTACCTCAGTTATACTCGTAGGTGCTGGCCATTCTTGGATTGCCTTGGTCTTAGAAGGATCAACAGAGATTCCATCTTTAGAGACAATATGGCCAAGAAAAGAAATTTCCTGAAGCCAGAATTCACACTTGCTAAACTTCCCATATAATTCATGCCTCCTCAGAGTCTTCAAGATAATGCGCAAGTGATTTTCATGATCTTCGTAGGTTTTGGAGTATACCAAGATATCATCAATAAATACCACCACAAATTCATCGAGATACTCCTTGAAAACTCTATTCATCAGATCCATGAATACAGAGGGTGCATTAGTCAATCCAAACGGCATTACAGTAAACTCGTAATGCCCGTACCTGGTTCGAAATGCTGTCTTCGGAATGTCTTCCTTCTTCACACACAACTGATGGTATCCAGATCGAAGGTCAATCTTTGAAAAGTATTGAGCTCCATGCAGTTGGTCAAATAAATCATCAATACGAGGTAGGGGATACTTGTTCTTTATCGTTATAGCATTGATCTCCCTGTAGTCGATACATAACCTCATAGATCCATCTTTCTTTTTAACAAAAAGAACAGGGGATCCCCATGGAGAAACACTAGGGCGAATAAATCCCTTATTACTCAATTCCTCTAGTTGTTTATTTAGTTCTACTAACTCTACAGTGGCCATTCTATAAGGGGTCTTCGATATAGGCCTTGATCCAGGAATCAAATCAATGGAAAACTCAACTTCTCGTTCTGGAGGATGTCCAGGTAAATCTTCCGGAAATACATCTACAAATTCTTTCACAACAGGTACATCCTCTATTTGAACATTCCTTTCCTCACCGATAGTTACTTCATTCTATTCCTCCCCAATAATTGAATTTAGTTGAGCTACTGGGGGTGGATCTAAATAAGAATTAGGTGGTGACGATTCTGCTCTAAAAATAAGGTGTTCCTTATCATTATCATCAAGAATCGTAACCTCTTTCTTCTTACAATAAATCTTCGCATCATAGTCCGAAAGCCAGTCCATACCGAGGATTATATCAAACTCAATCATAGGTATGACGATGAGATCAGTAGATAAAGAAAATTTGTGTGCTCTAATGGGGACTGATTCACAAAACGTTGTTGCAACGATACTTCCCTTAGGAGTTTTAACTGACAACTCCCTTATTAAATCAAATTGGAAATATCTAATTTTCTTAGCAAACTGGGAAGATATGAAACAATGTGATGATCCAGAATCAAATAATGCATTTTCTAAACTTGAGGAAACCATTAAATTACCTGCCACCACGTCTTTCGGAGCTTCTACCTCAGCAGTAGTGATAGCATAAGCCTGGCCTTGATCCCTTGGCCTTTTCTGAGGTAAGTTCTCCTGACGCTTAGGGCATGCATTTGCATAATGCCCCATCTCCCTGAAATTGTAGCACTGAACGTTGGTAGCTTCCTTCTTCCCCTTGCAATCATGAGCTTGGTGGCCTTTTTCACCACACTTGTAACAGACTCCCATTCCCTTCAAGCAAATACCGGGGTGTTTCTTACCACATTTACCACATGATGGATATTCAACCTTTCCTTTCTTCCCCTTATTTCCATTCCCAGATTGATCAGCAGGTCTCTTCTTCTCTTGCTTTGCTTTAAAGTCATAAGACTTAGAGAATTCCTTTTCGGTCTTGATAGCACATGAGACAATGTCTTCGTACGATGGAAATGATTGTGAGACTAATGCTCGACGGAGAAATGGTTTTAACCCATCAAAGAAACGATCAATCTTACTTCTTGGGTTGCGAATATAATCTCCAGCATACCTCGCTAACCTTGTAAAGTTAGCCTCATACTTTGTGACATTCTCATCCTCCTTTTGTCTCAGACTCAGAAATTGTCTTTCCATATCTGCTCGATGGTCGCGAGGAAAGTATTTTTCTAAAAACAGATCTTTGAACTCCCTCAACTCCATATTTGATACTTCATCATCTTCCTTCATGTTTTGAATCAATGACCACCATTGATCAGCATCTCCAGTGAGGCGGTAAACTGCCATGATAACTTTTTCCCTTTCACTGCTCCCCAAAGCCTGAAATATATTCTCTAGGGAATTTATCCATTGCTCAGCTACTAAGGGATTTGTACTCCCATTGAACTTTGGTGGTTGTTGCCTCATGAATCGATCTAACATTGATCCTCCACGCTGCGGATCAGGGTGCTCCATACGGGTAAGGTTTTTATTCATAACCTGAGTAAGTTTTCCCAGTATGGTGATTAGCTGATCAGCACCAGTTGCATCACCAGCCCCACTATAATTATCTTGAGCAGGAGGGCAATCCCTACATGGAGTGCGTGCATTGATACGGTTTCCATTTCTTCCACTAGGCGCCATTTCTAAACAATGGAATAAACTAGATCAGTTTATGAATGAAAATACATAATCCCATACTTATAAAACACTTAACATAAATTGAACTATTTATGGATATAATCCATAATCATAAAAATGTTTTCTTTGAGGAAGTATATACTCATAAACCCTTCATAATGATTTGTAAAGATAGTGAGAGTTATCCTATGCATATCCCCCGGGAGTGTCGTAACCAAGAGTGCAGCAAGGCCCGTTGTCGTGCACCAGTTCCCGTTCGAGTCTAGCTCAAAGCGGTGTTTTCGGGTTTTAGCCCTAGGTACATCTGTGCCAGAGCCGCCTCTACCTTCTCGTATCTAGACAGGGATGTATTGCTCAGAAAACTCACAAAATCTCTACAATACCAAAATTCTAGGAAGTTCTTCTATACTAATCCTCAAAGTTCATCTTAGGTCTACGTGCTCTAATCAGAGATTATCTAAATCTAGTTTCCAAGGTTTGTACTAAACTTCCTCTGATACCAACTGTAACGCCCCGACCCCAGCTACCCAGATTCGGTGCATTATTACATAACATTGGCATGGTCACAAGAAAGATCAAATCTCGAAAGACCGATTGGTTTAGTAGCCTTGGAAACACTAGATATATTCATAAGTTTTACATTACATCATAAAATGAAAAACTACTACAACAACATAATTTTTCCACAGTCCACACTATAATCCCCTCATAATATCCCTGGAGGTCATTCATAACTTACATCTTCACTTCCTGGGAAAAATAAAACATAGAAAAGGGGTGAGCTCAAATGCCCAGTAAGGATAACAATATAGCGGAAACTTTCATCAATAAGAATAAACATTTAAGGCAATCTATAACTAAAACAAAAGCCTTTTAAACATGAACTTTCAACATGGTATGGCATAAATAAAATGAAATAATGCCATTTAATTATTCACATGGATATTCTACTAATCGAATAATCACATGCAAAAATCAATAACCACTTTCATAATGTTGGAATGCATAATGCCAGACTATCATAACCACATAGCCAAGGCCTCGTGCCAAGACTACAAATAAGATTTTTTCAAGGCCTTGTGCCAAGACACTAGTTTTTCTCCTGAGACCTACCGATGCATCGAGGAGCTATAGCGGGCTCCACCCGTCACTTATTAAGTCCAATGCATTCCCATATGAAAAGGTTTAAACATAACATAAACATTCGTATTAAATCTAGCATACGAAATGTCAATAATTTCACCATAAACTATGAATGGTATAAAAATAGCACATCCATAGTCAAACATATCACAAAACCTTCAATACAATATAGAAGTTTTGTATCATTATAAATCAACTTCAAATAATCTTAAAATCCATCAAAGGATGTTGACGTAGATGAAATCAAAATTCTTTTTAAAGAAATATCTCCTTTTATTTTGAAATCATTTAAGATCCATATAAAATAAAACATTTTCTTTGAAAATATTCTTATAAGCTTGTAAGGAAAGCTTTGAAGATTTTATAATGGCGTAAAATAACCGCACCCGCCGTATAAGTTAAAAAAAACATTCTTACCTCAATTCTGTCGAAAAGGTTAAAAAGGACCTTGTTTCGAAAACGACGGAAAGATTCCTTTATAAACCTCTTATAAAAAGTCAAACAAGGGTATAAATGACTTTAACCCATATTCTTGTAAATAGTAAAAATGTTTTGAAATACATTTTTAAGAAACATGGATGTGGATGATAAAGATATCCCAGTAGATTATTACGTATAAACAACCTCGGATAATGAAGAGATCGTGAAATAACCTTTACCTTGTACTTTTCCTTTGTTGGGGTCGGTTAACCTCCTGTATAATGGTGAAATAATTGTTATTAAATTATACAAGAATCATATACAATAATATGATATCATATATGATCTTTTAACATTGCTTTATTAATAATATCTTAGTATTATCGTCGTTTAAGGTGATAATCGATTCGTTCTTCTTAAATGTTTGGTTACGTAAGACATGTTTTTAACGGATAGATTAAATCTTATTCATAATCAGAATGATATTAACATTATTTTTAACCCTAAAATGAGAATAAGACTTGAATGGATACGATGGAGGATGGATCTCACCGCGTTCGTGGAGATGGTAGTCCGTACGTACGCATGAACGCTACTTCCATTTAATTTTAATTTTAAAAGAATTGAATCCAAATGATACATAGGTATATTACTATTACAGTATAATATAATATTTTATATATGTTACTTAAATTCATTAACACCATCCTTTATACGTTCCATGTGTGGTATGAACGAGTCATATCATTTTAAGGGGGCGGTAGTCCGCACTTCCTCAAATGAAATTATCGTATGTATATACAAATGAAACGAATAATGGTATGACATAAAATGGAATTACAGAAGCTTATATATAAAATATATATCATTAATATCATATTTAATTACAGTGCCATCATAATGGCCACCATGAGAGGCGGTAAGATGTATTTGAACAATCATCGTTTCGTGAGGCGTTAGTTTGCCATCCACAGAAACATTATGTTCATCATCCATTAGATGGAGTTGTGTGTATGTGTAGTTTTAATCCTTCTTATAACAACATCCTAGTATATTGAGGATACTGGTGTTGTTACAAAAGAAAGGAAATAAAAAGAGTTTGGGGGTTGGAGAAGCAAAATAAAGGAAAATAATTTAAGAGAAATCGTTACCTTTAATTTAGGTAACTCACTTTGGTTGGAACCAAAGGACTTCTTGAAATGATTTCTTCCTAAGGGGAAACTTCAAGGAGGAGGAGAGGGATGTGGGGAGCTTAGTTGGGCAGATTTTGGACGAGCCAAGTGGCTTTATAGGTGTGAGGAATGAGTAGAAGTGGTCTCTTTTTATAAGGGAGAAGAGGGGCTCTTTAGGAAAGAGTGAAAGTATTACTTTATAATATAATTATATTCGGTTTATAATGGTCCAAAAATCATTGAGGTCGAAGATAAGATGACTAATATTCTAAATAACATCAACCAATAAGAATTGGACAGGTTTTAGATAATATTTTAATCATTATAAATTTATTTATTTAAATGATTTATTAATGAGGTAAACATTGCATCATTATTGTGTCATTAATAATTTAAATTATTTGATGTCTATAAATTATAAATAAAATATCACTATGTAGGAAGTCTTTTTATCTTTCTAATGAATATTTATAATCGAAAATACAACATGTATAAAGCTATGTAAAAATTGTTCTTCTAAAAGATGTAAGCTTATGCCATTTTTATTTTTATTTTAACTTTATTAATATAAAGTGTCCCTACCACATACAAGTGGCTCCAAGGGGTCCCCAAATTGACCCAAGGATGCTCATGGTCGGGTATGTGTCCACCAATAAGGTTAGTACACGTTTTAGGTTAATTTTGTATTATTATAATATTATTTTTTAACCCTTATTTACCAGATTTACCCTTAACCATGGTAAATAAAATATTTACCACAATAATTATTCAAAATGTCTAAAAATAAAATTTACCTATTTACACAATTTGGACATCCTGATTCCAAATATGGAATCCATTTTCCTAAATTCAAAACACATAGGTGGCAGAAATTAATTTAAAATTAATTCCCGCTGTCAAAACAAAAAGCGTGTTTTTAAGAGATAACAACTATCAAAAGATTGACACTTGTTTATGTTCGGTTTAATTGTAAAATAATGTCCAATGACCAACATTATATTAAATGGTAAAAATATATTCTAAATATACTTTAAAACCACTCAAATTCATAATTTATCACTATTAATTACTTTGATTAAAAAAGTTGTTTTTAATTAAAATTTTGTAATTATCACTATTCATCAAAATATGAAAGTTATCCGAAATGTACCAAAATTTCACCTTAGGCTAAATTCGATATTACGAATCCAAAAATTAAGTCCATTTTCAAATATAAAATATATATACTTTCAAAAAGTAGGTGTTACTATTCATAACGGCTAGTTTGATTAGTTATGGTGTGTTAGAACTCGGTGTTGCGTACAACACACGCTATCACATTATTCAAAGAGAAGTGTACCATAGAAGCTTGGGGTGTTACATCCATTCATTGTGTTATCAGGATTATTCATGAATTTACTTCTTCTGTGATTGGATCATTACACCCTATGACTTTATTTGATGGTACATTCTATTACTTTATAAGGAAAATGAATCTTTTGATTCAAATTTTCCAACTTAATTGATTTATTCTTCATAAAAGTTTTACATTCTCAATGATAATTCATATTCCACTTAATGATTATTTTTTTTTCATTTTCAATAATTTCCATTCATTCGAATGAACTATTCTATTTATGGAAACCCAAATAATTATTATCTCATTTAATATTCATATTTTCATTACCTCTTTTCTAAAGTATGCTTTTACTCTTTCTATAATCTTTATTTTCAAAAAAGGTCATAAAAAATAGTAGGACAAAAATTTCTATACTTTTAAAATTAAATGTTTTATATTCTACTCAACATTTATTTTTAACCAAATTTATCTAATTTTAATTATTTTAATTGAAATATTATTTTATTTTAGGTATATTTATTTAAAATATTTTCATTCCCCCTTTCTTATTCCTTTATATATTTTCCTCATAAAAATTATTAATGATTCTTTTTATAATGTGAAAATTAAAAAATATAGTCACTTAGCATTTTAGGAAAATTTTCCAATTATATGGGATTAATTATTGATATTCCCATACTATTATTGATATTTTTAATTTGAATTATTTTAATTTTCTCAAACTTCAACTTTCAAAAAATGAATTTTGAAAGTGACTACAACATCATCCTTTACACCAAAAATAAAAATGATATATATAAAATCCATTATGATTTATCTAAAATTAAATACTTTATAAAAAATAATTATCCCTCTTAATAGTAATTTTTACGAATCACAATATACATTTTATTATAAAATACTCTTTCGGGTCGATTGAATTGTGGGTGTCAGACATCAATATTCTTGAAATCAATTTTGGTGATACCATCATGAAATGTTGGGAAACCCAATTTTCATTCCATCAGTTATTTTTTATATGATAAATAAAAAATATATTTTATCTTATAATTTCATGCTATCTATAATTATTCATATCTCATGAAACACATGTGCGTTATTTTTTGTTATGTAATGGTTAGGACCTATATGTCCCTTCGATGAATCAGGTAAAATATTACATCTTGTGAGATAATGGGAAATGAGTTTTTATTTCATGGTCCACTAAGGGAAATATTATAAAAAAATACCGATCAACAATGTAAATAAGGTTATTTAATCTTGATCTATAAATGTAATCTAGATTTTATTCATTATCTATTATATTATTGGAACTACACTGACTCTAGTAAAAAGGATACATTATTTACATTATTTTTATTGTATAAATATAAGGTATATAACCATGATGGATAGATCATTTTATTTGTATTAGGATTTTATATACATTTATGAGAATTATATTTCATTGGAAATTAGAAACATAGCATGAAAAAACATTATTACATCCTTGAAACGTTGACCAATGATTTCGTCTTCTTATCCTAGGGAATGAGAAAAAATTAAATTCTAAGGAAAAATATTCAATATGGGTAAAATAATGAGGAATATATCTTGAGTAAATATAGTTTAATTGATACCATAAATTTGGTAATAATAAAATATTACTATTAATTAAAAAATAGAGTTCAATGTAAATATATATAAGTATCAACAGAGTAATGAAATAAATAATGTAGAAATTTCATTCCATAAATGAAATAAATAAATATGAAAATTCCTGATATATCCATCAATAACGTATCAAATTTATCTTGAATCAAACTAAAAAGGACCCATTCAATAAATTATTCTTAATAAATGCGTAGGTGTGAATCATATATTCATCAAATATGATATCTATTCAATTTTTTCTCATGTAACCAATTGATTCATTGAGGGGTTACATATAACTAAGACCCACCCATAACATACAAATCCTATTAAATCCAACATATTAAATTATATATAAAATTATTCATCCAAATTACTTATAAATCATCTTTATATTTAATAAATCAATGTAATTGAATATTTCCACAAAGTGTGAAATAAAAATTTCAATAAACATCATTAAAATTATAAAATATATAGAAATGGTATACGGTAGAGGAAAAAACGTTTTGGTGGGAATTATTCAATATAAATCCATGATATGTAAAATATTTATATATAGGAGAAAATAATTTCCTATAATATGTTATAAGGTGATATAGAATGTGATCAGAAAAAATTTAATGACTAATAAACCATAAATCATAAAAGTGTAAAGGAAGATAATTAATTCATAAAAAATATATGGTTTCTAGTAAAATATTGAATTTATAAAATAAAATACAAGAAAAAGTATAAAAATAACTTCCATTTATCATATTTTATGATCAAATATATAGATAACTTTCCATACACTTTTGATTCCATTAATAAAATAATACCATTCGTTTTTATAGAATTTAAAATAAAAAATTCTTGTAATATTTAGAAAAATAAATTATTTAGAAATAACTAATGAAAAATAAAAATTATTTTCAATGTATAGAATGACTATTATAGTGGGTAAATATCATTATGTTTTATATGTTAAAAGAAAACATTAGTTTCAAATGAATGTAAAAATCCAAAAAAAATATTTTTTGGAAAACACATAAGAAGATTATTTCTATTCACTTTTTAAAAAGTAAAATTTATAGAAAATTTCATTATAAACACATTTAATTTATATGTAAAAACTTACATAATTTTTTTATTTACATGGATATGGAAGAAAATTATTCACTATAAAATATATGAAATAAGGTTTTAATCCCTTATATATAACTTACTTATTGATTCAGGATCTACATGATGAGAGATGGAAAATATAACAATAAACACAAACAATAAAAAGAGTTCAATAAAATTTATGGTGTTTAAGAGATTGGGATTATATATTTCTAAAAAAAGGAAATCTACAAGTAAATTATCCCAAAATAAAATGATAATGTAACTGAAATAGATTTCTTAACTTAATTCATATGTGTTCTCATGTTACAATATAATAAATATAAATTTAATATAAATACATAAAGGAACCTTATTCCTACATATCATACCATATATGATAAATATATAATATCCCACCACACATTTATTTAAAAATCATCATTAACATTATCTTTAGGGAGAATATCATGTAGTTTTTTTGTTCATGTTTCGGTTCTAATGTTGTTGTCCTTACACTATGGTTATAGTTTCATCATCTAATGAAAAATAATTTGGAAATAATTATAAAATCTATTAATTATACACACTTTTATAATAATCCATATAATTTTTTGTGGAAGAAATAAATTACATCCCAACAAGGAGGCGGTTGTATGTATATATAGATATGTGATGTTTTCTAGTTTTTGAGGGGTGAAATGAAATAAATTTAAAAAATAATTCACCTTTATAGAATCATAATTATATCACAAATATCACATATATTAAAATAATATATACTTATTACCATTAATGTAAAGAAAAAATGAATGATAGGTCACATGACATTATAGTGGTTCTAGTCCACATGTACGCTTGACCATTATTACCATTTTTGAATAAATTAAAATTAGAAAGGTAGATATATAATTATTATAAGATAAGAATAATTATCTAATAAATAATATAAATTTTAATTAAAAGCATTATAATATACTACTATGAATGAATATTTTGGAAAATTAAACGCATCGCTTCGTGGATCTGGTAATTCGTATGTATGTATGAGTGATGCTTTCATTTATATTTTGGATTGAATGTAGATGAAAAAGTATTTTAGATTAATTTAACAAAATTTTAGTATCTATATGATACTTATGACATTATACTAAAACTTCTAGAGAATATTTAGTTGTGGTGGAAGAAGAAATAAACATGGAAACACTCAGTTATGAGTAATACATCTACTTTAGATAACCCCCTTTTACATTAATCTTAATCCTTCATAGGTTCATCTTATTGGAAAAAACAATCAATTATTTTTTTTATATTATTAATATTTATAAGGGAAGGAACTAGTTGATATAAGGTTCTCAAAACGTTTGAATAAGTTAGTAGAGGCGGTTTCCTTTTATATGTATAGGAAAGAACAAACTTACCATTTCATTAAAATTAAAATATAATAAATATTATAATTGTGTAATGTCGAATAGAACATCTATAATTTTAAATAAAGTATATGAAAAAATAATAATTATATATATAATAATATTTTTATAGGATTATTTTATATATTATTCCATGTATTTATGTTTAACCACAATATTAAACCATTTTAACCTTAGTTGTGGTAAAAAATGTTAATCATTATGTGTTATAAATTTTAGTATAAGAAAAAAACTAAAAAAATATTAGTGGACTAAATATTATACTATTTTAAATTCCACTAGTCTTAGATATAGATTTTTTTTTATTTTTCAATCATTTATTGAAATATTATTTAACATAAGATGTAAAAAGAATTATTTTTTTGGACTATTCATAAAATTATAAATTATAGACATCAAGGAAATAATGAATTTTTACTATAATATATCTAATCATAAATTATATATTATTATTAACCATAAAAATTATGGATGATAGTAATTTATCTTAGTGTACTACATTTATTGTTTTTGAGTTTATTTTCATTGTTTTTTCTTCTACATGTATGAGTACTTTGAATGTATTCCATAAAAAAATTATGGTGATTATAACATCACTAGAAACTAAAATTAAATAATTATCCTAATAATAGATTATTTATGTATAAAATAATCTTTTAGATTAATTAATAATTTATTTATTTTATTGGAAACATTTTGGTGATGTTAAAATCAATAGAGTAACATTTTTTTAATTATCATATACTAAAAATAATATAAATTTATAATTAGTAAAATGTGAAAAAATAATAGTAGTTCTTTATATTGGATAGAATGGTCGATATAAACTGATCAACTAAAAAAATTACATGTTTAAAAAAAATATTTAGTTCTAATTCCATTATTTTAACCATGTTTTACATGTTTTATCCTTACCATGGTGACAATACATTTAATTTGGTTACTATTCATAATAACATAAAATATAAGGAAATTTTGTAAAAAAGATAAACATATAGATTAAAAATACTCAATCCATTTTTCATGATTCAATTTTTGGAATTCGAACTGGTAAATTTTAATATAAATTAGTAAAACAAAATAAAAAAAATGTTTAGATAAATGTTTTTTATGAAATAGAATGTCCATAAATTAAAAGTAAATTTCTTGGCATCTATTTTTTGATTAATTAAAATATGTTTAATTAATTGATAATTATGTTAATCTAATACCAAATCTAATACATACAATTAGTTTTAAATTACTTTATTTAATGAAAATAAAATAATACTTATATAAAAAATTGGCATTTTCATTATTCACTATATAATTAATCTTTTCATATAAATTAAATTTTTTCATTCTTAAATGATTTCTGAATTATAATTTCAAATAATAAAATCAATTATTACTCAAATAATTTTTATAAATGTGTTTGAAATTAATTATAATTTCAATGCACAAAATGCAATTAAAATAATTTTTTAAGAAAAAATATTTTTTATGCATAAAATGAATTTGTAACAATTAAATGTTTAGAAAAAAATTAAAACAATGTTAATTAATAAATTTTGTTAAATAATATAATTGTTTTATCATAACCATTATACATTGAATGAATTTTTTTTTAAAAAATATCTCTTTTACCATCAAAAGATAATGACTCTATTTCCAAAAATTTGGTAATAAATTTATAACCCATTTATCATTTTATTATGAAAAGAATTTGTTAAAATAATTAATTACAAATTTATTCACATTCCTATCCACCAATCCAATTACCAGGTTATAATGGTCACATTTGAGTAATATTACTTAACAATTATTTTTTTTGGGGTTTCATGTGGTGTAAACTTTTGAAAAATGATCAATTAAAATATCATGTTATTATATTATCCAATCACTATTGGATGATTTTCACTCATAATTTTAATTCCTCTAATATAAACTGAGAATTTCATTACATTTTAATAAAATTGGATTTGATCTTTAATATAAATGTAATTATAAGGAAATATATTATACATATACTCTTATACGATTCATACATAAAAATGATTTAGGGAAAATGTACCTTTAAATATGAGTGTTACATTCTATGCAATAATCTATAAATTTATCCTCATTATTCATGAGTTTGAGAATTTCTATATCCACTGGGATTTAGAAAATGTTAAAATTTACTTATACTATTTCTTTAAATTAGTTAAGAAAAATTTCATCATTCGATGTGCATTATAATAATCATGATTAATTTTCCATTAATATTGCATTAGAATAATGATTTATACAAAAATTAGATCCATTAAATATTAGTTTTCATTGTTATATAAATTTCATTATGGCCTTCAATTATTATCTTTTCCTGGTAAAAACTAAAATAAAAAATAATTACTACAAGTAAAAAATATTATTCTCTAATTTAACTTATTCTTCTGATTGAGTAATCCCCAAAATATGAATAATAATACCCAAGGGGTAATACTATTTATTAATCTGTAAAACTATTTTGAATATGAGAGATAAATGTTGAATACATTATAATAAAAAATTCAAACTAATTTACTCAAATTATTATTATATAAAAATTTATAATAACCCCAAATTTTATATACGTTGGAAAGATTTTCTTTGTGTAGTGACACACATTCTTAAGAGACCTAAATGTTTTCTATATTTTGAGTTTTTTAATAGGGTGGTTGGATAGGTCAGAGAAACGAGTGTCGAGCCATGGTGTTTAATATTGGAAACCCTTGGGATGAAATTTTGAACAAGAAATTAAATAAATTAGTTGACAAAAGTCTTAAGTAGGATAAAGTATTTCCCAAAATAGCCAGGCACCAATAAAAAACGAGCTAGATGATGGTGTGGGAAGTGTCCCCACTACCAAGAATGAATCATTGGCCATCTATTAAGACTATACTAATTCGATAATGTGGAATGTCATGGGCCTAAAATGACCACCTAATTAGGATAAAATGATGTAGTTATGAAGAGGCCCTTTCAATAATTTAATTCACCAATTCCCCTTAATTTTACCATCCCATGGATCATTTTTTTCTAGGCTAAAGTTGTATATTATCGTATCTACTCCTCCCACAATTGGTTTATCATGATCTGGGGTATATCTAGTCTCAAACCATTCCAAAATCTAGCCATGACCCTACATTCTTCATCTTTATTGGATTGCCTCTCTCACATTATGTTGTTGATCATTTATCATTAACTATGGATGAATCCATGAAGTATGATGTATCTTTTATAGTCATTTGATGCATAAACTATTCTTGGATGCCTTATAATTTTATTTTCATGGTCACAAATTTATCAAAATCTTGATTATTCTTAAACATAAAATTAGTATTCCAATGAATCATTACGTGATTATCTAATATCGATTGTGATTTGGATTAGTATGGATAGGGGATGTCTCATAATGGAGACTATGTGTCATTGATATGTGTTTTGATAAATTTATGTTCTTTTATGGTCTCTTTTGTGTTTTTAGCCAATTTTAGACACGTTTTCATAGTGACAAGGAATTGATTTGGGGATTATTCTCATCATAAAAATGTTAGTGTGTAGGGTGTGACTCAAAATCCATTAGATTAAATTACGGCTAAGGTACATCACATTATTGGTTTCTTCTCATAGTTGTAATTTAAATATATTATGTTTGTCCTTTTCTTCTTATTTGAAAATATGGAATAAAATTTCAATGAGGTCATATTTTTTTTATAGAAATTCTAGGTATGGTTGGATAGGGTTATGGATAGGTAGTGACATATGAAACTGACATTTATTATTAGAGACTGAATGGAAGTGGAAAGTCTTTGAAAAATATGATATGGTTATTTGAATGTATTTTGATCCTTTTGAGAATGGTTGATCAGTGCATAGTGTGATATGGGTTATTCTTAGTTTATTGACATGTGATATCCAGTCTTACCACCCTTCGGTGATTTAACATGAGAGTAATGTAACACCCAGAACTAATTAATACCACAATAATATTTTATTATCAATAAATCTAATTAATTAAAATGAGTAACTAAGATATATTCTTAACTAACTAAGTAACTCCCAACCTTAATATATTAAATGAATTTTCAATGTTAACTGAAAAATTGTTTTCGGTGATGTTGATCCTTAAATATATCGGTATTTAATGGCCTATGATGGTTGAGGATTTATCACATGTATGTGTCTATTTATCCATGATACCATTTTTAATTCCATGATAACATGTGACAACATGTATATTTGTAAGACCATTTGGACTCCTTTATCACTTGTTTTTTTCCTTGTAGCTGTGAGACCATGTTCCATTACATTATCAAGTGTGTGTCTATGTGTCTATCGATGAGACTATTTTTTATTCATAGTTCACATGAGGTGCATGTATCCTCCTGAAACCTATTATTAGTGTTTGATCATATATGGTTCATTATGTCTATGTCACATTCATGATGTGTCATGATTAATGATATCTTATCCTATATATAAAAATTTTATTTGTTGGTCCCATGTCTTCAACTATTTGGTCTGTTTTTTGAGCCATATAGATTAATCCCTAGAGAGGAATGTTCCCTTATTTCAGTCAGAATTAATTTAAAAATCAAATTAAGGGGGATGTGGTAGCCACGTTTTTGGACCAAAACATCAAGGGGGTGTGTTTCATGAATCTAGTTATAGGATTTAACTACATACACTGTTCCCCCAAGAGGGTTGTCTTTTAAAATAGTTTGATGTATTCAAGGTTTATCACATCTAGTGATATTTTTCAAATGTATTTTTGGAATATCCTTTTGATGGGGTATGTTTCAGACATTTTTGGTTGAAATTATTCTATAATTTAGGGGAATAATGATTGGATGGGGTTCATGGAGTCTTATTCTGTGAATATCCACATGATATTTGGGTGTTTTTTACGGGAATTTATTTCCGTGATTATATTTTTTGATTGTGGGGTTTATGTATATCATATTAACATTATTCCTAGATATAAATTCCACCTACACACATATTACATTTACTGTTCTATAATTAAACTGAATTGGTGGTTTCCGAAATAATTTTATGCACATCCATTACATTAAACCATGGTTCTTTGCTACTTGAGAATCCCTCACTTGTTGTTGGTATACGTTAGTATATGTCATGTTATTGATTATTGAAGAGTCCAGCTCACAAAATTAATAGATTCTAGGATGAGGTGAGTGTAGGAGTTATAGTTGATCATATAATTTTTATTTTCTATCATCTATGTTAATAGAATAATGGTTAATCAATGACCAGTTTCCATTTATATAAACTATGTCTATTTTTTCACATTCATCCATTACGGATAGTCTGTTATCGTTTCCCACTTACACTGATTATAGTATACTAATTAGTTACAATATTTATTGTTACTATTAGTCTAATTGAGTGTATATTATCTCCACAGTTTCAGCATACCCCCCCATTTCAATTTGGAAACCTCTATAATAAAAGGATGTTAACCTGAGTCGATGTGGAATTACATATCAAACCTGATGATTAGGGTTGGGATCTTAAAAAATTGTATCGGTTCCTAGAAGTATTGTATCTTTCTGATTATTAATTATTAAAACATGTATCATAGTATTGTGTTTGAGTTTGGGATGAATCTTGTAATGGTATATCTTAAAATAAAATTATCAGTTATTTACATGTTACTAGGTTATAGGATTGTGGTTCTTGATTTATATTTTTATGGTTAAATTATTTCACCACATTGTATGCACATAGATTTCTAGGATAGATTTTTATATATATTTGACTCCTGAACATGTCTAAAGGTGGATGTACAAACATTATAATCATCATATAGGTTTCTCAAGACATATATGTTAACTTTTTGCGATTATATGGATGACATAGGGATTAAATTTTTTAGTGAAAATTATAAGATTTATATTTGAGCATATGAGTTTTAAAGACATTATATTATGTTAAACCCCATCGTGTGTTGAATTTGAATATTAGGTCTTGTAAGACTACTTTTTGGTAGACCTGGCTGATGAAAATTATGGCTATGATGATTAAGAAGATGATAAAAGTGTTGAATTGACTCCATGAATTGATGGTGTAGTGCACTTGTTAGTAATTATCAGACATTAATTTCCTTATATATGAAATTTGTGACAGTATCCATTGGATAGGTCCACATAATTAATGTTACAACTACAACTAATTTAGAGTGATCCACAAAGACCCATGTTATTTTTTTCACTGAATGTGACATAATTTTATTCAAATTAGTGGGTCTAAGAGAGAAGACGTTATGGTAGTTCTGTATATATGTTCCATGAAAATTATCTTTGAGTTGTGAACTTAGTGAAATATTGTTAGGTTTTTTAAAAGAAATTATTGATATAAACATGTCCCCAGTTACTAGTGATCTATTTTCATATACTTCCTGATGCTAACCCAAGTATATATACTCTTCGTGAATTTATATTCATTGTTAATGGAATAGAGAAATGTTTTCATTGATTAAAATTACCTTTGCAAGTAAGTATCCTTTTAAAGGTTTATAGGAAGGTCTTGTAAGTTACATTGAAACCCATGAGTATGAAAATCCTAGGGTGTTATTACTCATGATATAATGTTGGGATTGGAGTGCATGGATACTTATGGAATCAAGGGAAGGACAATTGGTTTATAATCCACCGGTATGGAATGAAACTCCCATTGAACTCTAAGTGAATATTATAATGGATTAAGATAATTCCCATGTGTTGGTTAGTGGGTGGTGAATCTTGGTAATATGGAGTTTCTTTTTATATAAAAGATCATATAGATAAAACATGAATTTCAATGATCTAGATCATTAAATATGTTGATAGATAAAGATTAATATTATACCTTCTTCAATGATTTTGAATCAGTAGTGTAATCAATTTGTTTTGATAAAAAAGTTATATTGTCATGTATTTCATGAAAATATTTTCATTTTGAGAGTTCACACATGTGATATCCATGAATTCAATATAATCATGGAATCATGGTGGTTAGTAGACTACAAATAACATATCTAGTATTGTGGATGAACCCATAGGTGGATATGGGGATAAGTCACCAATGTTATTAGTTCTGAGTCACCGATTCTGTTAGATCCAAAGTATTTTTCATTGATCTCAAAGGTCATGGGAACATAAAGGTTACTTTTAGTTGATATGCCTTTATAGTTGAAGTCAACATCGATAATGGAAAAAAATATCATTGTGTGGTCAACCATATTTTTTTAAATATAGAAATATTATTTTCCATAATAGAAGCTCTTGTGAGGTGATGAGACCCATTTATGGTAAGATTCGTAAACAAAAAATCGACCACTAGAGGATTTTATGTCAATTGATAATGAATCAAAAGATGAAATAAAATTCATTCATGGAATCCAAGATTGTTAATTTTTAGGTAATTTCATGACAATCAAATGTGAATAGATGTTTAGGTATATTTATCACATTCAATGAGGGATTAATCATGGTCTAGGTAGATTTATGAGAGATATGTGAGTAAACCATAAGGATAATCCTTTACGGGTGAGAACTTACTTGGTCATGTGTGAAATATAATCTCATATAGGAATGTTAGTAGTTTTACGTTAGAATGGAAAAAAGATCATCATGGAGACATTAGAAGACTAATAAGGGAAGGACCTAAGAATATTTGGTTCTATGTTGAATTCTTGAAGTTTGATTTAGATATAGAACTAGAGAGAGACCAAACATGTACTATAGACTCAGTGCAGAATTGGTGTAAAATGATAGGGAGTCATATTGTTAGATAATTGGAACATGGTTGAAATTATGATTGATAGTGTTGTTTTTAGGTAAAACAACTTATGTTTTTTTCTTTGATATTGGTGAATACATTGGTAATTATGTATGATTGTGTTAATAGTACCACTGAGGTTTATGGGATCATGATATTAGGATATTGGAGTGTTGGTTTGTTAGTATAGGAACTATTGTAGTTATATTAGGGTAAGGGTAATGAATTATTTTTTATATGAATTTTAATTAGCTTATTTAAAACCACATAAGGATCATCATATAAAATATGATAAATGTGTTTAAGAATCTCTTGATTAATTTTAGAGTGTTGGTAATATCAATGTTTCTTTTCATCATAAATGACTCATTTCAATGGATTATTATCTTGAATAAGGTGTTGGTTTCAACTATATCCTAGTTTTGTAATTTTATAAAGAATTATTCAATTTAACCACACTACGGATTTCATTGGACTATCACAAAATTACTTTATATGATGATTCATATGGTAGAGAGCACTATGATTCTTTATAAGGAATTAGTTGAAGACAATATGAAATTTCGATATAGAGAGATGTGGTGATATCCATTTCGATATAGGAAATAGAAGAAATTTAGTTCAAATTATTTTTCACATGCATAGAGTCATACCATGGGATCATGATGGACGTTTAGAAGTTAGTTCATACTTGAGATGATGAGATTGAAGATGAGTATGTATGATGGAAGAATCCATGGAGATAATGATAAAGGAATATCAAAAAGAATGATTCTTGTTCTAACATAACATATCTAGGAAGATAAATGGTATGGATTGGATATTTTAATAAAACACAATATTAGGAATCATTATTTTTGAGGGGAATTTGTTTTCTTGTCTGGATAGAATGTCTGGAGAATTTTTTTTAACAGAGGTGAATCTTATTTTATCACACATGCATATTTATTTTGAACATGAAATGATGTTTCATTGGTGATATAAGGCTCTATGTAAATTCAAGAAATTGATAGTTTATTTAGGGTGTGAATACATAACCGGGTATCCAGTATACCCCACTAGTTTGCTGGTGTGGTTGTTAGATCCCCCAAACTACCCAGTTGGACTTACCGAATAGATGATGAGGAAAGTAGTGAGCCTACATCCTAATAGGACCCATAGGTCAATCTGTGAGCCTGCACTGGCCAACTGGTGGGGCATGGCGGGTGGTATTAAGTGGATGTACTTTTTGTTATTTTATCCATCAAGACCCCCTCATTTTAATCACCATGGTGTCATTTTTTCTATGAGAAATTTGGGTTCGTTCCTCTATTATTCTCCCTCCAAGGGTACTATATGATATAGGGTGAATATGGGCAAAAATAATTAACAAATATTTGTAAGATACTAATTTATTAATAGATCATAGCCTCTATATACCTTATACTGTTGTAGATAATTGTGTGATTTTTGGTGGAAAAATTCTCAATGAAAGAATTAACTATTATTATTATTAATGTATCAATTCCCATTGATTCATCACCCCATTGATCATAACAATAACTGATTTATTGATGAAATGGTATTACATAATGTATTGGAAGACAATTCCATCAGATCATGATAGAATTTCCCATATTATATAGAGTGTGTGATTAGAATTTATATAGGATATATTAGGATGTCAGTACATGCCTTCAACAAGATGAGGGAAAGTACATCAAAATTCCAGACCCTTCCTTCATCAAGTTGAATGAGAGATATTGCCCCCCCGAGCCCCGCGCTAAATTGGCCCTGGAGTGGCGACAGTCTCCAAGGGTATAAAATCATATGTTATATGGAATGCATTACCCATTTTTTATAAAGGATCTAGAGATAAGATATTAAATCCTAAACTAAACCAAAACATGAATTAAAATTAATGAAGAAAAACAAAAAAATCCATTCACATATGCATGTTCCAAATACTGTGATACAAATTACAAGAACAATTTAAATGGAAGTACCAAAATAAAAAGAAAAGAAACAATATCAATGGTCCTAACAACCAAACTAATTGTGTCGGGCATGGTCCTCGAATTCCTCGTGGAAACATGAATGCAGTTTTATATATGTAGGATTAGTAAACATGTATACTAAATAGAAAAATCCAAAAGCTATTGTGCACAAGTGTGTGGAATTCTAATGACTCGTGGGAAAATGGGATAACGAAAGCACATAGTAAGAAATTTATCCAACCATGTCTCACCAAGGCACACTCCAAAATTACGCAAGTCAAGTAACGTAATATTAATAACACATAAATGATTGGGTAACCACGTGATAAGGTTTCACGAACAAGGGGTGATGTTTGAGGTGTTTTGTGATTCTTCAAGACATGGCATGGGGTGTGTGCCGATGCAACAACATGGGTGATATCTTATGGGTATTTGTAGTTACATCCCCATGAGCATAAATATTCATCCAATGATCTAGAGAATGCGAAAGTCATGTTCACACTAAAGTTGTGGTATAATTACATCATTGGGGAATGCTTCGTTGTCTTCATAGATCAGAAAATATTGAGGTATTTCTTCTCCATGTAGGACAAGAACATGTAGTAGCGGAGGTGGATAGAGTTTCATCAGGAATACGACATTTAAATTTCCAACACCTTGGGAAAGTATAATGTGGTGGTTGATTCCTTGAATAGGATGTATTAAAAGGATGTGGTTTGAGAATCACCCAACGTATAGAAGGTGATAGAGGAGTTAGCTTCCCTACACCTGGAAGTAAGGGTGGGGGATGGTAGAGGATATATATTATTGATAATAGTGTTTTCCTCAATGTCGTAGTAGGTGTAGGAGTCTCAGTGGGGGGACTTAGAGGATGATGTGACACACGATCATTTTATCCAAGGTGATGCTCTATGAGGATGGTCGGAAGATGGGAAGAATCAGATGCAGTTTCATGGAATGTAGTTCATCCTGGTGAAATTGCAGAAGAGGGTTCTTGGTGAGTTCCCCAACTCACCCATGGAGGTACGCCTAGAAGTATTAAAGATGTACATGGGTTTGAGGGATTTGTTTTGGTGGCCCAGGGTGAAGTGGTAAGTGGCAGAGTTTATGTATAATATCCTTGTGTGTCAGTAGGTGAAGGATAAACACCACACCTCGGGATGTCTGTTACAACATTTAGATGTCCCGAAGTGTAAAATTGACCACATCTCAATTGATTTCATCATGGGACTACCTAGAGTTCAAGGGGGTTGTGGTCCTATCTGGATAGTGGTGGACCAGCTAATGAAATCAGATCCCTTTCAGGCAATAAAGGAGTTGAGTGTGGTGAATGCCTTTTCATAGAGATACAAGGACGAGGTGGTGTGGTTTCATGAAGGACGAAGGAACCCATTCTCATATCTGGATACTCGATTTACCTCATAGTTCTGGAAAGGATTTCAAAATGCTTTTGGCACCTAGTAATTCCTCAACACTGATTTCCACCCCTCGAAATATGGGCAGATAGAGGAGACCATCCAGACATTGGGGTAAATAATACAGGTAAGGGTTTTGGACATCCGGGGATCTTGGTACAAAACATGCCTCTAGTATTTTTTTCCTATAAAATAGTTATAACTCTACCATTGGAATGGCTCAATTCAAAGCCTTGTACGGGAGGTTGGGTTACTCCCCTATTTGTTGGGAAGTGGTCTGGGAAGTAGGTGTTCTTTTCCCAATGGTAGTCTAGGGCATGGCGGAGAAGCTTCAACATATACAAGAGAGGATGAAGATTTCTAGGGACTAGAATAATTCACATGTTGATCATAGGAGGAGACCATTGGAGTTCGAGTTCATGGACCATGTGTTCTTTATTTTATCCCCTTGGTGTGGGAAATAGAGGTTTGGCTGGGTGATTAAGCTTTCTCCCAGGTTCGTCGGACCCTTCGAGGTGTTGCAGCAGGTTGGTGATGTGGCTTATTAGTTGGTGATTCAACCACAGCTAAAAAGGGTGCATGACGTATTCCATGTGTGTCAACTATGTCAGTATATAAATGATGATTCATACATCCACAATTGGGGGATGCTAGATATCAAGGATAACGTGAAATTCTTATAGCGACAAGTGAGGATCGATGATCATTAGAAGAATGTGATTCTTAGATGAACCAATCTTTTGGTTCGTGTTTAATGGAGGCATGGTTTCTTGAGAAGATTACCTGAGAACAGAAGACACATATACGAACAATGTACCAAGAGTTTTTTTAGTTTGTTCTATTTTTTTACATGATTTTGATGTAGAGCTTGACCTTGATAACTATGAAATCTTTTGTTTTTCTTCTTCTATGATTTTTTTGAAGAGTCCTTATAGTGGGGAGGGGATGAACTGATCCCTAATAAAAACCCATTATGTTGTATGTGATTGAACCAGTGCGGGCGAGTTAGTGCCCCCCCAAAAAAGATAGTATCATGACATGGAGGAAGGAACTCCCTAATCCAAATGACTGGACAGTGTGACCTTTATATGTTTTTGTGGTTACTTGAGTGAGTGGTGTTCTGAGATTTCAAGGAGGATTACTCTTGAGAGGTATCTTTGAGGTGGTAGTTCAGACCCTCTCTTTTCACTGGGTCTAGTTTCGATTCTAGAGGATGATAATAGTTTGAGAGCTATCTAATGTAATTTCCTAGACCCTCCTTGTCCATTACATTTCCATATTAATGTTTTTCAGGTGTGAATCAATAAAAAGTTTTCCCAAAACATGGTTCCACTGAAACGATGTCAATGATGATGGTGTCACTGGTCACATCATCAAAGTGATGGTGGAAATGGTAATAGTGGCAACATGATAGTGGAACCACGATGGTGGTACCAGTCATAATAGTACCATGAGGGTTGCACTGGTCCCGAGATCACTGTGATGGTGGCACCAGTCAAAGTAGCACTATGACAGCAGAACCCCCCACGGGAGCACCATGATGGTGGTACGAGTCATTGCAGCATTGTGATAGCGGCACCGTGACGATGGCCCCATGATAGTGGAACCATAACGATCGCACCATCACAGTCTAACACCGAAACAGTTGCACCAATTATGGTGTTCCACAGAACCAGTTTAACAATGATAGTGGAACCATTATAGTGTCTCACCAAATGGTGTCCAACCCTTTGATTTTTTTCTAGTTTCTGTCTTTTTCTCATCCCGCTCCTGTGATTTTTTTTTCAATGTAAAAGTTTTTTAATACCCCTTTCAAATAAATTTAAATCCGATAAATGATATCTAAAATCCACCCAATAGTTGGGTGACCCTTGGGGTAGCCAAATCATGTGTATTTTTCCTCAGTGTCACACCTTCTTCTCTAGCTTTCCAGTTTCACAACTATTACTCATTTTCTTATTTTTAAAGGAAACCCTTTAACTCACAACCATTATGGACACCTCTCTGATGAGTATTATTAAGTTACAACTAATTACTACATTTGTAACAACACAACTGTGTGTAGAAACCAAGTTCCACATTTAAAGTGGTTAAAGAATTAAATATCGTAACTATATGATATTACCTTTTATCGTATAGGGATTATTTTTTCTTCATGGCTAGTCTCTATAATTTGCTATGTTGGTTTGGAGTCCCCCTTACTATGGATATTGTTGCACCTGTGCTGGATCCTTTCCTGGTAAATCATGGTGCCCTTGATGTTCTTACCATGTAAGTCGTGCATCCTAAATTCTTGGCGCGAAGAGAAAAACTTCAATCATTGATCATCGTATTAGGGTTTTTTACATCATCCAACTTTACTGTGTATCATATGGGGTGGGTATTAAAATTTTCCAATATGGATGGATGAAACCAAACCATAATGAAGATAATAAATTGGTTTCAAATAATTAAAGGGTGAGTTTGATGATTCTGATGTACTCTAATACCTTCTTTTATATATTTTGAATTAAATGGGCTTATGTCCACTGAAAATCGTGGACAATGATGGTTCTTCTATTGTGAATTTATGAACCTTGGTTTTCTTGATAATTCTATGATTGAATGGTTATAACGTGGAAAATGGTTAATCACATAAAATTAGTTGATTAAATGGATTCCCAATTAATATTAATCCTTGTGTGGTCACCCCGGTTAACCAAATGGAAGGAAGAAACTAAAGGAATAGTGTGTTTAATTATAAAAAATCTCTTTCACTATTCTGGGGATGTGTATGGATGTTCTGATTGATGCTTGGGAGGTGATATGGATGGAGATGGGATCCCCTATTATGCTATTGTTAGTTTGTGGATTTGGGGTCGTATGTTCAGGCATTATTTTGTTCAAGTACTTTAAGGGATCTTACATATCCCTTTTATTGTTGTGACTTAACAAGAGTACCCAGTGTTAATGCTTAATTTGATGCATGGCTGTTTTTCTTTACATGGATTGTGGCTATGATTTCTAGTTTCTTGGTAATGAAGAATTATTGAAATGGAACGAATTCAATGTGACTATAATAATGGCTTCTATTAGGAATTGTTTTTAGGGAATGTGTTGTGACATGGTTCTAGTTTTTGTAATATTTATGAATTAATTGTAACAATGGTGTTTTTGCATGGGCTGGTTTTGGAACCCCTATGTTTGGATGAGTGCTTGTTTACCTATATATATAATTTAGTTCTTAGGTTTCTTATTTGTTCCCCACTCAAGTTTATAACTTCATGTCGAACATCCCCATTTCACGGGGGTGGGTGTTTCTTCCAACACTCATATGAGTGGCCAGTTATTAGCTGCTTTTATAGTTCCATTCCCGAGTATCCCAATACTCTTTGGGCAGGCTGTGATCGATTGAGGTCCATTATAGCCCGATATTCTTCAGTCAAGGTAGTTGTGGTGGTTGGTGCATGTGTGTGTGGGTAGTTTGATTCTAATTTCTTTTCAGGATGAGGCCCAGGTGTCTTCAGGTGTGGCGATAGTTGTTCTGTCCTAGGTATCTTCGAGAGGGGTGGTAGTTATTGTGGCCCTGGTGTTTGAGGGAGAGGAATTTTTGGTTGTTGTGGCCCATGTTTCTACATGCGTGATGAATGGTTGTGGTGGCCCAAAAGGTTATTTTTGGGGCAGTAGTGATACTTCAGTGAAAATGGAGAGTGAGGTCTGACTTGTTGGATGTTTCCAATATCAGGTGGAAAAGTGGTGCGGGGTACCCAAACATCGATGTTTTATTACTAATAATTTACTTGAAATTCATTGTTTGGGGTGTGTGCCTTGGTTTTTTTGGGTGGATAGTTTTCATGTTAGGTGATTTGGTTAACTTATTTTCTCATGTGGCATTAATATTCCACCCCACATGTGCATGAGAGATTCTTGTTTTCCCTACTGTGTATACTTGTATACTCACCCTATGCATATAAAACTGATTTTACATTTCTTGGAGGACATTGAGGACCCTTCCAGACCATATTAGCTCATAAACCGGGACTGTTGACATTGCTACTTTTTTTTCTTTTGGTACTTCCCTATGAATATTTCTTGTACTTTGTAGCACTTTATTTAGAACGTTCATATGGGAATGTATTTTTTGTTTTAAATTAATTATAACTTCTGTTTTGGTGTTGTTTGGGTATTTACCATCGTATCTTCTGATCCTACTAAATTAAAAATGGTAATGACATCCATATTATGTGTGATTATATACCCTTGGTGCTAGTCACCACGTCAGGGCCTATTGAAGACAAGACTCATGGGTCATTATCTCTCCTTCAACTAGAGGAAAGATGGGTATGGAAATTTGATGTCCCTTCTCACATTTTGGTGATGATATGTTTTGGCATATGATAGGGAAAACATTTCATTTACACAAATTTTTACAATGGAATATCACTCTATGATGTCATATATGATAATAGTGAAATTTAGTGAATCATCCATCATAATGTGGAATTTCTAGACGTCAATCATCATTTGATTGGGAGTGTGTTAGGAGAGTCTTGATCTTTGTTGAATGAATTAAAAACTAGGGTACATATATTCGTTGGTTTATTGAAGGATGAAATTTATTTATATTAAATTGGTTTCCATCTTGTTGAAAGATTATAGGGATAATCCGAAAATAAAATAAAACAAATTATGTTATGGACCTTCCATTGATGATTGTTTGAGGTTTTGGCTATACAGTGAAATCCAAAACATCGATTGAAAAATTTATGATTAGTACACATAAAAAACATGATAAAATTATATGATCCTTTTTGGATAGAGTTGGATCCAATTTAGGTGGGTGTTTTTGTTTAGAAAATATTAAGTTTTAGGCTTACTTTGTTGAAATTTGATAAGCAGTTGCATAAAAATTTGGTAGATAAACATGAGATTCATGAAAATCCATGAAATAAATGAAACTAGAAAATGATATTTTAATTGATTTATATAGTGAATTAAAATTTTAACCTAGTCCCATAAATAATTAGTAAATTAACTCCTTATCTTATCAAATTAAATGAATATTTCTAATTAAATGCCATGGTCCCCAAGGCCATTTTGATCCCCATTTTCTATTTTGTTGTTTAGTAGTCGATTTTCGATGCTTGATCACATGTGGGTGTTTTTGTTGTTGTGAAAGCATTTTTGATGCATTGATCACATGAATTTTCTGGTGTATCATATATGTTCCGGGCATAGAAGAAGCTTCATACGAGGAATTCCCAACATAGATTTTTCCCATGATTGGGGATTAATTCAGGATTTACAAGATTGTAAATGATCTCATAAACATAATTGAATAAAATAATATAGATATTGAATAAAATCCAAATCCAAAGGGTAGGATCATAATATATTAGTTATAAATAATTTTATCAATTAAAGAATTTTCTATTGATAAATTATTTCTTGGTTGATGGTTGTGATAATGATTATAAATGATATGATTTTTTTCATTATAATAATCAATAATAGGTTCCCTCTAGTAGTGATCTACATGTTTTTTGTGAACAACTGATCATTACCATATGAATATATGGGTGATAGCATGAAACATACTAATGCTTGCATTGTTCGCATTAGATCGCCCAGAGAACCCCTTTAGGAAAGTCCTATGTTCAATATCTCTTGACATGAGAGTGGTGGTGTCGATTTGTCACTCTCCATTCATAATAGTGTCCATAGAGATGGATCTCTCTAGTGATTTGAGAAAAATATCTATAGATTTTTTTGTGAACAAAAAAATTAAATAGTTCTCTATAAAAATATAATAATTATGTATATAAATATCCCTGGTTAGAAACTAATAATTTATCATACCCCTTAATTAAATTTGTATCATTTGAAGTGCACCATTTCTATAATTTTAAGAGTAATATTTTTTATTATTTCCTAACATGCTCCAAAATCAAAAATAAAATAAAATATTATTTATTAAAATTATATATAATATTTAATATAGTTGACTCAACCATTAATCTCATTCCATGATTACATCATAATATTTATTAGGGCATGAATATAGAGTGTTTTATAAATAAATAAATGTCACTGTATTATTCAATAATGAATAAAATAACATTATATTCACTAAATTGTAATAACAAATTTGATAAATACTCTCTAAAAAAATATTTTCTCAAATTCAAACTTAAGTAATATATAAGTTCATGGAAACATGAGTAATTTTTATACCATTTGTGAGAATAATATTTATTCAACCTAATATATGATAAATAATTATATTTTATTTACTTGAGATTTTGTATACACTTATTGTTTGACTCGTTGGCCTCTTTACCTGTGGAATTACATGAAGAACTCTAAATACAATGTTTATCAACTAGAAACATGCCAAGGAAACCATATATAATTAAACTAATATTAAAACTATGTAAAAAATCCTAAATATTCATACCGTGTCATATAATCATGTTATTATGATATTTCTATTCAAGAAAGGAGCTTTCATGTTCTATTAACCTATGTTCAAAATGACTTTTTTTTACTCTCTCAACATAAAATATTGCTAAAGTACACCATGACCATGGGAATATTTAGTCGATATCATTTCCAATGAAGGGATAGAGATATCAATAACCTTTTAATAATATATGGGATAAATCCTTTCATGCATTATTCAGTAATGAAATATTAATCGAGAAGCACCTAACATATACTACCTCAAAAACAACATATTTCATCATCTATTTTATCAATAAATCAATGTCTGACAATTATAATAATAATTATTATTTATAATAGAATCTATGTATCAATAAACACATCCAAAAAATAGTAACATCAAATAAAAAATATAAATATGGATTTCCTACTGGATAGCCTCATTATCAAAGTATCCAAAACTGGATATTACTAAGGGAATATATCATGACATGGTTCATAAATGACATATTAGTATCTACACCAAATATCTTATACCATTTTATCAATCAAATTATTTCATCAACCAGAATAATATATATTTATGAATACTATCATGGATCTTATCGGTTCTCATCATATCAGGGAACTCTAATGACCTTTAATTGAGAAAGCTTCTCCAAATAAATTATCACATATTATGTCACATAGATGAAAAATCATGATATGATATGGTTTTTATTATAATTCAAAAAAATTAACACAGGTAATCATAAATTTCTCTGAAGTTTGTTATAGGGAACCAACTACAATAGACTCCCACTTTCAATAAAGCGAACTATTAAAAACCATCAGTAAAAAGGGGGGACAAAGCCTCATTTTTATTATTAAATGAATGCAAAGACCTATTTTAATTTGGTAGAGGGAAACCCATAACATAGCCCAAAGGTGCAGTGGGATTGTAGCCAATTACATAGCCTAGAAGCCCAAATTTTTTTCCCAATCCACATTCTGTGAATAGTAACCCGCCTGCTACAGTACCTGCTGACGAACATTGTTGTCGCTGCTACAGTACCACTATAGTACTACTACAGTACCTCTTCCGAATGGGTTTTGAACCCCCATTTTTCATGTAGGATTATGGTGTGCTTACCACTAAGACAAATATTTCTCTCAAATGAAACTAAATATTAAATTATGATATGAATTTTTTGAAGATTATAACATGTTTTTTTTGGAAAAATTCATAGAAAAACTTATTCCCTCTTATAAATTTCCCTTATTAGATGATACATTTGTAGTATGTGGTATGTTAATTTGTGTGAAATTGGCTCTTTTTCATGATCCACCATTATAGTATTATCAAAAAATACTTTGATAGGGTAATTAATTTTAAGAAACCCACCATGATTATTGATAATATTTCATTTACAAATGGATATCATGGATATATGAAAATCCTTTATATACTTGGAAGTCATTGTATAATATTTTAAAACCTGCATCTTTGAACACTTCCAACTCATAGATCATCTTTTGAGATATAAAACAAATCATGGAAGCGAATTCAGATCATTCTGATCTATTTGAATACTAGAATCTATAAATCCCATGATAAATAGTTCGTTGTATCCTCCATACACAAGAAACCTACCCTTATTTCTTATCTGATAAATAAGGATTTACTTAATTGCGGAAAAATATTGTTCTCCCGGATCATCTATATATATTCCTACCTTGATAAATTTATATGAAACATCAATTCATATACATTCCATGGAATAAATGATTTTTCCTATCTCTAAAGGATATATTATCAAAATCAATATCTATTTATCATGCTATGTTTGAGGACACATTTTTTTAAAAAGATTTATACCATGTGACATTGGATATAATCCCCTATTTAATTAAACCATACTAAATCTAATTTGTGTCTGATCAATGTATTTACATTTAATTATTCTATATACCTACTTAGATATATGAAGAATGGCAATGATTCTTAGATTATATGATAATTCAACAAATTCTTCATGCATAAAAAATTGATTGAAAAGTTCTAATAAGACTGCAAGACCAGTATGGCATTTACTATAATTAATATCTCATCAAAATATACTACAAGGATAATAACCAAAACCCCACTAAAGCTATTTTGAACACAAGGATAACATTCAGTATAAATTAAAAAAATATATTTTATATGTGCATAAAATCATATTTTCCAAAACATAAATTCTTTCTTCAATTTATAAATGGATCTATACAACATTAGAAACATTTTGGAATCATCTGGAGTCACAAACCCTTCGGGTTATATCTTTTAGACATCTTATTAAAGGTTCTCAATAAAGAAATCTATTTTAAAATCGATTTAAAAAATTTCATATCCATGGTATACTGCTATAGAAAATATATTTTTATTTGATTTAATCCTAGATGTTGGTGGAAATGCATCATCATAATAATATGCATGATTTTATTTAAACCCTTTATCTAATAGCATTACTGGATAGGTATTTAATTTATGTTATGTATCTACTTTTATCTTGAATAAAAAAATTTACCCTATGAATTTACATCAACTGGTGCATCGTCCAATCCTAAACAATGTTATGTTACTTTAAATCCATTTCAAAATTCCTAGATTTATTCCATCATGCATCTTCTGAGACATTCACTTCATTAATGTAGGATATATGTTAATCATTTTATTCTAATAATGATTCAATATCTTTAATGACTAGAAAACCATATCTCTATGGTTCTCATACCTATCATGTGTTCCTACAGAATACTTGTGTTTTCAGAACTACATCATCCATAGGGACATATGGAATCTGTTCTTATACCAATGTTATTTTATCTTGAGTATTAACATTTTTAAATTAAATCTTTCTCAAAATATAATTTTTTAGGACATCATCCCTATCAATAAATATGTATTTTCTTGAGACAAGAACTTTCTTATTTTAGGGGCTTTATTAGTAGTATCTATTTTTTCATAGGGATTCTCTATAATGATTCTCTTTGTTCTCTAAGGTACTATTTTGTTTCCTGGGAAGGCCTTAACAAATTTATCCTAACCTTATAGATTTTTATTTAAAAAAAAATTCATTCCCATCCATGAACTAAATTTAATTGATTGTTCTTCTTTAGATGGTACTTGGTTCAATGATAATTCTATGGTTAATGATGGATTTACCCAAAAGGATAACCGAAGATATTCATGAACTATCATCAACCTTACATGGTATAACATGGAAAGCATAATATTTTCATTAACACAATTCCACTATGTTGTCTTAGTTAGATTAAGTTAGGATGGAATCTAAAACTATTGATAGAAGTCAATAAACTCATGGTTAAGATATTCACCACCATGATCTTATCAGAAACTCATTATCTTATTTACATGTTTATTGTATACATTATTCTTGGATAATTTGAATTTCATAAAGTACTCATAGTTATACCTCCTAAAGTAGATATATCAATATCCACTCATGTGATCAAAAAATGTTTTGAAGAATGAATATCCACCTATAGCTTCTACTAGAAAGTTTATACACATGTCTGTGTGTACCATTCCTAAAATATATGGGCCCCTTTTAGATAATATATAAAATGATGGTATAATCATTTTTCCTTATAAACAAGAATTACATCATTTATTTGGTTGAGATAAATATTGTCCAATTTCCATCGTAATAGTGTTTTTACAAATTCTTCTCATTTGTGTGAAAAATATAGTGATTCCATACCTCAGTGTTATATTATTAATGTAGAGATAGATTTTTATCTTTTGCTAATATTTGGATTCCAAATTCAACCCATTAGTAGAATCATTTTAATTTTCCATACCATAAAATATGTTAACATTATTAAAGAAAAATCATTAATGTCCAAATTTGATAATAAAATAACCTCCCCTAGTCATGATAGAAAATTATGTTCTTTTTAATAGATGGTAAATAATAAAAAACCATTAAACCAAATAAATTTGTGGTTATAAATGAAATTTGTTTTTCACCAAGGGATAGAACATCTAGCCTTCACCTATTGGAAACTCAAAAATACACCTCACATATAAAAATCCATAATAATCTAGCTGGTTTATATATTTTGATAACGATTCAATAACAACATGTTTTATCTAATACCAAATGTTTACATATTAAAATATTAAACTAGATAACAAACAAAAATTTAGCATCCCTTTTCAACTCAATTGAATTTCTTATTACAATGGCCTTTCTTACCACATTTTAAAAACACCACCTCCATTTTCTCACCCTACCCATGGATCATACATTTTTTTGAAGGAAGATTATTGAGAGTATTATAATTGTTAGGAGTCATGGTCCTCTCCACCTTATTCAAAATTATATAAATCACTTTAAAAACTATGTGTTTTTTATTCCCCTTGTTCTCATCCACTTATAGAATTAGATTAATAAGTTTTAAAAGAATCATCCGATTATTTTGATGTCCTTATTTAAGATAAGGCTGAAGAAGAAATTGGTTAGTGAGGAATATTTGAGAATTGTGTGAAACTCATAACGTCGTTTAATTTCTATGGTGTTTAACCATTCAATGTGTCTAATAAGAATGAATACATAAGGACCAATGGGAACCAAATATCCATTCTTAGTTTAGTCATATCATCAGGAATCCAATATCTATTTTATCACACATTCTATTAATAGAGATCCCGAAGGTGAGACATCATAACATATAAATCCATATACTCGTTTATATTTAGAAGATCGTTGATCATGGATGATAGTATGAACCACCAAAAAATTGAGGAATTGTTCCAATGTTTCCCATATAGAGATAACTATTCCTCACTAGCCTGAATACATGGAACATTAGAAGAAGGCACTTCTAGAATATATAATTTCCTTTCATGAATAAGGATAATGTTTAAGAACCTTTTAAATTCCATGAAATTTGTGCTGATGATAAGGTTATAATTCTCAATTATGGATTAATGAGATATAATTTAATTAATTTTTATTTCTATTTCAAAAATATATGGAAAATCATTTAATATTTTATCTAATGAAATTTACATAAATAAATAAATATTATATTTACTAATATTCAAATATTTTATAAAATCCAAATAGTTCTCACTATTGGAATAAGAAAATATTATTTCATAGGAATTCTACTATAATGGAACCATATTCTGCTTCTCATCACCACAAATTTGGTAGGTCAAGCAATTATAGGGGTTCAAAGTAGGAATTCAAAATTCCAACTACATTAACTCATTGTTCTTTGATTTTTTTGAGTGGACTCCATTTTATTGAAATTCAAATATAATATTTACTCCACCTTTACCTATCAGTTACGTTATGTCTTGTATTATACTCAACCATTGATGTAAAGTAATTTAATTCAACCCAAAAAATTATGTTATAATTCTTGAATAATTGAAATCACCCTAATATTTTATAGTCAAAAATATTTAACAATTGTTAAATTTTAAAAAAATTAGTGGAAGACTATACTGACATAATATATATAGTTGAGGTATTTTATATTTCATGTATAAAATTTAATTTTTTTTATTTCATGAAAATTAATATTAATATGATTATCTAATATTATTATACATATCATAGATAATGTTTACTCCCGAGTTAGATTAGTTTAATTTAATATTTTATTCTTGTTAATTAATTAATTAATATGATAATCCCAAAATGACCATACTGAAATTACTATGAATATTGAAAAAATATAATAATAAAGTTGTATGAACATGTTTTATATAATCCTAGATAGTTTATATAGATAATGAAGAAATAAAATTCCTCCTATGGGAAAACACCTTCAACCATTCATGGATCATCTTACAAATTTACACATTTCAAACAATGTATATCGCATGGATTTTTTTACATGGATCCAAACTTGAACCACCTTCACTATCATGGAGGCTCTATATATTAAAAATGGTTTTACTCACACATAGTTGAGAGAAACAAAGGATTTATTAAGGGGTATTTGTAAAATAAATAGTGGGAACACAGTCTATTAAATAGTGAGAGTAGAGAAAATAGAAAATACAACAATTTTTTTTAACAATAAAATAAATGTAAAAAATCACCATGGTTTGGTCTAGAATGTTGATCATCCACATGAGTGAAACAAATTACATATTTAATATATTTATTAATAATTTATAATCATTGTTATTTAATATAAATAATGGATGAATGAATTGATTATTTTCTTTAATTAATAAATTCTTTTATCATTACTCTCATCAAAATTTCACTGATATTTTTATCCATCATAATTTTAAACAATATAAATAAAATTATTTAAAATTATTTATGTATAAAAATATACCATGGAGGAAACAGATTGAGTAACTGTCCAAACATCCAAAAGTGAATTAAAATATAATACTATTTATAATTATGACTTATGGAATACATGACTTATCAGATTATTTAATGGAATATGTTATCAACATAATGACCAAATAAAACACATGGTATTAACATAGCGTGTTTAGATTCAATGAGCAAAGAGTAATAATTTTAATATGACTTATACATGATATACAGATTCCAAAATTTTGATAAAATTAATAAAAAATTCGTATATATAAATCCCATCAAATGGAATGTATTATCAACTTAATTACCACATGGAACACATGTTTATATGGTATAAAAAGTATAAAAAATTAATATTAATTTTTTCATTATTTTGTAAAATTGCATGGGGTGTACATTGTGGTTTGAAAAATATGTATTATTCTCATATTTTATCAATTTAACAAAACCGGGACTACAAGAAAACTACTGTTTAGTGGTGGTTTTTTCACTGCGTTTTTAGAAACCACTGCTAAACGTGTTTCGGGCAGCCATTTCATGACGATTTTTAAACCGCCACGAAAAAACCGCCACGAAATGCCATAATTTTTTTTATTTATTATTTTTATTTTTTATTTTTTTTAAGGATTAGTGGTGGTTTTTTAAATAACCGCCATGAAATTACGGCAGTTTCGGTAAAACCGCAGCGAAATGAATGGAAAAAATAAAAAAAACACAAGAAACCCCGAAATCACTAAAACGACCATAACTATTTATCCAGGAATCTGTTGGAGCACCACGACTATTTAAATCAAAGCTCGTGAAGATATCTAGAGGAACATATATTCAAAACTGTGAGACGTTCTAAGGTACAGAAGATATTAAAGTTATAAGAATGTTGAAAAAAGTTCTCCAACTTCAAACACAAATAAATTTCGCTCGGGGTGTCCGTTTGGGCTCTACCACATATCAAATCGAAGCCAGCAAAGAGAGCTATCCACCAGTTTGACAGATGAAACCTTCTATCATTTTTTTCGACCCGAAAACCCCTCCGATGGCCTCCAAAACCCCAGTTCTATCATTGGTGTCCCGTCAATGTTGTCTTCAAACGGACCAAACATTCAATCTGTATGTCAGTTCAGACTCCTCCACCTGCCAGATCATAGCTCGTTCCATGAGATTCATTTTGACATGTCATGGCACCCACATACACTCATGGATCATATGTTATGGCCTTTTTAGTGGGTATCAAGTTTGTTATGTTTTTCGATTCCTCGTTTCTAGAACCCGTTCCCCGTCAGCTTTTTTTAAATGGTCATAACATCCGATCCACCCGTCCTTTCGAACTCTTTCACCTTTCAGGTCAAATATCATTTCAGGATCTTTGATTTGACAGATCGTGGATCTAAAATGGACTCTCGGATCATATGTTATCTCTGTTAAAGTGAGTCCAATGTTTTTGTCTCTTTATGACCGTTTTGACGGGTTTTAACAGTTCCTCCATTTATTACTGTTTATTTGGGTTTCCATGACTTGTTATCTTTATCAATGGTTTTTTGTGGGTTATTATGATGATTATATTGAATTATTAAGGGGATTTCCATAGTTTTCATGAGTTTTCATCTGTTCTCATGCGTTCTTATTCTTTCTAATGCCTCATTCTTCATATACTTCCCCATCCGTTTTCATGTGTTTTCATGAATTTTCATCACTTATCATGTCTTTTCGTACTTTATCATGTGTTTCCATTATTATTTATTATTTATTATTTATTTATTATTTATATTTACTTATTATTTATTATTTATTATTTATTATTTATTATTTATTAGTACTAACAATAAAATATTATTATTAATAATAATATTTTTTACTCTTTATTTATTATTTATTATTTATTATTTATTATTTATTATTTATTATTTATATTTATTTATTATTTATATTTATTTATTATTTATTATTTAATATTTATATTTACTTATTATTTATTATTTATATTTCTTTATTATTTATTATTGTTTATTTATATTTATTTATTATTTATTAATTATTAATTATTAATTATTAATTATTAATTATTTATTATTTATTATTTATTATTTTTATTCATTTATTATTTATATTTATATTTATTTATTATTTATTATTTATTATTTATATTTATTTATTATTTATTATTTATTATTTATATTTATATTTATATTTATTATTTATTGTTTATATTTATTTATTATTTATTAATTATATTTATTTACTATTTATTATTTAATATTTATATTTATTTATTATTTGTTATTTATTATTTATTATTTATATTTATTTATTATTTATTATTTATTATTTATTATTTATTATTTATTATTTATATCTATTATTTATTTATTATATATTATATATTATTTATTATTTATTATTTATTATTTATAATTGTTATTTATTTATTATTTATTATTTATTATTTATTATTTATTTTTATTTTTTATTTTTTATTTTTTATTTATTATTTTTAATTATATTTATTTATTATTTATTATTTATTATTTATTATTTATTATTTATTATTTATCATTTATTTATTTATTTTATTTATATTTATTTATTATTTATTATTTATTATTTATTATTTATTATTTATTATTTATTATTTATTATTCATTATTGATTATTGATTATTGATTATTATTGTGTTTATATCTATTATTTATGTATTATTTGTTTTTTCAATTAATATATATAAGTATATTAAATTTTGTTTTTTAACCACATGACGAGGTTACTGGAGTGGTAAAGTCGTTGGAAAATATGCAAGAGGTTAGGGTTTCAAATCTCACCAAACGCAGTATTTCTTTATATTTCATGGGCATGTGCATGGGCATGTGCATGGGCATGTGCATGGGATGTGCATGCATGGATAAATAAAGTAAATAATGTAATACGAAATAAATAAAATAAATATGAAATAAATTTAAAAAAAATTAAAAAAATTAAAAAACCACCGCGAAACGTTCTGCGAGTATTTTAAAAACCGCCGCGAATTGTTTCCCGACGTACGATTTCACGGCGGTTTTTTAAATCCTCCGCCAATCTATTTAGCAGCGGTTGAAACCGCCACGAAACAAAATAAAAACCACCGCTAAATCGTGATTTTGCCGTAGTGCAGGGACTCGATGTGTGACCTTTCCATGAACAATATTTGTGTTCATGGAATGTATATTGGCTACCCATCGTTTGTTCTCTCTGTATCAATGATACATGACATTTTGATTGTGTAAGAGAATTCATATATCTTCTATGACTAAAGGACTACTCTTTGTGTATGGAATTTCATTTTGTGTACTCCATCTATTTGTGCTCCCAGATGGCCCAATCAAAACATGGTGTATAATTAAATTCCCCATGTGTAATAAATGAGTATTGATGAAATTAATTCTAAATTAATTCAAGGTGAATTAATCACTAGTACACTATGTGTACCTCTACGTAACATGGCGTATACTTTTGTGTTATCCATATAGACTCCTTATCACCTCTATAGGTGATTTTGAATTTATATCATTTATAAAATTAGTTGATTAGATTATATTTTTGAGAAGCAAACAATAAACCTAATATCTGAATTTTTAATATAAAACAATTAGAGTAAAATTGAAAACTAATAAAAAAAATTAAATAAATAATGATATATAAATATTTATAAATAATTATATGTACCACTTGAAAACCACTTCTAGGATCCATGATAATCAAAAGTGTCAGTTTGGGCATGCCCAACATAGTTTTTTATCCTGATGAATGATTACTATGATATTTACATGATGATATATTCCATGAATAATAGAATTTAATCAAATAATATAAAAGAAGGATAACTTTTATAACCAAATCACAATATAATTACATATTATTTATTATTAATTTAACAAATTAATGAATTACCTTCTGATAAATTAATTCTTAATTAATATATCTAAAAATATCTTTACATTATAAAATCATTGTGTTGCAGGAATCATGAATAGATGTTCTCCAATAGTAATCAACATGTGTTCTAAGAACAACTGAACACTTCCATAATTATTTCTTAGTGGTAATATTGTAGATCCATTTTTTTAATCATTATCCTTTAATCATCCCATGAACAACTTCATAGAAGAGTTAAATTACATCTATCGTGACTTGGGAGTAGTGGTCTAGGGGGATTTATCTCTATCCTTGAGAGTGTTATTCTATAGGGATATATCTATGGATTTTATAAAATTAGCATTAGATTTAATAATTCACAACAAAAAATGAATTTTCTCTTTAAAAAAGTATAAATTTCTTTTTATATACAACTAGAGTAAGAAAATAATTATTGTGGATATTCCCATCTTATTTTTTCTCTACAGAAAACCATGTATATAGTAATAATAATAATATTATTATTATTTCATAACATGCTCTACACTCACGAATTAAATAAAATTTTATTTATTCAATTAATATTTAACTTTTATATTTTCTATGTAGATGGTTAAACTTGGTCATCCATTCTAAAATAATATTTATTAGACCAAAAATAATGACAGTTTATTTAATAAACAATGACGACTACATTATTCACCAAAATATTTCTTAATATTATTTTCACTAAATATAAATTAAATATTTTTTAAATATTTTTAAAACATAATTTTCTCTCAAATAACTAGAAGCAAAATATATGAAGTCATGAAAATATGAATAATTATTAGACCTCATGATGGAATATTATTTACTCAGCTTGTTAAATAATAAAAAATATTATATTATTTTACTAAGATTCATGATACACATAAGGTGAACCCTATATGATTGTTTCTGAATAGCATGAGTCGAAGTTGACTAATGTCCATGGTTTCATGTAGAAACATTTTGTGGAACCCAATGTGAATGATGTTCATGGTGAAATGAAAAAATACCACACATGGATGCTTATTGTGTAATATAATCCCTTTGTTACACTATCTCTAACTAAGATGGTCACATGCTTGTGCAATCAAACAATTTTCTCAATGTCACATTCATTGAAATTTAAAAAATTGTACTTTCTTATATGACACTATAGACATAGATTTATTTAGGATATATCATTTCATTAAAAGGCCATGACATATATACTTATTTTAAATATGAGATGGGATAAATTATTTATTTCTTGAATCATTAATGTTATGTTACTCGTGACATACCCAACATATCTAACCACAATGAGAACATATGTTATCAATGATTTCACCAATACATAAAATTACACATCTCATAATAATATTTATTAGTAATAATCTTAAATTCAATGGATTAATAAACATGTTCTGGGATAAGAATTCCCAATGACACATATAAATCCATATTTCCCACTGGCCAGTCTCATTGTCAAAATATCATTCAAGAGATATTACATGGTGTGTACACCATGAGAGGGTACATAAAATTCATATGAGTATCCACCATTTATAGGCTATTTCAAAATTTCCTCTCAAATAATTTCACCCAAATATAGAGTATTAATTTAAAAATACTTTCGCGTAACTTATGGGTTCTTATTATAATAGAGAACACTTATGACCATTCAATGTGAACACTACTCTTATGAAATCATCAATTACTATTTCATGAATAAAAACAACAATGATTTTTTACAGAGTTTACATAAAATTAAAAAAATAATACATGTTATTATAAAGTATACAGGATGGTCACCAATTCCAAATTATCTTTGAGACCAATTTTAATTACTTGATAACAACTGTTTGTGTGGGTGTTTTTTCTTGTGTTTAAGACATGATAACAAGTTTAATTCCATCATCAAAAGGGTGTGTGTGTGTGTGTGTGTGCAGTAGGGATTCAATATTTGATGTTTTAATCACATAAGGTGTGTATATAGAGCCTCAAGAATCCAATGTTCGATATTTTCTCACATATTATTTGTTATATATGTGAATCATTCTAGATATAATGTGATGTTTGATATGTCATCTAGTATATGAATGTTTCTTGTTTTGTTCCTAGATATTATTCTATTGAGGATCCATGTTAAGCCATGTAGAATATTCCCTAGAGAGGAATATGTCATATAATCAGTTATAATGCATTAGATTATCTCCTCAATGGGGATGTGTCATCCAATTCATTGACTATTCCATCATGGGGATATATGTCAAGTGGATGGTTATAGGTTTGATCCTTATAGACTATTCCCTAAGATGGATCGATTAGATGATATGTCAGTATAAACATGGGTTATCCTAGCCAACATGATGTAATAAATATATTTTTTATATTATCCATTCTAATAGGGATGAATTGTACATTTTTTCTTAATATTTAACTACCATGGATCCCAAGATGATATGGTCCGTGTTCATTGTGTCATGGTAAGAGAAAAACCACTCAACATATTGTTGTATTTTGATTACTCACACTTAGTTATTATATTTTTAACTTTTTTTTCTCATGTATTGTTTTTTTATTTTCATCTTAGATATCCATATGAAATGAACATACACTAAATTTACATTTCAAGTACATAACCACATTATGGGGTCTAACAATGTTTTCACAAACCATGATTTTGGGGACATCGTACTTGGGTACACATGCATACCTCACATGTTTAATGCACATGTTGGAATAATTCATATGGTTGATCATAGAGTGGGGTAGTTCACTATGAGAATAGTGCCAGGATGTGGTGATGGATGGAGTTACAGATCCTTCTATACAATTTATTTTCAATTATGTATTTTATTGGCCTACTAGGCAATAAGTTTCTTGTTTCCAGTTGTGTTTAATGAGTCTATTATTTTACCAAAATTAATTAGTAATTATATGATAATGTTTTCCTCCTACTCTAATTATTTACTATTTATTTTTTAGGATATTTATATACATTTTAACTCTAATTGTGGGTATAGCCTTCCCAAAATTTATACTTAGACCCTTTCTACTGGTCATCAACCTTTAGAATTTAGGAGGCATGCCTAAAAATATGTGACATTCTAGCTCATAATTAGTTATTCTATTTGGGATGGTTTAATGTGTATTAGGAACATTACAATATATTCCCTCATTTAAGATATTATTTCAGAGAAAATATTCATTATGTTTCTATGAATAAACATGTTAATGTTCCCAAATAACATCAAGTGATTTTGAATTCCATGAATGAGTCATATATCATTCATGATTTCTTTATCCCTTTTATAATGTACCGTTATAAATTTAATATACTCCCTAAAAATTAGTAAGGTAATCCAAAATACTTGGAGAATAGATTTGAATAGTGCTTCATCTCATTGATGTTGAAACATTCAATATGAGTTATTTCATTCTTTACCTCACTATAATGATCTACATGGTCCTTATATCCACCCTTATAATAAAATTTAATTACAATTATCAATTTATAGTTATGTTTCCTTCCAAAATTATCCCGTGTTTGACGTTCTATACCACATTTCTTCTCTCTTTCTGTTTTAATTTTTAATTATTTATAGATTGTAGTTTTATTCTATAAATTTACATTGAAGATATCTAACATGGAGACTTATTTATCTATCTATATATCACTTGATACTATATCATCTTAATATAAAAATATATATATACCGGTACCCATCAAAAACTTGGCTTAATTCCAGCAATTAAATGATAAATATTAATTTTCGGATTATGTATATAGCCATAGAATACCACGCTTTCCTCGTATATTTTCTTCATACAAAACAAAACATTCCACATTAATTTGTTTTAAATTATGTTATTTACATTCCATGTTATCATAACCTTCTCATGGAAAGTATTTTTCAATGAAAAACACCATAATGGTTTTCCATTCCATTCCCTCTATCACCTCCTCCCCTTAGTAATAGGAATTAATGACCAGTATCACTTTTAATCACCATTTATACAATATAATACCATATTATCAATTTATATTTGATAACTACCGAAATATATAAATATACATTCATGGTTCTTGGTTAATTTTAATTAAATCCATGTATTGGTAAATAAATTAATGTGTTTAGGTTTCTGGAATATAAATCGAAACAATGTTGGTGTGTCTCACTATGGGACAACTTGTTTCTCTATACATGCCATGTAACTTTTGGTATCATAGGTTAGCTACCCTAATATTTTCAATTACTATGGGTGTTGATTCCCTCCCTTCAATCAGGATCAATCAATAATATTTGGTACATACTATGTTTGATTATAATCAATATGAGTATGGATCCATGAAAAAAAAATCATATGAATGAATTTTTTTTCAAATATTGGAATTGATTATAATAATTCTAATATAATCTATGTTCATTTAAAATCTATATCCAAAGGATCCCACCAAATTTCTATACGAAAAAAACTATAATATCCCCAACACCAATAACCCCTATTTAGTGATAATGTTAATATATTGATAAAAAAAGAAGGTATCATTTAATAAGGGATCAATTATATTAGCAGTATTGTGATACTAGATGCATAAATTACTAGCATATTTCATTGTAAATTAAATACAAATCATGAAATAAATTTTCATTCATCCTTGAAAAAACATCCAAATATTAGTTCTATATATCTTAGGAAACAAAAAATAAAGGATAATATTAATTCCCATTATGAGTTACATAATATATAATATATCATGATTAAATAAGGAATGAAAAATATGTAATAATAGAAAATTAGAATGCATAAAAATATATCAATAACTTCTATTCAATGTATATCCATGGACAACATAATATATCAGTCACATGGAGAATTAAAACTAAATTCTGAAAAATGAAAATGACTAAATATAAAAATCCATGACATTTCCATCAATGTATGGGCTATGTTATGATTAATATTACCATTATGTCCTCAACTGAGACATAACATATATTAAATGGGTAGGTGTAATCTAGATACCATTCTAATATTTAATTACTAAGTTTTTTCCCATCATAATGATATATGGATTATATGACATTATAAAATCGGGACCCACCAATTACATTCATGTTATACGCATTCATCACATTTTGAATAACCAGTATAGTTCATTTGAAAAATTCCTTATAAATCATCATAACCCATATAGAATCAAGAGCAGAAGATACTTTCCATGAATATTAAATATCATTTTTAATAAATGTCTGTAAACTGATACCGAATATAGAAATGGTGTGAGGTTGATAAATCATCAATGTGGTGAAAATAATTACATATAAAACCATGGTATGTAAAATATGATTATGTAAGAGAAAATAATGTAGAATGAAATCATAGATAGTGATAGGGAATATGATAAAGGGATGGTTTATAAGCACAAACTATAAATTAATATACTATGAAAGAATAATATATTGTCACGACCCGTCCTCGGGCCCGTGCCGTGACTACCCCAAGCCCACCTTCCATAGGCCAGGGGCTGGTGACTAGCACCAAGGCGTAAATCCTTGTAAAAAGGGAAGGCATTGCCTTTGTAAAGTAAACAAACACCACAGAGCAAGCAAGCAGTATAAGTAATCACTAAGTAACATCTGACACTGCTTAGGTATATTCCCATACATATACCTAAGTCATCAGTTCCAGTTTGCTCCAACCACTGAGCCTAAGTAAAATCCAGTCCACAGAGAAAACCACAACCCAGTCCACATAAGAAAGCAAAACGTAAATACACACAGGATAGCACAACACATTCCACATAGGAAAGAAAAAAAGGATTAAGCTCACACAGGTATGCTTCTTCGTATGACGATAAAGTTGATCAGATATAGCCACTGATTCATCTAAGCCGTCGGACCCACAAAGGATCGATAGGTACTAACCCCTGCAATGACCCAGGTAGGGTCTGACCCACACATGATAGATAGGTAACTGACCCCCACAATGACCTCACTGGATCGAACCCACACAGGATCTCTAGGAGCTGGCTCACACAGAACCGCTGAGCGCTGACCCACACAGGATCAGACCCACACAGGATCGGTAGCACTGATCCACGTAGGATCACTGAGTGCTGTAGTCGTCACCGTCTAATCCACTGAGGATCTCTATACAGTCGTCGTCGTCGTCACAGTCGCAGCCATCTCTAGGGTTCCCGCACACAGTAAGCTCGTTCGGGAGGGTTCGCTCCACGATCTGAGAGGCTTATACATCAACTGACACAAAGTATGAAGTTGATGTATCCGAAAGTTCTGTATCATCAACAGGAAGTCAACGTCATAGACGGCGTGTCAATCGGACGCTCGGTTTGGAAGTTGTTGGCTTTCTCGTCCTAGTGGCCCAGTTGATTTTTAAGTCAAAACCAACCCGACCATACTCCACCTACATCCAAACCTCGGGCAGAGTAAGACAAAAGATCTGTCTCACTAAGATTAATCCAAAAAAAGTTGATGGCACGTCAATCAGATGTCCGGAGCTCAAGATATGACAGTTTCCGCCCCGAGGGCCCGGTTGGTTTCGTGTACGAACCAACCCGGCTGAACCCAAAATTCCTTAAAATCTTGAGTGTGATATACCTAAACGACCGTCTCGAATCAAGGATCACATCTCAACTAGCAGTGCATCGATCAAAGGCCCATAGCTCATGTTATGGGAACCTGACCGGAAGAGGGTCGGTATTAAGGGGTTCGGGCCCGGTCCAACCCGGCCCGAAACCCCCAGGGTTGGCCTGAACCGGCTCCGGGTCCGGACCGCTTGGGCACAACCCGACCCTGCTGGCACGGCCCGGCCCGGCCTGCGCGGCTTGACCTGGGCGCGGTCCGGTCTGGAGGACCGGCTAGGCAGCCGGCCCGGCCTGGGCGCAGCGCGCTGGCCAGGGGCTCGGCCCAACAGGCTGAGCCGTATGAGGGGGGGGGGGGCTGCCCTCCAATTTTTGTAACCGCGGCCCCCATAATGGGGGGTCTTTTGAGCTGTCCACCGGGGGTTTGTAAACCCCAGATTCTCCCCTATCCGGTCGGCCCGCCTAGGCTGGCCGGCAAGGCCGGTCCCCGTCGCTCCGACGCTGGCGGCCCGGAACCGGCCGCCGTTCTCCCTGCTCTACCGCGGCCCAGAACGGGCTGCGGCCTTGGTTCTTCAGGCGTGGCCCGACGGCGCCGTGCCCCTCCACCGCAGCCCTGCTCCGACCGTGGTGTTTTTTGGTGTTCTCCAGCGCGGCGCGACGACGCCGCGTTCTTGTTCGATTCAAAGGCGTGACACGACGGTGCCACACATACCTTGCCGCAAGACCCCGCGTGGTGCGACGGCACCGTGCCATCCTCATTCCATTCCACCACAAGGAAAATAATACGGAGAGGAGGGTCGGCCGTGTTTTTGTGGTCTGGCCCCCTCTCGTTAACTGGTAACAGGTGGTCCAAAAGTACGAGGAGAGATGACGGATGAAAACATGAAAATCATCAACAATAAAAGAATTCCCTACCTCCGGTTTTCAAATCCAAAGGAATTATGTCCTAGAAGCGGGTTGTCGGGCCGTGTTCGTTTGGCCCGCACCTTCCGCATTAGACAGTATCACTTAGCCAAGAATGCACAAAGCACAATGAACAATTTTATTTCCAATAAAATTGAATCAACACACCCTACCTTTTGAGTAATTTGAACAGAGGTTCGTTGCGGAAATAACCATCACGGAAGGAGACATTTGCGGAAGGAGGAAGTCGCATCGCGGAAGAAGACTTCGACCCCCAAGGAATCTGACGTTCTTCACGTACTTCGTGTTCTTCGTCGAAGAGGAAGAAGATCTTCAAGCTCCTTATCTTTTCTCCCAAAGACTCCCCCAACCAGAATTCCAACCCAAAAATAAATAAGTTCAACACTTAATTTATTAACATAACATAAGCTTTTAAATTTCAAACATTCTCATTTAACTCACTTAATTAATGACATAAATTGTCAAAAATTAATGGTGAGTGATGGGGGTTAAAGAATTTGAAGGGGTGGGGTTCATGTGGGCCCCACCACTCTCAAAAACTCCCATGGGAAGTTGGGTAGTTACCCAACTTCAACCCAAAGGTTAATCCACTTAGAAAAAAATAAAAATTGTAGTTAAATTTTTATTTTAACTTCCACAATTTTTTTAAACTTCTCATGTGAAAACACAACTCCGGAAAAGGTGTTCCTAAGCAATTACCGGTGCTGCGAATCTATCGGTGCCCTCAGAATTCGATTCCGAGTACCAGTTCAAAAGATAGGAATTCCCGCTCGTTCTTTCACTGAACATAGCCGAGCTAATCTTCGGATAGAAATTCTAGGCACACCGGGCCTCAGAATCAAGTGCTGTCAGAAACCGAGTTCTTGTCAAATCCCAAATAAAATTAAGAAAAAATTTCCCTTGAATTTTACGGGTCTTTACATTACGTCCACCTCAGGGCTTTACATCCCCGTAAGGATAATCGAAAACTAGGGAAACAAATGTGGGTACTGAGCACGCATCTAAGCCTCCCGCTCCCAAGTGATCTCCTAGAGATTTTCATGCTACCATCTGATGTGTACTAGAGGAATCGGCCGTCCACATAGGACCCGCTCCTGTCGATCCTCGATCTCCACTGGGACCTCCGTAAAAGTAACCCCATCATCAACGTCCAGCTCCCCATGGTCAATGATATGTGTTGGATCGTGCACGTATCTCCTCAGCTGAGATACGTGGAAGACGTCGTGCACCCGGTTCAACTGAGGTGGTAGAGCTAGGCGATAAGCCACCTCGCCAATCCTGCTGAGGATCTGGAAGGGTCCGATGAAGCGCGGAGATAAATTGCCACCTCGGCCAAATCTCCATAATCCTAATTAAGGTGAGACCAGCAAGAATACGTGGTCTCCATCCTCGAACTCTAGTGGCCTCCGCCTCCTGTCAGAATAAGACTTATGCCGGCTCTGGGCTGTCCTCATCCACTCTTGGATGATCTGGGCCTTCTATGTCATGGCATGAACCATCTCCAGTCCCAAAAGTGCTGACTCCCCAGGGTTTGTCCAGAACAAAGGAGATCTGAAAGGTCGGTCATAAAACGCCTCGTATGGTTTCATCCCAATGGTGGAGTGATAGTTGTTGTTGTACGCGAACTCCACCAAGGGTAGATGGTCCTCCCAGCTGTGACCAAAGTCGAGGAAACATGCGCGAAGCATGTCCTCGAGAGTCTGAACGGTCCTCTCCATCTGACCATCCGTCTGAGGGTGAAAGGCGGTGCTCAGATGTAGCTGTGTCACGAACACCTCCTGCAACTCTTTCCAAAGACGGGAAGTAAAGCGGGCACCTCGATCAGAGATGATAGATGATGGAACACCGTGAATCCGTACCATTTCCTGAATGTAGAGACGTCCCAAGCTCTCCACTAAGCCCTGCTCTCTGATGGGTAAGAAGTTTGACGACATGGTGAGTCAGTCGAAAATCACCCAAATGGAGTTGTGACCTCTGAAAGTGCGTGGAAGTACAGTCACGAAGTCCATAGATATGTTGTCCCACATCCACTCCAGGACCTCCAACGGCTGTACCAAGCCTGCTGGTACCTGGTGCTCTGCCTTCACCTGCTGGCAGGTGAGGCATTGAGAAAAAAACTCTACCACATCCTTCTTCATGCCCGACCAATAGTGTTGTCATCTGAGATCCTGGTACATCTTCTCCACTCCAGGATGTACTGCCAAATGGGAAGTGTGAAACTCTTTGAGAACCTCCTCTCATAATGCAACTGGTACCAAGGTACATCCTCTGAAAAGGACGTCGTTCTCTGCTACAAAGGAGAAACAATCAGGTTCCTGTCCTGAGGATATCTCCGCATGCCACGTCTCACAGTCAGTGTCCCCACGTTGTGCCTCTCAAACCCACTGCAGTAGTGGAGGAGTGACTGTGAGAGACTGAAGGAAGGCTGCTCCATCTCTATCCACGAAGGATATCTGCAAGGTGGCTGGCTTCTCTATCACCTCCTCAAGTATCTGAATGCTCATCCTCCTGCTGAGAGTATCAGCTACTACGTTCCCATTCCCAGGAGTATAGAATATCTCAAAGTCATAGTCCTGGAGGAACTCGAGCCATCTCCATTGGCTGAGGTTCAGGTCCTTCTGAGAGAAGATGTACCTGAGACTCTGATGGTTAGAATAGATTGTATAGCGCTCTCCCATCAGATAGTGTCACCATGTCTTCAGAGCGAAGACCACTACTGCTAAATCCAGGTCATGGGTTGCATAGTTCTTCTCATGCGGCCTCGACTGACATGATCCATAGGCGATCACTGCTCGCTCCTGCATCAGGACACATTAGAGTCCAGTCCCTGATGCATCACAGTAGACTACGTACCCTACTCCCTCCTCCGGCAACCTCAAGATAGATGCGCTGGTAAATCTCTGTCACAGATCCTGGAAGCTCTGCTGACATCTGTCTGACCACACAAAGGGTTTCCCCTTCTTCGTCAAAGATGAGAGTGGTGTCGCAGCCCTAGAGAAGTCTGGCACAAATCTCCAATAGTATCCAGCTAGTCCCAAGAAATTGCACACCTCCGTCACGCTCCTGGGTGGCTCCCAAGCTAGCATTGCCTCGATCTTCGCAGGATCCACCAAACTCCCGCCTCAGAGATGACGTGTCCCAAGAAGTGGACCTCACGTATCCATAACTGACACTTCGAGTGATTTCCATAATTCTGGTGCTCTCGGAGTGTGTCTAGTACAACCCGCAAGTGGTAGGCGTCCTCCTCCTCATTGGTAGAGTATATCAATATGTCATCGATGAAGACCACGACAAATCGATCGAGGAATTGCTGAAAGATCCTATTAATGAGGGCCCTGAACACTGCTGGAGCATTGGTTACACCGAATAGAATATCCAAGAACTCATAGTGGCCATACCGACACCTAAAGGGCGTCTTCTGCTCCTTGTCCAGAACTCTGAGCTGATGATAGCCAGACCTGAGATCTATCTTCGAGAACCCCCATGCTCCCTTGAGCTAATCGAAGAGGTCATCAATCCTTGCTAGGGGATACTTGTTCCTCACTGTCACTTGGTTCACGTGACGATAGTCGACACAAAGTCGCAAGCTCTTGTCCTCCTTCTTGGCGAACAATATCGGGGCAGCCGAGGGTGAAACACTGGGTCGAATGAATCCCTTTACCTGCAAGTCCTCCAACTATACCCATAGCTCTCGAAGCTCAGAGGCGGCCATCCAATATGATGGAGTGGATATTGGGGCTATCCTAGGGTACAGGTCAATATTAAAGTCTACCTATCTGCGAGGAGGTAGTCCTGGAACGTAGTCGGGGAAGACGTCTGCATACTGATCCACCACTACAGGAAAACTAGGATTCCACACGTCAACTGCTCCTAGGATAAGGATAGCCAACTGATGAGTGATGGGCTGCTCTCTCCACTGCGAGAGTTCATCCTGTGCTGCGAAGGCTCCTTTCTCACCGGTGAAGACGAACCTGCTCCCGTCGGTGCGTACACATCACACCATGCACCTAATACAGTCAATCTGAGCATGGACTGTAGACAACCAATCCATGCCCAAGATGACGTCGTAAGGCCTCGACACCGCTATAATAAGATCCCAACTGAAGATCTCGCCTCCTAGAGTAAGCTTACAATGCCGTCACCCATGCGTAATCGTCGAGTCTGAACCCGTAGGAGTCTCGAGCTGTAAGGATCGAGCCAACATCTCTGTCGGAATCTCCGAGCTCCGAACAAGGGAAGCGGCTATGAAAGAACGACTCGCTCTTCTGTCTATAAGAACTACAGTAAGGGTGGAATATACACAGATAGTACCTAGAATCATCTCAGGCGCGCCGTGGTCATTGGCCTCCGCTACCTGGAGATGTGCATGTCTCTGCCTGCCACCTCTTTGTGGTCAGGGTGGACCCCCTGGTGGTGGTGGTGGTAGGTCCTCAAAGCGTCGCCCACCACCTGCTACTCATCCAGCTCCTCTGCCTCATCCACCTGCTTCCGGCGGACCACCATGGTTGACCCTCTACCTCTGCCTGGGTGGCCCCTCAACCATCTGCAGCTCCTCGGCATGGCAGGTCGGGTAGTCACGAGCCATGTGGCCCTGCCCACCGCATGCGTAGCACTGTCTGCCTCTCGAAAGACTGACTCCGTGCTGAGTGCCTTGCACTGCTGAGCCCGTGTCCTGAGGTCGTCTCCCTGAGGGTCTAGTCTGCCTGGACCCATGAGTCATCCGTCGACTTCCTGCTGCAGAAGACTCTGCTACATACCGCCCTACGGTGGGTCTCGTCGCTGGTGTAGACTCAGCAAGAAAGCTCTCGATCAAAAGGGGTCGCTCCAGTACTCTTTCCAGAGTTGGAATGCTAAGGGAGATCAGTGATTCCCTGATCACATGCCTCAATCCCTGCTCAAAGGTCTGGGCTCGGAAAATGGGTCACATACCATGTCTGTTGATTAGAGCGAGAGATCAGTAAATCTCGTCGAGTACTGGGAGACCATCAAGCTGCCCTACCACTGCTGAAGAAGCTCCTGGATGCACACCGCACAGAGGGTGGCCGGGACGAACTCCAAGATAAAGAGGTTCTCAATGTCCATCCAGAGGAGAGATGCCTCATCTTGCACCTGGAGCATCAAGATCCACCATCTTCCTGTTTCCGCGTGCAGTAGGCTCACTGCGAGGATCACCATGAGGTATGCTGGTGTCCTCACTAACCTGAAAACCCATACAACTTCCTCCAGCCAGTCCTCGACTGCCTGGGGGTCTGTCTCCTCGTGGAACCTGGGCGGTCGCTGGCACTGAAACTTGTGCAGTGCACTAAGGCGACGTGCATCGTTAGCAGCTGGGGCTGGTAGCATCAGTGGCTCGGTGGGTAGAGGTACCGCTGGTGCCTCAGCTGTCAAAGGGCCCTGTACCAAGGCCTCATCGCTTGGTGGGCTGTCATCATGCACAACTCTCGGAACCCTAGCTGGATGCCGTCGTGGTGCCATCCTGAAAAGAGACAGGTGAGCCACGGTTAGAACAGTATACCTGGTGATCTGACACAAAGTAATCACAAAGAAAACTTGAAACACACATGCAATCAATGTTTTCAATCATTAAGTCGGAAATTAGAAGTCAGGGTCCTTGTGTACGGATACGTCGGCCACTGCACCAAAACTGGACACCCGGTACTAATAACCACAATCAATACTCTTAACACTATTGCTTCACGTTGAAAAAGATCAGAGTCTTGAGTTCTGCGGTAAAACCGAAATCCTTTGATACCAATTTTTCACGACCCGTCCTCAGGCCCGTGCAATGACTACCCCAAGCTCTCCTTCCATAGGCCAGGGGTTAGCAACTAGCACCAAGGCATAAATCCCGGTAAAAAGGAAGGACATTTCCTTTTTAAAGTAAACAAACACCACAGAGAAAGAAAGTAGTAGAAGTAATCACTAAGTAACATCTGACACTGCTTAGGTATATGCCCATACATATACCTAAGTCATCAGTTCCAGTTCGCTCCAACCTCCGAGCCTAAGTACAACCCAGTCCACACAAGAAACCACAACCCAGTCCACACAGGAAAGCAAAACGTAAATCCACACAGGATAGCACAACACAATCAACATAGGAAATCATAACATGATTCGGCTCACATAGGTATACTTATTCGTATGACGATAAAGATGATCAGATATATCCACTGATTTATCTAAGTCTTTGGACCCACAAAGGATCTATAGGTACTAATGCCCGCAATGACCCAGGAAGGGTCTGACCCACACATGATCGATAGGTAACTAACCCCCGCAATGACCCACACAGGATCAGACCCACAAGAGATCTGTAGGCGCTGGCTCACACAGAACCGCTGAGCGATGACCCACACAGGATCAGACCCACACATGATCGGTAGCACTGATCCACGTAGGATCGCTGAGTGTTGTAGTTGTCGCCATCGAATCCACTGAGGATCCCTGTACAGTCGTCTTCGTCGTCGTAGTCGCAGCCAGCTCTAGGGTTCCCGCACACAACAAGCTCATTCGGGAGGGTCCGCTCCATGAGCCGAGAGGCTGATACATCAACTGACACAAAGTCTGGAGTTGATGTATCCAAAATATCTGTATCGTCAACAGGAACTCAACGTCACAGACGGCGCTTCAATCGGACGCTCGGTCTGGAAGTTATTGGCTTTTTCTTCCTAGTGGCCTAGTTGGTTTTTGAGTCAAAAACCAACCCGACCATACTCCACCTGCGTCCAAAACTCGGGAAGATTAAGCCAATAGATCTGTCTCACTAAGAAGAATCCAACAAAGTTGATGACACGTCAATCGGACGTCCGGAGATCAAGATATGAGCGTTTCCGCTCCGAGGGCCCGGTTGGTTTCGTGTACGAAGCAACCCGGCCGTACCCAAATTTTTTTGAAACCTTGAATGTGATATAACGAAACGTCCACCTCGATCCAAGGATCGCATTGCAACTAACAGTACATCGATTGGAGGCCCGTAGCTCACGTTATGGGCAACCGACCGGAAGAGGTTTGGTATTACGGGGTTCGGGCCCGGTCCGACTCGGCCCGAAACCCCCAGGGTCGGCCCGAACCGGGTCTTGGTCTGGCCCACTTGGGCGCGGCCCGACCTGGCTGGCATAGCCCGGCCAGGCCGGCGTGGCCCGGATCGGCCCGTGTGCGGCCCGATCTGGGCACGGTCCGGTCCGGCGGACCGGCCAGGCAGCTGGCCCGGCCTGGGTGCTGCGCGCTGGGCACACTGGCCAGGGGCTCGGCCCAACGGCCAAGCCGTTTGAGGGGGGGGGAGCTTGCCCCCTGTTTTTTGTAACTGCGGCCCCCATAATGGGGTGCCTCTGGGGGTTTGTAACCCCTGGATTCTCCCCTGTCCGGCCGGCCCGCCCTGGCCGGCTGGCTGTTGCCTCCACGGGACCGGCAAGGCCGGTCCCCCTTGCTCCGATGCTGGTGGCCCGGAACCGGCCGCCGGTCTCCCTACTCTACCGCGGCCCGGAAACGGCCACGACCTTGGTTCTTCCGGCGCGGCGCGACGGCACCGCGCCCCTCCCCAGCGGCCCTACTCCGGCGGCGGTGTTTTTTGGGGTTCTCCAGCGCGGCGCGATGGCACCACGTTCTTGTTCGATTCAAAGGCATCACGCGACGGCGCCGCGCATACCTTTCCGCATGTCCTTGCGCGGTGCGACGACACCACGCCATCCTCGTTCCATTCCACCACAAGGAAGATAATAAGGAGAGGAGGGTCGGCCGTGTTTTTGTAGTCCGGACCCCTCTTGTTAACAGGTAACAGGTGGTCCAAAAGTACGAGGAAAGATGAAGGATGAAAACATGAAAATCATCAACAATAAAAGAATTCCCTACCTATGGTTGTCAAATCCAAAGGAATTAAGTTCCAGCGGAGGGTTGTCGGGCCGTGTTCATTCGGCCCGCACCTTCCGCGTTAGACGGTATCACTTAGCCAAGAATGCACAAAGAACAAAGCACAATGAACAATTTTATTTCAAATAAATTTGAATCAACACACCCTACCTTTAGAGTAATTTGAACGGAGGTTCGTTGTGGAAATAACTGTCACGGAAGGAGACATTGGTGGAAGGAAGAAGTGGCGTCGCGGAAGAAGACGTCGACCTCCGAGGAATCCGACATTCTTTGCGTTATTCGTGTTCTTCATCTAAGAGGAAGAAGTTCTTCAAACTCCTTATCTTTTCTCCCAAAGACTCTTACAACTAGAATTCCAACCCAAAAATAAAATAACTTCAACACTTATTTTATTAACATAACCTATGCTTTTGAATTTCAAACATTCTCATGTAACTCACTTAATTAATAACATATGTTGTCAAAAATTAATGGTGAGTTTAGGGGGGTTAAAGAATTTGAGGTGTGGGGTTCGTGTGGGCCCCACCACCCTCATAACCTCCCATGGGAAGTTGGGTAGTTACCCAACATCAACCTAATGGTTAATCCACTTAGAAAAAATAAAAATAGTAGTTAAATTTTTATTTTAACTTCAACAATTTTTATCAACTTCTCCTTTGAAAACGCAACTCCGGAAAAGGTGTTCCTAAGCAATTATCGGCGCTATGAATCCATCGGTGCCCTCAGAATTTGATTTCGAGTACCGGTTCAAAAGTTAGGAGTTCCCGCTCGTTCATTCAATGAATGTACCCTAGCTAATCTTCGGATAGAAATTCTAGGCACACCGGGCCTCAAGATCAAGTGCCATCAGAAACCACGTTTTTGCAAAATCCCAAAGTAAATTAAGAAAAAATTTCCTTTGAATTTTACTGGTCTTTACATATATCATCATTAAAAATGAATGATTTATAGTAAGACATTTCATTCGAAAATAATATATAAATAAAATTAAAATAAACTTATATGAAACATTCTATTAGATTAATTTTATAAATAAAATTTAAAATAATTTTCTTTCATTTAATAAATTAATTAAATTTTCTATTTAATGAATTTCAAATAAAAATACCTATAATACTATGGATGTCACAGAACAAATCAGTTCATCATTTGATAGACGCCCGACCCAGTCTAAAGTAAGCCCCAAAGGGAATTCTCGATCGCCAGAGGCATGAACGAGTGACCAGGTATCAGAAATGTAGTTGGGAATGATTTACCAATATTTGAATAAAGAAAAAACAACCAAAAATATAAACCAAACCCAAAGTAAAATTCGCTACCAAAATAGGCACTAAAAAACAATATTTTCAGTTACATGTAAAACCAAAACCCAAAAAACACTATAAGGTGTGGTGACCAAAAACCAACTCAAAAACTACCACTAAGAAAGTGGAAACCACCCTCCAAGACACCCACATCGTAATGCCATGAAACCAGCTGGCATCCTAAACCAACACTTCCAAAAAAAATTCCTTTACCTATATCAGACACAACCAGATCTACTTACACCCAAATATGTATGTTGGGTATGAGCAATCACCTAGTAATATTCCACAATAAAAATATTCCCTACACTAGTATTAAGAGAAAAATTATATTGCAATATTAATAAATGATAATAACAAAAATAATTTACAATTTTTATATAGAAATTTTTTTAAGAAATGAAATTTAATAAAAAAATATTAATGAACAAAATTTGAACTAAAACTTACAAGAACTCATACTTCTACGATAACCCAAGTGTCGTTCTCGTGAGCATAATGTAAAAAAATATCACCAAATATAGGAGGGGACTCATGGGTGTTATCTAGAATGTGTACCTAAATCATCATGTATCAGTGAAACATGGCATAGAAACCATGAACCTTAGAAAGGGTGGCTTGGAATCCACAACCCTCAGAAAACATGGCTTAAAAACCATAACCATTGGATCAGTATCCCACTTGTCTAGTCCATATTCTTTGCTACCTGATCTTCCCACATTGTTCTAAAACAAGTTTTATGTTCATATAGGGTGCACACCATATAAACAAGCCAAGCTAAAATTCCATGCATGCCAATATATCATTTTCATGATCAACATAAATTTTAAAATACATATTCACATCACCTGTCACATTTATGCGTAAAATACTAATAGGGTAATTATACAAACAAAACAACCATTTGCACATCAAAATTCCATTTAGAAATTTTTCTCAAAACAAAACCTTGTTCAAGAATGTTTTTTTACAATTGATGTAATTTGATAATCCATTTCAAAAAATTATAAAAAAATTCTTAAAGAGTAACATTGTTCTGTTCAGATGGAAACACACTCAAAATCTGATTTTCGAATTCTATTCACACCAAAATATTTTTAGTAATTAATATCCATCTCTTACACCATCAATTAAAATATTCTCATATATAATGAAAACACTTTTACAAATAAACAACCACAACGAAATTTTTTAAGAAATATAAAAAATGGGCCTCACAACCCTAAACACAAAAAATGCACTCAAAAACTATTTTATGACAAAAAAACATCTTGATACCACACCAAAACACACACTGCAGCTCATTCACATTCAATCAAACTAAATGCACAGTTTTGAAAAAACTAATAAATACATCAATGTTGGTTTTCACAAAAAAAATATACTCACATCATAATAAAATTGTTCTAAATAAATTCATAAAAAAATCAGTCAAAATCACATTCCTACTATGTAAACTAATTAACAAATGTTCCAAATTAATTAAATTAACTTGCTTATTCACGAGTTAATAATTGAATTCATAATCACATAACTTGGTGTAGGAATTATTCATGAATTTGGTGAACAAAAAAAATCTCATTCTAGACACAACTCTATCAACTGAAAAATTCCCTAGAAACAAGGTATCAAAGGATTCACATCAGGAACAGGCTAACCACAATACAAATTCATTCAAAAAAACCTACACCAATGTGAATAAAGTCACTATAAAAATGAAGGGAGCTTCCACAATGGTTTTTACAAGAAGGGGGTTCCTTCATAGAGCTACTTTATTCTAGAAACTCATCCATAATGGAAGGGGAACACATGTCCCGATGTTGTTCAAGCAGAAATTGGTGCATAGATTGGTATGATGCCAGAGGGCCATGGAGTCGCAGCTCTGTGTGAGGAAGTAGGTAAATGGTGTCATGATTAATAGACTGGAGGATGAGAAGTAGGGATTGAAAGGTATGTGCAAAATGGTAGTTTAGCTTCTAGGGTTCAAACGGAATGATCCCATAGCATACAAGGGGAGAGAAAGAAGCATTGGGAAAAAATATAGAATGAAAATGAGAAAAAAAAGAGAAAATAAATAAATAAAACATACAATTAAAAAAATTAAAAAAATATAATAATAATATTTATTATATTAAAATTAATAATAATTTATAATTTATATTAATAATTATTATCAATTAATTTAATTAATTTTCATAATTTCAATAGTATTAACATAATTTATATACCAACAACAAAATAGTTTTTAAAAACACTCTTAAATATTATTATTATTATTATTATTATTATTAAAATCGTTAATCCATTTTAATTATTTCTTAATCAATTTAATTCATAATTAATTTACCATGCACTGGGAAGGTTGCATGCTACATCGAAAAAGTTTCATGGATTCATCGTTCCTTGCTATTGCACCATACATTATCAATCGAAAAATAATCTACTTATTATTCAAAGCATAAAACTAAAGATAGTTCCAACCCAAACCTTAGTGAAAGATAATTATTTTTTTCAGATAAAATTATAGAATAAAAATAAGATAAAATTCATTACTGAATTCAGAAGTCTTGGTGTGACAATTATCCCCACAATGACAATGTTCAGTCCTCATAATGTTAACTTAATTCCAAATTTGAGAATAAAAATGGGCACTCTTGCTCAAACCATGACTTTTATTCTCAATTTTCATGTTCATCCTTCCCATTCTATGAAAGGATGCAGACTGATGGAATAGACTTCCCAAAAATAACTTTTTCTTGGGAATCCACTATCTGCACTGGTCATTCAAACATCGATAGATCAGACTCAATTTCAAACTCCAACCAATTAAATAAGTGAGAAGGACCCGGAATGTACATATTTAGATGGGATACATTGAATATGTCTCGAATTTACATCAATAGAGCTGGTAAAGATAACTTAAATTCCACCTTACCAATCTACTCAGTAATCTCGAAGGGCCCAACATACATCGAAGTCAACTTCCCCAACTTTCCCAAGAATCAGTGACCAAAGTGAGGGGCCAACTTCAAGAACAGCCTATCACCCACTAAAATCTCAAGATCATGGCGCCTCTATTTAGAATATGATTTTTGGAATCTATGAGCTTTTAATAAACACTATATGATCATCTTGACATTCTCAGACGTCTCCTACCCAATGCTTGGTCCCAAATGTGAGGTCTCAAAAACCTCATCCCAACATAAAGGAGACCGAAATGGTTGACCATATAGTGCTTCAAAGGGTTCCATTCAATATATGAATGGAAACTATTATTATAAGTGAACAAAAGAAATCCCATATGGCTATCCCATGAACCTTGTAAATATAACACACATGCGTGAAGCATTTCCCCTAAAATATGATTCTCCAACTATATTCGTCCATACGTTTTAGAATGGTATGCCATGCTCATCTTAATCTACTACCCCAAAGACTTATGGAGGCCTTTACAAAAACAAGTGGTGAAATGGGGGTCCCTGTCTGATAGAACTGATAACAGTACACCATGAAGCCTCATTATCTTCTGAATATACAATCTCCCCAACTCATACACTTTAGTTGTGTCCCTAATTGGAATGAAGTGGGAAGATTTGGTCAGCGGATTAATCACTACCCATATACTATTCTTAACCTGATGTGTATGAGGTAGGACAATAAATAACCCTATGAAAACCTCATCCCATATCTGGGTAGAAATGGGTAATGAATGAAGCAAACCAAATGGTTTATGACGCTCTTCTTTAACCTAATGACATGTTTAGCATCGTGATAAAATGTAATTTATGTCTATTCTCATAACCGGCCATGTAAACAGGTGATAAACATTTTATTGCATCTTGGACGTACCAGGATAGATGGCCCACTAAGACCGGTGGCTATCCTGCATCACCACCATCCGGAGGGATGACATCGCCATGGTATGGCCCCTAAAGCACGAAATTATCCCAGGAGACAATGTCCACTCAGATGAAGTCTCCCAACCATCATGAAATGTCATAAACCATGGAAAAATATCATCACTTGGCTGCTCGTGATGAATAAATTCTGGAAGGGCACGAGTCAACTCAACAGTGGCTATGAATGTACCTTCATTGTGCTCCTTGATCTCCATGTTCATCTCAGCAAAGATCCCCATCAATGTCCACACATCACTAGGATTCCTCAACTACTAAATTTATACATTTATACTCAATGAATCTACCACCACATTTTATTTTCCTAGAGTATAATCCAAGTCAATGTCGATCACCTGCAGGTACACAATCCAACAGTGATGCCTCATTTTTTGATCCATATGTGAGAAGATGTAGGCAAGTCACTTGTGGTCAAAGTTGAACACAAATTTCTCAACAAATAGATATTTACACCAAGCCTTTAAGGAGTTCATCCCCACATTGAACTCCAATTTGTTATTCAGTTAATTCTTCTACTGTGGCCATAGCTAGCAAGAACTATAAGCCACAACATTATTATCTGGGATGAGTACATAGCCAAGGCCCATACCTAAAGCATCACAATAGACCATGTACCCATCCCATACTCAGGTAAGATAAAAAAAGGTACAGTGGTGAACCACCACATCAAATCCTTAATGGATTTCTAGCATAGTGGGATCCATTCCATCTTCACCCATTTTCGGGTGAGTGTAGTCATTGAGGGGGAAGGCCATGAGAAATCCTAAAAAACGACCATAATAATCTACCAGGACAAGAGAACTCATGATATCAAACACATTACTCAATTGTTCCCACAAAAAAACAACACTGATCATGGCATGGTCCACAAAAACCCATTTTTATAAGATGAAAAGCACCAAAAATAGCACTTCTGTAATCCAGAATGTGCACTTTGAATGTTAGGCATACATTCGGTGATCCCGCAATGTTCCCAAAATAAATAAACAGGAAATGATTAGGATCCTTATTAGATCGAGGATAAAGCAATATGTTATCCACAAATACTACGAAAAAGGAGTTGGGATATTGGTGGAACCACCTTTTCATGAGTTCCATGTAAAATTCTAGAAAATTACTCAATCTGAGTGGCATGATCAAGCACTAGAAGTGTACGTACCTGCTTTGAAAAGCCGTATTCAGGATTTCCTCATCTCTCACCCTTACCGAGTGGTAGCCCAAGAATAATTAGTGTTTGGAGAATCACATTTCCCCCTTCAACTAGTTGAAATATCATCAATCCTTGGGAAAGGGGAATTAATCTTGATGGTTACCTTATTAAATTTCTCTTAATCAATGCAAAACTGGAGGGTTTCATCACCCTTATTGCGAATAAAACAGGGGTGGCCCAAGGGGAGATGCTCGAGTTAATGAATCATTTGTAGTCCAAATAATATATATGTATTTTCAATTCCAACAATTCAGTGGGGGCATGTGATATCAGGTAACATATATATGTGGTTTTCCTAGAGCAAATTCAATCATGAACTCAACGTCTCACTCTAGGGGAAAGCCTAAAAATCATATGGGAATACAAATGGGAACTCATACACTGCATGAGGTAATCCACTCTTAGAGGCACCACAATCATCCTCCAGTCTGAGAGAAGATAACTGCTAATAAATACTCCCCACTCAGGAAGTAGAGGTGTTTTACGAATTGATGGAGGATCCCATTTCACATGAAACACTTGAGGAATCCCATCAGGTGCCAAAAAACCGACTCATCAATGATATAAGTCAATATTTACTTGAAATTGCACCTTCCATTTCATACTAAGGATTACATAAAACATGTCCGTATCAAGGACCATAAAATTTCATTCCATTTCGACTACTAGAACCGAATGTTCACAGTATGGAAAACTAAGGCCCTGATCCTTTTTCATACATAGTGGTGTTACTAACTCCATTGCAGTAGATAAAATATCAATTGGTAGGCTCCACAAGTTTATAAGACAGAAATATATAAAAGAGGCATAAAAAGTAGTATAAAAAAGAATTATAACTAAAGAAGATGAAATCATAATGGTACCATGAACAGTCGAAGGTCCTGCATCATATCCTGCTTGTGCTTGATCCATAACATGAAGATTTCTGGTCCCTATCTGAGAATGACCTATCCTAGTCTGGATCTACCAAGAAGATTATCAAGTCCTGTGGCCACAACCCCCAAACCGATACACCATATTCCAAGTCTCCTATGTCAGAACGGACACTCCCCTAGAGGCCACAGGCCGTGTCCAACTCAGATAAAGGCATATATTTTTGAAAATCTGTTGTAGTTTTACCATAACTCCACACCCATGGAATGTCTTCGGAGGGTATGAACATGCATGTATGATGTTTCGTACCCTTCCAAACTCATGGTACGCAATGGGACTCATATCAGAAGCTATAGATGAAGTCTGCATAAAGGGATTGCCTGAGTTGCCACCCCCTTCCCATGCTCATCATGCTTCCTCATCTTCATAGATGAACTACCACCGCCAAACACTGCCACTGCTCCAGGAAACCCTTATATTCCTCTATAGTAAATCATGACCATTCAAGAACAAGTAAGAACCTCAACATAAGTTCCCAGCTTGAACAAGAAAACATGATAGTAAATTTTTAGTCGAAGCCCCTTCTCGAACATCCGAGAATTTCATGATTCATTTAAAACAATCTTAGGTGTGTAACACACTATCTCAGAAAATAAGATTGCATACTCCATTATTGTCTGATTCCTCTGGGAATGATCCATGAACTCTCGTAATCTGGTGTTGTCTAGGACCTCAAGACTGTACTTCTCATTAAAGATAACCATAAAATCCTTCCATCAAATCTTCTCATTATTCCCAACAAGAAGCACCATTTCCCACCACTTTCAATTGGGACCCTATAGGTGAAATGAGGCATTCATCACCCTAACCTCCTCAGGCTTTTCATGGAACTCGATCATATTCTCTTTCTTCTCAATCTATTACTATGCCTCTAGAGGTTCTGAGATACCTCAGAATAAAGGAGTCTTATTATTTAGAAACTCCTGATCTATACCCCTCTAAGAGACAAAATCATCCCATTTAGCTATAATAGGAGAGGTAGCATGAGTCTCCCCATTTCTTAAAGCCTGAATAGCTCAGACTATAGCTTCTATGAACCACTAATCATGTTGTGTTAGAGAACTGTCCAAAGAATCCTCCCATACATGCATGAGATCTCTTTGAGGAGGAATTATGCTTCAATATGAAACAGTCATATAAGAAAATCATTAATAAATTAAACGTGAAAAAATAATATTTAATCATGAATAATAAACATTGATTAAACAAACATAGAAGTGAAATGTAATAACCAAACCCATTCTCCCTCAGTCGAGGTCCGTGTACAGTATTCTACCAGCACGTTCCTCCTAGAGGAGAAGTTAAACAAGAATCCATACATCCCAGAGTGACTTGAGTTATATCATAAGGTGTCCTGACTAGGAACCATAGTTGAAAACAGAACACTGAGTCTCAACAGTCCTAGCTCCTGTATAACCTATCTCGTCCCAAATAAAATATCCCAATGATTTAAACCTCCATTTGATACAATTTTTTCATGAACCAAATTAGTTCATCGTCTGATTGACTCCTGACCCATCCCATAGTAATTCCCAATGGAAATTACTAATCCCTACCAGCTAGCACAAGTGATCGGGTATCAAAAGTACTTTTGGGAATGATTTACATAAAATTGTTAACATATAAAACAAAAATAAAATTAAATCAACCCAAATGTTAAATTCACAACCAAACAAGACTTTTACCAACACCATGTTTTGATTTACATGTAAAACCAAAACACAAACAACACTATAATGTATGGGGACCAAAAATGAACTCACAAAATACCACCTGGAAAGGGAATAAAACCCTTTAAACCTCTCTAGAATACTGTGCCAAGAAACCAGCTAGCAACATGAACCACCACTTACCCAAAACATTAAATTTACTTGTACCAGACATAACCAGATATAACTACTCCCAAAGGAGTAAGTAGGGTTTGAGAAATCACCCAGTAGGATGCCACCAATAAAATTCCATGCACATGTATTAAGAGACAAATTCATTTTCAATATTAATAAAATAATAGATGTTAAACAATTTACAATGATTAAATAGAACACTTTTTAATAAATTAAATTTTAATGAAAATATTTTTTATGAAAAAAACATGAACTAAATAACATACACACGCACACACACTTACTTCTAAGATAAATCATTTTATTGTGATTGTGAGTAAAAAGTAAACTAGGAGCACAAAATATGAGAAGGTCTTCATCGGTGTTAGCTAGCGGGGGTCCATAGATCCTCATGTCACTATGAAACGTGTCTCAGAAACCATAACCCTCAACAAGCCAAGCTTAGAAAGCACATCCTTCAGAAAATGTGGATTAGAAACCACAACCCTAGAATCACTAGCCCTCTATTCTTGTCCATATTCCTAGATACCCAAGCTTCCAACTTTGTGATCAAACAAGTTTTAAGTTTATAAATGGTTCACACCACCTATATAATCCAAGGAAAAACACCATGCTTGCTAAGATATCATTTACACTGTCATCTTCACTTTTAAAATCCATTTTCACATCACTGTCACATTTATGCGTAAAAACTAAACCTGGTACATACACACACAAAACCACAATTTTCATAACAAAAAGAAACATTGAAATATTATGCACACTAAAACCTAGTCCAAGCATGTTCCTCACTCTTAATATAATTTTATAAAACACTTAAAAAATTATAAACCAATTTTAAAAGAGTATCACCGGGATTTACAAATAAAAACACACTCAAAATCCCAATTTTGAATTAATATCACACCATAATATTTTTATACCATAATCTACATCACATAAAAAGTCAATTAAACCAATTAAAAAATTAAATAGAACTCATTTACAATTAAAAAAGAACCCTAAAAATTTATTATAAAAATTAAAAAATTTGTCGTAAAACATTAAACACCAAAAAATCTCTCAAAACATACTTTATTACAAACACACATCATGATACATCTTGAAAGAACACACTGCAGCTCTTTTATATTCAGACAAACTAAATGCATTATTTCTAAAAAACTGATAAATAGAATAATGTAGGTAATCCCAAAAAAATGATTAACATCACATAAGGATTATACTAACCAATAAAATTCACAACAAAACATATTAAAAATCATATTTGAAGCGTGTAATCTAATTAAATGAAGTGAAAAATTAATTAAATTAAAATTCTAATTCACAATTTTGTAATTTTAGGTGGAATCACCTACCTCGGTGTAGGAATGATTCACAATTTTGGTGTGAAAAACCCAACGCCTACCAACAACACCTCTTTTAACACATATAAACCATAGAAACAAGGTATCAAACCAATAATGTCAAGAATAGGCCACCCGTAACAAAAATGCTATTGGACTCTTTCACCAATGTCAATAAAGTCACCAAAAAAAGGGACCTTCTGCAATGGTTTGGCCGAGAAGAGGGAGAGGTCACGGAGCTGCACTGTGACAAAAACTCATCTATAAAGGGAGGGGCGTGATAGTCCAGATATTGTTCAAGAAGAAAGGGGTGTGAACCTCGGTGAGAGGAAGTAGGCAGATGGAGTGGCGACTGCTATATTGGAGGAGGAGGTGTTGGCATTGTGAGGGAGGTGGAAGAATAGTAGTATGGATGATAGTGTTGAAAGAGAGGAAACACACATCACAATATGGATTAGAAAGAAGCATTGGAAAAAATAGAAGGAAAATAAGATAGAAAAAAATTAAAAATTAAAAAATATAAATTTAAAATATAAAATAAAACAAACTAAATAATTATAATAAGAATAATAATATTTTTAATATAGATAATAAATAATAAATAATCATAATCATTAATCTCTATTAATTTAGTTAATTTTTTATAATGTTAATAATAATAACTCAATTTATATATCATCAATGATAATAATTAAAAATAATACTCTTAAAAATTTTTATTTTTATTATTATAAAAAATACTTAATTCATTTCATTTCATTCTTATTCAATTTTTCTGATAATTAATTAAGCACTTAGTGGGAAGGCATCATAGTGCTTCGACAAGGCCGCATGGCTTCCCCGTTCCCTACCCTAGCACCATATTCTATCAATCCCAAAACATATACTTATTAAGAAAATTTTAAAACTAAAGTTAGGTCCGGAGTACACCTCAATCAAGGAAAACAAATTCTAGATAAAATTATCAAATAAATGTTAGATAAAAGTCATAACTGATGTTCAATGTATGGGTGTGATAATTCTCCCCACCATAAAAACATTACATCCAAAAAAAAGTCTACTCGAAGCCTGATCAGATAATAGAAATGGGTACTCATACTCAACCCATAACATTAATTCTGAAGATTACTTTTCATCCTTACCATTATTCTAAAGGATACAGAGCAATGGAATGGAATTCCCACAAACACTTTTTCATGGAAATCCACTATCTGCACTGGTCTTTCAAACACTGATAGATCGAACTCAATTTCTGAGTCCTCAAAACTAAATATGTTAGACATATACCGATTGTACTTATTCTGTTAGGAGACATGGAATAAATTATGAATTGATGTAAACTAAGTTAGTAAAGCTAACATGTATTCCACCTTACGAATCTACACACTAATCGTGAGGGGTCCAACATACCTCGTCATCTGCTTCCCCATTTCCCCAAGTGGTGGTGACCTAAGAGAGGGGCCACCATCATGAACACCCTATCACATATAAAAAAACCATGATCCCGACACCTCTGATCAACAAAATATTTTTGTTGACTCTGAGCTATCAATAACCACTATAGGATCAACTTGACTTCCTCAGACGTCTCCTGCACAAGGCTTGGTCCCAGAAGTGAGGTCTCGCTAACCTCATCCCAAAAAAAGGAGACAGAAAAGGCCGGACATATACTTCTTAATTGGGTTATATCATAATAAAGTATTGGTAAAAATTATTATAAGCGAACTCAACCAATCCCAGATTTAAATACCTTGAACCTATAAAATCTAATGCACATGCACGAAGAATGTCCTCCAGAATCTGATTCATCCACTCCATCCGACCTTTCATTTAAGGATGGAATGTCATTATCATCTTAATCTATGACCCCAAAGCCTTATGGAGGCCATCCCAAAACCGAGAGGCAAAACATGGGTCCCTATCTGATATAACTAGTGATTATACACCTTGAATCCTCATTATCTCCTGAATATAAAATCTCCCCAACAAATCCACATTTGTAGTTTCCCTAATTAAAAAGATGTGGGATTTTTTTATTAGAATATCCATCACTTCCCAAATAGAATTTTGACCCTGAGGAGTACAAGGTGGGCTAATAATTAAGTCCCTAGAAACCTTGCCCAACTTTCTGGTAGGAATTGGAAAAGGATGAAGAAAATCATATGGTCTTGGATGATCTCATTTCACCTCTTGACATGTGTCACATCTCAACACAATATCGCCTATGTCCAATATTCTACCTGGCCACCAGAACCTGTGATGAATATCATAATACATATTATTAGTACTAAGATTGAAAACCCACTAAGACATGTGGCTATACTCCATCACCACCTTTCGTAGGGATGATGGCACCACAAAAGGCCCATGAAGCCAAAAATTCTTTTGGGAGTCAATGAACACTATGAGGAAGTCTCCCCACTATGGAGAAACTACATAGACAACTGACATAGCTCATTATCGAGAATCTCATACTGAATCAATTATCGAAGAGAAGGAGTCAACTAAACATGATATAAGAATTTACCTACACCGTGATCCTTGATCTATATGTGCATTAGAGAAAAGATCCACATCAAAGTCCTCTAATCACTAGCTTTCCTCAAATCCTGCACTGGTACTTTCCTTCTCATGGTATCTTCCACCACAATTCCCTTTTCTGATGTATAAAAAATGTCAAATTTGAACTCGTGCTGGTACTCAATCCAATGGCCCAACCTCTGATTTAGTTCCCTCTGTGATAAGATGTAGGTGAGGCTCTTTTGGTTAGATTCCACCACAAATTTCTCCCCAAATATTTACTAAAGCTATGTCTTTAAGGCCTTCATCACAACGTCTAAATCCATACCTTGAGTCAGATAATTCATCTCATGAAATTGGAGCTAGCAAGATCCATAATCCACTACATGATTATCCTACATGATTACACACACAAGGCCCACACCTAAAGCAACACATTAGACAATGTAGATGTTCTTAGACTCGAGTAAGATCAACACAGGTTCAGTGGTCAACTGCCACTTCAACTCTTCAAAGGAAGACTAGAACTATAGGATCCATCCCAAAATCACCCCTTTCCAGGTGAGTGTGGTCCTGGAGGAGGCATGCGATGAGAAATCCCAAACAAAACACCTGTACTAACCTACAATGACAAAAAAACTCATAATATCAAACTCATTTCTACATTTTCCCTACAACATAACTACACTGATCTTGGATGTGTCCTCAAAAAACCCATTTTCTGAGACAAAATTCCCCAGAAACATCACTTACATGATCTAGAATGTGCATATTGAATGTTTGGTAAGCATGTTGTGATCCCACAATGTTCCAAAATCATTTTAATGATGATTCTCATGTTCCTCATCAGATACATAATAAAATAAGATATAATCCACAAATAATATAACAAAAGAGTTGAGATATTTGGGGAACATCCTACTCCCGAGTTCCATGAAAACTACAAGAGAAATCTTTAATTCGAAAGGAATGACCATGTACTCGAGGTGGTCATACCTACTTCGGATGTCCACCTTCAGTATGTCTACCTCTCTCACACTAAACTGTTTGTATCCCAGGAACAATTTTAATTGGTAAGACCACTTTCCCCCCTTCAGATGGTTGAAAAAATCATCAATCCTGGGTAAACAATATTTATTCTTGATGGTTACCATATTCAATTTCTACTAATCAGGGCACAGATAGAGTGTTCCATCAGCCTTCGTTGCAAATAAAACTATGGTGGACTAAGGTGAGAATCTCGAGAAATTGATTCATTTATTTTTCAAATCATATATCTATATATTCAATTCCATTAATTTGGTGGGAACCATGCGATATGAGGGAAAATATATTTTCTATGTTCCTCATTCCAATTCAATAAAGAACTCCACGTTCCCTCTTTGGGGGTATTCTTGAAAACATGTATTTGGGAATACATATGTGAACTCATAAAAAACATGATGTAATCCAATATAAGAAGCACTAATATCATTATCCAGTGAGAGTGATGATAACTAATTAGAATAACTCCCTATATTAGTATGTGGAGGTCCCATGTGACCCTACCGAGTATCAAATTCTCCATGAAACAACTGAGGTCTCCCGTCGGATTCCAAAACAATGAATCTTCACCAATAGAAGTCAATATGAACATGAAAGTGCACAAACCAGAAAAAGAAAAGGAACACATCAAGATGGAATATATCAAGGCCCTAAAAACCCATTAAATTTCTACTATAGATATAGAAATTTCACCTGATAGACACTCGAGGCCCTGATCCTTTTCATTAACAGGAGGTGTTACTAACTCTATTGAACAGTTAAAAGATTTGTTGGTTGGATCAATAAGATGACAATAAAGGCATATATTAAAGTGGTAGACATAGTAATATATGAATGAATGACATCTAAAGAAGATTCAACCAGAATGGTAACTCGAACAATATAATGTCCCACATCAGATCTTGATGGTGCTTGATCCATATCATGCAGATTTCTAATCCCTATCTATGAATGACTGCTCGCTTGTGGAACTATCATGGTCAATATCATTTTCTAGATGATCCAGTCCTTTTACCATGACCACCAAATGAAGACTCCATATTTCTATTCTACTCTGTCTAAACCAACACTCCCCTAGAAGCTACAGACCCAGTCCCACATTGATATAGGCATAAAATCTTTCAAAATCCATGTATATGTCCTATAACACCACACCCAGGGAAAGGCCTGAGAGTGTACTGACATTCATTTCAGATGTTCTCTACCCTTCTGTACTGATGGAACACAACATGCCTTGTATTAGATTCTTTAGATGAATTTTTCCTAAAGGGATGGCCTGAGCTACCACCCCCAATCTTCCCTTTCACATCATGTGTCCTCTTCTTCTCAAATGAAGTACCACTGCCAAAAAATGACATAGCTCCATGAAACCCTGCCATTTTTCTCTAATCAATCTCGACTACAGAAGAACAATCCACCGCCATAGCATAAGATCCCATCTAGAGAAAAAAACTAATTAAATTTCTGGTCGAAGCACCTTATTGAACATCCTAGCATTCAAGATTCATTTGAAACAATATCAGGCACATATTTCACAATCACAACAAAGATATTTTCATACTCCATCACTATATAATTACTATTGGAATGATCCATTATCTCTAGAAATATGGTTTAATCTTGGACCAAAGAATAATACTACTCATTAATGATAGTCTTAAAATCCTTCCAACTCATCTGATCAAGCTTCCCATATTGAATCACCAATTCCCACAACTTGCAACTGGGATGCTCTATCTTAAATGAGGTATGAATCCCTCAGATCTCCTCGGGCATCTCATGGAACTCAAATATACACTCTATCTTCTAAATCCATTCTTCTAACTATTGAGGTTCTGAGAAACCTCATCATGAAGGAGGTTTATTCGTCAGATAATCCTATAATTTATCATTCTTGGAGCCCAAATTGTCTCCTCTAGCTGGAATTGTAGTGGGAGAAGGAGTCTCCCCTTGTCGTAAAGACTTTACTTCTCATACCTCAACTTTCAAAAACCACTGATCATGTGGTGTTTATTAACTATCCCTATTATATTACCATGCATGAAAGGGATCTCTTTGGAGAGGAATTATGCTTCAAGAAAAAAAAATCATATATGATCATCATTAATACATAAAACTAAAAAAATAATACTTCAGCATAAATAATAGTCCTCAATGAACTAGATATGCAGAAGTAGCATAATAGAAAAACCACTTAACGCTCCCTAGATTTCCATGTACATTCATTAGACTTCCCCTTCCACTAGGAGGAGAATTTAAACAAGCATCTTGACATCCCCTAGTGACATAAGGTCTATAATGAGGTGTCCTGAGCAGGTACCCTACTCATAACTAGAATAATAGTTCCCGATAGTCCTAGATCTTGTCAATCCCAACTCGTCCCAAATAAAATAAACAAAATAGATAAACATTCATTTGATACCATTTTGTCATGAAAAAAACTGTTCCTTCATCTAATCAATGACCAAACCAGACTAGGACAATCCTCAAAGGGTGTTCCCGATCCCAACATATCGGCACTAGTTACTGGGTATCAAAAGTTCCATTGGGAAGGATTTACCCAACAAAGAGAAAATATAAGAAAACCAGAATAATAAATGAAACTGAAATTAAAATTCACAACCACAAAATCCTTTAACCGACAACATATTTTGAGTTACATTTAAAACCAAATCCCATGAAACACTATAATGTGTGGTGAACAGAAACCAACTCAAAAACATCCACCTTGATAGAGTACACCACCCTCTAACCCTCCCCACAACACTGTGATAGGAAACCACATAACAACTCGTATCCCCACTTCCCAAAAATTTACCTTTACCTATATTAGACATATACAGATCTACATACACCCAAATGTGTAAGTAGGGTGTTAGAAATTTCCCAGTTGGATGCCACCATGTAAAGATTCCATAATCAAGTATTTAGAGACAATTTCACAAGAAATATTAGTAAATTAAAAGATGTAAAATATTTCAAAAAATTTAATGAAACCAATGTTTAATCAATTTATTTTTAATATGAATAATGTTTAAGAAAAAACATGAACTAAAACACAAATTCACGATTACTTATAAGGAAAAAAAATTGTTATGACAGTTATCATAATGTAAAATGGAGAACCACTTATGGGAGGGGTACTGTGGGTGTTAGATAGTGTGGGTCCCTAGATCGTCGTGTCTCAGTGAAATGTGGCTTAGAAATCACAACACTTAGAAAATGTGGCTTATAAACCAAGACCCTCAAAAAAGGTGGCATAGAAACCATGACCTTCAGATCACTATACCACTAGTCTAGACCACCTACCTAGCTACTCAAGCTTCCCACTTTGTGCTTAAACACATTTCACTTTTATAAAGGGTGTAAAAAATAGAAACAAGCCACAATAAAACACTATATATGCAATGATACTATTTACAACATCAACTTAACTTTCAATATCCATGTTCGCATCACCTGTAACATTTATGCATAAAATCCAAACCTGGTACATACACAAAAATACACAATTTGCACAAACAAATGGAAATTTGAATTATTATGCTAACCAAATCATTGTATATGAGAGTTTTGAACCATTAATATAATTTAATAAACCCTTTTAAACATTTTATAAAACAATTAAAAAAGAGTATCACCAAGAATTATAAATGAAAACACACTTATAATCCCTATTATAAATTATGTGAAATAATACATTATAGAACATAATATGTATCACAAAAAACATAAATTAAACAAATTAAGAATTTAATAAAAACACTATTACAATTAAACAACAACCATGAAAATTTATTAAGGAATTTTAAATATGTGATGTATGAATTTAAACACCAAAAACCCAAACAAAGTCACTTTTATGAGAAAAAAACATCATTATATTACACCAAAACAAACTATACATCTCTTTCACATTCAAACAGACTAAATGCCCAGATTCTAAAACACTTATAAATGGCTCAATGTAGGTTTTCACAGAAAAACCACATTAGCATCACATGAACAATCTACTAAAAAAAAGTCACTATAATAATCCATCAAAATAACATTAACAGAAATTAGGCTAATTATTAGATGTACCATATTAATAAAATTAATAAGCTAATTAACCAGTTAATAATTTCATGCAGAATCACCAACCCCAGTGTAAAGACTCGGAAATTTCAAGGAAATTTTTTTATTAAGTTTATTTGGCATTTTTCAAGAACGTAGTTTCTGACAGCGCCTGATTCCGAGGCCCGGTGTGCCCGGAATCATTTTCCGAAGTTTGGCTCGGGTACATTCAGTGAACGGACGAGCAGGTTTTTCTAACTTTTGATCCGGTGCTCGGAATCGAATTCTGAGGGCACTGATGGAATCGTAGCGCCGGTAATTTCTTAGGAATGCCATTTCTGGAGTTTCTTTTTCATGAGAGAAGATGATAAAAATTGTGGAAGTTTAATTTATAAATTAACTACAATTTTTATTTTCTTTTAGTGGTTTAAGGCTTTGGGTGGAAGTTGGGTAACTACCCAACTTCCCAAGAGAGGTTATGAGGGTGGTGGGTCCCACAAAAACCTCACCCCTTCATATTCTTCAACCCCCCTCAACTCACCATTAATTCTTGATAACTTAAACATTAATAACTTATGTTATTAATTAAGTGAGTTAAGTGTGGCTTTTTAAATTTCAAACTCTTGAAATTCAAAAGTTATGTTATGTTAATAAAATAAGAGATGAGATTATTTTATTTTGGGTTAGTTTCTTGTGGTGGAGTCTTGGGGAGAAAAAGGCTAAGGATTGAAGAGTTTTTTCATCTCCTTCGTCGAAGAACACAAAGAACGCGAAGAACGTGAAGAATGCCGGATTCCTCGGAGGTCGACGTCTCCTTCTGCGACGCCGACGACGTCTTCATTCGTGACGTCTCTTTCTGCGACGAATCCTCGTTTGACGAACCTCCGTTCAAGAAACGTCGAGGTAGGTAATTGTTTGTTAATATTAATGAACCCCATGTTACTTTCTTCTAAATCAAAGAACACGGATCAACTAAACATCAAGTTGATCCGCGAAGAATATGTTGCGGGTTGGGAATTCTTGTTTGCGGGAAAACTGTAGGGGAATTTATTTTGGTGTTCTCTTGTATTTTGAGAAAAGAACGACGAGCGTGGACTAACCAATTCCAAGTTGATCCGCGGATCATTCGTTCATGCGGATTGATGTTGAGGATTAGTATTTAATTTGTTCTTGATTATTACCTTGACTTTCTTCTTGAGATATAACCTTTTGCTATCAATTAACGAGAGGGGGTCGGACCGCACAAACACGGCTGACCCTCCTTATCTATGTGGGTTTCTTTGGTGGATTAAAACGGGAATGGCACGGTTCCGTCGCACCGCGCGGAAACGTGCGGCAAGGAATGTGTGGCGCCGTCACGCCGCGCCATGAAAACGAACAAGGATGCGACGTCGTCGCGCCGCATCGGAGAAACCCGAAGACATCGGCGGACGGAGTCGGGCCACGACCAAGGGGCGCGGTGCCATCACGTCGCGCCGGAGAACCACGAAGACGGCGCGTTTTGTTAATTGATGTGCAGATTGACAGGTGACGAAAAATAAAGCTGCACGGGCGTTGTGGGATCTTTGCAGTGAAGGTCGGATTCCGGGGTGACCACTGGCGAAGACCCCAGGCGAATCGGACCACCGGAGCATGTTCGGTGGTCCGCGGAAGCCCCTGCCAGTGCGCCACGCCGGTGCGGCGGCGGAGTGCGCTCCCGCGACCGCGAGGGACCGGAGGGGAGTGGCGGGACGTGGACGGCTGCCACGTCTACTGGCACGGGCGGCCCCAACCGCGGGGTCGCGGCTCTTCACACGAGGGCAGCGCCCCCGCACGGTTCGGCCGTTCGGCCGAACCCCTGGCCGAGCCGGGCCGACTTGGACAGACTGGGCCGGGCCGCGCCCAGCCGGGCCAGACCGCGCCGGCCGGGCCGGACCCGCAGCCGGGTCGGGTCGACCCGGTTCGGGCCGACCCAGGGGGTCTCGGGCCGGGTCGGTCCGGGCCCGAAACCCCCGTTTTCAGACCCCTCACTATCTTTCACCCATATCTTGAGTTGTAGACCTCCTATCGATGCACCGTCAGCGGCGATGCGATTCTTGGATCGAGACGGTCGTTTCGGTATATCACACTCAATGTTTTGGAACACTTTGGGTTCGTCTGGGTTGGTTCGGATACGAAACCAACCGGGCCCTCAGAGCAGAAACGCTTATATCTTGAGCTCCGGATGTCCAATTGACGTGCCCTCGACTTTGATGGATTCCTCTAAGTGAGACGGATCTTTTGGCTTACTCCGCTCGAGTTTTGGATGCCGTCGGAGTGCGGTCGGGTTGGTTCGCTCATGAAACCAACCGGGCCCCTGGAACAAAAAAGCCAATAACTCACAGACCGGGCGTCCGATTGACGCGCCGTCTGTCTCGTTGAATTCCTCTTGATGAGACAGAACATTTGGCATACTTTGCCCGAGTTTTGGATGCAGTTGGATAGTGTCCAGGTTGGATTGCACCCGAAATCCAACCGGGCCCCTGGAACGGAAAAGCTGATATCTCTCAGACTGGACGTCGGTTTGACGAACCGTCAGCGGCGTTGGTGGTCACGTTGAGAAACGGTTCCTTTGGGTATAACCTATGAGAGTTCCAGGTACAGTTGAGATACGGCCGGGTTGATTCGCTCACGAAACCAACAGGTCCCCTGGGACGAAAAGGCTAATAACTCACAGACCGGGCGTCCGATTGACGCGCCGTCTGTTGTGTTGAGACCCATATGACGAGGCGGTCCTTTGAGATACTTCTTTGTGGGACTTTTAGATACTTGGTGTATCGACATGTAGCTCGTGGAGCGGACCCTCTTGGAGACGAGCGTACGGAGTACGGAGACCGTGTAGCTGGCTGAGACCTGACGACTACTTGACCGACTCGACTTGGAGTGAGTCGACTAGCCCAGTGGACGGAGCGCCCGGTATTTGGCGACTGACCCACAGCGGACGAAGCGCCCGGTAGTTGGCCGCAGACTCGTGGTACTCAATAGGAGGATTACCTCTGTAGGCTATTAGGGGGAGTGTCCGGTATTTGGCGACAGACCCACAACGGACAGAGCGCCCGGTAGTTGGCCGCAGACCCGCGGTACTCGACAGGAGGAGTACCTCAGCAGTCTTAGGTTAGTGAGCAGTACCTCAGAGTCGTGACATGACCACTGTACACTCCAGAGACGAAGCTCTTCAGCTGTTACAGTTTCGATAATGAAAATCCTGGTTTGAGCTGAGTCCTTGACCTTTGTGTTTACCTCTTGATTGATATGGGTCACTTGATAACTTAGGTATATGTATGAGAATATACTTGGGTGGTGGTTTCCGTTGATTTCATGATTTTGGTGCTTCCCTCATGATTGAGATGAGTTACTTGATAACTTAGGTATATTCATGGGCCTATACCTATGTAGAGGTTATCTGTTGAGATCTTATTTGTGGTTATCCATGTTGTTTTTAGTGAAACCATGAGGGTCTCGGGGTCCCTACTGAGTATCGTTATACTCACCCCTCCACGGGCTATGCCCGCACCTTGTTGTGTTGGTTGCAGACGACAGACAGTGCTGATGGAGGCCGAGTGTTCGAGGATTGGACGGTACCCGGAGGGGGACCACACGACGAGTCAGTATCCGGAGGTGGACTTCGCGATGAGACGACACTCAGAGGAGGTTGACGAGCGAGAGCGTTTTGGAGGCTATTTGTACATACCCTTCAGGTAGGATCCGTGGTGGACGACCCAGGAGCCGCTTCCGTCCTTCCAGCTGTTGTCTTCTTTTTCTGTTCTACTTTTTTCAGTTTTAGTTGTACTTTCATTTGGGTTTGTTTTCTGGCCCATTTAAATTTCAGCACTTCTATTTGTACTTAGTGTTTTAATTCCGCTTGTACTCTGTGGTGTTTTGATTACTTTTATAAAGGCAATGCCTTACCAGTTATCGGGATTTACACCTTTGGTGCCAGTTGCCAGTCCCTGGCCTATGGAAGGCAGGCTTGGGGTAGTCACGGCACGGGCCCCGAGGACGGGTCGTGACAAATTGGTATCAGAGGTGTCGGTTCTATCGCAGAACTTATAACTCTGATATTTTCTTTCTGTGAAGCAATAGTGGTAAGGGTACCGAGTGTGGTCTTCAGTTCAGGGAGTCCAGTGTTGGTGCGGGCAGACGACATATCCATACACCAGCACCCTGACAACTGAATTACGACTTTGTGCACGAAAACAGTGATTGCATGTGTGTTTCCAGAAGTTTTATTTAAATATCAGCTCAAACCAGGTCAGGTCACCAGGTATAATTGTTTGACCGTGTCACGTTGTTTCTTTCAGGATGCCTTTTCTCGGACGACCAGCTACAGCGCAGAGGGATGTGCATACTGACAGCCTGCTGAGCGACGAGGCTTCGGTACAGGGCCCTCTTACAGTTGAGGCACCAGCGGAGGCACCAGTGGTACTACCATACGTTGGGCCACCGATGCCACCAGCCCCAACAGTAGGCGATACACGCCACTTGAGTGCGCTGCACGAGTTCCAGCGCCAGAGGCCACCCAGGTTCCGGGGAGAGACGGACCCGTAGGCGTCTGAGGTTTGGCTGGAGGCTGTGGTGAGAGTCTTCAGGCTAGTGGGGACACCGGCAAGCTTCATGGTGATCTTTGATGCCAGCCTTCTTCAGGCAGCATCAGGCAGGTGGTGGAGCCACTTGTTCCATTTTTGCGACGGGATGACCTTCGCATGGGAAGACTTTGAGACCTTCGTCAGGGTGGATTTTGTGCTAGTAGCTCTACACCTCGAGCGTGTTCCAGAGCTGCTGCCTGTGTCGCGTGTTATTCAATCAGTAGACGAGTCATCTGTGGGCAGTAGACAAATGATGCAGAGGTCCAGGAGGACCAGACCAACAGTTGGGCAATCTCGGGTTTTAGGATCGGTGGTGTGGGGCACCCAGGGTGGGGACAGAGCTAGGCGTGCCAGAAACAGACAGTGTTACTCATGAGGAGGAAAGGGTCACCTGGCACATGATTGTCCGACTCCTCGTACAGTTGATCCGTAGGCTTTGGATCAGACACCGAGGAGAAGCAGTGGAATGTGCTTGAGCAACAGCCGAGCAGTGGAAAAGGCAGTAGAGCTCCGGGAGCAGGTAGATAGGAGCGTAACTAGTTGATACGTCCCTTGTACTTGTAGTTCCATGTTTCTGTTGTATTTGTGTCTTTGTACTATGAGATGCAATAATAAAGACACTTATCTTTGTGATGTTTGCTTTCCTGTCCCTTTTTTTGGTTGATACTGAGAGGTCCCAGTTTAAACTATTGACTTGATCCTCACTTTCGAGATTTCTGCTAGAGGAGACCCAGTGACCTCACACTGATGCCGACAGTGCGACTCGACCCATGGAGGTGAGAGTTTCGGTTGGAATCTCTTGGTTGCAGCATCGAAGCCTTACGACGTTGGTTTGATTATGGACTGGGCAATCACAGTTCATACACAAATTGACGGTATTAGGCAATAAGGTTGTGGTTTAACTACGACTTTGGGATGGGTTTTCCTTGGTCGGCGAAAAGAAAACCCCAGGAAGCACAAGATAAACTCTTTAAAAGGAGGGTGCTACCGATCACTCTTGTGTCGGTCAACCATACCCTCGTGGAAACAGTCGTTTGAGTTTCAGTTCTAACAGGAATTGGAGACCTCTAGAGTTCGAGGATGAAGATCACATCCTTATACGAGTCTTACCTCGACGAGGTTTACAGAGATGTGGCCACGACAGAAAGTTATCTCTGAGGTTCAACGAACCTTTCTAGGTCCTCAGCTGGGTAGGCAAGGTGGGTTACCGCTTGACCCATCCACCTCAGTTGCACCAGGTGCACGATGTTTTCTAGATATCTCAACTGAGGAGTTACGTGCTCGACCCTTCGCATATCATCGCCCATGAGGAGCAGGACGATGGCGATGGGGTTACTTCCACGGAGGTTCCAGTAGGGATCAAGGATCGACCTGAGAGGATCCTACGAGGATGGTAGATTCCTCGGGTGTGCTTTCTTTGGCAGTATGGAATCTCCAGGTAAGCACATTAGAGCAGGAGGCTCAGATGCATGCTCAGTACCGCTTTTGTATCCCTAGTTTGTGTTTAAGCTTTACGAGGACATAAAGCCCTGAGGTGGGAGTAATTTAAAGACCCGGAAATTTCAAAGAAAATTCTTTCTTAATTTTCTTTGGAATTTTACAAGAATGCAGTTTCTGACGGCACCTGATTTCGAGGCCCGGTGTGCCAGGAATCATTTTCTGAATTTTGGCTCGGGTATGTTCAGTGAACGGACGAGCAAGTTTTTCTAACTTTTGAACCGGTGCTCGGAATCGAATTCTGAGGGCACCGATGGAACTGTAGAGCTGGTAATTGCTTAGGAACACCATTTCCGGAGTTGCGTTTTCACGAGAGAAGATGATAAAAATTGTGGAAGTTTAATTTATAAATTAACTACAATTTTTATTTTCTTTTAGTGGTTTCAGGCTTTGGGTGGAAGTTGGGTAACTACCCAACTTCCCAAGAGAGGTTATGAGGGTGGTGGGGCCCACATGAACCTCACCCCTTCATATTCTTCAACCCCCATCAACTCACCATTAACTCTTGATAACTTAAACATTAATAACTTATGTTATTAATTATGTGAGTTAAGTGTGGCCTTTTAAATTTCAAACTCTTGAAATTCAAAAGTTATGTTATGTTAATAAAATAAGAGGTGAGCTTATTTTATTTTGGGTTAGTTTCATGTGGTGGAGTCTTGGGGAGAAAAAGGCTAAGGATTGAAGAGTTTCTTCATATCCTTCGTCGAAGTACATGAAGAGCGCGAAGAACGTGAAGAACGCCGGATTCCTGAGAGGTCGACATCTCCTTCTGCGACGCCGACGACGCCTTCTATCACGACGTCTCGTTCCGTGACGAATCCTCATTCGACGAACCTCCGTTCAAGAAATGTCGAGGTAGGGAATTGTTTGTGAATATTAATGAACCCCATGTTACTTTATTCTAAATCAAAGAACGCGGATCAACTAAACATCAAGTTGATCCGCGAAGAATATGTTGCGGGTTGGGAATTCTTGTTTGCGGGAAAACTATAGGGGAATTTATTTTGGTGTTCTCTCATCTTTTGAGAAAAGAACGACGAGCACGGACCAACCAATTCCAAGTTGATCCGCGAATCATTCGTTCATGCGGATTGATGTTGAGGATTATTATTTAATTTTTTCGTGATTATTACCTTGACGTTTTTCGTGAGATATGACCTTTTGCTATCAATTAACGAGAGGGGGCCGGACCGCACAAACACGGCCGACCCTCCTCCTTATCCATGTGGGTTTCTTTTGTGGATTGAAATGGGAATGGCACGGTGCCGTCGCACCATGCAGAAACGTGCGGCATGGAATGCGCGGCACCGTCGCGCCGCGCCGTGAAAACGAACAAGGACGCGACGCCGTCGCGCCACGTCGGAGAAATCCGAAGACATCCGCGGACGGAGTCGGGCCACAGCGAAGGGGCGCGGCGCCATCGCGTTGTGCCGGAGAACCATGAAGATGTCGCGTTTTTTTAATTTACGTGCGGATTGACGGGCGGCGACAAATGAAGCCGCACGGGCATTGTGGGATCTTTGCAGCGAAGGTCGGATTCCGGGGTGACCGCTGGCGAAGACCCCAGGCGAATCGAACCACCGGAGCGCGGTCCCGCGACCACGCTGGACCAGAGGGGAGTGGCGGGACGCGGTCGGCTACTGCGTCCGCTGGCACGGGCGGCCCCAACCGTGGGGCCGCGACTCTTCACGCGGGGGCAGCGCCCCCCACACGGTTCGGCTGTTCGGCCGAACCCCCGGCCGAGCCGGGCCGGCTTGGGCAGACCGGGCCGGGCCGCGCCCAGCCAGGGCGAACCGCGCCAGCCGTGCCGGACCCGCTCCTGGGTCGGGTCGACCCGGTTCGGGCCGACCCAGGGGGTCTCGGGCCGGGTCGGTCCGTGCTCGAAACCCCCGTTTTCAGACCTCTCACGGTCTTTCGCCCATATCTTTTATCTATAGACCTCCGATCGACGCACCGTCAGTAGCGATGTGATTCTTGGATTAAGACGGTCGTTTCGATATATCACACTCAATGTTTTGGAACACCTTGGGTTTGGCTGGGTTGGTTCGGATAAGAAACCAAACGGGCCCTCAGAGCGGAAACACTTATATCTTGAGCTCCGGACGTCTGATTGACGTTCCGTCGACTTTGATGGATTCCTCTAAGTGAGAAGGATATGTTGGCTTACTCCTCTTGAGGTTTGGATGTTGTCGGAGTGCGGTCGGGTTGGTTCGATCACGAAACCAACCGGGCCCCTGGAACGAAAAAGCCAATAACTCACAGACCGTGCGTCCGATTGACGCGCCGTCTATCTCGTTGAATTCCTCTTGATGAGATGGAACTTTTGGCATACTTCGCTCGAGTTTTGGATGCAGTTGGATAGTAGTCTGGTTGGATTGCACCCGAAATCCAACCAGACCCCTGGAACAGAAAAGCTGATATCTTTCAGACTGGACGTCCATTTGACGAACCGTCAGCGGCGTTGGTGATCACGTTGAGTAACGGTTCCTTTGGGTATACCCTATGAGAGTTCGAGTTACAGTTGAGATACGGCCGGGTTGGTTCGCTCACGAAACCAACCGGGCCCTTGGGACGAAAAGGCTAATAACTCACAGACCGGGCGTCCGATTGACGCGCCGTCTGTTGTGTTGAGACCCCTATGACGAGGCGGTCCCTTGAGATACTTCTTCGTGGGACTTTGATATAATTGGAGTATCGACCTGTAGCTCGTGGAGCGGACCCTCCCGGAGACGAGCGTATGGAGTACGGAGACCGTGTAGCCGGCTGAGACCTGACGACTGCTTGACCGACTCGACTTGGAGTGAGTCGACTAGCCCAGTGGACGGAGCGCCCGATATTTGGCGACTGACCGATGACGGACGAAGCGCCCGGTAGTTGGCCGCAGACTCGCAGTACTCGATAGGAGGAGTATCTCTGTAGGCTATTAGGGGGAGCGCCCGGTATTTGGCGACACACCCACAACGGATGGAGCGCCCGGTAGTTGGCCACAGACCCGCGGTACTCGACAGGAGGAGTACCTCAGTAGTCTTAGGTTAGTGGGCAGTACCTCAGAGTTGTGACATGACCATTTTACACTCCAGAGACGGAGCTCTTCAGCAGTTACGGTTTCAATAATGAAAATCTTGGTTTGAGCTGAGTCCTTGACCTTTGTGTTTACCTCTTGATTGATATGGGTCACTTGATAACTTAGGTATATGTATGGGCATATACCTGGGTGGTGGTTTCCGTTGATTTCATGATCTTGGTGTTTCCCTCATGATTGAGATGGGTTACTTGATAACTTAGGTATATGCATGGGCCTATACCTAAGTAGAGGTTATCTGTTGAGATCTTCTTTGTGGTTATCCATGTTGGTTTTAGTGAGACCTTGAGGGTCTCAGGGTCCCTACTAAGTATCGTTATACTCACCCCTGCACGGGATATGCCCGCACATTGTTGTGTTGGTTGCAGACGACGGACAGTGCTGACGGAGGCCGAATGTTCGAGGACTCGACGGTACCCGGAGGTGGACCACGCGACGATTCAGTATCCAGATATGGACTTCGCGACGAGACGACACTCGTAGGAGGTTGACGGGCAAGAGCGTTTTGGAGGCTATCTGTACCTACCCTTCAGGTAGGATCCGTGGTGGACGACCCAGGAGCCGCTTCCGTCCTTCCAGCTGTTGTCTTCTTTTTCTATTGTACTTTGTTCAGTTGTAGTTGTACTTTCATTTGGGTTTGTATTCTGGACCATTTACCTTTCATCACTTTTCTTTGTACTTAGTGTTTTACTTCCGCTTGTACTCTATGGTGTTTTGTTTACTTTTATAAAGGCAATGCCTTCCCAGTTATCGAGATTTATGCCTTTGGTGCCAGTCGCCAGCCCCTGGCCTATGGAAGGCGGGTTTGGGGTAGTCACGGCATGGGCCCCGAGGATGGGTCATGACACCCAGTGTAGGAAAGCTTCACAAATTTGGTGTGTAAAAATAACTACATGCCAACCACAGATATATAATCTCAAAAGACCCTAGAAAAAAGTTATGAAACCATTTCCATCAATAATGTGCTACCCGCAACACAAATTCTAGCTGAAAACTTACAACAATGAGAATATAGTAACCAAAACAATGAAGGTTGTCACCGTAATGGTTTGGCCGAGAAGGTTGATCCATCATGGAGCTGGGCCACATCAGAAACTATTTCAGAATGGGAGGGGCGCACTGGTAGAAATGTTTTTCATGTGGAAGGGGGAAAAAGGCTTAGAGAGATACAGCAGGTAGGTGGCAATGTGGATCAGTGCGATGCAGCAGGGAGATGGCTTCGTAGTAACTGGACCGAGGATGAGGAGCTGGCTTTGCTAGGGCGGGGGAAGAAGGGTAGTGCTACTGCTAGGGTTCAAAGAGAGGAAACCCACATCCCAAAAAGAGGAGAGAGAAGTTCCAAAAAATAGAGAGAATAAAGAGAAAAACGATAAAAGAAATATATAAAAATTAAAATAAAAAAATCTAATAAAAAAATTAATAAGAATAATAAAAATATTTATAAAGATAATAATTAATAATTATTCTCAATTAATTGAAAAAATTCTCCTAATGTTAATTGTAATAACTTAATTTAAATATCAACACTTATAATAATTAATAATAATACTCTAATATTTTTGTTATTGTTATTAGTATAAAAAATCCAAAATTCATTTCATTTCATTTTTATTCAATTTCATTCATAATTAATTAAGTGTGCACTGGGAAGGCCGACTGATGCATGGGCAATGCGGCATGGTATTATCCATTACTTCCCCATGTATACTATTTTCTTAACCCCAAAACCTCCACTAATTATAAATATCATAAAACTAAAGTCGGTTACGTCCCTCACATTATTCTAAAACAATTTTTTCAGATAAAATTTTAAAATAATGTAAGATGAATGTCATCACCAAAGTGTGAATTCTACGTGTTAGAATGTAATAGTCTATTAATTAAAAATAAAAATGGAAATTTTTAAAGGAAACTATAAATTATATAATTTTCAGGACTGGAGGAAAATCAATTCATTCCATATATAATAAAAAATATCTTTCCTTTGACACTTTTTTATAAAGTCAAAACATGACAAATATATAAATTTTTTTAAATATTTTTTTTAAATATTTAACGATCAATATAAGGTAATTTAGATATATCATTCAAAATAATCCCAAGAATAGGTTGAGTAATTAATATAATAATTTAAATAAGATGCATATGAATGAAATATATTCTTGACCAAAAAGAAAAAGAAGGTTGGTATCCCTTACATCGAAATTACATTCTGATTCTTGACCCTAAAAGATAATAAATATAAAATATACATATAAGACAAAAACATAATCATAGAAGAATACAATATATGGGTTTTATGAGATTATCCTATTATAATTTTATCAATGTAAATATGAACATAAACATTCCCAAAATAACAGGATATTGAAATATAAATATTCTACCTCACACATAACTTGATATGTATGTATTATTCTGTCTATTATGAATGATTTATATTTATAATATATATATGTAATATATCCATATTAATACTTACTATACTATATTTTATGGAATTATAACATCTTGTCACCTATTAATTAATATTTTTTATAAAACAAATATTTCATGTGAAAACTAAATTATTTTTCATTCAGGGTTTGGTTTGACGGTTAGTATCCTTGAAACATGGTAATGGTTTTATAATTTAAATAAAAAAGATAATTTAGTAATAATAATATTTATTAATCATATATACATTCATAACCTTCCAAATATGGTGGTGATAAAAAATCATTAACATCACTTCGTGGAGATGGTATTCCATATGTATGACCGAGTGATCTTTTTTTACTTTTTAATGGATTAAATAAAAGAAAGGTGATTAATAATTAGAATTTTAAGAATAATGATAGTATCCCACGTATCGTATAAATTATATAAATAAATCTTTTTTAACCTCCATTTATATAATAATTGAAGGATAATTCACATGAAATTTTGGAGGTGGTAGCCCACTCATACGCACAAACAATGTTATAATTTTCCAATAGTTATAAAGATAAGATGTTATATAAAAATTAATAATTAAAGGTGAATAATTATTTTAAAAATATCTTATATAGACATAAAATAATTCATAATAACTATACATTGTCAGTGGTGATGAAGAATTAAATATATTACTCCCTGAAGATGGTTCCCTTTATGTACACACGGTAGATGATTTCAATTACCATTTGGATGGAAAGAAGATTAATGAGGGATTTTACAAGAATAAAAAACAAATTAATTATATACAAGATAACATCATTATTGTATAAATTTTTTATTTATTATTTATAAGTCTGGTAAAAAGAAATAGACATGGAAACATATGATTAAGATTTATAAAACTAGATTACATAACCTTCTTTATTTGACAAATTAACACTTCATAGGTCAATAATCTAGTGATTAATGTGATTATAATATATGGTTAGGTATTCTAAAATGTTTTATTTTTTTATTCTTTTCTATAAATTTTTTAAAAGGATTGAATATTTGAATAGAGGTGGTATTATTTTATAAGAGGGAGAATCAACACATTTATGATATTAAGAACATTAGAATATTTTAAATACTATAATCATTTAAATTGTTACTAAATAGACATATATTAGAATATAAATTTGTTTTTTATCAATGTTATTATGAAAAAAATAGTATTTTTAGGTTTATGTGTCATTTTGAACATCATTGTATGGTTTAGTGACATCGTAAACTCTTTTTAACTCTAGTGATGGTAACAAATTGTCCAATAATCAGAGGTTATAAATTTACCTATATAATTTAAAGTATCTAAAAATTTGAATTTTGAAATAATTTTTACATATAGCAACCCACATATACTATTTCATGATTTTAATGCCATTTAATAAAATAATATTTAAACATAAATATCAGTAAAGTTATTTTTGGGATTCTTAAAAAAAATTTGACATTAAATATTTCAAGATAAAAATGGATTTAAAATAAATTATATTTAACCATCAGTTATATATTACTATTAACTATAAAATCTAAATAAAATATTAATTCAAAAATAACAATTTTTATATCTTTTATGGTCATTTATTTTGATTTTTTTACTGATTACACAAGAATTTTGTTAGCATTGTGTAACCATTGATGGTAATTATTCCATCACTAATTAAAATTAAACTAAAATCATGGAAAATAACTATTATATTTAAAATTTATCTTTATATTCATTCATAAAATCTTATTATTCAAATGATAACATTTAAATCAAATTAAAAACAATAGAGTGACATTTCTAGTAATAATCCTTCAATTAAATCAACAAAAAGGTTATAATAATATTACTGTTGAAATAAATTCTAATATTTTCTAATACAGGATGGTAATGGTCAAGAAACAATCAACCAAAAAAATTATTAAAAGGGTTTGGGAGATTTTAACTCTATATCTCATATTTTTAACCATGTTTTACTTGATTTCCCATTACTGTGGGGACAAAATTTCTACCAAGGATACAATATATAATAAAAAAGGCCCTATTTAGAAACATTTTATATCATTATTCCAAAAATGGTATCCATTTTTTAGGATTGAATTTTTTTTTAAATTTTAATATAAATAACAATATAATAGCACTAAACTCAAAAAAATTAAAAAATTATTTTTCTAATCCACAAAATGATCTTATATAATAATTAATTATGATTCCCATTATTTTTTAATTAATGGAATTTATTTTGATTAAATAATAATTATGATATATTATGATCAAAAAATAAATTATTTTAATTTCTTATTAATATTCATCAAATAAATTTAATAGATCTATATTAATTATAATAAAAATAGTATATTATTAAAGGAAAGGGGAATCACGATTTACATCCAAATATAGATTTTAGGCATAATATGGATTCATTTAAAAGTATAATTTTTAAATTTTAAATATCATTTTTTTTAAAATAAGTAATTTTTTATGCATCATTTCAAAATAAACTTAGGATTTTTTTATTGAAATTTTTCTGAAAACATAGTATTTTTGAATGAATAATTAAAAATACTAATTTTGATTTTAAAATTTGTCTATTCATTCCAGGAATTTACCAACTTCAATTTTTATTTGAAATAGTTTCAAAATAAAATTATTTTATTAATATTATTATCAATATAAGTAATTTAAATTTAATTAATTATATTATTTATTGTGGTTTAAAAATCATTTTATAATTAATAATTTGCGTTGTTTAGAAAATAACTTTCTATCATGTTTTTCTAGAATAATTTAATATCATATTATGCCACTTCAATTAATTAAATTTGATAAAAATGATTCTATATTTTGAATAATAAGAATTAATATTTATTAATATGTCCAACTGATATTTTTCACATCATTAATAGTAAAAAGGCTAAAAATTATTTTCCATGGTTAATTATAAATAATGTTTAGTAGGGGTAATTTAAATTGATAACGGTTGAAATGATGTCAAATTATTTTTAAATATTATAGAACAGAAATATTAAAAACATAGATCATATAATATTATATAATTGTACAATTTTATCTATATTTACTGTGTAATGTGTTAATATATTTTGAAATTTAAAAAATCGTAATGTGTTTCCTCTCGTCATATTAAAAATTATCTCCCCAATCCTATCATCTCCACATATAATGTGACTATTGGTTTAGCCAATAATATCCCAAATTACTTCATAAAATTCCTACCTATGTGCTAAAGGTATGACTTTGGGGATAATATAAACCTTTGAGGTTTTATCATTTAATGAAAAGGAGGTTTACCAAAGAAGAGGTACATCATTTATTTGAATGTTTTAGTTTTATTTAATATTCCAACAAATTTAAAATAATTTAAATAAATATGATATAAAAGTATCATTATCTATGATATATTTGTATTTTATTATGATTATTCTATAACATTAATCTATCTCAATCCTTGTCCAATGGGAAATGAAAACATCATTTTTTTGTAGGGAGGACTACTACCTCATTAATAGAAATAATTAATTGTACATAATCAGATTGAACGATTGTTTATCATTATGTATAGAATGTATATATATTATTATGGAATGGATTATCTATATTCAAAGAATACTTACCATCCTTCCCACTTGTTCATTGAAAAAATTGAATCATTTCTCATGTGTAAATTAGGACTGTTCCTTATATTATTGTAACATAACTCATTTATCATAACCATATAAAATAATTGGTTATAAAATTATAATTAATGAAAAACAATTATAGTTTTGAAATTGTTAATATTTTTTAATTTATATAATCATGATGTATTATAGCAATGTATTCCTATAATATTCTTTATGGACATATGAACCAAACATCCTCAAAATGTTTTAAGTAAAAAAAACCAATTTTATAAATAATTATAGAAAATATATAATATAAAAAAATGTAATAAAGTACACAAATTGTTTTTACTAATAATGTATATAATTAAAATGTTTTTATTATTTAGGAAGTGGATGATGGTATGTGAAATGTTATACATAAGTTAAGGGATACCTTACATTAAAACCTCTATTAAATGTTTTAATTCTTTATTTTTTAATCATTTTCCTACATATATATGTTCACGAAATTACATTATAAATATTTTTGTATGAGAATAAATGAATTATATCTGATTATTTAGATCAATTTTTTTACATTCATTCAAAGGATTTCAAAATGAACACTCTTAATCATTTTATGTAGAATATTTTTAGAAAAAATGAAAAAAAGTGGTATATTTTAATATATAGAGATTCAATTGATTACCACATTAAACACTATAATTTTTTGTTTCTATTCCCATAGATCATTCTTGTATTATTAAAAACCCATTTCAACCCTTTTTACTTGTTTTTTAAATGTTTTTCAAATGAAAATGACATCTTAATATCAATTTTTTTCTTATTGGTGAAAATAATGTTTTTAGTGTAATGATGAAAATGAAAATTTTCATGTTTTATATATATGATATTGATTATGTATTTTTTAAGAATTTTGGTGAGGTAGAAATATATCATGTTAATGGGTGAACTCGATATAGAATATGATGATTGTTGAGCCATATCTACCTCTCCAGTGAATTAGTTAAAAGGAACAAGGAAACTAATTATTGGTTTCTCCTATGAGATTTTTAGAAATATTTGGGTTTTTAATTCCATTTGTTAGAGTTATTATAAGTGGAATATTATAAATATTACACTATATTACTTCCATGATATATCTATGTTTTCATGTGATTCATTAAAATATTTTTATTTTATAATGTAATTTAATGATCATAATTTTAAAGGAATTATTATGATACTTCTTAAGGGTGAAATGTCTTTCATTAGGAATTTTTTCCCTAAATTCTCATGTTTTTTATTAAAAATTGTTATTTAACACAACCATTAATATTATTTTTGAAGTGTTTAATGAACATTTTTGGGATGCGATGCTTATTTCATTGGCATGAAAACGTTTATTTTGATCTAAAAGATTAATTAAATACAATAAATATTTTTATAAGGATTATTCAGGACAAATCATATTATTTGCTTCTTTTTTATATGTTATTTTACATACATGTTGTTCTCATATGAAATTTTCAAATTAATTATATAGGGATTATTGATATATGGAGACAATAGTGTAGTAAATATATAAATTTTAATGAAAACATATAAATGGAAAAGTAAATATATAGTAAAAGTTTTAATAATGTCAAAATGCATTCTGAGTGGAAATTTCTACATAGGGATATAATAATTTTTTTGTATGGGAAATGAAATAATTATCTAAAAATATAACCCTAAAAGGTATTAAGGAATAAATGAAAATTATTCCCTATCAAATGATTCAATTTGTGGTTCATTTATGTTCAGGTCCTTATTTTTGGAATCTGAAATAAGGATTAGATAATATTATAGGTTAAGATAATTTTTGTAAATTCAATTAAATGACAATAATTTATAGATATCATAATATATGATTTTGATATTAATATAATTATTTAATTAAAAAATAAATATTTAAAATGGTTTTCTATAGGTGAAAAATTCAATCTAATGAATTATGGAACAAACAGGAAAATATAAACCAAAATTAGAAGACCAGAAAAGTTGGAATTTGATCTGACTATTTTTTTACTATGTGACGTTAGTTGAAATATCATATAAATAGTGGTAATTAATTTATATAGTATTAATTGATCAATCACAAAGGAACATATCGATAGTGGATCATTTTATGAGACTAAATCATCAAACATTTAGTGTATGTCTGGTCCCAGAACTTATTAAAGGGATGGATAGATGATTTGGAAGGTATATTGGAAGTTATGGGATTTTTAGATCATAAACATATAACACATTTGTGTTCTCTTTGAGTTTTAATCCTATCAACAGTGGATGATGACTAAGAATATTCGTAAATGATAAGATAGTGACACCCTAGATTGGCATAAATTTAGAAGTCCTCTCCTTGAGCGGTAACTTCCTAAGTCCATTTTATAAGGGATGAAAAAAACTCATGGATTTTTTTTTGCATAATCAGGATTCATTAGTGGACTTATATAAAGAAAAATTTACATGGTTTTAATGGTATGAACCAAATTGTATTTGATATGATGATAAAAGAATCAATCATTTTTACTCAAGATTAAAGACATACTACTAAAGATCATTATATGATTATTAATATAAATTTTATGAGAAATATTTTTTCTATAGAGAGAAGGTAGAAATGACGTTGTTTATGACCATGTTTTCAATGAAAACATGTATAAAACAAAAACCAGATGAATGAAAATATAAAATAATCCATTAACGAAATTTAAATGTAATAAAATATTTTCTATAGATTGTGTTATGTTTGGTAAAAATCATCCTAGGGAATTTCAATGAAATATTGGAAGTGCTTCCAATATAGTATGTTTTGGAACATGGATTGTGATTGAGATGAAAAATATATTTTTAATGGAAAAGAGATATTTCATATGTATAATTTATGTTTTTTATTTGTAATGAGATAGGTAATTATAAAGATTTCTATCTAAATAATGGAATTAATGATGGGAATAAAAACTCTAACATGCATAATGGTGTGGTTAAATACATTATTACTACATTGATTGTTTTTTTCCATTTATGGAATTGGTAACATGTGAATTTATTATTTATTCATGTTATACAAATGTCTTTCGTGATTCAGGTTATACACATTATTTCTTTTTTAGGATATTTACATGTATAATAATGATTTCACCTCAATAAATTCCATCAAAAAATATAGTATAAAAAAATTGTGTAGTATTAAGGAAACCAAAATTTACAATGATAAATTTGTTTTATTTTTTTTAGAAAATTCCCTATAACCCTTTTTTCATGATTATTGAAATTTATGTTATTCTGGTTATGCAATCTTTTTATGTTTATCATGTTCAGATAAAATTAATGATCCAAATAATTTATTATACGAAATGGGATTAAATCAATATACAAAAAAAAATTTACTCCTTGGATAACATATCAATAATTTTAAAAACTCTTAAAATATATAAACAAGAGCTATCATTCTCATATTTTTTAGAATAAGGGAATTATTTAGATTGATTATGTGTTAGTAGTATTGGAATACCTAATTTTTTTTCCTAATGAGTATTCTGGTATATATTATACCTAATTGGGTTGTTTAATTTTCTATTGACTTAGTTTCGGATTCTAAACCAATTTCAAAACCCCTTAATTGAATAGCACTACTAAAAAATTTGAATTGAAAAATTTGTTACTATAATGTATTGATAAAAGATTCATTCATCCTAGCACTTCAGTATGGTATGATACAATATTATTTATTAAAAAAAGAATGATTATAAGGATTTATACTGATTTTATATCATTCTATAATTTTAGTGGTCATAAAAAATTTATGTTTCCTCAAATTTATGGCTTATTTGATAATCTCTATAGAGATCATTATTTTTTTATGGTTGATCTCATATATGAAAACTATCAATTGATATTTATCGTATAATGAAATTTGAAAAGCTTAATTTTATATTAGGAATATGAATTATGAGTATGTAAATTTTCTCATTGGATTGACTAATTTTATAGACGTATTCAGGGATTTTACGAATATATTTTTTCATGTATATTTGAATAATTTTTTTTTATTGGTTATATTTTTGTTTATTCAAAATGTTTTTAGGGTCATGAAAAATAACAAAGGACTAGTATAAATATCATGAATCAAATTAATTTATATTTTAAATTTATTAAATGTGATTTTTGGTTATAGAAGATTTCATACCTTATACATATTAGAAATAATGATAATATAACTATTAATCCAAAAAAATTAATGTTTCTAGTCATTATCCAAGACCAAAAAATAATAGTTATGTTTTTAGTATTCTTCATTTAGTGTGATATTATAGACTTGTTTTTGGAAACATTTAATGGTTATCTATCGCACTATCTAAGATAACACAAAAAAGAGTTAGTTTCATCTATTCAAAATAAAGCAAGGATTTTTTCCATGATAAGAAATGGATATTTCTGAATGCTCATTTTATGGACCACTATCTATGAATGGATATGATATAATCTACATCAATTTGAATTTAAAGAGATAAGGTGTGGTGTTAATATAGAATTATTATGTAATTACTTATTATTTATATAAATTAATGCCTCATTTAGAAAATTATACTAGGAATGATATTGGATTATAATATGTATCATAAGAATTAATATTTTATATTATTCATTTATATGGAGTAAATTTTGAAATATATATTGATATTAAAATTATGAAGTGTATATTCCCTTATAAAATTTTGAACATAGTGTTTAGGTAGTGTATGAAATAGATAATGGATTATGAATGCCTAATTACATAAAATGCATGTACAAATCATTCTAACTGATGATTTGAGTAAGAAAAATAATGATATATTAATCATGTTAAAGTTGGAAAATTTACCTTTGGTTAATGTTGTGATAATTTTTTATAAATACTGATAGTAAGAACTCTCTCTATTTTTAAGCAGTTAGTAAACTCAAAATCTTCATAAATAATTAATAAAGATCATATGCTTGATTTTTTTTTTACATTAAATGGTAAAATTGGATTGGAAGGGTACATTTTCAATGTTTAATTTTGAAAAAGAATGTTTTTTTGGAGATTATATAAAATGTTATATTTTTCATGTGACTCCCTATTGAAGAAATAACTATTGGGTGGGGGTCATAACTATCCATTTTATTTTATTCATGGCTACAAAAAAAAAATTATAGAACTTCGAGAAAATTTCTATATGGAAAAAAGGAAAAAATATATTACTATTTTTTCTATGAAATGGTTAACTTTTCATCATGTGAAATATAAATTGAATTTTCGGAAGGGTTGATTTATCCATTTTAGGTTCTATGATAGAAATGGTATAAAATATACATAGATTTCATGGTGGGATTACTAAATTAATCTTTATGTAATAATTTAATTAGAATAATTATCAATCAGTTAATATTTTTTAATTATTTTATTCCCAGTAAAAACAATTTGAATTTGGATCAAAATTATATAAATTATATTTAATTAATAATATGATTATATGTAGTCCCTCATTCCATTGTGTTTTATCATAACCTATTATTCACCTCTAATTGTTTCAATAGTCATTAAATGTATTTGGGTACTGAATTAAATTTCAATGAATCAATTCATCCTACATATTATGGACAGTCAGAGAGAATTGATCCAGATTCTAGAGGATACATTTTCCGCTTGTTTAAATGATTATCATGGAACTTGGGATCAATATTTGAAATCGATTTCATTTTTTATAATAACAGTTTTCATTCTAATATATATATGGAACATTTTTATTGATTATATGCAATGTGATATCAAAATCCATCTTTTTTTGGATGAATTTGTGGAAAAATTATTATTGGAACTAGAATTAGTAGAATATATCATTTATAAGGTGAATATGGTTCTGAAACATATAACAATGGAACAAATAAATAATAAATTTTTTATAGATAATTATAAGAAATATCATCGATTAGATTTTTGAAAATATGTTTATATTAAAAATTCATCTAAATTTTTTTTTTATGTGATTTATTAAAGAAAGGAAAATTAGTATTTTGTTCACAATACCTTATATAATTCTATTGAATATTGGATTTATTTCTGATCAAGTTTCATTTCCTCCTAATTAATGTCAGTTATATTATTTATTTCATGTGTTGTTGTTATGAAAATATTTTTTGGGCCTATATCATGATTTACAAACTGAAATAGTTCAGTTATAAGAAAAACATTCCTATGAGGAATAGTTAGTACATGTTCTTGACCATAGGCATAAAGTGTTATAGAATAAATTATTTTACCATCATGTGTTTTTTTTGAAAAGAACCATATGATTGATGATGAAACATGGGAATCGGAAAATGATTTGATATAAGGATATCCCCACTTTTTTAAATAGTAAATAAAATCATAACGATGAGATCTGAAAGAGGAGAAATAATGAGACAATATATATAATGTTAAAATAAAATATTTTCATATATTATTAATATTTATTAATAATATTTTATATATTAATATTCATTTTCAGAATATCTTAAAATTTATTAGTCAAAAGGGAAAAAGTTTTATTTCTAACCAAATTGGGATTTCATGCATTATATTGTTTTATTTAAATATATAATTAATAAATTGTATAATATGAATCTAACAAAATCATTATTCTTATAATAAATATTATATTTTGAAGTATTTTTGAAAAAATATGGAATATTTGAATATTTTTGAAACACTAGTGATAGATTCTTCTTTTTATTGACAACTATATTTTTATTTCAAAAATTTACAGAGCTATATCTTCTAAATAGTTTCAAAGTAAAACAAGATTATTTATATTATGAAAAATTTAAGAAAGGTAATTAGAATAAATTTTACGCATGAGTTTAGAATAAAATTTGTTTACACTTATGAATAATTTTTTCATAGAAAATCTCCTTTCATCACATTTTACGGGTTTAATTTAAACATAAATTAATCTATTTCTCTATATTTAATTTAATAATATGGATTATATGTTTTTAATTATCATAATTTATATCATTTTATAAATTAAACATAAATTTTGGACATGAACAATTTTTGTTCCCTTAAATTTTGTTAAAGGTCATTTTTGGATCCATTTTTCGTGATTTATATACTAATATACTTTAACCATTTGATAAATACCATGTGTACCGTCTCCCCCAATTATAAAAGTAAACCCCATGTTCACTCAATTAACACTTAGAGATCCATCTTATTCATCTATACAAACACAAATCTCTTCTTAATTTCCATTACCACATCATAAATTTATTAATTTGGGAGTAATAAAAACCATATAAGGCTTAAGGTGTAATTAAATAATGGTTGTCCAAAGAAGAGGTATAAAATTTAACTAAGTTAATAGTTTTATATATTCATTTACATCCATAAATACACAAATTAACAAAGTGAAATATAAAAAATATCTCTTATATATAGATATGTTAATTATTTTTTGGATTAGAATTAATAAATATCCATTCTTCATTTAATGGGAAATGAAACCACCATTCGTGTGTACAAAATATTTCTGCCTCACTGAATAATGTAATTTTTTCATCACCACCAATAATTTATATATATAATGATGAATTTAATGTATTTATATTATATACATGAAATAATTATAATTCAATAATGTTAAATTTGTAGTTGCCTTTTTTACATTATATTTAATGATAAATAGAAACATTACACATGTGTACATATAGCCCACCATCCCCATGACTGTAACATAACTCAATTTTCATAAACATATTACATAGTTTTTCATAAAAGAGTAATAAATGACTAACAATTATAATTATAATAGTATATATATTCTAGGAATGATATAATCATGACATGTTTTACTAATGTCTTCCCACTGAATTCATTTTAGAATTATGATCCAAACAACCTCAAAATGATTGATGTAAACTTAATCAATTAACCAATTACATATAAAATGAATATAATTGAAATAGAAGGAATAAATTTTTTTAATAAGGTTATTAAGGAATAAAATAATTCACAAAATGTCATTATTAATAATGATAAATAATGTACCTGATAATTCATAATGGAGGTAAGGGACACTTTACCTTATAACCATATTTTAAATGTATAAATGACTTATTTTCTAATGAATTTTTTTCAATGTATATTTTTATAAAATTATTATATTAATTTAATTATATTGAAATAAATGCATCAGATATTAAATTTTAAGTCTCCTTTAGTTTTTTAAAATGTTTTAAAATGAATCATTTTATATACTTTAAATGGAATGTTTTGAAAAAAGAATAATGAATGTTCTATTTAACATATAATGAATCAATGGTTTCTCTCACCTCTATAACTATTATTTTATGTATATAATAATTTACATGATTTCCTATTTTCTTAGATGAAAGTAACTTATTCACATTATTCAATGAAATAAAAAAATTATAATTGAAATTAATATTTCAATATCTAGAAATATTGTACTTGTGGGATACAAAACAATTTTATGAAATGAAATTTTTATGTTTTATGTATATCATAATGTTATTTGGAATTATTCATGATGGTATGTGACTTTTATATTTATCATGATTATGGTTGAGTGTGACATATCTCTCCAATGGAGTGGGTAAAGGGATTGATTTGACTGATTATAGGTTTCCCCTATGAGATTTTTAAAATTTAAATGGTAGGTTATTATATTTATAAGAGTTATTTTAAGAATAATTTAAAAATAGTTTCTCAAGCTACCAACATGATTATCAATTCATAATATAGATTTTTAGAGAATTAAAATGATTTCATAATGTAATCTAATGAGATTAATTTTAATTTAATATTTATTGTACTTCTTATTAATGAAATGTTTGATAGTTTCCTTAAATATTTATTATTATTTTATGATTGTATAGAATTTTTTATGAGTTTTATTTTTCCAAAAATATTTGAAATAGATATTTTCAATAATTATTTAGGATGATAATTGGGTTTCATGAGTAAGAATATGGTTCTTTTGTTATCAATGTTTATATAAAAATTGGATATTTTTATTATGAGTTTCAATGGACTAAAGATGTTCTTTATTTATTTTTATTTTCCCCTTATTCTACCTTTTGTTCTCATTATAAATTTTCAAATGTTTTTCACATGGTTTTATGAAATTAAAAGGGATATGATTAGATCAAAATGAAAATTGTTAAAATATTTCCAAAAAATAAAACTTTTTATATTCAAAATGCATTATATAGTTGAAAAAATTGATTCTATGGGGATTTTACCCTTTTTATGTAATATTTTATTTTTTAAGTGTTATTAACAACTTCTATAAAATATTATTCCTAAAAGGTTTTTAGGAATTTTATATTTTGAATTGTTATCTAAATATTAAATTAATGGTTTATTTAATTCTTATTCCTTATAAAATCTAAGACTTAATTAAAATTATAGTATTTTTTTAAAGAAAACAATTTATAGTTATTTAAAAATAGTGATTTTTTCATTATTCACTAAAAAATATATCATTTTAAAAATCCAAAAAAATCAACCTAATAAATGGTTCACATGATGTTTTAAAAAATTAGTTCAATTTTTCTAAAATTGATTTTAGGTAACCAGATGAAATTAATTACAATATATGTAAACAAAATGCAATAAAAAGAACTTTTTATTCAAAAAATAATTTTTTTCTCATTACATATCAATTAAAAACAATTAAATGATTTCTAAAAAATTTAATTTTATATATTGAATAATTATTTAATCATTATATTTTATCAAAATATATTAATTCAGTTTATTACTATAAATATTAATTTCACAAATAAATCATGTTTTATGAATAATATCCCTTTGATATTTAAAATTTTTATTTTTTATTTTCAACCTATTGATAATAAATGTATTGGTTATTATTAACATTATTAATCGAAAAATTTGTATATATATTTCAGAATTTAGTAATTAATAATTATATTCTCAAAACCGACAAATAGTTTTTAACGGTCATATGTAATAATATTATTTTTTGGTTCGTTTAACCTTGGGGATTCATATGGTGTATATTACCAATAAATGTGTTCTTTTAATAGAAAGTATAAACTAAAATATTGGTTTATTTTATTTATTATTGTTATACACGTGTTTTTTTTCATATTTTTTGGTTTTTAAATTTATTTATGATTCCATTGGTCTTCTGTTCTGATCCATGATTTATTTGGGTTTGTTTTCTTAATGTTATGTTCAGGAATTTTTATTATATTACCATACACATATATATATATATCTTATTATAACTTATGATCATCATTATTTATAATTTATACTACCCTTATTGAGAATATAATATCAAATATTTATTATGTTTCCATTCAATCGGTTATAAAGAGGAATATTTCATTTGAGTTGTTTAGGATGGGTTTAGAGTTGAGTGGTTATGAAAGAATATTGATGACTGTTTTCAAATAAGTTGTCTATATAACTAATCAAGCAAGGAACTAAATTTTCCATTCTCCTATTTCAGTTGTTTATCTATGAGATTGAATAATAATTCTACTATATTGATGAGGTCAATATATTTATTTTGATTGGGTCACCTCAATTAGTATCAAATTATTTCGTAGTTATATTGAGGACTAGTTCTCATTTAATATTTACATAAGATGACTTCAGTAAAAAAACTCAGGGATAAATATTAGTGATATGTGTAATTATAGGATAACATCCAAATGTCTTTATGAAGTATATATTTTGTGATTTCTCTAGAAATTTCATCCATTTATAGATTTAATAAGAGGATGGTGGTTATGGAAAATTTTTACCTATTGGTATTAACCATAAAAGGGGAATATTTAGTTGCAACTTGAAAATCACCTATTGAATATATAATGTCACAACTACACAACTAGAATTACAGAACCTAGAGATGTGTTATATTTAATTCATATTCTCTCTAATTAACCATTATGAAGGATTTGAGTCTGATGTATTTAAATTAGTCAAGATAACATAATAAAAAAATGACAACGAATAAACATGGATTGAATAATTAGAGTGTATGTTGAACTAATGGTATTATATTTTAAAAATTAATGTTCCAATGGGGAATACATCTTAATATACATGTTTTAGTATTTAGTTAGAATATTCTCTTGATAATGATACTTATAAAATCAGTCATCTATAAATCCCTATGTATTATAAATGAATAAGGTATCATATATCAATGGTTAAATACTTCATTATATACTAGTTATGATGGAAGAGGTGGTATTCCTAGTCTTACCAAGGATAGCGAGGTTGATACCTTAATAGAAAATAAATAATTATATTCACAGATAGTTTCTTTAGAGAGAGATATTTAATGATGACATTTTAGTATATTCAAAATGTTTTGTCGATTAAGTGAAACATATATGGATTGTTATGTGTCTATATCGTTTAAAATTTTTGAAACATTTTTTATATTATTTGAAAAATTATAAAATTCAAGTTTATTATAGTGTTATAATATTGTAGATAACTATAGAGGGAGACATGATTATGGGAAGAAAAACACTAAAAATTAACATACGATTTATTATGATATAATATAGTGTCGATTTATTATAAAAAATTATGTTTGATATTATTTGTAAACTTGGGATTGACAAATTGTTTAGAATATTTTTAGCAATTTTCATAACATTTTTTGAATTTATATATATATATATCTTGGAATGTGTTCAACTTTAATAAATTTTGATTACTAAAAAATTGGGGTAAAATATAGTGTTTATGTATAGAATTATATAACTATGATTTAATTTATTAGTGATTCAAACAGTCTTAATGACATTATATTTGGTAAAATGTATCATTAGGGAATATATATTCATGAGTATATAATTTTATAATTGATTAATGTTGTTCTATGAAATAATAGTATCATAATATATCATAAGATTGTGTGATATATTTCATATAAGAAGTCATTTTTTAAAATTATTAATTTTTTAATCCATCACTTACATAAATAAGATATTAATATTTAAAATTTTAAGTAAAAAATTTATTTATTTGATGAAGATCATAACTGCCCACAATTTTAGAAGTTTTTTTATTTTAACCCAAACATTGAAATATATCACCACACACAAAACCTAACTCATATGTGCCACAAAAAAATATTATTTTGAAAATTTATGAATAATAAATCCTTTACTACAGAACACATACTTTAATTAATTAGAAATTTAAGTCAAAATAATATTAAGAACACATAAATGTATTGTCAGTTTTACAATATAATATGTTTTTAATTAATTATAATGAATTTTCACTTAAAAATTTAATATTTTAATTTAATAATTTTAATTTTTTAAAAAAGATCACTACTTTTTAATTACAAAAAACTAAATATTATTAGTGTATATTTTTTAGATTGTTAAAAAATAATAGATTTTTTCATTAATATTAAAAAGATACCTTCTTTTATAATACTGTCGCTTCATTTTAAATTATCATTTTCAAAGAATGATTTAAATATTTTGAAAGAGTATATATATAAAAATCTATAATAATAATGTAAAATAAATATTTTAACTTACTATCTTAAATACATGTTTAATTTTTTTTAAATATTACGTTAAATTATAATCAAATTTTTTGTTGTATTAAATTAAAAAATTAAAAATAAATTTTTATAGAAATGAAATATATAAATATAGATTTCATATTTTAAATCAAAATTATCATATTATATAATAAGGAAATTTTTTTGGAATAAATATTTGATTACTAAGATTGAGGTTGATGATAATGATAATAAAAAATTTGTTACGTTCAATGAATTGTTTTTTAAAAATGTCTAATTTGTATATAATTAAATTATTTAATTTATTCCCAAACAATAAAATTAATATAAATTTAAAAACCACACTAAAATATAATAACAATTATTAATTTTTTTATCACTACTAAATAATATTATGAATTCATAATGGAAAAAACATTTTCTTCAGTATAAGTTTTACATATCTTCATTTTTTTACATAATGATATAATTTCAAATTATATAAAAATTGAATTGGATTAAATGGAGGTTATATTAAGGATTTTCAGGAGCATATTTGGTAATATTAGACATTAAATATATTTAATAAATATTATATTACGTAGTTAAAAGAATGATACATATGTGACAATGAAAATGAAAATATCTAAAAACCTTATTATAAATGAATTGTAACATGATGAAACCATGTTTTAGAAAGGGTTACAGTGGATTTTAGGGACTTATTACATCCTAAAATCAATAATTTTTCACTTTTTGAGCCTTTGAACAATGAATACATTTTTTCTGTTTTAAAAAATAATTATTTCTTAAGAAAAGATATTTCATGCTCACTTAAAATGGGAACACATCGACCACATCATGTCACTACTATTACATAAAATTTAATCCTAAAAATAATATATTGTTTACCACATATAATACTATATAAATTTAATAATAATTTGGCCTCAATTTTTTACTGCAGTCCATTCATTTCCATGGATACATTCAAGAGAACAGTCAAGGACCCAACATGAGTATTTTTTAATCATTACCCTATGCATATTAATATTTATCTTATAAAAATAACTTAAAATATAATACAGTGACCAAATAATCATTATAATACTTTATTATTTTTATATTTATGAAATAATTATTATTTAATCCATTATATATTTATTTTTATAAAATTAATGTTGATCACATGTTTGTGCAGACTGTCGCATCCTTAAAGTTATGTCTTCCATTTTTTACCACTACCTCTATTAATTAGTTACAAAAATTAAATTCAGAATAATTATTTAATATTAAATATAATTATTATTTTTAAGAGTCAAATTATAATAAACCTTTAATTTCATTTTGTAGTTGGGAAATAGAAAACATTAATCATACGTTGTGCAGACTACCGCCTCCCAAAGGAAACATTTTTTAATTTTAATCTTGATTTTCATTATTTATTCAAACCTCAGGAAATTTGATTCAAAATATTAAAAACAGGTGAAAATAACTATATAAATATATTATAAATATATTATTAGAAAATGAACAATTTCATTGCCACACTCATCTATAAAATTATAGTACGTCTTGTTTGGGTTGGTCTAACGACCTTTTTTAAAATATCATTAAAAGAATACCATGTATGACTATAAAAAAAAATATATGAAGATATATGATATAATTAATATAATAATTATTTTATTATTACATGAATATTAATCTAACTAAATATGTAACAATATTTCAATTGTTAACAAAAACAAAAACATATCTATTTCTATTTCCATCTATTAGAACCTTGACGAAGAAAAAAATTGAACAAAATATTAAAATTTTAGAATAAAGATAAATAAAAGAAAAATAACATTTTATGATATTGTAATGATAAAATTTAGAAGAATAATAAAGAAAAACACAACTATTTTGAAACTAGTTCAAAATGATCAGGAATACCTACCATTGATGTTGAATTATGATAATAACTAATCAATATAAATCTATATAATAATTAAGAATATGTATTATATATGTTTATATATTTGATTAAGTTTTTAAATTGTATATTATGATATTAAATTTTTATATATCAGAGATTCATGTGCCTTAGTGGATTTCATGAGTTAATGTAGTGGGTTTATTGTCTCAAAATTTTGTTCGTGAAACTTATCTTTTATTGTTCCCCAAGACATTATTCATATGTTATGATTAATAAATAATGAATTTATTTTATCAAATTTATGTAATTTATAGTTTTTAAGAGCTATATTATATTCATTATATAAATTTATTTCAATTCAAAGGATACCATTGTAAAATATTCTTTGTAAACTCAAATACTTGCATTGATTTATAATGATTAATCTTGAAATTATTTCTATCTAAATTGGTTGATTCCACTCCGTTACATTTTTTCATGGTACCTTATCTTCTTCTCTATGAAAAATTAAACTTTTTATTCAAATCATCCTCATTAATGAATTTATTATTCATAAAATTATATAATTATAAACAATTATTTTTTATCAAATGTGACATTTATATTCTCATTAAAAATATTCAAAAGGTAGTTTTTATATTTTTACAATACGATGTTTAAATATTTGTATTTCAAATTATTTAAAAAATTGGGTTTCAATGCATTAAAATAAAAATATATTACCTTATATTCCATGTTAAAATTATATCCCACTTGTAATTTTAAAAATTTTAATCTAATACTAGTTTTCTTAAATAAATGTATTAAAACATAATTTAATTTTTTGAAAAATTATTTTCTTTGTAATGTATCCTTTATTGAATAATTATTTAAATAATTAAATGTTAAAAAAATGTTATCAGTTTAACGAAGTGAAATATATATGTATTTTTAAGATTTAATTTTTTATATTTAGTTAAAAATAAATAATGATAACCATGTTTTTCATATATAGATATAAAACCATTTTTAGGAACATTCAATACATTATACAAAAAAACAACGTATCATAATGTTATAATGCCTTTTAAAACATGGAAAACTAAAACATTTGTACATAAATTAACTATATTATCTCCCACTAATTTATTCATAAACAAAACCATTATAGACTTATAAAACATAATATATTTCTTTATAAACAAGGGAAATGAATCATAATAAAGGGTAAGTTGGATAAATAGGGTAAAAAAGAGACCTATGAAAGTATAACATGCATATAAATGTATGAAAACATGAGAATAACATTGAAAACCATACCCTATTGATAAAATTCAATTATATTGACTCCGTCCAAAATTATTATAAATTTATAATACATTAATTAGAATAAAATTGAATAAAAAACCCATTAGTGAATAACAATGGAATAGGGCCTGGAATTATAGAATACACATAAGCATAGAATATAATTTCCATTATAGTCAAGGGTTACTACCAAGGCTATCACATTGGAATGGTTTCACTCTATAAACCATATTTGAAGTTAAGGATAACTCCTGAGACTATCATAGTAACAAATATCCTTACTAAACTAGGTTAACTCCCCATTCTGGTATTTTCGATTTCATGAGGTATAACACTTTTTCACAATTCACTAGAGGGATATATAGGTCCCATGTATCACGTAATGAAAATTATAATTATGTTTTACAAAAGGTAATAGAATCTTTATAATACAATAACCCATGAAATGAAATGGGTTTCACAAAAATTTCTACATATCATAACCATTGTGAAATTTAATGGTTTCAGAATTTTTTCATCATTACAGAATATAATAGGATGTAATGGTTTCATGTTTCATAAAAATTTTTTCAAGGTATAACCCATAGAATGGAAACATGTTTCAAAAACATTATTCATCAATAAACATAAACCATTGAAAGAATGAATAATTTTTTTTATCCTTGAATATTTTTTCTAGTATGGAATATGTAACATCAACACATATAATCATAGATGGAAAATGATTTTGAAAGATCATTTAAAACAATTCATGGGAAAAGTATCAGTTCTACTTTGAGAAATAAATTTTTAAAACCTAATCTATTTTGTATATAAATTTCGTTGAAAATTACATTGTAAGACTATAATGGAATCTTAAAATCATTGGTTAGTCGTGATGGAAGAGAAATATTTTCATGTCAAAAATGTTAAAATGATGATTATTTTCACTTTTTTTCTTAAAATTAAAAAATAAATTGTTTGAAAAATGTCTTAAATAATCGAATAAAGTTTATTTTAATAGAGAAATACTGGTAAAAATGAATTTTATAAATCATTTCGAGATTGTAAGAATATTTTTTTAGAAAAAATAATGTTGGTTGAAAAAATTGGGTTTTGGGATGAAGAGAGAAATAAAGATGATTTTTCGTTAAAACATTCTTTTAATATATTGTGTACATAAAAAGAGAAAAATGATGAAAAAAATATATTTTGATGAAATAAACAGAGGAGAATTAATATAATATTTTTTATGATATAATGATAATAAAATTCATCATCAAAAATATATTCATAACAAAACTCGATAAATAATGTTTTTGTTACGCAATATCATTATCAATTTGGTAAATACTAATTTTAAGAATTATATATGAATAACATTAAATGAAACAAAAAATATCATGATAATAAAGAAATTTATGATATTAAATATCAAAAGCGCTCTATATATAACTCATAAAAAATAATATTGGATAACATAACATATGCCACAAGGAAGGGAAATTGAGTGAAAAATACATTAACACGTTGTGAATAACTATACCATAAAACCTATAAAATGAAGAAATTAAAATTTATCTTTAAATACCAATAATATTCTTCTTAATAATATTAATATACATTCATGTGAATTATATAAATCACATAAAAGTTATAGTTGGTGAATATGGCACGATTCTCATACTAGTGAAAAGTGAGATTAAAATCTCTTCACTACGGGAAAAGTGGGTTTTTGCAGCGGGTCAATTGTGACGGGAATATATTCCATCGCAAAAGGTCCCACAAAATACATATTTGCGACGGGAGACTTTTCCCATCACAAATAGTAGGTTAATTGCGACAGGAATAACTGACCCATCATAATAGGTTTGGTGCGGTTTGCACGCCAAAACGCAGGAAGGGTATTTGCGAGGGGGATGCATCCCTATCGCAAAAGCCCGTTGTCGTTAAGTACTACTTGTGACGGGTGTCATTTCCCATCGAAACTAGTATGTGTATTTGTGATGGTTCCCATCACAAATATCCTTTTAACCGCCGACTGTAATTAATTAGGGTGTGGGTATTTGCAATGGGCCCATCACAAAAGCCCGGCGGCGGTAAATACTGTTTGCGATGGGAAAAGCATCCCGTACCAAATAGTATATCGGCAGGTGGTAGTTGCGACAAGCCCCATCGCAAATACCCTTTTAACGACAGACTATAATTAATGTGGGTGAGCGTAGTTGTGGTGGGCCCTGTCACAAATATTACTATTTGCAACGGGAATCCCGTCGCAGATAACCCCATCGCAACTAATCTTACCTATATATACCCACACCTTTTTTTCAAATCACTCAGTTCTTCACTTATCTTTCTCTTCATTCTCTAGATTTAAGGGAAAAATTTATTTTAGTTAAAGTTTTTTATACGAGAGAAATTGGAAGGCACTAATACATCCATAATATCATGGTTTTAGGTATTTATATATTTTTTATTTTATTTTATTTATTAATTTTAATTGTTGTTTATCAGTTTTAATTAAATTATATTTAAATTGATTTTTATTTTTATTTATTTTTAGTAAGAAATTGATATTGTTAGTGATAATTATAAATATTTATTGTTAATTTGCAATAATTAGGGATTATTATAGAAAATTAGTGGAATTTAGTAATAATTATGGATAATTAGATATAATTAGTAATAATTAGATATAATTAGTAATAATTTGATATAATTAGTAATAATTATATATAACTACCAATAATTAAATATAATTAGTAATAATTAGATATAATTAGTAATAATTAAATATAATTAGTAATAATTATATATAATTAGTGATAATTAGTAATAATTAGTAATAATTAGATATAATTAGTAATAATTAGATATAATTAGATATAATTAGTAATAATTAGTAAATATTAGTAATAATTAGTAATAATTAGATATAATTTGTAATAATGATAAAAAATTAGATATAATTAGATATAAAATAATTAGTAATAATTATTAATAATTATTAATAATTAGTAATAATTAGTAATAATTAGTAATAATTAGTAATAATTAGTAATAGTTAGTAATAATTAGTAATAATTAGTAATAATTAGTAATCATTTGTAATAATTAGTAATAATTAGTAATAATTAGTAAGAATTAGTAATAATTAGTAATAATTAGTAATAATTATTAATAATTAGTAATAATTAGTAATAAATACTTATCAATATTCGCAATAGGCTTGTCATTACTCTAAACATGTTCAAATATCAAAGGGTCACCAATTGTCAGGTCATACGAAATAAAAAGACTGTTTCAGCCATGTCAAATGTAAACTATATAATTGTCCTTGCATGATTGATCACCTTGCAAGTATCCTTGAAATAGGACAACCCAAGTCATTCCCTTCTCATCTATAAGAATTATCTCACATGACCATTAACAGAGTCCATACTTCCTTGAAAATTTATGGGAAAGATACTGATGTACCCTCAAATTTGTAGGAATAATGATCTATGTAAAGGGAGCGAGATGATTCTTAGAGGTGAGAATGAAATTACATTGGTCATCCTATTGCAACACTACTTGCAAGGTGATCAACCATGCAAGGACAATTATAGAGTTTACATTGGACATGGCTGACACAAAATTTTTATTTTGCATGAAATGACAATTGGCGACTCTTTGAGATTTTAAAATGTTAAGAATAGATAAAATTCTTTTGCGAATATTGAAAATTTTAATATTTTTTTATTTTTGTATTATTTTAAGGATATTAATATTATTTTTTCATAAATACTGATAATTTAATTTTCAATATTATTAATAATTAGTAAACGAAAACTGCTTGGATTATGAAGGGAAAGTTTATAATCATCTCCACAACGATGATTACCAAATTTCCTTTCATTATTCAAGCAGTTTTCATTTTTTTAAGTATTTCTATGTATTGTTAAATTAGTAATAAATTGTAATAATTAATAATAATTAGTAACAAATTGTAATAATTAGTAATAATTAGTAATAAATATAAATTTTTTAATATTTTAATGATATTAATATTGTTTTTTTAAAATTATTGATAATAGATATTTTTATTTGTAATAATTAGTATTCGAAAACTTCTTGGATAATGAAGGGAATGATTGTAATCATCTCCACAATGATGATTACCAAATTTCCTTTCATTATTCATCCAGTTTTCTTTTTACTATGTATTTATAAGTATTGATAAATTAGTAATAAATTGTAATAATTAGTAATAATTAGTAATAAATTGTAATAATTAGTAATAAATTGTATTAATTAGTAATAATTAGTAATAATTAGTAATAATTTGTAACAATTAGCAATAATTTGAAATAATTTCTAATAATTACCAATAATTATGAATAATTAGGAATAAATAGGAATAATTATTAATAATTAGTAATGATTAGTAATAAATTGTAATAAATTGAAATAATTAGTAAAAAATAGTAGCAATTAGTAATAATAAGTAATACTTAGTTAGGATCAATTAGGAACAATTTCGAAGTAATATAAATTAATTTTAATAAATTTTAGGAACATGTCACATTTTCCAGTGGATTGACGACACTCCTTTTGCTCGATGAATTTTCTCCTTTCAACTCTCAAAGACTCAAAACATTATAAAAAATGTGATTTTACATAGACATTCAATCTTGTATTCACGAGATTGGATATGCATTCATTGGATCATATTTTTTTATAATGTTTTCCAGTGGTGATAGTTGGAAGAAGACGATTCATCGATTCAAAGGGGGCTCTTTTGTTTGACGACTCATTTACTTGCATGTTTCTCACATTGAAATCACAATGAAAAATATGGTCAGAGGTTCACATATTCATTTTTGTGCATATGAGACTGAATATGCATACCTCAGACTAGATTATCTATTGTGATTTCAGTGAGAGAAAGATGCAAGTAAATGAGGCGTCAGAAAAAAGAGTAGCTGTCAATCCACTGGGAATTGTGTTTCCCTTAATTAATGGTAATTATTAATAACTAGTTGTAATTGTTTATCTTTTTTTTCTGATATTTTTTTTATAATTTCAAATTATTCAAAAAAAGTGGTGATTTTATATTTTATGTAGAGAAATATGGAACAAGGAAGTCGACATCAGTCATTATTAGATGATCACGCATGGATAAATCAGCACAGAAATCCAAACGGTTCTAGTTTATATCCTGTATATATTGAGGGTGTTGAATCATTCTTAGCATTTGCATCATCAAAACCAGAATATGTATCAGAAGGCACAATTAAGTGTCCTTTTAAAAAATGTGCTCTGAGAACGTTTGACATAGTTGACAAGGTTGGGGGACATCACTTGCGGTTTGGTTTTCAACCAAATTATGTTTTTTTCTATCAACATAGTGAATGCAGTTCTAGAGAAGATCATAATAACTTGACTCCAAATCCATAAGGGTTTCAAAATTTAGTACATGATGTTGCAGGTCCATCTATGCAAAAAACTGAAACTCATGATGATATTGATTTAACTCCTGAGTTGGCACCATTCAAATTTTATGAGTTGTTGAGGTATGCTGAGGATGCAATATATCCTGGTTGGAAGATAAGAAAATTAGAAGCGGTTGAAAAATTTATGGCTATTAAATCAGATAATGCAATGTAAAACAACAATTTTGATATGATATTTTCTTTGGTTAAAACACTGTTACCTGAAAGAAATGTGTTACCTGCAAATTACTATGAGTGCAAGAGGCTGGTTCATAATCTGGTCCTTAGTTATCAGAAGTTTAATGCATGTCAAAATTATTGCATCTTATATTATAGTGAAAATGATCCCTTGGATAGTTGTCCCAAATGTGGAAAATCGAGGTATAAATAAGATCAACCATGGAAGTCTAGATCGATTCCAGTAAAAAAGTTGTGATATTTCCCCTTACACCTAGTTTGCAGCATTTATTTATTTCTCAGAACACAACGTCAATGATGTCATGGCACAAAACCCGGATATCAACTAATAAATTCTTGATTCATTCATCTGATGGTGATTTATGAAATCATTTTGACCGTCTCCATCCGTCTTTTTCTATAGAAGCTCGAAATGTGCGATTGGGTCTTTCTACTAAAGTTTTTTGTCTGTTTGGTTCGTGTGGTATTCAGTATTCATGTTGTCATGTCTTTATAAATCCGTAAAATTTTCCACCCTGGATGTTGATGATGGAGACTTATATATTTTTAACTCTATTAATCCTAGGACAAACGAAAAAAATATTTATGTTTATTTGAAACCATTGATTGATGAGTTAAATGCATTGTGGAGTGATGGTGTTAATACATATGATGTTGCTGCGAAAAAAAATTTCATATTAAAAGATGCATAGATGTGGATGATTAGTGACTTTCCAGCATATGGAATGTTATCTGGTAGGAGTACACATGGTTCGAAATCATGTTCTTACTGTATGAAAGACAACAAAGGCTTTATTCTCATCAATGGAAAAAAACTTTCTATTTTGATTGTCACCATAGATTTCTTCCAAAAGACCATCTTTTTCAGAGGAACAAATCTCATTTCAGAAAAGGTAAAATTGAAACGGATGAAGCTCCAATGATGATATCAGGTACAGAGTTAAAATCAGTTTTATTTTCATTACCTCCAATCAAATTTGGGCCAGCAATAAACCAATAGAAAATTCCTTGCTTTGGGAATGAAAATAATTGGACAAATCTGATCATTTTTTGGTATCTTACGTATTGGTATTATTTTTTTGTTCACCACATTTTGGATGTTATTCATATTGAGAAGAATAATTTTGATTAATTATTTAATACAATTTTGGATACACTAGGTAAGACCAAAGATACTATAAATGCACGGTTAGATCTTGCAAAAATTTTCAAGGGATCAGAACTTGAAATATTTGAAAATTTTAGGTCACAGAGGTTAATGAAGCCAAAATTAACTTATACACTATCGAAAGAGTTTCTCTTATAATTTTGTCAGTGGATTACAGATTTGAGAATTCTATATGGCTATGCTTCTAATTTCGGTAGATGTGTTAAGAATGGTTATATTACTGGATTAAAAAGTCATGATTGTCATCTTATAATGGAAAGACTAATGCTGACTGGATTTAGAAGTTTGTTTAATTCTATGATTTGGGATTCGATAAAAGACATATCATATTTTTTTCGAGACATTTGTGCAGTGTCAACAGACTATGATATGCTAAGTAAACTGGAAGAAGATGTTGTTGTAATTATATGTAAACTTGAAAAAATATTTCCACCTGCTTTATTTTACATAATGGGATACCTGATATTAAATTTTCCATATGATACTAAATGTGTAGATCTAGTATAGTTTTTAGGGATGTTACCATTGAAGAGATGTATACAAAAATTGTAGAAAAAAGTACGTACAGAACATCATTTGAAAGCACAATTGGTGAAGCTTATTTTCAAGAGAAAATTACTTTTTTTCCTATCAGTATTTTGAAGCTCAATATCCCTCAAAACACAATCTCATGGGAAGAAACAAGGGGAATGTTAATGATGAAATGAAAAATCAATTAACAGTTTTTAATCAACCAAATCTTGGTTTCGGTGGAGTATATGAATGATGGATTTCTGATGATGAACATCAAAGAGCTCATATATAAGTTATTCTCAACTATGAAGAAATAACATCATTTCTCTTTTGAGTGATTATATCACATATTCTTTAATTTATGTTACAGTATTTAAACTTATTTTATTTTTAGGTTATATGATAATCATATCATAAAACAACTTCCACAAATTACAACAACTGCTCTGGAAGAACGCAGACAAAAAAATTATCAATGGTTTAAAATACAGTTGACATAAATTATTTATGGTTTAATATCAATTCTGTTTATTATTTATAATATTTATAATTGTTTTACAAATTTTCAGGTGTCTCAATGTGCTGATAAAATTGATAAGCGACTGTGTATATTGAGTAACCCACCATACAAAATGGGTAAGTCGTATAATGATTATGTGTTGAATGGTTTTCAATTTCATAAACATTCATACGGGGAATAAAAAAACAATGAACAATAGTGTTTTCTTGAGAGGATCACATCATAGAGAAACTGAAGTTGACTTTTATAGCATTTTGGACGAAATTATTGAGCTATGTTATCTAGGATAGAATTAAAAAATAATGTTTAAATGTTAGTGGTTGGATACTGAGAGGGGATTGTGTGTTCATCCGACTCATGGAATCATCGATATTAAATATAAAAGTCTTCTTGCAGTAAATGAACCATTTTTACTCGCTCAACTGACACATCAAATTTATTATGCAAAGTACTGTGCTACTTCAAGATACTTGAGTGATTGGTGGAGCATAATAAAAATGAAATCTCGGAAAAATAAGTTTACTCTAACTGAATGTGGTTCCGCAGAAGTGGAAGGAATTGAAATTTTTCAAGAGACTGCTCAAAATCCATCTGATTCACAAAGAGACATAAATATCGATAATGAGACCACACAATTAAGGATCGATGATGATGAAGATGTTAATGATGTTAAAAATGAATTTGAAATGACAATAGATGATGAAACTGAAACTCATATGGATATCGATGATGTTGAGGAGGAAGATGAGGACATTGAAATTGATAGCTATAAAGATGAGGATGAAGATGAAAATTGACACAGATAAATTCTTGTTATAATCATAACTAATATATATCTACATATAAAAGTTATTTTCAACTATCTGCTAACAAAAATCATTTTGTGTTTTAGATGGACGATGATCTATATCATGAGTTGTAGATGGATGATCTACCGTTTGATGAGGGAGATTTTGGATCATCTGACCCTCAGCCTACTGGTGGTTCAGGGGGTACACGGAGGGGGAACGATCTTGCACGACTGATGATTCCTGACCCTATCCCTGAGCGACGTACACATATTGGTTTCGATACACATACACATAGAGGTATGGTAACATGTATATTTTAGTTATCATTTAGTAATTTAGTTATATATAAACTAATTTTTTGATTATTTATTCATTTTTCACAGTTTTTCACTTGTAGCTATTGGAAAGGGGAGCACTATCTTGTGCAATTATTTTTCTCAGCCATGGATCACATGAGAAAAAATTACTGTTGATGTGAGACGTGACATGTTCCATCATTGGATGGTACGTAAATAAATAATATTTATTTTGAAATTTATTTTATTAATAACATGATATTATAAATTATTTTTAGGGTTTATGGTATCATATCAATGATAGAATGCATGATGATATCCACGCAGCATGGCTGGTTTCTATGCGTGACCGTTTCCATCAGTTTTTGCACAATTTGAGAAGGATATCCATTAAGAAACCAAGAGTGACCGAATTTGATGAGTCTTATAGAGCTCACAGACCAGAGTACATTTCATCTCACATTTAGTATGGATTATGTTTACACTTGTTGAGTGGTGGATTTCAGATGAGATCTTTAGTGGGATGACAAAACTGGGGGAGACAAGAGGTGACACATCATGCTGGTAGCCATACATTTAGTTTTCATAGAGAGCATCTGGTAAGTATAATTTTTTAATAATTTATATTATGTTAAATATAAACAGTTTATTTTATATTTCTGTAGGCAGTCGAGCATGCCGATATTAGAAATTTCGACGTTTATCTGAAGATGTACAGTGATCCAGCCACTGGAGAGATTAGAGGTGATCGCCAGCGTTAGATTGTGGTTAGTATTATCTGTTCAGTTTGACAATTAAATGCATATAATATTTTCACAATATTAATTTTAAATTGGAATTTAAGGAATAATATGAGGTTGTGACCTCTCAGACGCAGTCTGAGGGTCAAGATGAGAGGATTGAGCAGACCGGTGCTCACTATTTCGATGAGGTGACATGGATGCAGGTGACTCGGTATGTCTTTGAGAAGGGCCGAGTAGTTGGTATCTGCTCTTATTTGACTCCTGGTACTTATTATGGTACTGTTGCATTGTCGGCATCCAACTCGAGAGGAGCTCGTGGAAAGACATCATCTTTTGGCTCATAGTATCAGGAGCAATTGCGAACTCAAGCTGAGATTATAGAGACTTTGAAGAAGCAGCATGAAGAGATGTGTCAGTGGCAGCAGTAGTAGGAGCAGCATCACGAGGAGGAGCTACGTTGATTAGAGTAGTGGAGGCAAGAGGAGTATCACGAGAAGATGGAGTACATATGCCATCTGACTCATAGTTTAGGGATTGAGTTTCCTCCACAACCTCCAGACGACCCCCTAGTAATTTTTTTATGTTTAAAACATTTTAATTCATATTTTGTAATAATATGAACTATTTATAGTTTCTGTCTTTTTTATTGGTGGAAATATTGCATAATTTAATTTTTTAATATTTTAATATTTATTATTAGTATTATATTTTTTCATATTTTTTTATTTTACAAATAATAATAATATTTTATAATTTTTTTATATTTTTTTGAAAATATTGAAACATTTAATATTTTTTTAATAATATTAATATTAATTATTTATTAATCATAATTTTATTAAATATATTTTTTAGTATTATATTTTTTAATGTTTTTTTATTTTACTAAAAAGAATTATATTTTTTTATTTTTTTATAATAAAAACATAATTATTTCATTAATAATAATTTTATTAATTTTATTAATTATTTTAAGTATTTGTGATGGGGTATTTTCTGACGGGACCCCGTCGCACATAAGTGAAATATATTTTTTTAAAATTAGTATTTGTGACAGGCTCGTTGTCCTGTCACAAAAGGATTATGGGTATATAATGTATATAATCAGAAGACTATTTGCAATTGGTAAGTTTTCCGCCACAAAACGTTTTTTTTTGTATATAATGTATATAATCGGGTGGATTTTTTGTGACGGGCATGTCGCAGAAAATATTTGTTGCGATGCCGTTATCTATAATAGGCTATTTGCAATGGTGCCCCGTTGCAAATAGCCCATAAAATAACATGAATTCTAGTAGTGCTTACCTTACGACTAAACATTCGCCATACCTAGTAAAAAATAATTTATAATAGATATATGTTTATTATAAATATAACAAAGAACCATATATATATATATTATGTATTATTTTATTTTGATGTTTTATTATTTGTTTAGTATACATTCTTAGATAATGTCAAATTTTGGGCTATAACTGATTTGTTTTTTCTGTATGTTTTAATATTTTATTTATATTATTATTAATTTGATAATTTTTACACAGTATATTTAATGATAAGAAGTATATAAATATAATATATATTAATTTAATATGTTTTTATAGTAATCCAAATTAATTAGAGATAGAAAATGAAATTTATCATTCGTAAAGATAGTAGATCGTACATAAAGATTAATGTTGTTTCCAATCACTAAAAAACTAAAAAAATATGGTAAATAATTTATTAATATTAAATATTCTTTTTAATGACATATATATTTCAAATTTTCATCAAACCCGTCTTTATTACCATCCATGCAATGTTTTAATAAATAATATCGCATCATTTTGCAGTAGTCCGCCAAACACATGAGCAACATTATCTTATTCCCACAGAATGGAATGTATGAAGATATAAGTGATATAAAATTAATATATACACATTTAATCCATAATTATATCCATCCATGATAGGTGGTGAAAGAAAATGAATGTCGTTGGTTCATGAGATTGTAGTCCATTGTTCATACAAATGATGATTTCATGTGAAATATGATGGAATTCTATTTTGTTGTAGTTCATTAAATATTTATAACAAAATATAATTATATGGATGCTACTATGTTTTTTATATATCATAGTGTATTAATAATAATTGAATGAGGTGAAAGAATAGATTAAATAAAATACATGATTAAAGGTGTTACCTCTTCTTCAAACAACATCAATTAGCTTTCATTAAAAGGATTCTTAGGTTTGATTTATGACCAAAATAAGGCATCTATTATTTTAGTCTGGAATAAATTATGGTATTGGATAACCCAAATTATTTTTTATGTTTGAAGTAGTGATGATAAGGGGAATCCTTTTATATGTGAGGTGAGTGGACTATATATAATTTTTATTATAAACAATGTACCCTCGTTTTATTCATCCCAAAAGACTCAAAAATATAGAATTAGAGATAATATTAGATTTAAAGTATATATATGGCTATTAAATATGTGTTTTAAATGATTTGTGACAATTGTAACCCTTATATTTTTAGTTTAACCCAAGGTAAACCACTTTTTACCCTAATTGTTGTAATTAATTTTTCTTATTTTTACAATTAATTATTTTTAAACACATATTTTTTGTTATATTATAATAAAAAGGAAAATGATACAAAATAATGAATTTATTTTTCTAAATTTCGTGAATAATTTTATACATTTTAATTTAATGTTATACATACCGATGAGATAAGAAAGAGGTCAACAAAATATTTTCAAATGTATATTTTTTATTAAGTATAAATTAAATATGAATATAAATACAATACCGTAAATCAGATTTATCAATATACACATTAGGTAATTTTTATTTTAATCCAATTGTCATGACCCATCCCCTGGGTCCCGTATTGTGACTACCCCAAGCCCACCTTCTATTGGCCAGGGGCTGGAAACTAACAATAAAGGCGTAATTACCTAAAACTAGGAAGGCATTGCCTTTATAAATTGTAAACAAACAGAACCAGAGAACAAGTGGAAGATAACACTAAGTAAAAACATTATAACAAAAGATGTGCTCGAAAGTAAAAGGGGCCGGAAATACAATCCCAATAGTAAAGTACAAGGAAAAGACAAAACACATACACCTATAAGAAAAATAGCTGGAATGTGTCTAGCAGCTCCTGGGTTGTCCACCGTGGATCCAACCTGAAGGGTAGGTACATATATCCTCCATAGCGCTTTGCATCCATCCGTCTCCTCCAGGTACCTTCTCGTCGTGATGTCCACCTCCGGGTACCATCCAGTCCTCGCACACTCCTCCTCGATCAGTGTTGTCTGTCATCTGCATCCATCACAATGAGATGCAGGCATATCCCATGCAGGGGTGAGTATAACGATACTCAGTAGGGACCTAGAGACCCTCATGGTCTCACAAAATCCAACAATGCTAAACTAAAAAGTATGAAATTAACAAATAACCACTACTTACGTATATGCCCAGACATATACCAAAGTTATCAAGTAACCCATCTCAATCATGAGGAAAAAAAGGTCATTGACTCTTCTCAAAACAAGATTTTCATTATCAAAACCACAACTGCTAGAGAACTCCTTCTCTATCGAGATTTGTGGGAATTTCATGACACCGAGGTGCTTCTCACTAACCTTGGACTACTGAGGTACTCTTCCTATCAAGTATAGCGTGTCTTCTTCCAACTACTAGGCACTTCATCCACTATGGGTCTATCGCCAAATACCAGTCGCTCCCCCTAATAGCCTATAGAGGTACTCCTCCTGTCGCATACCATGGGTCTGCTTCTAACTACCAGGTGATCCGTCCTCCATGGGTATGTGGCCAAATACAGGGCACTCCCCATTGGGCTAGTCGAATCACTCTGAGTCGAATCGGTCAAGCAGTCGTCAGGACTATCAGCTACTTGGTCTCCACACTCTATACACTCATCTCTAGGAGGATCCGTTGCATGAGCTACTGGTCGATACTCCAAATGTCATGATGTCTCATGTGGAAGTATCCCAATGGACCGCCACGTCATAGGGGTCTCAATGCAATTGACGTAGCATCAATCAGACGCCCGATCTTTGAGTTAATGGCATTTCCACCCCGGGGGCCCAGTTGGTTTTTAGGTTCAAACCAACATGAACATACTCCAACTATGTATAAAACCCAAGTGGGATATTCCTAAGGAATATTCTCATTCCTATCTTTCCATCTCCATAGACGGTTCATCGATCGGACTCCCATAGCCCGAGTTATGGGCGTAAATGTGTTTATGGGTCTGACAGGTCCGGACTGGGGTCCAACCTAATCCGCAGGTCTGACCCGTCCTGAAGGCGGCCTAGCCCAAAGGGGGCAGACCGACATGAAGGCATGGCCCGACCTGGTTGGCTAGTCGTGTGGGCCATCCCGGCTAGCTGCGTGGCCTAGCCTGACTGGCCGTGTGGCCCGACCCCACTGGCCGTGTGGCCTGACACGGCTAGCCATGTGGCCCGACCGGCTGGCCGCATGGCCTGGCCCGGCTGGCTGGGTGGCCTGGCTCGGCTGGCCGTGGGGCCCGACTATCCACGCGTGGGAAGGGGGTACTACGCACCCAAGTTACTCGTTTGGAACCAGTGGTAGGCGTCCGTTTGTTTTTCCCCCACGCGGGATCTGAGGGGTCCCGCCTTGTCCGGCTGGCCGAGCAGCTAGCCGATTCCCGCACCACCGGTCTTGCGCGCCGGCATCGCGCCCCTCCAATGTGGACCATCCTAGCCATGGTTCCACCCAACCATCATGGTGTGACGACGATGTGTTTCCTCCAACGCGACCAGAACTAGCCACGTCCCTCGGTTCCTCCACACGGCATGATGTTTTCGAATGTTTCGAGTGACCCGGTGTCCTTGTGTCATCGATTTCTTCCCTGTCGTCCCAACGTCGGCCGCCATTTTTGCTCTGCCTTCATCGTCAACAAATAATAATAATTAATGGGAGAGGGTTGGTCCATGTTCATGCGGCCCGATCCTTCCACGTTATTGTGATATGAATTGAAAAATTAATAACCATGATCAAACGGTGAAGAACGGAAACCAGAATCAAACATAAATCCCCTATGTCATATTTTTTGAATGTTAACAGTGGAAGGAGAGGAAAAGAGAACGTCGATTCTTTGACGTCGGGACGTGTCCGGGGAAGAAACATCCTCGGCGTTCTTCGCAGTCAGCTCCTTTTCTATTGGCTCAGATGAAGATCGTTGAAGAATTTTGTCCTTCTTCGGTGGTGTGTGGCGTTATTTTTTGGAAGCGAAAAGGCATTACTCTAGCTCTCCCCTTTCTCTGTCCCACCCAGGAATAATGATCAATAAAATAAAATAATACTTTTTCCTATTATTTTATTGTTGGAACAAATTTGAAAAGATTCAAATTAAAAATATGATACTTGACTTAATTAATGGTTGAAGTTGTCTTAATTAATTTGGTAGAGGAAGGTGAGAAATTCAATAAATTCATTAAGTGAATTGTCACATTAATGAGGGGATGGTGGAGAGTTGTCATCCATATAAATGATTGGTTTAGAGGGGTTAAAATGGAGTTAGAACCCGTGTGGGTCCCACCTTAATTATATCCTCCTATGGGATGTTATGTTCGAGTGGGCCCCACCCCCATAACCTCTCATGGGAGGATCGGGTGTGGTGGCCCCCACCTCCAACCTCCCCTTGGAGGTTTTAACTACCCCAAATAAAAATATATTTAGTCTTATTTTTATTTAATTTTATTTAAAAACCCCAAAAACTATCTTCCACTTGATAAAATGCAACTGCACTCAAGGTCTCACTAAGAAACTACTGACGTAGTGATTTCATTGGGGACCTTAAAATTTGACTCTGAGCACCGGTTTAGAATTTATAAAATCCTGCATGAACGTTTACTGAACCTAACCGAGCAAAACATTAGAAATTTATTTCGGGCACACCGGGCCTCAGAATATAACGTCGTTAGAAACTGCAGACTCATAAAAATCCCATGTATTTAAAAAAAAATCCACTGGAAATCTAGGTCTTTACATTCTCCCTACCTTAGGGATTTATGTCCTCATAAGCTACAACTCGAACTAAGGAAAAAATGGGGGTACTAAGCCTGAATATGAGCTTCCTGCTACTATTTTGTCTCTTGGAGGTTCCCTTACTGCCAACGAACGCACACCAGAGGTATCGACCATCCACATTGAACCCGATCTTAATGATCCTCAATCTCTACTGGAACCTCCATGAATGTCTCCCTGTCATCTATGTCCAGCACCCGATTTTTCGATGATGTGGGATGGGCCGTTCACATATCTCTTTAGCTAAGATATGTGGAAGATTCCATGAACATAGCGCAACTGAGGTGGAAGAGAAAAGAGGTAAGCCACCTCGCCTACTCTACTAAGGATGTAGAAATATCTGATGAAACATAGAGATAACTTTCCACCTCGGCCAAATATCCATAGACCTCATCGAGGTGAGACTCGTAAGAATATGTGGTCATCATCCTCGAACTCAAGAGTTCTCCCTCTCCTATCAACATATGACTTCTGTCTGCTCTGTGTTGTCTACATCTACACCTAGATGATCCGTATCTTCTCGGTGGTAGCCTATACCATCTCTGGTCCCACTAGTGCTAACTCCTGATGGTTTGTCCAGCACAGTGGTGATCTACATGGTCGACTATACAAGGCCTCAAAAGGAGCCATCCCTATGGTGGAATGATAGTTGTTGTTGTATGCGAACTCCACCAATGGTAAGTGGTCCTCCCAGATGCTACTAAAGTAAGGAAACAATCACAGATCATGCCCTCGAGGGTCTCGATGGTCTATTCGGTCTGACCATTAGTCTGTGGATGGATGTTGGTGCTCAAGTGAAGCTGTGTTCGAAAAGCTTATTGCAACCCCTTCCATTGCCGGGAAGTAAATCGTGTGTCACGATCAAAGTCAATCGAGGAAGGTACTCAATGTAAACGCACTATCTCCTGCACATAAAGGCGTCCCATGATTTCAACTAAGCCGTGCTCTCTGATCGGTAGGAAGTGGGATGATTTTGGGAGTTGTTCGAAAATCACCCAAATCGAGTCATGACCCCTATATGTACATGGAAGACTCTTCATGATGTCCATAGATATCCCATCCGACTTCCACTCCAGAACCTGTAAGGGATTAACCAGGCCTACTGGTACCTGGTGCTCTACTTTCACATGCTGGCAAGTGAGGCACTCTGAGACAAACTCTGGTACATGCTTCTTCATACCCGGCCACCAATGTTGTCATCAATGGTCCTGGTACATATTCACCAATCCTGGATGTACCACTAGAGGTGAAGTGTGGAACTCCCTCAAAAATTCCTCCCAAAGTGAAACTGGTACAAGGGTATGTCCTCTGAAGGGGATGGCGTGCCCCACACCTTCAAAAAATCCATCAGGTGACTACCCTATGGATATCTGATCACGTCGTGTCACACAGTTAGCCTCCCCATGTTGGCCCTCCCAGACTCGCTGAAGAAGTGGAGAAGTGAATGTAAGAGACTGGAGATAGGCTGCTGCATCCCTATCCACAAAGGATATCTGTAAGGCATCCAACTACTCTGTCACCTCTCATAGTAGCTGAATTCCGGTCCTCCTACGATGTGCATTCACAACAACATTCCCTTTCCCAGGAGTATAGACTATCTCTAATTCATAGTCCTGGAGGAACTCAAGCCATCACCGATGTCTACAATTCAGGTCCTTCTGAGAGAAGATATATCTGAGACTCATGTGATCCAAGTACATGGTAAAATGTAAACCCATTATATAGTGCCGCCACATCTACAAGGCGAAGGCCACTTCTGAAAACTCTAGGTTATGGGTAGCGTAGTTCTGCTCATGATATCCCAGCTATCGAGAACCAAACGCGAATACTTCTCAATCCTACATCGAGACACACCTGAGTCTAGTCCCTGATGCATCATAGTAGACTACATACCCTATGAATTCCTATAAAATCCTCAAGATGGGTGTACTAGTCATCCTCTGATTTAGCTCCTAAAAGATCTGCTGGCATCTCACCGACCACACGAAGTGTTTGCCCTTATACATCAAGGATGAAAGTGGTTCTGTGACTCGGGTGAAGTCTGGAATGAATCACCGTTAGTATCTAGCCAAGTCCAGGAAACTCCATACCTCCTTCACACTCCTGGGTGGATTCGAAGATAGCACTGCCTCAATCATTTCTGGATCCACTGCAACTCCAACCTCAATGATGACGTGTCCAAAGAAGTGAACCTCTTGAATCCAAAACTAGCTCATCGAGATCTTTCCATAAAGATGGTTCTCTCAGAGTGTATCCAGTACTACATGAAAATGGTAGGCATTCTCCTTCTCATTAGTCTAGTAGATCTGTATGTCTTCGATGAAGACCATAACAATGTGATCGAGGTAAGGCTGGAAGATCCTATTCATGAGACTCAAAAACACTACTGGAGAATTGGTTACACCGAAAGACATAACCAAGAACTTTTAGTGTCCATACTGACACCTGAAGGCTGTGTTCTGGACATTTTCATCTCGAAATCTGAGCTGGTGATAGCCTGATATCAGGTCTATCTTCGAGAACTATCTTGCTCCATTGAGTTGATCAAAGAGGTCTTCAATCCTTGAAACTGGGTAGTTGTTCTTCACGGTCACCTGGTTCAGGTGACGATAATCAATACAGAGCCTTAAGCTCCCATCCTCCTTGTTGAACAGAATTGGGGCTGCACAGGGAGAAACACTGGACCAGATGAATCCCTTTCCCTGCAAGTCCTCTAGTTGTACCAGAAGCTCAGGAAGCTCCGTAGGAACGATCCAATACGTTGGAGTAGATATCGGTGTTGTCTTGGGGTATAGTTCAAGGTAGAAGTCCACTTCTATGCGAGGAGGTAGTCCTAGAACAACGTCTGAGAAAACACTCGTTTACTGGTCCATCACTACAGGATAAGTCAGAATCTCTACATCCACTGCTCTGAGGGTGAGGCAGGCCAACTAGTGAGTGATTGGCTACATCGTCCTTTGAGTAAGTATGTCCTACTCTACAAAGGTTCCCTTATCGCCAGTGAAGGTGAACCTAGTCTCATCCATACGGACACACCACACTCTTTGCTTAATATATTTGATCTGATAATGGACTATACAAAATCATTCCATACACAAGATGATGTCGTAAGGCCTCAACGCTTCTACGAGGAGACCCCAGCCAAAGCTCTCACCTGCCAGAGTAAGCTCACACTGCTAGAACCAGTGCGTAATCGTCAAGTCAGATCCAGTAAGAGTATCTAGCCGTAAGGATCGAGCCAACGGATCCATCAGAATTTCCGAGCTCCGAATGAGGGCAGTGGAAATGAAAGAGTGACTAGAACCCGTGTTTATAAGAACTGCAGATAAGGTGGAACAGTCATAGATCGTACCTCGAATAATCTATCGAGCGTCGTGATTATAGGCCTCATCTACCTGAAGCTGAGCTCTCCCTTGTCCACCCACTCCCTATAGTCGGGGTGGACCTCCTGGTGGTTGTGGCGGTAGAACCTCGTATCGTTGTCCACGACCAGCTACACGTCCAGCTCCTTTTCCAAAACTGCCACTGCCCTACGGACCACCTCGATCGAACCTCTACCTCTTCCTGGGAGGTCCCTCAACTGTCAGCTGATCATTACAGCGGCAGGTTGGACAGTCACGAGCCATGTGACCAAGCCCTCCGCAGGAGTAACACTATCCGCTCTTGGCATGACTGGATCTGTCTCCACTATGGGTTCCCCTACACAACCGATCCTGAGTCATGCAGTCAACCACATATAGTTCTGGTCCTCTTGGACCTCTGCGTCATCTGTCTACTGCCAGCTACAGAAGTCTCTGATGCATGTCGACTAGTAGTAGGTCTCACTGCTGGTGACTGCTCAGTATGGTATATCTCTACTAGGATGGATCTCTATAACCCCCACTACTACATCGGGATGTGGATAGAGATCATCAAGGATTTGATCTCTCGCCTGAGTCCTTGCTCAATGTTTCGGGCCCTGAAAAACGGGTCTCGTACCATATTAATGGAGTAGCGTGAGAGGTCGTTGAACCTCACTGAGTACTGAGCTACACTCATGCTGACCTGCTGCAGATGTAGTAGCTCATGAATCTGCAACGCACAAAGGGTGGCTGGAAAAAACTCCGCCTGAAACAGGCTCTCAGAGTCTGCCCATAGAAGTATCACCTCATCATGAATCTGGAGCATCAGGCTCCACCATTTTCCTACTGCTGCCTAAAGGAGGCTGGCAGCAAGGATCACCATGAAGTAGGCTGGTGTCCTTACCTGTCTAAAGATTCTCACCACATCTTATAACCAATACTCAGCCACATACGGGTTCGTCTCTCCCCTAAAACTGGGTGGCCTCTGGCGCTAGAACTCATGCAACGCGTTCAAGTGGCGTGCACTCTCTGCTGTTGGGGTTGGTGGCATCAGTGGCCTAATAGAAAGTAGTACCACTGGTGCCTCCACTGGTATATTAACTGGATGAGGGGCCTGTTCTGAGGCCTCGCTGCTCAGTGGCCTGTCAGTACGTACAACTCTCGGGGCTCTAACTGGTCGTCTGCGGGGAGGCATCCTAAAAGAAACAGATGTGACACGGTCAAAAGACTATACCTGGTGAGCTGACCTAGTTTGAGATGACTTAAGGATTTTTTTTGAAAAAACACACACAATCAGTGTTTTCGTGTACTAACTCATAAATAAGTATTCAAGATCCTGGTGTATGGATAAGTCGGTCGCCGCACCAACACTTGACTCCCTGAACTGAAAACCACACTCAGTACCCTTAAGACTATTTCTTCACAGAATGAAATATTAGAGTCATACGTTCTATAGTAGAACTAACTCCTCTGATACCAAAATTTCATGATCCATCCCCCTGGTCCTGTATCGTGACTACACTAAGCCCGCATTCCATAGTCAAGGGGTTGGAGACTATCATCAAAGGAGTAATTACCTAAAATTTAGAAGGCATTGACTTTATAAATCGCAAACACACACAACTAGAGATCAAGCTGAAGAAAACACTAAGTAAATACTCTATAACAAAAGATGTCCTAGAATGTAGAAGGGGTTGGAAATACAATCCCAATAGTAAAGTACAAGGAAATGGAAAAACAGGTACAACTATAAGAGAAACAGTTGGAAGGTGTCTAGAAGCTCCTGGATCATCACCACGGATCCTACATGAACGGTAGATATAGATATCCTCCTCATCTCTCCATGTCCGTCAGTCTCCTCCCGGTACCATCTCGTTGTGAGGTCCACCTTCAGGTACTATCTAGTCGTCTCACACTTCACTTCGGTCAGCGCTGTCCATCGTCTGCATCCAACACAATGAGGTACGGGCATAGCTCGTGCATGGGTGAGTATAAAGATACTTAGTAGGGACCCCAAGACCCTGAAGGTCTCACAAAATAAAACATGGATAAACCAAAACGTATTAAATCAATGGATAAACATTATATAGTTATATGCCCATACATATAACTATGTTTTCAAGTAACCCATCTCAATCCTGAGGAAAACAAAATGTCATTGACTCAGAACAAACCAAGATTTTCATTATCGAAACCATGGCTATTGGAGAACTCCTTCCCTATCGTGATTAGTTGTCATGTTGTGACACCGAGGTGCTTCTCACTAATCATGGACTGCTGAGGTACCTCCCCTTTCGAGTACCATAGGTCTGCTCCCAACTACCAGGTGCTTCATCCGCTGTGGGTATGCCACCAAATATCGGGCCCTCCCCTAATAGCCTATAGAGTTACATATCCTATCAAGTACCGCAGGTCTGATTCCAACAAAAAAGTGCTCCATCTTCCATGGGTCTGCTACCAAATACCAGGTGCCCACACTAGGCTAGTCAAATCACTCCGAGTCAAATCAGTTAAGTAGTCGTCATGTCTGTTAGCTACTAGGTCTCCCCACTCTATACTCTTATCTCTAGGAGGATCCATTCCACGAGCTACTTTTCGATACTACAAATTTCACGATGTCAAACTTTTTAGTATCTCAAAGGACTCCCACGTCATATGGGGCTCAATGCAATAGATGACATGTCAATCAGATGCTTGGTCTGCGAGTTATTGGTATTTCCGCCCCAGGAGAACATTTGGTTTTTAGGTTCAAACCAACCCAACCGTACTTCAACTGTGTCCAAAAATGAAGTGGGATATTTCAATGGAATCTTCTCGTTTCATTATTTTTTTTGTTGCAGACGATTCGTCGATCAGACACCCGTAGCCCGAGTTATGGGTGTAACAGTGTTTATGGGTCTGATGGGTCCGGAATGGGGTCTGACCCAGTCCACGAGTCTGAATCGGCCCAAAGGCAGCCCTGCCCGAAGGTGGCTTGAAGGGCGAGGCCTGGCCCGACCCAGTTGGCTAGCCGTGTGGCCCAACCGGGCTGGCTGTGTGGGCTGGCCCGGCTGGCTGTGTGGCCTGGCCGGGATGGTCCTGTGCCCTGGCCCAGGTGGCCGTAGGGCCCCGGCCCCACTGGCCGTGGGGCCCAGTCGGCTCGCCGTGCGGCATGGCCCTGCTGGATGTGGGGCCTGACCCAGCTGGCCGCGTGGCTCGGTTGTCCACGCATGGTATGGGGGTGTCGCGCCCCCTGTTTCCCATTCGGAACCGGCGCTAGTCTACAGTTCGGTCCCCCCCCTCCATAGGACCCAAGGGGTCCCACCTTGTCCTGTTGGCTGAGCATCCAGCCGATTCCCGCACCACCGGTGCGGCGCTACGGTGCCATTCCCCTCCACCGCTTCCCCCCTGGACGCAGTTCTGCATCACCAGTGCAGTGCAAAGGCGCAGCCCCCTCCACCGTGGCTCACCCTGGTCGCGGTTCCACTCCACCGGCACGGTGTGATGACACCGTGCTTCTTCCACGACAACCCTCGGTTCCTCCGCGCGGCATGATGATGTCGCACGTTTCTAGTGACCCGACAGCCTTGTGCCACTGGTTTCTTCGTGACCGGCCCGACTCCGGTCATCATTGTTTCTCTACCTTCATCACCAACAAACATGAATAATGAACGGAAGAGGGTCGGGCCATGTTTATGCGGCTCGAGCCTTCCACGTTATTGGGATATGATTTGGAAAATTAATAACCATGATCGAACGATGAATAACGGAGACATGAATCAATATTAAATCCCCTACCTCATATTTGTCGAACGTTAACGGTGGAAGGAGGGGAAAAGTGGATGTCGATTCGTCGATGTCGGGAAGCGTCTCGAGAAGAAGTTTCACCAACATTCTTCACGGTCTGGTCCTTTTCTTTTGGATCAGACGATGATTGTTGATGAAGTTTGTCCTTCATCGGTGGTGTGTAGAATTCTTCATAGGAAGAGAAAATTCTCCACTCTAGCTCTCCCATTTCTCTATTCCACCCAAGAATAATTCCCTTCAAAATAAAATAAGAGGTTTTCCTATTATTTTAATGTTGGAAATAATTTGAAAAGATACAAATTAATATTATGTTACTTCACCTAATTAATGAGTGAATTAGTCTTAATTAGGGGAGGATGGTGAGAAATTGAATTATTCATTAAGTGAATTGGATCATTATTGAGGGGAAGGTGGAGAGTTTACATACACATAAATTGCTGATTTAGAGGGGTTAAAGGGGAGTTAGAATTTGTGTGAATCCCACCTTAATTAGATCCTCCCAAGGGAGGTTATGCTCAGTTGGGACCCACAAACATAACCTCCCATGGGAGGTTTGGGTGTGGTGGACCCCACCTCCAACCTCCCCTTGGAGGTTTTAACTACCTCAAATAAAAATAAGTAACGTCTTATTATTATTTAATTTTATTAAAAACCCCAAAAACTAGCTTCCACTCTCGATAAAACGCAACTGTGGTGAATGTCCCATTAAGAAATTACCAACATTACGAATTCCACGGTGCCCTTGGAATTAAATTCCGAGCACCGATTCATAAGTTATAAAATACCACATGCACATTTTCTGAAGGTACCCGAGAAAAACTTCATAAATTGATTCTGGGCACACTGGACCTTGGAATCAAGCGCCGTCAGAAACTGCAGACTCGTAAAAATCCAATGTATTTAAAAAACATTCCATGGAAATCCAGGTCTTTACACCAATTATATGATAAAATGTTACCATATAATTTTATGAAATGAAAATATATTTAAAAAAAGAAGTACTTTTAACTATTCACTAAAATATTTATCTTGTCCCAAAAAAATTACCTTATAATAATTTTAAATAGTGATTTAAAAAATTAATTTTATTTTATAATTTTAATTTAATTATTTTAAAAAATAATATTATTATTATACTTTAAAAATAGAATTTTTTTAGAATATATTATATTCAAAATATATAATGTCCTTTCTAAAAAATATGTACTTTTTATAAAGATGTATTCATTATATTAAACCATTATAATTAATATTTAAAAATTATTAATTCCTATTAATATCTCTGTTTTTATCATATAAGTTACAATGGCGACATTTAATTAATAATATTAATATTTTGAAGTTTTTTGAAACATGGTGTTCCATGTAAAGAAATTTATAAAATAAAATAAATTTATATGAAATAAAATAATTCAAAATAATCATGGTGTTACATTATTCTCTCCATAAAATTAATTTCCCCATTGAATTTTCTCATGGTGATATAAATAAATGATTATAGTTATGCCTAATCATTTCCTCGGGTTCAAACATTGAATCCTAAAACTGGAGGTATCACAAAAAATAATTGACCATGTGAGTGGAATTTTTAAGATAAAAATTACCTATAAAATACATAATCCCCACCATTTGTTCCTCATAATAAATTTCACATTCCATATATATGAAATCTATGATCATTACATGTTGTGTACTAGGTGTTTACATCCCCAAGAGAGATACACATACACTTCATGAATTTGAGAGAGCATTCATTGAAGTGGAAAATGATATACTATCATCCAAATATGATCAAGAAAATAAAATTGATCGACATACCAAGGGATTTCTTTTTTCTTCCATAAAAATATCACGACTTTATTCCATGGAAAAATTCATAGAAACACCTTATCTCCATGATTAAATTCTTGATTACACTAGCTATTATCATCATAACATTTCAACTAATTATGAGCTGGCTTGATGTGTCACCGAATTGATATAACCTTATTTTCAATTTTTCCACTATCTCAGGTGCAAATATATTTCATTATAAAACATAATTATATCATGTTATAGAGGGCATCATAAGGATACATCCATTTGATGAATATTACCATATAAATACTCAAATAGGGGAATGTGTAAATTTCATCCACATTTAATGTTCATATAAAAATATCTCATCATATCTTATAATATTTTTAATGTTCTCAAATACTATCCATATTTTTGAGGATGATATGTATGGATAAAACTCAACATTATATCGAGACCATCTGAATGAATTCTCCATAACATCAACGTAAAGATTGTATCCGGATTAGATAAAATAGAATGTGTTACTATATGAATCCATTAAACTTCCCCAATGTTTATTCATGAAATATGATCAAGAGGTAACTTTTATATTATATTTATAAATCACACTACATTAATATGGAGATGAAATACTACCCATATAGAAATATTTCCTTTAGAATTTTTGGGGTGCCTTAACAGAAAATCCATAGTTGGGTATTCCAGTTTAAATTCTTGTATGGGTAACGAATATAACACCCTTTTATAATTTTTTCTACCATCCTTATCTTACCGAAATACCAAGGCCTAAGATAAAAAATCATTGATATCTCTCTTGATTCTATCCCATCTAAAATATTATTTCAATATATATCTATAAAGACATGTACTTCAAAAAATGAATATAGACTATATAACAATGAGAATCCTCTAACAAGTCCATATTAAAATTAGGTATTTATAAAATACATTTATAGTACTGTAAACATATCATTATATCAAGATCAAGGTTATACTATGGAACATTTATAATATTCTTTTTCCCTTATAAATATTTCTTCTGCTCCTCCTTAATCATCATGTGTATAGATCATTAAAAAAATGAAATAATAAATATAAGGTTTCCTTCCTTGCTTATAAATTTCCATATCCATCATTTGAACATCATGAAAAATATGATCCTTTTGATCATAATCATGGATTTGATAGAATTATCATTTCAAATCATGGAATTAACAATCATGATTCTTTTCCAAGGGTGGTAATGTATTGAGAATTTATAATCTTTAATCACAAATAACTATATTATTTGGAACATATTTATCTCCATTATTGTAAATACATACTATTAACTTTTATAATCAGCATATATATATTCCAAATTTCTATTTAAAGATAATTCATCCATATATTTAATTTAAGATGAACCATTGTTAAATCCGAATCATTACTGGGGTAATATTTCTCATGAAAAAACCATTATCATGATTCATAAGCTATAACCATGTCATTCTATATGATAACACTTCCAACTACCTTATTATCTCTGTCATTAAATATTACAAACTCCACTCTAGTATAATGTAATGTATTCATAGGTAGGATCACTAATTTTCTCTTCAGTTTATTGAGATTTTCTTCATAGTCATATGTCAATTGAAACGTGGCCTCCTTTCAGCATTATGTGGTGACTAGATTAGATAGTCAGGAATAATTATCTACAAAATTTTGATAATCTATTGCTAAAACATGAAAACTATAGATCTCACTTACCATTGTGGGTCTAATATGACAATCAATGTCCTTATACATTTATTGATCTACTGATATAACCTCCTTTGAGATTATATGACAAAAAATAAACATGTGTGTTGGCAAAATTAATTATTTGTATGTTTTTCATATTATTTATTCATCCTTAGATTCTATAAAATAACTATATGTTTATCTTTATAATCATCATTTACCTTTTAATTGATAATATTTCATCAATAAATAAAACCAAATACTGATCATCTTAATGTATATATACTCAATTCATTAAATCCATGATGATAGAAGGGAAATTGGTTAGACCAAATAGAATGACGATATTTTCATAGTGTCCATACCTTGTAAGGAATGACTCATTTGGAATTTCATCTTTATTGACACTCAATTGGAAATATCCAGATTGTTGTTTAGACTTGGAAAATTATGTAGCTCCACATAGATGATCCAATAGGTTATCAATACCGGGTCTTGGATACTTGTTCATCATTGTAATATTGTTTAGATCATGAGAGTTAGTGGAGAGTCACATCAATACATATTTATTTTTATCAAAAATAATAGGTTCATCCTATGGTGACACAATTGGCTGAATGAATCCAATATCAATGTTCTGCAAGAGTCTCATATTAAATTCATGTAACTCATTCAGGGTAATTATTTTAAGAATTTTTTATACTGGATAGAAACTAGGTATGATTTGTATTGATAACTCAACTTCATGTTTTAGTGGAAGGCTAGGAAAGTCTTTTAAAATGACATAAAAATAACTGAATTATAATAAGTGTATAATCAATAATGATTTTCTCCTCAAACAATTTAGATTATCACTGATATTTAATAGGAATAAACATCTATACAATGCATCAAATTTCATTTGAAATTCATATTTAACATCACAATGATAGATAACCATAGGGTGGTTTGGAATATAAAATGTAGATTCCCTTCCTCAGAAATTTTTGAGGGATTTATTTTTTGAAATCCAACCCATTCCTACGAAAACATCAAATTCAAAAACAAGAATAATAAAAAAAATTTCTTAATGAACACTCCAATAAACATAAACCATATATGAATCATATATGTGAGATGATATCATTTTACCTATATGGGATTACAAAATTAATTCAATAGAAAATAATTTTGGTGGAATATTGATACCCATATAAAATTAATATGATAAGAAAGAATAGGTATATATTTATTCAAATATGACACCAAAAGTTATAGATTAACTGGTAAGTGTACTTTTCACCACTTAATTTTCACACCCTCGTTAAATATTTTTATCACATGATATATCCTTTTTTATCATAGACAAATAGGTTGTTGAAATTCATCATATTTAATAACAATAATATTTTCACACATGTTTTAATAATGCCTATAATCTATGCATTGGAATGATAATATTATGGGCGGTTCATTATTTCATGGTTTTTATGAATTTACTTCAATAATTATTTTATTCGCATCTATTTTTCAATTGATTTCGTGATGACCATACCTTCAACACATAAAAATTTTATGAGTCCACGTATTATAATTTACTCTCTTTTACTTCAAACACATTTATTATCATATAAATATCATCATCTCCTCTCCATGTATTTTAAATTTTATTTTAATTTTTATTTTTTTATTTTTATAAAAACAATTATATTGACATAGGACTCTACGTTACTTTATATACTTGAAAAAAATATAGAAATATATTTATAGATTATAAATTCTCTTATTGTAAAATTCTATTTAGAGACATTATTTTAATCCAAAAATGAATCTATCAAACTTACATTCATGTTGAATGATAATAACCAAACTATACCTCGCAATTCATGTGAAATTATCATCATCGGTACCAATAGATTCATAATCTATTTTCATTAGCTCAAGGAACTTCTTATCAATCCTTTAAAATTAATATGAGTAATTTAGTTATTAAAAAATGTGATCATGAACAATTCCCAATCCATGGGGTAAATTTTATCATTTTCTCCTATATTAATGATGAGATTCCACCATTCATCCACTAATCATTCTACATGATAGAAATACAAAATGAATTTTTCATGTTTCAAAAACTGGGAATAGAAAATATATATTTCAATGGCTATAATACATTTCACAAAAACTAGAAGATAAGTAGATCCATTGAAGGAAGGAATTCATTTCCTCGTGAAAAACTCAATAGAATTTTGTTTCCTCTATTGATAATTTTTAATTACATCATGATACATGGCTTGAGAATGTTATGCGAGAATAATGATGATATTTTTATTTATAACTCCCATATTATTTTGATTAGAAGGAATAAAATTATTTAATTTTATATTAAAGTGATTATTAATACAGTTCCATCATATTTATTTGATTAATTAATCCAGAAATCATACTGTGAGTAATGATAATTATAGTGGGAAACCACATAATCATGAAGAAATCATATGTAGGATGTCTAAATCATGTCACCTTATTTTTAAAATATGACACATTATATTTATCCTATGTTATTAAATTTCATAATCATTTTTAATCCATCCTGATGGTTCCTACCGATATTTTTAATTTCAAATGAATATTCCAAAATAGTGTCAATCCTTGTGTGTAGAAAGACCCATAATCATGCACTAGGTGACTATTGATCCCTACTCAATGAAATTTTTTACCAGTTTTTAATCCTAACATCCTATATAACAAATAAAATTCCACTTGTCACATCTATACATGCATGTAATTTCTAAAAAAACCATTTTCTTTATCCGCTACTAAAATTCCTGGACATTATACCCTACTTTGATACATCCTGAGACTTATCCATATACATTTCCATATGGTTATCACTAAGGTTTTATCATCCTATTTTATAATTCATATCTATAACTATCCATTTATAAAAAATATAGTGACATATGATTTTCATAAATAGATATTTTATAAAATTTTTATGAACACTAATTACACTATAGAAACACACACTAATGTATTGTGATGATACAGTGACATTGGATGATTGTAAACATAAAAAATGGATCATATGTGAAACAAATAATCTCCAACTATGTTATTCATAATTATAACCCTTTTTAGATGTATCATAAAAATTAATTTCATTCTAACCTATAGAATTGAATCAAGAGAGAGGGAAAGATTATATGATCGGTTTGGGTAAATAAGGGAGATACGTAAGAATAACCTGAGAATAAGGGTATGTGAACAAGATCAAAACATTAAACACCATAAAAAGAATATAAAATTTCACAATAATGAGTAATTACATTTTGAATAAAATTTTATAAGACATTAATCATAATGAATTCAAATAGAAATATACCTAATCAAATAACATTGGTAAAAAAGATAGAATTGTTCCACACACATAAGAATCGAAAATAATTTCCATACTAGTCGAGGGACACATTGAAGTCTATGATAGTGGAATTAGATCACTCACCAAACCATAATATTAGTCAAGGTTCACTCCATAAACCATCATAATAAAAAAATTTCAAACTGAATCTTGTTCACTCCCCATTTTGTTAATGTCTATATAAGGAGTTCTAAATCATTAACCAATGAATTGGTGGTAGATATATGTCTCATCTATCACATAATGAAAATAATAATTTTTTATTCCATTATATCATATAAATTTAATCATATAATAACCCATAAAATAATATAGGTTGCAAAAAAATTTCATCATATAATTATTTGAACAACTAATACATGTTTCATAATAATTTCATCAATTCTTCACAACATAACCTGTGAATGAAGTAGATTCCATAAGCATTTATCCACAATATAGATTATGGAAGAGAAAAATGTTTTATAAAACTAAATTAATCATAATAAAAAACTGTTAATATAATTAATAATATTTTTTCCAAGGATAGTATCCCCAGTTTGGCATATGTAACATCAAAAGATGCCATATTATCTATAAAATTATTTTAATGAATATTTAAAAAGATTCATAAAAAATTAATATTTCAAAAATGAAAAAATTATTTTTAAATTATTTTAAATAATGATCCTTTTATATTAAAATAATATAGTAATATTATAATTTATGTTTCAATAAAATGATTTGTTAGGACTATGGAGAGTTTCATTCATGTATTACATGTCAGAATGCTGATTACATTAACATATTCAGAAAAATGTAAAAGGGAATTATATAGAAAAAATCCTGAATAGTCCTTTAAAAAAATAAGGAATGTAAAACATGGGTAATAATTTAATTAATAAATAATTTGGAAAATATATGAAACATTTTTTAATTTTTTTTAAAAAATCATGGATTTGGAAGAAATTTGTATTTTGACATAATAATGAAAAACAAATGTTTTTCCTAAAACATTATTTTAAGATATTGAGTATATTTCAAGATGAAAATAAGTTCATACATGTGTTATCCTGATAATACAAGATAATAATAAAATTAATTAGATTATTGATAGATTTATCATAATATTTCATTTTCAGGAACATATTCCAAAACAGTCTTAATAAACACTAAGGTTGGAACATAAAATATTTACCACTCTCATAACATTGAATTTTATGATTAGTGAAGGAATAACATTAAATGAAACTCAAAATATCATGATAATAAATAAATTAATGTCATTAAGTTTAGTGGGGAATAATATAATCCTTATAAAATAATATATGTCCATAACATTACTTATGTCACAAATAAAAAAGATAAAGACAAAAATCCATTACAACTTTTGACACTGTTGAACCATAAACCCTATGAAAGAGGAATTATAAAAAGGATATTTAACTCCTAATAATTGTTCCTAAAATACCCTTATGATTAGTATTTGCAACAAATAATGTAAATAGGCGGTGAATATGGTTTGTGGCTCACAAAAGAAAAAAGAGATGCGAATCCCTTAACTTATGTCTGTAATTTCATTGTTCATGTTCAAACATATTGTATAATGAATATATGTTTATTAGAAATAAATTATGGAACTATTAATATATATATAATTCTATATATAATTTTATGAAGATATTTTATTACATATGTATTATCAATTCCATGTTAGAGTCACTTTTCATGAAATAACTATTTTATTTTTCCTATATGATTTGATTTCTTAATTTTTTCATATTACATTCGACATTGTTGAATAGTATCTATAATGTTATCCATGATACAAATATAATATATATTCTAAATATATATATATATATATATTAGAGTAATCTATATGATTTAGAGACAGAAAATGAAAAACATCATTAATGGAGAAGTTATGTCATACATATGGATGAATGTTGTTTCCATTTTCATGATGGATTGAATCAATGGAAGGAAAATAATATATATACATTATTTAACGATTTTTGATTCATATTTATAAAATATTTTTTTAAAACAATATTTATTAACTTACATGTAAATCGTGAATGAGTCACATCACTTGTCAAGGAGGTAGTCTACGGTATATATAAGCGACTTTATTGTATTCCCAAAGATTGCAATGTATGATGGTATATGTTTTATAATTTTTATAAACATATTAAAATATCATAAATATCATATATAAAAATTTAATCTATCATTGTTTCAATCATTCGGAGGGGATGATGGAATAAAATAACATCGGTTCATAAATCGGTAGTTCATCGTACAGATGAATTATGATCATGTGCCCAATTTCATGGAAGAGGATATGGTTTTATGTAATAAACTTAAGATAAGAAAAAATAAAATATTATTTAATATAATATGGTGGTTATATGATCATTGTTTAATAATAATTTAATGATGTGGAGGAAGAAATATAATAAAATTCTCAGATAGGGGTGTTATATCGTCTTCAAAAACTTTTTTTGGTTCACACGAAAAGGAATCAAAGGTTGGATTGATGTCCAAACTAATGATTATAGGATTATATAATGGAATTATGGTAGTTTGTTTAGTATATATGTTATGAAATAATGTGATTTTGAGAAGTTAAGATGAGAGGATAATGGGAGGCCTTTTATACGCGAGGGGAGTAACACAAATTTATTTTTTGAAATGAAAATAGTGAAATCATGTTTTTTTCACATGCCACAATGTAGAAAAAATGTCCCATTAGATAAAATAGGATATTTCATGTATAAATATGGACATAAAAATATTTTAGAATTTTTTTTGTTAATTTCAAAGACTTACCATTTTAGTTGAAACGTTGGTAATCCCATTTTAAACTTGTATATTGTAAATAATTTTATCTATTATTAAAATTATATATTATGATAAATTAGCTTGAAATTATTAGATGATATAAATTATTTTGATACCAAATATTGAATCTATTTTGTGAAAAATAAAGTCATAGAATTTGGAAAATTGAATTTAAAACTAAAATAATAAACATGACATGAATGTAGTTTTCTAAAGAGAAAATATTCAAAAGTGTAAAAAGATTATATTTAAAAAATAAAAAAAATTAATCCAATTACATAAATTGTATTAATTTGTATATAATTTATGTAAATTTACTTTTAAACTAATTTAGGAACAAAATATTTTCATTATAAATTCATTAAATGAAAATGCAGTTATCGATAATAACCAACATCATTTTCTATTTTCTAAAAATTTGTCTTTGTTGAAAATCCCAAAAAATCGCTATTTTCCTTTTTTTAAAGATTATTTAAATAATTACATTTATTTTTTAAAATTATTTTTCAAAGAGTTTTAAAACATAATTTTATTGTTATTCAAAATGTAAATAACTTTTTTCCAAAATAATATTATCAAACATATATAGTCTATTTTGAAATATGTATATTTTTATAAATACCTATTATTTATATAAAAAATATATATCAAATATTTAAAAATTATTTATTATCATTAATATATTTATTTTTAAATAAAATTTATTAACTATCGTTTTTATATAATTATATTAAAAATATATAATGATTTGTTAAAACTAGGTGTTGTATGTAATACAATATGTTAATGAAATTGAATTTATTAAAAAAAATAATTGATTAAAAAATAGGGTGTTATAAAAGTATATATTTTAAAATGTTTTTTTTCTTTTTCTAAAAATGGAGCAGTCCAAAATTGAAAATTCAAATTAACTACAACTTTCTATTTTATTTTAAAGTTAAAAGAATTTTCTAAATAATAAATTTTAATTTTTCTAGAAGATCATATTTAACTATAAATATTCTTTAATGAAAAGTTAATTTTAATAATTTCCATATATATTTTTTATAAAATAATATTTTCTATTGATTGGGTTGTGGGTGTAAACCATTTACAATATTGAGTTCAACTTTTGGGATAACATCTAGAAATAGAGTGAAGCCAATTTTTTACTTTCACGGGTTATTTATATGTGACGAGTGAAACACATTTTATCTCAGTGGTTTTCATGATATGTTGATTGGTTTATATCTTATGTCACAAATATTTATGGTCATTTATTATGTATTTTTGTTAATTTTATATCCTTCCAATGAATTGGTAATGATTTTTTTCTCTAAAAGTAATGTGAAATTACTTGTGACGTCTTGATATAACAAGACAAACATGTGAGTGAATCCTGATCCACTAAGGTGAATAGGCACATGAAGAAATATCTTCTAATGGAAATAATTTGTAAATAATAATACACTATGCAATTATTTATATTATCAATATTGTGGCATATTATTATGTAATGAAATGAGAATTTTTTATGATTTAATCGGAATTATGATCCATGTTTTTTTCGGTTATGTTTTCCTAAAGGTATGATAATGGATCTTGATAATACTATCATAATCATTTACTTATATTTTGATCAGATCTGATCCTCATTTTTTACTATTATTTTTCCCTTACTAGGAATATAATGTCACCCCTTTCTTTTGTTTCCTGTCCCCTTTTTATGAAGCTAATTATATACTGTGTGATATTTTGATGGGGGATAAGAGTTGAGAGAATATAAAAAAATGTTGATGGGTGTTATAAAATTTATTGTTTATGTATATAATAATAAAAGATAATAACAAATCAATTCGATAGTTTTTTCAGCTATTTATAAAATTTAATGATAATTTGTGAAAAATATTTAAGTAAATTTGTTTCTTTAGATTGGTTCACCTCATTGTATATCTTATTACTGGCCCCTAACCTAGAAAAGGCATGATCTGGTAGTGTTCATACTAGTATCATTGGACGTAACATATTTTTATCAAAGACTACATGGATGAAAATAGGATAAGTCATATACTGGGAAATTGAGATATTTAACTAAATATATAAATCTAATGGAACATTAGTCCATATAGTAATAATGGATTTCATATAAAAGTATGCAGAGGTCGATATAATCTTAATAAGTACTCATATTGATGATTAATAATTGAAAATCATTATCAATGTAAACAAATTATGTATATATAAGTGATACAATCATCATGTAAAATAGTAGTATTATTTTATTATCCTGTTACAGTTTTAAGAATGTATTTTTTTATAAAGAGGATAAATTTTAAATCATATACCATTATCTTAATCTGAAAAAATAGTAATCCCTTTTTTTGATTTTTTGTTTTGAAACCATATTGAAAAGGGTTCATTCATGATGTTTCTGAGTAAGTCAAGTACGCCTCAACTATAGTGATGTATAAAATTGTTAATCCACCCTTAGCAATGTTCAAATTTTAATAGGAGAATAGTTATATTGTACCTCACAATCCCAAGAAAAATGTCATATTATTTTAGATATTTGTTAATGAGAGTAATCTATGGGATGTAAAACTAATTCATTTTCTAAGGCATAAACTACATATATTATAGGGTATATACTATTATTGAACTTCATGGATCTAGTCCTAGGAGTTTGGGAAAAATTATCATCTATGAGTTTCTCCACCACATTACTAAGGTATTTGTATGAAAATCATACATTCCTATATATCATTATAATGTTGGTATATTTTATATCATATTACAATGAAATAATCATTGTAAGGGAATATTTTTTTACAATCCAATTTTAATAGTATTTTTTGGGACATTTTATACTAAGGGTTGGTATAAGCTTATTAATTCTCACAATAGAGATTATATCATTCAATATTTTCCTTCTTTATTATTTTTATTAGTGTGATATTCCCCTAATATGATGTAGATTTATGAATTTTGTGTATGGAAATTTTGGATATCCATTTAACCAGAGTTTTGGGGTTTGGTTTGATTATTTTATCAATATACCCACTTAGATGTAATAGTGATGGAAATATTTTCTAAGAGGATATTAGAAGGGTTAAGAGCAATTTATGGTTTTGGATATAGTTATATTTATTTTATAAATAACCCATTGTTACCTATGAATGGTTGATGTTGGTTTAATTTATTCAGTATAGAATAGTCTGTTGAGAAATGGGGATCAACATCTCATTTTTCACCATATCCTACTCCTTCCAAGACATTATGTAGAGCCAGAACTCATCCCCTTTAATGGGGGAAATGAGTATGGGTTTATATTTTTATTATTGGGGAAGAGTTTTTAAGAAGGATTATTTCTAGATATAAATTTATAGGAGATAGTATTGTGTGTTATAATATGAGCCCTCAAATCAACAATGACAGTTTGTACTCTGGCATTAGAAATAATGAATACGAGGATGATTTCTTATCCTGAAATAGAGGAAGGATAGAGAGGGAGGAGGAGGGACTTTCTACAGTGAACATATTTCACAGAAAAAATTAGGATGATATAAATGAAAAACATATATTCCTTTAGGATAGGTATGTACTAGGTGTGGATGGAAGGAAATAGGTAAGGTGGAGAATCTATAGTACTCTGATGTGGAAGAACATGATGTTAAGGATTAGGTGACTATAGAGTGAATTACAATTTCCATTAATATATTCTCTACTCTAAAATATGCGTTGAATGGATCAAGGTATACCCATTCCATTAATACACCATGTGTCATAATAGAACTCAAAAATTTATTAGAAGGGATTATAAGTAATAAAATATATCATCTTCTGTTAGATAGAGTTGAATGAAAATATTTATTTGTTAATTATGGCAAAATTAGGTTGGATAATATAATCTCATTAATAAATCTGTAAAATTTTATCCTTTTGATATATTTATTTCCATTTATTCATGATATCAGATATTATTCTCTTCATAGGGTAACCAATACCAGTCCATGTGTGGAAAAATATATATTGACTCGAGAAAAAGATCATTTATTTGTGGTTATCCATCAGTGGTGTAGTTCATTGAAAACCCATTTCAAATTATAGATAATATATATATATATATCAATTCATGGATTCTTCTTTTTGTTATGAGATAGTACATTAGTTTCTTCCTTGAGTAGTTAGTTAGTTTAGCACCTTGGGAGTAAGTCATGTTTGGAAACAAACATTTAGTATAATTAGTGCAAAATTATATTGTTTTTATTTAGATAGAAACTATTGTGATACATTATTTTGTGGTATGAGTGGAATATTTTATCTAAAGTTTATTAACACACCCCTAATTTCTCAAATAGAGGACATCCTATCCATTATTTATATATAGATGATTGGAGTCTATGACATTTCATCGATTATTAATAAATTAACAAGTTTATGGTTACCTCAATACTTATCCGTTGAGTTTAGGACACAAAATTTTGTATCCATATGTATGATAATTGGTATGATATCAACATATATTTAGTGACACCAAAGGGGTGAATAGAATTAATGGAGAACTATATTTTATATTAGTAAAAAATATATTTCGCATGTTTTGAGGAAGGATATGTTATTTCCCAGTCCAATCATGTATGTTATATAATTATTGTATCCTCTCTCTAAGTGTTTTTGAGTTCATCATTTCATGGGTGAATTATTGGGAAACATCAATATGGTTATGGATGGGTTTAGAATCCTATATGTTGTGTATAGTTTAATCATGGTTTAGAAAATTGTGTAGTTCACCTTAACAAACTAGGCGAAATATTACAGAGGGTTATTAGGTAATTCATGGTAAATGATAAATTTACGAATACACATGGAAATGACATAACATAAAATATATTCATAGGTACTAATGTCCCATAGTTTTCCAAAATTTGTAATTAGGCTATGTGGTATCCCTAAAGAGGTGGGAATCCGTGTATAGTTGGTGTATATTTTTTTAAAATGAGAGGCAATACCTTTTTTTTTCTTTAAAAATAAAATTGACATTTTATTATGAATACCATCATTATTATTCCATAACATTGGGCCCCCAAACCTAGGGATGCAAGTAGTTTTTCGTGGATATTACTCTCCCTTCAATATCTATTTTTGGCAGATCTAGATTTTTTGTCCTATTATAATTCAATGTAATATGTCATTATTCCTACACTATTCATATTTACTCAATATCTCCTATCCTCTTCCTAGAATCAATGATATATATTGGTTTTCATTTCTAGATATATGAATTATATGATGATAAATTTATGAATTCTCATTTTATCAATGGATTTTTTTTTCATGTCAAGATATTTGTTATCATCCGATGATATATTTAGGATCCACTAGTGTCGGTGGATATATTTGTGTAATCCTAACATAATTAAATAACATATCATATTTTTATTCATGGATCTTGATTATATAATCATTAGGTGAAATATTGGGGATGGTTATAGGAATAATTAGTATGTTGTCTTCATATTTGTGGAATCTTTTGGTGTTGGGAATCAATAAAAATAAGTTAGGAAGTATTTACCACATTGGTCCTTTCTATATGGTTAATTTGAAGGATTATCATGCGTGTGTGAGTTTTTATCCTTGTGACCAATGTGAGATATGGCTATCTTGTGGATTTTCAAATTTTAGGAATGTGTGGATCATGACACCTATGCATTTTGAGAAATTATTTCATATTTAATAAGATGGTTTTTTAAAAATGGAATTCCTTTTTATTATTTTATCTATTGTCATGTTTCCCATTTGATCATCATATCTTGGTTATCCCCTACATCGGAGCACATGGTGGTGTGAAATGGAGTCAATGAAAATTATTGGGGCTAGAATCTTTCCAAGGGTACAAAAAAACATTGAGACAGACCCATGATAATGGATGAGGAATGGAAACCATGTGGACCAATACAATGTAACTCCATGGATGTCATCACCTTGTGGTCCAACATAGTAGAGGAAGGGGCATGACAGCCTTGCGGACCAACCTGAGGTTGAACCAGGGGTGAGATAGTCCTGTGAAATAACCCACAGATTAATCAATAATGGTCCTTAATATGAGAAATATATTTATCTTTCTTAAATAATATATGAAGACATGAGATATATTCCTTTATTAATTTATCCATATAATGTGTTCACAATATTTATAGAATCCTTGTAATCACATTACAATACAAAACATATTTTGTTTCTTTTTGGTACATTTAGATTAAATAATTAAATATTAAATTATTTATTATTTTAATTCATGTTAACAATATATCAATGGTTTCTTATTGGGTTATTAATCACATGATGCATGGGTATCTTGATGTGCGTATTGATTTCATTATTATGGATATAGGTTGGAGAAAGGGATGAGCATCAAATAGATGAGTAGGTGGAGCTTCGAGGACAAAGGTGGTGTCAAGATATAATCCATCATATTATTATATTTTTAGATTATTTTAATTATTTTTAATTCATTACTTGACATACAACTACATGATTATATTGATTTAATTTTTATAACCATCATTACATATTATTATAATAGAAAGATTTATACTATTTTTTTTATGATCATTATCACTTGTTGGGATTCTAGTGCATGGATATTTTTTTGGGTATTATTTCACCTTGATCGAAACTTTATTACCCATGATGTGTTTATATAGACTCTTGTGTAATGGGATTTGTGCATGGGAGCCTATTACACTCTATCCAAGACCAATTGATTCATGTTGGGAAAATATAATGGTTTATCAAATGTGGTTTTCATTTCTATCATCTTGATTTTTAAAAAGGTAAAGGTAGAAATGATATAGCTTATATGGAACATCAATAGGGATTTATGTAAAAAATTTGTTATCTCTTATATGATTGACCTCTTATTTACCTATGATTGGATTTCTATAACTGATTATGGTATTCTATTTTCATGTTTATCCTTTGAATCATTATGCTATTGCAGTTTTTTACTATATTGACAACATATATCATGACTAGGAATATAGGTTCACATGTCATGAATATGATTAATTTTCATAAATAGTAATTCAATTATTTAAATTTTAATTTTAATTTGTTACTTGTGCTTCTATGATATATTTTTATTGAAATTTTAATTTATTAAACTATACATGATATGTGTTTTTATGTGAACATGAATTAGAGAAGTGCGAATGTGCAGAATATTTGGATTTGGATTTGGGAAATACAAAAGGTGTATTTCCTAATTTAAATGGTTAGAAACTTAGGATGGGTCTTCCTAAATCGGCCTTTGAGTGTGACTATATTTTATTGGGCGGTGTTTTTATATACACCACTAATGATTCCTTTAATCATGATTTCAAATTTTAGACAATGATACATTCAAATAATCTTATTGGACCACTTGGGGGTGTTTTTTAAGATACTATTATAAGAGAGGTATGTTCTATAGTGACTCCATAGTTAAAATCTGGTTCTTATAAAAATTCTTCAATAGATTATCAATTTGTTCAGCTAGTGAAACAACATCAATCTGGAATATTTTCCAATGTTCATTCTCTTGGTGGAGGAACTCATAGGATGGGGGTTTATTATGTTCATGATTTCAAGATTCATCATCCCACATCCTTATAGGTCACAATATGTCTCTGATATTCATGCAGGTTGATGGAATAACATTGACATGTTCGTTGATCTATATGATACATTAGAGTATCAACATGTTATGTTGGTTAGTTTCTTGATTTAGGGACCAGTGAGGATATAGTGGGGTGTGATGGAGTAGGTAGGGAGACACAAGGTTCTAATTTGGAAGACCATTAGGAATCAATAATTTTAGGGGGAGTCCAATATGTGTTAATACTAGAGTGAGATTTTTAATTTATATAGCCTCAATAGTGGTTGATGTTGATGTCTTACTATTATTCTAATGTCACTATGTTTGTTTATTTTCCTCCACCTATTTTTTGTAATGAGGAGAAGTAGGATCATATGTCCATGATATTCCTTCATTTATAGTTGAGTCATGAACATAATAGTTTCAAATTTCTTACTTATTCAATAGTTTTATGTAGGGTGTGGTAGTCTAGATGGATCTGATAGAGGATAGAGTACACACATTGTTTCTCCCCTTGGTGAAATTATGGGTGGGTCTACTAGTGATGTAGTGGTAACATTTTACCAAAGTAAAAAGGGGAAGTATTAGGGGTTTCGACATGGTAGTAGTATGTAGTTCTATTAGAGAAGGATTTATTCATCACATTATGGGGAATGAAGTGTCACAATGTTTATTAATTTGAGATTGGGAAAAAATCACAGATTTTTAATTAAATCATAGAACATGTTTCATCAATTTATAATGATTTGGATGGTAAATAGTTTCTATAAAATTGTGTTGTAGTTGTGTTACCACACATTATTCAAATAGACATAGGCTATGGGTCATGGGACCGATAGGGGATGTCAGTAGCAGACTCAGATTCTCTATGGACAGCGAATCAATCAAAACATGGGTATTAGGGATAGAGCCTTGGGACTAACACAAGAAGAGTGTATTTTATAGACATAGTTTCTCTGATGGTGCATAGGGTCCCTATAAAATTTGAGGTATTGTTCTAATCACCTATACGATTTGTACAGCTTTTTTGATATAGATGTTCCCCATTCATTTATATCTATGCAAGACATTGATGGGTTATACATTTGGTTTAGTCAATTTTTTTGTTGAATTATCTTGTTTAAAACTCTAGTAGTATAGTGGACCAACATCAAATATATTTAAATAATCATATAGTAGTTTTAATTTATATAAATTTATTGGGTTTCAAGATTATTTATATGGATAGAGTTGTTGTGATTTATCGCAGTAATTTGTTGACTTGTTATCCGGAACACATCAACTACTATAAGGGATTAATATAAATTAAAATGCCTTAGGGAGGAAGTTTTTTTGATTAATGAAGGTGTTTTTTTGATTGGGAAAAATATGAAAATAAGTAACTCATCTTTGAACTATTTTTTAAAATTTACTCAACATGGTTCTTATTGAAGATGAAGTGGTAGCTCCCTCTTCGTTTCCTCTAGTGAAATATCATTAAAAATATATATTTCAAGAATTTTCTTCATGAATCCATCCTAATAGTGGAATTGAATTAAATATATAACTCATTGTAGGAGTCAAACAACTGTTAATCCCTTGTATTTGTATGAAACTAGATGAGTTGAATGAATTCAAGATGGAACCTGAGGTTGTATAGGTGGAAAGATTTTCCATATCAAGAACTTTGTTTTTAGGGTGTTCCTGTTTTGTTCTCTAATATGGAAGACATGATACATAGGATTATCATGGACAATGGAAATATTAATAAATTCACATTAAAAAACATGCACCCATATTTTTGGATTGATGATATTTTTGATCAGTTAAGGGGAGCCAAGTGGTTCTATAATATCGTCTTGTGATAATGATACAAAAAAAATTGGGTCAGGGAAGGGAATATACCCATGATAGTGTTAAGGATAAGGTTTCGAAAATATTGGTGGTTTTTCATGATTTTTGGTTTGAAAAATTCCCCAATGGTGTACATTGATCTCATGATCAAGAAAATGTCTACTTAGTATATAAAGTTTTTAGTTTAAACCAATAAATATCATATAAAATAATATAATTTTTTTCAAATATTCATCATTTGAATAATTTTATTTAGAGGGAATTATTAGAAACAATAAAAAATAAAATAAATTGTAGTGAATATATTTCTGGTTTCAACACATCATTCTAGGTGTGACTCTGGATAATTTTTTTGAGTAGGGGTCAATGAGTCTGAGATTATTGTTATTCACATCATGAACCGTTAATGCAGACAATGAGTTATTTTATATTAAATTAATCTAATAAGTAAATTCAATTATGTCGATAAATCAATATAGATCTTATTTGTTCATTCCATGAATATCAATACATTCCATGATTGGGTTTATATAAAAATCCTCAAAAAATCATGGAGAACCTATATTTCCTAATCATAATTCACGGCATGATTCACATTGTGAATTCCAAATTCATGACATGGAATATAATCCATCCAATGGCCCGAAGGACTTCAAATTTTTTATTATTTTGATAAATCACCCTTTTTATGGAATAAGGGGGAACTCCAACATTATTCATGAACATAAGATAAACCCCATCTGAAAGACATAAGTGTAAAACCAGACTGACAACATGGAGGAGCTTCCCCTCACCAAGATTTGATCATGATGATGATCTCCACCGTTACAGGCTATTTGGATAGAAAGTGACATGTGTCAAAGCATAGATCCAATCTGATGGATGATTTCATACCCTCTAAGACATCAAAATATGTAATGCTCAATAAATATTAACTGGAAGCTCTAGATCCTCGTCTAGGACCTGTTCCATGTGGTATATTTCTATTGCATTGACTTCCCACATTTGGGAACAAACCATACAAAAAAAATTACAAAATTGATGACATTTTAATCCTTTGAATGGTGATAGAGGTGAGACAACCATAATGAGATAGTGATCACACACCCTCACATATAAAAATACCATGATAGCCACCACTACGATTCACCTTAGAGAGAGTGGTAGTTTCTAGGATTAAGAGCCGATAAATAGGTGGCCAATAACCGTGACATAGCTCAACTACAGAACCCCCAAACGCTAATTTCCACCACAAAAATCAATCCAAACCAGCCACATTAATTCTAATAAACGTCAAAATACTCATACATTTATAGAAAAAATCCATCATCATGTAAAAACAGGGATCCATGGAAATCGAATTGGAGATATCCTACTCAGTATGCATCAGGACACTGATGAATTCCAATCCACACCTCCCAAAACCTTAATGAATCCACTAAATCACATCCAAATGTGAATTTTGTTGTGTAATCGAGATGCCAGAACATGGATAGGTGATGGGAACAATATGAAAAAGGTAATAAACAAACACTAGAAGTCACTAGAGTCATAAACACATAACAAAGGAATGAAGAAGTGAAGTTGGGGGAGGGCACCAGTACGCCGGATGGTTAGGAAACCCGATTCCCCCACTGAAGACAATGGTGACACAAGTTCCCACCAGAACTGGATGATGAAACTGCACACAAGAAAATCTTCAATTGAAGTCGATATATCCTAGCAAGCTACTAATGAGCCTAATGAATCTACACAATACTGCATCTGAGTTTGGCGAAGCAGCATCTGAAGCCGGTGATGCCCACTGAAACTGGACGACAACACCACACATATGACATGCCGTAACTGAAGCTGATAGATCATCACACCAAAGATGATAGACCATTAAAAGATATCAACGAAGATAATGAAGCCGCAAGAAAATGTTTCCAAGCAGAAACTGAAGCCGATGAATCAAAATCTGAAACTGATGAGCTATAGAAAAACTGACAAATCCAGACACCATAATAAAAATCCTTGCCCTGATTGATCACCCACAGAGATCCCTCACCCCAATGTCCCACACCATACCATCCAACCTCGCCAAATGCCAAGTAAACACTACAGCAACCCCAAAACCCTAGTGTGATTTAGAGAGAAGATCTCTTGAGAGCTCCCCACATGAAATACAATATATATGAATAATAGTGGATATTTTATGCTTATTTACATCATGATGATCCATTTTATGTATTATATTTTAGGGGAAAAAAAGTTTTGATTATGGAGCTTCTCCATTTGCACTGTGAAATATATATTCACAAAATGATCCAAGAGATATCAAATAATTTAAGAAACTTATTTTTAATTATGTTAAGGAGATTTAAAAGTGGTTTGGAAAGATTTTTTTACATTGGGGTAGATTAATTTCAATGTCAATTTTACAAGAACAGAATTTGACTATCAATATATATTTACCTATAAAATGGTGGGTCATGGTGTCACTGCAAGGAGGGATGGAGACCATAACCATGGATGAGGTCATGTGATACTACAAAGTCCTTCACTAGGTAATCACCATATTTTCTATAATGTTATTACCTTCTATTTATTTTTCTCACCCTCACATGTATAGCATGATTTGTTGATTTATTATATGTTATGACATGGTTTAAAGGGGAATTGTATTAGTGAATGTACTGTTTGATTTCTAATTTATATTGACATTTTTACTCAATATATATTCCCTCAATTTCACTATTGTTTTCATTGCAATGACAATAAGTGTAAATTAGGATTGTTTTATTTTAAAAAGTCACTAGAACCAGGCATTCTATATATACATTTATTTGATAGATATATAGTCTAACAATGGTTTTAGGTCACATCATTCAAAAAAAACTCAATGTACATGACAATTAAAAAGGGTAATTTATTAATGGTGGAGTTATCTTCAATATTAACTGTATAACTAATGCTAAATTACTACAACCACAAGATTAATTACATTAAATGTACATTCAATATTTCCTAAAATTGAATTTCATACTCCTGCTACATATATTTTACTTTTATTATCCCTCTCTGTCAAAATATAAATTCTTGATAGTTTTTATTTTATTTATTTTATCCACTCATATTTTTATGAATATTTTAGTAAATTAATTTATCCTCCAACCTCATCCTCATGGGATAGACATTGAGACATGTAATATCATATACAACCTTATTACAAATTTAGTGATTAAATGTTTTTTGCATTATAAATTTCAATATTTTCTATCCATAGTTGATATATCAATACCATAGAAAAGCAATATATTTTCGAAATAATTAATGGGAAAAGGGTAGGATATTACATTAATTTTGTATCTAGGAAATACTTTTCTCATCTATTTACGTTGCCTCATTTTTGAATAGGGGTTTTCTTATAAATATTTTATTCCATTATTACATTTGGATATTTTTGTATGTGATGGTGGGAAATTGTTGTCAATTGATTACTCAAATTATGAAGAAGGAGGTGAAGAATATTATCAAGAGTATCAATTCATATTAGAACAAGTTTTATGTCTTGAGAAAAGTTGAAAATTTTATAAAGAAATTATAATGATCAAGAATGATAGTGGAAATATTTTTTGAAGAATAAAATATTTTTTCTAAACAAGTAGAAGAATACAATCAATAGATCTCATGTTACAAACTAAAAATTATGGAACATGTAATGATATTTGAAGACCTTAGTAAGAAGATGGTAGTAAAGGATTATGATGTAATCAAAACTCATCTAAATATTCTTAAGGAAGAATGTAACATATGAATATTGAATGGAATTTTCTGTAGGGTTTCTTATGTAAATGATAAATCACTTAATGATGTAGAAATATATCACTTCAAGATTAAAGTGACTACACACCCACTAAAAATAATATTTCATATATGTTTACTATCATTTCAAATTCAAGAAAATTTTTATGGATATCTCAGAATGATAAGGGACATTGAAAAACTAACACATCTAGGATATATGATAATTCCCATAGTAGGAAATATGGTGCACAACCAGAGAGTGTTAGATAAAAAATATTTTATGAACCACAATAATATTAATAATGTGAAACAATTTTGTTTAGTATAAAACCAATATCTAATGGATTTTGTTGGCGTTGGGGATTTTAGGGGAGTATATGTTACAACTATGAGATTAATGTTTCACTTACAGGAAGAAGGTATGAATAGTGGGGAGTAAATGGTCGAAGAAGACATAGTATATTACATTAAATATAGAATGTTAGAGAAGTAAAACATCAATTTGATAGAATAAATCGAGAAAAAACTGATTTAAATGTCTTGAAGAAGTTAATGGAATATGAGACCCAGTTATACATCATACAAAAAATGTATGAAAACTCTTCCATGGGAAATTTCTTATTCAATAAAAGGAAAGAAAGATTGATAGAAGAAAGTTTATAAAATATCATTTGTTGGTGAGATAGCCTTAATAGTTACTAAATACAATTAAACATGGATAATTGATAGTGTATCTTTATAAAAAATGAATGTTAATATGAAAATATTGAAGTAATTTAATAATCATGAGGGAGGTGGTTTTTTCATTCAGAAATGATGGTTCCTTAAAAATAAAAGTGATTTGAAAGGCTGTGGATGACTTATAAAAATTGAAATCAATGGGAGTTTTATTTATAGATGAGATAAATAATTACGTATATAGTGTGATTCTATTATCTAATAAGGGAAGAGAAGTTAATTTTATAAAATAATTTATCATCAGAAGTGATAAATATAGGATAGTTGTTATGATGGGAGAAAGGACCAGGGGAAATATTTTTTATATTGGAGAACATCATAACTCATGTAATCTACGTTATGGTGATGTGATAAAGTTATAAAATTGTAGAATTGGAATCCTTGTGTATTAAAAAACTACGAAACATTATGAAGTTGATGTTGCACTAAAATTTTCAATGTTGAAAATAAGATAAGATAATATCTTCACAGCACAGAAGAATGGAATTTTTTTAGTAAATTTCATACGAAAGTTGTGATTTCATGGACTAGACCTCTTGAACATATTCGTTCAGATATTTGTGGATTGATGAGACATTAATCATAAAAATTAGATTTATACATTATTAATTTTTTTAATTATTTATCTTAGATAACTAAAATCTGGTTTAGGAAACATAAATCAGAGGCTATAGAGATGTTATAATTCATAAGAAAAGTTGTTTATAGAGAAATGGGGGATTATATAAGAAGTTCCGAATACATAATAGAATAAAATTCACATGAAACGATTTTTAATAATATCTAAGAAGTAATGGAATAAAAAAATTATTATAGTTCTTCCTATAGTCTATAACAAAGTAGAGTAGAATAAAGGAATTTGTTTGGTTGAAATCGTAAAAATCATGGTAGCATAACCAAAAATTTCAAATTTTGATGAGAGAGAAGACATAATTATTATTGTACATGAAATAAATAGATTTATGTTTGGGATGAAATCTGAAATTACTTCTTTGGATATTTGTTTTAAAAAAACCCTATTAAATTACATTAATTTTTTGGGATGTACATGTTTACTAAAGATCAATTGTCTAAATCATGGAAAATTTTACAAGACAGATAAATAAAGATTTTTATAGGATATTCTCCAAATGAAATATGATATAATTGTGGATATAAGTGATTAAAAAATTACGTGGATTGATATTCTATGAATGTTTATGAAAATTAAACATCCTTAATAAAATATGATGAAAATGCTATTGAAGAAAAATTGAATATTTCCATTGATAGTGAATGTCACTCAAAAAAGATATATCAAGACACATAAGAATCATGTGATGAGGAAATTGAATATGGAAGAGAAAAATTAAAATTTGAATCTTTATTTAAACATGGTGGAATTTAAAAAAATCATCAAAATCAGAATGCTCTAGTTTAGACAAGAATAAGGGAGATATTTGAAAATTAGAAATCACCCATTTCACAAATTAAACCATTATCAGTTTCAAAAGGTGTTAAACATAAGAAATGGTTTTATGTTATGATTTAAGTGTTCAATGAGATTGGGAAAAAAATTTGGAACTAGTTCCACATCAGATAAATAAAACAATTTTTGAAAAAATGGGTATATAGATAAATTTAATTAAACATGGAGAAGAATCAAATAAAAGGAAAGATATGGTTTAAGGTGATATTAATAGGTGTAAGATATGATATTTGAATAAACCATTTCCCGCATTGAGAGATTAGAAACTTTAAGAATGTTTATAGAATTGGATGCAAATTTAAGTCACAAAGTAGATTATATTGATATAATATAATCTTTTATAAATGGGGATATTGAAGAAAAATATTATATTGAGTAACATTGGGGGTTTCTACTTAATGAATATGGATGAAATGTTTTCAAATTTAAGAATTCCATTTTTGTGTTGAAACAAGTATAACATTTATGGTATTAAAAACTTGATAATTGATTGAAGATGATTATATTTTCAAAAAATAGACGATATAACATATATTTTAAAGAAGATAAGTCAAAAAACTAATTATAATTGTTTATTTGGATGATATAAATTTCTATAGAGATGAAGAAAGGGTTTTTAGTGATATATAATGTAGAAAAGAAGAATAATTTTAAAATTTCAATGCTAGGAGAACTAATAGTCTTCCTCGGTTTATAAGTTCAAAAAAACAAAAAATATATATTTTCATATCTGATGAAATTTATCCCTAGGAATTGTTAGAAACGTTTTGTATAGTAAAATATAATGAATTTTCCCCTATTACTTCATTTATGATGAATAGGAGTAAAGATTAATCATGGAAAATTGTGAATAAAAATGATTTATATAGTTTAGGGCATTGTTATTTTCCATACATACTCAAGACATGAAATTTTTTATTATGAGAAATTATGTTTTATATATAAAAATTTTCATAAATAATTTCATATATTGGTTATAGGGAATATATTGATATATGTTAAAGAAATATATTCACATGGACTATTATATAAAATAACTTGTGAAATGAATAATCATGGGTATATTGATGCTGATTGGGATGGAATTTTCAATAAAATAAAACAATCTTCGGGGGAACATTTTTCATCGAAGAATGTTGTGTGATTTAGAATAGTAAGAAATAGAGTTCAGTAACATTGGGCATATAATAATAGAATATATTGTAGTTACATAGGATTGTACTCAAATGATGTAGATGAATGTTCATTTAGAATATTTTAAAAAATGAAATTTTAAAACCAAAGAAGATACATATTTATAATCATAGTGCAACTGATATTTCTATAAATAGTGTCTAGAACTCAAGATAAGAGACTATTTATTTTTTGTTTCACTTCATAAAAAAAAATTCTTGAAGATATATTTTTATGGAAATTATTTAATAAACTATAAAATTTTTGATGTTCTCAAAAAATCCACTCCAAAGGATATATTTGAATAATTGAGGTAGAAAATTCATCCTCATCCTCTACCACGTAGATCATAAAAAAGTAATAAATTCCCCCTATGATCTATATTATGTTGATGAAGGGGGTTATTTGTAAAAAAAATTCAATATTTTTCAGAGAAGAACATCTAATAACAAAATGAATATGAATTAATAGTTACAAAAAAGAGGGAACATAAAGAAAAGTGAGCTAAAACAATTATAGAGATAATAGTAACATGGACACAATATTTTCTTTTAACATAGTATGGGGATTTCTTCCAAAACAATACATTTTCGAGAACTGTGGTGTTATTAAGCACACTTTTTAGTAAAGAAGTGTTTTAGTAAAAGTCAAAGACATGTGTTTCCTTTTCAGAACTGATTTTTTAAAAAGTATGAGTATTGAAAAATATTTGTTGAAAATGTTATATGTTAATATTTTAAAAAAATCCCAAGGGATAGATTGATGATCCTTATTTATTTTTTGGATTATCATAAATTTTTTGTTGAAAACTATCTTTTTTATAAAAAATATTTTTATAAATCACATGAAAGACCTTCTCATGATGTTTATAACATGTTTTTTTGAGAATATATTCTGATTAATGAAAATGAATATTGTTTCAATGATAGATGTAAAATTATCCATATGTAACAGTTCATCAGACGTCATTTTTTAGAAATATTATGTATGAAAGATGATGAAAGTAATTAGAAAAATATTTTTTTAAATCCAAAACCAATTGAAGAGAGGAATGTATAAATTTTATTGAGACTTGAAAATATGGATAGTGTCATCAACAAAGATATGTTTCCATTCTACCCAGCACCTAACCCTCCCGAACCCCATGGGCTGGAACAAGTGTTTGAGTATAAAAAAAATACTTGGGAATGATTTACCTGATATAATAAACACATAACCACAACATGATAAAAAAACTGACATTGGGAATTGACCATGAATTTTTTTTTCAGACTATATTTAGATTTAATCCATATAATTCATCTAAAAACCCAATGGGAACCCCATAAAAGAATGAAAAATAAACTCCAAAACCAATCTCCAAGTGGCAAGAGATGGAACCTCCTCAACCTACTAACACCAACCAACAAGAGAAGACCATTAACAACTAGAACCACCATCACTAAGAATAATGCCACAACATGGATTACACAGAAATGGTTTATATACACTTAAATGTGTATGTCGGGTGTGAGCCAAAATCCTAGTACGATACCACCCAAAAAATTATTCCACCCCTGAACATTAAATGATGACTATTTTTTCCATTTAAATAAAATAAAAAGGAAATAAATTATTGAATAGTTTTTATAGAAAAAAAATTATATTTAAAACACACACACAATTACTTTTAATATAACCTAAGTGTCACACAAGTGAACATAAATTAAAAAAGAGCACCAAATATGGGAGAGTCCCAATTGGTGTTAGATAGCGTGGGTCCCTAGATCTTCTTGTCTCAGTGAAACATGATTTAAAAACCACGACCCTCAATAATAGTTTCTTAAAAACCATGACCCACAGTAAATTGTGGTGTAGATACCAGGACCCTTAGTTAACCGTTTCTTAGAAATCAAGACCACCAGTCATTCAGATGATTATATAGTCTTGTAATCCTCAATCCTGGTAGGGGAAATAGGGCTGCAGCCACGCCTGAATCACTGTAATTCTAGTATAGTAAACCCTCCTAAATTCTTCAGATTCCTTCTTTGTTCTCAATCATGTTTCAAATTCATAAATCCTGCATATCACATAGAAAATCCATGATAAAACACCATGCATGAAAAGATTCCATTTCCACCATCAATTTCAATTTTTAAAATCGAGTTCATGTGACACATTCACACTTATGCATCAAATCCAAATAAGGTATGTACACACACTGAATCACCATTTGCACACTCAAACCCTATTTTAAAATCATACGTACACCAAAAATCTTGTTAAAACATAATCTACATTAGTTACACACTCAATTAAACCATCTACAGAGTTTAGAAAAGCACATATAAATAAAAACAATTCATGGAAAATTTATGAAACATCATGAAAACATGTCACATAATTTTTAAATTAACAAATTCACTCAAAACTATTTCATGACGAAATTCATCTTCACACAACACAAAAACATAAACCATATCCATTTCACTTTTTAGCACACTAACTGCACAGTTTCAAGGATGATGAAAATAGACCAATACAGGTTTTCAAAACAAAATGCATTATCCTCACATTGAAATTTATGCTTTAAAATAAAACAACACACTAATCATGCCAAAACCCACAATTTAAACACCCAAAACGTATTTCAAACCCATACACAAAAAAACCAAATTTCAAAAGTAGGACATGATACATATAAATGTTTTTGATAAACACTTCATTTATCGAACACATTTTCACCATTCATGAAAATCAATTATCCATAAATAAAAATTTATAAGAGAGTTTAAAATAAATATACATGCTTTTCCCACTCAACCCACACAATACCTACACTTATAACCAAACACACACAACACCATGTTAAAAATACAGTTCACTCCACTTGCACAAATTAACAACGAATTTTAAAATTTATTAAAATTATATCAATTGATTAAATATAAATTTACAAAAAAACACACCCATACTGTATAAGTATGACAATAAAAATTCCATCACATGATAATATTAATCCAAAATAAATTATCACCAATAAAATAAATTAAATAACATGTCAAATTAATTAAACCGGAAATTTAATTCATCGAATAAATTTTAAACACATAACCACCTACCTTGGCTGAATAATTTTCAGGAAAAGAATGGTTTGGAATCTTCTTCACCTCAATAAAACTCTAAGGGTGCAAATAATAACCCTAAAGAAGGAATATTCACTGAAAAATACAAAAGTATACCCATAAACCCAACTGAAAAACATTATATTGAAAAAACCCTAAAACGATGATGTGGGATTACCCAAATTAGTGGATTCCATAAGGTGGAGGTTTGGCTCGTCGGACGGTGGCCGACTATAGGGATAAGGGGAGGTGTAGTGTGGGAGATCACTGGAGGTGTGCGAGTACCCCAAAAGGTGCTCTCCAAATAAAAGAAGGAGGCATGGGGATGGTATCGGTCATAATGGTACCGAGGACGTGATGGTCACATGTTGTCGTGATGGAAGGTGGGGAGGCCGGCAGAGGCAGGTCGTCGCAAGGGATAACAGGGAGGGAAGTAGTCGCAGGTCATTGTGATGGTAGGTGGGGTGGTCGGTGGTCATATGATGTCATGATTGGTGGTAGGGAGGCCAGGGAACCATAGGGAGGGTGACATGACATGATCTATTTAAGAAGGATGGTTGAGCCCAAAAATGGGGGGATCCTTAATTACAACAAGGAAAAATAAAAATAGAATAAAAATAAATCTAAAATCAAAATCAACAACAACAACAACATCATCAAAAACAACAACAATATTAAAAATAATAAAAATAATAATACAATTAATATTAGTATTTTTAATAATAAAAATGTTTTTAACATAAGATAATATTATCTATAATAATTATTATCTAAATATTAATAACAACATTATAAATTTTATAATCTTGACACAATGGATAATAATATAATAATTATTCTCACACAATATTATTATTATTATCATTAAAATAATTTCAAACATTTTATTAAATATTTTATTTCCATTTTGTTTATATTACATTATCCATTATTATTTCATAATACAGTTATGTTTTAACACAATTTGAAAACTGGGAAGACCAAGTGGCCACTGAACTATTCTCTACCCATGCGTCTAGTGACTCTAAACCTAAAACATGTGTTTTTCACAATAGAACTCAAAAATTTTATGTCAGGTTTCAACTCTAAACATCCAATTCCCAAAAAAATAATAAATTAAATAATTTATATATGTCGAGTGTGATAATTCTCCCCCCATCATGCTTTCCGCACCTACAATGACACAATTATTTTTGAACCCCAAAGTTGAAATCTAAACCCCCTAATGTTTCAAAGAGGTTCCCAACAAACAATAAGAGAAAATAGGAAAACTAAATGTTCATAGTGAATGTTACTTAAATGAAAAAATCCAGAAAAACATAAAGGACAATCTACTCTATGTCACCCAATCCAAAAAGATAGGACACCTCAAGTTGAATGATCAAGTAAATGAACTCTCACACCCAGAGAAACTAAAATCACAAAACGAATCACATTAAGAACCATTAAATTAATTCCATACTATTTGAACAAAATGAACAAAAAATATCAATCCACATCATAAGAACACACTTATCACTCACCACCAATCCGTATTTAGGAATAGAACCAATAAGGCCAACAAGGGGAAGCCTAAATGGTCTCCCCACCATTATAAATCTACCAATGTTTGAGACTATATTGGAAAACCGGCACGGGGAGGCCCGGGAGGACTCCCCACCATTATGAAAAAATACCTCACTGATTAATTACAATGAAATTTTAGAAAGTTTCACTATGGGTCTTCCCACCATTAGAACTTCAAGAAGATACAAAACTTCGAGATTTCATGTCAGTTACCAAACACCCATCCACAATGGGTGGGTACAGAGGGGACAAATTACCGGGGCATCAAAACCACAACCCAAGAACCACCAATATCTCTACATTCCAAGATGATCACTATTCAGGTTTGAGATCGATTTATCCAATAGACCACATTAATAATAACAATAGTGATTTCATCCAGTGGGATGCATTCATTGGGACTTTAAGGTATGAGACAGCCATGCCACCTCAAAACCACAAGAATTATCAGGCACCTAAAAAGATCGTTCAGAATGGAACAACCTCATTACAAAATATAAACCACCACCACCTTAAATATTGATGAAAGAAGTAATTTCAAGGCCCAATAAACTCTAGAGGTTCCTCACTACATGCCATCATCTCTCTGAGTCCTATTTCTAGAGCCACGATGTTTTAGGCATCTCCAGCATCACAGTCACATACTGAATACTTTCGAATATAGCTTCTCCATTTGGTTATAATTGCATTCATAATGAATTATGGAAAAAACAATAAATACTACATGGTAAGATTTCCATATACTCTCTCATGATAGATCTACCAGAACATGTGTTTTTATTATACACATGCATAACCTCTTAAACTTAACCATGAAACATAAGAAGGAAAGATACACCAAACACACTCCCCATTGAACAGAAAAATTAGAACTCCCCGAGAGAAGTACATAGTCCTATGAAAACAGCGATCCTCAGATGGTTCTATGAAATATTCCTTTTCACATCAAATAGAAAACACACTATAAGAAATCATCAAACCTGACCCTCGCCACTGATTAAAGTACTACAAATCCTTTCATGAAACCAGTCGACATGGATAACGATTATCCATCTTCACCCTTCCCTGATGGAATTCTATTCACCATTCTAGGTGGAACCATCATACCCAATCGTTCCAAACATCATACCTGATGAATCAATCAATTTAATGAAACCAAAACTCCCTTCAAATCCCCACACTTCTATTTTCCCACTGTGAGAGGATCCTCATAACCGAATGAAAAAAAGGATATACATAGCACTATAAAAAAAGGAGAGTCCTTACAATAATTAATAGGGCGGTCGGCCAACAACGAATTTCTCGAGGCCACGCTTCAATCGCAAATTCACAATTTATGGGTACCGTAAATTATTCAACATTGAAATCCATGGACACAATCAAACAAGGCCAATTGAAAATACATACTGTAAGTGAATATTAAATATGTAAGGGGAACCACTAAAAGGGCTTCCCGAACACCTTTTCAAAAGAATCACTTACCATAAACTTCACACTAACATACCAATAAGAATTGAAACTGAAGAAAAAAACTTGTCAGAAAGGATTCTCGTCTTGAAAATCCTCACATCCAACTATTCCAAAATAAAAGGTCACACCACATTATCACTGGTTATTAAAACAAAAAAATTTCTTGTAACAAAACTTTTTGAAAGTAAATGAAGGTGGTTGGTTGCATAGGCACCAATGGTGTCCCTTGGGCCTCACACATGCATGTTCCCATTCCAAACTGTCACCCACTTCATTTCCATCTAGGAAATCATCTGCTCATACCTTTGACCATTTCACTTTCCACATATTCCCAACTATGTGGTTTCCCATGGGAACACCAAGGATCATTACTAGACCTTTCCATTTTTTTCTAAACCAAATCAATCAACCATCACTTTTCAAACAATACACATCATTTTTTTTAAAGAACTTAATTTCAAACCATTTTACATTAAAAATTTATTTTTACATAAAAATGAGATTTCGATGAATACAAAACAAATGGACATTGAACAATGCAAGAAGAAACTAGTGTCATCTGGTGACTAGGATATATAGTTGCGTCCATACACTAATCATTCCCCCTATAATGATAGTATTCTATGACATCATCCCCATCTGCACTTGGATTTATAGACCATGCCTGCTCACTGGGACCACTGACCCAACTCCCTTTTCATTTCCCCTAAAAAAGATTAACCATAAGGAATAAAGACTTAGACAAACCTCAACATACCCTTGTAACCTGAGTCCCTTCATGAGGTTTGATGGACAAGAATATTTCACGTATCTAGAACATTGATTTCTGGAACCCTAAACATTGTTCTACGCAAAATCTATCCCAAAAGAACATGATTCGGGAGATTAAACCTATTTGGATACCATTTTTTCCCAAACTAGGTCGGGTCACTATCCATCCCGGTGCTCGATCTGATCTGTAGAAATGCCTGACTCGAATTCCCAATCCCTATGGGATGGAACTAGTGCTCAGGTATAAAAAACAATAAATAAGGATAATTAACATGAAAAACTAAACACATAACCATTATAAGATAAATAAACTGACACTTGAAACAGACAAACGAACATTCCTTCAAACTATAATCATATTTAATGTTTACAATTCAACTAAAAATAAAAAGGGAACTATAAGAAATATATGGAAATAAAACTAAACTACCAACCTCCAAGAGACATGAAATGCATCCTCCTCAAGAACCCTACACCTACCAGCACAAGAAGACCATCAAAAACTAGAACTTCCATCACTAAACATGATGCCTCAACCTAGAATACACAAACAATGTCTACATACATCTAATGGTGTATGTATGGTGTGATCCAAAATTCGAGTAGGATACAACCTAAAAAATGATTATGCACACATATATAAAATGAAGAATGCATTTTCTAGTTCAGTAAATTAGAAGGAAATATATTCATTATTGGTTTTTAAAGAAAAAAAATTAAATTTAAAACACACATGCACACTTACTTTTAAGATAACCCAAGGGTCACAATGGTGAGCATAATGTAAAAAAGGATCACAAAATATGGGAGAGGCCCTATGGGTGTTGGCTAGTGTGGGTCTCTCTATCCTCGAGTATTAGTGAAACATGGCTTAGAAACAATGAACCTCAGTAAATGTGGCATAAGAAACCGTGACCATCAGTAAACTGTGTCTTTGAAACCACCACCCACAGTAAATAATGTCATAAAAATCAAAACCCTTAGCCATTCATATGTACAGTTAGTGTTCTAGTTCTCATTCTTGGTATGAGAACCGGCCCGAATCCACCCCCTAACCACTTTCCCACTAGTCTAGTCCACCCTTATAACTAAGTAGGATTCCCACCTTGTGCTCAGTCAATTTTCTAGATTATACTGGGTGTATATCGAATAGAAAAGATAAGATAAAGCATAAAAAATTCCATGATACCATTTACACAATCAATTTCAATTTTTAAATCCATGTTCATGTCACATTTTATAGTTATGCATAAATGCCAAAAAGGTACTTACACACACATAATCAATATTTTCACACTCAAACCCACTTTTAAAATCCTATAAACACCAAAAATATTTTTAAATCATAATCTGCATAGGATAAACATGAATTTAAAGCATCTTCACAGTTTAAAAAAGGCACTTATAAATAAAGAAACCACTAGGAAAATTTAGTAAACAACTTCCAAACATGTCACATAATTTATACAATTAAATGCTCACTCAAAGCCATTTCACAAAAAAAAATTAATTTCAACACCACACAAAATCATAAACTACATACTTTTAACATTTTAACACATTTACTATATTATTTCTAAATGCTGATAAATAGCTCAATGTTGGTTTTCACAACAAAACACAATAAAATCTCAGAAATATTTATGCATCAAAATAAAAAATAAACTACACATGAAAAAACCCACCATTTACAACCCCAAAATGTATTTCAACAACATACAGACTCAAACATAATTTCAAAAGTGTGACATGGTCCATATATGTTTTTTTTCAAAAATCTTACACCATTTATAGAACAATTTTTCACATTCATTAAACTCAATAAACAATAAATAAAAATTTAGAAGATAGTTTTAAATGAAATCACATATCATTAACAACTAAACCCACACAACACCTACACATATGACCAAACACAAAAAGTACCATGTAAAAAAATTAGTTTACACCATTTTAATAGATTAACAACCTAAACACAATTTATTTAAATTCAAATAATTGACTAAAACTAAATATACAGAAGAACAAACCTAAACCATATGAGCATGAAAAAAATACCAACATATGAAAAAAATAAAAAAAATGAAATTTGGACCAAAAATAAAAATTAATATAGATGAAAAATTAATTAAACAAGCAACATAATTCATCAAATAAAGGTTTAAGTTGGAACCACCTACCTTGAGTGAAAAAGTTTGCATAAAAAATGGTTTAAAATCCATTCGAACCTCAACTGCACTCGAAGGGAGCCAATATGAACTGTAAACATGGAAAGATCACCCAAAACAACAAAATTGAATCCTAAACCCTAATGAGACCACATTAAATTGAATACACCCCCTAGAATGGGGATGTGGGTTTTCCTAATGGGGAGGCCTCCAGAAGGATGATGTTCTGTTTTTTGGACAGAGGCTTACCAAGGGAAGAATGGGGTAGCACAGTCTGGAATGTCACTGATGGTTTGGGAGGGCATCATCCAGGACATTTCGGTAGAGGAGGAGGTCGTAGGATGGTGGTGGTTGTGATGAGAGTGAGGAGGCGGTGGTCTCACGTCATCACGAAGAAAGGATGAGAGGCCAGCGGTATCATGTTGTCACGATGGAAGGTGGGGAGATAGGATATCACAGGTCATCGCAATGGGAGGTAGGGAGGTGTAACATCCTGGACACGACCAGCCACCAGAACAGTGCCGAACGGGTCAGGTGTTAGTACCTTAGGCACACCTCCCCGAATGCCAAAGGCTGCCGACTAGCAATGAGGGTCTGTTAGGTATAGTGGAGAGGCTATAACCTCTCGGAAGATCATAATTAGGGTACTGGTCCAAGTATAACATTAAAGATGCAGCGGAAAGAAAGACTCAGCAGACTCGAACCAGACCCGCAGAGCGGAAGCATAATCAATATAGATAAACAGCGGAAGCAGTAAATATAACAATAGCAGCAGAAATAAACACAACATAATGCTAATAACATGTAATTACCTGAACAGTAAAACATGCATCCAAAGCAGGTCATACACAACTGAGTATAAAAAGGGAACCAATGGCTAACCAATATTATCTACAACAAGCATGCCAATACAGAAAGTAAACAAAACAACGTAATCCCAACTAGGCATAACCTCATGGTACATACTATGTCCATGCAATAACTAACACAACCCATCTCCTAAAGCTGGCCTCTTTCCTGCACGTAAATCCATAAAGTCTACACACGTCCCGACGGGCCCATGTAGAGTATGAGACAAATCTCAGTAGGATACCACCCAACGGTGCATACCAAATATATGTGTTTAATAAGTCATGCATTTACAAGGAAAGCAGTAAAAAATACAGTGCACAAGTAAACACAAACCCCATTGGTGCTCAACAACCACCAAGGAGTATCACCTCCTTCGGCCAATGCTGGAATCTCTGTCGTGTAACCCAGCACCACATGCCACCTGACACCTCGTGTCTCAAGTACTGACGTCCCGGAGGCCCGCCCAAAATAGTAACCCGGGACCATGTGCCTCCTAACACCTCGTGTCTCAAGTACCAACGTCTCGAAAGCACACCCAAAATAGTAACCCGGCACCATGTGCCTCCTGACACCTCGTGTCTCATGTACCGACGTCCCGAAGGCACGCCCATTTCCTGAAGGCTCCTCACCTCCCACGTGGCTTTCTATGGCAATCACCCCCAACCAAAATACCTAACCGCAACTACGGGGGCCTCTACCCACACGAGTGGTCAAAACCACCTCATCATGGAGTATCTCTATCTTCACACTACTCAAAGTCCCAGTGAGTGGTAATCACCCAAAATAGTCCTAAACCACCAAAACATATGACACCTCATTTCCCTACGACCATGTCGCTCATGTTATATGGCCTCGGCATCCAAGAAACTCGGGCCATGCCCAACCTGATAGTCACACTGCCTCAATTTGATGTCCATGACACCCAATCCCATGGTCAAGACCACCCAATGTAACCCGGGCAAATCCCCAACCTGTGATCAGCATCACTCAAGCGTAACCGGGCCAAGCCCAACACAACCCAAATGGTCCAGCAGATGCAATCCAGCAATTGCATATATATACATATTTAAACAGAAAACATAAACTGGAAAAACAAACTAAATAGTTTAATTTCACTCTACCAGGTGTTGTCCCATACTAGCACAGAGGTCTTAAATGCCTCTAACAATTTAACAGGATTTAAAAAATTAAACTAAACAGTTTATAACAATAACATTTCAATTTAAACCATTTTGGCGTTCCCCGGCCAAAATGCCCCGACGAGGAACAACCCCTCACCCGACCCTGCTCACGCAAACTGGTAACTGGGCATACCAAAAAGCATCCCAGAGGTCCCATGATCATTACAGTATGAAAAAGCATATAAAACGGGTCCCGCTCAAAATACCCGAAAACGTGTCATAGGCCGCGTTACCCAAACAACCACAAAAACAAAAAATGACGTATGCACCTCATACCTGAGACTCGCATGATGCTACTCCTTCGGTAACACCCGCCAATTCGGTCTAAAACACGGTAAATCTATAAAAGATTCAAAACTGCTCAAAGGGCTATAAATCGTTCTAGAACAAAAATCATACAAAACGGCCAAAAAGGAATCGAGGTCTTACCGAGGGGGTTCCAACGCATCCAACTGAGATCGGATCAGAGTTCGGACGATGAACCGGGATGCATATGAAGATCCGGACGACATGGTTCGTTAAACCTGGAAAAATATTGAGGTTCTTCCTCAATACAAGGCTACTGGCCGTTTTATGAAAAAAAGTACACGATGTGTACTTTGGGACTACACGCCGTGTATGGTGCATTTAACTGTTCATAAGATGGAAAGATTATGCTGCCTTACTTTCTGAGCCTACCGACAAGAGTACATGGTGTGTACCTAGGGGTACACGGGGTGTACTTGGTTCCTCTTCCTTTCCTCGTTGATGCACTCACACGCCATGTGTATCCCTTATACACAGCTAGACTACATGGATTTTCCAAGGGGAACACGGCAGGTCCTCGGTTCTACCCGGCCAACAGGCCTACACACCATGTATGGCCTCACACGGTCGGGCGTATACACTGTGTGTTTAAAACTACACGTTGTGTAGTAAGAAACTACTAAACGGTCACCACACGGCATGTACTCGGCGAGAAAATGGTCGGCCACTTGCCTAAACATACACGGCGTGTACGAAAAGTACACAACCTGTAGTCTGAAAATTTATAGGACCTCTCGTTTACTCTAGTTTCCTCAGAAACCAGTCAAAAAATTCAAATAGCGTCGGGATTTTGACCTATTATAAAAACCCAGGTTCTTACAAACTCGCCACCTTATCGTAGATTGTCCCTGAACTACCAAACAAAACCCGAAGATGGCACCAAACATGCCCATCCCAGTTAAACAATCTGGAATACCCCGATCCCAAGGTTCTGGCTAAATTCCTCAAGGGCTCCACACCTTAGGAATTGCCAACTCGGTCTCAACCAACAAAATTTAAAGCAAACAGGGTTCACTAACTTGTTTTACGAATGCATAGTCCTCCCGTGATGCATCGTCACCCCTGCACCTCATGGGGAACTTGTGTCGCTTCTGACACCCAATGTAACCTGCACCGCATCAGTGTCCGCCTCCACAAGGTCCTGGTGCCGAACTCCTCAAGTAACCCACATCCATGATGCCCGATGCCCACGACACCTCAAGTAACCCGCATCCACGATGCCCCGATGCCCACGCCACCTCACGTAACCTGCATCCATGATGCCCCAATGCCCACAGAACAGCATGTAACCCGCATCCACGATGCCCCAATGCCCACGACACCTCAAGTAACCCGCATCCATGATGCCCTGATGCCCACGGCACCTCATACATACATACATACATATATATATATATATATATATATATCACATAACCGATATGGTGCCAACCCACTGACTAGAATCTAGTCATTCCACAAAGATCTCATCCACCTCATGCACTCAAAAAAGACCTACCTCTAAAGGTTATGCTAAAAAGGAAACATGGAGATCACGACCACACCGCAATGTACCTCTAACTGTCATCGACTCACCAGCCTGCTCAGCCTATGGAAGCTCCACGGTGTGCACCTAGCCTGAAACACGACTTACTGACACCTGACCTCCTGATGCAGCTCCAGTCTCCAGCCACTGACCCCTCAGCTGGGTCCCACTGTCTCTGTCATGACCTCCGCGCACGGCTGAACCTCGACTACCCTCTTCGGGTACTGAACCTGAACCAACTCCAGATGCTGCAGTATGTCCTGGTCCCTACCTACCGGCTATTTGAGAAGGTTGCCTACAAAACCTCTCCAGATGCCTGTCCTATCCACATGCCCAACACTCCTTCGGAGGCCTACTGCACTGAGCCCGAACATGTCCTGACTGCCCACACAGGAAGACAATCACTGAAGAACTACCACGAGGTGGTCTAGCTGAATCCCAGGCCTGACTGACCCAAGGAGACTCATCTCGTCCCTACTTCCTACTGTCTGAACCGTTACCCAAAGCTGCCATCCTGCCCAAGAGAGATTTCTCAATTTCGTTGCCCTCGGCTACGAGTGCCTAATTCACCGCTTCAGAGAAAGAACCCAGCCTGAAGATGTTCACCTGCACCCAAATGGTGTGTTGTAAGCCATACTCGAAGCGCCTCACCCTAGTTGCATCGTCGTTCACCATACCCGGTGCAAAATGGGACAACTCTGTGAAGGTAGTTCTGTAGTCCATGACAGACATATCTCCCTGCTGAAGACTCAAGAACTCCCGAACTCTCTCTGCCCTCAACGTCCCTGGGTAGAAGTGCTCAAAGATCCTTCCCTCGAAATCCTTCCAAGCCAGTCCCTCGGGCCTATGAGCCTATACCTGTACATCCCACCAACGCTTCGCCGGTCCTTTTAGCATGTACGTCTCCAGCTTGACCCTCCGCCCTGGAGGCATCTCGAGGTGCTCGAAAATCATCTACATACTCTCTATCCCGTTCTCAGCCGCTTGTGGACCACCCTCACCCTGAAAGAGCGGCAACTGTTATGATTGGAACTCCTATGTCAGATAAGCCATAGAAGGCATTTTACTGTGTGTGCCACTATCAAGCCACTGCAAGACGCGTACCAAGATAGCTTGGAGCTGCTCGTCAAGCCACGGCCCGAACGATGCCAAACCTGGCTACTGTCCTGCCTGCACTGGTACCTGAACCTGATCCTGTCCCTGAGCATGTACCTGCGGCTCGTGCTCTTCCTGTACCGAATTCTGACCCTGATTCTGCGGCACTGTATCATCTCCTGCCTGACGCTCCATCGATCCGTGAAGGAGTAACCCGCGGAATACCATAAATGGTCAGACAGCCCATATATATATATATATAACAATATATACTATGCAGATAAGGAAACTAGTAAAAGGCAGTGCATAACAACTACCCTTACTCCCCCCTCACCCCAACCCATGCCTCACGGCATCCCGACCTCATGATCTCCTTACCAACCCTCAACAGAGCCATGTGTCAAAAGTACCTCGGGCCATGCCCGTCCTGGCAACTCACGTTGCCTCAAACTGACGACTGTGTCGCCCAATCCTGACAGTTACACTTCCTCAATCATATTACCTGCCTGCTCTCGTAAGAGTCAGACTCAATTATCCTGCAGCATGCAATTCTATAAATATAAATCATGGAAATTGATTTGTTTTATTCACATGGTATTATCACTTCACAATGCATACGTGCAATTATGAAATTTAAATACCCTAAAAATGTGCCTATCAAAGACAAGAAATGTAGCCGTTCCATACCGGCCAAGGTTCAAATATCCCTTGCCACACCGGGTCAAGGGTCACATATCACAATCAACAACATCACACATTAAGAGACCCGTCATGGTGGAAATCATATAAACTATAATCTAAGCAATAGAAAACAGAAATTCCCACCCGCAGCAACTAGGTCCATCCCTCATACCTGGGGCTTCAGGCACCCAAGAACAAGCTAGAAACCCAGTCCCTGTAACAAACTATCTCCAGTTTACCATATCCCAAATAGTAAAACCAGTAGAAAGAAACGAGAAGCCTCAAACTCATTAGTAGCCAGTAAAACGCTGCTACTAAATCCCTGTCAGGAACTCTTCTGATACCACTTTGTAACGTCCCAGTCCTAACTAGGCACCCGAACAGTGCCGAACGGTTCAGGTATTACTACCTTTAGTGCACCTCCCTGAACGCAAAAGGCCGCCAAATAGCAGCGATGGTCTGTTAGGTATAGTGGGGAGGCTATACCCTCTCGGAAGATCTTAATAATGGTACTGGTCCATGTATAACAGTAAAGATGCAGCGGAAAGAAAGACTCAGCAGACTCGAACCAAACCCGCAGAGCGGAAGCATAATCAATATAGATAAACAACGGAAGCAGTAAATATAAAAACATCAATGGAAATAAACTGAACAGCATGCTAATAACATGTAACTACCTGAACAGTAAAACATGCATCCAAAGCAGTTCATACACAACAGAATATTAAAAGGGCGCCAATGGCTAACCAACAGTAGCTACAACAAGCATGCCAATACAGAAAGTAAACAAAATAATGTAAACCCAGCTAGTCATGACTTCAAGGTCCATACCATCTCCATGCAATAACTAATGTAGCCCATCTCCTGAAGCTGGCGTCTTTCCTGCACGTGAATCCATAAAGTCTACACACGTCCTGAAGGGCCCGTGTATGGTGTGAGACAAATCTCAGTAGGATATCACCCAACGGTGTGTACCAAATATATGTGTTTAGGCAGTCATTCATTACAAGGAAAGCAGTAAACAGTACAATGCACAAGTAAAGGCAAACTCCACTGGTGCTCAACAACCACCAAGGAGTATCACCTGCTTCGGCCAACACCAGAATCTCAATTGTGTAACCCGACACCATGTGCCACCTGACACCTCGTGTCTCAAGTACCGACATCCTGATGGCATGCCCAAAATAGTAACCTGGCACCATGTGCCTCCTAACACCTTTTGTATCAAGTATCGACGTCCCGAAGGCACACCCAAAATAGTAACCCGACACCATGTGCCTCCTGACACCTCGTGTCTCAAGTACCGACGTCCCGAAGGCATACCAATTTCCTGAAGTCTCCTCACCTCCAACGTGGCTTTCTACGGCAAGCACCACCAACCAAAATACCTAATCACAACTACGGGGGCCTCTACCCACATGAGTGGTCAAAACCACCTCATCACGGAGTATCTCTGTGTGAACACTGCTCAAAGTCCCGGTGAGTGGTAATCACCCAAAATAGTACTATACCACCAAAACATCTGACATCTCGTGTTCCTGTGACTATGTCGCTCAAGTACGATGGCCTCGCCATCCAAGTAACCCGGGCCATGCCCAACCTGACAGTCACACTGCCTCAATCCGATGTCCATGACACCCGATCCCGTGGTCAAGACAACCTAATGTAACCTAGGTAAAGCCCCAACCTGTGATCAGCATCACTCAAGCGTAACCGGGCCAAGCCCAACACAACCCAAATGGTCTAGCAGATGCAATCAAACAATTGCATATATATACATATTTAAACAGAAAACATAAACCAGCAAAACCAACTAAACAGTTGAATTGCACTCTACCAGGTGTTGTCCCACACCAGCACAGAGGTCTTAAATGCCACTAATAATTTAACAGGCTTTAACAAATTAATCTAAATAGTTTATAACCATAACATTTCAATTTAAACCATTTTGGTGTTCCCCGACCAAAATGCCCCGACGAGCAATGACCCCTCACCCGGCCCTGCTCACGCAAACTGGTAACTGGGCATACCAAAAAGCATCCCATAGGTCCCATAATCATTACAGTATGAAAAACCAGATAAAACGGGTCCCTCTCAAAATACCCGAAAACACGTCGTAGGCCACGTTACCCAAACAACAACGAAAACAAAAAATGAGGTATGCACCACCTACCTGAGACTCACACGATGATACTCCTCTGGTAACACCCGCCAATTTGTTCTAAAATATGGTAAATCTACAAAAGATTAAAAATCTATCAATGGGCTATAACTCGTTCTAGAACAAAAATCAGACAAAATGGCCAAAGGGGAATCGAGGTCTTACTGAGGGGGTTCCAACGCATCCAACCGAGATCGTATCAGAGTTCAGACAAAGAACCAGGAAGCAAATGATTATCCGACCGACTTGGTTCGTTAAACCCGGCCAAAATATTGAGGTTCTGCATCAATACGAGGCTACTGCCCATTTTGAGAAAAAAAAAGAAAGTACACGGCGTGTACTTTGGGAATACACTCCGTGTATGGTTCATTTAACTGTTTATAAGATGGAAAAATTCCGCCGACTTACATTCTGAGCCTACCGACAAGAGTACACGGTGTGTACCTAGGGGTACACGACATGTACTTGGTTCCTCTTTCTTTCCTCATAGATGCACTCACACGCCATGTGTACCCCTTATACACGGCTAGACTACATGTCATGTCCAAGGGGAACACGGCGTGTCCTCGGTTCTTCCCGGCCAACAGGCCTACACGCCATGTATGGCCTCACACGGTCGGGCGTATACACAGAGTGTTTAAAACTACATGTCGTGTAGTAAGAAACTACCACACAATCACCACACAACATGTACTCGGTGAGCACACGGTCGGCCACTCAACTAAACATACACGGCGTGTACGAAAAGTACACGGCGTGTAGTCTAGAAATTTCCAGATACCTCCCGTTTACTCCCGTTTCCTCAGAAACCAGTCAAAAAGATCAAACAGGGTTGGGATTTTGACCCGTTCTGAAAACCCGGGTTCTTAGAGGAGGCCAGTGAGACCTTGGGTGGGTGGCATGACGTGATCCATGGGAAGAGGAGAGTTCAGCCAAAATGGGGGAAACCCTTAACAACTATAATCATAACATGGAAATTAGTATTTTATAATAATAAAAATTGTATAAACATAGCATAATATTAACAATAATAATTATTATCTCAATATTTATAATAAATTAATAAATTTTATATTCTTAACACTATCAATAAAATTAATATTTTTATTCTCAAAAAATATTATTATTATCATCATTATAGGAACATCTTAAATTTTATTAAAACTCTAATTTTAATTTTACGTCATTTTAATTTATCATTATTATATTATTATCCCTTTATTTCTTAACTCAATTTGAAAACTGTGTAGGCTATGCGGTCTCCAAACCATTCCATTCCTATGCATTTGGTGATGCTAAACCTTAAACAGGTGTTTTTCTTTACAGAAATCAAATATTTTATGTCATTCCTCCACCCAAACAACGTAATGCCCAAAAACATTAATAAAATAAATAATTTATAAATGAAGGATGTGGTAGGAAGTAAACAATAATTTCCAAAAAAACCCAGATGATTCCTTCTGTTCTTTAAATATCCCTTGATTCCATGAAAAATCGTGGACATAAGAATAATTTTTTAGAAGAAAAAAGAAAAAAAAAATTATTTTGAATCTAAAAATGAAGTCTTACAGCCACAAATCATCAGACCAAGAATCACCAGAGGAAGATATTGTCCAGAGACTAAAATAATTATTTCAATGTTGTTTATTGTAATTTAATGTTTTTGATCATACATGGTTCATCATATGTAGGTCAACAGACACAATGTTTCATACAGGAATCATCAATAATTTATTTTATTATAAAATATGACTTCTTGGTTTCTATGTTATGAGTTTTTGAGGTGATTCAAATGGGAAATAAAAATGAATAGGATCATGTTTTAACAACTGAATATCTGAGAAAAGTAAAATAGGGATATTATATTTTATCTCATCCAAAAAATATGAGTTTTTTTTATGTTGATTGACCACAAAAGTTTAATATAATAATATGTTGTGGAAATATATAAGAGTTTGATTCTTCTATTAGAGAGACAAGATATGATATGAGGAAGTTGATGAGTATAAACCAAGGGATGTATTGATCAATATAATTTAGATTGAATCATAGTTAAATGAATATTTAATAAATGTGGATGTGTTTTGGTTTTTTATTTTAGTTTATTATGGAAATTATTAAAGAAGAAGAACATTTAACCATTCATATTTTAAAATTGATAATTTTTTGAATGCAGAGTCTCATCAAACCAAGTATGATTGGACTAATGAGAAGATGAAATTTATGATCATACTATAAAAATGGATAAAAATGATAGAGATATATATGTTTTACCAGCTAATTTTTGATGGTTATTGAACTATTTAGAATTCCAAACAATATATTCAACTAATTTTAGTTTAATTATAGTACCAGAGTAGCTAAAAATATTTTTTAGTGGATAAATTGAAAAGGTTTGAGATATTTCAATTTGATAAAAATCATTAGAATGTGTTTTGTAAATAACTATGTATGTTATCAAAATATAAGGGGGAGTAATTAAGTTCTAGTCTATTGGATGATAGTATTAAAAGTAAACATATAGGATGGAATTTCTTGCAGAACATTAAAATGTTAAAAAATTATGAAATTTTGAATGTGTTTAAATTCAATAAGTCAAGAATAAATGAGAATTCACTTGAATATTTGATAATATTTGAGATGTTGTCAAATAAATAAAAAATTAATGAAAAATTAGATGTTTTGGAAATTAGAAATTGGGAAAAAAAGTTTTATTACCACCACTTACATAACATGGGAACCAATAAATAGATGTGACTATTAAATCATACTATGTTATTTTCTAGTGTGATAAAAAGCTTATGCATGAAATTAGTTGTGTGAGAAGTAGGTTTGAAATAGAGGTTTTGACCAAAAGATAATATTATAAAATATTTTACTTATTAGAGAAAGAGTAAAAAACAGATAGTTTGAGAAGAAGTGTGCAAAGAACAATTTTGGGAAATAGGTAGATCATAATGTTCTATAATAGAAAAAAATTAATAAAATTTAATGCAGACCAATTCAATTGGAATATGATCATCCGACTGAGGAAATAAGTCATTGGTACATGCTACCGAGGCTTTAGAAATATCTTTATAGAGTAGAATGTTTTGATTTTCATTTTATTTTATTGGTAAAACTTTTTAAAATAATATTTACAATGAAAAGAATCAGTATAATCATTCCAATGAGAAGATATAATTTTCCCAAAAAGAGTTGAAAAAAGTTATATTCACATCTTTAAAATAGTGCATTTATGTAAAACTATGTGAGTTGATATGGAAATTATTTTTTTAAGCTGAAGTTATGTAATAAAAAATATTTTTCCCCTTATTCACATTCCTATAGTTTCATAAATCTTAATTTAATATATGATTGTGAAGAGGAAAACTAATCATTTTTTAGGGTTGAGTTTTCAATATTTTGAAATTTATAAAAATTAAAACAAAAATTTATCCCCTTTATTTGTTGTTATTAAATACTTTTTAAAATTATATTTCATCCACGCTCTAATATTTTTTGAGTTATTAATTTTCTGATGAGTTGTTTAGTAATATATGAACAGTTTTTAGGGTTTTTGGATCATATAACAGTTTCAATGTTTGATAAAAATAACGTAAACTATGTGATTCTCCACAAAAACATTGCGCCTTGTTGGATAAGGGCAGGAGATGGATCATAGTAAGATATAACCAATTAATATCCCAATGGATTCAATGTAACAAAGAAAATAGTAAAAAGAAAAAATAAATTTTGGTTAACCAAAAATTGCGACCAAACTATGTGGGTGACCTAAAGAGGGAGCAAGCCTCATGAGGTTGTATAATGTTTTGGTAAACATTTCAACCAAAACAATTAGCGTTATGATTAGGAGGATCATAGAGAATAGAGTGGATGTATGGAAATAATGTAGACTATTACTACCATGTTTTTAATTTTATTACTCCAGTTATCATACATTGGTTTAATTACCACACTAGTCGTATTTTTGTTTATTCTTTATGACATTTATTCCATTTTATTATATAATGAGGATTATATATATATTTTTTATAGGTTTATTTTATTAATATTTTGTATTTTAGTGCACAGTAATTAATACTGAGGTTATATTCTCTACCATAACACCATATATACCCTCATGACTAGCCGTAAACTATTTCTCAAAGGAAAACATGCATGATTTTTATGACACATAATCCAGAAAACAAAGATTTGGGTCAAAAGTTATAGGAAATTTTAGACGAACAACACTAATATCCCATATGAGCCCAACTAGGTATAGCGAAGATATATCCAAATCGTATAAATACATTTATATGGTCAATGATAAATTCTCATGTTACATATATCTTTATTTTGTTCCCCAATTACAGAAGGTAGAATATAGAGTGTTTTATGTCAGTGAGTTCTCTTCATCAACTCAGTATTCCATTATATAAGTAAAATAACATATCTATGGAATTTATAAGAAGAATTATTTATACAACATAAGACTTTGACGATATATGATTTATTATGGATTATCTAAATAAATATATGAGTTTCCTACCAATTTAAGAGTATTTTATATTGGATTATGGGGTGAAGTTGTTTGTTGAGGAAATATTGATGGTAAATAAGTCATTTTTGTTGATCATTTATTATATAATGAATATATTACATAGAGGATATATATTTGTATACAATATTATTTTGGTTCAATTTTTCATAAGATTATGAAATTCTTTCCATAGATAAATAAAGAGAGTGTGGGGATTATTCAAACATTAATGGATATTCCGAGGTAATTTGGTTTAGATTTATGTGGTTCATGTTCAGAATATTTTCATAATTTATATCTCATTAATAATATTATGTTTAAAAATATATATTATAATTCCCATTTAAGGTAATTATAAATTATTTCCTACAGATAAACCGAATAAAGAAAAAAGGGTTACACGTGAATGAATCCTCACCCCAGAATTATTATATAACACAAAAAATTATATATAGTGGATTTAAAATCATATGAGGACTCACTAGAGTTTGAAAAAATATAATATTTTGTTTATAACAACACACCATTGACATTACACTTTGGTTACTAAGATTTCATTAATCCTATCAATGAAAAAGTTAGAAAAGGTTTAAAATTTATAGTACGCTGTCATTATGAGTTTTGGGCCTTCATGATTCTATAAATAAATAAATAGGTACCATATTTATTTGTTTTATGCCCCAGTTTTAGTATGTATAATGTGATTTTCCCCTTTCTAACATTGAATGAAATCTTAATGAACAATCCCACACCATATATTTGAGAGACCTAGACATGGAGGAGGATTATTGGGTATGAGGAAAGTAAAATAATAATAAAAATACTCTTCTGTAGGAGTCACATAGTTAATGTATATCTCTAGAAAAAGTATTTTGTTCGATTACAAGAGTAAATTAGAGAACATAGTAGTGGAAGGATATAATAACATATCAGTACTTACACTAATTAAAATGATACATACATATAATAATTTCATCATTATATGATTAATTACTTTTTTTGAAAACTTGTTTTATGTTGGTAGGATATTAAATATATTCTTTCTATTTAATGGGCACATTACCACAATGGGATATGTTAATTTCTGAAAGAAATTTATAATTAGGTAATTAATCACAAAAAGTGTCAAATGGTAATTTAACTATTATTTGGATTATATAAATTTCAATGCATTCCATAATTGAATTTGGAATATATAGTTTATATTTTAGTGGATGACATATACTTTTTAGTTTTTTTGGAAATATTTGTATAATTTATTATTAATTAGAATAACAATAATATTATTATTCCCTATAACACGTGTACTCTAAAATTTACCCAATATAATCCCCAATAATGAATATTTCGTGACACAATCCATATTATCCTCATTCATTAGAGGGTAGGAAGACCATAAAAATATATTATTTAGGGAATCAATGAGATTTCATGGGAGATGTATTTCTCTTTGGATAAAGAAGTCAATTAATAAAAAAACATTATGCCCATAAATTTCTCTCATTTTGCTGAAAAAAATAATCATCTATCCCTAGCATGAAAATAATTTCTAAAATAAAATTAATAATAAGTAACATAATGAGATGATATTAGTATAAATTTAATGAATATATTTTGATTAATATTAAACTCATTTTTTAAATGTAAAAAATTATATTCATGATTCATGTTCTGTAACATTGAATACCAGAATAATGATTCAAACACACCTAACATTATCTCATAATTTAAATATAAACATTGATTTATTAGAAATGAAACTATTATTTATAGAGATGTCATTGAGAGGATATTTTCTATTTTTGATAATTTTGAGATTTAAATTAACAATAATATAATTATAATGGGAAATTTATTTTATTCATAGATATTATAGAAAAAAACACAATTAATATATTTTAAATGTTCTTAATGACATATATTAAATTATTGTCTAGGATTCCTTCAACACTATAAATTTTGAGAACATAATGATTAATTGTGAGATAAGATTTATGATTCAATGATCCTTTGAATAATTAGAATATTAAGTTAGGTTGGTATGATAAATGTGAGATTTATGTCTCAATAATATATCATTGGATGTAATGGATGTTGATGATGGGGAGTTGTGTTTCCTTGAGTGAAAAAGAAACCACAAACATAAAAATATTCATTAGATGAAGATTGTCTTTCCACAACCATGTGGATATGGGTGTACTAAAATCTCTCTCTGGTGGCCCCCAATATGCACCCAAATAAATAATTTCAATTATCAAAATATATGGATTTTACCATATTAACCCTACCTAAGGGTGATATGGTTGGTCGAATAAATAAAACATGACCATCTAATAAATTCCATTAGATGGTATTCTATTTGACCACATTGTTAATGTGATCACATAGTTAACCAATAATCGAGGATGTTTGATCCATTTAAATGGATACCATTCAATGTGTCCATGTTAACGATAATAGGTAATACTGGATGGAGTGAATATAAGATATCCTTGATAAGTAATAAATCATTTGTATACTATATTCATTTTAAAAAGATGGAATAGGTTATAGAGATAAATATATAGGATGTTTTACCTATGGGTTACTATGTGTTACCCAAAGATAGAAAATTATTCCACCGGAATAGAGAGACATGATGGGTAGTATTTTCACAACCAAAATGGTTTTCAACTCCCATAGAGATCCAAGACCTATGGGTAAACAATGATTATTATTTTGAAACAATTTTAATTTGATGAAATTTCCATTCAAGGGTTCTATAGTTAATGAGAAATATACCTTTTCACTAACCATGAAGGAACACTCCCTTCTCAATATCAATTGTCAATAAATTTACTTATATAAATTTTAGAGATAATTTGTTATACATTAATGATTTATGGATATTAATAAAATAAAATAATTTATAATATATTTATCTAAATCTAAATGTCATGATAGATTGTACTTTTTACTATAGGAATCAACATAATGTTATAAGTAAATGGATTAGTGTATTGATTGATACATTTGATAATGATTTTTTTGATAATATTGGTAAAATATATCCTTCAAATAATGATTTAATTGATTATAAAAGAAGGAAGAAAGAAAATTTACTTATCATCATTAATATTTCTCCAGTTATGATATATTAATTTTGCCTTTCTTTATGAGATTCTCTTTATGTATTATCCCTCATTGTTATTGATACTGTTCTCTATATTTTGGGTCTCAAAAGTTATGGGACATAATAACTATTCAATACTCACTCAAAAAATTGATGGTGATAGAACTGTAATCACATATTTTTCAATATTCTATATATAATCATCTAACTAATAGTAGGGATAATTCTACAGATATAATTAAATCTGTGAACATTTTTTAGATTGAAATGTATTCAATATAACTAGAGTATATACAATAATTCTATCACACTATACTAGGATGGTGGGGGATGATGATGAACCATTTATTATCTATTTTATGCATGATTTCTTGGTATGTGTGAACTCGATATATAGTTATGGATTTTGTATATTATAATTGGATAGGTATATTCCTTCCACATCTTGTTGATATAAGGATATGTGTATTCCTCACAAAACTTATTGGTAAGAAGAATCTTGTATACATCAAAAATCTAGATTGGTGCATCTTTGTTGAATTTTTTGATGGGGGGAATACCCCTGATGGAATATGTGATATCACTATAATATTCTATTCTTTTGAAATTATCTTAATGGAAATATATTTTAAATTTTTGTGATAGGGAATTTAATTGGTGAATAAATAAAAAGTACAGTTATTTGAAAACTATATCTTTATGAAATAATTATGAGATAAATATGATATTAAAATTTTATAAATATATGAAAAATATCAAACATAATAATATACTAAAAATATAATATTAATAAAATTGAAATAATTTAATTTAGTTTATATATCAAAACGTGTATAAAGAATATTTTTGAATCTAACTGAGTGGTAATACAACATTGGAAATGACCAAATCAGGATATTTGAGATGATATTTAATTTGCGTTAATACTATGCTAGTATAAAATATAAAATGATTACTAAAAAATTATTTTCATGTATATATAAATAATTTAAAATTATACCATAAAATATGGATCCCATTTCTTATCATGTGCATCTCTAAGAAAAGAAAATAAATGTAAATAATATTATCCTAAAAATTATTTCCAGATATAAATATAAATAAATGTTTTTAATAATGGTTAATGATGTTTATTTTTAGGAACAATGAATTATATTTTTGATGATAATTTATTTATTATACTAAACAATATAATAATTATACAGAACCCATATACAGTGCACACACAACAAATTTGAATGTAGGTTTAATGTCAAAGTAAATAGTTTTAAAAATATTAAATGTTATAATACTTTGGTGAATTATAGTCTATTAGTTTTTTTTTGTGATTTAAATAGTTTTTAATAAAATATTTAAATAATTAATTTTTAATTCAATATTTAACTAGATAATTTAATGTAATATTAGGAAAAAACCCATAAAATTACATTAAAGTGTTTTTAATTTCAAATAAATATTTATAAATAAATATTAAATAAAAATATTTACTTAGAATTATTGACACCAAAATTTAGAGAAGGGTCACATCAGGAGGGTAATGGAGCACTGAATGAATTCGAGAGGTAGAAAAGGAGATCCTATGGCCCAAGAGGCGGGGTCTCGCAAGATTCGGAAGGCGCGCGCAAGAGGAGTTCTGGCGCACAAGCTGTTGCGCGCCGACCTTCACTTCCGTGCACAAAGCACCACCCTCCGTGCTAGGCTGCTCCAACCCCATTTCCATGCCAAAGGTTACCTCCAATGGGGGTTTTCACCCCATACATCCCTTCCACACCCAAACCTCCACCCTCTGTGCCGAGTGGCTCCATCCCCGTTTCCACACCCAAGGCGACGTCGAACGGGGGATTGCGCACCGACCTTCCCTTCCGCACCCAAACTACCGCCCTCTGCGTCCAGCCTCTTTGACACCATTTCTGTGCACTAGACATTGTTGAACATATGATTGTGCTTCTGACCCTATTTCCACACACAAGGCCATGTCTAACGGGGTTTTCACGCCAGGCTCTTGCGCGCTACTTTGCGGAATCTGCCTATAAAAGAATCATATCACCGCCCTTCAGGGATGGTTACCAAAGACGAAGTGAGACTCTAATGCATGATAACCCCGTCTTCTGTGACCGTGAAAAACAAACATGGCCTTCAAGTATTGGTTCTTGTGTGATAGGTTCCCCGAGGGGCCTTCGGACTGGTCCTCCGATCCTTGTAAATTTGTTTTTCCCTATGTTTTTTGCGTGCAAGGGGTCCCCTCTTTCATGAAATTCCCCGCTCCGTTAGGTGCTCTTTCATACAATCCATCCAAATTGCATAAAAACCATCTGTCATGCCTGAAACCCTTCCGTCTTGCACACCACCATCCCAACATGCCCACAACACCTCCGCCTTTCATGCCGCTAGTCCCACATCCACGCAACACGTCTGTCTTGTGTTCCACTTGTACCTTTGCACACTTCCTCTTCATCTTGTACGCAACCCTTCCCTCTTGCACACAGACATCCTAATTTTCCCCGGCCCATTATTTGACACATGATCCATGTGCTTCCCTCACCTTGAGGCACCATGTTCAAGCCTTTCTTATACAGGACACACCTGTGCCCAGAAGCACTTTTCTTGTGTGTCCCCTTAGGTTAGCATGACGTAATATCCAAGCCTCTTGGACGATATTACTATTGCATTGCTTCTCCTCATTCACATTCTCATAGGCATGATAATAACTATCTCTTCTTCACATATCCATGCTAACCTGGGTCCCTAATGGGATAACCTCTCGAGCCACCCCATTAACGGCTTTGCATGTCCATTCTCTTCACCATGGTTCAGAGGGTAATAATTATATATGTACTAGAGGTGCAGAGAGAACCCACCTCGTCATAGTTGCAAGATTTTAAACTGCCAAGAACCATCATCCTCAGCACATGATGTTAAATGGTGACCTTTCCCCACACATCCAATGCGGGGTCCCCCACCTTGTACATTTTTCATGTCCACTCGTCTCATCGAGAGTGAAATCTTCCTCAAATAGAATGAGATCCTCTTTGATGCGGCAACCCCTATCCGTGAAGAAGGGAACCCATATGGGTGTAAGCACCTATCCATTCATGGAGGAGGTATTACCCTTAGTCATCCTTCATTTTTTGATACCTAAGGTATGAAAGGGGCGTCATGTGAAATAGTGCTCCTCCTCTCATCCGGGCCAAGTCCCTCTACGACTGGGCATTGTCACCATCGAGCCTCCACCATGGAGTTAGTCCCAATCTCCATCACTTGGGTGACTAATCACACGTAAGCCCATGTTTCCTCTTTGGGCCACTAAATAAGCATAATCCCCACTCCACATCCAATGTATGCACCTTTCGTGACATGATCATCAGGTCATTTTTGTCTCTTGTTTCTCACACTGAGCATAACTCATGTGGGCATAGAGAAATCACCGAACATGAAATCCTCATTGGAAAACCTAGAGTGTAATCCCCTCACCCACGTTCCAAACTAAAAGAACCATGAATCATTTTAAGTCAAGGTACGTAAGAAGCCCCCCTAATATTCAATCCCAACACCCATTAGTTCCGACCATCTCCACATTCGTCCCCCATCACCCCGAACTACGTGGACTTTGATATTTCCAAAGGAATGGTACATAGGAAGCATCCCTGAGGTTCAAGCCCAACTCCCAGTCATTCCAACCATATTCACATTTGTTCACCAACAATCGAGCCACCTAGAGTGTATGCCCCACACCTTCATCCCGATCTATATGGACTTTGATCTTCGCCAAGGAAAGGTATGTATGAAGCCTCTCTGAGGTTCAATCCCAAAACCTAGTGGTTCTGACCATCTCTATGTCTATCCACCATCGTCCCGAACTATGTGGACTTTGTTTTTTTTTGAGTAAAGTTATATAGGAAGCCTCCCTGATGTTAAATCCCAAAATCCATTTGTCCCAACCACTTTCAAGTCATTTCAACAATGCCCCGATTAGAACTACGTGGTCTTTGATTCTCACTAAGGCGAGGAATGTAGGAAGCCTCCCTGAGGTTCAATCCCAACACCCAGTAGTTCTGACCATCTTCACGTTGGTTCACCAATACTAGTGTATCCTAGAGTGTAAGCCCCACACACATTAGAACTACGTGGACTTTGATCATTGCCTAGGCAAGGTACGTAGAAATCCTCCACGGGGTTCAACCCACGATATATCTTGGCACTAGGTCTTTCCTCATGTCAGTTCACCCCATTACTACATGACTTTAAACTATGAAGCTCAATTAGCGGTAAGTTGTTATATCCCTAATGTTTAAGCCCACCACCCATTGGATCCGACCCCCTTCATTTCTATTCACAAAAAACCTCCTTGAACTATATGGTCATTGACCCTTTCCAAGGCATCGTTTGTCGGATGCCTCCACGAGGTTCACGCCTGTAATCCATTTTGTCCCAAGTCCCTCCTTCGCGTCGGTCCACTGATCCCCAAACCATATGAACAACGTGGGTTTGTTCTCTGTCTCCTAGGTAGGGTACATAATAATTTTCCATGAGGATTAGTCCCATCCTGTGGTGTGCTTTTGTGACCACACCCAGTTGTAATCCATTGTGACCTCAATCAATGGTATGTCGTTGTGACTTCAATCAGCAGTAAGCCATTATGTACCCTACTCAACTGAAAGCCATTGTAATTCCATTTTTTGGGAACCTCATATTTGGTCCATCCTAGTGGTATTATACCAACATGGGATGCTATCAGTGGTAAGCTGTTGCGTCCCCTATTCAGCAACAAGCCATCATAATCCCATTTTCTAGGACCCTCATATTTGGTCCGTCCTAGTGGCATGAAACCAACATGGGAAGATAACCATGAGTTAGCCCCCATAAGAATCATCCGGTTGTCATCCTAGGCGTACACCCCCAATTCAAGTCCATTGTTTGGTCTTCCCTTCAAGCCAATGTGTTCCGGGAAGGTCAGGCCCCAACCCCAAGGTTCCATTTCCTCTCGATCCAACACATGTGGGCCACCTCCTTAGGCGTCCTTTAAACAATACCGAACTACATGGACATTAATTCCTTGCCACTGGGATAGGTAGGAAGTGTCTTTGAGGATCAAACCCAAATTCATCGTCATCCTCATGGAGGTTTTATCTCATTATCTATCCACATCATTCAACAGTCTATCATACATTGTAATTCTTATCTAGGCCGCCACTTCCCAGTGGGATCATGCCATATCATTCCCCATTCCCCTTCACAACAATCACGAAGCTAACCACACGTTGGCTCCAGCATCAGTGTTCCCTCCAGTGGATGCACCCATATGATCCACTTTGATCAGTGTTCTCATCAGTCTGATCCTTCTCTTCAAGATATTAAAACTACGACATACCCTGGGTCAAGCATGGGATGTTGAGGAAAGACTCAGATACATGAATATGGAATACATTTCCCCACGTTTTACATGGGATTCCAGGGACATCAGCACCCTCAAGAATCCCTATAATAATGAGAAGAAACCGAGTTCTTCCAGTGTTCTATCGTCACGACACATCAGGGATGCCAAAGGTTACTACTCCCCTGAACGATGGATGCTTCTCTAAAAGGACCCTTTGGAATGTCCCGACATAAGTAGTGTAATTAAATGGTGTCCATGATGAAATGGTGCCCAGAAGGGTTTTATGAACAATGTCTTAAATATATAAGGGAGACCAGGAAAAGGTGACCAATTCTGAGAAGCAATCCACAGAAGGATGAAATGACATCCAATCATCCTGTTTTGATCAATGATAAAACGTCCCTGAATAAGGAACTGACATCACCCACATTTGAAAAGTGGGGATGCAGGGAAAGAACTGCGCATCCTCCACTGACAGATGTGTGTGCCCCGGTGAAGTCATGAGAAACAAAAATGGTGAACCTGACATGAATTTCATCTCCTCAACATAGATATTAGTAGCGTCTGAGACATTATTGGATTATCATGTCATCAGATCCAGATATCAGGCACCAGGTCCCACCATAAAAATAAAGGGCCTAGCGTGAAACTCACCAGAAGTAGGGGTAGTAGAAAATTGGACATCTTGATATGCAACATTGTCAGTGTGGATCCATCTTACATTCCATGGAAGAAGGGATGGCATGGGGAAACTATTCATCAATTTAATTTTTATTGCAGCACTGATGAGTTAATCCCCTACTTTCTAAAACGAAGGTCCTGCACCCGGAACTCAGTCACCGCCTGCCAACCAACGTAGGGGCAGGGGCAGTGGCAACGTGACAGTCCCGTGTGGCTCTCCCTCTTCTGAAATAGCCTCTACACCCATGAACATGGGGCACCCATGCCCCATATCCCCATTCATGGTTATCCAATGAATGGTGGTCAATGAAATCCTACGCCGGTATGAGGAGGAAGAAATTATCCTGACTCGAGATATGGCCCACATGGATTTAGAGGTGTTTGCACCTCACAGTCAACTCCACCCCCAAGGGCCTCATAGGTAGATACTACTCCCCACCCTAACATATAACAGTTTTGGGAGCCTGTCCTTGGAACGCTTCGATGACTCCCTTCCCTATGTCGATGCGGTAGGGGATGTCTGGGAGAGCCTGGTTAGAGTCCCATTTCAGGGGCTCCCATCGAGGGCTCCCACCAGGTCGTGTCAACATTGTGTCCTAGCCTTACTAGGTAAGGAGTAAGTAAGGCATGAAACTACACCACCAGCTCCAGACCATCTTACCTGACGCCAGAGTTAGGCACAATCCGAAGTGGATGCCATCCTATGGGCATCAAGGTCAGAGGCTACTTTGGCCCGAGCCACCACTAACAAAAACCACCCACTCCTTGTGTATGATGAACATGTACATTCAAACGCCTGACCTCGATTGTGGCCCCAACCACCCCACGGGAAAAATGGGTCGACTTTCTTGGTCACAGGCACAGGCAGTGGCTGCCGCGGACTAACCCGTGGCAACGACGCCTAGTGCGGATGTTATCCCCGTACCACTACCATGGAAAAAGAGGATCTTCCCCGCTTCCAAGATTCACATGGAGGTTTACCCCATCCAACATTCATCCAAATGAGGGTCCTCCCTATGACAGTGATGCTAAATGCATAAGTCTCTTTCGTGCCCACTACACCGGTTATGGAGTCATTCCTCCCGCCACAGACCACAGGTATGGAGACATTGCGTATAAGGTCACTCTTCATCATGGGGGGCCTCCCCATGTCTTCACAAATTATAGCGAAGGTCCTCCCCTCCTCAGCCACCAATGAATCAAAGGAAAACCTTTCCATATCAACCCGCAACATGGAGGTCCTACCTATGTTTAGTTCGACCATTACGAAGACCTTCTATGCACTAATGCCACTTGGGGATGCAAACATGGTGGTCCTCCCCATGATCCTATCAGCACTAGCAGAGGTCCTACTCTTTCCATCACTATCCATGGATGTCCTCCTCGTGTCCCTTTCGATATATGTCTTGGTGCTCCACGCACCCCAGACAACTCAAGAGGAAACCCTCTTTGCCCCATCACCAGTATGACTGAAGGACCTCCTAATGTCAGAAATATAACCTATATAGAAGAGAAATCCATGGGGAGGAAGGTTTCTCATCACCGCCATATGAAGGATTCGGGGAAGGTCTGGAGAGAGATCTAACCAGTCCACTTCTCAGACTCCGAAGTGGAATATGACTCAATGCAGGAACCCTCCCCTCACTCATTTGAGACAAGGGCTGGGAAAGGAATGAGGCACATCATCCTAGTACTCCAGGAATGTGAGAAATATTAGATTCCCACCTCGCTTCGCATGTATATCCCAGACGATGGAATTTTTGAAGCCCCATAGGTTATGCTCGTGCAATCACCACCATCATCACCAAAAGCACACTCTACCTCGACCATAAATCTCAGAGAGCTATTATAGGGACTGATTGTGGGAGAGTATCAAAGAAACCTATCGCCAGTATCCCTAACACCTACACCCAGAACTACAGTATTAATCTAGTCTTATCATGACATAACGGCCAAGTCACTACAATCTTCAGAGGACCACCCAAGATTTGGCGGCCAGTCAGCCCGTTCGTGGTATTCCACACCGACCATCCTGTCGTCTGAGCAGTCTGTCTCAGTACCGCTCCCAGTTCCACAGCTACCTCTGACTGATGAGTGCGGTAATAAAGGGCCAGAACCTGATTTTGAGCTAAAGATGTTATGGAATATCCTTGAAATGGACCACTTCCCTAAGATGTTCTGTCCCGTGGTAGTGCCAAATTTCTGCGCGGCGAAGTCCTTGACCCTAGAGGAAGTTGGGAGTTTCCATCAAAACCTTTGGGTGATGCACTTACACCTTCTTCAATAGTTAGTGGTTTTTCCCAAGATCCAAGTGAATTTTGAAGACATTGAAGAACAATGTTATCTAGTTTATTTGTCCTCACTTCCTATGGACCAATGCCCTGAGTCACCAGGCCACCATAAGGCCCTCCAACAACAATGCATTCAGAGTTACAGGGTACTCCACTAGATTATCAAAGAAACATCCACCCATGTGTAAATATATTGCTGGGGGTAGTATGCTGCCCTCTTTTTCAGTTCTATCTGACAGCAACCTCATTCTCTAGGAAATATTAAGGACATGACAATAGGAAGGGTCACGGTCAACATGGATGACACTGTGGATGAGGAGAATGAGCTGGAACTTCTTGATGGAGAAATATCCCCTGAATGAATACCACTACTACTAGATCCATCAGGAAGAGTTACTCTCTAGTAGAGGAATATGATTGGTCTCCATGCGCCCACTAAGTCATTTGTACTTAGACGAAATCACTGCGAGGGTATAGAGAACCTCAAAGCTGCCAAACACTCTGACTCGTCTACCTCAATGTAGAAGACAAAAGAGGACCTAGAGAATGCCGTGATGCACCAAAAAATTTCCGAACAGCAGAAGTTGGTTGATGACCACCTCATTGAACACACTGCAGAGCGATGACCAGATGACGACAATACTAGGCCAGGGTGGCAGGGGCAGGAACAAATTCCCCTTGGCGAGAAGCCTCTAGGAGATCCTAACAATCCTGCCCTTGTAGACAGGGTTGAGGCTGGAATATAAGGCAAGAGGGTGCAGTATGTCTAGCCAAACCCTTCAGAATGGCGTGGAAATCCAAGGAACCTAGATGAGGTACCCCCAGATGCCCCACAGGTTGCTCCCCTAGCCGCTCCACATGCCTCCGAGCCACCTTAACATGTTGAGGAACCCTCTAACGCATTCTTGGTCTGGGAACCCCATCAAGAGAGGGACCTACACCCAGATGATCCAATGGAGGCACTCATTGCCCACCTTGATGAGTTACAAACTAGACAAGTGGCACTCCCACCTAATGGCAAGCCATATCCATCATGGGTGGAAGATATTCCAGCACCTATGGGTTTCAAAATCCCACCTTTTCCCCCTTTAATGGGAAAAGGGACCCGCCACAGGATCTGGCCAACTTCACCTCTACGTGTGAGCCCATATTAGGGACTCTAACACAGTAAGAGGGTGCCAAGCTCCGATGTTTTGTTAAATCAATTGAGGGGCCTAAATTTTTCGAGTAAGTCCATATCCCCACCTAGAAAGTGATCAGATGGGAGGTCCTCTGTAGGTAATTCCTCTACCAGTTCAGCTCGACCATGCAGAAAACTAGCATCACAAACCTCTTCATGTGCAAACAGTGGCCTAATGAGCATGTCACAGACTTTATCACCCAGTGGAAAATTCATAAATACTCCCATGACATTCCACTATCTCAAGAGCTATTACTGACTATGTGTGTGGGAAATGTTATGATGGAACTGCTTCCCTCTCTGATCACCCAGAACTACCATTTAGGATTTTGAGTCATTTCTAATAAGGCCTAGTGCCTGGAATAAGCCTTGCAATAGGCCATCCAGGCATGTCTGTTACCCCCTATAATTCCTTCAATGAGGTATTCCATAGCTGAGCCCAACATGGTGGAATAAATAGAGGCCCCCAGATAGCTAGAAATATTACCAGTGGAGTCTCCTCCACAACCTCTCAAAGACCCACCACCTCAGGCGTAGCCTCCAGCGCAACAACGTCCGCCTTAGAATTGGATGGTGCCCCCACGCAACGCACAACCACCACCCACGCAAGATAATCATTCATTGCCTAATCGACAGGATCCTCTATCCCCTCGTGAGGGATAGGATCCAAGACTACACTTTCTAAATAGAAGAAACCGGACTTACTCATTCAATGAGAATCAGGTTCCCACCTATTTCTAATGTTCCTTGGAGTAGGGTATTATGCGTTTTATTGAATTAAGAAGGCCCGATGTGGCGAGGATCACTGATCACCCCAACTACTACCAATATCACCAGATATCGGGGCACTCTTTCAAGCAGAGATATATTTTCAAATACCGGATTTAAGACCAGGTCGATAACAATAGGGTCAGGTTGTTCTCGGCCCCGACACAAGTGGCATGTGTCGTCGTAAAGCCAGACAACAGCAGCGACAACGAGGGTGAGTGGAATCAGGTTTATAACCATGGGACCTAGAAGTATGAAGACTGGATGGCTAACAAAACAGTCGCATGTGCCCATGGTATCATCTATGCACACCTAAATCATCCATATCCTTCTTAAGTTGCAGCCACCACATCTGCATCGTCATCTCAGGCAGCCTATTCCCAGAAGAGAAACCACCGGCAGCACAAGGGAAATCAACGCATCCCACCAATTCCATTTTCCTCTCGTATGCTCGGTGACATCATTCCCCTAGAGATAGGGATTTATCCCAGGATATTCCCAATAGTGGATGACTCTTCGAGTGATAGTAAAGGGTATGCTTCAGTTATCACTATAGAGTTGGTAAACCCCTAAATGACTCCCGATGACGGGGAGTTCCAGGATGATCTTCCCAACGTCCCTAGCCAATGCCAGTGTCAGTGGAGTCATGAATATGTGGTACGTTGAGTCACATCAATTGAAACCTCCAGCGAATCCGTTCTTGCCACTGAGAACAAACAGCAGACTCAGTGCAGAGCTCAGAACAGGAAGCCTCCTCATCTGGTGTCATCAGGAACGCCTCCACTGCCGTTTGTTCTACCGGATCAGGTAGAGCCACCTTGACCATGTCACCACCATCCATGTCCAACTACAGGCCGTTCATAGTCACCTAGACATCATCTGGTATCCACTATGCGGGCTTTGACTAGTGGGCTATGGGATGTGCCCAACACCACTCTGCCACCGGTCTAGCAGGTCGGGGCCACCATACTGCCTGTCATAGAGCAACCACCTTCCAATAAAAGTTCATTCCTGGCATAGAAGTATGATGTTCTCAAGAAGCTTTCCAGTATCCTAGCAAGCATTTCCATCCCTGAAGCCTGTCTCCATCTTGCAGATATGTGTGAGGCCCTTGCTAAGGCATTAAAAATCCTCTCTTATTTGTGACGGAGGTAGTAGTATCAGTGGCCTTTCACACTAAAGAAATCTAAAATGCTGAATTCCTGGCCATAATCTCATTATCTAGAGAATATGATGGTTCTTCTATATAGGGTAACATTCTCCCATTGTTCATCACTATCCAGTTCATCCGTGTGGAAGTTTGTTCCTACCTTGTCGAAACAAGCTCTGGGATCAACCTTATCCCAACACTAAAATTTCTCAAACATGGGTTGTTCGATGAAGACTTGACTCCCTCATACCTAAAAATCCAGGGATACGATTGGACATAACAGACCCCAGTTAGCAAGATCCATTTGAAGACCCAGTTTTGTGGCCTAGTTACCAGTACTGAGTTTATGGTTGTCTCCCAAGACACCGCGTACATTACATTGATGGGAAGACCATGGCTCCACCTACACCGACGATTCCATCATCGTTTCACTAGTGCCTCAAGTACTCCCTCAATGGTTGAGTGGGCGTACTCCAAGGTGACACGTCTTTTTTCGCCTCTTGTGAAGCCCAATATCTGTATGTTTACTATTACAAGATCATGGAAAATATGATTTAGGCCAATGAGGTCGATCATGCCACTGTTGCAACTGACCCCTAGGTAGGTCTAGATGATACCTACGTCTTCCCAATCCATCGATTGGAGGCGACGACCCTTGATACCGGGAAATGTTTTATTGTCTATGGTACAGTGGGAAGCATATTATCACATCCAAGTGACATCGAGAGATTACAAAATATTCTTACAGAAATCAAGTCTCGATGATACCTGATCCCCCTACTCTAATTAGGAATCGAGATGTCCATCCCATGGAAACGATGATATGTCAAACTTGTTTTTTCTGCTTGGATGGAATCAACTGGCTAAGGACAACATGATACTATTTCTTTGATTTCATCATGCATGGCCCCTTGGGCTGAAGACAAGATGGGATTAGGTCGACCACCTTCATTATTATGGTTTCGGCCATACTGGAGTCTCCCGATGTGGTGACCACTACTTCTAAAGCTGGTACCAGCCTCCCGTCAGAATATACTGACCCAGAGGAAGCTCCTCCCCCTTGGGGATCCCTCCTACACAAATTAAGAAGAGGATTTATAGGATTATCCCCTTTCCTTTGATGTGGGCTTTTCTACCACGATCTATGAACTGGTACTGGTGAACCTCGATAGCGAGGCAGACCCGAGACCCACATTGATCAGTGCTTCCATGTCCCTTGAGGAGAAACAGCAGTGCGTAGACATCCTAAAACAACATGATGATGTATTCTCCTGAATCTATAACGATATTTCAGGACTAGATACCCAAGAATCTATCTACAACCTCAATCTCCCTAAAAATCATTATGTGTTCAAATAGACTCCCAAGAAGATGCACCCATCTCATAGTGCTATGGTTGAGGTGGAAGTTCAAAATCTCATCAGAGACAATTTTTTTTAGGAGGTATACTACCCCAATTGGATAGACAACATTGTACCAGTCAGGAAGAATAATAGACAGATCAGAGTGTGCAATGAATTCTAGGATCTCAATAGTCACTGTTCAAAGGATGATTTTCCCCTTCCTATGAAGGAGTTGATGATTGACGTTACAGCTGGATTCTAAGCCCTCTCTTTCATGGATGGGTACTCTGGGTACAACCAAATTCGAATTCCATTGAGGATGAGGAGTCCATAGCCTTTGGGTGCCACATGGTACATTTTGTTACCAGGTCATTCCCTATATCCTAAAGAACACAAGTGCCACCTATAGGCGAGCCATTCATCACATATTCATGCCAATCATTGGGACATTAGTCAAATTCGTTGTGGATGATTTGGTGGTGAAATCTCACCAGTTCTAGGACCATATCAAGGACATTTAGAAAGTGTTCAGTTTTTTTGTTCCCTCCACATGAAGGTGAACCCATTGAAATTTGACTTCGTGGTCACCTCTAAGAAGTTCCTCCTCTTTGTTTCATGATACCGGGGAATCAAGATTGACCCTGAGAAGATCGTGTCCCTCAGCCAGATGTCTCCCAGAGAAAAATTCTAGAGCATCACAGCTTTTAAGGATACTTAGCCTATATAGGATGATTCACTAAGAATCTGGCTAGAATGTGTAATTCCCTTTCTTGGTTAATGAAGAAAGGAACCGCTTATGAATTGGATGAAGAGTGCTAGGAAGCATTTGAGGAAATCAAGTAATATCTACTCTAGCCTATTATCTTGATGCCACCCATCTCCGAAAAACAAATGGTACTTTATATGATGGCCCAAGAATGATCTCTCATCACCCTTATCACCAGAGGAAAAATGGGGGGATGTCGAACAACCTTTACTACCTCATCTGCATGCTCATAAATACGGAGACCAAATACTCCCCCATCGATAAGAGATACCTTGCGCTGGTATTCATAGTATAGAAAATTGTGACACTTCTTACTGTAAGATGAAGTACAGCTGGGGTCTCTAGTAGACCCACTGAAGTACATTCTGAACTTCCCCATGTTGATAGGCTGTCTAGCTCAGTGGTCTGGGATTCTTCAGCAGTTCGATTTCAGGTTTGTCCCTCATAATGCTATTAATGGGAATGCATTGGTAGAATTCCCTGCTCCCGTCCGGTTCCTGATGACCAGTCCTTGGATCTCAATTTTCCTGATAATGAAATCCTCTCAGTAGATCATGCCATCCCATGTTGGGAGATGCATTTCAATGGTACTTACGGATGTCCCACAGATAGGAGGCTCAATGACCATAGGCTCAACAGGGTAGGCTTGGGTATTCTCTTTATTAAGTCAGCACAATCCATTATACCATACTCATTAATATTTTCAGAAGGCTGCACCAACAATGAGGTATAGTATTAGGTGCTCATCACTTGCTTTAATCTGGCCCTTGAGATTGAAGTTCCCCATTTTCATGTAAAAGGGGATTCCAAATTAGTCATCAAGAAGATCAATGGTGACTACATCATTAGAAAGCAAGAGATTTTACCATTGTTGGAACACACTCTCCAGCTAATGGCCCAGTTCCAATCTCTTCCAGATGTTACTCACATCGGTTGATCTCAGAACGATCAAGCTAACTCCTTGGCCGGCCTGGCTGCATCACTTTTAGAACCCAAGCAGGATGACTTGATTATCCACGTGGAACATCAGAGTGTCATTGCTCCAATCTGTCTAGATGCTGATGAAATCCCACAGGAAATACATATTACCGTCGGTGCCTCTACGTCAGGACCCCCAAGTCCCCAGGAAATGGAGATTGAGGTTTCCCATGATTGGAGGATACCTTTGGTTGAATACCTCCAACACGGTAATCTCCTAGCTGATCTGGCCAAGCATGAGTGAATCTAATGCCACATGCTATTGATTACCCTCTAGAGTTGTCCTAGTACATAGATGATCCCCTATAAGAATGAGATATATTATGTTCTCCTCCATTGCAGCCAAGGAGTCAAGATTTCTTAGGTCATGTAGGAGGTCAATGTCGGTTCCTATGGTGCCCACCAATATGGGACGAAGCTGTTCAATTAGATTAGATGACTGGGGTAATTTAGGCCCTCTATGATCCATGAAATCATCTTATTTTCCAAAAGTCTTCATGCATGTATATTTCATGCCAACTTCATGCATCAGCCACCAGAGCCTTTCTACACTACCAAGTACTCCTGCCCTTCACAGTATGGGGACTGGACGTTGTGGGACCATATCCACCAGTTAAATCTCATCAATGTAGGCTCATCCTGACCTCTATAGATTCCTTTTCCAAGTGGGCAGAGGCAGTTCCACTCAAAGAGGTCAAGCCATGTTCTATCATTGAATTCATGAGCTCCAATATCATCTACCAATTTCTATTCCCACATTCTATCCTCACTGATAACCGCACCGACATCCATGTAGCTGATGTAAAGATTTTGTACGCCATGTACAACATTCTCTCAAACCATACCTCCCACTATCATGCACAAGTAAATGGGAAGATCAAGGAATTAAACAAGACCCTCTCTAACATTTTGCATAAAATGGTTGGTCAGAACAAGAAGAGTTGGTTAGACAAGCTACGCAACACCCTTTGGGCTTATCGAATGTTGAATCATAATTCCACATAGGGGACCCCATATTCCCTGGTACATGGAACAGAATCCGTCCTGCCTATCGAGATTCAGTTGCCTTCATTTCTCATAGCGGTCTACGACCAGCAGGCTCTAGATAAAGTAGCTGAAATTCGTTTGACTGAATTGGAATCACATGATGAAAATAGGCTTCGTGCCCTGCAAAACATGAAAAAACACCAGAACAAGATAGCCATAGCCTTCAACAAAATGGTCCATCTCCGCTCTTTTTTGCATGGTGATCTGGTATTGGCCCTTAGGACACCAATGATTCTTGGAAGGAAACAACACAAGTTGGATCCCAAATTGGAAGGACCTTTCGTTGTCCACAATGTTTACCATAATGGTGCATACTCACTGGTGACCATGGATGGTGAGCATATAACTCCTCCCTCCAATGCCATGTTTCTCAAGCAATACTTTTCCTGAGACCACTGGTCAGGCATGACCCTAAACTACCAGGTCTGGCATGACCCTAAACTACCTGGTCCTACATGAATTTAAACTCTAAAACATCCCACAAAAATTTAAAAGTTATGGCGTTCTGCAAGACGTTAAAATAAACCCTTATAAATACATGTGGATTGATTCCCATCCACATGGGATACATAAGAACACTCAAACATTTCTTCTCTATCCCAGCCCCCAAAAATTATTCTTTGACTGCCCCCCGGGGGGTATAAGTCTTGGAGGATCCTTACACAGCGTAGTGAATGCTTCTTGGGACACTTCTCGAGTCAGGATTACAATGGTCGCACCATGTGCTACCTCCTCATCCTTCAATCCTCCCATGTCCACACCTCACTACTTTAAATTTCATGTCCTTTATGAACTATGTGTTTATTGATTCCCATCCTCAAGGGATAATTAAGAATGCCTAGACATTTCATTTTTCGAACCAGCCCCAAACTCCAGAATCTCCCATCATGTCAAGACATGTGGTGCAGTGCAGATTATGTCTTCATTCATGTTGGGATATTTTTCCATGATAAACATATCACCATGAAATATTCCTTCGTAAATTTATCATCTGTTCTGTGAGCACATTCCCTACCATGCTCGGCATGTCCCATCATTTGGGTTTCCATCACTCTCTACATCCAAATGGACCCCTGACTGGTATAGATGCTCGGCCTAAGGTCTCACCTACCGTTACTAGCCAACATTCTCAACGGTTTAAAATGAAAAATTGATACAAGTATCGTGTTTCAAATATGGTCAAAAGTCGATGCTCAATTGTTTTCCCCAAATTCTGGTCAAGCAAGGGTGGATACTGTGTTTGTAACCTGGTCAGTAGTTTTCCTATATCATCGTTTCCGCTTTGTGGTCTTCCAAAAGCACGATTATTCTCTCTCTTTGTCCTACACATATGAAATTAAACTAGACATATAGGGTCTGATATCTGTGACCCTAAACTATGATCAACTCTATCATCACTACTAGATGTTAAAATCCAACCTGGTTAGGAATTTCCGTCCAAGGCATAGCCTCAGGCCCCATGGCCTTTTTGGGCCACTGGCCCGGGTTCTCACTTAGGGTTGTATAGTGTGGTGTGGGATTATGTCCTCATTCACATCAGTTTTCATTCCTTGCCTTACACAACCATGGATGAGATACCTCACCCTACCTTCGTTCTAAATGTAAGACATTAAACTATGAACTAGCTGATACTTTCTATCTGAGGCCCAACGTCCAACATCTCAGCCTTTTCGGGCCCTGATCCAAGTCTTCACTCAGGATTGTTTTGTGTGATCTGGGATTATGTACTCATTTAATTTGGGTTACTCGTCGGGCCGTACACATCCCTTGTTGGGGTAATTAACCATTTTCATCCTTACTACATGATGGTAAACTACACCTTACCCTCTTACAGAACTATATATGGATTGATTACTATATTCATGGGATACATAGGTACACCTAGACATTTCATCTATTGGCCCAGCCCCATGTCTTAGGAATCTAACTTTCACCTTGGCCCCTTGGCCTACACATTCCCAAGGAGAGGGGAATATGGTATGGAATTATGTCCTCATTTACGTGCTCTATAACAACAACTCCATGTGTCTCTTTCTGCTGAAATGTTCTCTATCCCCTAGTTATGTACTTATCTTTTCAAATTGGACACTCTCAAGTTGATCCCTCATCCTTTTTTGGTGAATCACCAATGTGCCCAAGAGTACTCTAGTTTAGGGTCTTCAGTGTCAGATTTTACCTAGACATCACCCACCTTCCAAGCTTTGTGTTCCCCTTCAGTTGATCTTCCATAATCTTTCACAACTGAAGGGACCCCCAAATGGAATAGATTCTAGGAATATTGGATCTCCTACCATTAGGGGCAACATCCTCGAGGATTTCAGCCAAAAAATCGATACAATTCCTAAGTTGCGATTATGGTCTGGGGTTGATGCTCATTTGATTATCCCCATTTCAGGCTAATGCAATATGGATGTTTTGTTTTGAATAGAAAATAATTATCCTCTAACATCATGCCAACCCAATGAAGCCCAAAATATCATTCGCATGATTCAAATCATATTACACCTCATCATTTCTAAAGTGGGATTTGAATAGTCTGGATTTTATCCCCCAGTGCACATTTGCATGGTAGGAGGACCAAACCATGGAAAGGAATTCTTTAGGACTCCACACTGGTTTCTCCATTACATACATTCAATGTATTTCCAAGACCTCTTCCTCGCTTGATTCCCACACCGAGCTCGACTCATGTGGGCTTAGGGGTTGGATCTAGGTCTGAGATAATTTGGAATATTTTTTCTTCTCTTTGGTCGGACCGCTATAAACATAAACTAATATCTATTTTATAACTACATGGATCTTGGTTCCCATTCCCATGGGATACGTTGGAATTCCTACACATCTTTTCTTTGGGTCCATCTTGAGTTCCACTAATTTATCGCTTATGTTCTGTCTTTAGGAATTGAAATCTTATGGGATTGTATGGCATGGTATGGGCATATGTCCTCATTAATGATGAGATTTCATTACTTGCACCACTTACACCCCATTCTAGGAGTTATCCACCCTAATTCCTTTCCCACATTACATTAGACTATATGTTTTTTTGGCACGACATTTAGAGTCACCATCAAGAACTACGTATTGCGTGATTCCCATCCTCATGGGATATATAGGAACACATGGATACCTCGTCTTCAGGTCTAGCTTAATAGGAAACTAGTTTCTCCTACCCCTTATCAACGGATCATTCCTGGCCCCTCGGCCCGAGATTTCCACCTCATAATCGTGCGTAGTATGGTGTGGACCTCGTCCTCCTTCACATCGGGTGTGATTTATCACGTCGTTCACATATCCTTTTAAACCACATCTCCCCTGTATACTTCTGTGACATATGACATTAAAATATGATGGCTAGTCCCACATGAATTTAAACCATTACGTCTATTATGCACGACATTAAAAATGCATGGTTTCTCCCATCATATGACCCTAAACTGTTACATTATTGTCCTAGACACATGATGAAAAATAGCACTACATTGTGATGTCCTCACCTAGATGGGACACCATGTTTGGTATCAGTAACATGCCATTCCATTTTTCCATTAATGCATATGACTTGATTCTTGTGGTGATGGCTGGATAATCTATCCTTGTCCAATCGCATCATAAAAAATCATTTATCTTAAAATGAAAACCAGATATATCAAATTACACTTCTCTTGGTGCCAGGGCCAGACCCGAACAACCTTATTGTCCCAAACACTCGTATCCTAACATGCCATTCATATAACTATGTTTGGATTGATTCCCATCCTCATGGGATATGTAGGAATGCCTGTTTACTTTGCATCAGGCCTAGCATAACTTTTGTTTTCAGTCCCTCGAATTAAATCATCCCACAAGAGGCACACGGTGATCCATATCAGGTCATCAATTCACAACGGGTCTTGTTATTACATTGTCATGTGTCTCTTATTTCCTACCATCTATGGACCATGCTCTATGACCATAATCTAAGAACACTCCACATTCTTGATGCAAGACATTAAACTGCAAAACGTCTTATAGAAATATGTATGTCTTTATTCCCATCCTCATGAGATACATAGGAATTCCCAAACATTTTGTCTGTGGGTCCAGCCCTATGAATCTACAAATCATGTACATTTTTTTCGGCCCCTTGGCCCAAATGCATTTGGGAATATATGGTGTGGAGAGTACCTCTTAGGTTCATGTTCACTTAGGGGGTTTCAATAGCCGCAATATGTGCTTCCCATATCTTTTCCCCGTGTTTTTCGAGTTCTATGGCCCAAAACTAAGATCTCCCCATGGAAATCATGCATCATGTTTGGCTATTTGGTCATCCTATGCACATTCCATTAAATAAATCCCTCTTTAATGGTCCAAACTATAACCATAATCTGAAAGCGCGTGACCCGGGGACCCTTGTCCTTGGGAAAGGACTAGACTCCCTCTATCTGATATGTCTCATTTTCATACTTACATTAGTTTTGAAAGAGATCCCGAAGTGTGGAATTTTGAAGGGGACATTCGCCTTGTTCTATGTCCAAGGCTTCGTGAGCCCGTTATAAGGATAATAATCCTCTTACAAATCCAAAAGGACCCCCTTCACGGCCTGATCTCATGCCGCCTCGACTCACCTAAAGTTTCGGTACAACGTCCCAAATGAACTCAAACGACATTTGTAATGGGTCTCGTGTTTCAAACATGGACAACATTCGACCCTCATATGTCTGTACCCATTCCAGGCTAATTCTATTTAGATAATATGTTTCGAACATGGTCAAAAAATATTCCCTATCATCATGCCACCATAATTGTTGTCCAGATCTCAAGCATCATGATTCACATATTTATACTTCGTTATGTTCATGTGGAATTCCAACATACTCAGATTTATTTTTCAGCGCATCTAGGTATGCTATATAGGCGGTTCAGCATTAGCGGGATGTCATTCACATACTGTCCCATCATCCATAACTTTTTCATCCCTGTGCAACGAAATTCCCATCACTACTGCTTGTTTCCCACATTGAGCATGACTCATGTGGGCTTAGTAGTTCTGGTTGGACGTGTACTGGTGCATCCATGTCATGCATATATTCCCTCTCCCTAAATGACATTAAACTTCTCTCTCAAAACTACATATGGCATTCTTCCCATCCTCATGGGGGTACGTAGTAATGCCTGACCACTTTGCTATGGACCCACCCTAACTTTCACTTTGGGTCCCCTGACCTGAAGAGTTTCCTCTGGGGATACATGGTGTGATCCGAACCAAGTCCTCATTCATGTCAGGTTTATAGCTACCACAACACATACTCCCTTCCTGGGATATTTTCATTCACCCCACATCCCATCGTATAATGTTAAACTACACGAATTCATATGTTATCATTCTGAGGTGATAGTTTCTTCAACAGAGAGGTCATGTTTATAATTATGTTTCATCCATGATCAAACTGATATCCCCACCTAATGTGTTTACACCATGGTAGCATTATTTAAAGAGTGTTGGACTCTAGTTGAACAACCCATCATTGCACTCTTCATGATTTTCAGACCATTTATTCAAATCCATGTCCTATTTTATGTCTATAGAAACCCTATAACTATATGGATGCATGGCCCATGACTCACCTACTGTCCTATGATAACATACCTGAATAATAATGGATGAAAATTTGAGTTAGCCTTTGTGTTTTGAACATGGTCAACGGTCGACCCTCATTTGTTATCCTCATTTCAGGAAAACATAATAAGGATATTGTGTTTCAAAATCAGTCAATAGTCATTCATAATTGTCATGCCATCAATACATTGTTCTGAATTTTAGGTATTATGACTCACACCTTCCACCACCTGTTCAGTTTAATTCCAGTGCCCCTAGAGTTACCTTGTTCGTGCACATGAGCACCACAGGAAGATAGTTGTTTGACTCTTCTGAGAGATTCATTCTCCAGTCGTGTCCCTCTCTTATCTTTCCAAGAATCCAGATTTGTTTTTCAAACTTCGTGTTCCTGAAGCATGGTTTTCACTCCTACATTCATGTGATCAAATAGTGTGAATATCCAATTTTTCTCACATCAGGTATGACCCATGTGCGATTAGGAATGGATTTCTATTTATTTTGTGATTGTTTTTAGAAGATGATAAACCAAACAAACAAGTAAACAAATCACTCCATACATGATGTTCAGAACAATAGATCATAAAGAGAAGTGTTTTTATATGTTCAACCAAAACATGGCCCTTAAGGATCATCCTCTTGGATATATCTCTCTAGAGTCACTAACTTTTGTCTTGTGGTGTCCAGGATTGCCTCCCACCCCCTAAGAACCTTCTCCTCATCAGCAGACGTAGGGCGTAGTTCATTGACCTTAGCATGTTCTTGCAACAATCCAGTTTGACGTGTAGTCATTTTTTGACCTACTTCAACTTTATACTCATGGGAATCCAACAGCTGGGCCCTCAATTTCACCACAAGATCGGAGCAGTTTGAAATGAATAACCCCTTCTCCTTCATATATTCTTCGAGTAATTGGATTTATTTTTATTACTTCAGGAACACTTGGGTACTCCCCAACTCTTCCTGACACTGGGAAATGTCAGAGCATTGGCTGCTCTCACATATATTCTTCGCCATGCAGTCACAGACTATCGAATGAAGGCAATTAGCATCCACCCCTCTAGCACAGAGAAAGAAAAGTCATGTTTGGAGCGAGCCCATTTGTTTTAGCCATTCCGTCTAAGGATAACCGAGAAAGTGCTTGATACACATCCACCCTTTGTGTTACATCATGCGGCTCTCATCGGCCACCTCCAAATTGGAATCATCTATCTCCTCAGGATCTATAGGATGATTTTTGGGGAAAGTAGCGAGGAGTTCAATAGGAGAGTCTTCTTTGGGAACATCTACCCTGCCAGCGAATTCACTCTCGTCGGGCTAGAATTCCACATTGGTGGCATTACCACCCCTCAATGCGATGTCTGGATCACCATGTAATGGGGTAGGGTTGTCTAGAATGGATACTTCTGTAAAGGCTGATGAGGTTACTGCCCATCCCGCTCCTATACAGGTCCCGGACTTGACGGTTCATTGTGCCTCCAACCTTTCGATCACTGCATTATTAATTAGTATATTGATTAGCTAAATTCTCCGGAAATGAAGGAAAACCAATGAGAAAGGGATTACAATAGCCCTGTTCAGTGTTGTAAAAGATAAATCAATTAAATATTGAATGAGAAATGACATATTGAATGAGAAAGGACATACAAGAGCCAAGTCTAGCAAGTCTGATTTTGTTTACCAAACTCAACCAATTATTCTAAAGGATAAATGTAACTAATGAATATTGAATGAAATTTCCCATATAACTTCTTTTGGAAAAGATAAATCATCTAAAGATGAAAAAAATATCATTTCAAGATTCAAGTGAACTACACACCCACTGAAAATAATATTTCATCTATGTTTACTATAATTTCAAAATCATGAATTTTTTATGGAAATCATTGCATTTGAAGGGTCATTGACAAACTATCACATCTATGATGTATGATAATTTCCATAGTAAGAAATATGGTTCACACCCGGAGAGTGTTAGATACAAAATTTGTTATGAAGCACAATAATATTAATATAGGGAAACAATGTTGTTTATTATAAAACCAATATTTGATTGATTTTGTTGGGGTTGTGGATTTTAGGGGAATATACATTACAACTATGAGATTAACATTTCACTTACAGGAAGAAGGAATGAATATTGGGTAGTAAATGGTCAATGAATAAAGAGTATATTACATAAAATATAGAATGTTAGTGAAGTAAAACGTCAATATGATTGAAAAAAGTGTGCATGAAACTTATTTGAATGTCATGAGGAAGTTTGTGGAATATGTGACCCAGATGGAAATCATACAAAAAAAATGTATGAAAAAACTTCCAAGGAAAATTTCTTAATATAGAAATGAAAATAAAGATGGAAAGAAGAAAGTTTATGAAATATGTTTCGTTACTGAGATAGACTTAAAATTAACTAAATGGTTTTAAACATGGATACATCATAGTGTATCTATATAAAAAATAATTGGTAATTTTAAAATATTTAAATAATTAGAAAATCTTGATGGATGTGGTTATTCCTTCAGAAATTATAGCTCCTTAAAAATCAATGTGATTTGAAATGCTGTGATAGATATAGAAAAATTGAAATCAATAAATGTTATATTTATTTATATGAAAAATCATAATGTATATAGTATTATTTAATTATCTAATAATGGGAGAGAAGTTAATTTTATTAAAAAAATATTGGTCAACAGAAGTGAGAAATATTGGATAGTTGTTATGATAGGAGAATGAACCAGAGGAAATATTTTTCATATCAGAGAACATCATAACCCAATTAATCTACGTTCTAGTGATGTGATCAAGTTATAGAATCATAGAATTGGAATCCTTGGGTATAATATAGCGATGAAACATTATGAAGTTGATGATGAACTAAACTGTTAAATGTTAAAAATAAGATAAGATAATATATTCATAACATTGAAGAATGGAATATTTTCTAGTAAATATCATAAGAAAGTTAATATTTCATTGACTAGACCACTTGAACATATTCATTCAATTATTTGGGGACTGATGAGACATTAATCATCAGAAATAGATTTATAATTTATCAGTTTTTTTAATTATTTATCTTAGATAACTAAAATCGTGTTTATGAAACTTAAATCAGGGGATAGAGAGATGTTCTGATTCTCCAAAAAAATATATAGAGAAATGGGGGATTATAATAGAAGTTATGAATAAGTAAAGGAATAAAATACACATGAAATGATATTAAATATTAAATAAGATCAAATGGAATAACAAATTAATATATTTATTCCTATTTTCTACAAAAAGGTAGAGTAGAAGAAAGGAACTTGTTTGGTGGAAATCAGAAAAATCGTGGTAGCATAACCCAAAATTTCAAATTTCAATAAGATAGAAGCCATAATTATTATTGTACATGAAAAAAATAGATTTTTAGGGGATTGAAATCCAATATTACTTATTAGGATATTTTATATAAAAAAAACCTCAATTTAATTAATTTATTGTTTTGGTAAGTACATTGTTACTAAATATCAATTGTCTAAATCATGGAAAATTTTACAAGATTGATAAATAAGGATTTTATAGGATATTAACCAAATTATATATGTTATTACTATGGGAATAAGTGATTAAAAAATTTATTGGATTCATATCCTTTGAAATTTAATAATAATTAATCTTCCTTAACAAAATATGATGAAAATGTTATTGAATAAAGACTGAATATTTCCATTTTCATGACTCGACCCTACCCGGGCTCGAGCCGCAACTACCCCAAGCCCGCCTCCATAGGCCAGGGGCTGGAGACCAGCACCGAAGGCACAACAACTCGGGGAGGACTTTTCCTATTGTACCTGTTCACACACACGCAACACACTCAACGAAACAGTGGAGAGTAAAAGAAAAGACAAGTGAAGAAAAGTACTAACTGCTATAAATAACCACAAGAGTGAATCGACCTCTAAACATTACAATATAAAAGAATAAAAGAAAAGGGGAAAAACAGACGCCCAAACAGAAAAGTGAATCATCCTGGTAATAGGTAAAATAACAGTAAACAGCTGGGAGGGTCCCACACCTGGAACCCGGCAACGACAACCACACGCGGTCCAAGCTCCCAGCTCCTATGCTCCTCTGATGTGATGACCAACCTGTCTGTCGTCTGCAAGGGCACACCAAGTGCGGGAAAATCCCAAGTCTGGGTGAGTATAAATATACTCAATAGGATACCCCGAAGACTCGATAGATAAACAATGGCGGTATTGAAGGGTGAGTAGTAGAGCGAACAGGAAAAGTAAAGGAGTACAACCGAGAGTGCAGTAGAATACCAGTAGAGAGTCCAGCTCAACCCAACAAAATAAAGGAGGTAGAATCATCTAGAAACAAGGATCTAGAAATGTTGAGAAGATGAAATTCTCGTCGAGTATTTGCTACCTTTATCAGGAGAGTAGACTCGTCCCACCACGAGAATCTAGACACAGAAAGTACGTGGCATACCCTGCGTGTCTTCGCCTCTCCTAGAGGGAGAGTAACCAAGCCCATGAAGTGGGTACTGAAAGAAGGTATATACATATTCATATGCTCTGTGAAGAAGCCCGAACAAGATAGTAAGGGGATCTCCAACCCGTAGCTCAGCCCAAGAAAGATGAGTCTCCATCAATCCCAGAAGTAAACACCATCAATTCCCAGCATCCCGAACATTTTCCCCGAACCGCAAGTCAAGGGGCTCAAATCAATGCACCTTGACACTATTCAAGTTGGGCGACACTGACTCGCCCGCACGGTTTTAGGTCAAATTGCAAGGACTCATCTCGGTGGGGAAAGTTCCCCTTGCACTTGAGAGTTCTGGGGAAACGTCAAACCACACCATTCCACTACCCCGCAGTCAAGAGGTCTTCTCAAAGAGAAGGTCGTCCCATCACTGACCCGTACAACCAAGGGTCCTGCTCTGGTAATCTCGGAGGAATGCCACAAACTACCCTAGTAGAAAGGACTAAGTTAGGAATATGAACGGGTGTCCCAATACACAGCCCTCCTGGAGGGTAATTCATAACATGATATCAGTTGACCCACTTCCTTGCCCTGGTGGAGGGTAAACCATAGTACATCATCATGAGACCCACTACCCAGCCCCATTGGTGGGTAAACCTGGAATAAGTTGATAGGAAACCCACTGCACAACCTTGCTGAAGGGTACAACTAGAACTAGATGAAGGGAGACACACTGCCCAGCCCTGCTGGAGGGTAGACCCTAAGAGGTCATCGGTTGACCCACTGCCCAGCCTCTGCTGGAGGGTAGACCGTAGGAGAAGTTGACAGGTGACCCACTGCCCAGCCCCGCTGTAGGTTAAACCCGAAACAAGTCGACAGGTGACCCACTACCCAGCCCTGCTGGTGGGTAGACCTAAATCAAGATGACGAGCGACCCACTGCCCAAACCTGCGGAGGGTAGACTCTAAAGAGTAATAGGGAGACCCACTTCCTAGTCTCTTCTAGAGGGTAAACCTTGAGAAGTCAATGAGCAAACCACTGCCCCGCCCTACTGGAGAGTAAACCTAGAACTTCTCTAGCCATCCCTACTGGATGGTACGACACTGGCCAACTGAGCACTGATTAGGTACCGTGCAACCACCCCACACTAGAACAAATCACCCAATAGAGGTTCAGCGCCTGTTCCATCACTGGGTGTCACTAGCACCGCTACCGGTCGATCCATCGAGAACGAAACCAAGGGGAGACCACTCAAACCTGCTGGTCAAACAAACAATCACAGTGCCAGGGAAAAACTCCACCCTACTGTTCAAACAAACGAGCACAGAGGGACCTTCTATGCCGTGAGAGTTCCAAGTACACAACATAGCACACGACACGCACATGGGGACCATACGACGTGTGGGCCCACTTCAACCCCAACCAAGCGCACAAAAATTCCTAGGTAAAAACTAGACGTAACTCCAAGTGATCTCGTATACTCCTAGAGTATACCAAATCTCCATCCCTAAGGCTATCGTGCACACAACACCCCATCGTTAACACGAAGGGCATAAACGAAACATTGCCAACTTTCCACCTCATCGGCTGAGGCATAGTCAACAACATCTCTTTAAACACTAACCTCACTCTCCCAGGAATGCATGTGATAACACGCCAAAGGTCTGCTACAAAAACGGTAGAAGAAACGCCACTGGGGCACCTTTCATATTTTCACATTTAATAAGACCGCGTATGAGGTTCTGCACAACCAAACGGATCATACCATTGTAATACTTGTGAAAAAACACACGAGATAGTCTACTTACTCGACTCAAATGGATATCCGACGGAAAGGTCGTCAACACCGCCTCACGCCTGAACGATATCTCGTGATCCCCATCCTCGGCCCCAAAAATAGTCGGGAACATCGCACCAATGCGATCCCCTTAGGAAATCATGTCAAAAGCACTAATCACATGAGTGAAATGGATATCCGAAGGAAAGGTGCATTTCAGTGGACCACACATGAGAGGTGCTTCGTGGGACCCACAACCCGGTCCCGAAACACAACGAATGGATCACACCGTTGCGATCCTCTCGAAAAATTACACAAGATGTACTATTCACATGTCCAAAACGGTTGCCCGGTGATAGAGATGGAAAATCACTGCCAAAACCCAAACGACCCTCAGGGGGCCCGCACCATCGTGCAGAATTAGGGCGGGTGGATTGAACCATTGAATTCCCATCAGAAAAACATCCTGAAACGACTGCTCGCACGCCCCGAACGGATGCCTGTTGAGAAAGTCGCTAAACGCTGCTCGCAGCTCAAAAGATGGGTCATGGGTCCCATGCCTCAACTCTGGATTTAATTTTCGAAACCACCATGGAAAGCTTCACCTGGCGCCAGGGTCCCAGCACCGCTGACTGTTCTCAAAACAGACGTCAGACCAGTCCGCACCGTCCAAAATAAGATCCCTAGAAAAATGACAATTCACATAAAGAGGCATCTCACCTCTGAGACCCCTCGTTTCAGGAATTAAAAATTCCCAAAACCTTCTAAAAAAATCCGCCTTGCTGTTGGGTCCACGCTGCCGCAGATGGCACTCAAAACGGACGCCCGTAGAGGAAAATACGGGCGTCCGAAAACTGAGGGGCAAAGCCCCTTGTGCTAGACTGGTCGGTCCGCCCGGCCTGGGCCGACCCATGCTGGTCGGCCCGGCTCGCATGGCTTGGCATACGGCTTGGCCGCGCGGGCCAGTGGTGGACCCGGTCCACCACTCAGCCGACCCGCTGAGGTCGGTCACCGCACGACGACCCGAACGACGTGGGTCGTGTCTCCTCTGTGGGGTCACGCGCCGCGACCCCGGTTCTCTGTCGCGCTCTAGTGAGAGCCGCCTCGCTCCGACGCCCAACAAACCCGCCAGCGCCGCACGCCCCTGGCCTCGCCTAGCTGCTCCACCTCACCCCGAAGCCAGCCTCGCCGCCCTACTGAAGCCCTCTATGCCATGCTCCCCGCTGCCACGCCATCCGCCATAGCCGTGCAGCCGCTCGAACCCGCCGGAAACCGAAAACCCACAAATTTCGGTGGATCATTGCGGACGTCACGGAGATCTGAATTCGAATACGAAAATGAGTTTGAAAGGTAATAAACTCTACTACGCATTCGAGGGCTGTTTTTGAAAATACAACATCAATTAGACAAGATAAAATGGGCTCAAAGTAGGTGCGGGGAAAATAAAATGAAAATGATAATCCTACCTCGTGGGCGTCGCCCGTAGCTTCGCCACCGAACCACCGCCTTGCCAGAGCAGCCTCACCAGAGCTGCCTCACTGGAGATGTGGAGGAGAGGAGGATAGGTTTAGGGTGAGAGGGCTTTTCCAGGCGGTGAACAAGGGAGGGGGAAGGGGATGACGTTTTAAATAAAATTTAAAAAATTTAATTAATTTAAACCCGTAATTTAACCCGCATCTGAAACCTTCGACAAAGTCGAGGTTAAGCCTCCCCTAGGCCAAACACCACCTCCCAATCACAGCAGCAGTCTCATAATTTTAATCCGAGACCCCGTTCAAATGTTATTAAACTAAGTGCCTGAGGCCGCCAAATTAAGAAAACGCCCCTGGGGCCATTTTTCACAAAAGGCCTGCGCCCGCGTAACTTACACCTCTCCATGGGTAAAAGGCACGCTCCGAACTCAAATTTTCCCTTATATTTTTAATCTGAGCCACATTTTAGGAGATACTAGTGTTTCAACATTATATGAATAAATAAATTAATTTAATTATCCGTTTAACGTTCTGATAGAGGGTGAGGGGCCCAATCATCCTATTTCGACAAGTTTTATGTTGTTCCTAGGGTAAAAACCCCATTCCGGACCCATCCGTACACTCGTATCTCTTATCCGGATCACCGTTTAAGAGTTAACCCTTTTATTTGGCGTTTCCAGTGTGAACAAACTGAAAATTTAATTCCGGCCACTTCGGGGCTCAGAATCGCTCGCCGTCGGAAGGTGCTGCTCTGGAATAATATCAAGAATATTTCAAAGTCATTCTCAGAAAAAATGGGTTCTTACATCATTCCCTACTTCAAGCTTTCCGTCCCCAAAAAAAACCAGGGAATAATCTCAGGGTACTCAGCCCGCACCTCGCTCCTCCGTACCCAGATGTACTTATGCACAGCTCTGTGCCACCACACACAGACCAACGGATTTGATCTATTCACAAGAGGTCTTCCCTCAACGATGTCGTGCATAGAAGCAAGCACAACTCTTCTCGTGTGAGTCATGCGGGAGACATCATGCACCCACTCCATACATTGGGGTTAGGACAAAGTGGTAGGGAACCACGCCATCCCATTCATGGTCTCAAACGGTCTGAAGGCTCTCGGGGGTAGCTCACCTCCCCAACCGAACCTCTACATTGCATGCCGTGACTGGAAGTACCGCCTGCACCTGGAATAAAGCTTGGTGATTGCCTCCATCTGAATATCCATATGGTGAAACACCCAAGGATATCTGGTCACACAAGGTTTCATAGTTGATTTCCCATAACCAAGGCTCTCTTACATGCTCGAAAGGTGAAGGCATCGACACCATCAACTAGAGAAAAATTTCTCATGCCTTTTACCTTTCTAACACAGGGTGACACCGACGCCCCACGCCATCGTAGTAACAACTCAAACAAGGAGCTGAGAGAAAAGAATTCCACACACAGAGTCTGAAAATTCTACTACAGAAAATAGAAGAGCTGTAGAGCATACCTCATATCACAACATGATCTATAGGATCGTAGACATTCAAGGCTCGTGGTTGTCCGCGGTCCCTACTGTCAGCTCCCGGAGCCTGACGCGGACTGCCTAGTGGTGATAGGAAGATCTCGTAAAGTAGTTCCCCACTACAGATCCTCCCGCTCCTCCTCTAGAAACACCTCTCTGGGTACTACTCTGATCATGGCGCTGCCTCCATCGTGGTGGCACACCAGCTGCCTGCCCGAAGCTCTCCGCATGCCTGGTCGGGCAGTGTCGTGCCACGTGACCTCGCCCGTCAGAAGCATAGCACCAACTCTTTTCGGGCTGGACTAGTGCCCTCCGACGCCACTGTGGTGTATGACCATGCCCCTGAGTCCGGTTATTAGGAATCCACCAGCATCGAGGTTCTTCTTGCCGACACCCACAAGCTGCGGTAGACGTCTCGTCTCCGAAGTGCCTGCTGCCACCACCAACTCTAGAACGTGACAGGAAGCCCTCAGTCACTGGCGCCCGCTCTAGCACCCCAGCATAGTTTGGAATTCCCAAGGGTACTATGACAACACAAATCTCTCTGCGGAGACCCTGCTCAAACATCCATTCTCGGATGTTGTCGTCGTGGAAAAAGTCTTGGTAAAAGCATGCATGATCTGCGAAACTAGTCGCGTACTCGGCCACTGTCATCCATCCCTACTGAAATTGCAGGATCTCCTGAATCCGAAAGGAGCGCAAGCAGGAGGGGAAAAACTCCTCACAGAACAACAACTGAAAGTCTCCCCACGAAAGCGACAACTCATCAAGAAAATGAGTCACCAGACTCCACCAATGCCAAGATGCTCGACGAAAATGGTTGGTTACCAAGGCCACTCTCTGATCTATCGGCGTCTGCACAAGCCTGAAAAGGCGAACCACTACCTCGAGCCAAACCTCTACTGCCTGAGGTTCTGGATCACCACTGCACCTCAATGGTCTCTGCCACTAGAACTCACGGAGCATGCTGAACCTGCACTCAAGCCCTAGTGAAGTTGTCTGATGCTCAACAGGTGGGGGTGCTACTACCGGCCCACCCGGAGAAAGGGCGCGCATGATGGGTCCTGGACTGAGGCCTCGTAGCTCACATGGTCGTTATCATGAACCCAAGATGGTATCTTGGCTGGCTATCTTCGTGGATACATCCTGAATATTATCAAGGAGTTCCGCGGTCAGATGAGCATATATGTATATACCAATAGAAACGATCAGGAGATGACTCAAGAAGGACAATCAATGACTCAATCCTATGTGACGCAAAAACCAATTTTCCCCGCAACAAGTGTCTCAGCATGCTGAGTCGACAAGCGGGTTATCAAGGTCCTGGTGAATGGATACGTCGGCTGCCGCACCATCATTGGACTCCCTGGCCTGGGAGCTGCTCTCGAGACACGTTAACACTGTTTCCCTAAATCCCAACCAATTCCATATATTATAGGGACATCCAAACAATGTCCCAAGGAACAAACCACCTCTGATACCACTTTTCCACGACCCGACCCTACCCGGGATCGAGCCGCAACTACCCCATGCCCGCCTCCATTGGCCAGGGGCTGGCGACCAGCGCCGAAGGCACAACAACTCGGGGAGGCTTTTGCCTAAGTACCTGTACACACACACATAGCACACTCAATGCAATAGTGCAGAGTAAAAGAAAAGACAAGTAAAGAAAAGTTCCAACTGCTATAAATAACCACAAAAGTTCATCGACCTCTAAACAGTACAAAGTAAAAGATGAAAAGAAAAGGGAAAAAATACACGCCCAACCAGAAAAGTGCCACAACCCAGCAACAGGTAAAACAATAGCAACCAGCTGGGAGGGTCCCCCACCTGGAACCCGACAATGACCACAACACACAGTCCTAGCTCCCGGCTCCTAAGCTCCTCTGACGTCACGACCAACCTGTCCGTCGTCTGTATGGTAACACCAAGTGCGGGAAAATCCCAAGCAGGTGTGAGTATAAAAATACTCAGTTTGATACCCTGAAGGATTGATAGAGAAATAAAGGAGGTATCGAAGGTTGAGCATTAGAGAGAACAAGAAAAGAAAGGAGTACAACAGAAAGTGCAGTAGAATACTAGTAGAGAGACCAGCTCAACCCAACAAAAGAATGGAGGTAGACTCATCCATACACAAGGAGATGGAAACGGTGAGAAGATGAACTTATTTTAGAGTCTTTTCTACCTTTAGCAGGAGAGTATACTTGTCCCACCATGAGAAGCTAGATAGGGAAAGCACGTGGCATACCCCGTGCGTCTTCGCCTCTCCTAGAGGGAGAGTAACCAAGCCCAAGAAGTGGGTACTGAAACAAGGTATATAAAAATTCATATACTCTGTCAAGAACCTCGAACATGACCGTAAGGGGATCTCCATCCCATTTCTCAGCCTAAGAAAGGTGAGTCTCCAACAGTCCCAGAAGTAAACCCCATCGATGCCCAGCATCCCTCACATCTGCCCCGAACCGAATGTCAAGGGGCTCAAATCACCGCACCTTGACACTATCTGCATTGGGCGGCACTAACTCGCCCACACAGTTTTAGGTCTCGTCACAAGGATGCATCTCAGTGGGGAATGTGCCCCTTGCAGTTGAGAGTTATGGGGAAATGTCAAACCACACCATGCCACTGCCCCGCAGTCGAGAGGTATCCTCAAAGACAAGGTTGTTCCATCACTGACCCGTTCAACCAAGGGTCCCGCTTCGGTAATCATGGAGGAAAGCCACATACTAGCCTAGTAGAAAGGATTGATTCTAGAATATCAACGGGTGTCCCCCTGGCCAGTCATGATGGAGGGTAATTCATAATATGATATCAGGTGAACCACTGCCCAACCCTGCTAGAGGGTAAACCATAGTACATCATCAGGTGACCCACTGCCCAACCCTACTGGATGGTAAATCTCAAATAAGTCGACAGGCGACCCACTGCCAAACATTTCTGGAGGGTAGACCTAGAACTAGATGATAGGCGACCCACAGCCCAGCCCTGCTGGAGGGTAGACTATAAGTGGTCATCAGGTGACCCACTACCTAGTCTCTGATAGAGGGTAGACCCTATGAGAAGTCGACGAGGGACCCACTCCCCAGCCCTGCTGGAGGGTAAACCCGGAACAAAGTAGAGCACGACACGCACATGGGCCCCACACAATGTGTGTCCCCACGTCAACACCAACCAAGCGCGCAATCATTCTCAGGGTCAAACCACATGTACCTCCAAGAGCTCTCGTATACTCCCAGAGTATACCACGTCTCTAGCCCTAAGGCTATCGTGCACACGACTCCCCATCGTCAACGCGAAGGGTGTAAACACAACATCGCCAACTTGCCACCTCACCAGTTGAGGAAAAATCAACCACATCTCTTTAAACACCAACCTCACTCTCCCAGGAGTGTACACGGTCACATGCCAAAAGTCCTCTACAAACATGGTAGAAGAACCGCCACTAGGGAACCTTTCATATTTCCACATTTAATAAGTCTGCGTATGAGGCTCCACAGAACCAAACAGATCGTACCATTGTAATAAATGTGGAAAAACATGTGAGATAGAATTCTTACTTGCCTCAAATAGATATCAAACGAAAAGGTTGCCGGCACCGCCTCACGCCCAAACAACGTCCCGTGATCCCGAGCATCGGCCCCAAAAACAGTCTGGCGCATCGCACCAATGCAATCCCCTCGGGAAAACACGTCAAAAGCACTACTCACATGAGTGCAATGAATATCCGGAGAAAAAGGTCCATTCCGGCACACCGCACATGAGAGGTGCTTCGTGGAACCCACAAAACGGCCTCGAAACATAATGAACGGATCACATCGTTGCGATCCTCTCGAAAAAGTACACAAGATGGACTATTCACATGTCCAAAATGGTTGTCCGGTGATAGAGATGGAAAATCACTGCCAACGCCCAAACGATCCTCATGGGGCCTGCACCATCATGCAGAATTAGGGTGGGAGGATTGCACCATTGTAATACCCTCGAAAAAATATTCAGAAACGACTGCTTGCACGCCCCGAATCGACATCTGTTGAGAAAGTCTCTAAACGCTGCTCGTAGCTCAAAAGATGGGCCATGGGGATCATGCCTCAACTCCAGCTATAATACCCGAAACCACCCTATAAAGCTTCTCCCCGACGCCAAGGTCCCAATGCCATTGACAGTGCTCAAAACGGATGTCAGACGCATCCGCGCCGTCCAAAACAAGATCCCCGGAAAAACATTAATTCACTTAAAGACGCGTCTCATCTCCGAGTCCCCACATTTCGGGAATTAAAAATTACCAAAACCATATAAAAAAATACCACCTTGTTGTTAGGTCTGTGTTTCCATAGACGGCACTCAAAACGGAAACACGTAGCAGAAAATACGGGCGTCCAAAAACTGAGGGGCAAAGCCCCTTGGGCCGGACCGACCTAGACCGGCCGGTTCGCCTGGCCTGGGCCGGGCCGTGCTGGGAGGCCCGGATCGCATGGCCTGGTCCGCGGATTTTCCGCCCAGGCTGGTTATGGACCCGGTCCACCGCTCAGCTGACCGGATGAGGCCGGTCGTCGCGCGACAACCCGCACGACGCAGGTTGAGTCTCCTCTGCGGGGTCACGCGCCGTGACCCCGGTTCTCTGTCGCGCTCCGGTGTGCACCGCTTCGCGCCGATGCCCAGCAAACCCGCATGTGCCGCACGCCACCAGCCTCTCCTGGCCACTCCACCTCGCCCCGAAGCCAGACTCACTACCCTCATGATTCCCTCGATGCAAAGCACCCTGCTGCCGCGCGATCTTCCTTAGCCGCGCCGCCACTCGAACCTGCCGGAAACCGAAAACCCGCAAACTTCGGCGGATGATTACGGATGCCACAGATCTCAGAATTCGAATAAAAAAGATGCGTTGGAAAGGGATTAAACTCTAATACGCATTAATGTGCGTTTTTAGATAATCAAACAGAAATTAGATAGGATTAAATGGGATCAAATTAGGTGCGGGGAAAATAAAAAGAAAATGATAATCCTATCTCGTGGGCGTTGCCTGGAGCTTCGCCGCCGAACCACCGCCTTGCCGGAACTGCCTCACCGGAGCCACCTTACTGGAGATGTAGAGGAGAGGAGGAGAGGTTGAGGGTGAGAGGGATTTTCCAGGGGGTGAACAAGGGAGGGGGAATGTGATGAGGGTTTAAATAAAATTTAAAAAAAATTAATTAATTTAAACCGGTAATTTTACCCGCATCTGAAACCTTCAACAGAGTCGATGTTAAGCCTCCGCTAGTCCAAACACCACATCCCGAGCACAACAGTGGTCTCAAAATTAACATCCGAGACCCCATTCAAAATTTATTAAACTTAGCGTCCGAGGCCACCAAATTACGAAAACGCCCACGGGGCCATTTTTCACAAACGGACCGCGCCCATGTAACTTACACCCCTCCTGTGGTAAACGACACGCTTCAAACTCAACGGTGCCCTCATTTTTCTAATCTGAACCACCGTTTAAGAGATACATGTGTTTCAACATTAAACAAATATATTAATTACTTTATTTATCCGTTTAACGTTCTGATAGCGGGCGAGGGGCCCAATCATCCTATGCCGACAAGTTTTATGTCGTTCCTAGGGTAAACACCCCATTCCAAACCCATCCGTACACTCAGATCATTGATTCAGATCACCATTTAGGAGTTAACCCATTTATTTGGTGTTTCTAGTGTGAACACACTGAAAATTTAATTCCGGCCACTCTGGGTCATGGAATCGCTCGCCATCTGAAGACGCTGCTCTGGAATAATATCAAGAACATTCAAAAGTCTTTCGCAACAATAACTGGGTTCTTACATCCATTGATAGTGAATGTGAAACAAAAAAGATATATCAAGACACATATAAATCATGTGATGAGGAATTTGAATATGGGAGAGAGAAATTAAATTTGGAAACTTTATTTAAACATGGTGAAATTTAAAACAATCTTCATAATCAGAAAGCTCTACTTTACACACGAATAAGGTTGAGATTTGAAAATTTGACATCAACCATTTCACAAATTAATCCATAATCATTTTCTGAAGGTGTTGATGATAAATAATGGGTTTATGTGATGATTTAATTCTTGGATGAGATTTACAAAAAAATAGTTTGGAACAAGTTCCACATCGGATAAATAAAACTGTTTTAGGAAAAAAATTATTATACAAATAAATTTAATTAAACATGGATAAGAATAAATAATAAAGAAATACATGGTTTAAAGGGATATTCTAAGGTGTAGGATATGTAATTTGAAGAAACCATTTCCCTCATTGTAAGATTAGAAACTATTATAATGTTTATAGAATTGGAAGCACATTTAAGTCACAAAGTAGATCATATTGATACAATTTTATATTTTAAAGTGAGGTAATTGAATAAAAATATTAAATTGAGTAACATTGGGGGTTTCTACTTGACTAATATGGAAGAAATGTTTTCAAATTTAGGAATTCAATTTTTAGGTTGAAACAAGTCCAACATTCATGGTATAAAAAACATGATAATTGATTGAGGATGATGTTATTTTCAAAAAATGGATGATATAACTTATATTTTAAAGAAGATAAGGTCAGAACCCTAATTATAGTTGTTTATTTGGAAGTAATAAATTTCTATAGAGAGGAAGAATTGGGGTTTAGAGATTTTTTTTGAATAAAATATGAAGAAATTTGAAATGTCAATGTTAGGAGAACTAATTGTCTTCTTGGGATTATATGTTCAAAAAAACAAAACAAAATATTTTCATATCTCATTAAATGTATCCCCGAGAATTGTAACAAAAGTTTGGTATAGTAAAATATCCGGAATTTTCCCCTATTACTTCATTTAGGATGAATTGGAGTATAGATTAAGCATGAAAAAACGTGAATAAAAATGATTTTTATTGTTTATGGGATGTTTTATTTACCACACATATTAAATAAATGATATTGTTTATGATGAGACTTTATGTTCTATATATCAAATTTTATTTAAAGAATTTCATATATTGGATGTAGGTATAATAATGATATATTTTAAAATAATATCATCACATGGAATATTATATAAAATAAATTGTGAAATGAACAATCATGGGTACACTGATGCTGATTGGGATGGAAATTTCAATAAAATAATTCCAACATCATGGGAAAAGTTTTCATCGAAGAATGTTATGTGATTTAGAATAGTAATAAAACATGTTCAGTAATATTATATATATAATAACAGAATATTTTGTAGCTACATAGGCATCTACTCAAATGTAGTGGATTAATTTACATATAGGAAATTTTAAAAAATGAAATTTGAAAACCAATGAAGATACATATTTATAATCAGAGTGAAACTAACCATTCTAAAAACAATGTCTATAACACAATATAAGAGCATATTTATTTTATGTTTCACTTAATAAAATCAAAACGTTCTTAATGAAATATTTTCATGGAATATATTTAAAAAAATATAAAAATTGTTGATGTTCTCAAAAAATCATTTCTTATGGAAATATTTGAAGAATTGAAGCAGAACATTCATCCTCATCCTCTTCAAAGTATATCATAAAAAAGTATGAAATTCCACCAATGATCTATATTATGTTTATGAATGGGTTTATTTGTAAAAAAATATTTATATTTTTCAGTGAAGGACATCTAAAAACAAAATGAATATGAAGAAATGGTTATAAAAAAGAGGGGAGATAAAAAAAAGTGAGATACAAAAACTATAGAGATAATAGTAACATGGACAGAAAATTTTCTTATCAAAATCTAAGGGGATCCATTCCAAAACCATAAATTTTCTAGAACTTTAGTGTTAGGGAACTCTCTTTTTAGAGAAGAAGTGTTTTTGTAAATGTTAAAGAAATGATTTTTTTAGAACTGATTTTTGAAAAAGTATGAGTATTAAAAAATATGTGTTGAAATTTTTATAAGTGAATATTTAAAAAAACTCAAGGGATAGATTGATGATACATATTGATGTTTTGGATTATCACAACTTTTACATTAACAACTAAATTTTTCTAAAAAATATTTTTATAAATCATGTGAAAGTCATTTTCCTGATGTTTATAACATGTTTAATGAGAAGTTTTTCATATTAATTATAATGATGTTTGTTTCAATGATAGAGGTAAATTGTTCCATAAGAAACAATTCATCAGAAATCATTTTTCTGGAAATATTATATATGAAATATGATGAAATAAAATATAATATTTTTTGAAATCCCAATGTAATTGAGGAGAAAAAAGTTGAAATTTTATTGAGACATGAAAATAAGGATAGTTTCATGAACCATGCCAGGTTTCCATCTGACCCAGCACCTGACCATATCCACAATTAGTATAGAAGGGCATTCCCAAACCCCATGGTCTAGAAAAAGTGTCTGAGTATAAAAAACAATACTTGGGAATGATTTACCTGAGGCAATAAACACATAACAACAAAAAGATAAAAAAACTGATACTGGAAATAGATAACCAAACATTATTTATACTATATTTAGATTTAAATCCTATATTTCAACTAAAAACACAAATGGAACTACATATAATATAGGAAAATAAACTCCAACACCAACCTCCAAGTGACATGAGACGCAACCTCCTCAACCTACAAACACCAACCAACAAGGGAAGACCATCAACAACCACAACCACCATCACTGAGCACGATGCCTCAAAATGGATCTCATAGAAAGTATTTATATACACCTAAAGGTGTATGTCAGGTGTGACCAATAATCCTATTATGATACCACCCAAAAAATGATTCCCTCTATGATTATTAAATGATGTATATTTTTTTCCAGTTAAATAAAATAAAAAGGAAATAAATGATTGAACCGTTTTTATAGAAAAAACTTATATCTAAAACACACACAAACTTACTTTTAATATAACCCAAGTGTCACGCCAATGAGTATAATGTAAAAAAATAACACCAAATATGGGTGAGGACCTATGGGTGTTAGCTAGTGTGGGTCCCAAGATCTTCGTGTCTTAGTGAAACATGGCTTAAAAACCATGACCCTTAATAAACATGTCATAAAAACCACGACCCTCAGTAAACTGTGGTGTAGAAATGAAGGCCGTCAGTAAATCCTTGCTTAGAAACAAAGAACCTCAGACAGTCATATGTTTAGATAGTGTTGTAATCGTTAATCCTAGTTTGTGAAATTGGGCTTCTACCACCCCTGAATAACTATCCAACTTGTCTAATAATCCCACTTAGCCTATTGGGATTCCCGCTTTGTTCTTAATCATGTTTCATGTTCATAAACAGTGCATACCAAATAGAAATTCCATGTTAAAACACCATGCATGCCAAGATTTCATTTACACACTCAATCAGATTTTTTAAAACTATATCTGTGTGACACATTCACAGTTATGAATAAAATCCAAATAAGGTACTTACACACACTAAATCACCATTTTCCCACTAAAGAACTCTTTTAAAATAACATGAACACAAAAAATCTTGCTAAAACATAATCTTCATTGGTTACACACTCAATTAAACCATCTACATAGTTTTAAAAATCACTTATAAATAAACAAACCACTAGGAAAATTTATTAAACATCTTGAAAACATGTCACATAATTCTTAAATTCAAAAGTACACTCAATACAATTTCAAGACAAAATTCATCTTGACACAACAACTAAACATAAACCACATCCATTTCACTTTTTAACACACTAACTATATAGTTTCTAAAACGATGATAAATATCCCAAAACAAGTTTTTGAAACAGAAGACATTAAAATCACATACGAATTTTTGCTTCAAAATAAAACAAGACACTAATCATGCCAAAAACTACTATTTAAACTCCCCAAACGTATTTCAACACCATATTCACTATTTTGTTTTTCAAAACAGTGACATGCAACATATAATCATTGGAAGAAACAATTAAACCATTTATTGAATACTTTTTCACATTTCAAGAAAATCAAAAATCCATAAATAAAAATTTATAAGATAGTTTAAAAATAAATCACTAAGGATTACCCACTAAACCCACACAACACATTCACTTATGACCAAACACACACAATACCATGTCAGAAATACAATTCACAGCACTTTCAAAAATTAACAACCAATTTAAAATTTTATTTAAATGATATCAATTGATGAAATATGAATTTCCAAGAAAACACACCCACACCGTATGAAGATGCTTCAAAAACATTCCATCACATGATAAACATTAACAAAACCAAATTTTTCCCAATCAAAAAAATTAAATAACATTAAAAATTAATTAAAAAAGGAATTTAATTTATCAAATAAAGGTTAAACACCAAACCACCTACCTTGGGTGGATAATTTTCAAGGAAAAATGGTGTGGAATCATCTACACCTCAACCAGAATCCAAGGGTACCAATAAGAACCCCAAACAAGGAATATTCAACAAAAACTAAAAAATTATACCCTTAAACCCCAAAGAACCACATTAAATTGAAAAAACCTCTAGAACAAGAAAGTGGGATTACAAAAAGTTGTGGCCACTAGAAAGAGGAGGATCGGTTCATCAGAAGGTGGCCGACTGTGGGTTGAAGGGGAGGTGCAGTGTGGGAGGTCACTGGAGGTGTGGGGGGAACCAACAGGGGCACTCCAGGAGAGGAGGAGGCCGTTGGATGGCATCAGTCACAAGGGTAGTGAGGACATAGTAGTCAAAAGTTATCGTGACAGAAGGAGGGGAGGCGAGTTGTGTCAGTTCATCATGAGGGACAGCGAGGGGGGTGGCAGTCGCAGGTCATTTTAACAGAAGGTGGGGAGTTCGTTGGTCACATGATGTCGCGATTGGAGGTAGGAAGGCCATCCATCCATAGGGTGGGTGACATGACAGGATCTAGGGAAGAAGGATGGTTGATCCCAAAAATTGGGGGGGGAGCCTTAATGCCAACAAGGAAAAAATAAAAATAGAATAAAAATAAATATAAAATTGAAACCAATAACAATAATAATAATTATAATAATTATAATTATAATAATAAAATTGATATTAGTAGTTTGATAATAATAAAAATGTTATTATAATTACATAATATTAACTATAATAATTATTATCTCAATATTAATAACAACATTTTGAATTTTTTAATCTTAACCCATTGAATAATAATATTATAATTATTCTAAAACAATATTATTATTATTATCATTAAAAAAATTCCATAAATTTTATTAAACTTATTACTTAAATTTTATTTATATTTAATTTTACCTTTATGGTTTAACTCATTTTTAAAACTGGGTGGACCACGTGATCTATGAACTATGCCCTACCCGTGTGTTTGGTGACTCTAAACCTAAAACATGCATTTTTCTTAAGAGAACTCAAAAATTTTATGTCATGTTTCTACTCTAACAACCCGATGCCAATTAAAATTAATAAAATAAATTATTTAGAATTGACGATTGTGAAAATTCTCCCTACCATCATGCTTTCCGCCCCTGGAAATACACAATTATGATTAAACCCCAAAGTATGAAACGAAACAACCTTATGGTTCAAAGAGGTTCCCCGCAATTAATAAGCCAAAACGGGAAGGAAAAAAATTCTTAGAGAATGTGAATTAAATGAAAACAAAAAGAAAATCATAAAAGACATTCTGCTCTATGTCACCCACTGTAAAAATATAGAACTCCTCTAGTTGAATGATCAAGGAAAGGAACTCTCACACCCACATAAACTGACATCACAAACCAAATCACCTAAAGAAGCATTAAATGAAATCTATACCATTTGACACGAATGAAAAATAAAAGATAAATCCACATCCAAATAACACCTTTATCACTCACCACCAATCCATATTTAGTAACAAATCCAATAAGGCCAACATAGGAAATCCCAAAGGGGCTCCTCACCATTAGAAAAGTATCAATGTCTGAGACGATATTAGAAAACCGGAATGGGGAGGCCCGAGCGGACTCCCCACCATTATTAAAAAAGACATCACTTATTCATTCCATTGAAATTTTATTAATACCCATTATGGGTCTACCCACAATTAGAAATGCAAGAAAATACACAACTTCGAGATTTTACGCCAGTAACCAAACACACCACCCCAAGGGGCGGGGACAGAGGATCCCATGTACCTAGGTGTCAAAACCACAACCCAAGGCCATCAAATATCTCCACATCCCTAGATTATTAATATTCATGTTTGAGATAGATTTACCCAATATAACCCATAAGGAATAACAAAAGTGATTTCATCCAGTGGGACACATCCACTGGGAAATTAAGGTATGAGATGACCATGCCTCCTAATAACAATGGAAAACCTCACAAACCCAAACAGGTCGTTTTGAATGGAACATCATTATAAAACAATTTAAACCACCACCACCTTAAATACTGATGAATGAAAAATTGTCGAGGCCCCATACACTCTCAGGGTTCCTAACCACATGCAAGAATCACTCTGTGGCCTATGTCTAGAGCCATGATGTTTGAAGCATCTCCAGCCTCGCATTTACATATTGAAGACTTTCGAATAATGCTTCTCCATTTGGTTCCAATCGCATCCACAACGCAACTAGGACAACAACAATAAACAATAAACATTGTGACATCCAACTACTCTCTTGTGGTAGATCTACTATAATTGGGGTTTTAATAATACACATGCATAACCTCTTCAACTTAACCAAGAAACATAAGAAGGAAAGATAGACCAAAAAACAATCCCCATTGAATAGAAAAATTAGAACTCCATAAGAGGAGGAAACAATCCTATGAAAACATCGATCCTTATAGGGATCTATGAAATATACCATTTCACATTGAAGATAACTCACACAATAAGATATCACCAAACATGACCCTAGCCACCGATGAAAGTACTACAAATCATTTCATTAAACCAGTCGACATGGATAACGATTAACTACCTTCACCCTTCCCCCAATGGAATTTTATTCACCGTTCTAGGTGGAACTATCAAACAAAACCATGCCAATCATCATACCTGATGACTCAAACAATTCAAAGTGACAAAACACCTTTCAACTCCCCTCACTTATATTTTCTACCTACGAGAGGATCCGCTTAACTAAAATCAAAAAACGGATATACATAGCACTATCACAAAAAAGGGGAGAGTCCTTACATTAAACAACCGAAGGGTCGGCCAACAACAGATTTCTTGAGGCCACACTTCACTCGAAAATTAACAGTTTATGGGGACCATACGTTATTCAAGATAGAAATCCATGGACCCAATAGAACTAGTCCAATCGAAAAGACATACCTTAAGGGAACATTAAACATGTAAGGGGAACCAATAAAACGACTTACCAAATAACTTTTCAAATGAATCACTAACCAAAAAATTCACACTAACATACCGATAAGAATTATAACTGAAGGAAAAAATCCATCAGAAAGGATTTTCAGCTTGAAAGGACTCACATCCAATTCTTACAAAATAAAATGTCAAACTACATAATCAATAGTTATTAAAAAATCAAACCTTCACGTAATAATACTTTTTGAAAATAAATGAAGCTGGTTGGTCGCACAGACACCAACATTTTCCTTTGGTCCTCACACATGCATGTTCCCATGCCACACGGGCACCCACATCATATCTATCTAGGAAATCATATGTGCGTACCTTTAACCATTTCACTTTCTTCATATTCCCATGTATGTGGCTTCCCATGGGAACACCAAGGATCAAATCCATACCTTTCCATTTTTTTCCAAACCAAAGTATTCAACCAACACTTTTCAAACCATACACATCATTTTCTTTTTAATTTACTTCATTTAAAAACATTTTCCATTGAAAGATCATTTTTACAAAAATACCATATTAAGATGAACATAAATCAAATAGATGTGGAACAATGCAAGAATAATCTAGTGCCATCTAGTGACTAGGGCATATGGTTGTGGCCACACACTAATCACCCCTCCTCTATGGAGATAATTCTAGGACAACATCCCCATCTCCACATAGATTTCCACACCATGCGATCTCACTGGGACCACTGACCTTACTCCCTTTTCTTTTCCCCTAAACGTGATTAACCATAAAGAACAAAGACTCAGTCAATCTTTAACTTACCCTGGTAACCTGCGTCCCCCCAGGAGGTTGTTGGACATGAACCTTTCTCATAGCTATAATGTTGTTTTCTGACAACATTAAATTTTTTCTACCCAAAATATATGCCAAAGGAACATGACCTGAGAGAGTAAACCTCATTTGATACCATTTTTACAATACTAGGTCAAGTCCTTATCCAACCCGGTGCTTAACCTGGTCTATGGATATTCCCGATGTGAATTCCTGATCCCCATTGGACGGAACATGTGCTCAGGTATCAAAAACAATAAATAAGAACAATTTACCCAAAAAATAAACACATAACCATAATAATATAAATAAACTAACATTTGAAACATACAACTGAACATGCCTTCAGAATATAATAATATTTAATGTTTACAATTCAACTAAAAACCCCAAAGTAAATACAACAACGGTATAAAAACAAAACTATAATACCAACCTCAAGGAGAAATGAGATGCAATGTAACACCCTGATATTTTATGAGAAATATTTTTTATATGCCTTATGTTATACACAACACCAAAGGAATATTTCACTACACACAACATTGGCTTGGCATGTGTTATATGCAAGAGAAACCTTCCCCAATAGCTTGCGTTGTACACAATACCGAGTTTCATTAAACAATGACATAGTGTTATCATATTATTATGAACATGGCTTAATGAATATTATTAACAAAATTTTGAATTTTATAACATTATAATTCATCTTACTCATTATCTAGAACATTTTATGAGAACAAAAAAAAATTCGGGTAAAATAAGTATTTTTTAAAAAAAAATTCATTTTCCCACCTTTTGATGGTGCACCAACTTTAAATATAGTTTTTGACACGTTTATGATTTCAATTTGAAAATATGAACTTATTCATTGCAATAAGTAGGGAAATATTTACTTTGGATAAGTTTTAAATATTTTTCTGTTAACTTTCATATTTTGATGAATAGTTAAAATACGCTAAATTTAAATTTAAAAAAGCATTTTTCCAAAAGATAATTTATATGGATAAATTATCATATTAATTGGTTTTAATTTATAAATATAATTTAATTTTACCATTTAATATAAAAATAGTCATTATCATTAATTCAACATTGAATTCATAGGTAAAAAAATTTCAATCCGTTGTAATGTTCTAAATTTTAAAACCCATTTTATCAACATCGAGATTAATTTCAAATTAAATACTAAAACTTATGTGTTTTGAATTTAGAAAAATGGATTCCATATTTGGAATCAGTAGGTCCTAAATATGTTAATAGGCTACTTTTTTATGTTTAGACATTATGAATAGTAACTACAGTAAATTTTATTTATTACAGTTAATGGTATATCGGGTAATTACGGGTAAACATAAGATTATAAAATTATTCTAACACCTTAAAATATTCTATTGGATGAATAAATGTAGACCCATATCACCTAAGGGTCGGAATAGATTCATTTCATGGACTGCTGACAGTGAAAAATATGTAATTATTATTAAAACCAAAGAGAGTGACAACATATCACTCTCTTATATCTTATAAGTTTAATAATTATAATTTAGTGATAAACTTCATAAAAAAATAACAGAAATAGTCCCCAGATAAATAATATAATTATATACATCATGTGAATTTATTTATAATTATTATGAATTATATATTTATCATTAATGGTGACACAATAGTGATTTAGAAATTATTTTATTGATTGAAATATCAAATAAAGGTTTTTAAAAATATTAAAATAAATATTATATGAACTAATTATTGTTATCCACAAAATTTATAGATTAATATGACATGTTAGGATTCTATTAAATATTTTTTTCGAATATATCCCTTGTGATTATTTTATTTATATTCAAATAATTGAATAGTTTCAAAATTGACACAATAGTTATTTTATAAAAATAACATACTATAAAATTGTTTAAAAATCCCAAAAATATTTAAAAATTATAAAATTAAATTTATATGGTCTAAAATGTCCTAAAGTATCCTATTATGGAAAATTAACAACATATAAGTATTTATTTATAACAATTTTAAATTTAGAAGTTTATTACCATATATTAAATTAAATAGATTAAATAAAGATAAATCAAGTTGATAAGGATTAAAATAAATTCCCAACATGTCTAAATTTTATTTTTTATGAAATTACAACCATATATCATCTAATATTCGTATTTTAGTCATTTTTGGAGGTTTTTATGTGGGGTTTGAGTTTATTATATATTAATATTTGAGATGCTTCCAAAAGGTCCCTTATCTTCTCTTATAAAAGGGAACCTCCTCCCTCTCCCCCTCACAAAATTTTGAGCCTACATGTTAGAAAAAACCCTATCCATTTATCTTCTCCACATAACTAGAAACATAGTAGAAGTCCTGGTATTTTCAATGACACAATTTAGTTCCATAAGATGGTCTTCAGAAGTGGCGCATCGAAGAAGAGGTAATATCCTTTACCAATTCTTTCAAATTTATTTATTCTTATACTTCCTCTTCTTTATTTGTTTCATTATAAACTAAAAACATCATTTTCAAAAATATACTGATATATTATTATAAATTTGAAACAACCTTATTTCACCTTCTATCCATCCTATGGAAAACGAAATCACCGCGTGCGCGTACGTATGGAATACTGTCTTCATGCCGTGGTGTAATTTGTTTTCCACCACCACCATACATGGATGGGTACAATGGAGTAAATAATAACTATATATTATTATTATAACATGATACTAATTCTGATAGATTCTATAATCCACTCCAAAACCATTCAATAATTATGGAATCGATATCGTCGCTCGTGCGTAAGTACGACTTACCATCTCCACAGTGCGATGTTATTCGTTCTACATGATCTTAATTAAACCATGATTATATAAAATAATTGAATGAATAAATCTGATATATTTTATACTAATACCATTCTGTATATGATATAGTTATAATATAAAAAGATGAATAAGAATTTATTTGACAAAACACACATAAGAACATAAATCAATAAACACATGAATAACAAGTAGCAATGAAATATTACTAATAAAAAGTTAAGAATATGACCATATATGATATCATAACAATGTATATTATTCAAGAATAAGTCAATTCCATTATTATATCACTATACAAGAGTTTCAGATATGTACAAAGCATATCAGACCTAAGGTAAGGGAAAATCTCGCAATCTCATTTTTATTCGAGATTATTTATACTTCAGAATTTACTAGGGTGTATTTATCATCCACATCCATGTGTCCTAAATATGTTATATAATTTCTATCCTCCTACAATTGATTAAATCCAATTTTACACATTGGTGAATTTTCAGTAAAATATATGAAAGGAATCTTTTGTCATTTTTAGTACGATATACTTTTTGACCTTTCCGGCCAAAGTACGAGAAGAATGTTGTTTTAACTTTTATGGCATGAAATGTTTTTATGATTTCATAGAACATTATTTCCATGAATATTCCTTTACATGTTTTCAAGATTATTTTCAATTAACTCATTTTATTTTCAAATTGTATGACATGTTGAGAAAGGAAAAAAAATTTGAAGTAGAAAAGAGATTTTCCTCAAGAATGGATTTCAAGTGTTTTTATCAAAATTATTTTCCATATAAGATAATATTGAGTTCTATTTCTATCCATATTATTAATTTAATTGATTATGTTATGATGGAATTATTTTTATGAAGTCCTTTTATCTTATATAAATTCTGTAATGATGGAATGATGTTTAAGAATCCCATTTTTATTACATAGGTTATGCTATGATGTATGATTTATGATTTTATGGAACATATAAGAATGGTTTCATTATAAGATGGATGAGACCTATATATCCCTCTAATTTATTGGGTAATGATTTAAATCTCATGATACAGACTTGGATGTAATGACATGTTAATCTTGTTCAGTGATACAGGACTGGAATGAGGAGTGAAATCAGTTCAGTAATGGAATTTATCCCCTATGATGGTCTTGGTAATGAGTCTTGACTAATATGAAATGATGTTCAATGATTATGTGTGTATTCTAGAATGTTTCATGTCTTATGTTATGAATATAGGGATTACATTTCACTACTATGATTTATCCCATTTCATGATATTATGATCTCTCTTGCAGGATATGATTTTTAAAATGTTATGTTCTTATGAATTTGATATGATGGATATTTCCATTGTTTTCCCTTACTGAGCAATTGAGTTCACCCTTTGTACGTTTTCTTTTACCGAGGTCAGGAAGAAGGGTATTAAGTAGGATATTCCAAAAGGGACTCTAGATATGATTAAATAAACGAGAGACAATGTAGATGAATAATGAAATAGTTCATTATGTTTCCCACTTTCTAAAGTAACTATACCTATACGGTCCTATCATGGTTTTGTTATATGTTGTAATAAGTATGCTTCAATTCTAATGTAATAACAATGTATGTAAAGTATGGGAATCAACATTTAGTATCATAGGAAAGGTATAGCCAACCTTTGGAAACTAGGATGTGAAAGCTTCAGTAATAACCATAAGGAGATGTCTAAGCATAGAAAACAATCTTAATGATTTTGAAATGGACATGAAGAACCTATCATAATAACTAAAGTGTTAAATTTTATTTCTGATTATGTGGTTTTCCTATTGTAATTAGAGTTCCTTACACTATGATTCTTGGTTTTAGTCCTTGGCGGTTACCCTAAAGAACCTTGTTAATTCTAAATGTGACGAGTAATGAAATGATTTTCCCCATGAGCAACCAAATGATATGGGATTTGGAATGAAAAAATCATGTAGTCATTCTCCCACAACTTTCTCAAGCTCTAAATCATGCAGGAATTCCAAACGATCAAAGGAGGGAGCAACATTCTGTTGAATCCTTCATGAGGTAGCTTCCACCTGCATTTAGTAGTTCTTCTGATCTATTAGTGGCTAAAAAATGGATTCTTACCACTGAAAAGCTATTTTCAGTTCTTCAATGTTTCGAACATGATAAAGTCACCATAGTGCCATATCATTTGGAAGGTGAAGTTGTTCAATGGAGGAATCTTTTCAAGAATAAAAAGAAAGAGATGAATTTGATTCCCTAGAATGGGACAAGTTCAAGAACTTATTTTTCATTAAGTACTTCCCTCATATTCTTTGAACAAATATGGAGAAAGAGTTTCATGAACTGATGCTGAAGGATGATGAATCTGTTGGTACCTATGAATAAAATTTTACCAGGATTGCAAGGTCTGTTTCTCAGAATATTATCCAACCTGAGAGTAAGATCGATCAATTCGTTAATGGCTTAAAACCTAGTCTCTTACAAGAATTAGCTATAAGGGACTTCAATAGATATGAATAAATTTTTTGATGTTCTCTCAAGGTTGTTATGGAGATTGTAGTGACACATTAGTGTTACAGGTTTGATAAGAAGTGGAAAATGGAATTAAAAGGAACATCTAAAGACCACACTTAAAAGAAGATAAGTTTTCCCTTATGATCAATGTGTGGAAAGAAACATGGAGGGAATTTTCTTAAAGGGATATGTAAATGTTTTAATTATGGAAAAGACGGTCATCTGGGAATTGAATGCAGTAGTGATGGGTAAAATATGTCTAGTGATGCGAACAAAGAAAAGGCTACATAGAATTCACCTCCTACACTTCAATGTTACAAGTGGAAGGAAATGTGGCATTATTCCAATCAATGTCCTAATACAAGGATTGTTGATGGTGAATGACATCAACAAACTCTTAAGGCCAAAGACAATGTAATGTCAAATGCAATTTCTATCGACAATGTCGAGTACGATAAGGAAGTGGTGAAAGGTAAACATACCATCCATTCCAAAGAAGAAAATGTTTTATTTGATTCTAGATCCACCCACTCTTTTATTTCTGAAGAATTTTCTAAGGTTATCACCGTACTACCCCAACAATTAGTTGTTGAGTTAGTTATGAAAACTCTTAATGGAACAATAGTCGCATCAAAAGTTTACAATTCTTCTATGATTGATGTTTTTGGGAAAGTGCTTCCTAGAGATCTTGTGATCCTTCCTATAATAGAATTTGGTGTGATTCTTAACAAGAATTGGATTTATTTATATGGATCTCATATCTATTTCCAATGAAGGTAAGTCACATTTCATATTCATGATCAATCTATGATCATATATCGATGCTAGGATGAATATAACCTTCCAGTGGAAATTTCTTCCATCTTATGGGTCTTGATTCCAATAAATGAAGGTTATTTTTCCCAAATGGTTGGAGAGAAACTCATGATTAATAATATAACCACTGTACAATAGTTTGATGATGTATTCACAGAGGAATTTCTAGGTCTACCACCAAATAGTGAAGTTGAGTTTTCAATAGAACTCATACCGGGTGCTATGCCTATTTAAAAGACACCTTATAGAATGGCCTCAATTGAGTTGAAAGAATTGAAGAAGAAACTCCAAGAGAATCTTGATAATGGATTCATACGCTCTAGTGCATCATCTTGGAGAGAACTTGTTCTGTTTGTTAATAAGAATGATAGATCAATGAGACTCTACATTGATTATTGAGAACATAACACGATCACTATCAAGAACAAATATCCTCTCCCATTAATTGACGACTTGTTTGACCAACTATGTGGATCTCAATACTTTTCCAAGATTGATCTTTTTTCAGGTTATCATAAATTATGGGTAAAAGAGAGAGGATATACCATAGATGAATTTCCATACTAGGTATGGACCCTATGAATTTATAGTGATTTCTTTTTGGTCAAACTAATTCCCATTCTATCATCATGGATCTAATGAATATAGTCTTTATATACTATCTTGATCAGTTTGTGTTAGTCTTTATAGACGATATTCATGTCTATTCAAAGAGTAAGGAAGAATAGGAAGATCACATAATAATTGTATTTAAGACCCCGAGAAAGGAGAAGATTTATTCCAAATTTACCAAGTGTGAATTTTGGTTTCAAAATTTATAATTTTTGGGTCACATAATCTCAAAAGAGGGGATATCTATGGATCCAGCAAAAATGGAGGTTATTGAAAGATGGTTGAGACCAACAAAAATAACTGAAATCCGATGTTTTCTTGGTTTAGAGGTTTATTATCCACATTTTATGAAATAATTTTCACGATTATCTAACAAACACACCAAATTGACTCGGAAAGGAGTTAAGATTTTTTGGACGAAGGAATGTTAAGTGAATTTCAAAGAGCTAAAAAGAAGGTTTCCCAGTGCAACTTTCCTCACACTACCTTGTAGTAGAGAAAGGTTTTTGATCTACAGTGTTGAATCCAAGAAGGGGTTTGGGTGTGTTCTTAGGAAAAATGATATGGTGATAGCTTATGCCTCACGACAGTTGAATATCCATGAGAAAAATTACCCAACCCATGATTTGGACTTAGCTGTGGTAATCTATGTATTAAATATTTAGAGGCATTATCTTTATGTGAAAGGTGTGATATTTATACTAATCATAAAATATTAAAGTATATTTTTACACAAAAGGAGCTGAATATGTGCCAAAAAAGATGATTGGATCTGATTAAGGATTACAACTACTCAATTCATTACCACCCGGGGAAAGCAAACATGGTGAAAGATACATTAAGGTGAAAAGACCAAGCTAGCTTATCCATGATGAGGATCCAAAAAGATCCAATATTTATTGATTTACAAAGGATGGATCTTGTAATTTTAATGATAGGGGATATATCATATCGCTCTCAAATGAATGATCAACCATCTATAAAAGTGATGATTAAAGAGGCACAGAAGGAGGATGTTGGGATTCAAAAGAAGGTTTGAAGTGTTACTGAATTCAACATTGGTTGTGATGGGATAATAAGGTTCAAGAACCATGTCTTTATTCCTACTATACAAGAATTAATGAAGGAGATACTTGATAAGGCTCATATTTATTCATTTTCTATTTATCATGGAAGTAAAAAGATGTACAAGGACATTAAAGAGTACTTTTCATGGGATGGCATGAAAAGAGATATCACTGAATATATATCTCAATGCTTTCTTCGTCATCAAGTTAAATGTGAGAAACATAAGTCTAATGGGATGTTACAACCATTACCCATACCAGAATGGAAATGGGAAAACATCACTATGGACTTTTCCATCATACTTCCCAAAACATCCAAATGCAATAATGCTATCTGGGTTATAGTTGATTGTCTCACGAAGTCGGCATACTTCATTGATATTAGAGAAGACTTCTATATTGATCATAATTACATGATATATGTAAAATAATTGGTAAGATTTCATGGTGTACCACATTCCACTATATCTGATCGGTATCTGAGGTTTACCTCGATGTTTTGGCGAAGTCTACAACTTGTGCTAGATGCAGAGTTATGTTTATGCACTGCCTATCATCCATAGACAGAAGGTATGTCTGATAGGACAATTAAAACATTGAATTACATGCTGAGATATTTCTCTATATATTTCATAGGTGGTTGGGATCAACACTTACCTTTGGTGGAATTTTCATATAATAATAGCTTTCACTACAGTATTCATATGGCTCATTAAAATGCTCTTTATGGAAATAAATAGAGAACTCCAAATTTTTGGGATGATGTTGGGGAAAGAAAGCTATTAAGACCTAATCTTGGTGATGAGATGGTAGAAAAGGTCAGATCTATTAAAAGACTCATAAAATCAGCTTAGAGTCAACAAAAATGTCATCCCGACAACCGAAGAAAATATCTCGTGTTTGAAGTGGGTGGTAAAGTGTTCTTAGGAATATATCCTTGGAAGAGATTAATGAGATTTTGAAAGAAGGGAAAGCTGATCCCTAGGTATATCTATTCTTTCACAATACTGGATCATGTTGGGATGGTAGCTTACCTATTAGAACATCAACCAAATCTCTCTCAATTTCATGACATGTTCCATGTATCTATCCTAAGAAATTACATATCAGATCCTTCACATGTACTAAGCTCAGAAGTTGTACCACTGGAGCAAGATCATTCATATGAACAACAACTAATAAAGATTCTCTATCGTAGAAAAACATATCTACGAAACAAGACCACTCACTTGGTTAATGTTTTATGGACGAACCACCAATTAGAAGAATCTACAAGGGAACTTGAGGATATGATGAGGGAGAGGTATCCTCATCTGTTTGTTATGAAGTGATGAATTTAGAAGGAGAAATTTATTTTAAGGGGGGTATAATGTAACACCATGATATTTTATGAGAAATATTTTTTTTATATCTTATTTCATTCGCAACACCAAGGTAATCTTTCACTATACACAACATTGGCTTTCCTTGCATTAGACGTAAGAGCAAACTTCCTCAATAGCCTGCGTTGTACGCAATACCGAGTTTCACTAAACAAAGATATATTCTTATAATATTTTTAATAACTAGACGTTATGAATAATATTAACCAAATTTTTAATTTTATATAATTATTATTCATCTTGCACATTATCTAGAACATTTTATGAGAACAAAATAATTTTTTCGGGTAAAATAAGTATTTTAAATAAAATGCAGTTTTGCCACCTTTTGATGGCGCACCATGTTTAAATCAAGTTTTTGACATGTATATGTGTTCAATTTGAAAAAATAAACTTAATAATTTCAATAAGTATAGAACAATTTACTTTGGATTATTCTTCAATATTTTTCTGTTAACTTTCATATTTTGATGAATAGTAAAAATACACTAAATTTTAATTAAAAACAAAATTTTTAATCAAGATAATTTATATGGTTAAATTATAATATTGAATTGTTTTAAAGTATAAATATAATATATTTTAACCATTTAATATAATTCAAGTCATTATCATTAATTTTACAATAAATTCATAGGTAAAAACATTTCAATCTTTTGCAATGTTTTAACTTTTAAAACATGTTTTCTCAACAGCGGGATTAATTTAAAATTAAAAACTAAAACATCAGTGTTTTGAATTTGAGAAAATGTATTCCATATTTGGAATTAATAATTCCAAATTATTTTAATAGGCTAATTTTTTTAGACATTATGAATAATTACTACGATAAATTTTATTTACTATAGTTAAAGGTAAATCGGGTAATTAAGGGTAAAAATAAGATTATAAAATTCCCATAAAACCTGAAAAAATTCAATTGGATGAATAAAAGTAGACCCATATCACATAAGGGTTGGAATAGATTCATTTCATGGACTTTTTACCATTAAAAGTATGTAATTATTATTAAAATCAAAGAAAGTGTCAGGATGTCACTCTCTTATATCTTATATGTGTAATAATTTTAATGTTGTGACAAACATAATAAAACATAAAACAAAAATTTTCAAAAGGAAGATAATAAAATAAAATACATCATGTGAATTTAATTATACTTTTTCGGGATTATATAATTATCATTAATTGTGACACAATATTGATGTAGAAATTATTTTATTGATTGAAATATCAAATAAATGGTTTTAAAAATATTAAAATAAATATTATATTAAATAATAAATGTTCTACACAAATTTTCTATATTAATATGACATTTTAGGAATAAATTAAATATTTTGGTTCAAATATATCCTCTGTGTGTATTTTATTAAAATTCAAATAAATGAATGGTGTCAAAATTGACACTATTGTTATTTTATAAAAATAACACATTATAAATTTTTTTTAAAATCACAAATATATTTAAAAATTATAAATTGAAATTTATATGGTCTAAAATTTTATAAAGTATCCAATTATGGGAAATTCACAACACTTAAGTAATTATTTATAACAATTTTAAATTTAGAATATTATTACCACAAATAAAATTAAATAGATTAAAGAAGGTTAAATCAAGTTGACAATGTATAAAATAAATTCCACACACGTCTAAATTTTCTTTATTGATGAGATTACAACCCTATTTAATCTTATTTTAGTATTTGAGTCATTTTCATTGGTTTTTAAGTGGTTTTTGAGTTTATTATAAATTAATATTTTAGATGTTTCCAAAAGTTTCCCTCTCCTCTCTTATAAAAGGGAACCTCCTCCCTCTCCTCTTAACAACATTTTTAGCCTTAATTATCTACCAAAACCAGTCAATTTCTCTTTTCCACTTCCCTAGAATCATACTTGTGGTCCGGTTTTTCTTCAAAGACCATCTTTAGTGCCATAAGAGGAGGTTTAGAAGAGGCTCATCGAAGAAGAGGTAATATCCGTTATAGATTCTTTCAAATTTATTTCTTCTTCTACTTACTCTTCTTTATTTGTTTCATTATAAAGTAATAACATTAGAACCACTCATATAATTATATGTTATTATAAATATTAAACAACCCTATTTCACCTTATATCCATCCTATGTAAAACGAAGTCACCCCACATGTGTACGTACGGAATACCATCTCCACGCCGCGGTGAAATCCGTTTTCCACCACCACCTTATTGGAAGGGTTCAATTTTGTAAAGAATAAATATATATGATTATTATTACATGATACTAATTCTGAGATATTCTATCATCAACTATAATACCATTCAATAATTATGGGAATGATATCGTCACTCGTGCGTACATACGACTTACCATCTCAACGATGCAATGTGATTTGTTCTACATGATCCTCATTAAACCATGATTATATAAAAGAATTGAATTAATAAATATGATATAAATTATACTAGTATCTTTTTTTAAATGATGTCGCTATATCCTAAACAAAGGAATAAGAATTTTTTCGATAAAACACGCATAAGAAAATAAAGAATTGAATACCCGATTTACTAGTAGCAATTTAATATTACTAATAAGAAGATATGAATATGACCATATATGATATAATAACAATGTATATTATTCTTGAATAAGTGAATTAAATTATTTAAATCATTATACCGGAGGTTCGGAAACGTACAGAGCATATCAGACCTAAGGTAAGGGAAAATATCGCAATCTCATTTTTATCCGAGATTATTTATACTTCAGAATTTACTAGGGAATATCTATCATCCACATCCATGTTTCTTCAATATGTAATATCATTTATATCTTCAAAAAAATTTTAAATCCAATTTTACCTATTGGTGAATTATTAGTAAAACATATGAAAGGAGTCTTTTTTCGTTTTCAGTACGAGATACTTTTTGACTTTTCTGGTGAAAGTACGAGAAGAATGTTTTTTTAACTTATACGACATGAATGGTTTTTTAGGATTTCATAGAACATTATTTCCATGAAGATACTTTTACATTTTGTCATGTTTATTTTCAATTAACTCCTTTTAGTTTAAAATTTAATGACATGTTGAGAAAGGAAAAATGTTTTTGAAGAATAAAGGATATTTTTTCCAAGAATGGAGTTCAAGTGTTTTATCAAAATTATATTCCATCTAAGATAATATAGGGTTCTATTCCTATCCCTATTATTTCATTGATTTGATTATGTTATGATGGAATTATTTTTTTGATGTCCTTTTATCTTATATGGATTAACTTATTATGGTATGATGTATAAGAATCCCATTTTTATTACACGGGTTAGGCTATGATGTATGATTTATGATTTTTTGGCACATATAAGAATGATTTCATTATGAGATGGTTGGGGCCTATATCTCCCTACAATGCATTGGGTAATGATTTGTATCTCATGAGATAGGCATGGCTGGAATGACAAGTTAATCTGGTTCAGTGAAACATGACTAGAACGAGGAGTGAACTCGGTTCAGTAATGGACTTTGTCCGCTATGATGGTCTTGGAAATGATTCTTGGATAATATGAAATTATTTTTGATGATTATGTGTGTATGACACAAATTTTCATGTCTTATGTTATGAATATTGTTATTACAATTCACTACTATTATTTATCCCATGTCATGATATTATATCTTCTTTTACATGATTTGATTTTCAAAATGTTATGGTCTTATTAATATGATATGATTGATATTCCATTTGTTTTCAATTATTGAGCATTGGATCTCACCCTTTATATGTTTTCATTTCCCTAGGTCAAGAAGAAGGGTATTAAGTAGGATATTCCAAAAGGGACTCTAGATATGATGAAATAAATAGGAGACAATGTTGATGATTTATGAACCAATTGTTTATGTTTCCCATTTAATAAAGAAACTATACATATACAGTCCTATCATGGTTTTGTTATATGTTGTAATAAGTATAATTCAATTCTGATGTAATAAAAATGAATGTAAAGTATGGGTCTCTACATGCAACCTCCAAAAGCACCCAACACCAACTAGTACAAGAGGACCAAAAAAAACCAGATCTACCATCACTATGCAAGATGACTCAACCGAGAATACACAGATAATGTCTACATACACCCCAAGGTGTGTGTATGGTGTGACCCAAAATCCCAGTAGGATACAACCTAAAAAAGTTTTATTAACACAAATATTAAATAAAAAATACATTTTTTAGTTAAATAAATAATAACAAAATAAATTCATTAATGGTTTTTAAAGAAAACAATTTAAATTTAAAACACACATTCACACTTAATTTTAAGATTACCGAAGTGTCGGGGTGGTGAGAAAAAAGTAAATAAGGATCACCAAATATGGGAGATGCACCGTGGGTGTTAGCTAGTGAGGTTCCATATATCTTTATGCATCCATAAAATATGTCTTAGAAACAACGACCCTTAGTAAATGTGGCATAGAAACCACGACAACCAGTAAACTATGGCATTGAATCCAAAACCCACAATAAATCATGTATTAAAAACCAAAACCCATAGCCATTCATATATAGCGTTAGTGTTGTATTCGTCATTCCTAGTATGCGAAATAGGGCCAAAGCCTCCCCCAAATCCTTATCACACTAGTATTGTCCACCCTCCAAGCTACCCAGGCTTCCCTCTTTGTGATCAAACACATTTCTTGATTATAAATGGTGTATACAAAATATAATAGATATGCTAAAACATAAATCATTCCATAATACCATTTACGCAATAAATTTAAATTTTTATGTCCATGTTCACGTCACATGACATAGTTATGTATAAATGCCAAAACAGGTACTTGCACACACAAAATCACTATTTTCACTCTCAAAACCTCTTTAAAAATCACATGCACCCCAAAAATATTTTTAAATCATAATCTGCATATGATACACTGGAAATTATACCATTTTCAAAGTTTAAAAAAGACACTTATAAATAAAAAACCACATTTAAAATTTAGTAAAAAACGTCCAAACATGTCACATAATTTATAAAGTCAAAAGATCACTCAAATCCTTTTCACGACAGAATGAATTTAGACACCACAACAAATCATAAACCACATCCTTTTAACATTTTAACACATTTACTATTCTATTTCTAAAATGCTGATAAATAGATCAATGTAGGTTTTCACAACAAATCACAATAACATCTCAAAAAAATTATGCTTCAAAATAAAACAAGACACTACCCATGAAAAAACCCACCATTTACACTCCCAAAATGTATTTCAACACCATACAGACTCAAAAAAAATTACCAAAGTGTGACATGCTCCATATAATTTTTTTGTAAAAACCCTTACACCATTTATAGAACACTTTTTCCCATTCATGAAAGTCAATAAACCATAAATAAAAATTTAGAAGATTGTTTTAAATGAAATCACCAAACATTACCAACTTTACCCACACAACACCTTCAATTATGACCAAACATACACAACACCATGTCAAAAATACTATTCAAAACATTTTCATAGATTAAAAACCTAATACACAATCTATTTAAATTTAAACAATTGACTTAATATAAATTTCGAAAAAAAACCTAAACCATATGATCACGATTCAAAAAAAGTACAACACATTATAAAATTCAAAGAAAAAATGAAATTTGCACAAAAAAATAAATTAAAAAATATGAAAAATTAAATAAAAAAGAAATATAATTCATCAAATAAAGGTTTAATTTGGAACCACCTAATTGAGTTAAAAATTTGTTAGAAAAATGGTGCAAAATATCTCCACACCTCAACGATACATGAAGGGATCCAAGATGAACCGTAAACATTGAATGCTCACCCCAAAAAACAAAATTGAACCCTAAAAACTAAATAAACCAAATTAAATTAAAAAACCCACTATAATGGAGATGTGGGTTTACCTAATGGGGAGGCCTCTAGAAGGAGGAGGTTTGTTTTTTTGGATAGTGGCCGACCAAGGGGAGAAGGGTGCAGCACATTGTGGGATGTCACCAGAGGTTTGAGAGGGCACCGGCCAGGACTTTCTGAAATAGGAGGAGGCTCGCATATGGTGCTGGTTGATATAGGAGTTAGGATTCAGCAGTCGCAAGTCATCGGGATGAATGGTTGCGAGGACGGCACATGCAGATCGTCACGATGGAAGGAAATGAGACCAGCTGTCGAGGTCATCGCGACGGGAGGTAGGGAGGCCAGCAGGACCTAGGGTGGCTGGCATGATAGGATCCAGGGGAAAAAAGTGTTCATCCAAAAAATAGGGGGGGGGGATGGGGTAACCATAAAGAGTATAATCAGACCATTGAAATTATTAATTTTTTAATAATAATTTTTTTATAAACATAGATTAATATTAGAAATAATAATTATCATCTCAATATTTATAATAAATTAATAATTTTTATATTCATAACACTAATAATAAAATTATTATTGTTATTATAATACAATATTATTTTTATTATCATTAAACCAATTTCATAAATTTTATTAAACCTCTAATTTCCATATTATTTCTTTTTCATTTCTCATTATTGTTTCATTATGCCTTTTTTTAACTCAATTTGAAAACTAGGTAATCTGTGTGGTGTCCAAATCGGTCCATGTCAATGAATCTGGTGATGCTAAACCTAAAACATGTTTTTTTCATTATAGAACTCAAATATTTTATGTTGGTTCTCCACACATACTACCTGATGCCTAGAAAAGTTAATAAAATAAATAATTTAAAAATGAAGGATGTGATATAAAGTCAAAGCACATTTCAAAAAAAAAAACCAGATGAATATTTTTGTCCTATTAAGATCCATTAATTACATGAAAAATCTATGAAATAAGAATAATTTTTTAGAAGAAAAAAAAATGAAAATTTATTTTGTATATAAAATTTAAGTTTTCTAGATGAAAATCATCAGACTAAGAATAACCACCTGAAGAGGTTTTCTAGAGACTAAAAGAATGATTTAAATGATGTTTATTTTATGTGAATTTTTTATTCATTCATGGTTCATGAGATGTAGGTCAACAGACACAATTTATTAGACATGAACCATCAGAAGTTTTTTTTATTATAGATTATGACTATTTAGTTTCTACATTATGTGTTTTTGAGGAGATTCAAATGGAAAATAAAAATGATTAATATCATGTTTTAAAAACTGAATATCTGAGAAAAGTAAAATAGGGAGATTTTATTTTATCTAAACTAAAAATATGAGTTATTATGATGTTGATTAACAACAAGAGTTGAATAGATGATGATGCTATTAAAAAATATAAGAGTTTGTTTTTTCTATTTTAGAGACCAGATTTGATATGAAAATGTTGATGAGTCTATACCATGGGTTGTTTTGATCTATAAAATCTAAAATGAATCATGATTAAATGAAAAATTAATAAATTTTGATGTGTTTGGTTGTTTATTTTAGGTTATTTTGAAAAATAATAAATAAGAAGAACAATAAACCAATGATATTTTGAAACTGATAATTTATTGATTGCAGAGTCCCATCAAACCATTTATGATTGGACTAATGAGAAGATGAAATGTATGATCAGAATATAAAAATTGATAAAAATGTTAGGGATGTATTTTTTTCTACCAGATATTTGTTGATGGTTATTGAACTATTTTTAATTTCAAACAATATATTCAAAAAATATTAGTTTTATTAGAGAACCAGAGTAGGTAATCATATTTTTCAGTTGATGAATTGAAAAGGTTTGATATTTTTCAATTCAGAAAATCATTTGACTTTGTCATGTAAATATCTAAGTATGTTATCAAAATATAAGGGGGTGTAATGATGTTCAAGTCCTTTGTATGAGAGTTTTGTATGTAAACCCATAATATGGAATTTAATGCAGACCATTAAAATTTAATAAAATTAAGAAATTCTTAATGTGTTTAAATTCAATAATTCATGAATAATTGAGAATTCAATATAATATTTGAAAATATTTGAGATGTCATCAATTAAATCAAAAAATGTATGATAAATTAGATGTTTAGGAAGTTTAGAAATATGTAAAAGAAAATTCAATTACCACCACTTACATAACATGGGAACATATAAATATAAAGGATTAGTAAATCATAATATTTTTTATCAAGTGCGATAAAAATATGATGCATGAAATCATTTGTGTGATAAGATGTTTCGAAATTGAGGCTTCGGCCAAAAGATCATATTATAGAATATTTTACTTATTATACAAAGGGGAAAAACTGATAGTTTGAGATTAACTTTGCAGACAAATTTTTTTGGAAATAGGTAGATCATAATGTTTTATAAAAGGAAAAAATTAATAAAATATAATACAGACCCATTCTATTGGAATATGATCATCTCAATGAGGCAATCAATCTTAGGTACACAAGACATTGTCTTTATAAAGAAATTTATAGAGTAGAATGTATTGATGTTCATTTTATTTTATTGATCAAACTTTTTAAAATAAAATATAAGGTGATGAGAATTAGTTCAATCATTCGAATGAGAATATATAATGCGTCCAAAAATAGTTGAAACTAGTTATATTCACTTATTTAAAATATTGAATTTATATAAAACTATGTGAGTGGATAGATAATGGATTCTAGTTATAAAACCGAGGTTATTTCATTAAAAGATTTTTTTCCTTATTTTCATTCCAATATTTTCATAAATTTTAATTATATATATAATTTTTAAGGTAAAAACTAATAATTTTATAAGTTTCAGTTTCCAATAGTTTGAAATTTATAAATATTAAAAAACTTATTTAACCTCCCCATTATTTATTATAAAATATTTTTTAAAATCAGATTTCATCCACTCTCTATGATTTTTTGAGTTATTATTATTATTTAGATTTTTTGTAACATATGAATAGTTTTTAGGTTTTTGGATCTTATAATGGGTTCAATTTTGGATAAAAATTACCTAAACATTGTGATTATCCACAAAACATTTGTGCCTTGTTGGATAAGGGTAGTAGATATATCATAGTAAGAGCTTACAAAGAAGTATCCCAAAGTAATCAATTTAACAATGAACTGAGTCAAAAGAGAAATAAATTTTTGGTTTACCAAAAATTGTGGCCAGAATATGTGGGTGACATAAAGAGGGAGCATGCCTCATGATGTTTAATCATGGTTTGGTAATCATTGTGAAAAAAAAATTCAGGGTTCTGATTAGGTGGAACATAGAGTATATAGTGGTTGTAGGAAAATAATGTAGACTATTACTACTATGTTTTTAATTTTATTACATCATTTATCATAAATTTGTTTAGTTAGCACACTAGGAGTATTTTGGATTATTATTTATGACATGTATTGCATTTTATTTTAGAATTAGGATTATATATATATATTTTATGGGTTGTTTTTTAATATTTTTTATATTTGTGAATCATATTTATTGATAAGGTTATATTCTCTACCATAACACCATATAAACCCTCATGACTACCCAGTGACCTCTTTCTCAATATGAAACATACATGATTTTTTTGACACATCATCCAGGACCCAGAGATTTTCATTTGGAATTATAGAGAATTTTATATGAACAACACTAATATCCCATAAGAGATCAACTAGATATAAGGAAGATATATCCAATTACTTGAAATACATTTTTTATGGTCAATGATAAATTCAAATTTTACGTATATCATTATTTTATTCCTTAATTATAGGAGGTAGAATATAGAGTGTTTTTTGTCAGTGAGTTCTCTTCATCATCTCAGTATTCCATTATATAAGTGGAATAACAAATCTATGGAATTTATAAGATGAATTATTTACAAAAAATAAAAATATGATAATATTTGATTTATAATAGATTATATACATATTTCTATGAATTTCCTTCCAATTTAATAGTATATCATATTCAATTATGGTGTGAAGTTGTTTGATGAGGAAATATTAATGCTAATTAAATTTTTTTGATCATTTCTAATAAAATTAATTATTACATAGAGGATATATATTGGTATAAAATGTTATTTTGGTTTGATTCTTCATTTGATTATGAAATTACATCCATATATAAATAAAGAGATTATGGGGACTATTCAAACATTAGTGGATATTCTGAGGTAATTTGTGTTAGATTTATGCGGTTCATGTTCAAAAAGTTTCCAAAAATATATCTCATTCATAATATTTTGTTCCAAAATATATATTAGAAATCTCTATTTTAGGTACTTATAAATGATTCCCTATAGATCAACCATATAAAGGAAAAAGGTTACACATGAATGAATCCTCTCCCCTGACTTGATATATAACAAAAAAAAATCTATAATTGATTTAAAATCATACGTGGACTCACTAGAGTTAGAAAACAGATAATATTTTAATTATAATAGCACACCATTAACATTACACTTTGGTTACAATGATTTAATGAATTTCTAACCATGAAAAATATAAAAAAGGATTCAAATTTATATTATGTTGTCGTTATGATTTGTTGGGGAATTTATGATTCATTAAATGATTAAGTAGGTATCATATATTTTTGTTTTCCGGCCTAGTTTTAGTATGTATACTATGATTTTCCCCTTTCTAATATTGAATGAAACCTTAATGAACCATCCCACACTATAGATTTGAGTGACATAGACATGGAGTATGATTATGGGGTTTGAGGAAAATAAAATAATAATAAAAACTCTTCTTCTGTAGGTGTCACATAGTTAAAGGATATATCTGGAAAAAACATTTAGTTATATTAGAGGACTAAATCAGAGAACATTGTAGTGGAAGGACATAATAACATATCAGTACTTCAACCTATTAAAATGATACATAAATATAAAAATTTCATCATCATATGATTAATTATTTTTTAAAAAAACATGTTTTAGAATGGTAGGATATTAAATAATTTTTTTTCTATTTAATGTGAACATTACAACAAAGGGATATGTTATTTTCTGATAGAATTTTTGAATTATGTAATTAATATAAAAATGGGTCAAATGGTAATTTTACTATTATTTGGATTCCATAAATATCAATGCATTAAATAATTTAATTTTGAATATATAGTGTCTATTTTTTTGGAGGACTGATACTTTTTAGTTTTTTGGGTAAATATTTGTATAATTTAATATTACTTAAAATAAAAATAATAATAATACTCCCTAAAAAAAATTAACCCAAAAATTTAACCAATATAATCTCCAATATGGATGATTTCATGACCCAAACCATAGTATCCTCATTCATTAGAGGGTAGGAAGACCACAAAAATATATTATATAGAGAATCAGTGAAATTACATGGGAATGTTATTGTTCTTTGGAAAATAAAGTAAATTAATAAAAAACATTATGCCCATAAATTTAACTATTTTTAATGAAAAAATTAATCAACTATCCCTAGCATGAAAATAATATCTGAAATACAATTAATCACATGTTACATAATGGGATTATATTAGTCTAAATTTAATTTATATTTTTTTATTAATATTAAACTCATGTTTTATATGTGAAAAATTCTATTCATGTCTCATGTTCTATAACATTAAATTCAAAAATAATGATTCAAATTTACTTAACAATATCTATTAATTTTAAAAGAAATATTTATTTATTAAAAACGAAACAATTATTTATAGATATGTCATTGAATGGATATATTTTTTGATGATTATGATATTTAAATTAACCATTATATAATTATAATTGAAAATTTATTTTGTTCATTGATATTATAGAAATAAACATAGTAAATTTATTTTAAATGGTTTGAATGTCATATGGTATGCTAGTTTCTAGGATTCCTTCATCTCTATCAATTTTTAGATCTTAATTATTAATTTTGAGATAAGATTTATGATTCAATGATCCTCTCAATAATTATAATATTATGTTATATTTGATAAGATAAATGTTGGATTTATCTGTCAAGAATGTATCATAGGTTTTAATGGATGTTGATGATGGTGAGGTGTGTTCCCATAAGTGAAAATTAAGCCACAACCATAAAATTATTCATTAGTTGAAGATTTTCATGCCACATCCATGTGGATACGGGTGTAAGAAAATCTCTCTTTTGTGGCCTCCAAGATGCACATAACTAAATAATTTCAATGATCAAAATATACGACATTTAACATATCAACCCCATATAAGGGTGATATGGTGGGTCGAATGGATAAAACATGACCATATAATAAATTCTATTATATGGTATTCTATATGAACACTTTATCAATGGGATGACATAGTTAACCAATAATCAAGGATGTTTGATCCATTTAAATGGATACCATTCAATCTTTCCATGTTAACCATGATGGAGAATACTAGATGGAGTGAATATCAAAGATACTTAATAAATAATAAATTATTTGTATAATATATTAATATCAAAAGGATGGAATTGGGTATATAGGTTAATATATAGTATGTTTTACCTATGGGTTACTATGTGTTACCCAAGGATAGACAATTCGTCAAAGGGAATAGAGAGACACAATGGGTAAAACATTCAAACCCAAAATGTTGTTCTACTCCCATCGAGATCCATGAACAATTGTTAAACAATGTTGATTATTTTGTAACAATTTGAATTTGGTGAAATTTCCTTTCAATGGTTATATAGTTAATGATAAATATACATTTGTGCAAACCATGAGAGAACACTCCCTTCGCAATATCGATTTTCATATAATTTACTTTTATAAATTTTAGAGATAATGTGGTAAAAATTAATGATTTATGAATATTACTAAAATAAAATAATTTATAATATATTAATCTAAATTTAACTGTCATGTTGGATTTTACTTTTGAAAAAAGGAATCAACATTATGTTATAAGTAAATGTCTTAGTGTATTGATTGGTACATTTGATAATTATTTTTTTGATAATATTGTTAAAATATATCCCTAAAAGAATAAATTAATAGATTATAAAAGAGGTTATAAAGAAGATTTACTTATCATAATTAATATTTCTCTAGTTATGAAATATAATTTTTTTCCCTGTGAGATTGGATCTATGTATTATCCCGCTTTGTAATTGATATAGTTTTCTATATAATTGGTGCCAATAATAATGGGACATAAAAACTATTCAAAACTCACTCAAAAAATTTATGGTGATAGTTCTGTAATCATATATTTCTCAAAATTCACTATCTAGTCATCTAACTAATATTTATGGATGATTCTACAAATATAACTAAATCTGTGAACTTTTTTTATGCTTGTAATTTATTATATTTAACTAGAGTATATAGAATAATTCTGTCAAACTATACTAGGATAGTGGGGAATGATGATACACCTTTTATTATCTATATTAGGCATTATTTCTTGGTTTTTTCAACTACATATATAGTTATGGATTTGGTATATAATAATTGGAAATTTATATTCCTTCTACATCTTGGTGATATAAGGATATGTGTATTCCTCCCAAAATTAATGTGTAAGAGGAAGCTTGTATACATCAAACATCATGTTTGGTGATCTATGTTGAATTTTTTAATGGGAGGAATAATCTTGATGGAATAAGTGAAATCACAATTATATTCTATGTTATTTAAATTATCTTATTAAAAATTTATTATATATATTTTAGATAGTGAATTTATTTGGTGAATAGATAAAAAATATATTTATTTAAAAACTTTGTTTTCTATGAAATAATCATGATATAAATATGATATTAAAATTTTATAAAATAATGAAAAATATTATATATAATAATATAATGAAAATATAATATTAATAAAATTGAAATAATTTAATTTAATTTTTATATCAAAATAAGTATAAAAAATCTTTTTTAATCTAACACAGTGCTTACAAAACATTAGAAAAGTAAATATTAGGATATTTGAGATGATATTTAATATTCTTTAAGATTATGATGGTATTAAATAAAAAATAATAATTACTAATAAATTATTTTTATGTATATATAAATATTTTAAAACTCTACCATAGAATATGTATACAATTTCTTGGCATGTGGATATGTATGAAAAGAAAATAAATGTAAATATTATTCTCTTAAAAATTCATTCATGATATAAATATAAATAAATATTTTTAATAATGGTTAATAATGTTTATTTTTATGAATAATTTATTATATTTTTCTGATAATTTTTTTACATTAAATAATAGAATAATTATCCAGAACACATATAGATTTTCCACAAAATACATTTCAATGTTGGATAAATGTCCATGTAAATAGTTTTAAAAATATTAAATGTTATAATACTATGGTGAAATAGAGTCTATTGATTTTTTTTGGATTTAAATAATTTTTAATAAAATGTTTACACAATAAAATTTTAATTCAATATTTATCTTGATATTTTAATGTTATATTATAAAAATAACCCATAAAATTACATTAAAGTGTTTTTAATTTAATTTTTTTATAAATTAATATTAAATGAAATTATTTATCTAGACTCAAGTGGGAATGGACTATGATCAATTATACCATCTATTGAATACTTATGACATAATTTCCATTTTAATCTTGCATTATGTTCCCTTAATGACTAGATATTGAAGAAAACACCACCGATGTTTCCCTATAAATTAGGACATGTTCAATCCATTCATACACATATAATTGTTTACAAATCCCTCTTTAAACATATATTTTCACATAAAAAAATTATGGTACATTCTAGAAGTAAACTCTTTGAATTATTTATACTTAATCTCTATAAGGATATTCAAAGAGAACGTTAAATGTTTTTTAACCTCTTTCTATTTTCCTATATATGATAATATATTAAAAATCACTTTTATAACCTCTATTATTTTTGTAAAACTATTACATTATAATGTTATTCGAATAATTTTGATTTTTAATGATGATATTACACCCATTATCTCTCACCGTACAACATTTCATTAGTAGTTACACATTCAAAGTATATGTAACCCTAAATTGTTTGACATTATTTCGACAATCCTCATACACTTATCAATAAAATATGTATTCATTAAAAATCAAAAAATAACAATGTTTTAAATTAATTTATTTTTTACAAAAATAATTTACTTAATGTTTTTCCTTCTTTTAATGTCATTTTGAATACATCACATACCATGGTTTTTTTGTGATAATAAAAAGAGATATGGTTTTCTAAAACATAAATCATTGATTGATATAAAAAAATTATTTAATTATTAAATAAAATATTAATATTGAATTCATTTTATTATTATGATAATTGAATTGTAAAATATCTATTGTTAAAATGTAATTAATGGTAAATAATCAATATTATTTTTAGATTTCAAAGAAAATATTTTCTTGTAACAATATTTGAATACTAACAATATCATAACCTATTAGAATCACTAAATTATAAAATTATATAGATAACATTAAGTATTGTTCATGAGTTTATGGAACCATTAAAATTGACCTTTTTTAATTATAAATATTTTATAATAGTTTTTAATATTGTGAACCGGATGAACTAAAAATGACTGATGTAAATCATAATAAAATAGTAAATTAATGAAATATTGTTGGGAAAATCCATCATGGGGAAAATTTAGATTTTTAGTTATATGTGTGTTTATTAACAATGTATGTTTCAAATTTTTGACGTGGAGTTCTAGAGTGTTATTTAAAATTATATGTTAAAAAGGTATAAGATAAAGGAATGGATAGTCTAGTGGTGGTCCAGAAAATTACATATTCAAGGTGAAACCATTTTTCAGAGTTTTTTTTATTTTGTGGTCCATAATTTGAAGGAAAGAAAAAGTAGTTTTAGAAAAGTATATTGTAACGACCTGACTCTTTGGAAAAGGAAAGGATCGTTTTTTTTCTTTCCAATCCTTCCTTTATGCTTGTTTAATGTGTGTAATATCCTAAGGAAGGTTTAGGGAGTGTTTGGGGTTTGTTCGGAGCCCGAGAGTTTGAGAAATGGGCTTACAGAAAGTGGTGCACAGTCTGTGCATGGTCTGCGCATAGTTTGGGATAAACCATGCGGCTTTAGACTGGGGAACCTGCAGCGGTTCATGGCCATGTGGTCCAGGCAGCATGGCCATGCGGTCCAGGTAGCATGGCCATGTAGCCCTTCGTCTGGGAGATAGGGAGGTGCACATGGTTTGCATACAGTTTTGGTAAACCGTGCGCCTAAACCGTGCGACTCTATTCTGGGTGAAATTACCATTTTGCCCTTAAATTTTATTTAAGCCTTAATCTTTTCTTCTTCCTCCTTCCCATAGAAAGAATAGAGGGGGCCCTCTTTTGAGCTCCAAAACCCCATCCCTCTCTTTCTCTTGTGGATTCTTCCCCCAGTGTCTGAATCTTGATATGACGGAAGCATTGGATCACCCTCGGTAAGGCTTACCTCACGCACCCTTCTTTCCTTGGTGAATCTTTCCTTTCGTCGTGTTATTTTGATACAGGATCATATTCCCTATTTCTAGGGAATTTGAATGGAACTCTGATCTCTTCCAACCTACTGTAAATTTGAGGAAGATATCAAGGGAGCCTACACCTACAGCTCTAAGGTTGGTGGTCACGTGGTTTTCATTTTGGTTTTTCTCCTTTTTGAGTTATTATTGTCGTGGTGTGGTTTGCCTTTCACAAAACCCCTTATTTGAATTGACTTCATCATATCTAAATGACTTGTGCGGTATGATAATGATGAATCTAAACTTTTTAGGGTATTTAGATGTGGTGTGGACATGGAGTGGTCAACCATAGGTGATAAGACATGTGATTTGGCCCTTTTCACCTTTGGACCTTAATGATATGTCTTGAATGGAATTTTACATTTTAGGAAAATGAGATGACTTGGTTAGAGGTTGGATAGGATTAGATAGTATGAACCCTTTAATGAATTGAGATGTATGTTTTCCTTATATTATTCTTGGGAAATGCCATGCTTTGTTAATGTGATATGATATAAGATGGATTGCCTTATATATTGTGATGTGAATGTTTATGCCTTACATGGTTGACATTCTTGTGATAACCCATGTATGGGTGGGAAGTGTTCTTACCCCATTCTAGATGAATCATCGTGTGTTGTTGGGAATCATTCTTACCTTTTTCCAGATAAATCTCCATGTGTTGGTGGGAAGAATTCATACCCCCCTGCCAGATGAATATCCGTGTGAGGGCGGGAGGCATTATTACCCCATGCCTATATATCCTTTATGGGTGGGAGGCATTCTTCCCCATGCCAGTTGCAGTGATTGTGGATGAGAGGCATTCATACCTCTTTCCAGTGATGACTATTACATATGTGAGAAGCATGGACAAGAGGCATGTTTACCCCCATTCCAGTGATAACCTATATGTATGTACTTATACCCCTGGTGATCATTTAGAATACTAGCCATGAGCTGAAACAGGTAGACCCGCCAGGTGCCCCTTCGGAACCTAAGCAGGAAGGTTGTTTATTACTTTTCTTTACATACTTGTAGTTTACTACACACTATTTATTTTGCGAACAATTTGGATTACACGTAGACCTCGTTGGTGGTGGCCTACTGATACTTGTCTCACACCCTACCCGGGAAGCCTTTTTGGCACATGTGTATACTTTACTACTACATGTACTAGTAGGGGAAAAGGTCCACCTTCTGGTTTTTGATACATGTATGTTCTAGCTAGAGTTCCAGAGCAGAGGACTGTGTTTGGATAGGGATGCTCGTGGACTACTTTTGTTAACTTTTTGTGTTACTGTATAGTATGTATTCCATCTATTTATATTGTATCGGCATTCCATGCATCAATTTTGTATCAAAAACTACCTATGAGGCTTTTGTATATTTATTAGGGTTTTCCTTACTTCTGTAGTTTGGTTTGTATGTTAACCTTTTTCTCATGTTTATCCATTTTTTGTGCTTCCTCTTTTTAATCTCTTGCTGCTATACCGCTGGGTACTCTGCCATGGGGGTACAGTCTCCCCACTAACATACCATTACACCCCCGGTGCTAGCCTGAGGCCCTAGCCTATGGGGAGACGTGCTAGGGGTTATGTGGCCAACTAGGCTCGGGGCTCCGGTTGAGGCGCAGTCGGGTTCGGGACGTCACAAAGTGGTATCATAGGTTTTTTTTTCTAGCTTTACTATTTGGTGACGATAGACCAGGATACTAGGAATTCTTAGGGACATAGCCATGAGCCATGCTTGGGAATCGTGAACCCATGTACGGGGTATATGCCATGTTTCCTATTTTATGTTGTTATTGATTCTGCTATTTACTGTTTATATCGTTTCACCTTTGGGTGCTTCACCTGTTTTGTGATGTTATTGAGATTTGCAATGTTGGAATTTGGATTTCAGGGTTCAACCAGATGAAATGATTGTTATGCATTAAAAAATTCATCACGAAAGGCACAATATGGTTAGGTCAGCCATCTTTCCATGCCACATTTATATTTTCAGTGAGCATTTCTCATTGTTTATTTCCATGCCTTGTTAATATGTGTGCAACTGTGCTTACCCATCTTGCAGGTTGTGAATTGAGGAATGATGTGGTTTTACTGGGAGTCACTCTTTGGTTTAAAATGTGTATGGGCGCTTATGGAATTAAAAATGACATTCCAACTAAACCAATCATTTTCTTTAAAGGAAATTCAAATACCTAATTTGGACTAGTAAATGAGAAATGACATCCAAGTGTGTGTCATCTTTATGTTCATGAGGAGTATGGGCCCTTATGGGCTAGGAAATGCCATGTCACTGGGTTAAGTGAAGTTTGAATAGTTGCAGGTTTTTGTAAGAATTTCTATGGGCGAGGATAGGTGATCTTAGGGTAGGAAGGCTTAGTACATTTCCTAGCTTCTATAGTTCAACCTTTAATTTTGTGTTTATTCTTTTCAGACGTTCATTTGGTAGTTTAGCACTATTCCTCCCAGATGTCGTCGAGTCGAATGCACTAAAGGCAGCGATGATCACATTCCTGAGGTGGTGGGCCCTGAGCCGCCAATTGATCTTCTTATTGAGCCACCCGTGGCACTTCTTTCTATTCCTAAGATGGGCACTGATGCCTAGTTTCGTGATAGCTTCTTGTGTATTATGCAAAGTATGCAAGGTGGAGTGTGAATTTCCATGAGTATGGCAGATTTGACCTATGAGTTTCAGTCACATCATCCTACAACTTTTACGAGAGTTGGCAGGCCACTTACTGTGGTGTCCTAGTTGGAGGATATTCTGACCATAATCGAGAACCTTGAGACGCCTCAAGAGTGGAGGGTCGAGGTCACAACTTATATTCAATGTGGCTCAGCTAGAGGGTTATGGGATGTAATCACATAGTTGGGACAATAGAGAGATATGATCTAGAATGATTTCCAGGCTTCCTTCTACAATTATTTCTTTCCCCAGACTTTGGGGGCTGACAGAGCTATGGAGCATATGAATTTGCAATAAGGGACCATGACAGTCATGGAATATTTCTCCTGTTTCCCTGAGTTACAGAGTTATTATCCTATACTAGCTACCGATGATCTCATGGGCACTAGGAATTTTGAGGATGGGCTCTATTACGCCATCCGGTCTCAGGTTAAAGTGTTCAGGTTGATGACTAATTTATAGATTGTCAATTAGGCATTGATCACATAGAGGAATTTGAGTGAATAAGATAGTGTGAACAAGGGTGGTTCAACACCTATGGGTACCAGTGGATCTGCATCTAGGAAGAAGCTTTGTTTTGAGGACTCTCATGGTGTTAGTGGTGGTCAGACCCTTTTCTCAGGTGGTACTCCTATCTGTCACCAATGTGGGGTGCAAGGACATATGAGGAGATAGTGTAAGAGAAATACAGTGGAGTGTAGAGGTTGTGGTAGGTTGGTTCATCTCCACCATTTCTGCAAGACTTTTCCCCCAGGACCCAGTGAGCAGGGATCTATACTTAATCAATGATCTTGTGCTAGATCGTCAAGATCAAGCCAGTCAGGTGGGTGGAATACCACCATCAAATAATGTCGTGGTGGCAGTTGATGCAGAGTTAATCAAGAATATAAATCTCGGCGCTAGCAATGCGAGATTTCTCAGGTTATTCAGGCTGTGACTCAGGGCCACGGTATCGGCCTGTTGTATGCAGTCGAGCCTAGACCATAAGAGTAGTATACTGGACCATAAACTATAAAAGGTATGATTCTAGTTGCCTCTACGTTTGTATATGTTTTGTTTGACAAAGTTTCTTCTCAGTCTTTTATATCAGAGGCGATTAATTGAAGTTTGGACCTTGACATTGAGTCATACCATTTCATGATCACATTAGATACCCCATTAGGTATCTGTTCAGAGGGATTTCATCATTGTATGAATTGTCCCATCGAGGTGAGAGGTTACCTTTTCATGTGGAACCTGTATGTTCTAGATATCACATGTTTTGATGTTACAATCGGGATGGACTGGTTAGTTCCCTATAGAGCCCATATTGACTGCTATCATTGGAGGGTGGAATTTACGTCACAATAGGGAGACACATATATGCATATGGGAGAATGGGATCTTAGTGCGAAACAAGTGGGACCGTAACAGCGGAGTTTAGGTGGTGTCACGAAATAGGTTTCCAATATTTATCTTGATGACCATGGGCTACAACTATATATTTATCCTCTCGTGGTGGAGCATTTCACTGATGTCTTTCCTGAGGATTTCTCTGGTCTACCTCCAGTATGAGGGGTGGAGTTTACTATCAAGCTTATAGTAGGAGTAGCACCAGTGACCATTCCTCCTTATAGGATGTCACCTAAAGAAATTCTAGAGCTCAAGAGTCGGCTGGAGGACCCAGATGAAAAAGGATTTATACATCCTGGTACTTCTCCTTGGGGATCACCAGTTCTCTTTTCCAAGAAGAGAGATGGTACCCTTCATCTTTGTGTGGATTATCGTAAGTTAAATCAACTGACTATTATGAATCAGTATCCTTTACCTCAAATTGACAACCCCTTCGATCAGCTCCGAGGAGCAATGGTGTTTTCAAAGAATGATTTGAGGATGGGCTATCACCAGGTGCATGTTAAGACATCAGATATACCTATCAGAATATTCAAGAGTAGGTATGGTCTCTACGAGTACCTTGTCATGCTGTTTGGGCTTATGAATTCACCTATAATTTTTATGGATCTTATGAATCATATTTTTCACTCTTACCTTGATTATTTTTTGGTTGTATATGTGGATGATATCTTAGTCTATTCACGGTTGAGAAACGATCATGCAACCCATCTTGAGATCATGTTGAATACACTAAGAGAGAATAATCTTTATTCTAATCTCAGTAAATGCCACTTTTGGATAGACAAGGTTCACTTCCTTGGTCACATTATTTCTGAGTCTGGAGTTTCAGGTGACCCTTAAGAAGGTGACTGATGTAATTTCATGGGAGAAGCCCATGAACTTCTTTGATATCATGAGTTTCTTGGGTCTTGCTGGGTATTATAGGCTTGTCATTCAAGATTTTTCACACCTACAAGCACCTCTTAATGCTTTGACCAAATAGGGGGTGAGATTCATTTGGTCAGAACCTTGTGAAGTAGATTTTTTGGAATTTAAGGCAAGAATAACACCAGCATTGATCATGATCTTGCGGGACCCAGGCAGAACTTATACGGTCTATTTTGATGCATCAGGTATTGGGCATGGAGTTGTATTGATACAGGACGAGCGAGTCCTTGCATATGGTTCTCGTCAGTTAAAGGCGCAAGAATGGAATTATCTGACGCACGACCTCATGCTCATAGTCGTTGTACATGACATACGTTGTTGGATACACTATTTGTTAGTAGGGAATTTTGTGGTATTCATTGACCACAAAATTCTCAAAGATATCATCACTTAGTGGGATCTAAATCTTAGTCAATGCAGGTGGGTCGAGTACCTGCTATCTTTTGATTTCGAACAGGCCTACACTCTTAGGAATGGAAATTCAGTATCCTATGCGCTGAGTCAGAAAACATAGTCACAAGTGGTTCGGGAATATAATTAGGAGTGGAAAATTATGGCCCTATTTGTGGAGATGCACGTTGATGTACAGGAGGGTCAAGGTCAAACTATTCTCTCAGCCTTAGCGGTGACTTCTACTCTTTTGGAACGGGTCAGGGCAAGATAGTTATCAGATCCAGAAGGGATTGTTCTATGAGATTGTGTCGCTAATGATGAATCTACGCATTGGACCATGGATTAAGGTGATACTTTATTGTTCCTTGGGAATATATGGGTCCCAACAGACATTATATATGAGATGATGACATATTTAAATGACATAGCATGGGCAGTTCAACAAGGCATCACCAAAATGTATCGTGATTTGCAACGATAGTACTAGTGGCCTACCATGAAGCGGGAGATAGTCGGTTGTATCATGCCTTGTTCAACCTGTCAGTAGGTGAAGTTGGAACATCAGTATATGGGAGGGATTTTAGAGCCGTATTCCATTTCGGAGTGGAAATGTGACGATGTTTCTATGTGATTTGTAACCATTTTACCCAGGTCCACTTGTGGAAATGATGTAGTATGGGTTATTTTCGACCTTCTGATGAAAGTCGCTCATTTCATACCTGTGTAGGATACCTTCACGGTTGATGACATTGGAAGACTATATGTCAAGGAAATAGTGCACCTTCATGGAGCACCTCGTTATGTTGTCTTAGATAAAGATCCTCGTTTTAGATCTTGGTTCTGGTAGGGTATACAGAAGGCCTTGGGTATGCAGGTACTTTTGGGCATGGCCTATCACCCACAGACGGACGGACAGACCGGTCTGACTATCCAAGAAATAGAGGATATGTTATGTGCCTATGTTCTCTATTTAGGTAGTTCATGGGAGAAACAAATTCCTCTTGTTGAGTTCAGTTATAAAAATAGATTCAAGGCTACCATTGATATGGATCCATATGGAGCCTTATATGGTAGGCCTTCTTGCTCGCCTTTATGTTGTCTTGAAGCAGGGTAGGCAGCTTTTCTAGGAACCCATCTTGTGCATGAGACTATAGAGAAGATACAGCTTATTAGGGATCATATGCAGATAGATCAGCCTAGATAGCAGTCCTATGTTAACAAGCATCAGAAACCTCTTGAGTTCGAGGTCGGGAACCAATTTTTCTTGAAGGTCTCACCCTGGATGGGGAAAAGACACATACATAAGAAGTGTAAGCTTTTTCTGATTATTATAGGACCCTTTTATGTGATGAAGCGGAGCGGGCCAGTAGCTTACCTCCTTGCACTTTCATGTAGATATCAGGCCATGTACGATGGTTTTCATGTATCTTAGCTACGCTGGTACTTTTCAAATCCAACTCATGTTTTTCATCCTGATGAGGTTGAACTGGATATGGATGCTTCCTTCGTGGAGTATTCGATGTGAATTATTGACTTGATCATGAGGACACGCCATGGGAGGTCTTTTTCACTTGTATGGGTGCTATGAAACTATGGTTGGGTACATGACGAGACCTAGGACTGAGAGGCTAATATGCGTTCTCATTGGCCCGAGTTTTTCGTTGATGACACCTCAGTACCCTCAGAAATCCTACTCGGGGATGAGTTTCTTTATGGAGGGGAGGTTGTAAGGACCCGAATCATTGGAAAAGGCAGTGATCATTGGTTTTTAATTCTAATCTTTACTTTAATATTTGTTAATGTGTTTAACATACAATGTATGTTCTGAGGAGTGTTTGGGGTTTGTTTAGATCCCAGGAGTTTGAGAAATGGGCTTATAGGTAGTGGCGCATGGCCTGCGCACGGTCTGGAAACTTTTTGGGATAAATCGTGCGGCTGCATACAGGGGCACCTGCAGGGGCGCATGGCCATGCAAACCAGGACACATGGCCATGAAGCCTTTCTTCTGGGAGATAGGGAGGTGCACATTTTTTGCGCCCGGTTCGGGTAAACCGTGTGCCTAAACTGTATGACCCTGTTCTGGGTGAAATTACCATTTTCCATTAAATTATATTTAAGCCTTATGCTTTTCTTCATCCTCCTTCCCATAGACCAAATAGAGGGGAGCCCTCTTTTGATCTCCAAAAACCTCCTCCCACTTATTCTCTTGTAGATTCTGCCCCTGGTGTCAGAATATTGATCTAGAGGAAGCATTGGATCACCCTTGGTAAGGCTTACCTCACACACCCTTCTTTACTTGGTGAATATTGTATTCCATCATGTTATTTTGATGTAGGCTCATATACCCTATTTACATGGCATTGGATTGGAACTCAGATCTCTTCCAACCTACTGTGAATCTGAGGTCGATATAAAGCGAGCCTACCCCTACTGCTCTACGGTAGGTGGTCACGTGGTTTCCATTTTGTGTTTTCACCTTTTTTAATTATTATCGTCGTGCTGTGGTTTGTCTTTCACAAAACCCTTTACTTAAAATGATTTCTTCAAATATAAACGACCCATGTGGTATGAAATTGATTAATCTAACCTTGTTAGGATATTTAGATGAGGTGTGGACCGAGAGTGGTCAACTAGAGGTGATAAGTCTTGATATTTGGTCTTTTTCACCTTTGGACCTTAAAGTTATGTCTTGAAAGGAATTTTCCATGTAAGGAAAATGAGATGACTTGTTAAAGGTTGGCTAGGATGAGATATCCTGAACCCTTTAATTAATTGATATTTATTTTTTCCTTATAATATGATTGGTAAATGCAATGCATTGTTAATGTGATATGATATATGATGGATTGCCTTATATATTTTAATGTGAATTGTTATGCCTTACTGTGTTGACATGATTTTGATAACCCGTGTTTGGGTGGAAGCATTCTTACCCCATGCCAGATGAATCTCCGTGTGTGGGCGGGAAGCATTCTTACCCTGTTCTAGCTAAGTCTCCGTGTGTTGGCGGGAAGCATTCTTACCCCGTGCCAGATGAATCTCCATGTGAGAGAGGGAGGCATTCTTACCCCGTTCCAATATATCCTTTTTGGGTGGGAGGAATTCATCCCCATGCTAACTACAGTGCTTGTGGATGAGAGGCATTCATACCTCCTAGTGATGATTATTACATATTTGAGACGCATAGATGAGAGGCATGCTTAAGTCGTCCCAGTGATAAACTATATCTACGTAATTATACCCTTGGTGAACATTCAAAATACCATCCATGAGCTGAAGTAGGTAGACCCACCAGGTGTCCCTTTGAAACCTGAGCGGGAGGGTTGTTTATTACTTTTGGTTACTTACTTACAGTATACTACACACTGTTTATTTTTAGAACACCTATTTGGATTACACGTAGACCCTGTTGGTGGTGTCCTACTGATACTTGTCTCACACCCTACCCAAGCGGCCTCATTGGCCCCTGTGTAGACTTTACTATTGGAGATACTAGTAGGGGAAAAGGTCCAGCTTCAGGTTGTTGATACATGTATGTTCTATCTAGAGTTCTAGATTAGTGGATCAAGCTTGTCTACTGATTCTAGTGGACTACTTTTTTTTATCCTTTTGTATTACTGTATGGCTTGTATGCCATCTATTTCCATTGTATCGGCATGGCATGCATTCATTTTGTATCAGACACTACCTATGTGGGATTTTTATATTTATCAGGGTTTTACTTACATCTATTGTTTGGTTTGTATGTTACCCCTTTTCTCATGTTTATCCAATAGTTGTGATTCCACTATTTAACCACTTGCTGCTATACCGATGTGTACTCTGACATGGGGGAATAGTCTCCCCACTGACTTATGATTACACCCCCACTGCTAGTCGGTATTTGCTGGCCTATGGGGAAACGAGCCAGTGGTCATGTGGCCTACTGGGCTTGAGGAATAGGTTGAGGGGCAACTAGGTCTAGGACGTCACAGAAGTATTTCAACATAAATATAAATATTTTCCAGAGGATGATTAAGGATGTTATCAATAAAACACATCCTAAGTGGAGTAAAATAAATGGTTGTTTTCATTACGGAATTAAAATATCATAAAAATAAATTTTAAAAAACTTCTTCAAGAAAATATAATTATTTTAAACATAAATTTGAAAATTATTTGGAAGGAAATATTATTTTAAAATTAACCATTTAAACATTCCATGTATTCTTCAATGAAATTAAATTAGGTAAATTAGTACATGCCATATGAGGTAAAAAGAAATTTTTTATGTATGTTAAAATGGTTAGAAAAATGAATTTTTTCAATGTGACACGATGATTAATTGTATTAAATTGGTAAAATAAAAAAGAGTAAAAATTTACTTACCTAATAATTTTAATATTTTTTATAAATCTTTTTATAAATCAGATTTTTTAGAAGAAAACAGATTCACTAACAAAAAGAAGATTTGGTACTGGTTTTTCATAGAAAAACTCTAAAACATATTGCGTGCCAAGTAATGTAAAAATGTTACTAAAAATGAAAAAGGTTATGAATAACCATAGTAGAGGAAAAATAATGGTTTTATTTAAAAAAATTATAACATTTCCTTAAATGGAAATACTATTTAAATTTCAAAAAAAATACTATTGAGGAAAATATTCTTTAAACATTCAAAAGTGTCCTATAACACTTTGTAACTATTTAAATAATAATCCTCATAGAGTAATAACATTAATTAAATAACATAAAAAACACGAATAAAAAATTATTAATTTGATAATATATCAAAAGTATTTGTAGATACAACATGGAAAATAATTAAGTGGTGAACATAACATTTATCTCACAGATGTAAAATGGTAGATGAGAACCCCTTACATTGAGTACAATTTGTCTCATATGTTTTTATATTCCTTAAAGATAATCATATGATAATTGTTTACATGATTTTATATCCTTTATAATTTTATAATTTATTTCATTTCTATGATTTCTATGTTGACTAAAACCACTTAAACAATTATGTTTTTGTCGGGTGTTGTGACCAATTTTTTCTTTTGTGTCAAAATCAACATTCATTGGGTAACTATGGTCAGAGGGGTCATTAAAAAATAAAAATAATAAAAAATAATGATATATTTATCATATTTATCTGAAATTATACATTCATAAAAAATTATGAATGATAGTTATAAAAAATGATCCAATGTTATAGTCATGGAGACTGTAGGCCATACGTACGGATGAGTAACATTCCAATTTTTCTATGATCAATATGGAAAGAAGTTATATTACAATAATAATAAAATAATGACAATAATATCATAAATAAAATATTATTAAATCATATATACATATATATAGAATTATTTTGATGTAAGAGGAACCACATCGTGTCGAGGATGCAACATTTCACACGTCCACGAACGACATTATCAATTTTTAATTGTGTGAAATTTTAATAAAAATTGATATATTATGTTTAAATAATGTATTTTATATCATTAATATAATATATATTTTTCAAAAAAAATTATTTAAAACCATCCTTTATACATTCAATTTATTGTGTACACAAAACACATCACTTTGAAGGGGAAACAGTCCACACTTCCACAAATAATGTTATCTTTTTTTGCACAAATACTGTATTTATAATGATTTGTGTCATAAAATAATAAAAAATTCATAAATATATAGTAAATATAATATATAAAATTTGTAAAAATTTATTCAATAATAATTCACAACTATTAGAGGTGGTAAAATACAACGAAAATCGCGATTTTGTGAGGCGGTAGTTCGCCGTAGACATAAACAGTATGTTCGTTACACATTATATGAATGTGTGTGTGAGTGTAGGTATAATAATTAGTATAAAAACATCAAATAATATTTAGGATAATATTTTTTTATATAATAAATGAATAAGAATATTTTATTGGGTGGACTATGGAAATTCAAATAAAGAGCTTAAGGAAATATGTTATCTCTTAATTGGGTAACTTTTTTGGTTTCAACCAATGGGATTCCATGGACGGATTTATTACCATTATGAGGATTATAGGTTTAGTGATTGTATATTTATGATCTATCTATGTTTACATAGGTTGTTAAAAAGTTTCTTGAGAGGTGTGATGGAGCGGGAGGCTGAAGAGCTTTTTTATAGTTGAGGGAATGGACACACATGGTATTTTTCAGAAGAACTATATGTACCCCAAGTATTGATTATCCCAATGTTTCATGATCAATAATTATGGAACTATAGAGGGGTATTTTAAAAAATATTTCAATCTATTATGTTTTGGATATGTCTATAAGTCATTATTTCACTTGTGTTTATGGTTTAGTTCCTTGTTATTATTAATTTTACATGAATTGATGTAATTAATTATAAATAAATTCACTAATCATTTTTGGTAAAAAAATATTCCAACCATATTAGATATATTAAGTCATTAAAATATCTAAAACTTAGTAATTTTTTAAAATTCTAATAATATAATTGGTAGAAATTTATTTAAATATAATATTACAAACGGGGAAACAATGTAGCTTTGTAAAGTAAAAATATGAAAAAGTTTGATATGTATTTATAGTTAATTTCAATGTGGAATTGATCATAATGAAATAATTTTAATTATTTTATCACATTATGATAAAATGAAACATTAAAAATTATTTAATTTATAATTTACCCTTATGAGTAAATCAGATGAAAAAGATGTTTTTAAATTTAATTAAGTATTTTTAACTATTCATTATAAAATGAAAATTCACAAAAAATAAAAACAATTCAACCTAAACAAATTTTTATGATTCTCACTGATATGATGAATTTTAATTTGACATATATAATATATAAAGTATCTAAAAAATTAATTTAAAATAGGACTTCCATTAAATGTTTGTATACATTTTATAATAAAAATATATTAATTTTTACGTAAAATGTGGTTTTTTCTTTGATTATGTATATAAAATACATTGGATGAATATAAAAAATATTATATTGAATATATAATGAATATATTAAATTAAAATCACACACTAATTTTAAATTAATTAATTTACGAGGGTAAATCATCTTGATGTGCATAATAATAGTTTTCTATAAAACTATTCATTAAATATTTAAATGTGTTTCTATATTGCATTAAAATCAATTCGTAACAAATGAATTATTTTTATATTTGTGTAATTAAAATAATTTCTTAATTTTGTTAATAATATTACCAATAGTTATTTTATATGTTATTATATGATATAAAAATATTAAATAAATATTTTATTGTTCGATTAATCTATGTCTTTCGTCTAACACAAGCAATCATAGAAGCTCATTGTTGAGTATGTGACATGCTAACTTAGTATCACATACATAGAATGTTATAAATTATAATTAATTTATATAGAGAAATTAAATATATTAAAATATCTTGGGTTATTATATTCTCTTACATGCTTGGTGTTTCATGCTGTATAGGCTGTCGAATACAATGTTCATACATTAGATTTTTTGGTTGTTATAATAATAGTTTATATAACTATATAGGTTAGGATTTTATTACCCGAGGATAATTTTTGATGTATTCATACTCTAATTGGGATAATTAACCTATTATTAATCATAAATTCAATGAATTATATATACCATTTATGCCTTATTAGATTGGATATTAAAGAAGAATATAAATTTTAAACACATTTAATGAGATTTAGGAATAATAGGTGTATATAACACATAGTTTTATTTTGTGATTTAGTGTGAAGGTTATCTGGAAATAATTTTATTATTTTTTTGGGATATAATATGAAAAGTGTAGATAGCCATTTTTTGAATAATATTTGATGTTGAGGTAATTATGGTCATTCTAGATAATTTTTATTTTAATTTGGGAATTTATGTTGGTTAATATAGCTAACTATAGGGAATAAAAAATGTTTCTTTAAAGGATATTATATAAATAATAAATAATGTTATATATATATATATATATATTTTAATCTTATATGAATATTGTATATATATAAATTTATTGTGTATTATGAAAATTTATAAATAGGGGGAAAATGATTTAGTTATTTTTCATGAGATTTTGTGTCTTGGTGATTCAAATTAATTTTGTGAAAATAATTGTATATTTAGAGATTATAAAATAATATGGATGATTTATAATGATTTTCTTGATTATAAATTTTTAGTAAAATGATTGTATTATTTTTTTGGGAAAACAAACTATCATGGTTTTCTTGATTTTTATGGTTCCCTTTTTATGTCTTAATTATTTATAAGAATTATTCATATATTATACCCTCTATGACTCAAAATGATCATAAAGTGTATATATATATATTTTACATTAATTATTTAGGAATCAATTCTCCATTTTACTCACAAATGTATTTATAGTTCGCACACCACGTTTTTCCATAGGGATTTTGTTGTCTCAATTTCTTAATATGGTAATATATTATATTTACTAAATATATTACTACATGATTATTTTATAAAATTCCATTAATATTTAATATTATATTTAATGGGTACATTTTTAGAATATTAATTTATATATCAAAATTATATTTTAAAATGATTCTAAAATACTAAATAATGTTGTTTGTCAATTCTATTTCTCAATTTTCTTTCTTCAAGTCATGTTTCATATTCTGTACCGATTCACATTTAAATTTTTTTTATTATTTTTACTTTGAAATATATCATCATTATTTTTATAGTATCCAATGTATTTATAAATCCATTTTATTTTTTCACATTCATTCTATTTTAATTCATATGTTACTAATGTCGTATGAGATTCTTCATGAAAAAATATATTTAAATTGTGTAATAATTTGAATTATTTGGAAATATTATACGATGGATGATTTATTTGTAAACTCACATTGTTAATAGAATTTTATCTTTTTATCTAGGAAATTATATATTCAGGTCATGTTCGTCTCCTTTGATGAATTTGTGTTTCTTACAAAATGGGTGCTGAGAATAATTCCTCACAACTTTGTTGACAAAGTTTCTCCATTTTGTCCATGATATTTAAAACAAATATGTTTTCTTTTCTTATTTTTGAAGATCGTACCTTTGAAATTTTATATTATCATTATTTAAAGAAATTTTATATTTCTTTTATTTAAAGAAAAAAAATATATATATATATTTCTTCCACTCCATATTTCAGTAATATACCTTTACTCGATTTTAATCTTCCACTATATGGTATTATTTTGATGTAGTGGTGTTAAAATGCCTCTAACTTTTTGAAATTTATTTGGAAGTAATTACAGTGCATTTTTTATCTAACTAAATCATTTTACATATGGACTGATGTAATAGTGACAATTAGGGATTATTGATGTTGTATGAATTATCATAATATTGGATAACCAATTTTTTGTTGTTGGAACCATTATTATATAATGATTAGTGGAATATTGTTATTAATTTAAAAAGAAATTATTATGGAATAAAAAACTAAAGTCTTCTAAATTGATTAATGAGTCATATTCTTGAAGATAATGAAGCAATAATTTTTCTTGTTTTTTATAAATAAAAAATTAGAGGACGAAATTTCCTTTAGGTGGAGAATGTAACAGCCATAATATATTTAAATAATATAAATGTTTTTTCAATTAATTAATTTTCATACTATGAATTTGTTTTTTTAGTAAATATTTATTTTACATTGTATATTTATATTTATTCCATTTATCAAAATATATTATGTAATAAAATTATATTCCCATCATACATTATATATTTTTATGTTTAATATATTAGAGAAAAGGTGTCTTGTTTAAGGTTTAAAAATATTTTCATAAAGTCATTATTTATTATGATTTATATAAAAAAAATTATTTATTTAATTAACATTTTATAAATTGATATATAAATTAACTTTTTGGATTTATATTGATCATTATATAAATAATATTACCATGTAATGATTTTATTTCAATTTGAAAAAATATGGTTATTAATATAAATATTTTTTTCATGTACTCTATAGTTTTATGAAGAAATTAAAATATTTCATTTTGGTATTTTAGTATTTTAATTTCTTATAATTGTAAATTTTTTATATCAGCATATTGAAATTATTTTAATGTGATCTTTTGGAATATTTCTAAATAGGTTCACATTTTTGTGATCAGTTATAAAATATTATTTTATTAATACTTTACCTTTTATAAAATCATCATCATATAACTATGAAATACATATTTATGAAAAATTTATAACATATATTAAATGGTAATATTATAAAAATATCATATCCCTGTTGATAAATTAATATAATATAATTATATTTTCCTAAAAAAAACAATTTTTGTCTTGATGCAATGCATCAATTGAACTGAAAAAGTAAAATTGGGATCATTGAGATTTTATTTAAGATTGGAAATGACTATGATTTTCCTAAAAAATAACAAATAAGAAAAATAATCTTTTTTTATTTATATTTATTATATTTATAATTATATATCATTTTAATTATAAAAATGACTACCCAAATCTAGGGTTATGTATAAAAATTCATGATTATAATTTTTAATATCATATCAAGATACAAATGGGAATAAATAAGTATAGGAATTTTTTATGATTAATATATAAATAAAATAAAAAAATATTAATGGAATTAAATTATATTTCATATTAAATAACATGAAAAATGTACAAATATACCAGGAATCATCAACAAGATTGTGGAGAAATCCAAAAAAATATCATTGTAACTAGAATTGAAAATATTAAATGTTATAATATTTAGTTGAATTGGAGTATATAATTTAATTGATAGCTAAACATGATATCTTATATATATATATATATTTAATATATTAATTTTGAGATTATATTAATATTTTTCAACTCTAATTATTTAAATAACCCTAAAATTACATTAAAGGGTCTTTAATGTAATAATTTATTTATAATTTAATTATAAAATCATAACTCATAATATTGACTCAATTTAATATGTTTAATTATCTATAATATATTTTATTATACATTTATGATCCACATTCCATTTCATAACTACATTATAGTCACATAAATAATAAATATCTTTGAATACACCATCAATGTATTCGTATAAAAGAAGACCCACTCTTGACTTTCCAAAAAAATATAAAGTTATTTTTTCTGTCAACATTTTTCCAATTCCCTATATAATCATCCCTTTACACATTATTAATGGATTTAGATTCCAAATTGTGTTCTACAACGGAATTATTCTCTATTATAAATAAGTCATTAAAAGAACATTTTTAATATTTCCAAGAAACTTCTTCATTTCTTAATTAGGGCTCATTATCATAATTTTTTTAAAACATATCTTATTTTTATTCTATGATTCTATTATATTTTTTATATCATCCTTTTGTTTATGATGGTCATGTGAAACCCATCCTATTTTACTATAAATTTTTTTAAAATCCATTGCTATGTTAAAATACATGTTTTTCCAAAAATTATGTCTATTTGTTTCAAATATCCAATTAACATTATCAATAATATAATTAATTTCCAAAATAAAAATTTATATTACTATTTTAAGAATTTTTTTTCATTAAACTCAAATATTTTTATCTATTTTGGGAGATATCAGTTATTGTGGGATTTTTTTCTAATTATGTAAATGATGATGTTTTTATATAATTAATTCCATATTTAATATTATTACAAATTTATTTTATTATTTAATATGAAATTAAAATTTAATTTATTAACTTATTATGATTTTTAATAGTAAAATATATAACCTATGAATTATAGTAAAAGTAAAAAATCACTATTATTTTTAAATGTAATAATAGGATTTTCATGAATGATTATCTTAATAGTATCTATTACATGACATATTGAACTACTATGATTATATTATTATTTTTATATAACAGCATGATACTTTTCGAGATTATCGATCCATTTAATAATAAAATTTTATTGATTTATATCTTAACTTAATTGATTTTTCTATTGTAAGAAAATGTGCATTGTAACATCTTATTATATTATTCTACATTTTTCTTTATTTTCATTTAGATTACATTTCATTCAAAAAATAACTTTCATAAAATATTTTTAAAACAAATGTTATAATATTTTATGGTATTATTTTACTATATCATATTTAAATTGAGAATATTTATGTATATATTTCTATAATTGAAAAATATATTTTTTTTCTTTATAAACCTCCACTGATTTACTTATACATATTATTGATAATATTATTTTTATGGATTTTAATACCAATAATTCTATAATTTTATATTGTAAGTTTTTATTTATATGGAATTACTTACCAAAATATCAAAATGAATATTTTTTTTGATATTTTACTCATGATCACATATTCCCATTGTTATCATTCATTGTTGTTACAATGATTCTGATCCATGTTTTCAAAGTTATCTATTTTAATTTTTATTCACATTTTTTTATTAATTATATACATTTAAATTAATTTATTTCAAAAAAGGTGGTTCCTTTACTATATAACATTAAATTTTCTTCTTTAATGTACACCCCTCATAACCCATTTAAATATATTCCATTAATTTATCATCTTCATAATAATAACCTTGATTCATATGTAATTTTAACGATAAAATTATTTAATGAGTTGGTTCAAATATTTTTTTTCATGATTATTTATATTTTTTAAGAGATTTATGATGAAAATTGAAAACATCCATATTTTATTATCTATGTATCCTTGGTATTATACATTATTATGGCTGATATAGTGGTATATATCTCTAATATATTGGGTAAATATTTGTTCTCAAGAGATAATAATGCTTCAATTATTTAGTTATGTTGTTCCACTAAGGAATACATGAAATAATTGGTTTTTTATTCCATTTAATAGTTGACTTTTTGGGTGATAAAAATAATATTGTATGATTCTATTAAGGGTTTTTTAATTTCACTTATGAGTTATAATAAAAATATTTTATATTTTTTAACATAAGAAGATGATTGTTTTGATTAGTGGATTGTTTCTGATCTTTTCAACGGTAAATATTTGTATTTCGAGGAATGGTAATGATTTTTAAAAGATTGAATATTTTCTAAAGGAACTTTATAAAAATTAATTTCTATATGGTTGATTATTTTATTACATAACGAATCCATTCTGAACAAATAAAATCATTATATTTTGGAAATTTGGTTTTATAAAAACTCAATGACATATTTCATAATGAAATAATTTTTCATAGGGTTTTACTTTTTGTATTGGAATAACTGATATTCACTTTATTTCATACATCTTACTATTATTTATGTTCTCATTACTTGTTTTGAAGTAAATTTAAATGGTATTAAGGATGAATATGATTTAATATTAAGTCAATTAGATGAAAACTGTCTTTTTGGTGGGAAAATTATGTATCTCTTTAGGTATATGATTTCATAATTATGAAAGACTATAAGCCTAATAGATTATGTTTTTATATTCAATATAATATTTATAATAATTAATTAAATTATAGAGTAATTAATTTGGGTCATTTTATAATATTGTGGGTTCCATAATCACTTATACTAGATTACAATTAATGAAATCACCCCTCCCTAGAAAAATGAAATATGTCATGAAGTAATATATCTACTTTTCTAACTGAGATCCAATCAATAACCCATCTACAAATTCTAATGTGGGTATTAGATGTCTCCCTGATCCTACTAGAAAATCATAATGGAAAAACAATAAATTATTTTTTATTAATAATTTTATAAGAGAAATGGTTTTTAATCAATAGAAATAAAATAAAAAATTGAAATAAATCATTCCTCCAATTTGGTATGTTGAACACTAAGATTAATATTTCATGTATGTATTTTTTAAAATAATATAATGTTAAAATAAGTAATTGTTTTACTATTTCATAAAAATATTATCAAATGAAAAATATTTATATATATATATATATAAAATTACATGAGTACTACAATCACCCAGTCATAAAATTAATTATTTTAGAGAATTTATAATATATTTAATTTTCTTATCGCAAAGATCATTTGAGATTATATTTTTTGAGAGTAATTTCACAATTCATACATAAAAAACATATATATATATATATAATTTGAAAACATTTAATCAGTATCAATTTGTACAATAATTTATAAAATTAAAAATAAAATAGACATTATTTTAAAGAAAATATTGATGACTTTCAAATTGAATTATTATTTTCTATTACCCTTCCATAAACCTTATAGTTTCCATAAAACATGGTATGAGAAAAAAAATTAGTAGGATGTTTCATAAGAAGAATGAAATAATTCATTATTCTATGATTAATTATAAAAATATATCTTTTTAAAAAATAAACCTGTTATAAAATAAATATTATGTTTCTTATGAAATCAAATTCTCTATAATATTTTTATCACAAAATATTTTATAGATAAATGTTAATTGAAAAAATAAACCCCATAAGTTTTTTTGAAGAAAAAATAAAATCATGAAAAAATTTACATAACAATATCATTATCACCCTTAATGCTGTATCGTATTGTTTAATTTAAATATATGTTAAGCAAATTACCTTTGTAAAAAATATATATTTCCAAACAAATATTGCATGAATAGATAAATCATATAGGTAAGTTGAAGAATAACATTTATACATACACATGGAGAAACGATCCTATATAAAATTAGTGTACCCCTCTCAAATACACATGGAAAATCCCTTATGGTTATATTTTACAAAACCCTTAGGGTTATATATATACTAACCATCACCGTTACACATAGAATAACCATCAATGTCAATATACAATATAATAATTCCAAATTAATTAGATGGATATCACAAAAACACTTTCCTTTGGTTTATAATAGAACCACACAATTTCATAAAAAATACCAAAGAAAAATAAAATAATCCTTAGATAATATCATTCATTATAAAAACATTTTTTGCATCCATATGATAATATTTATTGATATAGATATATCCCTTACTATTAATTCTCAATTTTTAATTAAAATTTTCTAGATTAATAGTAAATAGGTGTTTCATTGAGGAAAATATGAAATCATATATATAAATCTGAATACCAATAAACTATTATAATGGTGTGAAAATTATTTTTCACTGAATATGATAAAACAGAACATTTCATTTTTATTTGTTTGTAAATATAGATAATATATAATACAATTTCATTTTGAAAACATATTAAATTATTTCAATAGTGATAAGAAATTTTACATATATGTCATAAATATCCATATAAATACATCCTTAAAAAAATTTGAATAGAGTTATGGAAGAAAATACATAGATGCTAAATTAAAAAAATTTTAAAAATGGGTTTCTAAAGTGTCCCATTCATTGATTCTAAATCATCACATACATTATTTGTTATCATTAATACTAAAATTATTTTTAATTAATTATTTATTTAAAAATATCTCTTAATTATTCCTTTTATTTCAATTATTATATACAATAATTCTTTCTTCAAATATTTTAATGAGATTTAGGAAATATTTTTAAATGACTTGGGTAGATTGATTACGGTCAAATATTTCCTTATTATATCTTTTCCAAAATATTAATCATAATGTAATGATAATTTTATACATAAATTATAAATTAAGATATATCCTTTAAATATGGTTAAGAAAAATAAACTACATTACAATCATGGAGATGGTTGGTCGTACATACACATGGGTAACAATTCAATTTTACAAGGATCATTATGGAAAGAAGGTATGTTCTATTACATCATTATGTAATTATAATTATATAAAAAATAATAGATTATTTCTTCAAATATACTTATATATAGTATCCATGTGATGTAGTGATGAGAAATTAGTGACATCACTTCGTGGTGGTAGTCCACCTGTATGCATGAATAATATTTTCATTTTACTTTGAATAGAAATGTAATAAGTAAAATAATATATTTTATTAAGAGTGATATATATTTTATAATATATATATATATATATATATTTAATCCTCCATTAAATCCATCTTTATGTTTTGGTGATAAAAATAAAATCAAATTGATTCGCATGGTAGTAGTCTACTGTACACCTAAGTGACATCATCGTCACCCATTTGATTGATCTGATCATGGATGTTGTTTTTAAAATTAATATATTAGCCTTAAAATACATGGAAGATAAAATATTTATTATTTATTAATTTGTGAAATTATTTTAAACATATGATGGAAGAAAAAATCTAAAATACACTGTTAAAATCAATACATCTTATTTTGAATGTCTCATTTGATTAACACATTAAACCATCAACTGAGGTTCTTATACCTAGAAAAACTCATATAATGAGGTTGTTTATTATATTATTGTATTTGGGTTGGTATTTTCCAAAAAAAAAAATATTTTAATGTGTAGAGGAAGGATAAGAAGAGGATTCCAATTAAAAGAGTGGGGAGAGGAAATTTTGAAATATCTCAAAAATATTACATTTATATAATTTAGTATATGATTCTAAATGCATAAAAAAATACATAGAATATAGGTTGTGGACTTGTTCAAATAATCTTGTAAAATAAAAATTAAATTTTTTAGGATTCTATTGTAACCCTTGTCTTTCGATTACAACCCCTCATTAACACTTTAATATTTATCATAAACACATGGCTATTAACTCATTGATGGTCATGATAGTTACATTAATAAAACAGTACCTAAAATTTTCATGATTGACTATTCAAACCATTTCCTAATTATATTCTAGAATCTATGAATTATAGGAATTTCAAAACATTTAATAAGTTATTATTAATAAAATAAAATTTTTTAATATCAATTTTGTATCTATTCATTACATTGAATCTAACAACATCACAAGAAAAGTAAAATTATTAATAAAAACATAATAAATCCCAATCATGTCATTTTAATCTATACGATTCATGTAAAAAATTTATAATATCCGATTATAATACTTTTAATATTTTTAATATTATATATTTGTTCATTCTATCTACTTATTGATTTCCATATTAGCATGGCGTAACTATTTATGTTGATAATTTATTCATTAAATATATAAAATAAATTATCATTATGAAGATAAACATTTCATATTTAAACATACTATTTCTAACCAAACATATCTTCTAGTTATCCTCATACTAAAAATATAATAGTTATTTAGAATAATAATTTTACATTACTAACATTTGATTAAATAAAATTTTATAGTGGTCATAATATCATCAAAATTGATTAAAGGTGATATATTAGAAATTTGGTTGATTATTTATGTGTCTTAATAATAACTTCAATTTTGGGTAGTTTTATGGTAATTTTTCAGTCCCTCTGGTTTAATTTTTAACATTTATTACTTGGTATACTCTTAATGGTAATACTTTTTTTTCATAGGAAACTATTTATATTGAAGAAATTTAAAACGGAACTATTTATGTAACACCCCCCGAATTTAAAAATACATTTAATATATAAATCATGAAACACTATATATCTATAAAACACTACTTCATTCTAACCTAGCCAAGTAAACATAATTCTTCCACCTTTTTGTTTTGAATTTTGAAAATCTGACATACACGTTTATGATTAGTAAGTTATTTTGAGTGTGATAAGAAATTTTTTTTTTGGTGAATTTTAACCTACCCATATGAATACTAACAAACCCTTATGAATTGTGATATACGGTAATAAATAGTACACTCACATATTATGGTATCTAAATATTGTTCAAGGGGATATACAATATACCTATGTTTCAAAATAAGTAAATAAATGTTTTAAAATTGTTTTTTAAGATTAAATTATGATTTTAATTAAATATTAAATTAAATTTTTTTTTAATTTTTTTTTCAAAATTTGAATTCATTTTTGGATTCTACTTGTTGATAAATGGTTAGGTTAATGTTTTGATATGTTTCTGAAGAACATGAATTTTTGATGAATAGTGAAATATGGTAAAATATCGTATATACAAAGTATTAGTTAAATAGCACATTTATGACCTCATAAATGATGAAATCCCAATTGGTTCAAACTCAGAGTCATTTATTACTATTTTTGGTCATGGAATTATCACTATATCTAGTGTTGAAGGAAATTAATAAATTAATGATTAATTTTTTTGAAAACTCTATTCTCTTCCACTATAACACCCCCTCACTCCGTCTTCACATCACTCCACTAAACCTTGAATCACCTAATATTTATTCCCAATTACCCTTTCCTAGTATCTTTCCACGTCCAATAATCTCATGGTCTTGCAAAATGTCCAAAATCTAATCCCTTAAGGAGTTTCTCAAAGAGGTTATATGAAAAGGTAAAGTACTCTTCTTTTTTATTTAGTTTCATTTCAATTTATCTTATTTTATTATCCTCTCCTCACCTCCTATATACAAATGACCATTATAGATCTATTATCTTATATATTCTAGAATTATATCATTTTAATGGAAGAAAAATCATCAATATCTTTACTCTCTCTGTTTTATTTTAAAAACAAAATCAATACCCATGAGGTTATAATTTATAACCTTCGTGGATGATGAAGTTTCATTCTTCAATTTCTCCATTATTACATATCCTAAATCCTTTTTATGGTCGAACCAGAATATAATATAATTATTATAACCTAATTAATATTCATTAAACATAATATATACATAATATTAATTAGTATCACCAAACTAGTTCCTAACAATAAAAATACTCCTAAAAATCTAAGTGACTGTCATACATATTTCATCTAATGATTCATCTTTTTTTTCAGGTATCCAAATGATATAAATGACCATTAAACCTTCAGTATATTCATAAATAATATATAATTTCAATTCTCTAGATTTACATCCATTCCACATGAACACCATTACGGAAGAACATGTGAAACGATTATGAAAATAATAAAAACCAACACTCTGAAATGACAAAATTCAATATAACACCTTATCAAAAAGAGAATAAATAAACTAAACAAAATTATTATAAAAAAAATAAATGTCAAATAGGTTCTGAAATAACTTATTAATAGTTATAATTTCATATTCTAGGACCTTATGTATAAGATTAGAAAACATTCAGAATTAAGGTATGGGTTTTCTTCATCTCACTTCTATTTTTGTGAGATATTCCATATTCACTGATATCAATTGTGTATGGTTTATGAATAGTTAAAATTAATCTTTTATATCAATAATATGTTTATTAATTTTTTTTAATATATATTTTTAATATTATTAGATTTGTGTAATTTTAATTGATTTACTACCAAGTGATAAGGTTTTTTCACCCGACCCTCCATTTTTCATTCCAGATACTTTTATTATCTAATTACCTCAGTGAAATTGTCATCCATTATTATGAACTCCTAAAAAATTTTGTGTGAGTGTTCTATATAAGTTCATAAACTATAATCCTTCTTCATTTTATTAAAATTTTCAAATTTTAAGAGGAACATTCAGAATTATTTTAGATAAAAACCACTACTCAAGGGATATTTTCAAATTCCTACCTGTTTTCAAGTATACTCTAGAATCTATTTTAAGAAGCCATTATTTTTATTAAAAAACTATTTCTCATGAAAAATTATATTGTTTAATTTATAGTTTTAATAAATCAAACATTCCTTTACACTTTAAAATTGTCCTAAATACTGTTCTCCACATCCTCAAAAATGTTTTACATCTAAAAAATCTTAAAAACTATTTTTACATAATTTCTCTTTAGTGGGACATCATTTATACATAAAATATAATTTAAATTTCATAGTATTTTATTTTAGGTTATATTCATGTTTAACATATTATTTCATGGAAAATATAAATGATTTTTAAAATCAATTCTTCTTTAAATATTAAAAAGGATTCGTCTTATCTCATATTAACTTTTATAAGATATATGAATTATTCACCAATTATTCCTTGTATATGATATATGTACTGCCACTTGGTGTATCATAACAAGAGTATATTTATTATAATGATATTATAAGGTATTATTATTTGAATAGTTCATGGTTGTATGGGACACTTTGAAATGATTAAGTATTTTTTTCTGAGGAATTTCACAATGGTTAAATTTAAAATTACCTCCACTAATGTCAACATATTTTTGTGAATATTTTATTTCATATTGGATTATCTATTATTATATCATCTAAAACAATTTTGAAGGGTTTATTATTAGTTTTTACTATGGATATTCAACATTAATACTATACACATTATTATTCTACATTATTAGTGTTTATGTTCAATGATTGGGGGAGTCATATACATTTCATATGTTAGTCTCAATATGAATTTGTATGTTGTTTATGTTCACCCCATTCATGTGAGAAAATCATTTTATAGAGTAAGTGTCTGGTGGGGCCCTCTATTTCCAGTCGATGTATTGGTAGGTCTAATGGGACAAACTATGGTCTTGGCACAAGGCCTTGACAAAATGATTATTTATAGTCATAACATGAGGCCTTGATGGTATGGTGATGATATCCAACATTATTCATTACCTCATTATTAAAATAGTATTGACGGTTAATGTGGTTATTTGACTAGTATAATACACATTATTTTATTTTTTTATTCCATTAATTACACAGCTTTATTCTATCCAAATTGTGTTCTTGTTTTTTTAATGGCATATGTTTTTAGTTTTTCAACTTGCCTAACGATTATATATATTCTACTGTATTTCTTACCCTTAATAAGAGTTTGAGATCACACCATTCTTTTGTTTTATTTTCCCATGACATGAATATTTTATTTATGATGGACATATAAATATAATCTTAGAATGGGGGATGTTCCCACTATAAATTATATGTTGTATTTATTTTCACATTGTAAATCTAAACTTATATATGTATCTAAAATTACAAAACTACTAAAATACTCGGACCTTCGGGATTTTATTCATTATAATCATGAAAATGTATTAAATTAATGCACCGGCTTCAGACTACTGGGGTCAGGGCGTTACAATTTGTATAAAATGAAGTTTAGTAGAAATCTTGGGAACTTGATTTAGAAAACATAGTTTAGGGAATAAATCCCAAAGATATTGTTTGAGGATAATCATATAAGAACATCCTGGTATTTTTTTAAGGAATAGATTACGCAGATAATTCTAGTAAATACATCCCTCACTAGATAAAAACAAGTAGAGGTGGCTCTGGCACAAATGTACCTAGGAGTGAAAGCTCCAACATTGAGTTCCGTGATTGACCAGGGGTATCCTGGTACACGAGAATGGGCCTTTCTTCACTCTATGTAATGACACTCACAGGGGATATGCATAGGATAATTCCAATTTTCATTATAAACAATTATAAATGATTTCTTCCATAGATTAACCAAGGTATATGGTTTTAGGATCTATAAATCATATATTTATGTTATGTGTTATACCTTTTTTAGAGATATAGATTATTTTTAATTTTATGATCTAATATATAATATGGATTTGATTTGAAATGGATCCTTGTTGAAGGAATGGAAACTTCACCAATTTATGTCATAAGAAGAGTTAGAAGGATCAAATCTCTAATGTTCTTATGAAATAATATTAAGTGAATATTGTTTTCCATGTATCATCATCGTATGATGAAATAGTATGATGTGTGGACAAGGTATGTACGGAATTCCCTGAGTCATATAGATTTTAAGGGAATATAAATAAGAAGGGGATGACAAGAAAAAAACATGGATAAAGTAAAGATGGGAAATATGTATTTTCCCACATGTGTTAATTGTGGAAATAGAAAACATTGTATAATATTGATGGGAAAATGATTTTTCTTTAAGTGTCGAGAAAAAGGTCACTATGCTCATATTTTTAAGACAGGGAAATAATTTTCATATATTCAATGAATCAACTACAGGGTGTTGGGGCAGTATGAGAATAAATTTCCAAATAATTAAGGAAATATACCCCCAATGATGAATTTGGATAATGATAATATTGTGATTCTACTGTAGATTAAGTGGAATTATTAATATTCCTAGTTAAGAATCTTGTCATTTGAATATTTTATCAGTAATTTAGTAGTTTTAAGAATTATGAGATATATAATGATTGTACTAAAGTGAAATTTCATTCTGGATTTGAGGTTGTATGATGAATGGTGAAAATGAAAATTTATGTTTCATAATGTTAAACTTTTTAAGAAAAACTTCATTGACAGAAATACAACAATTAATATATATCTATTGTTGATATACCGATGAAGTAATTATTGATTCAGATAAGTACTAACTACCTTGTAATTGATTATTGACATGTTGAGAAGTGGTATATGCTATCTTCTATAGAGTCTACATATCTTTTAGATTTATGTAATATATATAATAACATGTATCTTACTTAAGGAATACATAAGAATTTAGGTTTCCAATCTTGTTTTTATGTTAATTCATCTTATTAAAAACTTTCAAGAGGATACATGATGAATTTAATCACATGTTTGGAATGTGAATTTTAGAGTTGATTTCTGTTGATTAAGGGTTAATGATATGTTTGTATTATAAATTTATAGACCTTATTTATAAAGTGACGAATCATTATATTTTTGTAATTTTTAACTATTTACGAAGTGGTTTAAGTTTATCATTGTATGGGGATTTAGGGTTTAATGTCATAATATGATGGTTTGTTTATTCATCTTGGACATTGTTGTCTCATTTGATTGTGTTGTATATTTAGTAACTAATGCATTTACATTTTTTCTTATTAATTGGATATTTTAATCATGTTCTTGATGTGAGTTTCCCAAAAAAAATTTAAAATATTATCAATTAACATTCAAAGATCAATTTCAAATTTCGATAATGAAATTTTCGTAAGGAGGGCATAATGAAAAACCCCATGAATATAAAAATAAAATTTAATATAGAATTAATAAAACACTAAGTCCCTAAAAAATATTTTTTATTCCCTATCCAAGTAACCATAATTTTTCCTCCTCTGTGTTTTGAATTTTGAAAATTCGATAAACATAGTTTCAATCAATAAGTTATTTGGAGTCCGATAAGAAAAACATATTTTTTGATAAATAGTAACCTACTTTTATTAATAGTAACATTGAATTATGAATAGTGATATAACCTAATAAATAGTAATCAAACCTATGATAGTATATAAATAATGTTCAAGTGGATGTATGATATACCTATGTTTTTTGAATAAGTAAATAAATGTTTTAAAACTGTTTTTTTAATAAACTATGCTTTTAGTTAAATATTAAATTAATAATATATAGAAAACAATTTTCTAACAATGAATTTAATTTTTGGATTCTAAATATTGATAAATTTTTAGGGTTAATTTTTGGTATTTTTTTAAATACTTGAATTTTTTATGAATAGTTAAATACCGTAAAATACCGTATATACAAATTATCAATTAAAATACCCTATATATGACATCATAAGTGATGTAATAACACATGGTTAGAACTCGCATGAAATTATTACCATTCCTGGTAATGCAATAATCAATATTTATGGTCTTTATGGAAATTAATAAATTACTAATTAAAAAATTATGAAAACTCTCCTCTCCTCCACTATAAACCCCACCTCACTCCTTATTCTCTACACTCCACTAAGCCTTGAAGCTCCTCAATTTTTTTCCCAATTAACCATTACTAGAAAATCCCCAAATCCATGATGATCTTGGTATTTCCAAAAGACCAAAACACATTCCCTTAAGGAGGTTCTCAATTAGGTTATTTTTTGAGGTAAAGCACCGTTCTTTTTCATTTAGTTTTTTTAAATTTATCCCCCTTTATTATCCTCTCCCCAAAAACATTATCCAAATGAAAATGATTGATCCATTATCATATATATACTATTATTATATAATTTTAACCGAAAACGTTCATCAATATCTTTACTCACTCACTCTCTCTCTTTAATTTTATAAACAAAATCAACATACATGATGTTTTAATTTATAACATTCATGGATGATGAAGTTTCGTTCTTCAATTTTCCCATCATTCCAGAATATAATTCAATTTTTATTATTGTACTAGATTATCATATATGTATTATGACCTAAACAATATTCAGGAACTTTTATACATACATAATATTAAATATTATGACCTAACTAGTTCCTAATAATTAAAATACAGCTGAAATAATCTACGGTAATGTCATTAACATTTCATCCAATGATTCATCCAAGTTTCATGAAAAATAATAATAGAAATGACCATTAATACTTATTAATGTTCATAAATAATATTTAATTTCATTTCTGGAGATTTAAATCCATTCCACATGAACTCCATTATATAAAAAAATGAGCCGATTATGAAAATAAGGAAAATGACCACTCGAGAATGACAAAATTCAATATAATAACATATCAATTTGGTCATAAATGAACTAAAAATAATTATTATAATATATATAAATGTTTATTAGGTTCTTAAATATTTTATTAATAAGTCTAATTTTATATTCCAGGAACTGATGATAAAGAGCGGAACTCATTCAGACATAAGGTTAGGGGTTTCTTAATCTCACTTCCATTATTGTGAGATATTATATATTCACTACTATTAACTGTGTTTGGAGTATTTATACTTAAAATTGATGCTTCATATCATGAATCTATTTATTATAATGGTATTCATTGAATCATTTTATGTTTCTTAAATTTTGGGAATTTGAATCGATTGATTACAAAGTGATGGGGGTTTTCCACCCAAACCTAAATTTTTCATTCGAGTTAATTTTATTATCTAATTACATCAATGAAAATACTATCTATTATTATGAAAAAATCATATATTTTGTGTTAGTGTTATATATATGTTCACCAACCAAAATCACTCCTCATTTTTTGAGTATTTTCACATTTTAAGAGGTGAATTCATAATTATTACATATAAAAAAACCTGATACAAGGGATATTTTCAAATTCTTACACCTTTTTCAACTATACAATAGAATCTGTTTTAAGACACCATTATTTTTATTAAAATTAAAATTATATCATAAAAGTGATCTTAGTTCATTTCTTTCTTTTATAAATCAAACATGCACTTTATTAATAAAAATTTCATTAATACTTTCCTTAAAATGCTCCAAAATATTTTATTTCTAATGAATCTTATGAACTCTTTTTACATGATTTCAATTTAGTGGGACAAAATTTTAAGCAAAAATATAATTTAAATGTCCAAGAATATTATTTTATGGGATATTAATTTTTACAATTGTATTTCATGGAAAATATGAATGTTTTTCTAAAAGAACTATTCTTTCAAAAGTAAAAATGATTAATCTCATCTCACATTATCTTTTAGAAGATATATAAATTATTCACCAAATATACCTTTCATTTTATGTATGTAATGAACCTTGGTGTATCTTTTCAAGTGTCTCATTATTCTCATGATATTATATGGTATTATGATTTTAATTTTTCATGGTGGTGGGGGACACTTTGAAAATTTTAAGGGTTATTTACTCAAGAATTTGTAAATTGTCAAATTTAAAAGTATCTCTACTTATTTGAACATATGTTTAGAATATTTTATTTCATAAAATATTATCTATTTTGATATCATCTAAAATACATTTTTCAAAGGTTTCTGATTTTTTTTGACTATAGATATGCTATATTGATACCATTCACTATATTATTCTGAATGGTTAGTGTTTAGGTTCAATGATTGGGGAATTCATTTACATTTTATATGTTAGTCTCAATAGGAATGTGAATATTTTTCATGTTCAACCCATTAATATGATGAATGCATTAGATCTAGTAATTGTTTTGTGGGGCCCACTATAGACCCTTTATGCATCGTTATGTCTCAAGAGACAATCTATGGTCTTGGAAAAATTACTAGACAAAATGATTATTTATGGTCTTGGAACTAGGTGTTGACGGTATTGTGATGATGTCCCGTATTATGCATTCCATCATTATGAAAATATTATTGATAGTTTATGTGGTTATTCTACTAGTAGAATACCCACGATTATGTTTAATTATGGAATTACTTAATGATCTATTTTTCCATCCATAGTGTGTTTATGTTTTTGTTAAAGGAAGATGTTTTTAGTTACTAAACTTTCCTAATGTTAATATATAATTTTCTATATTGCTTTCCCATACCGAGAATTCGATCTCAACCCAATAATATGTTTCATTTTCTCAGAACATGAATATTTTTTTATGATTGACAAACAATGATAATCTTAGAATAGTGAATGTTCCCAATAAAACATATATGTTGTATTTAAGTTTTAGTTTTAATGTATAACATATGTATGTATTTAGATTTCTAAAATTTCTAAACAACTCAGTCCTTCATGATTTAATTCCTTTTAATCATTCCAATGTATTAAGATAATGCACTGGCTTCAGCCTACTACTGTCGGGGCATTACAATTTATATCATTTGGTACCAAAAATACCATATATGTAATTTATGTCAAAAACATATAACATATTAGTTTAATAATTAAAATTAAAAAAATACAACTAAAATTCTAGGAAGATATGGTTTTATGAAAAATTCTTCTGTTAGTGTATAATTTTTTTCATATTAAATTAATGAATTAAAATCGTTTAAAAACCATATATATATTATTATAAATAAAAAGTAACTATATAATATTTAAAAATATATAAAACGATATTTTTATTTTAAAAATAATTTCAAAGAGATTTTATTTTTCCAATATCATATGCATTTTCTATATTCTTTGGTAAAAAAATATTCTATGAAAATTATAATAATACCATCCAATGAAAATTATGAAATAAATATTGCAAAAATGAGTCTCATGTTTTCATGTTAAAATTAAATAATGTAGATATTAATTTTTTATATAAAACCATAAATTATAAAAAACCCAATTATAAATAAATAATTTTTATTTTGAAAAAACAATTTCATAATACTTTTATAAATAACATAAATATACACATTATAAAAACGTATTATATTAAAATTATTTATATTAAAATTAAATGTGATGTAATACTCCTATGCCTTTTTTAAAATTATTTCCTCATAATATTATTTAATTATTAAACATGTTGGGATGACTTTACCTCAATGAATTTTCATATTACCGTGATTTTTATTCAGGATATGGTTTCTCTAAAAATCCTTAACTTTTAAAACTAACTTGTTTCAAAACACTTTTTCTATAAAATCATGAATTTAAGTAGGATATTATTAATAACAGAATTTATCGTCCAACAGAACTTCCCCAGGGATTATAACATCCTATGAATCTTGAAATTGTTTTCTTAACATAAAAATAAGAAAAACATTGTGTACCTATAATAGACTCAAAGTAAAATGTGATTCCTTAGAAACCGATGCAATATTATCTAGGATTTAAAAATGTCCAATGAACTATGGATTCAGATTCCTCTTTTTACTAAAATAAAAAACACTTTTATATATAGATACTTTGAGAAAACTATGATCACTTCAATTGAAAAAAATACTTATCCTCTAATTATCCACATAGAATTAATGTTTTCTATATATTGTCATTATTTATTATTGAATTTAATTCACATTTTATTATATTTAATCTAGCAGTTCTAGTCCCATTTACTTCATTTTTTCACCATCATCCAGAAAATCTAGAACATGATATATCCTTCCATATAATTCTTAAAAATGTATCATCATTATATTTGAATGAAAATTTTTATTATTAGAATAGTAAAAATAAGATAGTTAATAATTCCAAAATAAAAGATAATCCATTAAAAATGTTTATTGAAGATGATAAAAAGAATGAATTATTTTATATAACATCCCCTGAAATTGTGTATTAAAATATATATAGAAATTTCATTTAGTATCCAACTAATTATTTATGCCTTTACAATATTTATAAGTAAATTATGGATCTTGATTTAAAATAATGGATAGAGTAACACCATATAACCTGACGATTACCTTATGGTATATTTATAAAAGTTTTTCTAAATACATTGAATCTGAAATGGGAATGAAAAATACTGAATGAGATAGTTAACCAATAATATTAAAAATTATAATATTACCTCAATATGTATTTGGTAATCACCCCATTACATCTATGGATATATTATCCCATTTATACTCTATCCTTGAAAAAGAATGTTCCATCCCATCTGGTAAATTTTATTATATATAAACTTGTTATAAATTTTAAAATTTCTATGTAAATGATGTAATATCTATTTTAATTCCATCCTACCACTAATACTCATGAAGGTATTTTAAAATAATAGTTCTATCAGGATGAATATATAATTAGGTTATATTATCTTCACTTAATAAATCTCTCATCAACTAAGAATCACAATGCATGAATAACCTCTTTTTAAATCATAAAACATAATCATTATCTACATTATATTTAGAAAAAAATCCTTTTTTAACCTATTCTACCTTCTAATATTATATTAGTTCTCCTTTATGATATTTATTAATTTTCATTGGATGTGAAAAATACATTGACACGTAAAAATGAATAGAGGAATTTCATGTATCCACAACATCTAGGCCAAAATTTATACAACATTTATTAATGTATCATGTATTAAACATTTCATGTCTAATGTAGTGTTATTGTTATAACTGAATTATTTTTCTACATTATTTGATTTTAAAATATGATAATGAATTATGCAATCACAATCGTTAATTATTTCCAACATTCTTCACATCCTCATGTTCAACACATTCTGAGAAAAAATATACATCATTTTTAGATCAATATTAATTTCATATATGGTTAAATAAAAATCATTCCACTAAAAAGAAATAAAGGATAACTCCTAATCATATAAAGTAAAAATAAACTCAATATGTTTAAATTTTTTCAAATAATAAGAAATTACTTAATCCTTATGAATCAAGAAAAAACATTATCTCATTGAAGAATAATCAGAATATATGATCAAGGAAATTGTTTTAGTTGGTAGGGAAAAAAGTATAAAATTCACCAGTCTTATTTTTTTTGAAAATGAACATAAAATTATTCCATCCATAAAACTTTGACTCCTATTCATGTTAACATATTTAGTAGGCTAGATAACCAGAAATAATTTCAAGAAACCTCTTGTAATAGCATAAAAATGAAATAAAAGTTTGAATCTCAATTAGAATTGTATGTCTTTACATTTCCTCAACAACCTTTTCTTTTTTAATATCAACTGTTATTCAATTTTTATTAAAATCATTTCCATGGAATGAAATCTATTGTAAAAAAAATAAAAATTAATTTTTTTGTATAACATATTTTCATATAGGGGTTTTAGAAAAATCATTAGATGTTTATCAAGATCATAAAAAAATATGAATAATAAAAAATACCATCCATTAAAAAGAGTAAATTTTTTTCCAAATATTATTGGTATAATATATTTTTTGACATATAAATATATAAGGGAGTTTTTTCAACAATATGGAATAACTACAAAAACATAATTCCCATATATGGAAATATATATTCTTCATGGAATTTTATCCTCCTGAACTGTCAGTAGATTTTACCCAAATCATAAATCATCCTTCAAAAATTACATAGATCCCTATAGATGACCCAACTAGTCATCATTATGATGAAAAAAATATTATTTATTAACAAAAATGACATTTAAATCTTGATAATCAATGGAAATACTCATGCTAAATAATTCTTGTTAACTAAAAAATAGGGGCACCACCATGTGAAGAGCTAATATGAATGAAACCATCATATAAAAACTCTTGTAAATTATTTATCAACTCTATATGTACTACCTTTCCATTTTATGAAGTATTTTTATGATTTTATTGGTTTCATGAACAATTTCCGTTTTAAATTAAATTTATCAATCTATTATAACACCATGAAACTCCTCAAATTCAACATCCATATATTCTTTTTCTACCAGATTATCATCAATCTTAACAGTTCTGTTATTTTCCACAATATAAGGAAAATATAATTCATTTCCATCCATTTAAATTTTTTAATGTCACACCTCGACTAAAAATTCCCTTATCTTACTCCTTTCTTGTTTTCTATTTGAAAATTTTCAAAGTTTATTGGTGTTGACGTGTTTCACGCTAGTGCGCAGTCACCGCATCGTTAACGGTGACCATGCGTTCTGTCCGGGTGACCGTTTGTTCACCCGACGTTTTAAATATTAATTTTTTTATATCGACAGTAATTTAATTATTAGTATTAAATTTTTATAAATATCATTATTATTTTTATTATAAGGATCGTTAACGTATTATTATTATTATAGTTACGATATTATTATTATTATTATTATTATTATTACTATTATTATATATATATATACATATATGTATATATATATTTTGGTAACCCTAATCTACCCCCTCATGCGGCGCCTCCCGCCCCTTCCCCTACCTTCACTGCACCCCCACCCCCCCCCCCAAATTCCCCTCCCCTCTAGCCTCTCTCTACATCGGTGCCCCAGCCGTGTGCCATGCTTTGTCCATCTCCCCACTCCCAGCCGCTCCTTGCCTGCCCACACGACCGTCGGCATCCCATGCTTCTGCATCGTCCTCCTCCTGGCCCTGCTCCCGCACTCCCGGCCACCCGTCGACAATGTTCCCCGGCCTCCCGTCACTGCCGCTCCCAGCCTGTCTGCTGTCTGGTGCCGTTCTGGCGCCCCTTCACTTTCTAGCGGCCTCCAGTCGTTTTCCAGTGAACCCCACTGCCGGACAGCAGCCCCCAGGCACATTCAGTTTTTTTCCGGCACTCCGGCGCACCCTATAGCTGCCCGTTCCAGCATCCCGACCATGTTATGGCGTTCTGACCACCCACCGCCACATTGCACCGGCCAGTAGTGCATCTGATGGTCGGCGTGTGACCCCCAGCGGTCTCACTTCCTGAATTCAGCATATTCTATGACTGGCGCGCGGCCCTGTGGGTCGAGCGCATATCAGCGTCGAGATAAATTTTGTCGTATAAATATGTTTGAGTTATTTTATATTAGTCATTGGTTGTTTGGTTATTTTGGTGTTTGTTGCAGCGCTTCGACGATGCGTTTTCACATACTATAGTCTTCAGCTTGCGCGCAAGTACGCGCCTGCATGAATGTTAGGTGGGTTATTTGTTTTTTACATGATTGGATTATTTTAAATTATTGTTTATGTGTTTTTGATTGTTTTTGTGATTGTTGAGGCATGTTGGAAAAGAAGTCTGTGATACCACTGTCAGCAGCTTGCGAGTGCTTGCGCTCCCGTGCGTGGCGTGTCGCGTCGCCGTGTTCGGTCTGCGAGATGAGGTAGGTTCACTATGCACTGACCATTAATTAGAATTTCCATTTCTGCATGGTATTATTTTAAAAAAATTTTTCTTCATTTATATAAAATCCAAATTCAATGTGTGTATATATATATGTATATGAATAAATGGTTTTGGTTCTTGAAAAACGGCTATTAGAAGTTTTAAATGTGGAATAGTATCTAAAAAAGGGATGAGTTGTTATAAAAGTTTAGTGACATGTTTGTTTTTTTCAAGGACATTCCAAAGTGATTTCCAAAATGGGTTATGGTGTGAATTTAAAGGAGAATGGGTAGTTGATTTAATTAAAAAGATTGCTTTATTTTATGTGTGGTTTTAAACTTGCATTAAACATTTAATACTTTGGTTGTTTAGTTACTCTTTCAAACTATATTGAGAACATAGAGTTGTTGGGTTATTATATATCTAGAATGATGAATTTTCTTTATAATGTGATGAGGCCCGTTTGTCTCTTGAGATTGGTTTTCTAAAATGGAAAAACCTACTTGAGACATTCCCCTTTAATTTAAGAAATGTGATGCAAGTGTAAATGTGTGATTTGTGATATGTGACTAGTGTAAAAGCATGTGCGATATTATGTGACATAAAAATAAGGTAATATGATTAAGGAGGGTGAACGGTGGTGACAGGTTGAGTGAGTTTTTGGATAAATAATGTGTTATGTTTATTTTTATTCTATTGATAAAAAAACCTCACCACCATTCGAAAAGGGCACAAGTAAAGCACGAGTTATCTAGGTTGGGAGACTAGACTAGCGTGCTAGTGATACGAGAGTGGCTCAGGCCCAGTTTCACATAGCTGGATTGACGTAACAACACTAACTAAATATGTGATGATGTTGGGCACCACTAGGTTATGGATGATCTCCTATAAGTGGCTCGTGCACGAGAATGGATATTTTTTAGGGTTACTCATACATCGAGATGTGATGATCTAGGGCCGCACACATGATAGATGAACCGTAGGGGTTTTGACCATGGTGCTTCTAAATGTTTTGGTGTTTTTTGAGCATTTCTACTTTTCAGGTGTTTAATGCATGTTTACTTCTTTTTTGAAAAACCATACATTGAAATAGATTGTTCTTTTTACAGTTTTAAATGTAAACATAAGTTTGATTTTAACTTAAAAATGTATTAGAATTGATATGTTTTCCTTAAAATGAAATCTTTTTTACTTGAATTTGGAAAATATGAAAACATTGTTTAAATAATCCTTATTTTCAAACTAGAATTACTGGTTTTCTTTTTAAAGATATGGGAATAGGGAATTGTTTACACTTGGAATTATTACTGAGTATCTCGGTGCTCATGCCTACTTTACCCTTTCAGTTGCAGGTCTCCCCTGGTTCAGGTTGTTCTGTTTTGGTTGCTCAGTGTTGGAGCAATGTTGGTCTTCAGATGGGTGGTGACCTGTGGGGTCTTGGGGAGGTACGTTTGGTTGTGTATCTTTTCATTCTACTGTTAGTGTTTATCTGTTTTGTTTTGTTCGTTTTCTTTTACTAATCCTGGTTTTCTTTGGGCTGAAATCATTCCCAACGATTATATCTTGATGCCCGACACTAGTTTCCATCTAGGGGGGATCAGGAATACCCCTCGCGACTTTCCACAGACAGACTCAGGTGACCGGTTCAGGGTCGACCCAGGATGGTTCATGACAAAATGGTATTAGCGGCAGGTTCTTTTTATTTGGGTTGTCCGGTAGGTGGAGAATAGGACTGTCGGGACTCGATAGGTAGGTACAGGAAAGACATCATGAACCCTCACCCCTTCTGCAACTTGAGTCACCAGGGGTAGTCTGGGAGTTGATTCATTATATCATCCTAGTTTGTTTTGAACTGCGATATGAAAATGGAGGCAATCAGATGTTACAACGTGATTTCACATGGATTAGTGACCCATGTGGAGTCCGGGTACACGGTTTGGATTCTTCCTAGTGGTTGACGCTTAATTGGGACATTTCCCACTACCATGTTGCCAGGTTAAGCATGACTACTAGTCCCTCACTTTTGTGTTTGATGCCATTTGAGTGTTGTTCTCATTCTGGTTGGTGTAAGTTCATTTTTGGAAATGGAAAAGGGTTTTTGAAAAATGGGACTGATTTCTTTCAAATGACATTAAATTTATGAAATTTGTTTTAAAACTAAAAGATCTTGATTTGGAAATCCGTTGTTTCCTTGAAATTTGTCGAGAATAGTTTGGGGTGAAACCTCAGGTCCTCTTTATAAACATCTTCACATGTGTAAGAATGCATGAAATGTGTGTGTTTGTGCTCGTATAAATAGGAAGTGGATGAAGACATGTGCAGCAGTTGATGGGATTACCTGGGTGTGTATTTGAAATTAAAGGCTTGGCCTTGTTTTCTAAATTGGGTTTTAAATAGGGAAGTGGTTTTTGATTTGGATTTTTGGTTTGAAAAATAAATTTGGTATTTGGAATGTGGTCTTGAAAGAAGGTGGATCTGATATATAAAATGAAAAGGGGGAATTCTAAAAAGGGGATTTTTTTATTTGGGGTTGTGTTTGTTTTTTCTTGGATTTGATCTAGTCGTTGTTGGATGAGGGTTTTTTATTGATGTAGTTTTGATTGATATTGGTTTCATCTTGGTGTTTTATACGCTGTTCAAAAATGCCACCCAAAAAGGTGCCCAGAGTTTTTGATGAGTCATGCCCAGTTTTTGGTCCTTATCGGATGTTGACTTTCCTTTACAATGATCAGGGTCTGTCAGAGACAAAATACTGGTTTGAAGAGGTCGAGCGTGACTTTTGGGTTTTGGGAACTCCCAAAGCTATTAGGGTGCATGCCATTTTGGGTCTGTTCGAATGTCCAGCTCTGGACGAGTAGGAGTTTTTCGCCCAACCATCACTGCAAGTTGGGATAACATGGGTTTTCTTTAAATTTGTCCTCGTCCGATGGTTTATACTTGAAGATGTGAATATGAAGAAAAGGGATGATTTTTTGTGTATTCAAAAAGGCCAACAGATGATGAAGGCATATGTTGACTATTTCAAGGATCTTGTTTCCTTTTCTCCAGAGATAGCATCACATGATTGGATAGCGACTTCACTCATTATCAGGGGTCTTTTCCAGGAGATCAAAGAGAAAATCTTCACTTTTTCGGAGAATCCCTTTCGAGAAGGTGGTACATGAGGTGTTTTAGCGAAGTTGGTATCTAGAGCATAGACCATTGGCAATCCACCGTATCCAGTTGGTCATGAAGGTCTTCCATCTGAAGAGCAGAGTGTGTCAAATGGATCTGTTTCCAAAGAGTCCTCTACAGTGGCTCTGAATTTCAGTTCATCAGACCATCAAATGGTGTACTTTCAGTATGGATGATTAGGGTATAAAAAGCTGTCATGTCACACCTCAATAATGAAGTGTAATCATTGCAGGTGTCTGGATCATCTAGAGAAGTTTTGCAGGAAGCGTCGCTTGAAGAGGACGCTGTGACCAAAGAATGTAAGTTCCTGACTGTGAGGCAGGAGATACTCCAGCCATCAGAGCCCCAGCCTCAGGTCTTGGGGTGGATCTCACACACAGTCTGGAGTTCCCATGGATGTGAAGCCTCAGTTTGGGTTTTGTGTTTAGTGTTGGAAACAAATCATTAAAATTCCTTTCATTTTTGTTCTTCCACTATTCAAGATTCGGCGTTATCATTGGTTCATTCTGTTGTCGTGATGTTGGGATGAATATGTTTTTCAGTAATCCAAGCAGTCTAGTTTGTCTGATTATGGTGTTCTGGATTGTGCGTTTTTTGTTAAAGGTGTGTTTAGATCTTGCATGAGTTGATCTCAGTTTGACTGTGTTTGTTTGGAGATGTAAGTATCTTTGGGAGAAATGACATTGTGGAAATGCTTGGGTTTACTTCATGGGTTAATTCTTCTCAGAGTTTTCATTTTTCCTATTTTTTTGGGTTTTGGTAAAGGTCTATAATTCCATGTTTTAGCGGATGTGTTGTTTTTCTCAGGCTATAAAGGTTAGTTTGGAATAGTTGGGAGTTCTCGTGTCGCCCCCCCTCCTGGGGTGGTATGGTTTAATGTTAAATTTCCACAGAGGTTGAGTTCTTTTGGTGGGGAGAACCCCTTCATGTTCTCCCCTCAACCTCAGACTTCGATTTTCTCTTGAATCGGTCAGGTTTGACCTTTTATGAGTAAGGTCATCATGACATTCTCAATTCACTTCGGTTCCTTTAGTTCTGTTTGGGCATGGACTTGAATCTTGACCGACTTTTGGCTTGGTGACTTTCTGGGGCAGAAAGTGTCTGTGGTGGGATGAATTGTCATACCTCGACCACAAATTCCCTTATCTTACTCCTTTCATGGTTTTGGATTGAATTTTTTCAATTTCTATTGGTGTTGACGTGTTTCGCGCTGGTGCGCGGTCACCGCATCGTTAGTTGTGACCGTGTGTTCGGCCTAGGTGACGGTTTGTTCTCCCGACGTTTTAAATATCTATTTTTTTATATTGACATTACTATCATTAGTAGTGTTAAATTGTTATCAATATATTTTTTTATTATCATTAGGATCGTTAAAGTATTATTATTATTATAGTGATGATATTATTATTATTATTATTTTTATTATTACTACTATTATTATATACATATATATATATATATATATATTGGTAACCCTAATCTACCCCCCCCTCATGAGGTGCCTACCACCCCCCTTACCCTACCTTTAGTGCCCCCGGATTCCCCTCCCCTCCAGCCTCTCTCCGCCTCGGCGCCCTGACCGCGCACCCTGCTATGTCCGGCGCCCCACTCCCCGGTGCTCTGCCGCTCCCCGCCTGCCCGTGTGTCCTCCAGCATCCCCCGCATCAACATCGGATTCCTCCCAGTCCTGATCCCACACTCCCAGCCTCTCTTCGTCTCTATTCCACAGCCTCCCGTCGCCGCCGCTCCCCGCTTTTCTGCTGTCCGGCGCCGTTCCAGTGCCCCTGCCCTTTCCGGCAGCCTCTGATCAATTTCCGGCCAGCACCGCCGCTGGACAGCATCCCCCATGCACATTAATTATTTTTCTGGCACTCTGGCACACACTTCGTCTGCCAATTCCAGTATCCTGACCTTGTTCCGGCGTTCCGACCAACCACTGCCGCATTGTGCCGGCTAGCGGCACATCTGACGGTCGGCGCGCGACCCCCGGCGGTCTCCCGGCCTGAGCGCGCTGTCTCTTCTGACTGGCACGCGACCCCGTCTGTTGAGGGTGTCTCTAAGCTGAGGTAAATTTGGTGGCATAAATCTGTTTGAGTTATTTTATATCGGTCATTTTCTATTTTTTTATTTTGGTGTTTGTTGCAGTGCTTCGGCTATGCCTTTCCATGTACTGAGGTCTTCAGATTGCACGTGCATACTCGCCTGCGCGAATGTAAGGTGGGTTACGTGTTTTTCACTTGCTTGGATTATTTTAAAATATTGTTTGTGTGTTTTTTATTGTTTTTGTTATTTTTGGGGCGTGTTGGCAGAGAAGTCTATGATACCATTGTAAGCAGCTTGCAGGTGATTGTGCGCCCGTACGTGGCGTGTCGTGTCACCGTGTTCGATCTGCGAGTTGAGGTTGGTTCCCTATGCCCTGACATTAAATTAGAATAACCATTTTTTCTTGGTATTCTTTTAAAATGTGTCCCCTTAATTTATATAAAATGAATATTATATATATATATATATATATATATGTATTTGAATAAATGATTTCGGATCTGGAAAAGTGGGTTTTAGACGTTTTAAATGTGGAATAGTATTTTAAAAATGGATGGGTTGTTATAAAAGTGTAGTGAAATTTTTGATTCTCTCAAGGAAATTCCAAATTGATTTTCAAAATGGGTTATGGTTTGAATTTAAAGGAGAAAGGGTAGTTTATTTTATTAAAAATATTGCATAATTTTAAGTGTGGTTTTAACCTTTCTTGAAACATTTAATACTTTGGTTGATTAGTTATGCTTTCAAACATTTTTGAAAACATAGTGTTGTTGGGTTATTATATTTCTAGAATGATGATTTTTCATTGTAATGTGATGAGGCATGTTTGGCTCTTGATATTGGTCTGATAAAATGGAAAACCCCACTTTAGACATTCCACTTTAATTTAAGAAATGTGATGCAAGTGTAAATGCGTGATTTGTGATATGTGACTAGTGTAAAAGCATGTGCGATATTATGTGACATATAAATAAGGGAATGTGCTTATGGAGGGTGAACGGTGGTGAGAGGTTGAGTGAGTTTTTGGATAAAGAATGTGTTATGTTCATTTTTGTTCTTTTGATAAAAACACCTCACCACCATTTCAAAGGGGCATAAGGAAAACCTGGGGTATCTAGGTGGGATGACTAGACTAGTGTGCTAGTCATACAGAAGTGGCTCCAGCCCAGTTTCACTTAGCTGGATTGACGTAACAACACTAACTAAATATGTGATGATGTTGGGGACCACTAGGTTATGGATGATCTCATACTAGTGGCTCGTACACGAGAATGGATATTTATTATGGTTACTCTAACATCGAGACGTGAGGTTCTGGGGCCCCACACGTGGTAGATGAACCTTATGGGTTTTGGCCATGGTGCTTGCAAATTTTTTGGTGTCTGTTGAGTTTTTCTTCTTTTCAGGTGTTTAATGCATGTTTCCTTGTTTTGTGAAAAACCATAATTTGAAATATATTCTTCTCTTTACAGTTTCAAATGTCAACGTAAGTTTTATTTTACCTTAAAAATGTATTGGAATTGAAATGTTTTCCTTAAAAGTGAAAGCCTGTTACTTGAATTTGAAAAATCTGAAAACATTATTTTAATAAGCCTTATTTTCAAACTATCACGACTAGTTTTATATTTAAAGATAAAGGCATAGTGAGTTGTTTACTCTTAGCTATCATACTGAGCATCTTGGTGCTCATGACTAATATACAATTTTAGTTGTCGGTCTCCCCTAGTTCAGGTTGTTCTATTTTGGTTTCTCGATGTTGGAGTAATGTTGGTCTTCAAATGGGTGGTGACCCATGGGGTCTTGGGGAGGTATGTTTGGTTGTGTAGCTTTTCTTTCAGTTGTTAGTGTTTATCTGTTTTGTTTAGTTTGTTTTCTTTTACTTATCTTATTTTAATTTGGGTTGAAATCATTCCCAATGATTATATCATGATTCCCAACAATAGTTTCCATCCTGGGGGGATCGAGAACGCCCCTTGGGAATTTCTGTGGACCGAATCGGGTGACCGGTTCAGGGTCGACCTGGGCAGGTTTGTGACATTTTATGTTATTAATATGTTAGTAAAGATTTGATTTCATTCTACTATATGAAAAAAATATACTTCCAAAAAACAATATCTTTACCTAGACAATATCTCTAACCATGGTAAATATAGATCAAATCCATACTCAAAATGATATCAAACTATTCTAATATAGCATCAATATGGTTTCTAGGTAAAATGTTTCCCCATAATTTATAAAAATATTTTTTATTATTCATTTCCCCCGGATATGTTATCCATTTTCTGTTATCAAATGATTTGGTTTCATTACATGAGGTGGAATTTCTATTTTTGTAGAAAATTTATCCAAAATGAATGAATTTTTAGGCACAGATTCAATAAATAATTAATATAACCATAATATATATGAAATTTACTTAATAACACCTAATTTGATTCCAAAAAATCAATTGATGTAGCCCAATAATATTTCAACACACCTTTCAACTTAGTGTCTTGATTTTTCCCTTCATTCAAGTTATTAATTGAGCGAGTATGTGAATAATGAACCATCTCACCCAATTTAAAACACATTAATTAATTTTTATAGAAATTTACCACACCCTACCATGTTTTTTAATGTAATCATAGACTATATTCTAAGACTTTCCACATAAAATGAACTTCATAGAATGTATAATACATTCTACATCATTCTTTTTACCACACTCCTCACACACAAGATGCTTGACTTTTTTACCATTAGATTTCATTGATTTATTATTACCCACTATTTACTATTTGAATCATTTGTATTGATTATTTTCATGAAACAAAATATCATCGTAAAACTCCAAATCTACCCTTTGAGCACACTAAAAAGGTTTTAATTAAATTTTAAATAACTTGAATCGAACTACCATCAATATATTCGATTTAAGCCAATATTAAAAAGATTTATTATACTATCAATATCCTTGATAAAATTTAGAGGATTCAATGCTAATAGTTATTTTTTTCTTCATTTTAGACACAATGTCTTCCAAATTATCTTATAATTATATGAACTTTATTCCATCCTATGTTGAAAATCATTTGAAAAAAATTTACCAATGAAATTATTATTAAACTCCGCACATCACATTCTTTTATTCTCTTCTTATTCTGTATTATTTTTAATAATTGTCCAATATTGATCATATTCAATATAAAAAAGATATATAGAAATAGTGGCTCATTTTTTTATCTAAATAACCCATTACACTATATATATATTTAGTGATTTAATCCACCCCTTATATTATACTAGGTTTTAAGATCAATCAAACACTAGAGGATGTTGACTCTTAAATTGCTTCAATATCATCATGTTCCCCCATTGAATATCTAGATACAATCTAACATGAATACCACCAAAATTTACAACTTGTCTTAACCAGTCCATTACTTAATTAAATACATCAATTACAAGTCAAACCATCCAATTTTTTATTTTTTTAAGAATATGATTCTCTGGATTCCTCCCGACTCCAGCTTCCCTCTTTCCACTTTGGAAAACCATTAAGAATAAACACATTTTAGAAATCACAACATGGGAATCAGGAAATGGAAAATCATATTATCATTAATAATTAGTTAAATTATTTTAAGTGAATTCTAATAATATTAACTTAATCCTTATAATTATGTAAACATTTAATAGATACTGATTATGAAGACCTAGTGGTAAACATTTAATATTCTCGTATCATTAAACTAGAATTCAATATTTTACATTCCTAAAGATCATTTAGGATTATATTTTTAAATATTTAGGTTATAATATTTACAAAATAAACCATTTTATATAAAAATATGAAACTTCCACTCAGTACCCTTTTTCCCTAAAATATATAACCTTTAAAATAAATAATGATTTTTTTCCACGAAAAATAATTTTGTATTTCAACATGTCTTCTTATTTTCCTTTAATCATCCTCAAAACCTATGAAAAACATTTTAAATCATGGTATGAGCCGAAAAATCCCACTATGGTGCGAAAAAATAAGAAACTAATATCAAGTATATAAATACTAAAAATAATTTTATTTTTTCAAAATTAATAATTGGGTTTAATATTTTGTTACCTAATTATTAAATAGTTTTTCAAAAAGTATTCCATAAAACATTTCTTTTGTATCATTAAAGGATGAATAATAACTGTATGGTTTCTTTGAAAACATGATAAACCCATGATAACATTTTCATAAAGTTACACATATAAACCTTATAACGTAACATATACTTTATATTGAACCAAATGCGAATAAATTACCTTGTTAGAACATGTAATTAATTTAAAAAACATAAAAATAATATATTAATAATATATAACTTGGGAAATTATTTTTAGAATAAAAAATAGAGAAAAAATCATTACTATAATGATAGTAACCATCATAGTTACACAAGGAATAACACTCATGGTTATACTTGACATAATAATCATGGTTATATTGGGATGAACTATTGTAGTTACAGTTGGATTTATCATCATGGTCATCTTCCAACATAAACATACAAAATTAATTTGAGGGCTATCATGGGACCACCCATATTTGTTCATAAAAATAACCACATGTAATCATAATTGATTCCCAATAACTATAAAATAATCATAAAACAAAAAATATTTCATCATAGAAATATTATTATCATCCAAAAGTAAATAATTTTGTATATGTATATATCATTTCTTTTAAGACAATGATTATTTTTAAAAATATCTATAATAAAGAAAAATAGTGTTTTTATTTGTTGAAAAAAAAATCTTATACTGGAATCCAAATAAAAAAGAATAGTTACAATGATGGGAAAAAGTCGTTTTCCTTATATATGTTAAAATATACCATATTATTTTCTCTTTTTATAGTTAATATAAAAACATTCCTTAAAAGAAGGACACTTTTGAAAACCTTTGTCATAATTTAAAAATTGATCTAAATTTATGTGTACAATTCCTATGTATCCATATAAATAAAACAGAAATTAGTATTTTAGAATATGGATATAGTTGAAAAGGTGTAGTAAATTAATCATTAAGACATTTTTCAATAAGAGTTTTAAAATAATGAGTTCCATACACTAATCCTTACTAATAATGTACTTTTTTATATTCCTAAATAGCAAATATATGTTATATATTTAATTTCAAAATAATTTTTTTGAGCTAATTTTTTATTTTATTCCCATTATTATATATTAATAAGTCTACTTCATATGTTTTGATTCTATTCAATATATATGTCTAAAATGTATGTGGTTGGTTAAAAAATGGACGATGAGGTCATTATTAAATATACAACAAAATAATAATCAGGAAATAGTTATATTTTATATATTTAAAGTAATATTTTAAATCAAACCATTAAATATTTTTATCAAAAATATACTATGTTTCCATCTTGGAGATGGTAGGTTGTATGTACGCATTTCTTACATTTCTATTTCTCAATTAAAAAAATTTCAATGAAGGTATGTAAATAATTATCATTAAATACTTATAGTTATATTATAAATACGACACACTTTCCTTAAATGTACATCTGTATAAAATCAATGTTATGTGTTGTTGAAAAAATAAACACATTGCTTTTTGGAGGTGGTTGGCTAGAAATAATCACAAATGGAATTATCATTTTTCATTGATTGGAATGTTTTTTTATTTTATGATTTCATAATTTAAAATTTGTAATGAATATAATATATATATATTAAATTTATCATTACATCCATCCATAATATTTGGTGATGGAGAATGAAACACATTCGTTCATGACCAGGTAGTCTGTTGTACACATGAATTTCATATTGGTTTCCAATTTGATGGATGTAGAGAAATATAATAGGTACTATATTACAGAGTATATTAGTGTTATTTTTATAATTTTTTAATATTATTTTAAGTATTTTTAGGATGCAATATAACTAAAACATGTGGTTAATAAATAAACCTTATTTGGAAATCCCCCTTTGATTAATAAAAAAAGCCATCTACGGTTGATATTCAACTAAAAAATACTGATAATTTAATTTTAAGGATTATATTAATGGATTTTGGTAGGTATTTCCTAATAAAATAGGGTTTTAATTGTAGAGAAATTAGAATAAGAGGTGACCTCTTATAAGAGAGGAGATGAATACTTATAGAATTTTACAAAAAATTAAAATTAATATAAATAAATTTTCCATTCATAAATAATTTAAAATAATTCATTTAAAATATATTTGGAATATGGGTCTAAACCCTCTATTAAAATGATAGGTATATATTAAGTGACTAGTATTTTAACCTTATAATTTTCTTTTAAACCGTTGTTAATTTCTTCCACATATACATGACAACACTAATTTATACCAATTAAGGGAAAACACTGTTTCTATAAATGAAAAAATAGACCATAAATTGAATATCTAAGTTATTATAAACCATTTGCTGACCACTTGTATTAATCTAATATTTTTCATAACTTTATATCATTTTATAATATATAATGTATTATAAAATATCATTAATGCCATTTTATAGAACAATAAATTAAATTAACTTTAAGAACATAAATATAAAACATAATTTATTTTAAAAAAATTTAATTCATCTATAAATTTTTCTTATAATCAAGAAAATTACAGAATCATAGTAATTATATAATACAATAATTTTTTTAATATTTCTAATTAATTTTATTTTATTTTTCTTTTAATTGAATAACTACAACATCATCATTGTTTAGGACATTAATTTTATTATTTATTCTTTTAAAATTAAAAATAAATTCCCATGATGAGAATAATTAATTTATAAAAAAGATTTTTTCACAAATAATATCATCTAATTATCCCAATAATTAATATATTATAGTTTTTAAAAATTAGATTCTGTCATTTATGACTTTACGTAACATAAAATATTTTAAAGGTTATAATCACATCGTAATGGAAAAATACATATATTTAATTTTTTGATTATCATACATTATATTTTATAATAAAATAAAACATATGAAAATGTTAGGGTCATTTTTTGTGCTTTTATTATTATTTTTAACTTTAATTTCCAGTTTTTCCCATTATTATGGTAACAAAAAATACTAATGTATATATTCATATTGATAAATATTAAAAGCTGAATATTTAACAAATTTAGAGCCAATGATTCTATATATTCAATTAAATTTTCAAAATAAAAAATAATAAATTTTTTATAATTTAAATTTTAATAAAACTTATAAAACATGAAAAAAATGTTTTTTTCCAGAAATATTCCTTTTTCGTTTAAAAATGTTTTTATAATAAACTCAGAAATATAAGTCATTTAAAAAATATAATATTTATATTTTAAATATTAATTAATTAATAAAACATTAAAATCATATAAAAAAAATTTTTACATTACAAATAATTTAATAAAAATTTATGTTCCAAAACAATTCAATAATTTTCAATTTTCATTCATATTGAAATATTTTCAGAAAACTACCAACAAATTATCTCAATGAAAATTTTACAAGATTATTTCAGAATTAATATTCATTTTATAAAATTTATATTCTATATTGTGTAAATTATTATTTTAAATGTAAACATATGATCTAGCAAAATCAATTTGAAATACATCTTTATTCCATTTGACCAAAAAATTATCCAATATTGTTATAGTGAATACAACTGAATTACATATATATAAGGAATATAAAAATTGATTTACATTACCATTTCCTATTGTGGTACACATCCTTTATTGGATCATGAATATTGACTATATCTTTTTTAATGTTCTCCATATACCATTGAATAACTTCTTCGCTTACAAATACATAGGTCTGGACAAAATTTTTCTCAATAAAAGAAATAAGATCATGATCCATTAGATTAATAAAGATAAATCAAATTCTACAAATTTACATCTTAAACATATAGTTCAATTCATTTCTATCCATGTCAACCTGTTCATTTTTAAATTCCAAAATATGGGAATCATTTTTTTTACTTAGTCATATTAAAACAACATATTTCAATTTTTTACCAGTGTAAATTAGAAATTATAAAATTTTATTCCATGAATGGGCTAATAAAATCACACATTAAAAATATATATTTTAATCCACTACCATTGATAAGATTGACGATATCCTTCAAAAGTGGATAGGAATAACCTATATTAACCTCTTCATATCTAGTACCTTTGATTTGCATTACTCAATTCAAATGGACATCACTAATGCGAAATAAAAATATGTAATCATATAAATACATATATCAAAACGATAGAACCAATGTACCATATACTATTTTATTTATTTATTTATTCAGTATATGATCTATTAATATACACATCTTTGAAATCATGAAATTTTATTTAAGATAATGGAGGACTTGGTAAGAAAACTAATCTTAGATTAAATTTAATAAATATTTAAATAATTTTATATAAATATTTGAGTATCTATAAATTCATTACAAGAGAGTAATTATTGTTTTAGATTAAATTGTAATTGGTATGAGGATTTCTAATTAAATTTTTTTGATATTAATCCAAAATATTAAAAAAATATGTAACTATAACTATAATAATTTTAAAATTGAAACAGATGAAACTTCAAATATATAAAATATTATATTAATGGAATAACTAATAGTGCGTTGGACTAGTCTTATCAATGAGCTAGATTCCAGTTTATTGTGTCCATGTCAATCATTATAAAATATCTAGTTGGTGTTCATCAATCCAATATGGATTATCTAAATTAATTTCAACAACATTAGGATATAATGCTCCTGTATTTCAATATTCATATATTAAATCGAACTTACAAATCAATGATTTTGGAAGATATATTTTACACTCACTATATATAAAAATATTGATGTATATAAATATTTGTCACAACAATTAGAATTTGATGAAACTTATATTAATTACTTTATGTGTTAACTATACTATAATGTTCAACAAAATATAAAAACTAGAGATGGTGGAAATAGTTTATCGAAGTGACATAGTGTGATACTAATCTTTTTGAAAATACTTTTTAGATCACCCGGGTACTGATTTCATAAACTAATCTTTCTCAATAAATTATAATCTTGTATCAATGTCTTAACCTTGATAATCAGAAAAGAGTAATGAATTCATACTATAATTAACAATTTATGTTTCTTATGATTATCATGAAATTTTATCTCTTGTAATTAATTCATATAAACATTAACTTGCTTTGGAATATTACAAAAATAACTATTAGTGGCCTTTACTATCTATCAAATTCATTTAAAGGACTCGTTATGTTTTTTAATCATCATGTACTATATGATATGAATTATTTTAATTGTTTCAGTGAAATCCTCTCTTTACTATTGAAGAACATACTATTTTTTCTTGGGAGAGGTAAAGCCATTACATAGCTCATATTCCCAAGTCTTGGTGGCCCATGAATATGTCTTGAAGTCCTTATGTCGCTTCATTGCTACATAATTCTACTTGTGTCATCCGTACATCACCATATTCCTGAATCATGCTTATAATGTAAATCCCACAAGGTGATTTCTAGGATTGGAACTATGGTATTTTGGATGTTGGGTTATAAGGGTTACCACTAAGGAACCACCACTACTATATCTAAGGAATAAGAATGTATTTTTATTTACCCTCACACAAATATAAATGTAATGGTTTTATAAATATCATTTAATTAAAAATATTTTTAGAATTAACACTACCCTTTAATTTCCCATTAAAATCCAAAAAGTTTCCATAATATATTATCACACACATTTTTTTCAATGTGTACCACATCAAAATTATTCCATAAAAAATTATCTCTAGGATAAGACCATTGGAAAAAATACCTCATTAATCACAATTATTAATAATATAATTATTTATAGAAGGATCCAAAAAAATCGGAAAATCCATACACTCATTGAATATATTATTTTCAATTTGTTTTTAAATTTGAAATAGTAAATGATATATGGTGTTGATTCATGCTCTTTATTCATATAAAAGGACACATTTTCTTTATCTCAAATTATGTTTTGGTGGGAGAATGAATATGTGAAATTTGGTTTCCTTATTTCCATAATGTTTAATTCATATTTAGTTATTGCATTGTATTGAACAAGGATATATATATTCTAAAGCCCAAAATCATACCTAATATGTTATTATTTGTTGGGGATTCAAAAATTTTCCATGACTATGTTGACCATAATCTCTAATCATAATCTCATAGATGGTCAAAATTGATCGCACCTTCAACATAAATTTTTTTGAGCTTACTAATCAAAGGATTATTATTAATATAACTTTTTTCATTAGTTATAAATCTACTACATATACCAATATTGGCATTCTTGCTTCAACATGTCAAAAAAATACTTCCATGTAACTTTTTTCAGTCGTTCCACTCCTTCCTAGCTCCACATCGCACTCCCTATAGAATGTAATTTTTATCTCCGCCTCCTATAATCGCTCTCGATGAGAATATCATGAGTCTTAACCTATCAATTCCTCATACGCCCCCATTTACATCCTTGCATTCATGGTCTATGATCCATCTATCTCTGACCACCTCCCCCGGATTTCGACTACAGTCTCTTCGCCTTTTCCCTCCGACCACCTCCTCTCCAATTTAAACTATAGATTCAACATTTTCTATCTTTCTTAGTCAATGTCAGGATAAATATATTCATAAACAAGGGTTCCTATAGACTCCTAACATGGTATTAATCTACATCACAAATTTATTGATGAATATCGTCCTCACACATTGTCTTTCTCTTTAGACCAGTTGCAGCATAGTTCCCCATCCTATTGAAAAACGTACTCCAATATCCATGGTTCATAATCAGCGTAGGATTCCCATTAAACTAGATAGAGCTATGTCTAGGTTTTCTTAAAAAACCTCATTCCCTTATTTAAACTTTATTAAATTCCATAACAGTTGATTGTATAAACTGGATGTCCATACCTTTGACCCACCCTACAGATTTCATTTTCAGGCTGGTTTTCCTATGAATATTAGGTTTCCATTTTTAATGGAAGTATACTTACCATCTCCATAGCCATTCGGATTCTCATATTCCCACCTCCATCATCTTGGCACAATAGGTATGAACATATCTTCACAATAGAAAAATTAAATCCCTTAAACTGCATATATGGTACCAATTCAGTTCTTTAATTGTTTGTGTTTATTTAGTTTTTTATGAATATTCTTTTATGCTTTAAATAAAATATACTTATACGATGGTTTCTTGTATGATATTCCTTGCAGATTATTCCGATTTCATTTGAGTTTATCATGTTGATATACATATGTATATATAATTTTTTAAACTTACAATACCTAGTTCCAAAAAAAAACTCTACTATAGTCTACTATTAGAATTTTTTTAAACATTTTTCAACTACAATTTCATTATCCATGAACATATACACATGAATATATGGTTTTTTGATATTACATTTACTCAATGAAACATAAATTTTAACTTTTTCATGTTATATAATATTACATAGTTTCATTTATTATGTAAATTTTTTATCTATTATGTCCTCTGTGAATTATATGCTCTCACTTCACACGATGATTGAAAGCTATAAAGAAAAAACAAACAAAAATGATATTTTTTTCGAACACTAGAGATGAAAGGATGAAACAGAGGATACTTATGATGGATTGTGTGTTGTCTATTATGTACCCTTGACAATGATCAATTTACTATCCTTTGTTCAGTAGTTTCATTCATTACACTTGCCACATAATTTGTGCTGACAACAACTGGATCCTATTCAATGTCATCTAACAACCATTCTGGTACTCAGTCAAGTAAATATGTATTAGTAGGTGGTGTATAACATAGAGTCACACACATTCCGTTATCATCACAATTTATAAATTGTTAGTTTCGTTTTCATTTAGAAGTAACATCATTTTGATGTTTCATAGTGCATTTCATACTAACAAAATTCATTCATACAAATTACTTTTATTACAGTGCCATAACAGTTGTCTGCTTGGTAAAATACAAACTTGTATTTCCCATATAAATGTACAGATTCAAGGGTTCAACACATATTGCTAATGATTAAATGACATAAAGAAGATGAGTTTTCTAATATTTTCACTTTAAATTATTATAGTTATTTATGTTTTATTTTTCTCTATGGAAATTGATGTTTCCACACTTTCAGTGGTGACATCTAATGAAAATTTTTATGTGACATATGGTAGTCTATCTGGAACCCTAAAAAATGTACTTCTACAAAAAATTACATTCATAAATGATATCACAAACATTCCATCATCATCTCTATGTAATAATGGTTAGTTTTATTTAAATTTACATTTATAAACCATTTAAATACACACTATATTTCACAGTAAGATAGATTATTAATAATTAAGTGATTATTTGTGAATAGTGCAAGAACCATATGCATCTACATCAACGATGTCTTCTATATCTTATAAGAGAAAAAAATGACCAACTGGCTTGACACATTATCCTTTACCATTCTGTAAGTATCATATCTTTTATATTCCATGGACATATTGTTTGTCATCTAACATATGTATTACCCTTCTAACATTTCGGTCATCAATTTTCATCGCATTAATGGTTTAATAAATACTCTACCCGATTCGTCACATGATACCTCGATGCAGTACGAACAACTTATGTTTATACACATTACCATACCTTTTATTCTAGATATACTTATTATGCTACCAAATTGAAAAATATGTTGCTTAAATACTTTTACTGATTAGAACAACAATATGTTATCTTATGTAAGTATGTTGTACACTACAAGTTAACACTAGACATATATATACCATTGCACATTCTGCATAGAATTTTGTTGTTTTCTATAACTAATTTTAGGATCATGAAAACAATAATTTTTTCATGAATCAATTAGATTAAATATTTATAGGGGTCATGAAAAAATAAATGTTGACATAAATGGTGCAGACAACTATAGACCTAATTAAATGTACACGTATCACTTCAATCATTACTGTGTTATTTATTATTTTATCCAGTCTAAAATTATATTCAACTTTCTACTATAATAGAGTCACTTGAATAGGAAAATACAGAGAACACAGGTTTGTGTACTTACTAAACATGCATTAATGGTTCATTAATACTAAATAATCCTCTCTTATATTGATTGTAGATTTTTTATAACATATTATAAAATACTATTATGATCAATCAGTTTATTATGATATTGGAGATAATTCTAATGTTTATCAATATTGTAACTCTTTTTTGTGGTTTGAATATAGAAATAAGAAATTTATGAGTAGACAAACCTCACATGAATATGATATAGAGGATAAGGTGGAACATGGTCTTCAGATTAGTCGAGACAGTTTTCGTACAATTACTCATCGTACTCAACAAGAAAGGAAAATTATGGGAATATGAACTAGAAAAATGAGAAAGTAAATGAGATTTTCTTGTCTAATGTCTTGGTAAAAATACGTATTGGGTATTTAATTGGTTTTCATTTATTTTTTGTGAATCCTTAAGTGTAATAAGTACTATTTTATAGATTTTTGTATTTTTAATTTCTCAAGGAGGACATTTAAATATAAATTATCTGCAGGTTGATTATAAATTTTACATGTTGGATGTTTTTCATGCAGCATGATTTTCACACTGGATTATTTTCATTACATGATGGATGGTTTTCATGTCATTTTGGATGCTTTTCATGGGAGATGTTTTATATCAATTTTTCTTTATCGATGTTTTATCATTAAGTTGGAAATTACTCATTATGGAATTGGAAAATAGTTGATTTTTTATGCTAAACGTTTTTATTCAAGTGGTTTAATATGTGTTACTCATGTTAGAAATCATTAAAAACCGGCTGTTATATTGTATATTTGATTTTTCATGTTGATAGACTATTTTTGGGTGGACATTACACATTCAATGACATTTTTCCCTTCCACTAATGATTAATTTTTTACTTTTTTGTTTCACTATTATTTGTTTTTTTACGAGTAGTTGTGAGTAAAACAACATGAATTGGTAATTAATGCATGTATTCTATTGAAAAATCATGGACTTAACCTCCTTCTTACCATCATATGAATACAGGTAATTTGTGAACGATTGTTACATAATTCAATACACAAATTCAAGACTCTCAATTTCATGTTTCATTAATTTGGTGTCAATTAACTGATACTCATGTAATATTTTTTCATTTTTCAAATGTTTATTGAAATTAATCAAATTTTGACTAACTTGTGGATTGTTTTTTTAATTTTTTAGAAGGGGAAACTGAAAAAGGACCTATGTCCATACATCGTATGGATAAATGTAAAACTTATGGGAACCTATAATGAAATTTTTTAGGATTCTCTATCCATGGTTTGATATATATCTTCTTCAAACCAGGGAATGTGTACTTTATTTCATGGAGATATCTTGTCTTGGAGGGACATTTTTGTACATATGATGCATCCAGGGTCTATTTCTGTTGTCCTCAACACATGTTTTTTTGGTAGTTTTAAATATTTTCGTCGTCCCTTATCAATAGAATCATTGAATAACATCAGTACTAGTATGTCTATCTTCTTTTAGTTTCCATGATCAGGAAAACCCACAGTAGTTGTGTTTCCAGTGAGTATGTTATGTTCACAAATTTTTAAGGATAGAATGATCTGTTTTGTTCACTATTAATATGTTACAATCTCTAAAATGTGATTCCACTATTACTGTGTTTGTAATCACATTTGGAAAACATTAATCCCTATAATTTAGTTCATTGTTAATATGTTGTGTTTCTACTATTATGTTATGTAGTTGACATAATGTGTGGTTGAAGTCACGACATAGGTTTACAAGTGAATGTAATATCTAACACTACCATGGGAAAATATATTAATGTTGAAATATAAAGATTCAATCATATTTGAATATATTTAATGATAATACACATTAAACAGTTGCATTTATTTGATGATTTTATTTGATTGTTACAACACTTGCATGTTATACATTTCAGTTTAATTGCATTCAAAAATTATTACCAAAAAACCTTCAACATTTTAGTCGACAATATCATTAATTTAAATATAATGTTTCATACCTTAATATCCTTTAGTTTTTATTAGAATAAATCATTAGTATATTGAAGTTGTGTTGTTTTTACACTCTATGTAACAGGTTTATAAATATTCTACTGATCGGATTCTTGATCGAAGTGTTTGGAGTGGCCGAGAATGCCTTGCTCAAGAAGATGATTTTGCACCACGTCCACCACCCTCAGCTGAAAAATCCAGAAAACTAACGGTGATAGATGAAAAAAATCAATAACATCCTTGATCAAATAGATGAACTTCAAGAAGTAGTAAATGTGGATGCTGCAAAGACATTCATGAAAAATGTATTGGTTCATACTGCTGAGAAAACACTACTGATTCAGTAACCATAGAATAATAATATGTTCATTCATGATCTATAGAAAATGATAGATTTTTGTGATATATGTGGTACTTTTAGTCTGTGAAATGATGCTACTGATAGAATTCAATCTCACATTACATGAAAGAAGCATATATGGTAAGATATTTCATTATGGGTTAAGAGTTTTCTGATTTTTATGACATTAACATTATAATACTACAACAATAATTAGTCTAGTTGATTACCCTTTCACACATATATATGGTCATATAAATATTAGTTAACAATTCAAATATTAATGAATATATATCTTCTATTTAGCCAAGAAACTGGTGTTTCAACTTCTTTGAACTGAGAAAATTTCATTGACCTATATTGAAAAAAGGATGTTATGTGGAACAATTATACTTCCAGGTGATGTATTTACTCACATTGGTTATGAAAATTCATTTATCAAAACCACAAAATCAATTATTTCTTTCATGAAACTATTCATGATAAAAATATCAGTTTTATAACAAAATCAGCAATTTAGTTATGGTTTCTTTAACAACACAGTTGTCTGGGACCAAAAAATTTAAAAACTTTTATATGTAGATGTTCCAATTCTTGAAGGTGATATTGGGGGAATCTGGATAGATTACAAATTTTGCTGGTTTGATGATTTCTTGTAAATTATATTCTCGGTTGAATCATATCATCACATTTTATAGGCCAGAACAAGTCACAATCATGCTTTTCCTCGGTATTTTAGTCCATTAATATATGCATCTGACTGTTCATTCAACTAATTTACTCATGTATGATTGATTATAATTAATTTACAGTATCGTCTCTTGGACAACTCATTTTTTCAAGACCAAAAATTGAGAATCTTATATATGGATGTTCTTATTATAGCAGGTGCGATCATGTAAACTAGAACGAGGACCAGTTTTACATGTTTAATGATTTTTGGTAATGTAAATGTTCAATTGAAACAAAACGTCACATTATATAGGTCATTAAAATTCACTATAGTGATATTACTCTATTTTTTCAATCCATTATTATATGCATGTTTCATTCCTTTCAAATCATTTACACAGGTATGGTTGAATCTAATAATTTATATTCATATGTGAATATCCGATGTTGTATAGAATGATTTCATATACCACTTTTCAAACCTCTATCAATTGAAATATCATGAATTTTTAATTATTTTGATATCAGCTGACTGATCCAAGAGTTCTATATTTAATCAATGGGGTGGAAATATACTTTGCATCATTGACAGAAACCCTAGGAGATGGTTTTTTTTGCAGGAACAATATACCTTCTTGAGGACCTATTTCTTAGATTAAATGAGGTAGAAACATGTGAGAAATCTTTAAAATGATGTGGATATGATGAATATACTATATGTTTCAGCATAAAATCTTCTTCCATGGCCTTTCACTCTATCTAAAAGAGATTTCTTTTACTGCCTCTCAAACACTCAATATAGTGTTCATATCCTATTTGACATTGAAACTATATGTAAATAAATATTTTCATATTCACATATTATTATCCAACTATTTTTCTCCAATAGCCTATATATTGTAGGCATGAAATTTATAAAATCTTTAATTTACACTGTTAAATGAACTATAGTGGCCATATATACATCTATATGGATATCTTTTCAGTTGCATGATTATATTTTACATAATGCATTTGTTTCTATCAGAGACTGACTCTTTTATATTTTTTACATTACGCATAAGAAATTAATTTATAGTATGCGATATGAAGATGATATAATAGTCTTTAATTTATATATTTTTATAGTATAAAATAATATTAATTGTGAACAAATATAATGCTAAGTGATTGTATATAAACGCATGTTTATTTATGTTATATGATAAAAATATATATGCATACAATAACACTGGATCATTAATTTGTGATGAATTGTATATATTGATTATATATTCTATTGTCAAGAATGTGTATATATTCATTCAAATTACAATCACATTTCCTACAATACATAAAAATATATTACTATTTATTTCTTAATATTAGGTATTGATGTTTCATACAATACATCAATTAGTCTTTATATATTTTTTTATTCAATTTAATGTTGTTGTGTAATGTGAAGTGTTTGTAGAATCTATGTTTTAATCAATTTATTTTAGTAATATGAGTCTCTTGTAGCATATATTTTTGAGACATCTATGCCCCATTGTCTATACTTTTCCATATACATAAAGAAAGCATTCACTCTGTTTTAAATTTTCCCAAATATCCCACTCATTAATTTTTTATTAATTTATTTATTTTAACATTTCACAATTTCATTATTTAATACATTTTATTATCTGTTATTTTCATTTGACATTATATTTCAGTGCACTTACTATAATCATTACGAATTAAATTGTAAAAAAATTCAAATATTCTGGAATCAAAATTTTAAAATTCATATACTTTTAATCCATCATATTTCATTATCAACTATTTGAATAGTGTCATCAGATTATATGAACTCATATTCCATTATCATAAACCATTACATTCTAATGAAAATTTAGTCAACATTACTATTTCATCTCAAATTTTATAAATATTAATCTCTTATTAAAAGAAAAACCACTAATCGATGAGGTCATGTAATTGCATGGGCGAGTACTATTTATATATAAATAAGAGTTGAAGGTAATAAAAATTATTTATTCATGCATAAATATATGTTCATTTTCTATACATCAAACACCATTAAAAATGTACTATATATTACACCAACTATACTCTATAAAAGGAATAAATCATCTAGACAAAACATGGTAATATATGACAACTATCCTAAAAAATATTTTTAGTGCCTTTAATCCAACTATTTATTATCAAACGAATCATCTTAGTGAGTTAAATTATCATCCTTTTTGATTCTATTATTATTCCATGTAAGTAATTTAACAATATTATATGACATAATAAATCTATCTAACTTCAATTTCAGTTAAAGTTAATCCATGTTTTATTCTTAATTTTCAACTCTTCAATGTATAAGCCACTACTATGAAGAATTTTACTACCATTATTGAACTAATTTAACATTATACTATATGGATTACATACAATAAGTTAATTAACAAATGAAATATAATTTCTAAACCTCATATATGATTTAGGGAACAAATAAATGGTCACATATTGGATTCATTACATTTTAATGAAATTGATAGTTTGGTCATATGAATATAGAATATTCCATCCAATAGGGATAAAAATATAAAAATACACCAATAAAAAGTTGACATGATATTATTTTAGTTTATTCATGGTAATAATGTTAAATGTACAAATTATGAATGATAATTTTTTGAATCTATTACATCAATAATATAATTCAGTATCCTTGAAATCAATAATTTCAATGGATATCTATCTGAACTAAATTGGGGTTTACTCCTTCAAATGTCATCCCTCATAATGTTACTATTATTAAGAGGAATCCTTTTTTAATAATGATGAACATTATGTTTAGCTAATCAACTATCAATCAAACAACATCCATCAAATTTTTGTTACTGGGGATAAAAAACATAATCTTTCACATGAAATGTCTTTTTTATTATTGTTTCTCTAACAAAATATTTTCAAACAAATGTTCCCGAACTATATATCATTTTTATAGGTTTTTAATTTTATTAAATTTTATATGGAAAAATAATCAAATTACATTCAATTTCGTTGATAAAATCAATAAATTGTTTCATTCTCTTAATAAATTCAGTTGAAATTATATTTATTAGATCAACAGAAATCATATCTATATCTACATATATATCGAGTAATAAATAAATAAAATCATAAAAATCTATTTTTTAAAAAATAATATTATATTAAAAAATGTTAATTAGTAAATTGAAATCGAGTATAGTTATATATTATAAACATATATTCTTCTGTAATATATACTTAACAAATATAAATTTAATGTAAAAAATAGATATTATTAAATTATTTATAGTACTAATATTTATAATTTATATGAATTACCTAAATTATTAAAATGTTGTAGAAAAAATTAAAATCCTTTCCAAAGGAAAAATTTATTTCATAATGTGAGTCATCTATTTTCTCTTATTTGAAAGAAAAACATAAAACCCAGAGAAATACTAAACCAAAATATTCAAAACATAACCATAAAATATAGACTTGGATTAGAAACTATACAGTAGGGAAACTAATGTAAATCCATATGGGTATTAATAAAAAATATTGGGAGGCACATTTCATAGTATCCTTAACCATATAAATGAACTACTCAAATCCCAACATCTGATAGTATTCATTTATAATTGATGGAATGTAATCACTACCCATTCAAGCCATTGATGAGACTACTCTAAACATTTATCACCAATATTTAACAGATACCACCCATTCATTGTTCAAGAAAAACACATGAAAAAATACCCAAAAATAAAACATATAAAACACTTTATGAAAACCACCAATACACTGAAACTAAGTCTATTATATGGTTAAACATGTTTATGTCTGTCAATGTTATCGGTAGATATATTAAATGCTAGATATACATTCATAATACTTATTGAATATTTTTATTAATATTAATAAGGATATCAATAAAACATTAATAGAGATAAAAATTATCTCTACTCCATTAAATTTAGATATGATCATCATGTCTTTATAAAGGGATTTGGTGGAAATTATTTTTTATGATTTTTTAGTGTGTGGGTAATAGGGACCAGTGGAAAGGTAGATTATGTGTGTAACACACAAATATAGTCCATATGGTTTTATAGAATTGGAATCATCTTTTGGTGAGATAAATTGGGAGGGCCTCTAGATATTGTCCACCAAGAATATGAAGGATGTTATCATATCTGTGGTAGCTTGTGTGGGATGCTGACAATAAGTAGCACCAATCAACTATTTCATGAATTTATGTAAATAATGATGCATGTTTTTATTTTATATCTATGATAGGAGATGTTTTTTCACAAAAGGGTTATTTTTTATCATATATGGGTGTTATTTTTTCGATGGATGTTTGTGCTTTCACTATATTTATTTTTATAGAGACGAAGGATGAGTACTGGGGTTTGGTTTTCAAAGGTAATTTTCAATGATATTTTTGAAATTCATGTTTGGGAATTTACATGAATTTTAAACTCTATGACTTTAGAGAATGTTTTAGAGCTTCCCCATGGTTTTTCAATCCTCTATAAATGTTTATTTTTTATTTTCGAAAATATATATGTTGATTATTTTTCTTTTTGTATGATTATTTTTATTCTATTATTTATTTGATTCGTCATAAATTGTTCAAATACTATTTTATTCCCTGGATTGAGTTTAAAAAAATAGTGCTATCAATGATAATTGATTGAGGTTGATTTTTTTGATAATAATTAAATATTATTTCCAGATTATTGATGGTGTATGTGTGAAGTATAATAGGATCTATATCCTGATGTAGGATGAGATGGGTGTTTCAAGTCATACACATAATTAAATTTCATAATATATTTTCACATGGGAATAAGGTATTAAAATAAAATTTCATAATGATGTTATAGTTATTTTGGACATTGAAGGTGATATTATATAATTATGTTCTATTGAACAATTAAATGAGTTATTTTATACAGGTACTCTTAATTACCTGGTGATCACAATTATTGGGGATAAATATATATATTTTTCATGTTTTTCATGACAAGATAGTGAAAATACAACTATGTAAAAGGAAATGGAGATTGGATTTATTTTATTGGGCGACATATTGTGTTTTATAAAGAGATATAAAAGGGTGATGTCATATCATATGCAGAGTGCGATGGTTGGTTTAATACCAATCTGTTTTCACTCTTACTATTTTTTTGATGATATATATTTTGTTGATGGGATGAATAGAGATATTGTAATGGTTTAGACTATTTATGTCTTTCAATATTAGATAGAAAAAATATTAAATGAAGAGAGTTTATAAATAATAATAAAACGATTTATTATGACTAATGTTGATATATTATTAAAATTAAAATATATTAAAATAGAATGATGATGACATTAATGGGATATATATAATTGATGTCATTATAAAATGAGGTTTTAATATTACTTTTTAAAAAGACTTTAGGGTTTCATAAAGAGCATGAAAATGTAAGTAAACTATTGAATAGATCATATAGAGTCATTTAATGTTTATAAATGTAAAAGAATCTACTAGTGTGACCCATGGTGCTTTTTTCATAACGTACTCCCGGTTGAGGTGGGTGTGTGGGATCATATTTTTGGTATAATTTTAGGCATGTATAAAATATGTATTTCTAAGACAAACATTCATTTATGTATTGTTGAAAATGTTTAATGTTCATATCTGATCTCCATAAAGGGTAGCGTTTTGAAATAGATGGATAACTCTATGTAAAATAATGATGATGTTTGTCACGATTATGATTTTTATAATGAAAAAGGTGTATCAAGGAGTTTATTTTACAATGGTTTTCCTATTCTTTTTTTGAAATTCAATTTTCATAAATTACATGATTTTTAACCAACTGATTATTAGTTGGTTTTTTTTGATGTTACCAATGTTATTTTAATCACTATGATGAGTTGGTTTTATCATTTCAATAATATGAGTGTGAATTTGTTTAATTTCCAATAAAATGTCTATATTATGGTGTTTCCTTGTGTTCTTCACAAATAATTTACAATACTTTTTCATCTAGGTATCCCATTTCTATAACAATCCACACATTGTCAAGGTACACCTTATCAAAACCATCATCTTTTTGTGTCAAGTTCTCTACAATCCATCATCATACTTATCAAGCCTCATCATCTAATGTAGAAAACCTTTAGTAAAACATGCCTTTTAGAAAACCAAATATTCAATTAAGAATTTATTAGAAATCAATTAAGCATGAAAAAAATTGGAAATAGCACTTATAACCTCCAAATAGAGAACATAAGTTTGAGATGCCGAGATGGGAGGAAACTAAAAATAAATAAACATCGATTAGGTAAACCATGTCAACATATTATTGAAAATTTATTCCTAAACTAAATAAAAAAAGGATGGATAAAGATTATTTGATTGGATTAATTTGGTGAAAAAATATGTTGAATCACACATTGGAAATGGGGTAAATTTCATAAAATTATTCACATATAAAAAGGAGTATTTGGAAGTGTTTTCCAAAAAAATATATATTCCAAATTAAATTAAATTATTATTAAAATATATATTTAAATTTTTTTTTGATATATCTATTAATTATATTGAAAAAAATAATAAAATAGTAACATATTTTGAAAACAACTATTGATGAGATTAATCATAACAATTGAATTTTATGATTTATAAATTCAAATGATTACCCCATTATAAAAGATGTCTCACTTTGATGAAATCAAGAAATCATTTGATCATAATAGTGGTATCAAATTGGTGTTATTAAAATTTATTTAGATAAATTAATAAATATAAGGAGATATATATAAGGTACATTCCATAAACATGTCGTAATCATGAGTTTTTAGTGAATAATATAGTCACTAAAATTTGAGGATAATTTAATTTTTTGAGTTTTTGAAAATTTGTTCATAACCCATACATAACAAAAAAATATAATACAAACTGTAAACCACTTATCAGTATCAATTTTATCTAACTTATAAAACTTCTAAAATAATAAATGATTTCTTTTCATAAATAATATACAAAACTTCTGTATTGAAAAATTCTTTCTCCTTAACAAAACATAAAACCGATGAAATTTATTAAAAACTTGGACGAGAAAAAAAGGATTATTTTGGTCCATAAGGGAAAAAAATAATCAATATCCTATAAATAATTACTAAAATATACAATTTAAAAAAACATTATAACAAAAAAAACGTTCCAAATAAATAAAAATTTGTATGAAAGTCATTCTATAAGTCATTTCCAAATAAATATTAATTGTATTATAAAATACATAATGATTTCTTTGAAAACAAGAAAAACTCGTGATTTTTTTTTCAAGGATAAAGTTCTCACCCAAAGAAAGTAACAAGTAATTTCCTTTGAACATAAACCCAATAACATACCTTATTAAAACATGATATTTGTTGAGAAAAATAGAAAGAATATGTAAATGATATAGGTAAATATGGAAATCATTTTCTAGTTATACTTAATTATGATGTAACCCTCATGAATTAAATGAAATAACACTCCCAATTATACATGGCATAACCCTCTCGGTTATACATAGAGTAGCCATCGTCGTTACACATAGAATAACCATCAAGGTTGAATTCCAACATATCCAATGAATTTAAGGGATATCACAGACCCACCCACATTTGGATTATAATAGAACCAATCATTATTACAAATAATTCCCATGGAACTTAATATAATCCTAAAACATTAATTTCTGAATTATAATAACATTAAATGAGGAAAATCTCTTATTAAAAAATAATTGCACACATACAATGGAAAAAAAGTTTTCATTGAAAATAAAAATGTAAGGTTGTGAAGGACATATAAAACCAATAATTTCACATTGAGGATCTAATTCCTATATGTTAGTAATATTACTTTTTATTTTTAGAAAAATAAACATTAAAATAGTTTTTTAAATGAATGGTGCTAAAAAATATCAAATAATTGATGAGATTGTTAATAAAAAATTATTTATGTGTATTAGATATAAATAAACATAAAATAATTTCAAATACAATATATTATAATTAAAATAAATTTCACAAATTTTATTACCATGAAAAAATCAATGAAGTATAATTGTTACACTATGATAGGAAATTGTGTTTAGAATTCCCATACATAAAACCTAAGAAAGAATCCTTTTTGATAAAATTATGGAGAAATATAAAAAAAAATATTTTAAATAAATCATTTAAATATTAATAAATTCATATAAATCATTTTAAAAAATGGTGAAACAGATTAGAAATATTTTGAAATTAAATTTTTGAAACATTTAAAATTTGGTTTTTTTGTTACAGAGTCCCTTATCCCACAGCTCAGATGTCATGAATGTTCTTTGTCATACTAAATAATAAACTTATGTTATTCTTATACATGTTTAGGAACCCATTTGTTTTATCACTCCATCTATTATAGATATCATGATGTTATAAAAATTAGTTAATTATTTAATATTATATTTGATTTTTGGACAATGTTCGATTTATATATCAAAAATGATACAGGTATTTTGACTATGGTAAAAGTGTTCATTATTACACCATTCCATGAATTATATTAAGGATTTAATTATATATTTTTAAAAAATTATTATTTTAAATAAATCCATTAAATATTTTATTTTTAAATGAACTACTTTATAATCCTAGAGATGTTATATCATATATACAGATGAGTGACATTTCCATTTTACAAAAAAAAACATAGAAAAGTTGGAAATATTATTTTACACATATATAATGATCAAAAATCAAATATAACATATTATTTAGTTAAATATAATTATATACCAATATAATCCATGATATTTCGTGATGGAGAAGAAATCAAATTGCTTTGTGGAGGAGGTATTCCACACATACTTATGAATAAATTTTTCATTTTTACACGGAATTTTAAGAAAAAAAGAAATATATATTTTCTCTCAAAATTGATAAATATGTAAATAATATCATATTTAAAATTTAATAGCTTCATTATATCAATCCATGATTGGTGATAACTGAAGACGAATGACATCAATTAACGAGGTTGTTCTCCACTTTATACAGAAATGATGTATTCATATCCAATTTGATGGAAGTGGATGTAGATTTAGGTGATTATATTAACATTATAACATATTCTCATACAAAGAATAATCGATTTATTTTTTGTATGGTTGAATAATGTTTCATGGATATGGAAAAATACAAAAAATTATGAAATACAGATAAAAAGTATACCAATTATTTGGAAATCTTCTTTTCAATAACACCATAAGTCTATTATGGATGGTATTATTGCTAATAAAATACCATTAAAATATAGGGAGGGAATATAAGAATGTAGTTGTGAATTTATTTTCGTAACCAAATATGATATTATGTTTTTTATTGACAAGAATATAATCCCCTTTATAATAGAGGGGATAGAATTTTTTGGAAATTCTCAAAATATTAAAATTTAATTTCACTATTATAGTTACTCATTCATCTAAATGGCCTATAATTGAAAAAAATATGAATATATTGAACATATATTATACATATTTACATTATTTATCATTTTTATAATTATAAATGATTTAATAAAATATTAATTCTGTGAAATATCATTATTTTAAAATTTGATAGAATCCATTACATTAACATTTACACAATAAAAAATGTAAGTAAATACTTAAATAAATTCATTATATATTAAAATTTCTATTTAAAGAAGAAAAATAGTGCATAATATTCATTATATAATTTTTTAATATTTTTTAATATCCCATTTTATATTTTTCCATTAATTATGTAATTACTGCATCAGGGATTTTCTAGAATGTAAGATAATTATTTCATCATTAGAAATTAAAAATAAATTACTCTAATTATGTAAAATATTTTAGAGTTTAGAATACTATTTATAGTCAAGAATTTCATCTATATAACAACATATTAAAAAAAATATAAAACTTATTAAAGACTAGAGTGTGAAATATTAGGACTTTTAGGGTATAAAAGATAATAATGGTTATAATCATAATAAAAAAGAACCACATAGTAATATAAATGGAAATATGAATGATTATGGAATACAACTACTCATCCAATTAAATTAGAACATTATTTATTGTAATTTTGTAGTCCTAATCATGTAATAATTCCCCATAATTACCAAATTTACCATTTTATAGTGGTAATAAAAATTACAAGTTGTATTATTAATATCATCCAAAAAATTATATATTTATTAAATTTTGGACCAATAATTCAGAATTTTGAATCTAATTCCCAAAATTAATATAAAAAATGTTTCATAATTTAGTAAAAATTGAACCGAAAACATGGAAGGAAAGACAGTTTTTTGCATAAAATTAATTTTTATAATATAAAGTGTTTCTATATTAAATTAATGTATATAAACCATTCCAAAAATAATAATTTTATTAAAATAAATAACAATGAAAAAATTTATATTTGCTAGTAATCCATAACATAATTTTACCATCTAAATACTGTTAATGAAAACACAGTTTTCCATAAAATTCCATATTTTACAATGTTCAATAAAATAATCATTATGATCAAAAAATAATCAAAAAGAAATCCCACAAAAATTTTACATGAAGAATTGAAAATTGATATATATAATTACAATACACAATTCTATAAAGAAAAATATATTAATGAGTTAAAAAAATTATAATAAATTATTTTATACAAATATTTCCTTTAAAAATTACATAATATATGAATATAACTATATAAATCAAGAATGATAATAAATTTGAATATTATTATTCTATTAGGACCATTGTTACTAAATTCTCCCCCTTTGTTAAATGGTGTCCCCACAATTTTATTCCCATATAAAACAAGTGGGGATACCTTTCCCTTATATCAAATTCATATTACTATGTTTCTTCTACAACCATATGGATTCTCTAAAAAACCTTAACCTAGAAAATTACCTTATTACACAATATTTTCTCTCTGTGGTCGAGAATTTGAATAGGATGTTTCTCATTGGAAAGGTTATATTCTAGCTGAATGACCTCTGGTCTCAAAACATGAGATGATTCTTATATAAGAATTATTATATTTGAAACAAAAAAATCATTGTGCACATGGGATAAAGATGGATGAAATGACACATTTTAGGGTATTTAATATACAATATATAAGATTTCATATGTTATAATGAATAGTGTACTTAAAATTATCTAATTACCATAATGAACAAAACTTGACCATAGAGATATTTTATGAAAAATTAGATCATGTACCTCAACTGAAAGGTCTTTTCTCTTGTAATCTGCATAACGTTTCTGCTATATCTGAGCTTTAAACATATGCTTCTAAATCACATTCACATTATTATCCACTTCTTCTACCAAATATGGTACCATTAACATCATTTTACCTTCCTCATCCCAAAATGATGGAATTCAACATCCGTTTTCATATTATTACTCAAAAGGTTCTATATATATATATTGGACGGAAAAATTTTATTATAAGAAAAAAATAATTAATGAATTGTGTGTATTCAAAATTTTTGGGAAATCCATATTAAGCACAAGTCATGTCTTACAAGTTCAATATCTTTCCATTCTGACTATCCATCTTACATAGATTGAAATGATGTAAATAAATTTATTTTGGTTCCCAATAAGCTATGAAAGCCATTAAAAAAAATAGAAGTTCACATGAGATCACTTCCATATACATCAAATAGATAAACTCCATAAACATGACTATCTTCCTATGATGTATTTGTAAAATTTTATAAAAATACATAATATATTGAGTGGGTATGAAATGTGATGGTTGGAGTTTTCGATCAATATTACACTATATTTCTTTATTATATAATGATTTTTTTGGTAGTCCCATAATGAAATCCATGGATATATTTTTCTTTTTTCTACTATGTAACTAGTAAAGGATTAAGAACCCCCTTTGACAATATTTGTTATATTTTAAAAAGATTAAATTTTAAAAATTTCATTAAAAAACATATAGCAACACTTTTCATTTAACCATACCAATAACATTGCCAATGGTATTTATCAATCGTAGTATTACAAAGATGAAAATTAATTAACTATGAGGCTCATTTAACAACTCCCTATACATGAATTATTCACAAGGAATACATAATATATTTTTAAATATCTATAAAAATTATTTATCAATATTAAATTTTTGAAAATTACACTTATAAACCAATTATACATTTTTTAAACACACATATTCCTTCATATCTTGATTTTTTTTCTCTAAATGATGATTTCACTAACATATATAACAAAACAAAATAATTTCATGCATAAAAAATTTTCAGGATAAAATTATGCAAATAATTAACAATGGGCCACGTTCCAAACAGAATATGGGTAATGTAAAATTATTTTTATGACTAAAATCATCATACAATTAATTTTATTTAAGAGGATTGTAATTAATCATGAAATAAAAATCATTATTTAGTTGTAGACATATTATATTATTCTTTTTAAACTCTTTATATGGGAATATATACATAAGAAATGTATGATAAGTATATATTTCAAACATTTCTATATATAAATTATACCTCTAATGTTTAAATTAAAAACATGATACAATAAATTGGAAATAATGTTAATGATAATCAAACCAATATGGTTTAAATTTTTGTGAGGGATAAGTAATTATGTGATCATTTTCTTCATAACACAAGCAAGTGTCGTCAATTAGTGAACATTGAAGATAAAAATCTATCTGTTTCTTATGTGTTGTGCTATTATGGGAGAATTCTGAAATAAAATTTTTTACTTACTTAAAATTAATCCCATCAATTTGATCAATAAACTAGAACTATTCATGCTATCAATGTTATTAGTCTATATGACCTGAAAATGTTTTGTAAAAAAAGTTGGTTATATCTTGATATTCCTAGAGAACATTAAATATTTATTACATTTTTAATACATGGACATCCACCATGTACATTTTTTTGGGGATCACCTATAATTCTACATTTACATGCAATGTTCACAGGTAATGAAATATTTTTCTACAAAAAAAACACTATTTATGAATTTTCCATATAACATCATTTTACTTAGTATATTTAAAAATAATCCATATATGATTATCATAAAACATCATTTATTTTGTAATAAACCAATATATCATCATTAAAAACAAACATAATATTTTCTAAATGTTAATGAAATAATCAATTCATAAGATTCATAAATATTATAGGCGAACTTGTCAAACAATAGGTTATAAAAACAAAGTTATAATTAAGATATCTACCAAGGATTTGTTCTTTTTGAATTTCATCCTTCTTCACCCTATGAAAATGTGACATGGATTTCATGTTAACCCTTGAAAAATAATAAGCACATTAGATAAAATAAAACAATTCAATTATTTGAGGAATAAACTAATTATTCATAAAAATAATGTTATTCAATTCTCTAAATCCAATGAAAGGCCGCATAGAAAAATCATTCCTTTTAAAAAATAAAACATTATCACTCCCGAGAGATGTGATTGGATGAATGATTTCGTTTTCTAAAAACAAATATAACTTCTTTTTAAATTCAAGATGTTCAATATAATATATCTGATACAGATGTTTTGAAATTAAAATAGGATTAGGATGTAAGACAATAGTTAATTGAACTTATCAATCAGGTATAATATTGGAATATACGTCAACAAAATCATTCATGTTCTCATTTATCATTAGAAAATCATTAATCTGAACATTTCCCTTGTTTTCAAAAGTATACATAGGATAAATTCTATTTTAACAATTTAACAGTTTCCAAACATCCTTAGATGTTATCTTTTGAATTGGTTTATTATTTTAAAAAAAATTAGTTTTTTCAATAGAAACTTATTTAAAACAAGAATCTATTAGTTCATGGTAAATAGTAAGGAAATCCATTCTATAAATAACATTAAAATCTACATGGGGTAATAATACAATATTTGTAGGTAAATTCCTTTAACAATCAATGATAAGATTATTCTTATAATTTTTTCCATAATAATTTCCTTTGGTGTTGTTACCACAACTATTGGATCTATTTTTTTGAGTTTTAATTTCCAATAAATGAAAAATAATATTAAATATGAATGAATTTTTAGTCCCATAATCAAACAAGAATTCCCTATAATATAGACAAAAAACAATGTATATAATAAAAAATCATTGGATAACCCAACATCTATTATGGTATTTCTAAATTATTTCACCATTCCTTTTGGTATGTAGTCCAACTATTTCCCATATTTCAATTCCTTCATTGGGAATGTATATACATAATTACCTAAAAAAAATTCAATAACATTAAAATGTTATTTTCAGAATTGAAAATACCACTACAAAGATCATTTTAATTATAATCATGAGACATATGTATAGGCATATCACATTATATATATTTCGCAGATTTTATAAGGGATTCCCCCATGGTTCCTTATAATATAATTTCCTTAAACTGGAAACTGTATTTTCTTATCATCATATTTATTTAATTGGTTCATACCAATTTACTTCCAAATGCACCATTTCTTTTTCTTATTTACCCAAAATACAAGATCATCAAAAAAGTACAATTCTACCCTCTCAACACAATTAATATGTATCCATAAATTGTTAATTCATGGGGAAATAATACCCTTAAACATATCAGATCCCATCCTAAGTAAAAAAATATTATTCAACTATGAGGATCCTAGATAAAATTTGGAGAATACTTTTCAAATTTAGTTAATATTTATTCTTATATGGAAACTGAATAATCCTCCATTTTTTCAATTATATAAATTAATTTTATATGATATGTTGAACTACCTTACCAAAATAATTCTAAAATATATTATTCTTAAATTAATCCTATTCCACGACATCAATACCTTCTTTATCCCTGCTATTCATCAGTATTGACCACCATAGGATGGATCCACATTCAAAATATAAAATTAAATAATCAAATTTTTATGATTTGAAAAACCCATGAAATCATAAATATTTTATAGATTGTTAATGCACCCATTATTTAACATTGGGTTAGTCGATCAAAGAAATGTATAAGGTTGTTTCTTCATAAAATGATTCACTGTCAATTTTGTAATTTTTCGTAAATCATTCATATATATTTTATGGAAACCAACATGATTTAGATATATATATTTTTAAACTAATCAATTACATAAAAAATATACTCAGTCCAAATTCTAATAATTTATAGTTGCTTATTTGGAAGTATATTTTCCTCTTAGTCCCTTTCAACTTCAATTTCCTCATTTCTTATAGGGAAATAGATTTTAAACAGAACAATATTAAATGAATAAAAATGGTAATCATAAAATTATATAACATTTGAATTGAAAAATAATGACAACTAAATATTGGTATTTTATTAACCTTAATCTAACCTATAATGTAATCAATGAAATCATATTATACCATCTCTAAGGAACCACAATGAAATTATATTCTATAATATTTCATTAATTCATTATCATGCATTTTAGGATATTTTCAAATTAATATTTTTAGACAATTAAGTCATAAGACATATATAATCAAACCATATAATACATGTTGTATTCTACTAATGATTACCCATTTTGTCTACCATATAATATTTTAAAAAACATGATTTGATTACAATAAAAATCATCAGAAAATTCATATTGACAGCTTATTTTCCATACCCATCCCTAAAAAGAATGAATAAAATATTAAAAATTCGTATGCGAAGAAAAATCTCAATATGTGACAAAAAATAAAAAACATACCATTATTATATAACTATATATAATGATTTTAATATTTCAAAATAATATTTGGGCAAAAAAATATATTTTCTCACCCACAAAATCACATTTATTCACAAGTAATTAAATAAAAAATTTTATAAGAAAAATTAGTTGAAAAATAAAACCCATAAAGGATTCATTGAATTCATGATGAACACTGGAATGTTTTTTAACAATGTTATAATTTTCACCCTTAAAAAGTAATATTTAATTTCCTTTCATCTTAATACAAATTTCTTACATTGTGAATACATGAGATTTCTAAAACACATATATTGAATAAATAAATCATTTAGGTTAATTTTGGAATCATTTAATATTCCTAATTTCTTATGACGTATCCCTCATGGATAAATTGAAATAACCCACATAATTATAATTAACCAAATTTTATTGGTTGAACTTGTAGTATTTATCCAAGTTACACAAGGAATAACAATCATAGTCATCATCAAACATACATAATAAACTGTATGGATATAATAGGCCCATGATTCTTTATATTATAATGAAACCACCCATCATCATAAACAATACCCATGAACCATATCATTATCCTAAATCATGAATTCTAGCATCATAAATGCTAACAACCAGAAATTCCATGGACAATTTTTTTATTAAATTTTTGGGATCTTTACGTGTCCGCAAAAATTTGTGGCACTAGATCTTGAGGACTGGTTTTCTAGGAATCAATTTCTAAATTTTTTTAGGTACGTTCAGTAAATGTACGAGCATGATTTTTATATCTTTTGATCCACTGCTCAGAATTGTAATATGAGGGCACCTTTGAACTCGCATCCCTGGTATTTTCTTAAGAATACATTTACCTCTACTGTAGTTGGTCGAGAATGGAAGTTTGTTTTGGGATTTTGAAGAATAATTTAAATAAAAATAAGGTGTGCAGCTTATTTTTATTTTGGTGGTTAAAACCTCCAAGTGGAGGTTAGGGGTGGGGTCCACCACACCATAACCTCCCATAAGAGTTTATGGTGGTGGGACCCACCTGAGGTTTAAACACCTCTTGTCAATTACTGAGGTGGGGACCACCCGAGGATTAAACCCTAGGAATCCCCATTTATGGAGCCACATCCCATGAAACCACTTGAACTCCACTAATTAATTTGTTCATACACACAATAATTAATTAAGTGGATCCCCCCTTAATTAATTCCCCATTTGAATTCATGCCTACCATTTATATTATAAAACAATATATTATTTCATTTTGGGGGTTTTCGTCATACTTTTTTGTTGGGAGAATTAATGAGAGGAGGAGCTCTTAGAGAACTTCATCTTCCATTGAGGAACAACCCTCTCCACTGAAAAACGACGAACACCACCTTCGATCTTCAACCAATACATAAGGAGGGATATCCGTCCTTGAAGAACGCCGATGATTCCATCCTCAGATTCTTCATTTATGATGTCAACGAATCGACGTCTGTCATTCCTCGTCAACGTCAACGAATAACATACACATGTTAGGGATTGTTTTGTGATTTGAGTTGATTGCTCCGTTGAATGCCAATCAATCTTGGGTAATTATTTGGATGATTAATATAATCATAATGTGGAGTGCTCGAGTTGCACGAACACAACCCAACCCTTCCCCTTGGTTTCTCCTCATTTTTTGATGACTGTGGGGTGGAGCAGCGGTGACCAGTGTCAGGCCGACCATGAAAGATATCGGTGGTGCAAGGGCGCCAGGACGCAGGGAGGAGGGGCGGTGTCATCGCGCCACGTAGAGGAGCATGGGCCAACAGACAGGCCGGGCCACTGTAGAGGCGGTGTGGCGCCATTGTGCCGCGCAGACGAGCAGGGGGCCATGACCAGGGTGGGCTGTGGTAGAGGCGGCGCAGAGCCGTCCCGCCGCATGGAGAAGCAGTGAGCTGCGGACAGGGTGGGCCCCTGCAGAGGAGTTGGAGCCGGACCCAGCGGGTCCCGCATTATATTGACCAGTGCCACATAGCACCGGTTTGTTTCCCCACCCAAACGGCTAAGCTGTTTGGGAGCCATGGGCGTGTGGCTTCCCCCTGGACGCGGCTGAGGTGGACCCCCCACGGGCCGCAGGGCCAGACCCAACAGAGCCTGCCAAGCGGGACCCATCACAGTCCTCTAGGACGCCCGTGGGCTGGGCCTCCCCATTGGGCCAGGCCGATCCCTCAGACAGGGTCGGACCCGTAGACATGGTCAGATCCGTAGACCGGGTCGGTCCGAATGGGTAGGACCGGACCCGTACCCGCTTTGGCCAGTTTCACCTTTTCGACCATATAATGGGCTACAAGATTCCGATCGGTGAACCGTCTATGGAGAAGGAGGGCTTTGAGTGAGATGGTTATTATGGAATACCCCACTTGAGGTTTCGACATAATTGGGATACGGGCGGGTTGGATTGAATAAGAAAACCAACCGGGCCCCTGGAACGTAAATGCCAATAACTCACAAACCTGGCGTCCGATTGACGCACCGTCTGTTACTTTGAGACCCCTATGATGAGGCTGACCTTTGAGATAATTCTTCATAGTACTTCATGACATTTGGAGTATCTAATAGTAGCTATAGGTTCATATCATATCAGAGATGAGGGAGCAGAGTCCGACGACCTAGTAGCTGGCTGAGACCTGATGACTACTGACCTTTCGATTCAGAGTGTTTCAACTAGCCCAGTGGGAAGTTCCTCTGAGTGATTCAGTAGATCCACAGTGGGGAGAACCTCTGTGTGACGCAGAATACCAATGTTACTCGATAGGAGGAGTACCTCAGCAGGCTACGAGGGGGAGCGCCTCTGTGTGACGTGGCAAACCCACAGTGGGGAGTGCCTTTGTGTGACGTAGTAGACCCACGGTACTCGACGAGAAGATTACCAAAGAAGTACCATATAGTAGGAACTGACTCTGGGAGACATGGTAGGCCCATAGTTCTCTATAGTGGAGGAGTAATCCAACAGCTAAGGTTTTGACAGTTTGAGTGGGAGTGTTACATGTTATCACCCCTATAATAAAATCACGATTTTAAGTCGAGTCAATGACGTTAGTGTTTTCAAAAAGATTGGGATGGGACACTAGATAACATAGATATATGTATGGTAATATACTAAATTAATCATTATTTATTGATTTCATACCTTTTATATTATAATTCTTGTATTTTTTCAGACCTTAAGGGTATCGGGGTCCTTACTGAGTATCGTTATACTCACCCTTGCATGGGATATGCCCGCACCTCGTTCTGTTTGTTGAAAATGATGGAAAATGCTGATTGAGGCAGATATTAGGAGGCCTGGACAGTACCCGGAGGTGGACACTCGGAGTGATGGTACACGGAGTGGATGGACAGACATGGAGTGCTGACCAGGCCATTTGTACCTACCCTTCTTGTAGGAACCCTGGAGGACGACCTAGTGGCTGCTTTGCTTTTAACATTTTAGTTGTACTTGTATTTTTCTGTTTCCTTGTCCTTTACTATTGGGAATGTATTTCCATCCACCTTTACTTCCAATACTCTCTTTTGAATATAGTTTTGCTTAGTGTTTTACTTCCATTTGCGTACTTTGTTGTGTGTGTTTCAGTTTATAAAGTAAATGCATTCCTAGTTTAAGGATTTAGGCCTTTGGTGCAAGTCGCCAGCCCCTGGTCTATAGAAGGTGGGCTTTGGGTAGTCACGATACAGACCTCAGGGGATGAGTCATGACAAATTGGTATCAGATGAGTCAGTTCTACCACATAACTTAGGACTCTGATCATTCTATTATGTGAAGAAATAGTGTTAAGGGTAAAAAGTGTGGTTTTCAGTTCAGGGAGTCCAGTGTTGGTGCGGGAGGCCGACGTATCCATACACGAGGAACCTGACTACTAATTTCAGACTTAGTGCACAAAAACCCTGTTTTCATGCATGTCTTTAAAAGTTTTTTATAAGTCACCTCAATGAGGTCAGCTCACCAGGTATAATCTTTTGACCGTATTGCAACTGTTTCTTTCCAGATGCCTCCCTGTAGAGCCCCGAGGGTCATAGGATTTGATAGCCCACCGAGTGATGAGGCCTTGGTGCATGGACCTTTACTAGCAGAGTCACCAGTGGTACCACTTCCCGTTGACCCACTGATGCCACCATCCCCAACAGTAGATGATGCACGCCAATTGAGCGTGTTGCATGATTTCTAGTGCCATCAGCCACCTAGGATTTGGAGAGAGATGGATCCACATGTGGATGAGGATAGGCTGGAGGCTATTGTGAGAGTATTCAGGTTGGTAGGGACACCATCAGACCTTATAGTGATCCTTGCTGCAAGTCTCCTTCAGGAAGCAGTAGGGAGATAGTGGAGCCTGATCCTCCATGTCCACGATGAGGCAACACTTCTCTAGACAGACATTGAGTGAATGTTCTGGGCAGAGTTTTTACTAGCCATCCTTCGTTTGGTGCAGATAAAGGAGCTACTTCATCTATAGCATGGCAGCATGACATTAGCACAGTACTCAGAGAGGTTCACTGACCTCTTGTGCTACTCCACAAATATGGTATGGGACCCATTCATTTGGGCCCACACCTTCGAGTAGGGTCTCAAGCGAGAGATCATAGAATCGATGATCTCACTCAGTATCCTGACATAGACAGCGGTGTTAGAGAGAGCTCTCCTAGTGGAGAGTTTCCATGCTGAGCAGTCACCAGCAGCGAGAACCACTACTAGTCAACATATAGTGGAGTCATCTACAGCTGGATGTATACAAATGACGCAGAGGTCCAAGAGGACCAAACCCATGGGTGGATCACCGAATTACTTAGGATCAGTTTTTTGGGGAACCTGGGATAGTGACATATATTCTAGGACCAGATAGAGTTACTCGTGCAGTGGGCAGGGTCACATGGCTTGTGACGGTCCGACCCGCCATTCAGATGATCAGAAAACAATTGAGGGACCTCCTAGTCAGAGGCTGAGGTTCGATCAAGGCAGTCTGCAGGGCGCAGGCAGATGTGGTAGTGGAGCTGGTTGAGCAGCTGGTGGTGGATGACGATACGAGGTGCTACCGATACCAAAACTAGGAAGACCACCCCAACTGCAGGGAGCATGATGACATGGGAGAGCTCAACTTTAAGCAGCTGAGGCATATCACCACGACCCTATAGAGACGATTCAAGGTACTATCTATGTCTACTCCACCTTAGCAGTAGTTCTTATAGAAATAGGTGCCAATCACTCATTCATTGCAACTTCCCTCGTTCGGAGCTCGGAGATTCAGATGGAGCCATTGGTGCAATCCTTACGGCTAGAGACTCATACGGGAGTAGACTCAATGATTATGCAATGGTGTTGGCATTGTGAGCTTACTCTAGGAAGTGAGAGCTTCCGCTGGGATCTCCTCATAGCGGCGTTGAGTCCTTACGACGTCATATTGGGTATGGACTTGTTATCAATAGTTCATGCTCTGACTAATTGTATTAGGCGAAAAGTTCGTTGTGTCTACATAGATTGGACCAGGTTCACCTTCACCGATGAGAAGGGATCCTTTGCAGCATAGGACGAACATACACGGAGGAGGGTGCAACCGATCACTCACTAGTTGTCTTGCCTTACCCTTGTATTGGTTGATGTGGAGAGTCTGATTTATCTTGTAGTGGTGGAAAAGTACACTGATGTTTTCCCTAAGTACGTCCCAGGACTACCTCCTCACAGATAGGTTGACTTCTACAGTGACTTTTACCCAGGGATGACACTGATATCTACAACATCATATCAAATGGCTCCCGCTGAGCTTCACGAGCTATAGATACAGCTAGAGGACTTGCATGGAAAGGGATTCATCTGGCACAATGTTTCTCGCTAGGTATTCCCAATTCTGTTCGCCAAGAAGGCAGATGAGAGAATGAGGCTTTGTGTCAACTACCATCACCTGAACCAGGATATTGTGAAGATCAAGTACCCACTTACAAGGATTGATGACATCATTGATCAGCTCAAGGGATCACGATGGATCTCGAAGATAGACCTCAGATTAGGGTATCACCAGCTCAGAGTTCGAGATGAGGATGTTCAGAAGATGACCTTCAGGTGTCGATATGACCACTATGAGTTCATTGTTATTTCCTTCAGTGTTACCAATGCTCCAACAGTGTTTATGTGTCTAATGAGCAGAATATTCCAGCCTTACCTTGATCGCTTTGTCATGGTCTTCATCAAAGACATTATGATCTACTCGAATACTGAGGTGGAGCATGCCCACCATTTTCTGGTGATACTGGACACACTCCGATAGCACTAGATTTATGGTAAGTGCTCGAAGTTCCAGTTTTAGATTCGAGAGGTTCACTTCTTGGAACACATCATCTCGGAGGCTGGAGTTGTAGTAGATCCATAGAAGATTGAGGTGGTACTTTCTTGGGAGCCACGAAGGAGTGTGACGGAGATACGGAGTTTCCTGGGCTTGGATGGATACTACTAGAGATTCGTTCCAGACTTCTCCCGAGATGCAGCACCACATTCATCCATGAAGAAGAAAGGGGAACCCTTCATGTGGTTGGAGAGGTGTCATTAGAGATTTTAGAAGATGAGACAGAGGATAACTAGTGCCCCAATCATGTGGGTTCCATAGGAAGGCGTAGGTTACGTAGTTTATTACGAAGCATCGAGCACCAGCCTTGGGTGTGTCCTGATGTAGAAGTGAGCAGTGATTGCAAACGATTCTCGGCAGTTGAGAAAAAATGAGTAGAACTATGCTACCCATGAACTATAGTTAGCAGTTGTGGTCTTCTTCTTGAAGATGTGGAGACACTATCTGATGGGTGATTGTTTTACCATGTACTCTAATCAGAAGAGTCTCAAGTATGTCATATCCCAGAAGAACATGAACCAGAGACATCGAAGTTGACTTGAGTTCCTATAGTACCATGACATTGTGATAGTATTTACTCCTGGGAAAGGGAAAGTTGTTGCAAATTCTCTTATCAGGAGATCTAGTATACAGCTTCTAGGAGCAGTGATAGAGAAACTGCCTACCTTGCAGATATCCTTTGTGGATCGAGATAGAGCAGCTCTCCTATAGTCTCTTACAGCCACTCCTTCACTTCTTCAGTGAGTTAGGGAGGCACAACTTGGGGACGATGACTGTGAGACAGGACATGCTCAGATATCCACAGGGCGGGCACATGATGGATTTTTAGAAGGTGGGGAGCACATCATCTTCTTCAGATGACATACCTTGGTACCAGTTACCCATCAAGAGGAAGTTTTGAGGGAGTTCCACACTTCCAATCTAGGGGTACATCCAGGAGTGGTGAAGATGAATCTGGACCTGAGACAACATCACTGGTGGCTAGGTATTAAGAAGGATGTAGTTGAGTTTTCTCTTAATTCCTCACTTGTCAGCAAGTGAAGGTAGTGCACCAGGTACCAGCAGGATTGGTGCAGCCTATTGAGGTCACAGAGTGGATGTGGGATGGGATATCCCTGGACTTCATGATGGGTCTTCCATGTATATCCATGAGTCACGATTCGATATGGGTGATCATTGACCGACTCACCATCTCGGCCCGCATCCTACCGATTAGAGAGAATGGCCCAGTAATGTGATTAGGATGCCCATATGTCAAAGAGATTGTGTTTTTACAAGGATTAACTTCTTCTATTGTCTTCAACTGTGACACGTGGTTTACTTCCCGACTATGGAAGGGGTTGTAGGAGGCTTTCAGGATGCAGCTACATCTGAGAACTGCCTTCCATCCTTAGACAGATGGTCAGACTGAGCAGACCATTCAGACCCTCGAGGACATGCTCTGAGCTTGTATCCTATACTATGGTCATAGTTGAGAGGATCATTTACCATTTTTATATTATACTTACAACAACATATATCACTCCACCATCAATATGTAACCTTTTTAGGCATTTTATGGTTGACCTTGCAGATCACCACTATGCTAGACAGACCCAGTGGAGTCAGCACTAGTGGGACTAGAGATGTCATAAGCTACCACATAGAAGAAGAATATCATCTAGGAGCAGATGAATACTACACAGACAGATATAATTCATATGCTGACAGGAGGTAGAGACCTCTGGAGTTCGAGGATGGCGACCACATCTTCCTACGAGACTCACCTTGACGAGGTCTATGGACATTTGGCCGATACGACAAGTTATCTCTATGATTAATTGGACCTTTCCAAGTCCTCAGCAGAGTAGGTGAGGTTTCTTAACACTTACCTTCACCACCTCAGTTTCACCAGGTTCACTACATCTTCCACATATCTCAAATGAGGAGATACGTGCACGACACTTCCCACATCACCGACCATCGATAGATAGACATTGATGACATGGAGACTTTTACAGAGGTTCTAGTAGAGATTGGGGATTGACAGGAGCAGGTCCTATGTGGATGGTCGATACCTCTGGTGCATGTTCTCTAGAAGCACATGATCCTCCACGAGAGAAAATGGGAGTGGGAGGATTAGATGTGTGCTCAGTACAACCATTTGTTCCTTTTTCCCGAAATCAATATATGAGGTTTTGTTCGGGTACGTTTTGTAACCTTACGGGCGAGATTTTATATCTTTTGGATAAGTGTTCAGAATTTAAATCCTAGTGCACCATTGAACTCGCATAACCGGTATTCTATTAAGAAGACATTCTCCTCGACGATAGTTGGTCGATAAATGATGTTAGTTTTGGGGGTTTAAAGAATAATTTAAATAAACATAATGTGTGAAACTTATTTTTATTTTGGTGGTTAAAACCTATAAGTGGAGGTTAGGGGTGGGGCGACCACACCATAACCTCGCATTAGAGGTTATGGTGGTGGGACCCACCCGAGATTTAAAAACCTCTTGTAAATTAGTGAGGTGGGGACCACCCGGGGATGAAGCCCTTGGACTCCCCAATTATGGAGCCACCACCAATGAAACCTCCTGAACGCCCTTTATTAATTTGTGCCTACACATAAGAATTAAATAAGTGGGAACCCCCTTAATTAATTCCCCATTTGAATTCAAGACAACAATGAAAATAATAAGGCAATATATTAATTCATTTTGGTGGTTGGTATCATAATTTTTTATTGAGATAATTAAGGAGAGGATGAGCTCTTGGAGAACTTCATCATCCTCCGAAAAACAATGAACACCTTCTTAGATAATCAACCGAGACCAAGGAGGGAGCTCCATACATGAAGAATGCCAATGAAGCTATCCTCTCCTTCTTCATTTCCGTCGTCATTGAATTGACATCTTCCATTACTCGACAATGTCAACGAATTACGAACCCGAGGTAGGGGTGGTTTTGTGATTTGTGTTGAATTTTGCTCCGTTCAATGTTGATCATTCTTTTGTAATTATTTTTCCGATATATATCGTCATAATGTGGGGGACTCGAGCCACACTAACAAGTCCCGACCCTCCCCCTTCGATTCTCCTCATTTGTTGATGACCATGGTGTAAAGTAGTGGCGACCGACATAGGGCCGACCTTGAAGGAAATCGGTGGCACAAGTCTGTCGGGTTGCCGGGAGGGGGCGTGACATCGTCGTGCCGCATGAAAGACCCATGGGACGTGGACAGACCGATCCGAGGAGTAAGAGGTGTGGCGCCATCATTCCATGCCGAGGGGCATGGTGTCGCGACTAGGCCGGGCCGCAGCGAAGGGGGCACGACGCCGTCGCGCCGCGTAGAAGAGCAGGGAGCCGTTGCCAGGGCGGGACGCGTTGGAGGAGTTGGAAGGGGAATCTACGAGTCCCACGTGATACGGACCGGTGCCACCTGGAACCGGTTTCGGACCCCACCTGAATGGATAAGCCATTGGAGAGCCAGGGGGCCTGTGGCTTCCCCCTATACCCGGCGGAGGTAGACCCCCCGCGGGCCGCCAGGTAGTACCCAGCGCGGGCCACCATCAGGTCGGGCCGCCCCCTCATTCCAGGCCTCCCCCTCAGGCCGAGATGACCCCTTGGGTCAGGACGGAGCCATTGGCAGGGTTGGACCCATAGACTGGGTTGGGCCGGGTCGGTCCAACTTGGTCTCACCAGACCCATACCCATTTTGGCCTGTTTCTCCTTTTCACCTATATCTTTTTCTATTGGAGTCCAATCAACGAATAATCTATGGAGAAATAAATATTAGAGAAATACAATTGTTTTGGAATACCCCACATGATGTTTGGACATAGTTGGGATATGTTCAAGTTTGTTTGAACCTAAAAACCAACCAGGCCCATGGAACAGAAATGCCAATAGCTCATAGACTGGGCGTCCGATCGACGCACCGTCTATTGTGTTGAGACCCCTATGATGAGGAGGACTATTTAGATACTTCTTCATGGGACTTCATGATAGTTGGATTATCTAATATTATCTCTAGGAGTAGATCCTCCATGAGACTAGCGAGCGGAGTACGAAGACCTAGTAGCTGGATAAGACCTGACGACTGGTAACCTTTCGACTTGGAGTGTTTTGACTAGCCCAGTGGAAAGCGCCTCTTTGTGATGTGCTAGACCCATAATGGGGAGTGCCTCTATGGGATGTGGAAGACCCACAATACACAATAGGAGGAGTACCTCAGCAATCTACAAGGGGGAGCACCTATGTGTGACGCGGCAGAGCCATAGTGTGGAGCGTCTCTATATGACAAAGCAGACCCACGATACTCGACCGGAGGAGTACCACAACATTCCAGGATAGTGGGAAGTTCTTCTTAGTGACACGGTAGTCCCAAAATACTCTATATAGGAGGAGTAAACCAACAACTGAGGTTTCGACAATATGACTGGGAGTGTTACATGTTACCACCCCTATAATTAAATCCTGGGTTTGAGCTGAGTCAGTGACATTAGTGTTTTCATCATGATTGAGATGGGTTACTAGATAACATCAGTATATGAATGGGAATATACCTATGTAATGGTTATTCATTTATTTCATACCTTGTTGTATATCCTTGTTGGATTTTGTGAGACCTTGAGGGTCTCGGGATCCCTATTGATTATCGTTATACTCACCCCACCACGGGCTTTTCCCGCACCTCATTGTGTTGGTTACAGAAGACAAACAATGCTGATTAAGGAAGAGAGTAGCAGGCCTGGATGGTACCCTAAGGTGGACCACTCGGCGTGACGGTACACAGAGCGAACAAGAAAAATGTGGGGTGCTGAGGAGGTAATCTGTACCTACCCTTCAGGTAGGAACCCCGGAGGACGACCCAGTGGCTGCTTTGCTTTTCTTCTTTTATTTGTACTTATACTTTTCCGTTTCCTTGTAAATTACTATTGGGATTGTATTTCTGGCCCCCTTTACTTCCATTAATCTCTTTTGGATATAGTTTTATGTCGTGTTTTACTTCGTGCTGTGTACCTTGTTGTGTGTGTTTCAGTTTATAAAGGCAATTCCTTCTCAGTTTAGGGATTTACACCTTTTGTGCTAGTCGCCAGCCCTTGGCCTATGAAAGTCTGGCTTAGCGTAGTCACGATACAGTCCCCAGGGGATGGTTCATGACAATAAAAACATTCCATGATGAAAATCTCTAATTGAAATGGAATAAAGTGCACAAACAAGGGAAAATATTTTCATTGAAAATAACCATGTAATATTAAAATGGATAATTAAAATAATTAATTAATCACTTAGGAGTTAAATGATTCTCATTACATATAAGTTTAAAAAATCTTGTTGAATTTTTTATAAAGAAACATTAAAAGTGGTTTTTAATAGAAATTCCATTAAAATATCATATCATTGGAGTGAGGGTTATGAAAATTATTCTAATATGTGTATTAGATTTAATTCATCATAAAATAACTATAAATACAATATAATATAGTAAAAATTAATTTCACACATTACCTTATAACGAATTAATCAATCAATTATATGTTTAACTCAAAGAAATGAAATTGAGTTCTGAATTCCATTACATTGAAATATAAAAGATCTATTTTCTATAAAATTGGAGATAAAAATTAAAATTATATTTTTAAATCGTTTACTTACATATAAATAAATTTTTGAGAAATAATTTTAATGAAATGGAAATTATTGGGAAACATTTAGAAAATAAAAAATTAAAAAAATTAAAATGATTCTTTTGTTAAATTGCCTCTTAATTAATGTTTCATAAGTCACATGTGTCATTTTTCATTTTGAATAAAAAAATTATGTAAATTTTATACTTGTTAAATAAAATTATAATTTCTTATCATTTCATTAATATCACTTATCAGCATGTTATAATAGTTAAATAATTAATTCAGTTTACATCATATTGTTTTACTATATTTGGTTCCTATGTCCAAAAGGACTTGGTTATGAGGACTATGGTTAGAGAGGTCATTAGTCATAAATATCCAAAAAAATTATTTCATAATTAACATATTATAGATTAGCTATAATTTTAAATACATCAACTAATTATGTATATTAAAAATGAACTATGTTACAGTCATATAGTTGGTAGGTTGTAAATACTCAGGCGTAACATTTAAATTTTTCTACAATCATTATAGAATAAATTATATATTATTTTACCTTTATAGAATGATAATAAAATAGTATTTATCATATTAATAAATTAAATATTATTTAATATATCATTAATTGGATGTGGTGATGAAAAAATGGATAATATCACATGAGGGAGTTGGTTGTCCACTCGTATGTAAGAACTAAAATATCATTTTTATGTCAATAGAATTTTATGAATGTAATGGATATATATATTCATTCTATAGTGGAAAATATTTCATTAATATAATATATAGACATTAATTAAATAATTATATCAATCTATTCATGTTGATAATGGAAAACTAATGACATTGGTTTAGGAGTTGATAGTCCCACATACCCATGAATATAGATTTAGTTTCCCAACTAAAGGATGTGGGGATGGATTTATAGGATTATATTAACATAATAACATCTCAGTATAAGAAATATAATATATATGTTATATCATAATATCTTGAGAATGTTTTTTTGTGGTCGATAATATACAGAACTATGTCATATTGGAAAAAATATACATCTTATTTGAAAATCATCCATTTTTAGTACATTATAATTACTAAAGTTGGTATAATTCCTATAAAAAGACCTCAAGAATGTAGGGAGATAATCTCAGAAAGTATTTATATAGGTATTGACTATAACAAAAAAAATTTATGTTTTTATGAATGATAATAAGAGGCTACCTATTATTAGATAGGGGCAGTGAACTCTTGGAATTTATCAAAATATTGAAATATAATAAAACAATTCAAGTTGCAAAAGAATAAAAATGGATGATAAATTCATATAGTTTTAAATTTTAGAAAATAATTTTTCTCCTTGTTCTTATTTAATATCTTTTTTATTTAATTTCATAAAATATTAATTTCAAATAATATCAATAACTTCATATTCCTTACTATTCATTACATTGACATTAAAAACATCTAAATATTAATTAAAATTAGAAAATGAAATTTATTATATATTTTTCATATATATAATTTATGGATCACATTAAATAAATTATATTACATTTATTCTAATATTTATAAAATTATTTATTTTATTTATCAATTAAATTAAAAACTGGTGCATCAACATTGGGAAATCATTTAAGGTAATTATTTATTCCCTAAAAATTAAAATAAAATTTCACAGATAAACATAAATAAATTATATTAAAAAATAATACATATAGATGAACATATCCTTTGAATAAAAAATATTATAAATACAACATTAATTAATAAAAATATTGTGACATCATTGAATTTTCATTAAATAAAATATTATATAATTTATAATCATATAAAAATGGAATAAAATAGTTATTCAATAGAAAATTTAATTTTTTTAAAATAAATTTAATCATCCATGTTAATTGATTAAAGTGTTAGGATCATTTTCTCAATCTTATCATTTTATTTTTACTATTAACTATTTAACATTAATTTTACCTTGTAAATAAATATTTCAATATTTAATATTCTAATTGTAGAAAAACAAAAGAGAAATATTTAATAACTTTTTTCCAACTTCTTCCAAATATAAAATCAAATTTTTTTTAAGAAAAATTAATTAATTATTACTAAATTTAAATTAAACCTAAAAAACCTAATGAAAAATAGGTTTTTAGGAAAATGATTTTTATTAAATATAAAATGATTTTATTCTGTATTAAAAAAATAAAACTCATGAAAAACAATAATTAGATAAAATTATATAAAAAAATCCAATTATAATTTAAAACTATACCAAAACAATAATTTATCTTTTATATATAGTGAAATAAAATAAATATTTCAATAAAAAGCTATATTTTTTTTAATATTACGTGAAAAATTAATATTTTTCGAAGATTATCAAAAATATATTCATCAAACAATCATTATATTATAAATTCAAAAAGTGAAATTATTTTTTTAAATTTTAAGTTACATATTTTTTTAAAAATATTTTACGAAAAAATTAATAAGAAATTAGTTTAATAAAATTATTTCAATTAGAAATTACATAATATATGAATATAACTATTTAATTATGTAACAGTAATCAATATGAAAAAAGATTAATATATTATTTCATGGGATGTTACAATATTTCACAATTAATATCATTAATTTAGAAAAAATCAACAGTTATATAATCCCAATATGATTGTTAGAGAGGAATAATAATTTGGTGTTTGAAATTTCAAACCTCTTCGGAAAATCCTAATGGGATTTTTCCCAAAATTATGTACCACCAATAAGTGGGAGAGGATATAAATAAATAGGATAGGGATCTTTTTTAGTGCAATGAGAATCAAAATAACTTTTTCATCCCCATATACCATTTTATTTTCCAAACATCAATAGTGATTGACACCAAGAATACTCGAAATAATTAAATATGATTCCCCTAGTGTGCTCAAAATATGAATTATCAAGATGGGCCATTTTTATGAAAATAAAATCACATACTGGTAGAATAAGATGAATTTTAGTCCTACAGTGTTGGATATTTCATTAATTCTGGAACCAAACCATCCTCCCATTGACAACTATCTTTATTTAAATCCCAATGGAATTCCCTTTGCTGTAACACAATACAAATATATTCAAAAAATGAGTATCAAATGTGAAGTTATTAGTTTTTTTTGCTAAGGAAATATTCTCAACACATTATCAAATATTCTTTATGATTGTTTTCTCTAAATGATTTCGGATAGAGATATATGGGATGAATAAGAATTTATGTACGAATTAAAGAAATTAGGTAATGATGAATTAAACATTGAAATGTATATTAATGTCAGGAATGTTGATAATGAAATGTTGTCGGATTATGTTCATGGGCTCTAAATTATATAAAATAATCTTTATTCTAATTAAATAGATAATCTAAAAAAATTCAACGTTAGTAAAATTATTGATAAATTCTAAAATATTTGAAAAGACTATTGTTCATATCTCATTAAAAAGGGTGAGTATATTTTATTAGAATAACTAAAATATATTATTCACATTGATCCAGAATCTATGTTTTGATATGTGGGTTTGGAATCAGAGTTTGATAACAACAATAGTATTATTGGGAAAAGCAACCATCAAACTCTTCATTACATTTGAAGAAGAAAAGATAACATTTCAAGAATTAATATAATCCATCCATGAATAATTAAGAATGATTTTTCTATTAAAAAATACATAATTTTGAAATGGAATAACCATATTGAATAAATATAGAAAAATATTATTCAAATATAACAAACGAAGAGAATCTAGTTGTGATGATATTCAAATTCAATAGGACTTCGATGAATATGGGATGGTTGATTGTTATGATATCAACAATGCATGTTTAAATGGATTATTTTATGTTAGAAATATTTGAAAATATTACAATTGTGAATGAATTAAATCATGGAAATAATCCATGAATCAATGTCACCAGACAAGAAATTAGGCAAGTACACATTACTTCTAGGAATAATCTGACTCTTCTAATTGTGATTAATATAACTTAAATTTAAAATAATTTATTCTATTTTGATCTTCTATGTAACAAGGTATTGTTATGTTCATTTAAATCTAGAATGGTTATCTTATCCATTTGTGTCATTTATCTGTAAAAGGGGAACTCAAAAGAATGGATGAGTTAACAATAACTTAATAATTTAAATCTATATTCTGTTTACTTAAATAAGACTTATAATTTATGTAATTATATTTTTTCAAATATTAATTATAATAATATAAAATCAATGAATATTTTAAAATTAATTAAATTTGAAATTAAATTTAATAAACATTCAATATTTTTATAATCTAAAATAGCTAATAATTTATTTAAAAGTGTTCAATTAAATTCAAATAAATTAAAAATTGTAAATTCATATATTTTTGAATTAAATATATTTTTTACATGTCGAGTAAAAGGTATTTTATATCTTTTTTTGATAAATATAGTAGATATATATATATATAATTAGATAAAAATATAAAGAATATAATATGATTAAAAAGTAAATAAATTTAGTTGAAAACAAATTAAAGAAAAGTATTGATGTATTTCACTCAGATAAAAGGGGTGAATACTTTATGAATTAATTAAAGGAATTCTATAAATAAAATTTTATAATATCATTATGAACTTCTCCATACATACCTCTATAAAATGAATTAGTCTAGAGGAAGAATATACATTAATAGAATCTGTAAATTTAATTATTAATAATTCTATGATTCTATCATATTTATGGGGATAAATTTTATTATCATTATCTCACATTTATGATAGGATAAATCTTATGAGAACTGTGTTATCCCTTATGAATTTGTATAGGGATTTGACCATGTATTTTATATTTTAATGTGTTGGGGTGTTTAGATTACTTTTGAGTTATTGATCCTAAAAGAACTAAAATTGGACCTAGAGCAATTAAAGGTGTTTTTTCAGATATAATGGAAATATAAAATCAGATAGAATTATGGATTTATGAACTACCTAAATTTTTAAACAATAGATATAATGTTTTCTAAAAATATATATTATAAAAATAATGTTTTGAGGTTGTTCCTAATACCCCAACCTATTGTATTTCATCTATATAAAATAAAAAATTTATAGAATAATAATGGATATCTAGTGTAACCAAAAGTGAGTAAAATTTTTATGATGTATATATATATATATCCGGATTTTATTTTTCCATAATCCAAAGTTTTACATTTTGGAGAAGATCAAAATAATAATCTTCTGAATAATAATCATTAAGTATTAAAAGTATTTGATGACCCAAATATAAATAAATATTTGATTCCACTATAGATAAATATTCCTGGAAATAATTAATTTATAATGAAATGGATTCAATTATGGATAATAATACCAGGGTCCTTATGTTATTACTAATATGTTCAAAATTGATTAGTTGTAAAGTGGTTATCAAACAGTGTTATGAATCAATCAGAAAGATTCACATATTTAATGTATGATTGGATGCTTATATTTTGAGACCAAAAATGGATTTTATATTTTAATAAATATGATTCTTTAGAACATATTATTTCAATAATTATTTTCATAAATTTTATTCAATTATCCTTTTTATGATCATAAAATGGTTGTTAAAAATACTTTTTTAAATACATATATAAATGAAGATATTTATGTAGATCTTGAATAATGGTTTTTTGTAAAAGGTAATGAAAAGAATGTATATCAACTATTTTAATATACTTATTTCCTTAAACAAAATACGATATAATGGCCTGATAAATTTGATTCTATTAATTTATATACTGGTTTTACACTTAACACTGTGAATAATGTTTTTTATTCATTATTTACAAAATAATATGATATTACATTCATTCATTAAGTATATTATATGTTAATTTTTTGAACCAATGTGATTGGTGTAAATGAGAAAATGAAATAATTACTATATAGGTTTAAAATGAAGGATCTTGTAAAATTCAATATTATTCTAGGTAATAGTGTTATAAAACATATTGTGGGTTATTAATTATTTAGTCTCATTGCATAAAAAAATTATTAAATATATTTGATCATCAAAGATTTCAGGGTTTTAATATTTCACTAGATTCTAGGGATGAAGTGTTTATGAATATCGGAATTTCTGTATAAATAATTCTGTATATTAGTTATTTTAGTTATTTAATATATGAAGATAATTATACAAGACAAGATTTGTCTTTTACGGTATGAAAAATGTGTTGATACACTGGTAATATTATTGTAGATAATTTTAAATATTAATTGATAATATTTGGATACTTGGTAAATACCAATGATTTATATATATACTATAATGATTATCCAAAATAATTACAATGAATCATTGACGTGATATATTTTACCAGTATTGATAATAGTCAGTCCATAGTTGGATTTTTTTACTCTTGGAGTTTGTGCTGATTATTGGGATAGCGTGAAACTAATAAGTATTTCACATTTTACATTGGAGATAAATTGTATCTCCTTAGAGGAATTTGGAAAATAAGTTTAATGGACTTGAAATCTATTAATAAATATTATATTGTTTCCTAGTTAGATTCCACCCATCTCTATTATTTTTGAAAATGTAGTAATATTATTTAAATAATATAGTTTCACGTAAAATCGAAATTCTAGATATATATGTGTCAGGAAAAAATTTGTGAGACAATATATACAAGATGGTATCTTAAAAATTATCAAAGTGAGATCATGTATAATCATTGTGGATCCATAAAAATATTCTCTACTGAGAGAGTTCACTCACAAAACTAATAAAGATATAGGGTTAAAACTCATAGAACAAATAATTTTTTAATGGAAACCCAAAACATTATTCTACTAGATCTTAAACATATAAAATAATATATAAATACATGATATAAAGATAATTATTAATAATTTAAATTATAAAACTAACTATTTTCTGTCTATATCATCCATTATGACGAGATCTTGACATATAAATTCCTAACAAAATATAAATACTTGATGAGTTATGTGTTATAATAAAAAAACATAGTGTAATATTTCTCCAATATTAACGTTAAAATGGTTCTTCTTCTTAAATGAGTTAGTTAGTTTACTCCATAGAATGTTCATGAATATTATATAACCACATTTATATAAAAGTTCTAAAAAATGATTTTTCATTTTGAAATATCAATGTATATATGATATCTACGGTTTATCATTTATATTAACATGATTAACGTGTCAAAATATTCTAAAACTGCTAATATGTTGATATATTGAACCCATGTACATGATTAAATAGAATGATACATTTATTTTGTATAATTAACCACTTGTTATTTGGAGAGTTCATATTTATTTATAAAAGTGTGGGATTGTTTTAATTTTATTGAATGAATTAATAGAAAAGTAGGAAACTAAATGAATTAGTTCTGATTGATGATGTGGATAAATATTTGGAATCCCACATTAGAAATGAATTATATTTATTAATACTCAACCTTTCAAAAAGGGTCTTTGGGAAGTGTTTTTTGAAAAAAAAATATTTTCCTTTATAATGTGAAAATTTGTCCTCCAAATAATGATGGAATCTATAGGAAAATGGTTAAAATATTTTAAATTTAATGTCTTCTCCATGATGGGTAACATGGAATATGAATATTAGACAAATAATAAATTGAATAATGTCCCATATATAACCAAATATTATTTGGTAGTTCAATGGGACTAGAAGCGTTGGGGAGTCTGGGTAAGAAACAGATGCAAGAAAACCCTGGTGAAGAGGGTAGAGGGTTGATTAATGAATATGATAATTGATATTCTCTAGTTATATGGTATTTCAATGTATATAACTATTATATGGGAAAATATTGTGTTGTTAATATTGAATGTGGTAGGATACTAAAAAATATAATAGGATACCAGACATGGGATTGTGTTAGGTTATCCTGATGATCTGGATGGATGATATCTGCAATAGACTTATCGTAGTATGTTTTTGGGAAGTGTGATGAATCATGGGAAAATGTGGTGGATGAAAATTTATAACCACATTCATTGAATGTAATAAAATATGATTAGATGGATATGAATCAAGTTCCTGAAGATGAAAAAAATGATATAGAAATTGATATTTAAGTGGTAGTCGATCATAAAATATGGCCAGAGCATAATATTATCTATACATAGTATTGTGAGTGTATAAAAAGTGGATTTATAGATTCTTGACAGAGATATGACCATGAATAATCATCCATTCAAGTGATATGATGAGATTGGGGTTATTGTTTTCTTTACGCAGGGAAAGGAGTAAGGGTTGAGCCTAGGGTACTACATCTCATGATATATATTTCTAATAGTATTGTGGATTTGAGAAATAAAGTCATGGGATCTCCTTTTCTGTGCATAGTGGATGTTACATTCCATTCCTCTTCTTGGTCCCCACCCTACCTCACCCCTAATTGAATTCAATCATAGGGAAAAATTCAAGAGGGACTATCATAGTTTTTATGTCAGTAAGGAAAACAACCATATCAATGAATGTGTGACTATCTATACTCTAGGAAAGAACACCATAATATCTAATAATGGAAATTTACATGACTCTATTGATAGATTTATAAAGTATATCACCATAACATCAGTATCTATTTTCCATGTCACCTCCATGACTTTGATAACACAATGTATACCTAGGAGAAGTATAGTGATGTGTATGGTTCAAACATCTAACACATTTTCAATGCTTTCATCACTTTATATTTATGATTATCATGAAGGCATGGTCATGGTACCTTAGAATATTCTTTGGATTTTAATGCCATATTGTGTAGAAAAAAATCGTCTTTAATGGATGAGGAAGCTGGAGAACATTAAAATATGTGGAAACCCAATAAAATATGAAGAACATGAACACCGCCCCAAGGATAGGGAGGATAAGGAGATTTTATAAAAAATATGTATGTGTTTCTATTCACGGATTTATGGGTGTCTATTATAGGTGTTGGTAATTTATTTTCTCTTTTTTCTATATTACTTCTACTTTATAAATTTTCATCATTGCATTCTATTTGATAGAGATAACAAATATCTTCTATCCAATTCATTCCCATGATCTAGTTTTTATATTTGAATTAATGGGATTGGAACACATGATATAAATCAATATATATATATAAATAAATAAATAAATAAATAAATAATGTGTTTTAAAAAAAGACTAAAAATGAAATTAATTGTAGCTGTTCGATTTTTAATTTTTGAAATCCGAAGAGATGCACCCCACAAAAAGTTTTCTGGGATTGGTAAAATCAACATATCATTATATCAAAACATTGAGATCAAATAGGTTTGATTAAAAACAATTCTGATTTATAATTAATGGAATGTGAGATTGGATAATTAATAACATCACATTGGAAAAACATTCCATATATATTCTGCTAACATCGTTACTATAGGGCTATTGGAAATTGGTGTACGACATTACAATTATCGTGGTGAAATCCTATATGCAAATTTTCACCATGAGACCTATTTCAATAAGTATGGGATTGATTAAACCCTTTTTGATAATTAATTTCATTCACACACCAAGAGTCAAACTTTCTATTACTTTTTTGTATGCCTTTTAATTTTCCATTACAAATCACATAGGTCTTCATCCATCAATGTCCCTTAATAACATATTCCATTGAATTAATTCACAGATGAATATTCTACATTATATCCATCGACAAAGACAACCCCCACCCCAATAGTACCTCCACTATTGAAAAAAATCATGGGAGACAATTGTACATGAAATTATAGCCTCCAAAGTAAAATAATGGCGAACTAGAGTGATGACATAGTGAAAAAAAGGATAATAAAAATGAATATGTAATATATAATCCAATTTAGGGGTGGATAATATACCACCATAGGACAACAAAATGATGTATTAAAAAATTACCTGATAAGAAAATATCAAAACTTCTACATGAAGCACTGGTAAAGAATGAAATGGAATCCAACTAGCCTCATTAGTCACCAAAACATACCATCACCCACCAATGATGATCCCAAAGTCATTATTACACTATTTCCAATCTACCATCATCATGGAATGACTTATTTAACACTTACATGGATAGAAGAATAATCTTTAACAACTAGATGTGACATTAGAAATGTTGAAGGCAGATGATGGAGCAAGAACACTCCCCGTTAGGCCTCCTGGGAGGGAAGATGAAATGATGAGACAAGACACAAATCCATTAATGGAGAATAAAATCAATCATTTTCAATGAACAACTGGTGAGAAAAACATAAAATATAACAATCAATGTGTTTTATAAAAATTTGATGCTCACAAAGGGGGGATTAATGTACTTTCATGAAAACACAAATAACGTAATTATATGTTTAAATTATATTGAATAATATGTTCAAAATGATCCAATTACACTTCATCCTTTTCCTAGAACATTTTAGAAAATATGTTATAACTTATAACATCTTTTTTGGAACTAAAAAACATTATATAATATTAAATATATATTTATGTATCTTTAATTTTATTATTTAAATGTTGATTCATATTGTTTATATATATATATATCATTATATATATTTAAATAAAAAAATAACTTAATTTAAATACTATTAAATATCCTACATTACTTCATTTAAGTCATTTATAAATTTAACAAAAACCCTCACTTTGGGAACCCTTTTAGAAGGGGGTCTACCCTAGATATACTTATTGATTTCCAATGTGAGATTCAGTTTCCTCCATCCATATACAGAATAAAATATATATTATTATCAATTATACATTATTATTTCAAAATCAATATTAATAAAAAAATAATTACATAATAATAATAATAATAACTAAATATTAATAAATTATTACCATTAACTATTTAATTTCAAAAAATAAATAATTATTATTAATAATTCTATAAAATGTAAATATATATCAATTAGTTAGATATTAATTATTAATAATAAATATCTATTAATTAATCTTTATTTAAATATTATTTAACTACATAGTAATAATAATAATTAATAAATACATATTTATTATTTAATTGTAACATCATAGGAAAATAGAGAATATGAAATTTTCATATTTATTATTGTTTGTGAATTAAATATTAATTTTACTTTAAAGAGGATTCTATATTTGATGGAATACCTGATACGTAGAAACAATTTTCCTTGAAATATTACGTTGCACACAACATTGGGTTATACTAAAAAATAATAATATAATATTATTTTAAATGGATGTTATCTTCTAGATTTTGTATTGGAGAGAATGGAAAAAACTAACTGAAATTTTATTATACATGTTTGTTAAACGTTTTTAAATTTATCTAATAAATTTTGGAAGCTTAAAATAAAAAATGACCCGATTTTATGAAAAAATACTCTAATATTCATTAAAAGGGTGATTTATAGTATTTTGATAGTGAACCCTCGTTAAATATACTTTTTATCAATTTTATATGTTTTATATGACTACATAATGTTCTTATTTAGGATTTTAAAATCAAAATATCGTTTGGAGGAAATTTTTTTATTTTTCTAATAATGTTCATTTTTTAAATGAATAGTGAATATACTGTATTTTAATTCAAACCCACCTTTTAATATAATTTATTTATATGGATAGATTAATTTTTAATTGGTTTTAAAATTTAATTAGATTATTTTTTTACCAATTAATCTAATTTAGGTCATTGGAATTAATTTTTCTTTGTTATTTGACATAAACAAGTGTCAATCATTTGATAGTTTTTTTATTTCATAAAAACACACTTTTTTGTATTGACAATAGGAAATAATTTTAAATTAATTTCTTCCACTGTTGTGTTTTGAATTTGGAAAAATGGATTCCATATTTATAATCAAGTTGTCTATATTTTGTAAATAGGTCTATTTTATTTTTAGAAATTACTTATATTAACATTGGTAAATATTTTATTTACCACGGATAAAGAGTAAATCTGGTAAATAAGATTCAAAATATTATTATTATAATATTAAATTAACAAAACACGTGTCCTAATCCAATTGGATGATGTATTTCATACCATGGTCATCTTTAGAACAATTTTGGGGACCCATGGATCCACTTAAGTAAGACAAAGACACTTTATATTAATTAATTTAAAGTAAAGGAAAAAATGACATAAAAAAATACATTTTTGTAAAACAACTATTATATGGGGATATATAAGATAAATATTCAAGAATAAATATTAATTTGAACGATAAAAATATTTCTGTCATCAAGGTATTTTTTTTATTATTTTCAGTCCTCAAATAAATAAAAATATTTATGAAACAATATTGATTCCGTGTTTACCACATTATTGAATGATATAAATAAATAGTATTATAAAAACTAAAACGCTATCCAAAAACAGTCCAATTAATATTGTATGATTTTACGTAGAACATGAGTCATCTTATATTCGGCTTTAATGAGTTTTGGACCTTTAAAAACATTAAATCATTGTATAATAAAATAATATTTCAAACCGTTCCTAATGATCCCCTCCTCCCCTAATTAAAGCCCTCACCTCAAACATATTACTCAAACCTCTCAATCCCCTTAGATCGTCAAATATATACCCAATTAATCTCCTCACATCCGAATATTCCTCTTTAAATCCTTCCCCTATGAAGAAGTCAATTCAAGTAATCCTTTTGGTTCAAACAAAGGGAGATACCCGTTTAAAAGTAACTTCTCCTCTTAAGTTCTTTTCATTTATTTTACTTCTCCGACCTCCTAAATTTTTTTATTCTTTTATTTTATATCATAAAAAATATACTAAATATAAATTTGTTGATTTTATGAGATGTATTTGAACCAAATCTACACAAACCTCCATCTAAATGCTAAGGAAAATAATGTTTCGGTGGACCGTAAACTACTGCCTCATGAAACGATGATTATTCAATCCTCTCATACCACCAATTATGGTGGAAATTAATATGGAAATATTTTTATATGTCGTATATATTATAATTATATTGGTTATATGTTTCTGTATTTTTAATTTATATTATACCTTTAAGGTTTCCATAGTGGGTAAATACAATAAGTATATTTGAAGAAGTGCGGATTACCACACCCTAAAAGTGATATGATACATTCATTCAATACATGGAATGTATAAAGGATGAAAATAATTAAAATATATATGATATTATACTATAATTATAATTTACTGATTTATATAAACACTTTCAATCTATAAAATATGAAATAGAAATGAAAGTAGCGTCAAACGTACGTATGGCTTACCATCTGCATGAACGATGCATTTCATTTCTTATCTCCAAATGTTATATACAATTATAAATAAATATATAAATGATATACATGATATATATGATATATATATCAGGAACATTATTTTGGAGATAATGTAATTTTTACCACATGTACAATTTGTAATTATAACTTGTTGAATTTTTGACTCAAGTTCCGAACATCGAAAAAATGTCAATATGAACCCAAAAAATTAAATAATTATTATATCAAGGTAATAAGTGATATAAAATGAATAATAATCATAAAAAAGTATATTAATAATGTATAGATTTACTCATGTTTATTATTCAATAAGAACAGGAAACAAACGAGTCAACCCATACATGAGGTAAGGGGTTTCTTATCTCAATTTAAATTCTGTGAGATTTCCAGTGTTCAACACTTATTTATTTCATGTCATGAATTGTGCACTAAAATTTGATATATTATCATAATTATATTTTTATTAGTGATATTATGTGATTCATTTGGTGTTTCTTAACTTTTGTTCATACGACGTGATTGTTACAACATGGTAAGGGGTTTTTATCTCACTTTTTATTCTTATGAGATTCATGCTATATTTGAAACTATTTCATTTTTTGTAGTGTATGTACTAAAAATGATTATATTATTTCTGTAATTTAATTTAATTTATGTATATTTACATATTAATTGTATGATAATTCATTCATGGGGTGTATCTTTCAAATGTTACCAAATATGTAAGGGAACCATTCACCAAACTCTTTTAGCCAAAGACTTATTTTATGTTATGTATTTAAATTGTAATTCAAAATTTTTTGGATGTTTTATTATATATACATATTAATGTAAATTGTATTTCCATGTTATGAGAGTCAACATTCTCTCTCCTCAACACAATTTATCAATTATTAAGTGACGTCGTTATGCTCTATAATTTTTGTAAGGGAACTTCATCACCCAATTTCAATTCATTGGGTAAAACTTCTACTTATTGATTATATCATGCTATGAATATTTGTGAATAAAATTTTATTATTTAACACATAAGATAAACTTATATTTGGTGTCATTATATTTTTCCCACATAATTATTTCATTGATTCATCCTTAATATAGTGATATCCTATTTTTAAGGGATTTCGTCTCAATTTACATTCCATTGATACTTCATTATTGTTATACACCAATTCACTTTTATATGGTGTATATACTATCCTTTGGAAAATTATATCCTGAATACATTTATTCTCATGATATTATAAAGTGTTGATTAAATGTTATTCTTCAATTATTTGTATTCAACAATTTATCATTTAGTTAGAAAATAAAAATCTAAAATATTGTTTTAAATGTTTTAAGGATTTATTATTCTATATATTTCTCATTAATGTTCACGTTTTAAAAATGGTTATAATGATTTATTTATTTGGACATGAATGATTTGAAATTATTTTTTTCAAAAGATTAAATGTGGTATGAGACACTTTGATTCAAAAATACCTTTATTAAATGTTTGATATGATTTTGAAAATGTATTGACAAAGCATTGATTTTGTCAATATCTTGAATATATATTTTGTGATGTGGAAATTTTATCTTTACTTTATTCTTATTTATGGGTTATTGATATGTTATGCTTCTTGGAAACTGTTTATGTATACTTGAGGTTCTGTGATATACCAGGGGCAGGGGAGCCCAAGATAGCTCTCCATTGCATTGTGTAACGTGATGAAGTTAAATGTGAATATTTCTCCTAAGAGATTTAGGGAATATAATGTGATGGGTATTCCAATGTAAATACTTATGTAGATGTGATAGCTAAAATGTTTGTATGTAATTAATGCCACAAGTTACATTTATGATTTATGATTTCTATGTGGTATTTATAAATATTATGAGTTCATGTGGTACATTATGATTGAAAAGTATGGTTTCACTGAATTGTATTTATTGATGGGATAATTTTTTCATTCCTAATTTTATAACCCTTACTGAGCATTTTTTCTCATCCCATGTTTTTGAAATGTTTTTCACATGACATAAAGTGGAATAGGGTAATGGATGGGATCAAGGAAAAGTAATGATTTCTAAAACATGGCACTAGACATGTTTATTTTTAAATATTTTTAAATACTAAACAAATCGATACTGAGAAGTAGTGTCAACATGTAATAATAAAGTTAATAGTTAATATTTATGGCCTAATTCTCTAAAAATATAAACATGAAAAGATCTTCAATGTGATTTATTATTTTAATTCAATATTATGTAACGTGTTAAGGCCATGTACTTATATTATTTTTATCAGGTGTCGGTTTAGATAAATTATGAGGTTATAGTGTTATTAAATAAGAAGTAACATAATCATAATGGTTTGAATATTTGAAAGGGTCATAGTTTAATTAGATTAATAGAATGAGTTTATGATAACATGAACATGTATGTTTTATGGTTTAACATCATCATAAGATAATATATGATGATTTTAAAGATATACTCACACTATCATTTTGGTTTTAGTCAATGGATGGATCTAGCAGGCATCAAAGTAACAATGGATGGGAATAAAACTGTACGACGTTTTTAAATAAGAAACTGAATTAAAAAAGAGATTCAATGAGAACTCTTGTGGTTTTTCTCAAACAACTACATAGTGTCCTGATTGGCCACCTAAAACCTTGGTGATTATTATCAGTCATCATATATGCATGAAACATATCCATACAAATGTTCAGTTAATAATCATAAAGGTAAGTATATTAAAAATAGTATGTTTCAAGGATGTGGAAAGAATCAATTATGAAAATTATTCAAATATCTGGGAATATGATATATATTTGGTAATGATGGTCATAAATCAAGAACCTTCCATGGAAAAAAGTAAACATGTAGTTGACTCCAAGAACGAGAATGATGTTTTATATAAAGGATCAATTGAATGTTTTAAATGTGGTGTTCAAGGTCATCTTATAAATAGATGTCCTGTAAAGATTTTTTGGGAATGACATCACATGATCATAAAATATATGTTTACCAATTCATAATTCAATTCCAATTGAAGATGAGTAAACTGACCAAGACCAATGAAAGGTACGATTTATTTCATAGAAGTTGTTTTGAAATTAATGAATCATAGTAAATGATTATTGATTTTGTTTTTAGGAATGATGTATTATGGAATATGTTGGATAATAATTAATAATTGATCATAAAGAATGTTTAATGAGTAAAAAGTCTACATATAAGGGATTCAAGAGTTATAGTACATTTTAGGATGGCAGAATTCAAAAAAGTATTAAGGATCTATTGATGATGGTATTACATTAGATGAATTTTTTATTATGAGTAACCATGCTGTTTTATATGTGAAAATGATATTCATGAAATGGATATCTTTACTTGTTTAGAAATAATTCATAAGCATAAAGAATCATATGATTTTTTGTTTTTGATGCAATTACATGTTATTACATTATGGGATGAAAATTTTAGGTATGAGATAATATTTATGGTTAAAATATGTTATTGTTATTTATAAGGACTTAAATCATTTTTGGGGATGTTATAAAATTATATAGTTTTTGAAAAAGGAAAAAATGTAGACAGTGTGACCACCTATCGCGTTAGACAAAGTTGCGGAAATCGAACCCGTAACCAAAGTGTGATTGGGATTTATCACCTATCACTGAACTACGTGATGTCCCTAGTTAGTACGACTAATTATTTTTAGAAAAATTATTTTATTGATCATGAATAATTTTATTTGAGATATTATTATTTATCAAATATATATACTTATTATATGAAAAATAATTGGTGATTAAGAGATAAAGGTTATTTTGGAAGATGTTTTCTCTTTTGAGAAGACTATATGCTTAAGGGAAATAGAATTATTTGGGATTTAATTTGTGGAGTAATGGTTGAAATATTTTTTTGGAAGACTCTATGATTTTATTATGACATATGTTGATTTGGGTTATATATTGAAATGATTAACCTATCATAGAGAATATGTTATTAGGTTAATTACACTTCAATGTGATTCTTTAAGACCAGTCGATATTTTTGGAGATAAATGTTAAGATTTAATATAGAAGACTATGTAATTAAATCCTTCTGAGTATTGAATTTAAATTTTATATTGGATTACTTTGAATAATTTTATGGATAATTTTTTATTGAATGGTTTTTTTTGAACATTGGGAATTGTTGGATAAATTTTAGAGATTAATAGTAGTTTTTATTTTTTACAAAAGATAATCCTTTTTTGGGATTATCTGATCTTGTACTAAACATTTTTGATTTGGTTAATGTCTAAATACATGTGAAACATATAGTTAATCTTTTGTGGATATTGTTATTCTCTATAAGTTTATTATATTTATTTTAATTTGAACAAATCATCTTGAATACTCATCGATTGGAGAAAATATTAGTTTGTGGTAGAAATTTAGTAAAGGATGAAAGTCTATATCAAAATTAATTATGTTTCCTTATATTATTTTTCAAGTTATTAAATAAATTTCAAATCCTTATGAAAATGAACTTAAAATAAAAAAATTACTTTTTTTACTAGGGAATCAAAGACTATTTAAACCATCACATGTTTGCAATTTTATGGTTGTTAACTTTCTCCTAATAATGTTTTCTATCACTCCCCATTAAAATGTGATGGTTTGATTTCCCCTTCATATCCATGTATTCATGGAATCCTAGTATATATTATCTCAGGTGATCTTTTTTTCTTTATTTAAATTAATGTGATAATTTTATTGACTCTTTTTTGATGAGGGGATTTTAATGAATTTTCCAATCCCAATTTTAAAATTGTGAGGGTGAAATTCCTTAAAGGGGGGAAGGATGTAACATCCTAGGTATATATATAATATTAATTTTTCTTATTTATTATTATTAGTGAATTAAATATTAATATTACATTAAAATGGATTCTATGTTCGGTGGAATACCTGATATGAAACATAGGGTTTCTTTGAAATCATACGTTTCACACATCGTTGGCACATACTGAAAAATAATAATATAATATTGTGTTAAATGTGAGTTAATGTCTAGCCATTTTATTGTAGGGAATGTATAGAACTAAATAAAACATAAATATACATTTTTTTTAAATGGTTTTACATTAATACATTATATTTTAGAGGCATAAAATAAGAAAGAATCTGATTTTAGGAATAAATTCTATAATATTCATTAAAAGGTCGATTTACCTCTTTTTGATGGAAAAATCTCATTAAATATAATTTTTTCAATTTTATATGTTATATTATTAAAAAAATTCTTCATTATGATTGGGAAATAAAAATTTATTTTGGATGAAATTTTCGTATTATTTCGATAATGTTAATTATTTAATTAATAGTGAAAATTACTATATTTTAATTCAAAACACCTTTTAAAATAATATATTTATATGGATATATTATATTTTTAATTAATATTAATATTTAATTAGATGATAATTTTACCAATTAATCCTATTTTTGTCATTGGAGGTAATTTCACAATGAAATTGGACATAATCTAGTGTCAATATTTGGATAGTTATTATTTCTCAAAAACACGCTTTTTTTGTTTTGGCAACGAGAAATAATTTTAAATTTATTTAAGCCACTCCTATGTTTTGGATTTTAAAAAACTGATTCCTTATTTGGAATCAAGTGGTCAAAATTTTGAGAATTGATAACATTTATTTTTTGACATTATGAATATTTACTTCGGTAAATATTTTATTTTCCATGGTTAAAGGGTAAATAATGTAAATAATGGTAAAAAATAAAATTATAAAAATATTTAATTTCCCTAACATGTATCCTATATATATTTTTTGACACATTGCAGGCATTGTTCATCCTTGGGTCGATTCTGGGGCCCTATGTAGCCACATAATAATGATAATGATACTTTAAATTAAATATTTTTAAGTAAAGGAAAAAATGGCATAATCAAATATCTTATAATAAAGAACATTTACATAGGATTATATAAGTTATATCCTAGAATATAAATGTTAATTTGTATTCTAAATGTATTTCCTACATCATGATAATTTTACTTAATTTATATACAATAAATAAATAAAATTATGTATGAAAAAATAATTATACATTGCTTACCTCATTAATGAATTAGTTAAATAAATGAGATTATTAAAACTATAAAACTATCCAAATACTATCCAATTATTATAGGATGATTTTATTTATCACATGAGTCATCTTATATTCACCTTTAATGTGTTTTGGAACTTTATAAACTGAGAATCATTATATAATAATATAATATTATTAAACATTCTTAAAGAGCCCCTCCACCCCCTTTTAAAAAGCCATCACCTCTATCCTATTACTCAAAAATCTCAAGCCCATTGGATAAACCAATATATTCCCAATTAATATTACTAAGTAAATATATTCCTCATAAAATCTTTTCTCTAGGAATAAGGAAATTCAAGTAACCCATCTTGTTCAAACTAAAGAGTGATACCTGATTTAAAGGTAACGACATCTCATAATATCATTTCTTTTCTTTTACTTTTCCAACCCCATAAAATATTTTTATTCTTTTCTTTAATAACAACAATAGTTTAATATATATACTAGGATGTTTTAATTATAATTATTATAACTACACTTACACACATCTCCATGTAATGGGTAGAGAACATACTGTTTCTGTGGATGGCTAACTACTGGCTCACGAAATGATGATTTTTCAATATTTTCCTTCCACCTTTTATTTTATCCATTAAAATGGAACTGTATTTATATGTGATATATATTATATTTATATTGTATATATTATTCTGTATTATTCATTTATATAATTTTATTATGGAATCCATAGTGGGTAAATACAATTTTTTCACTCGAGGATGTACGGACTACAACCCCCTCAAAGTTATATAACTCTTTCATGCAGTACATGGAATGTATAAAGGATGTAAATAATTAAATTATATATGATATTATACTAGAACTAAAATATAGATATTTATCATTATATTTTCATTCTATTAAATATGATATAGAAATAAAATTAGCGTTCATGTGTACGTACAACATATCATCTCCATTAATGGTTCATTTCATTTCTTATTTCAAAATGTTTTACCCTATTATAAATACATATATATATATATATTATATACCATATATAAATCATGTATATTATTATGGATATAATCATATTTTGACAACATGGAATATTTGTAATTATAACAAGTTCATTTTTTACTCAAGTTCCGATCATCGACAAAATTTACAATATAAACTCAAATAATTAAATAATTATTATTGCAAGGTAATAAGTGTTATAAAAAAATATAAACATGAAAAAGGTTATGAGTTATGTATACATTAAATTTAGTTTTTTAATCAGCAATAATGAGCTACAAAAGAGTCATGTTGGACAAGAGGTAAGGAGATTATTCTCTCACTTTTAATTTCATGATATTTCCATTGATTGGTACTTATTGATTGCATGTAGTGTATTGTGCAATAATATTTTATATATACTAGAAATAATCACTTTATATTAATTATATTATTTGATTCATTTGGTGGTTATTAACTTATATTAGTACAAAATGATTGATTAAAACGTGGTAATAGTTTTTTATCAAAAGTTTTATTTCCATGAGATTCATGCTAGATTTTCCATTATCTCTTTATGTGTGGTGTATGTAATGAACATGATTGTATTATTTCAGAAATATACATTAATTTATGTGTATTTAAATCATCATGGTATGATAATTTTTTCATGTGGTGTATCTTTCATATGTTACCAAATCGATAAGGGAACCATTCACTGTACTCTTTTATTCAAAGACTTATTTTATGTTATGTATTTAAATTTACATTCTCAAATGTTGGGATATATTATTAAATATCCTTATTGATGTAAATTTTATGTACATGTGATGAGATATCACATTCACTCTCATCAACTCACTTTCTAAATTTTTATGTGACGTCGTTTGGCTATCGAATTTTTGTAAGGGAACTTCGTCACACACTTTCAATTCTTTGGGTTAATCATCTACTTCTTGATTATTTCATGCTATGAATATGAGTAAATAATATTTTATCGTTTCACACAAAATATAAACATATATTTGGTTTCCTTATAATTTTAAATCAAAATTATGTCATTGATTTCACCTTATTCTAAGGATACTATCATTAGAAAGGATTTCATCTCAATTTACATTCATTGATACTTAAATGTTGTTATGATCCAATTCACTTTTATATGGTTTATATACATTCCATTGGAAAATTTTATAATGAATAAATTTATTCCAATGATATTATAGTGTTTTTATTAAATGTTATAACTCAAATATTTATATTCATGAATCTCTCATTTGGTTAATAACTCTTTAACTATTATATTCTTTCAAATGTTTTCAGAGATTTATTTATCTCTGACGGTTTTAAGGATTTTTTTATATGTAAATGATTTTTTTTAAAATAATATTTTCATTTAAAATCATGAATGTGGTATGGGTCACTTGGTGTCAAAAATCAATTTATCAATTTTTTTAATGATTTTGAAAATGGTTTGATAAATCCTTCAATATGTTAATATCATGAAAATATATAATGTGATGTGTAAATTTTTTCTTTAAATTATATTTTTATGGTTTATTAATATTTTTGGATTCCTGGGAACTGTTTATGTATATGATTGGTTTCGTGATAAACCTAGGGCAGGTGAGCCCGAGAAAGATCTCTAATGCAATGGGTAATGTGAAAGAGGTAAACGTTAATGTTTCTCCCAAGAGATTTAGGTAATATAACGTGATGGGTATTCCAACATTACTCCCTATGTAGATATGATAGCTACAATCTAATTATGTTATGTATTCCAAAATATACTTTTATGATTTAGTATTTTTGCGTGTTATTCATAAATCTTATGAGTTCATGAGGTATGTTTTGATTGAAACGTATGGTTTCATTGATTTGTATTTATTTATGGGATAATGTTTCTTATTCTTTATTTTATAACATTTACTCATATTTTCCCATACCATTTTATTGATATGTTTTTCACAGGACATAAAGTGGAATAGGTCCATGGAGGGGATTAATGAAAAGTCATGTTGCTTAAAACATAGAAGTAGAACTATTTCTTTTTATGAGTTTTTAATTAATAAAAAATGGATACTGAATAGTAGTGTCTACATGTAATTTTCAAGTTGATATATAACACTTATGGACCAATACTCTGAAACACTAAACCAGAAAATATCCTCAATGAGAATTATTCATTTAATTCCAGTTTGTTTAATGTTTTAATATGGTTTCCTTATATTAAAAATTAATTAAATATAATATTTATTAATAAACAACTAATAATAAATTTTAAAAAAATTATTTAGTGGAATATTATTAATAATAAAGATTACACAATTAAATTAATTATTATTAACTAATGAACATTATATTATGAATAACTAATTATCCATGTTTTTTATAATTAATATAAATTAACATCCAGTATTTATAATTATTATTTAATTAGAAATTTTAAATATTAATAATAAAAATATTTGTAATTAAGAAATAATTAATTAATTTTTTAATTTACTAATTAATAATAATATTACTAATTACATAATTAGTTATTAATTATTTAATAAATATTAAAAATTATTATTGACCAATTGATTATAATAAATAAAAATATATTTTAATCCTTAATTACAAATAATATAAATTATATTACTAGTTATTAATTAGACATCAATAAAGCAAAATATATTTTATTATTAATAATATTAAATTATTATTAACAAATGAATTAATAATTGATAAATAATAATTATTAATTATTATAACAAAATTAATACTAAATATTTAAAAATATTACTTTCCTACCAAATAATAATCATAATGATTAAATTTCTAAATTAAATATTATTATTAAATTTTTATGAAGTTAAAAATAACTAATTAATTTATTCAATTTAATTAATAGAAATTAAAAATAAATATTAGTTAAATAATACCATATACTATTTAAAAATATTAATTTATAATAAATGTTAATATTTAATTAATATTAATTAGAAAAAATAGTTTAATTTATTATTTAATTAATAATTAATAAGAAATTGTTGGTTACTAATAAATTAGTAATCAATCAATATTTAATTCACGATCGATCATCTAGAGATTTGGAGACACAAAATCATTGCTCCAAAAATTTATAAATAAATATAAATGTACAAGAGAAATTTGGATGTACAACACTTAGTGTGACATAATTAATCCATAAGAAATCAATATGAAATACCAAGAAGATAAAGGAAACATTTTTACAAGTGGCATAATATTTATCCTTTCACATACAAACGTCACCTTTATGTGCACCCCTAATTTATCGAGTGTCGACAATACATAAAATTATTATGAGGTCATGAAATAAAATATGATTAAATAATATCTATTGATTCTTACTCACATAGAGATACTCAATTTTCCACCTCTAGGACATTTCCTCCAACCACGTCCTATTGTAGAAAATCATCACCTAAGGCCTTGTTGTTATATATGTTATTGACATCACCAATGAAAGGTTTAAATGTTTGTTCTACACCCATTTTAATAGAATCATCAAGAAAATTTAGCATAGATTAGTGAAAGTAATCCTAATATGGACCTCCATTATTAATGTTCATGGTCCTAGGGCATTTAGATTTAATATATGGGGTAGTCCAAACATTATTTTGATCATTTTATATATAATAAATATTCCCAATTGATTTTAATCTGTTTAATTGTATGAAAATTGAAGATATGAGACATGATGAATCTATGTACAATGATTATTTTATTAGGGAGGCCTCCTTTGATTATATGGAAATGATGTTGGATTCAACTGATCACATTGCTGGCCATTATAAAGGTGAGTTGAATGTGGTGTTTTATGTTGAACGTGTTTTTTTAGGCTTCCCAATGTGTGGATTTGTAAAACATTAACCCATATCCTTATTTTATGGTGTGAGTATTCTTATAACCGAATTACAATGATTAATCAGGACATGATCTACATGATTGTGACGTCAACACAGATGCACAACATGATAATTATCATATGCTGATCCAAAATGTCCATAAGACTTTAGGAATATCTGATAACTAAGGGAAAATATCTGATGTTGAAATGATTATAGACATCACACATCTCAATTTTTTTCCAGTGTTCATGCCTCATTCTAATATTATATTATAAATGGGAAGGGAAACCTTATTGATAATGAAGGTTTCACATCTGATCCAATAGAGATAAGGTCATTTAATGACAACTCCAATATATGACAGAATTCCCTTGCCAAATCACCCAAAAAGGAATCAAGATGGGCCAATAAAAAGATCATCAAAATTATAAATCAATGTAATTTTCAATATGAGTGGCATACTGCTGATTATTTTGTTTCTAAAAATGATCATTCATACTATGATGTTTAATTTTGTTTCTTTCTGGTCAAGGGAAATCCTATTTGGTTGATGATGTCAGCTCTTATTTTATATTTTATTATATATAATAAATAATCAGATGGTTTCACTTTTATAATGACTTATTTAGTAATATTTTCAATTGAGAATTGTTGTGAATTGATAGGTGAACCCCTATTCATATTTTTTGGTTCCATTATAGAAAAATAAACATTCAAACTAATATCATCTATGATGTTAATTAATTTAAGAATGAGGAAAAAGTTGGGATGGAACTTCCCTTCACAAGATTGATCATACCAGTGGATCCTTATAGCATCTGGTCCATCTTTCGATTTTTCATCATTCAAAATATATTCATTAACAGTATGGAAAACATCATGATCATTAATAGGGTCCTCCAACAGAACAGATGTTTTATCCATCTTCGATGAAACATATTTTTTCTATAGCTACTACATTTTGATCATCTACTACACTACATAGTTTTTACTAGGTACCAATATTACAATATCAATCAACACCAAAATTGTTTTCATATGAAACATATTCAAAAATATGATTTTTGGAGAATTTATCAGTATCAATATATGGTATGTTTCTATTTGGTGAAGACTCATGAATCGACTATGGATCGTCGAATAAAAAGGAATCCATCCTTTACACATTTAGAACCTTCAAGGCCCCACCAACCAGTACTACTAGATACAATGAAGAAACAAAAAATTTTAATAGTATATATGATAAAATTATATTTATAAAAAATAATTCTAAAAATTTATAGTCCATGGATATATTATTTTATAGTTGTAGAAAATAAGAAAAAATCACTAACTACTAAAACCTTTCACTTTATCATCTATAGAAAAGGTTTTCTAATTATAAAAGAAGATAATAAATTTATAATTATTATTAAAGATCTCCCACAAATAATCCACCCAAGATAATACAATAGCCCAAGCATACATAATAATTACTTTAATATCCTGGGGAAATAGAAACCATAGAATGGTCAATGACAAACTCTTAGTAATCATAATAATAATAATGAATAACATGAGAAATTATAGGCATGACATGATATGATAATTACAATGATTATAATTCTAAGAAATAGGGAAAGAGGATGTAATAACATATATTAAACAATAACTATATCATTATACCATGTACTGAAATGATTTTTTTGAAAATATAAAGATGTCATGATAAGAATAAATCAAGACCCCCGGACTTGTTATTATAACATATTTTTCCAGGATAACATCCCTTACACCATAATTGTATAGGACCAATTTACACATAACATGATATATAATAAGATATAAAAATTTCCTAATGAATTGGAATGATGTATAATCTTAGGCCCACCAATAACATAATTAAAATAATATATATGTGTTACTCATGGTTTTTTCCAACATATCATAAAAACAAAGGAATTAAAATGTGTTTCACATCATTTAAAAATTTTTCTCAATTTATTCATTCATGGATTCATAAAAAAACAAGACATGATTTTCCTATATTAAATAATTGATTTAAAAAAACATTTAATAATCATTATAAGTTTTAAAAACTCAGTAATTTTTTTTATTCAGATATTATTAACACCTTCTAAGAAATGGATATACAGTTTAAGTAACCATTTATGTAATCAATCTATGTTTTGGGAATCAATATGAACACCATTTAATCAATGTAATAAAATATATGGAATTCACATATGAAATGAAAATGAAAGAAAATTGTGCCTAAACAAGTGAATTGTTAGGAAATACAAAAGATGTTATGGTTTATACCATTAAAGTAAAAGATAATTTCATAATATATCCAAATAAATGAGGATAAAATCATTTTAACTATACCATTCATCAGGAATACATCATAGATGAAGAACACTCTTAGAAGAATTATGATAATTTATATGAAAATAATAATTTAATTTTTCATTTAATTTTTTTAAAAGGATTAATTTGGTAAAATATTATAATATTAACAATACAATATTTTAGAATCATTTATGTGAATGGTGGGCATCTCTTATAAAATGAGAATGGCGATGGAAATATATGCTTAAATAGAAACATGTAAAAGAGTAATTTTTTAATCTAAAATGACCCATGTGGAAAATTTCAAAAAGTTATTATATTAAAACTTTTTTAATAAATTTAAATTATTTTAGAATTACTATTCTAAAAAATTAATAGTTAATGAATATCGGAATATTTTCAAAAATTTCTTAACAAAATTATGATAAATAATCGGATTAAAAATATTTATATCCAATTAAAAACATTTAGTAAAAACATTATTTTTAAAAGGATGATAATAGCTTTAATTTAAAATAGGTTAAGATATGTATGAAATTCACTTGATACATCATAGAAAAAAGTTCTGAATAATATAGATATTGATGAAAAAGACCACTTCGATTAGGTTGGGGATCATTCCTTTCGGTGAGGCATTTTTTATGATAATGATATCTATATATTAGAAAACAATTAATGAAATATATTAATTTCATAAAATATAATTGAAATATAATGTATTTAATGTGAAATGGTAGGTGAAAGGAGACTTATAAGATCAAATTCAAAAGGAGAATTCATAGATAATGGAAAATGAACATGACATATAAATAAAACATCTACTTGAGTAACATTTTTATAAAAATACTAGAAGAAAAAACAACATAAAAAATGAAACTCATATACCATGAATAAAATAAAATCCCTTAAAGTATAACAATTAGGAAGCATATACACTATATTAATGTAAATTGGTGTCCAATGTAAAATGTGTCTCATTAAAGGTTGTTTGGGACAACAATAACTTATATTCTTTCCCTTATTTGTTTACCACATTCTAAAATAAGATAATAAGACCATAATTATATTATTAATATTTTTTAGAACCATATTTATCTATATTTAGAATTTTTATACATCATTTGAAATTATTAACTATGAATATTTTGGTTCATTATATCTTTTTTTAACATTGTATGTTAGCACATTTAATTTCCTTCACATTCATTGTAATGTTAATGTTCATCCATCATATTTGATACCAAGTAAATATTTTAAATATTATCTATTTTTATCTAAAATATATCATGGGATTATTTATAATGTTTCACTTTTACACCAATAGTGATTTATTTGTGACACTTGAAGATGATGTCACTGAAAATTGTGTTACAACCTTTTTTTGTGCACAAATAGATATATTACTTTCATATTTAGATATTAACATTATAAATCCAAAAAAATAAAAATAACTTTTTTAAATTACTAATACATTTATTTGAAATTTTATAATATTCATTAATCATTCATTATATAAACAATAAAACATCCCCCAAGTAGGTAGTAAATCGATCAAAATAAAAGTGTGTAGTGACGATTGAATGAATAAAAAAGTTACATTGTATAGAATCTATATAAATTTTATTAAATATTTTAACTATAATATATATCATTTAAACCTATATGATCTTTTATTATAAACATTTATGATAGTATATTTTGGAAAATGAAATTCTCCATTCTTTAATGGGGTAGCTCACATGTAGGAACGATTAACGACCCCATTTCAAATTGATTGAATAGTGATAATGTATATGAAAAATTATCATTTAAGAAGAATAATAACGTTATATAAAAAAATATTATTTCATTAATTATAGTGTTACATAAATATTTTTTAGGTGGTTATGAGAAATATGACTCATTTTTTAAAAGGGAATTTTTCTAAACACATACATGACTAATAATCTCTTTCAATAACGAATGAATGAAATAGTGGTAAATGTAAAATGCGACAACAAAATAATTTTATATGTGTCATAAAATAATAATTTCTTATAAAAACACATTTTTATACCAATTCTATGAGGTAGTGATGAAAAACAAACTATATCATGCAGTGATGGTTGTTTCCCACACACACAGAAGACAAATGAGTTTTATTTCATAGAGGTTGATATGGAATGAATAATTTTTATTTAAATTTAGATAATTATGTTTTAGTATATATATGATATAGAACCCTTATCGTAAAAATTTTATAGAAGATTAGGAAATTGAAAATTTAAAATAAATAATAATACGGGAGTAATAATCATGTTGTAAACATATATTTTCCTTGAAATTTTACTTTTAAATTATGAGATTTATGAAATTGAGGGTAAAAAAAGTATTCAATTAGTGATAGTGTAAGAACCCAAATATTCTTTTTAGGTATGCGTTTTTATTTTCTGTTATTTTTGGATGATAATAGGTGAATCTAAAAATTTACGGATTACAGGTTGTGTACCTAGTTCCTGCGAGTGACCGTGTACTGGTCATATAAATGCCGAGTACATGGTCATGTGGGGTGACCTGGAGACCGCCTAATGAGGATTTTTTAAGAATTGTACATGATAGGTACCTTAAATCAACATAATTTATACTTTTCATTTTATTTTTAAATCAGAACAGGGTCATGTCTAATTGGTAGAAACACCTTCTTCTCGACTTGTCTCATCCATGAGCGACTGTAGGGCATAATTTTTCTCCGAGCACCCAATCGACCATTCGTTCTCTGAGTAAACCTTTTTCTATTGCATTTGAATCAGCACTATGGGATCTTCCTTCTTCTATAGCCCCATTCCTTGATTTCTTATCTTTCGTGAGATATCACTTGTTGATCGTTTTAGATATTTTTGTAGATGTACGTCATTCTAGGCTGAATCATGTTCTAACGTCAGAGTATATCAATCATACAACATTAATGGATGTGTATTTTTTCCATTCCATAGTTAGACATTGAATAATATGTGGAAAAGTTCCCAATAAACCATATTTAGATATTGCATGTTTATGGAATTTAAACATGTTGATGACTACTATTCTTGTTTTCTTGAGTTAGGGTTCCCTTTTAAAAATATTGTTATTTTTCCAGGCAATGGAGGTGTTTTACCATTTTTTGATTATATATATACCATTTTTTCTAGTTATACCTATTATGATTATTGATTTATATGCACAATGTTGATAGGAGGGAGTGTTTTATTGGATGCTGTCATATTCTTTGTAGCTATTTATCCTAGTAGTACTTTTATGTTTACTTTGGTCAATGAACATCGATAGTGCACAATTAGTTTACACAGGTCTGTGGGAACTTGTTGTAGTAATACCTTGGGGGATTTTACACAGAGGTATTTCCCAGAGTGTCTATAAATATTTATCATGTTGTTAGACCATAGGGGGGATTGACGTTGAGTTTTCCCTCAGAGTTTTTATTAATCATTATAATGCTAAAAGAACATATGTTGGATTAGCATTGACCACTCCCTTAGAGTGAATATATTAACTGTTACGAGACCACATGGGGAATTGACATTGAGTATATCCTCAGAGTGTCTGTAGTTTCTTTTTAAAAAACTATAGTTGGAATTGATGGTGATTTCTTCCTCATAGAGTCTTTGTTTTACATGAGACCAAAGGGGTTAGACCATGTGATCTTACATTGGTTGTTAATTTTTCCTTTAATATGTTGAACTAGAGGGGTTTGGTAGTGAGAAAATACCTATTGGGTTACATGAAATTGATTGGTTGAACCAGAGAGGATAGGCTGTGATAACTTCCCAGAGGGGTTTTTGTTTTCTTTTTGTTGAATGATTGATGATGTTAAATGAATTTAATTGAAACTATAAGACCTTTTACATCGAGTAATTCCTTTTTTATTTCCTCATATTGCGGAATTCATGTCATATATATTCAATAACTGTTAGGCATTGACCATTGGGTTCTTTCCTTATAAGATTCTTCTCACACCCTGTTTGGGTCATGATTTTGGGCCCCAATAGATTATATTGCTGCAGGTATAGATAAAAGAAAACATCGTTCATATTCAAGTACTTAATGGATGTGGAGTTAGAGAGCATGGGACCGAGATAATGAATGCAATACTATTGGAGTTGTTTATATTTTAATTCTTTGTAATTTGGTTTTGTACTATATTTCATCATTGTGACTTGTTTGGTGTCATTTCTAGATATTGTGAAATGCATCATTATATATATGTTGCAATTGTTTATTTACTAATAGTTTTCTACTACTCACTATTATATGGTTATTAAAACTTATGCTACTTTTATCTGTTTATTTCATCTTTGTTACTCTACTAATGAGGGAATAGTTTCCCAACTATCACACTCGAGGCCCCCACTGATAGTCGACATTCCTTGGTGTTTGCAGAAATGTGCCTGAGCCCATGTGAATAACTAGGTATGGATATCCTCTAGGAAGCACTCAGAAAGGGGAAGTTACAAATTGATATCAGAGGGATTTTTTTCTTCTTGACATACTGTTGGAGCCAATAGTCCTGGATAGGATAGCATAGGTAGTTGGTAATAATCTGTACTCAGGAGTAGTTAACGCATGTACATGGAAATGATAATTTACCGTGATTATTGTAATTTCTCTAGTTTTTAATTATACAGTTTATTTGATTTCACCATTAGGTGATTCACATGTTTTGTGCTGCTGAATTAGAAATTATTTTGGTTCTATTTATGTTAAAACCTAATGTGATAAGGGTACTACATATCATGCATCATATATGGACATTATAAAGAACACATGTCAAGAATTGTTTTCATTCAATATAGTGTGGATTTGTGATTGAAATTGTTTTATGATAGTGTTTGTGCTCGATATCCATGTCGTTGTGATAGTTTCTTGACTGAATACCTGCTATTTTTAGGGATTTATATTGTGTATTTTTTCATTGAATGAACCCCATTAATTGGTTCTTGAGAAGTTATGGGCCCTCATGGATCAAAATATAGTGGATCATTTCATTGTTACGCATGTATATGACATATATAAGATTCCAATATTTGATTCTCAAGGAGTATGGTCCCCCACGGATCAGGATTTGGAACATTAATGTTTTTTTAGTATATTTATAGTATTTGAAGTAGAATCCGAGGTAGACTACCTAGAAACACAATGAATACACGGTGTTTGTTACAGAATACATCCCATGCATTCTTCTGTTCGGAGAGGAACTGTTTTTATTAAGTACATATTATGTAGTCTCTATCTATGTCACTAACTATGTGGGTAGAGACACAGGGTTGGGAAATCCATTGAGGAATACATTGTGTATTAGTAACAAATTCCATGTTGTAGAGACCATCTATCCACCCGTGTGAATAATGAAATAGATGGATGAAACATAGGTTATAGACATCGTGTCATGCTGGAAAACACTTGTAGTGTAACCCATGTATCCGGTCGTGTGTCTAGCAACATGTTTCGGTGAAATATTTATAGTTAACGACATGTATAGAATGAACATTCAGGGTAGAATCATTGTTGGAGAACCATTTTAGTTATTCAGGTAAAAGGAATTGGGTATTGGGAAATGATTCAAATACGAACCATTTCATAGGGAAACAAGCCATGTGAATGGGTTGGTTCATGACCATGGTTGGATGGAATACACACCCATGTGAATTCATAAAAGAACATTCCATTTATCATTCATACACACTGTGTATGCTAGTTTTGAAAATATAAATTCATTTAATCTTCATTTCCATTCATACAAATATTAAGTTTGGTCATTGATTATCATGAACTAAGCTGTACGCTTGAACTTTCACGGTCATGCCATTATGATGCCACCTGTTGTACGCCAGATTTAGGGTAGTGACCATACACCAGACATGGTAGATTGGGGAGTACTAGAACACCCTTCCGTCTTTATTATCACGACACCATCGGTTATTCCTGATAACAGTGTCGATGAACAGTTATGAGAAGGCTTCATGGGGCTTATGCAGACCTTCCAGGGATCACCACATCTTGCCTCATCTATAGAAGAGTTGACGCATGATATTTAGCCATTGAATCCTCCAACTTTTAAGGTGATGGAGGACCTCAGTCTTCTTAGTCATGGTTAAGACCCATTCTATCTATCTATTAGCATCTAGAGACTTCTCTAAACAAGTGGGGGTGGTGATACTCACTACGTATATTCTTTGGTATTCTACCAAGAGATGGTGGAATTTGATATCACAGTTAGGATACCGGAAACTCATCTATTAGGGTGGGTTCTAGCATACCTTCTATAACTACTTCTACACAAAGTCATTGGGGGCCGATCTGGCCTGAGAGTTCTTGATTTTGGAGCTGGGTACTGTCTTTGTTGTGGAGTATTCATTGAGCATCATCGAGTTGAAGCGTTTCACGCCCATTTTAGTTTGGGATGAGAACTTCCTAGATAAGATGTTAGAGGATAGTCCTTGGAATGAAATCCATTATTAGGTTATAGTCTTCAGGTTTATGACCATATCTTCCACAGTCAACCATGCACTAATCACTGAGCACAATCTAGGGATTCTGGTGTTGTGGGCTTGGGTTGTTCAACTTTGAATGTATGTGTTTCTCTGGTGGATAGTAGGAAGCATTATAGAGAGTCTACAATTTGTGTCTTGAAAAGGAGATATACAACTTTAGGTAGTTGGGTGTTATGCTACTAGTGTGGGAAGTGCAGTCATATGGGGCCCCATTTACCAAGAGACCTAGTGGAGTGCTGATCTTGCAGTTTGATGAGACATCTTCATCGGTTCTTTTAGTATTCTCACAGGTAGCTAGTGCCATGGGTTCTTTTATGACTCCTCATTTAGGAGAAGAACCTTTAGTTTCTCATGCGTCTGATAACTGAAGTTCTTTAAGCCATTCAGGGCGAAGTGGAGGTCGAGGTCATGGTATCCAGTCAGCTTCCACTCAATTACAATAGGGTGGATCAACACAAGGTGGTTAGGTAGAGTCATAGGGTCATGGTATGGGCTAGACATTTTTAATGAAATAGAACCAGCTAGTGTAGGACCCCAAACCCTCTATAGTTCGACGTATGACTCTAGTTTCCTCAGTTATAGATTTTTCACTTTTCGATATAGTGGATTCTAATAGTATCATATCTGTTGCTATTGTGGTGAGCCTTGGGCTCTATGTATTTACTTCAATTGAAGTCTTAACACTGGAATGTTCATTGGGGATAGGAACAAATTTTGTAAATCCGTGCAAGGAGTGCCCTCATGGGGATGGTGGGTGTCACGTTTTCTGGGACCTATATATCCAAGAGATGACATGCTATGATGTCAGTTTTAAAATGGACTCTTTAGTGCGCTTCTAGGCGGTTGTTGATTTCTATCCACATATGGTGAGTTTTAAATCTCTAGAGGGTGGTTTGTTCTTACATATGGGTGAATGAGATGTCCTTGAAAGTAGAGTAAGACCCAATCATCATGGGTTGGGAGGAGTTACAGCCCGTATTTCTAGTCTATATCTTGCTTATCAGGAAACATCACTGTTGGACTTTCCCTAAATGGTGGATCATTTTAGGGATGTTTTTCATGAAGTATTTTTAGGTTTTCTTCTAGGGGAAGAAGAAGAGTTTTCTTTTGATCTTTTTCTAGGAGTGGAACTAGGGTTTATACATCATTATAGGATGGATACACCAAAGTTATAGGAGCTCAAGAAGGAGTTGGAGGATTTGCATGAAAATGGTTTTATCTAAACTAGTACATATCTATGGGGTTCACGTGATCTGTTTACAAAGAAGGCAGATAATACCCTCATACTTTATATGGATTACCATAAGTTGAACTATTTGACATTCAAGAACATATATCCCTTTCTGAAGGTTGATGAACTATTTGTTCAGCGTTTGTGATATCGAGTGTTCTCGAAGATTGAATTGAGATCATGTTATCATCAGTTGCATGTATGACCATATGATATACCTCTGTCAACATTTCGGAGTAGGTATGGTCTATATGAGACTTTTGTTATTCCATTCGGTCTCACAAATATCCCTACAGTTTTCATGGCTTTTATGAACCAAGTGTTACATCCAAACATGGATTCATTCGTGGTAGTTATCATGGAAGATGTCATGATGTACTCTCAATACTGACATTACAATACCATATATATATAGATCATTTGGAGTACACTAGGTGAGAATTATTCATATGATAAGATCTCAAAATTCCACTTTTGGATAGACTGCATTAACCTCATGGGTCATGTTATCTTAGAGACAGGTGTATCAGTAGACCTAGTGAAAGTGAGAGTAATAGTTTCTTGGGAGCATCCGAAGAATGCCTTTGAGGTATAATCTTTTCATGGGATGGCTGGTCACTACAAGTGTTTCATACAATACTTTTTACACATAATTGTTATGATGATGGGCCTGAATAAGAAAGGTGCGATGTACCTATGGATAGATTCTTTTGAATAATCATTTTAGGACTTGAAATTTAGGTTGAAAGAAGCACTGATACTAGTATTTACAGAGTTGGGTAAAAACTATAATGTATTATGTGATGAATCAATTATTGGTCTTGTAGGAGTGATTATGTAGGGGGGAAAGATTTGTTGTGTACAGGTATCAAATGTTGATGCACATGAGAGGAATTACCCATTGCACGATCTAGATTTGGCTTCAGTTGTTTATGCTTTACGATGTTGGTGACATTAACTGTTAGGAGATAATTTTTTGGTTTTAACCAACCAAAAAAGTCTCATGTGTATCTTCACTCAGTGTGATATGAATTTAAGATAGAAAATGTGGCTAGAGTACGTTTAGTCCATTGATTTTGAGCATGCGTACACGCCTCAGAAAGGAAACATAGTAGCTGAAGTGTTGAGCAGTAGGACTCAGATATAGGTAGTTCAGGAGGCTAGTAGTGAGTGGTAGATTATGACTCTTTTCTCTATGATGAATTTGGAGATGCACGATAGATTAGGGAAGATGTTTCTTTCTTCTATAGATTTTACCTATACTATTCATGAATGAGTTCAAATGAGGAAACTGTTGGATTCTAAAGGCCTAATCATATGGGAGAGTGTGCTTGGAGATGACCCTATTCCTAGATGGACAGTAGGTGAGGATGAGATATTTCATTTTCCCGGATGCATATTCATGTCAGAAAACATACGTGAGGAGATGATGTGGGATTTTCATTCCTTAGTTTAGGCAATTCATCCTAGTGTCACCAAGATGTATCGATATCTACAAAGTCAATATTGATGACCCAGTATGAAGAGAGATGTTTCTGGTTTTGTGATGAGGTGTTGTACCTGTCAGTAGGTGAAGGTGGGGAATCTGTAACCAATAGTGCGTTTGAAGTAGTTACCTATTACCATGTTGAAGTGGAATGATGTTGTGATGGAATTCGTGAAAAGATTACCAAGGTCTCCTTGATGGAATGATTCATTTTGGGTTGTTATTGACAGACACAAGAACGATTACCACTTCGTACTGATCAATATGAACATCAATGATAATGAGATGGGAATGTTGTACTTCCGGGAGATTGTACGTCTACATGGGGTTCCACATTCCATTGTTTCAGACAGGGACACACATTTTACATCTCGGTTTTGGCTGGGACTACAGAGAGCTTTGGGTAAACAGGTACTTCTAAGTACAACATACCATCCCCAGGTATATGGCTAGTACGAGCATATGATTTAGGTGCTGGAGGATGTCCTATGAGCATGTTTCCTAGATTTTGGAGGTTTCCAAAAGAAGCAAATACCTATTGTGGCGTTTTCTTAAAATAATAATTTTCAATAAACTATTCAGATGGAACCTTATAAGGATTTGTACTGTAAGACATGCTGATCATACTTATGTCAGCTAGAGGAAGGATTAACACCTATGCTGGGACCTCATCACGATCAGGAGACCAGAGTGCGATAAGATTTGATTTCATTTTTAATGAATACTACACAATCATGAAAAAATGCTTCTGCGGATCGATGAAGCTGACCTCTCGAGTTCGAGGTCAGATATAAAGCATTCATACGCATCACACCAAGGTTATGACACGTGAGGATTAGAAGTGAGGGAATTATTTAGACGAGATATGATGGTATGTTTGAGGATTTGGGGAGATTTGGTCTTATTTCATATCGGTTATAGTTACCTCATAGGTACTAGGTTATGCAAGATGTCATTAATGCTTCTCATTTAATAAATTACTTCCCATTCCCAACTCATTTTTTTCAACCCCAGGAGGTTGAGTTGGAAATTGACACCTCGTTCGAAGAGCATCCTATCTGGATTGTTGATCGAATCAATAATGTTCTTAGTGTCTGGTCTGTTCCTCTAGTAAGAGTGCTCTAACAACACATGCTAGTATATGACAATACATGGGAGAGAGATGCTGATATATGATCGCCGTGGTCATAGATATTCAAGGATTTTTCTTCCTTTCATCATTTTTGGGAAATTTGTGGATGAATTTAATTAATGGGATGTTTGGTAGAACCCAGATCTTCTTTTCAGGTATGATTTATTTTTGTTCGGGTGGTTTTTAGAAAAATAGGAGAATCTGGAACATTAAAAAGATCCAACTGTGTGCTTGGTTACTACAGGTGGCTGTGTATAGGGCATTTAATGATCGAGTTGATGGCTTTTTCAGATGACCTAGAGACCTCCTAATGTGGTGGTTAGTTATTACATGTACACAATGAGTACATTAAATTAATACTCCCTATAATTTTTATTTTTTTGATAAATCGGACCATGGTCGCATCTAATTGGCAGAAACCCCATCTTCTTGATTTGTCTCATCCTAGAGCGACTATAGGGAACGATTCTTCATTGAGCCCCCAATCGACCCTCTTTTAAACAAATCACCCACCATCAATTTTGATGGAATATCCACGGTATGTTCTTCCTTATTCTAAGGCCACATTCCAAAATTTATCCTCTTTCGTAAGATATGCATGGTTGAAAATTTTATATGTTTTTGTAGATCTATGTCGTTTAAGGCTTATTCAAGGGCTGACGCTAGAGTATATTGATCGTACAATTACATGATAAGTGGTTCATGACTTTCCATATTTTTTATTTTAATATCATATTAAAAAATTCCCAATACCCTAGATTGGGATATTGCGTGTTTAGGGAATTTAACCCTATTGATTCCTTCTATTCTTTTTTTCATGAGTCAGGGTTATTGTTTGTATATAGGGTTATTTTTTCCATAATAGGGATGTGTATGACCATTTTCAGTTTGATATTGACCAGGTGGTCTACTTTTACATGTTATGACGCTTTCTTTCCATGCCTAGTGTTGATAGGATGGGGTGTTTTATCTGATGTTTTGATATTATTTGTAGCTATTTAGACAAGTAGTAATTTTAGTTTTTCTATGGCTTCTGAACATCATTTGTGCACGATTTATTTACAAAGGGCTATGGGAACTTGGTATAGTGATAATGTAGGGGGAATTGACGTTGATGGATTCCCAGAGTGTCTACTAATCATTATCAAGCTGTGAGACCATAGGGGGAATTGGTGTTCAGTGCTCCCTCAGAGTGTCTCATAATATTTTTCACACTAAAAGACCATAGTGGGGATTGGCGTTGAGTACTCTCTCAGAGTGTCTAAAATAATTATTACAAGACCATATGAGGAATTGATATAGAGATATTCCTTATAGTGTCAATTGGTTATTCTTAAAAGGCTATAGGGGGAATTGATAGTGTGTGCTTCCTCATAGTGTCTTTGATTGCATGAGTCTGAAGGGGTTACACTATGTGAGCATACCCAAGAGGTCATTATATCCTTGTATAAGTTGAACCATAGGGGTTTGGCTGTTAAAACATACCAATACAGTTACATGAGATTTATTGGATGAACCAGATGGGATAGGCTGTGATAACCTCCCAAAGATTTCCTTGTTTTCGTGTGGTTGAATAATTGATGAATACAAATGAATGGAATTGAAATTGTATGACCGTTAACTTTTGAGTACATAATAATCAATTGCTTCATTTTTCTGATTGCCCACCACAAATATTCATTGACTGTTAGGCACATATCATTGGTTGGTTTCCTACTAGGATTCATCTCACACCCTACATGGGTCATGATTTTGGGCCCAAATATATTTTATAGATGCAGGTATCGATAAGGGAAAACACCCTTCCAGTTCTAGTACATGATTTTTGTAGAGATGGAGAGCATGAGACCGAGGTGAGTATTGTGATGTTGTTGGAGTTATTTAATTGTTTTTCATTTTACTTTGTTTAGTAATGTATTTTTGCATTGTGACTTTTTTGGCTTCTTTCCTATATATTGTGACATAAATCATTATTTATATAAATTTGGTAGTTGTTTATTTTTTATATGTCTTCAATTTTTCACTATTTTATGTTAATTAATGATTCATATACTATTATATCTTTATTTCTGCTGTGTTATTATGCCTATGATGGATTAGTTTCCCTAATATCACACTCCAGACCCTCATTCCTAGTTAGAACCCTTTGGAATTCGGGGAAATGTGCTTGAGGCCATGTGACAAACCGGGTATGGGGAACCTCGAGGCGGCACTCAGAATAAGGATGTTACAAATAGAGAATTTATTGATTAAAAATGATAACAACTTCACAAATAATTTAGAATATATTGGATTTTAATGTACGGTTTTATGTTGTATATTTTATATGTGAATGGAAGCATAGTTTTAGAATAACATTAAATTACTAAAATATTATTTTACAATACGTCAATATAAAAGACTCTCATATATATAAAATATTTTATATGGGATGTTTTAATTATAATTTTTTTACATAATTCCATTTTTTTGGAAAATAATGACTTATATACGAGAATTTAATTCTACTTTTCAATTTACTATACTATACTTTTACCTAGGTAACATTTATTTCCATCAATGATAATTAATTAAATTTTTCTAAATTAATATTTATTTGACAACATAATCTTATTATTATAACCATAGTTATGATATAATTATTATGAAGTAATATTTATATGATTAAAAACTAATAATTAAAAAATAAACAACCTAAACACTAAAATATATTTTTTGAGATATTTGTGTTTTAAGGATTAAGAATTATATGTCAGTTAAAATTATTACTCTTAAAAAATTATAAAATAAATTTACTTATTATAATTAAAAATAATGTTACATGATATTAAAATCAAACCATATCTTAATTATTATTAAGTAATATTTAATTTAATGAAAAGGAAAAAATAATTTTACTTGCTAAACTAATATTTCAATATAATATAAAATGATGGTTATGGGTTTTCAATGTTAAAATACCATTATCAAATGCTTAAAATTATTTTTATATTTTATATTTGATAATTTCAATGTTTTTCTAACCATTTTGGTTATTCTTATATATTGATAAATTCATGACAATATTTATTTTCATAAAAACACATATTCGATAAATAATTGATATTTTCATAAATTCTCCAAAATTAAGACATAATGTTTCTGATATTTTAAATAAAAAAATTAATATTTTATAAAATCATTTTTCTAAATATTATATATAACAATTATAAAAAATTGTAATGGATCAGACCCACATGGTCCATCCCTTTTCCAAATTCCGGATCCTAAGTGTGACGTCTCAGTGGTAGGACGTCATTTCAGTGTACAACCGATGGGTCTGACACGATCGACATGTCACCAATCAGTGTGACTGATCGATGTTCAACCGATCAGTTGGATAAGATCAGTGTGTCAACGATCGATGTGCTACCGATTAGTGTGACACGATCGGTGTGACACGATCGGTGGGACACGATCGGTGTGACACGATCGGTGGGACACGATCGGTGTGTCACCGATCTGTGCATCAGATCGCTGTGTGACCGATAGGTGTGACACTATTGGTGTGACACGATTTGTGTGGCATCGATCGGTGAACCCAATCGGTGTGACACAAGCAATGTTCCTTGATCAGTGTGACACAATAGGTGTGACGCGCTCGGTGTGACGTGATGGGTGTGACACGATCGGTGTGACATGATCGGCATGTGAATGAATATACTAAACTCAACATTATTTAAAGGAATTTATATATATATTGAATTCATTGGTTGCTATATAGCTCCCACATTATTCACCACAATTCAATGGAGATGAATTTCCTGCACATGGACTTAATTATATAAACCCAAATTAGGATTCTTTCCATGGAGTGTTTCATTTTCAATATCTTTTCAATTTCCAAAATAAATTATCCATCCTGCACACATGAATGATCATTTTCTTATGTGAGTCATTCATAATATGAATCTAATCTAGATTAAATTATATTCGAGGAAATTTCTTAGGGGGATCCATCATGGTTGGTTCATTTACATGAAATGAATCCTCAAAATTATTGTTATTATGTGAGTCATTCATAATCTGAAATTTTTTTCTAGGTATTTAATATATTTCCTACGCAGATCCAATGTTTTAAATTTCAATTACATGGCTATATTTTAGGTTTTTTATAGGAGATATTGTGACTGATAAAACATTATTTAAAGATGACCTACTGGGATATTTGGTGGTTAAACTTGTAACAATATTAAAAACATGAAATTCACATGTAGAGTATTGGGGGGGGATAATCTATTCTTAGGATTTTTATGTAATCCTGATTTGGGTACCTTTCCTATCTTTTGTGCCGAATGCATTGGAAATTTTAACTTGAATTGATTAATCAAATGGCCATCCTTTGAATATTTACTAACGGGGAATTTTTCATTAGTGTTCCAGATGTAAATTCACATCATACAGAAATCACGAATTCTATCAAATTACATGGAAATATCATTTTGAAGCTAAAAAAAAGTAGAATACTAGATTCAATCAGGAGAGGAGTGGAGGTAAAACTAAAAATGAAACCTTGTGAAGCATCCATAAGGGAAACACTCAGTATCCTACTCAATTTTTATTGGGATTCCAATGGTATAGGCCACATGCCAATGTATTTCGGCATGATAAATAAAATGTGGTCACAAATTTGGACACATCTCTCTATAATAGAGCTTTTGATCTTCTTTGGGTAAAATAATGGATACCATTATTGGAATCATAATATTTTTGGAATGAATGCAATGGGGACAAGACCAGGGTATTTATTTTATTACATATGTAGGGAAATGATGATGGAAAAAACATTTATAATTGAATAATTTGTCCATACACTAAAGCATTAAATTTTTAGGATCCAATCTATAATCATTACACCATTAATAGAATCTCATTCACTCCCCACTACAAAATTGGGTTTATCCAACACTAGGTCTTTAACAGTGCTAGTTAAAAATGTTGTTAAACATAACCTTTGTATGTGATAAAAATGATAATGTGGGTCAATAAAAATGCTAATAATAGCGATGTTAAAGGGGATCTTTATCAATTCTTTATTACAAGTGATGATAAAGGACAACACTTTATCAGAACTTTTAAAAAAGTGATGATAAATTTATACATTAAAAATAATATTTCATTTGAAATAATATATATATATATATATAAAATAATATATTAATATATATATATATATATTTAAGATAATATATATATAATATATATATTTTTTAAAAAATATTTTTTGAATACGATAAATATTCATTTAGGAAAAATATATAACATATCTAGTGAAAATGTCTTCCCAAATAATTAATAAAATAACTACAATTTATAATTCCCATAATTTTACCCAATAATAGTCATTTAATACCAATTTTATGATAAGAAAAAAAACTAATAAAAGTTCTAAAATAGGTTGAAAATATAACTTAGACATCAAAAAATCATAACATTTGATCTAGGTGTCCATTTGGGCTCCACCACATATCAAATAAAATACTGCGAATATCTCTACTATATGTAGGTAATCGAGTATCGCATCACACATTATACCCATTTTTCTCCAAAATAGCCTAGAAGGCCTCCAAAATAGAGTTTAGAGTCACAGACCAAAATTTCAACAAATTCAAATCGGTATAACATCTGATCCTGGTGTCCATTCAACATGTACAACATTTCACATAGATTCTTATTTCATGATATTTTATTTCAATAGTTTTGGAGTTGGAAAAGGACTCTCGAAAATGATTATATGGCCATTTAAGTGTTTTTAAGGTTTTTAGAGTTTCTTAAAATGTAATGGTTTGTTTATTTATATATTATTACAATATTATTAATTTACGCTTTATTTATTAATTATAAATTAATTATTATTCTTTATTTTTTATTTTTTATTTTCTATATATACAAATAATTACCAATATATATATCATATACTCAAACATATTAGGTAAATTTATTTAAAAATTATTTTATAAATATGTGTAAATATAAATATATATATATGTGTGTGTGTGTTTGTGTTTGTTTTTGTAGAGATATAAATAAATAAATAAATATATCATCAAACTGAACCAAAAAACAAAATTGGGTAGTCTTAAAGGTGTTCCATCTTCGAAGGAGAAGTACAAGGTTTGAATCCAGGTGGGTACACATGAGGATGAAAATTCACGAAGCACTGATAAAGGGGTTTTGGTGAAAAGTGATGATAAAGGGTGGCAGAGCACTCATAAATGGGTCTGGCGTGAATGGATGATTGAATTTTTTACGACCTATAACAGCCCCAATTTTATCATCATTAAAAAAGAGATTTCAAAGGCCCCTTTTGACAATGCTAATAAAATCTCGGTTAAAGGAACCTTGTAATTACAGTTTTTAGCGAAGATAAATGTTTTGGGATGTTTACCATACTCAAATTAAGAAATTTTATTAGAAATTATAAAGGCTTATTCTAGAGCTGTTAAAGGCATCTTACTAGTAGTGAAAAGTATAAATAAGAATTCATGAATTGAAAATGTTTATTCATCATTTCTCACTTCATGTACCATAACACTTGATTCAAAAAAGGCTAAATGACAATTTTTTGTAATTAGGTTATACATAAGATCAAAATATTCCCTAAATTTAGAGATGATCTAATGATGGATCTTATTTTGTTCCCTCACAGGTCGTCGAACCACATCTTTTCAAGCCTCAATATCATTCTTCTACCAGCCAACAAAGATATGAACTCTATTAATGTACTATAGATTTGGTCTCCATTAGAACTAGAAACCAATGACCCATTGGAGTCATAAAGAAGGATGTTCAAGGAACCTTGTAACCTCTATCCTCGTCATTATATTAATTAATATTTAATTTCTTATTAATAATATTAATCACTAATAAATTAATTATTTATCAAATAATTATTAAAAATTAATTATTGTTATTAAATAATTATTGATATATTTTTAAAAATATCATTTAGTTGGTTAATAATAGAAATAATGATTAAATGAATAAATGATTAATTATTAATTAATCACAATTATTTTGTTATGTAACTATTGGTAATTAATATTTTTTTAATAATAAATATTAATTACTAATAAATATTAATTGAATAATTTTTATAATTTTTAATTATTAAATAATAATAATAATAATAATATATGTTTATTATTATTTAGATATTATTAATATGATTTATTAGTAATTTAATATTATTTTATTTCTAATTAATTAATACCAATTAATTAATATAATTACTTCTTAAATAATTATTCATCACAAAGGTATTTATTAATATTATAAATTAATAATTAATAATTAATAGATATTTATATTATTTACCTATTAATATTAACTAGTATGTTACCAATTATTTATATGCAAATGAAAATATCAATAGTTATTTTTTATTTTTCTATTATTATTCATATTTACTAATAATTAATAAGTCATTAATATTTAATATGAATTAGTTATTAATTCATAATAATAATAATATATTATTAATTCTATATAGGTAATTGGGATGCTGAATCACACATTGGAAATCCATTTTGATTTTTAGGATACCCCCTTGTAAAAAAAAATCCTGAGTGATGGTTTTTTTCATAATTATATATTTCATTAATTTCAGAAACCTTGGAAATTTCTTAATAGTGAAATACAAATTCTAAAATATATATATAATCAATATAGAACGAATTGTTTTTGTAAAAATTAATAACTCAAAATATATTTTTTAAATTGAATCGAATGGCATTAGGGACGCAACAAATTTGAAACTCACTCAAGTCTAAAGGTTTTGAGTCACTTAATGAAATTTTTCTGAAAAATAATATTTCCAAAAGCATGAAGCTATTTAATTCTTTTGTGACATATTTTTGAAAAACAACCAAGATTTTTAATTTTTCTTTGAAAAATTTTACAAAAAATACCTTAATTCTCTTTCACCAATTATTAAATTCTCGAGACACCATGATTGGGAAACAATAAGAACCAATTTGTGATATCCATTTCTAATGTGAAAATTATTCATTCTACAATTAATCAACTACACATAACACATTGATCACTCTCATGTTTATCAATATTAAAAGGGGTTCCCATTCTCTATTGGGGGCCACCCTGAGAATGAGCACTAACCACCCTAAGAGTGATTGTTGGTTACCATGTCATCAATAAATCCATACAATATTATAAGATCTATTGGAACACTATATTCCTATGTAGGAAGACTATTTACCACTACTGGGAGGCCATTCACACTCCATTACTATGTTTTTAGGGGAACACTTTGTCGAGTGTCACAATCTTGCAAGGAGGATGAAGTTCGATCATAGTTTATAGGGAACTGCACACAAGATGGGATAATAGTCTTAATTGTTAGTGATCTCCTATGTGTATTATGCATGAAATTTGTTTCATTATCATGTTTTAACTAAAATATTCCTAGTCTAGTGGAAAATATATTTGAAAAAGTAATTTTTTAAACATTATGATGTTTCAATATCGGTAAAGTTTTTTTAAAAAATAATCCCTGAATTAAAATAGGTTTCATTCTATAATGGGTGTCACGTCGACTGGTCTTTTATGAAAGATTTAAAATGTAATAAAGCAACTAGTTCAGTTGCTTATCCATCATGGGGGGAGGGCTATGACCTATCTTTATAGCCTGTTTGAATGTGGTGTCTATGTGTTTAAATGAAATTGTACCCCTAAGAACATAATATATACATATATGAAATTTATTAATAATTATTTGAAATACTATTAATATGATTGGATTTATTATTGTTCTAATTAAATTTTAATATATAACTAATGTAACACCCTATGATTCCTGGTACACTTTTCATTGAATAATACAATAGCTTGAGTATTACACTACATAGAGTTCTAGCACACCTTGGCAAATCAAACTAGACGTTTAAAAAGTAGTTATGAATAGTAATACCCCATTTTTTAAAATTTAAAAATTTTATTTTTTCAAAATGGACATAATTTTTTTATTTCGAATAAAAAAATTATTTAGGGTGAATTTTTTGTATATTTCTCAAAACATTCAATATTTGATGAATATTGAAAACCAATTCGTTATTGTTTAAAACTGACTTTTTATTAAAATAACTATTTTATTAAATTTAAAAATATTATAATGTCAAAATAGATACATAATACTTATTTTAGTTCAATTTAATTTATTGGTGTTATTTTATAATTATATTATATGTTTAAATGTTTTTTGAACTTTTTACTATCTTTTACCCACCTTCTATGAACATTTACAAATTCACGTAAAATTTAATTTCACCGCTTCTATGAATTGAATTTATAAAATATTAGAAACATGGATGATATCAGTATGTAAAATTTGGTTCAATAGGATTAAAATAATATTTGGTGAAAAGTATCTTTTGAATATTTTTTACCACGGTTAAAATTAAATTTTGAAATTTTAGGTAAAAATGAAATTATAATTACCCTAATAAATTTACTAATTCTATTGGATAAGTGTATTCTGACCAGAATCAACCATTTGAGTAAAATATGATCATTCTTTATCCATATGGATTATATTAGGACATTTATTATATTTTATTTAAAGAAGAGTTGAAAATTTTAAATTCAAATTTTAATAAATAATTTTTTAATATATGGTTATACATAATATAAAATTGAATATAAATATTAATTAGAATTATAATAAAATTTCCAACATAAGGGTATTTTATTTATAAATTTTAGGAATTAAATAATTAAATGTATTTATCACACAATGATGATGAAGCAATAACTTATTAATGAAAGATTAAAATAATTTATATTATAAATATCCATATAAATGATTATTTAGAATTTTGAGTCATTAAACAAATTTTCTAGGTTAATATGTAATGTTATTATTTATTTAATTTATTTTTCTAATTAATCATGTTCTTTTGACTTTATTAATAACCAAATACTAAATTTTGTAAAGATTGACATAAATGAGTTTTTTAAACAAATACAATATTATTAAATGATATAATATTAATAAAAATATATGGTCAGCCAAAGGAGTTTTATAATTATAGATATGTCATTAATTTACATCAAGGGCTACACATGGAAAATTATAGAATGTTTATTATTCATGTAATATAAAAATATATGAATACATTATAAAAGTTAAATTATTTAAATACGTGTTAAATCGAAATGATAAGGTTAATATGGTGACTTAACTTTTCTAAAAACTATATATTGAGATGATATCTACCCATCCCCACCATATACTATAAATATATCCGATTGTAGCTATTATATACTAAAACTGATTTTATAATAAAACAATATTTCAATCATTTCATAAAGTGACCCTCACCTCTCTTATAAAAAGGTACTACACCTTCTCTCCAAACCACACCTCCAAATCCATTTGTCTCTCCCAAACCCATCTTAAATATCTTATAAACTACCCTAAATTCAACCTATAGGCCTTTATTTTATCATAAGTCCATCATATGGATCCCTTTAGATCTAATCAAAAGGAATCACCCGGAGAAGTGATAATAACTTCATCACCTCTTTCAATGTTTTTTTCCTCTTAGAAATCCACTTTATTTGTATTTTACGTACCAAAATAATAACTCTAGTACATTAAAAATAATTTTATTTAATAATAAATATGGTACAACCATATTCATTATTCTATCCATCCTATAAATGAAAAAGTAATCGTACATGTGTGCGTACAACTTAATGTTTCCACATCGTGGTGTAGTTTGTTATTCAACAGTTCATTATTTTGATGAGTATAATAATGAGCATAATTAATGTAAATAATAATTATAACATGATACTGATTAGGTATATTTTATATAAAACCCAATTACATTTTTTACACTATCCATTGAATGATATTGTCGCTCATGCATACGTACGGATTACCGTCTCCACGAACATGATGAGATTCATTCCCCATCACAACCATTCAAGAATAATTTTACTTTTATGATTAAATATAATTTTTAAGAAATTAAAATCATTATATAATTTAACGACATACATCGTATCCATGAACAAACATGACTTATGTAATAAAACAAATAATAGAAAACAAATCTGTCAACACCTGAAACAATGATTGTACATAAATATTATTTACAAATCAATATTAGAAGATTATATTTGATAACATATTTATGTATATGGTTTTTTATAATTAAATATAAATTATTTAACTATTATACATTATTTTAACTTACCCTCAACTATAGAAATGTTCTAGGTAAGTGTTAATTTTATAATCTCTTTATTATCCGAGGTTGTTTGTATATAAGTATTTATTGGGACCACTTTATCATCCACATACATGTTTCTTAAAAATGTATTTCAAAAATTTTTTACTGATTACTAGACTATGTTTTAAAGTAATTTATACGCTTGTTTTACTTTTTATAAAATGGTTTGAATGGAATCTTTTCGTCACTTTCCAAATAGGGTACTTTATGACCTTTTTGACAAATTTAGGAAATAATGTTTTTTAAACATATACGGTCAGTGAAGCTATTTTATGATGTTGTAAAACTATAGAATCTTCCTTTATAATCATATAATAACTTTTTCAAAATAAATGTTTTCTTTTATAATTATTTTACATTTAAATAATTTTAAAATAGAAAAATATATTTCCCTCAAATATTTTTGATTTCATCTACATCAACATTCATTGATGGATTTTACATTTTTTCAAGTATATTTATTATGATTTAATAATTTTTACTATATTGAACGTTTTGTAATATTTTTTATAATTAATGTGTTATTTTTATACCATTCCTCGTTTATGGTGAAATTATTAACATTTTGTATGCTATTTTTAATACGAATGTTTTTCTTATGTTTCAACCTTTTCATACGAGGAATGCATTGGATTTAGTAAGTGATGGGAGGAGCCCGCTATTGCTCTTCGATGTATCGGTAGGTCTCATGAGAAAAACTAGTTTCATGGAACAATTCCTTGACAAAATATTTATTTGTAGTCTTTTCATGAGGCCTTGACTATGTGGTTTTGACATCTGGAATTATGCATTTCATCATTATGAAATTATCTATTAATATTATATGTGATTATTCGACTAGTAGAATATCCAGGGGAATATGTAAATAGAATTATTTTATTTATTTTTTCCATATTATGTTGATGTTTTTGTTTTAAATGTTTGATTTTTATTATTATATATCGAATTACAAGTTCATGATTATTTATGATAGTTTCTGCTATATTATTATCTTTACTATGAATCAGAGCTCTCCCCCTTCTTATTTTTTCATTTTCCCGGGTTATTAATAAGTATATTATGATTAACCTAAAGGGATAGGCGAAAGGATTTGAGTGTTTTCATAGGGGACACAATGTTGTTTTTTATTTCATGATGTAATGTAAAAATTATGAATGTATCTATTACTTACAAGGATACTAAACTAATCAGTATTTCGAGAAATTATATCATATGATCATGCAATGTTATGTAATAATGCACTGATTCTGGGTGACTATGGTCGGTGCATTACAATTGGTATGTGATGAAGTTTAGTACAAACCATGGAGACTATATTTAGAGAAACTTGGTTTATAGAACATAACCCTAACATAGATTTTGAGGATATGTATATAAGAACATCCTGTAATTTTGGTAATGTAGAGATTTGATAAATTTTCCAAGAAATAGATCTCTGTCTAGATATGAGTAGGTAGAGGCGGATATGTCACAAATGTAAATATTGGTAAAACCCGAAAACATTGCTTTGAGCTACACTAAAATAGGAATAGATGCACCACAATAGGCCTTACTACAAACTTGATTATGACACTCCTGGGTGGTATGCATAGGATTATTCAAATTTTTATTAAAATCCAATATGAATATTTTATGAGTAAATATTTTCTCAAGGAAAACATTTTTTTATTATGAATTGTATGCATAAACTGCTGAATTTTTGTTAGATATTTTACTAGTTTGGAACTATGTATTATGATTCATAAACTAGTATAGTGTATGCCATTTTTATAAATGGAACCTAGTGGATGTAAAGGAATCTTTCTCAATGAATGCAATCTATATAATGATTTCCCTCCTACTTAAGATAATTATCGTAGAGTTGGTGATGCAATTGGTGTTGAATAGTATATACCAATACTGGGGCAACTCACTCAGGTTATTAATAATAACCATACCCATATAGAGCACCTTGATACGCAACAATGAGGGTCAATGTTAGACCTCTTCATGAGGAAACAACCACCAACATTCAATGGGATAAAAAATTCATTTGTATCTGGTAGAAGGATACATTCCATAGTGAAAATATTTCATTCTTTGGGGAGTTGAGAAAGGGAACATGGAATATTATCACCTCACAAGACATTCAGATCAATGGTGGTCATTGATTCATAACACAAATGAATATCAATAAGTCTCAATAATGGAATATAAGGAGTTTAAAGATATTTTTGTAGATAAATACATTCCTCATGACCATCGAATTGATATAGAATAACAATTTCCTAGTATAAGGAAAAATAGGGATGGGAATGTCACAAAGATTGAGGATAACATTACAAGGTTAGTAAGGTATGATATTGATTATATGCGTAACCGAAGGAGTAATATTGATCAATTATTGGATGGGTTTAAACCATTTCTCCATCGACCATTACTCTCACAATAAATCTCCGTATACAAAGATATAAACTCATGTTCTATAAATACAACAAGTAATTTCTCTACGTCTTATAACATTAATGAAAAACCAATGAAGAAGAGATCTTCTGAACACTATAGAAGTGGAAATAATGGGAAGAAGGGAATAGTTAAATTTCCATCATGTTGTAAAGGTGAGAAGATACATCCTAATATATTCTTGAAGGGAATTTGATCTTGTCACATGTGTGGTGAAAAAGGCCACCAAGCTCGTGATTTTAATTGAAAGAAAAACGTTTTCAAGGTTAAATGCTACAATTTTAGAGAAATGGGGCATTATGAAATTGAATGTCTTGTATTCCAAGGAAACTCACATCAGAAAAGGAAAAAGGAGAGAGGCCATGATTTTGTGATAAATAATGCTGAGTTTGAATTTCCTAATATCGTGGTGGAAGGTAATTTAATGGTATCCTCAAATTTATCCAGTGCCTTATTTTATTTTGCATCATTGGATTATTTCATATCTTCCAAGTTTTCTACGAAAATTAAATATTTCCAATTTAATTTAACAAGGAAGTTTTTAATCAAAACTCTTAAGGGATGTATAATTGCAACAATGTTTTGTGAATTATTTACTATTATGGAATTTAAATGTTATTTATCTGCTGGTTTTATATTCATATACAAGACTGAATTTGATATAATCATCGGTATGGATTGGCATTCAGAAAATGATGCAAAAATTTATTGTAAGAAAAAAGGAGGTTATAGTTTTTCATGGTGATATGAAATACCATACAATTAGATAAGGAACATCACCATAAAATTCTCATCTAGATACACACCCCTTATCTCTAATAAATTCAATTATATGTGAGTAAGAGAGTGAAATTTATGTGGGTGAGGAAAAGAATGTTCAAATAGAAGATGTACCAATTGTGAAAGAATATGATTATGTGTTTCCATAGGATTTACTAGGAAATCCTCCAGAATAAAAAATTGAGTATTCCTTTGATTTAATTTCTAATTCAAGGCCCATATTGAAGAATCCTTATAGAATAGTCACACTGAAACTAGTGGAACTAAAGAAACATCTTAAGGAATTGATTAATAACGGATTTATTCTCCTAATTATTTCACTATAGTGATCTGCTATTTGTTTTCAATAAAAAAGATAGATCTATGAGGTCATGCATTGACTATAGGGAGATCAGTGCTATAAAAATAATTAAAACGTATCACGTACCTCGCATTGATGATTTATTCGATCAACTTCATGGTGTTCAATATTTTTCAACGATTGACCATTGATCTGGATACCATCAGTTGTGCATGAAAAAGGAAGACATTACATTGAAAACTTTTCAAACCAGGTACGAGAATTACGATTTTAATGTAATTCCTTTTGGACTGACTAACGCACCCTCTGTTTTTATGGATCTGATGAATAGTGTCACACACGGTTTTTTTTTCTATCTTTGTATTGATCCGGCGCATTAGAAATCCCGATCCTTCTCATGGGTATTTGAGGAGATGAATATTGAGTTTTGAAGTTTCATATATGTATAACCACCATAATTTGGGATCCCCATTTCTTGTTTAAGAGTTTTTGAAGAAAGGGTGGTTACTTCATGATTTGGGCCAACTGTGAGCCCATTCCAAGTTTTAAAAACTGAATTTGTTTCTTTTATTAATCTTTTGTTTTTCATCCTTTTTCACCCATTCAACTTACCAATTGTCCTTTACTGATATATTAAAATTTATTTATCCTTTTGGACCCATTTGAAATTCATAATCCGGGTGAATTTGGGTTACTTATTTAGGTGTTGGGCCAGCCCATGGGCCCATTTCCTGTTAAAAAAAATAATAAATTGTTTCATTTATATCTTTTTCAGATTTTACTATTTTTCGGTGATTCCACCTCCCCCTCGAATAAAATAACACTATCCTAACCCTCATAATATATTTTACCTCTTTGGAGCTCAGGTGGGTCGCGGAGTAGGGCGAAAATTCTCAAGGAACCTCAAATCTCCAAGAATTTCCAAGGTAATTTTTATCATTCATAAATCAATCAATTATTACTCTTTTAGCCACCAATAGTCTTCCCCTGGTTCTTCCAGATCTTAGGAGTATCTACATGAATTTTCAATCCATTCCCTTTTCTCTAGGGCTTCAGATCTAATGGAAGACGAATAGTTTTCTAGGATGAAAGGTGAGATTCCTTCTCCTTTCTTCTTCCTCTTCCCCCTCCTTTCATTATTTCTTGGTTTTATATTGTACCCTAGTCTTTATAGACCTAGGGTTTTGTTATAAAATGTATTTTGATGGGTTTTATGTTTTTTTAGGTCTGGAATTTATAGTTTTAGGGTTCATAAACCCGCGGTGGGTGATTTCGGGTGTGTGTTTCAATTACGCAAAAGATTTGAGGTAGGATATCCCTTTCACATGCCTTTATCATAGAGGTTTCATCATTTTAATATTATAATATACTGATATAAATGTTTATTATTGTTTTTAATCCATTTTATAATTTTCTTGTTGTGCAAAGTCGTTGTTTAATCACTGGTATGTGAAAGGTAGTGTTGTTTTGTCATGAAAGTGCTCAACAAGTGTTTGTTTAAATGTTCCATTATCTTTTGAAAATATTTTTTGAGGTTTATAATCTGGTTTATGGTATTTTAAAAATTTTACAGTATCTTGAATGAAAATATGACATTCATTTGGTGTTTTATTCCTTTTCATGTACATAAAATGAATTGTTTTCTTTAAAAAGGGCATGACATATGTTCGGTAAATTGCCCGGTTGGCTTTTATGTGTGATGTTTGATTTAAAAGTTATTTGATTGGATTTAAAAAGGAATTGGAAGAATTATAAATGGTTTTTTTGGGTACTTATATTGATTCCCAATTTGGATTTTTTTACAAACAAGTGGGTTTTGATTTAAAACATATTTTGGCCCGAGTTGCCAAAAAATGGACCGTTTCACATCTTTAGGAAAATGTTTGTGTTTTGAATATGTAACCTGAGTATTATAAGAGATTTATGTATGAGGTTTACTACTGTAAATGATGTTTTTACAGATCCTTAATAAAATTAAAATTCATTCCTTCATCAAAGGTTAGTTTTGAGAAAATTTTTAAAGACCCATTTGAAATTTCCTAGAAATGAAGGAGTGTTTTACTTGTATATAACAAGTTGTGAAATTGGGATTGTTTTATGGTCCATTAAATGATTTTATTAAATGTTTATTGGGCTGAAAATATTATTTGGTTTGGTTATGATGTGTGTTTATAATTTAAAGAGTGTTTTTGAAAGAGTTTTATGTGCAAAGCCTCAATACACTTCATTGAAGTGTTTTACCAAAATATTTAGCGGTTTGTTGATTAGTGTAAGAAATGTGAAGAAATATTATGGGATGTTTGTGTTTTTATGGTTTTGGAATGGAATGTGGATGTGAAATGTGTATTTGATATTATGTGTAACTTTATTGAGCACTAAAGGGAATCCCGGGTATCTAGGTGGGCGGACATGTACTAGTATGCTAGTGTTACTGTGGGGGTTGGCCCCTGTTTCACGTAGCAAGTTTGAGGATGACAACACTAACTAAACTATGATGATGATGATGATTGGGGACCACTAGGTTATGGGTATGATCCCTACTAGTGGCTCGTGCACGAGAACAGATATTTATTATGGTTACATTCACCGAGATACGAGGTACCTGGGGCTCACAACTAACTAGTGCCTAGGGGTATTCCCGTGACTAGTGCTCATTGGCTATTTTGTACTCACCGTCGGCATATGGTGTGCTTGGTTGGTAAATTCAGTAGTATGTGTTATTTATTTGAATGTTAAAATTCGTTAAAGCGGCCCTCTTGAAAACTATTTTCATTTTGAAGTTTCACCTCTTCGAAAAGAATTGTTACTTGCATTTTTGTTTATTAAACATGCATGTTTTTGTCTGATAATTATTATAGCATGGAACCTCATTTGAAAACCAAACTTTCAAATATTTAATTTAAAACTATAAATTGATGTTTCTTTATTTTAAAGGAATGTTCATTGGGAATAGTATTCCGGGCTAACCTACTGAGTTTTAATACTCACGCCTATAGTCTTATTCTTTTTTTAGCCCTTGTGCAGGTTTCATCATTAGTTCGATCACCTTGGGTGACATTTTATCATTGTGTTGGAGAGTGACCAGAAGTGTCACATGGAGTTATTTGTTCATCAGGTTTTTTTAGTTGAGTTTTTGGTTTTGTTCTAATTTTAGTTTCTTGTACAAATAATATTTAGTTCAATTTTTATATAAATTCATTTTGGGATGTCCGTTTATTTCCGATGTTTTTTTTATTGTTTATATATGGGAGAAATAATTCCCTTGTGTACTCTATTGATGCACTTGGAGCTGGTAACCATCCCGGGAGGATCGGGAACGCCTCTCGGGACTTTTCGCGGGCTGGCCTGGGTGACCGGTTCAGGGTCGACTCAGGCTAGTTCGTGACAAAATGGTATCAAATGAGGTCGGCTATTAGCGGACCTTTCTTTTTTAGAGCGCCCTTGTTATTTTGGGGATGTCAAGGTAGATGGAGTAGGATTGTTGGGACTTAAGGGGTAAGTGGAAGAAGTGCGTCGTGAACTCTTTCTTGTTCTAATCCGCAGGTTTCCATGGAAGTCTGGTTTTATTAGTGTCCATTGTTCTAGTTGATTATTTGGTATTGGGATATGACAAGGGGAGTCTGACCAATGGCCTTCGTGAGCTCACAGGGACTGGCAAGCCATGTGGAGCTGGGGAATGGTCCTAATAAGTCTCTCTGTGTTGGTGTTGTGTTTGGCATACGGCCGCCAACTATATGGTCAAGTCACCCACCAACACTTGTTCCCTTTTTTTGGGACTCTTGAACCTTTCTTGAATTCTGAATTTTTGTTTTTAAAATCCTTGTGTGAGAATTGTGGAAATGGGTTTTAATGTAAGGATTTTATTTTGAAAAGTGAAAAAATTGGGTTTTCAATAATTAAATATAATAATGGTTTTGGAAGCTTGTGTTATTGTGAAAAAAATGTAGGGAAAAAGAAATCATTTAAAGGGATTATATTATCCATAATCTAAACTTGTGGTTTGTTGAAATAAAATGTTTTGAAATTGTGAATCATTTTAAAGTGATTCTGGATCTTATTTTTAAATGGGGTATTTTAGGATGTTAAAAAAGTTTTTGAATTGGATAATTTATTTTTGACAATTGGTTTTGATCGGTTGGTGTTTTACTACAAACGGTATTGGTCTCAATGGACCTCGGATTATGAAAATATTCCTTGCTGAATTTTTTTTTAAAAATGGGAAGGGGTTGTTTGGAGTTTCTTGGTTATTTAAAAAGTTTTTAAAAATGAAAATGGGTAGGTTTTTAAGAAAATGGTTCTTAATTAATTGTGGTTTTTTTGTGAAATATGAAAATGTTTATTGACTTGGTGGTTGGCGTTCCTTTTGAAGGTAAATTGTTTTTTTGAATTATGATGTTTAATTTTAGCCATTGGTGTTTTCCTGGGTGCTCACATGCATGGTTTTATTTATATATGGAAGTATGCCATATATGGTATGGTGTTTGGGTGCCAGGGGTGGCATGGAAATGTGCATGTGGGTGAGACTTGATGAAACACCATTGGTGAATTTGGAAACCCACCAAGTTAGTTTGATTTTTAAAAATTGTTTTGAGCTGAAAATTGTGGCCTTTTTTTAAAACCAATGGTTATGTGGCTTGATTTTTATATTCCTTAGAAGAGTTGTTTATTTGGTTAGCTTCCATGTGATCTATAATTCATACTCTTGTTCTATCTAGTGATGAGATCCTGTTGGTGGCTTGGTTTTGGAGTAATTTTCATTTGGTTTCTATAAATGTGTTTGATGTTGTGATGTGGCCATGGATTGTTCTGTGTTGGAAATCTTTCCTGCTGATCAACCTAAGGATTCCTTTCAAATTTTCAATCCAACTCTTTTTATGATGCCTCAACTTGTTTTTTGGAATAGATAGCTATTTGGGATATATTAAAAGTGATTCTAGGTCATGATAATTCTTTTGGACAGAGCAGTTGTGTTCGGTGATGTTGATGTGTTTCATCGTATTTATTGTCTATTCTACCCCTCGTTTGGAGTGAGATAGAATTTTGATATATATCTATGAGTTCCTATTTAGATGAATGTTTTTGTTTGGTGATCAAGTGTGTTTTTTTGAGTGGTGTGATCCTTATCACCTGACTGAGGTGTAGAAAATGCTTCAAGAATCAGGGCTCCAGCCATAGGCCTCGGAGTGAAGCTTTTCACGTAGTCAATAAATCAACAGAGGTGTGGAGTGCTAGATTATGATCCTTACTCCTCTGTTTTGGTAATTTAGTTACTATGTCCATGTTTTGGTACCTCATTTCTATGAATTTCCCTTTGTCGCAACAAGCTTGGTGGACTTAACCCCTCACACAATGTCTATGGTTATTCCTTCATGGATGTGGGTTTTCAATCAATGTCCCTGTGTGGACCGCCTATAAAAATCAGGTGTAGTATTTGTTTTACCTATTCATAGGGGGAGAGTTTTGGGTAGTTTCATTGTTTCTTTTGTTATTTCAGTGGCCAAATTATTGGGTCCCCTTCCCTCCCATCCCCAAGTGACGGGGGTCCAGAATTATGCTGAATGTGTCGACCAAGTTATTTTCCCCTCCATTCGGGAGTAGGTGGTTTATATGTTCATGTTGTAACTCTATTAACTTGATATAGTTGGTTTTTATAGGAGGGTTTTTTGGGCTTGTGTGAGTGAGTCCCAACTCTAGGTCATGTTCAATTCTTGTCTATTCATTGCTAGTTGGTTTCTAATGGTGGGGAGACCCACCATGGGTCTCCTGGATTTTTATCCTAAGAACATTTCTAGTTCTAGTTGATTCTTAATGGTGGGGAGTACATTATGGAATCCTTAGGTGTTGTTTTTCTTTCAGCCGTAAAGTGTTATGGCTTTCCAGGGGCGGAAAGCATTAATAGTGGGGAGAATTGTCACACACAGTTTTTTCTGTCTTTGTATTGATCCAACCCATTAGAAATCCCGATACTTTTCATGGGTATTTGATGAGATGAATATTGTGTTTTGAAGTTTAATATATGTCTAACCACCATAATTTGGGATCCCCATTGCTTGTTTAGGAGTTTTTGAAGAAAGGGTGGTTACTTCATGATTTGGTCCAACCATGAGCCCATTCCCAGTTTTAAAAACTAAATTTGTTTCTTTTATAACTCTTTTGTATTCCATCATTTTTCACCAATTCAACTTACCAATTGTACTATACTGATATATTAAAATATATTTATCCTTTTGTACCCATTAGAAATTCATAAGCCGGGTGAATTTGGGTTACTTATTTAGGTATTGGGCCAGCCCGTGGGCCCATTTCCTGTTTTAAAAACAAATAATTTTTTTCATTTATATATTTTTCCTTTTTTTCTATTTTTCGGAGATTATACCTCCCCCTAGAAGCCAATAACCCTATTCTAACCCTCATAATCTATTTTACCTCGTTGGAGCTCATGTGGGGCCCGGATTAGGGCGACAATTCTCAGGAAACCTCAAATCAACCATAATTTCGAAGGTAAATTTTATCATTCATAAATCAATCAATTCCTACTCTTTTTGCCACCAATCTTCTTCCCCTGGGTTTCCAGACATTAGGAGTCTCTCCATGAATTATCAAGCCATTACCTTTTCTCCAGGGCTTCAGATCTAATGGAAGATGAAGAGTTTTTTAGGATGAAAGGTGAGATTCCTTCTCCTTTCGTCTTCCTCTTCCCCCTCCTTTCATTATTTCTTGGTTTTATATTGTAACCCAGTCTTGATAGACCTAGGGTTTTGTTTTAAAATGTTTTTTTATGGGTTTTATGTTTGTTTAGGTCGGGTATTTATAGTTAGAGGGTTTATAAACCCGTGGCGGGTGATTTCGGGTGTGCGTTTCAATTACGCCAAAGATTTGAGGTAGGATATCCCTTGCACATGCCTTTATCATAGAAGTATCATCATTTTAATATTATAATATACTGATATAAATGTTTATTATTGTTTTTAATCCTTTTTATAATTTTCTTGGTGTGAAATGTCGTTGTCTAATCACTGTTATGTGAAAGGTAGTGTTGTTTTGTCATGAAAGTGCTCAACAAGTGTTTGTTTAAATGTTCCATTATCTTTTGAAAATATTTTGTGAGGTTTATAATCTAGTTTATGGTATTTTTAACATGTTACAGTATCTTGAATGAAAATATGACATTCAATTGGTGTTTTATTCCTTTTCATGTACTTAAAATAAATTGTTTTGTTTAAAAAGGGCGTGACATATGTTCGGTAAATTGCCCGGTTGGCTTTTATGTGGGATGCGTGATTTAAAAGTTATTTGATTGGATTTATAAAGTAATTGGAAGAATTATAAATGGTATTTTTGGGTACTTATATTGATTTCCAATTTGGATTTGTTTTTACAAACAAGTGGGTTTTGATTTACAACATATTTTGGGCCGAGTTGCCCAAAAATGGATCGTTTCACATCTTTATGAAAATGGTTGTGTTTTGAATATGTATCCTGAGTATTATAAGAGATTTATGGATGAGGTTTTCTATTTTAAATGATTTTTATATAGATCCTTAATAAAATTAAAATGTATTCCTTCATCAAAGGTTAGTTTTGAGAAAATGTTTAAAGGCCCGTTTGACATTTCCTAGAAATGAAGGAGTGTTTTACTTGTATATAACAAGTTGTGAAATTGGGATTGTTTTATGGTCCTTTAAATGATTTTATTAAATGTTTATTGGGCTTCTAAATATTATTTGGTTTGGTTATGATGTGTGTTTATAATTTAAAGAGTGTTTTTGAAAGAGTTTTATGTGCAAATCCTCGATACACTTCATGAAATAGTTTTACCAAAATATTTAGCGGTTTGTTGATTAGTGTAAGAAATGTGAAGAACGATTATGGGATGTTTGTGTTCTTATGGTTTTGGAATAGAATGTGGATGTGAAATGTGTATTTGATAATATGTGTAACTTCATTGAGCACTAAAGGGAATACCGGGTATCTAGGTGGGCGGACGTGTACTAGTATGTTAGTGATTCTGTGGGGGTTGGCCCCTGTTTCACGTAGCAAGTTTGACAATGACAACAATAACTAAACTATGATGATGATGATGATTGGGGACCACTAGGTTATGGGTATTTTACCTACTAGTGGCTCGTGCACGAGAACAGATATTTATTATGGTTACTTTCACCGAGATACGAGGTACCTGGGGCTCACAACTAACTAGTGCCTAGGGGTATTCCCGTGACTATTTTATACTCATCGTCGACATACGGTGTGTTTGGTTGGTAAATTCAGTAGTATGTGTTATTTATTTTAATGTTAAAATTATTTAAAGAATCCCTCTTGAAAACTATTTTCATTTTAGAAGTTTCACCTCTTTGAAAAGAATTGTTACTTGCATTTTTGTTTATTAAACATGCATGTTTTTGTCTGATAATTATTATAGCATGGAACCTCATTTGAAAACCATACTTTCAAATCTTGAATTTAAAACTATAAATTGATGTTTATTTTATTTTAAAGGAATTTTCATTGGTAATAGAATACCAGGCTAACCTACTGAGTTTTAATACTCACGCCTATAGTCTTCTTCTTTTTTTCCCTTGTGCAGGTTTCATCATTAGTTTGATCACCTTGGGCGACATTTTATCATTGTGTTGGAGAGTGACCAGAAGTGTCACATGGAGTTAGTTGTTCATCGGGTTTGTTTAGTTGAGTTGTTGGTTTTGTTCTAATTTTAGTTTCTTGTACAAATAATATTTAGTTCAATTTTTATATAAATTCATTTTGGGATGTCCGTTTATTTCCGCTGTTTGTTTGATTGTTTATATATGGGAGAAATCGTTCCCCTATGTACTCTATTGATGCCCTTGGTGCTTGTCACCATCCCGAGAGGATCAGGAACGCCTCTCGGGACTTGTCGCGGGATGGCTTGGGTGACCGGTTCAGGGTCGACTCAGGCTGGTTCGTGACAAATAGATTTTTGAAATAATATATGGATGACTTTGTATGGTTATTTATTGATGATATATGGGTATTCAACAAATTCTAAGAAGATCAAGGAAATAACTTGCACACTATTCTAAAGATTCTTAGAAGAAATGTATTTTATCAGAGGTTTAACAAGTATGAATTCTATCTTTAATGGATTTTTTTGGCCATATTGTCTTTAAGAATGGAATCCCTGATTTTCATTCAAAGACAATGTAAATCCCTGAATTTCCTAAAATGATGAGTATAAATAAGGTACCTAGTATTACATGGAAGGTTATTTTCTGCATTTTTTATAGAATTATTTCTAGTTGGCTAACCCATTAACAATGTTTACACGTAATGGGGTAAATTTGTTTAGAATGAAGAGTGTGAAGAATATTATGAAGAACTATAGAGATGATTAGTCAATGATCATATCTTTACTCTACTATCAAGGAATGATGGGAGAGTTATTTATAGTGATGCTTCAATGAATGGAAATGGTTGTGTTCTTATACAGAATTATAGATTTATTTCCTATGCATCAAGACAGATAAAAAATCATGAACAAAACAATCATTCAAATGACCTTGAGTTAAAATCTATAATATTATCTATGAATATATGAAAAAACTATCTCTATGGTAAAAAATTTGAGATATATACTGATCAAAAATTTTTGAAGTACATTTTCTCATAGATATAACTCCACATGGGGAAAATACAATTACTTGAACTACATATGGATTATGATTGCACTATTCAATACCACCCAAAGATGGAAAATACAGATGCAAATATTTGAGTAGAAAGGATCATGGAGTTATGAACACGAAGAGAGTTAAAAGGGGTCCCATGTTCATTGATCTAGTAAAGATGGATATAGGAATACTCAAAGAAGGCGAAACATAGATTATTTTTCAAATGGATTCAAAACAATCTTTACTAGATTGTATAAAATGTTCTCAGACTGATCAAGAGGATTTTCCAAAGAAAATTATAGGTCTGAATGATGGGAGATTGATCGCCATTGTATATGAAGTGATAATTTATAAATATGGGAAGAGAAATTGTGTTCCTGATATACCTGCTCTTAAAAGGGAATTGTTGGATGATTATCATAGCTCCAATTTCTCTATATACCTTAGTATCACATAGATGTATAGTCATTTGAAGGAATATTTTTTTTGGGACAACATAAAAAGGGATATTAAGGATTATTTGTCGAGATGTATGGTTTTACATTAGGTTATGTTCAGAAGAAGACATCCTAGAGGAGTCACGCAACCTCTTCCCATACCTGAGTGGAAATTGGATGATATTATGATTGATTTTTTCATTGGGATACCAACAAATCCTATAAGGGATTATGAAATATGGGTCATTGTTGATCTTCTTACCATGTCATCACATTTTCTTCTAATAAGATAATATTTAGCACTTGAATGTTTAGAATGACTATAAATTAATGATGTTTTAAAACATAATGATGTACCATTATCGATTGTTTTTATTGTGATCCCCATTTTACGTAAACATTCTTGAAAAGTCCACAAAAATACCTGGATACTAAACTTCATTTGACCACTTCCTACTACCCTCAAACTGATTGAAAATCAGAACGGACTATTCAAACCATAGAATACATTTTGAGATCATGCTCACTTAACATTTAAGGTTTTTGGGATCAATATTTACCTGTGGTTAAATTTTTTACAATAATAGATTCCATTAAAGTATTCAGATGAAACCATTTGAAGAATTATATAGAAAGATATGTCGCACACCAACTTGATGGGAATATTTTTGTGAAAGAAAACTCATAAGACTAGAATTTGTTGAGGATACAACAGAAAAGGTAAATATTATCCAAACCCACATCAAAGAATTTCAATGTAGGAAAAAGGTATGTGCTGATAAATGAAGTAGTGATTTGGAAGTCCATGTAGGATATCTAGTTATCTTAATGGTATATCCATGGAAGGGTGTTATAAAATTTTGTAAGAAGGGTAAATTGAGTCCCAACCACATCACACATTTCTAAATTCTAAAACTAATTGGAGTTGTAGCTTACTATTTGGAAATGCCTCCATGTCTCTTAAAAGATCATGATGTGTTCCACATATCAATGTTGAGATAATACATGCATAACCCAATGCGTATAATCAACTAGGATGATATAGAATAGGAACCCAATTCGTCTTATTGTTAAGAACCTGTCAATATTATTGATACTAGAGAACAGTTGTTGTGAAACTGGATGACTCATCTGGTAAAAGATCTACGAAGAAACCATAAGATGGAAGAGCCAATGTGGGAACCTGAGGACCTTATGATAAAGAACCACCCAAATATTTTTATATAGTAATATTCTATAAATTTAAAGGAATAAATTATGTGAATTATGGAATAATGTAACACCCCAAGAATCCATGATATGAATTACTTTGAATAATACAATAACTTGCGTTGTATGCAACATCGAGTACTAGCACACCACAACTTATCAAACTATCAATTTAAAAAGAAGTTATGAATAGTAATACACAATTTTTTTAATTTTTTTAATTTTATTTTTCAAAATGGAATTCATTTTTGTATTCGAAATATTAAATTTAGATTAAATTGAATTTTAGGTATTTTTCTGAAAACCTTCAATTTTTGACAAATAGTGAAAAAAACTAAATTATTGTTCAAAACTGAATTTTTATTTATATTATAATTATAAAATTTAAATTTATTTTAAATTCAAAATAGGTACATAATAATTATATTAGTTCAATTTAATTCATTGGTGTCATTTTATAATAAGATTATATGTATAAAATTTTATTGAACTTTTTATCATCTTTTACCAACCTTCTAGGGACATTTACAAATTTAGCATAAAATGTAATTTTACCACATCAGTGAATTTAATTTCAAAATTTCAAGGGAAATAGTTGAAATAAGTAAGAAATTTTCTTTTCAATAGAATGAAAATAATTTTTATGAATAGTAACTTTTGAATTTTATTTACCATGGTTAAAAGTAAATATGGAAATTAAAGGTAAAAAAGATACTATACTTACCCTAAAACATGCTCTAATTATAGTGGATAAGTTTATTTCAACCAAAATAAACCTTAGTAATTAATCATGATACTTATTGATTTACAAGGATTAGATTAGGGCATTTTAATATTTTATTTAAAGAAGAGTAAAAAGTGATAAATTCAATTTTTAATAACTAAAACATTTTTAATATAGGTTGAAACATAAGATAAATTCGATAATAAATATTAATTAGAAAGATAAAAATATTTTATAACTAATTTTATTTTATTTATAATTTTTAGTCATTAAATAATAAAAATTATTTATGACATAATGAAGGTGTAGTAGTTACCATATTAAATAAAGTTTATGATTATTCATATTATAGATATCCAAATAAATGTAAATTGTGACTTTTTAAGAATTACACTAATTCTATATGTTAATATGAAATTTTTTCATTGATTTAATTTTTTTTCAACTTAATGATGTTTTGTGGAGTTTCACAAAAAAACATATACTAAATAGTGTCAAAATTGACATAAATGTTTTTAAAAAAAAATACTATATCACAAAATGATATAATTTTACATAAATCAAAATGATTTTGCAAAGGAATTATATAATGATATATGTTTCATTAATGAAGCACTTGGAGTTCACTTGGAATTTTATAGAATGTTTATTAACCATTTAATATTAAAATAGACGAATACATTGTAAATGTTAAGCAATTTAAATAAGAGCTAAATCTAAAAGTTATGTTTAATATTGTAACCTAAACTTGTGTAAAACATATTGGAAGAAAGTATTTAGAAACATAACCATCATAAACTAGATATAAATTCTTTTTGATCCCTTATATACTGAAAAATATTATATAATAAAATAATATTTCAATCTTTTCCTATATTAACCCTCACCTCTCTTATAAAAGGATACCACCCCTTCTATCAATATAACACCTCCAAATAAATTTTGACCAGCCAAAACAAGATCAAATATCTTAAATAAACCCTAACTTCAACCTATAGGCGTTAAATTGATTAGAAAGCCATACTAAATATCCCTTTTTTAACATATCCAAAGGAAACACCTGAAGAAGTTGTAATAATTTCATCTCCTCTTTCAATGTTATTTTCTCTTTAAACTTCCACATTCATTATTATTTAGATACCAAAATAATAATTCCATTACCATATGCAAAAATTTTAATTTATTATAAATATGTTACCACCATATTTAGTATTCTATGCATCCTATGAATGACATTTTCACCATACGTGTGTACATACCACTTACTGTCTCCACATCGTGGTGTAGTTTGTTATTCAACACTTCAATATTTTGATGGGTATAATAATTAGTATTATTGATTTAAAAAATTAACATGACATGTTAATGAGTCTTTATATATGATATAATAACCAATTACATATGACTTCATCATCAATAGAATGATATTGTCTATCGTGCGTACGTAAAGATTACTCTCTCCACGAACGTGATGAGATTCATTCCCCATCATAACCATTCAAGAATATTTTTTATTTTATGATAAAATATAATGTCTAATAACTCAATATCATTATTTATATCAATCATATTCATTATCTCCATAACAAACATGTCTTACGTAACAAAACATGTAATGTAAAATGACTCAGTAAACACCTTAAACTATGATACTACAGAAATATTAATAACAATGAAATATTAGAGAACCTATATGATATCATATTTATGTATGTGGTTATTTTATATTTTAATGACAATTTTAAAACAATTACATAGGAGTTTAATGTACCCACAATTAAGGAAAAGTACATGGTAATGGTTAATTTTACAATCTGTTTATTATCTGAGGTTGTTTGAACGTAAGTATCTACTAGAACCCATTTATCATCCATATCAGTGATTCATAAAAATTTATTTGAAAACATTTGAAATATTTATAGTGATATGAGTTAATGTAATTTTTAACATTGTTTTCATTTTATTATAATGTTTTGAATGGAATCTACATGTCACATTCCAAAGAAGGTACTTTATAACCTTTTAGACCAATTAAAGAAGGAATGTATTTTTAATTGATACGATGAGATTGGCTATTTTGTGATGTTATAACACCTTTGAATATTACCTTACAAGATTGTAAGAATATTTTCAAAATAAAGGTTTTCTTTTATAAATAATTGACATTAAAATGATTTAAAATTAGAAAGATGTATTATCACAAATAGTTTTGATTTCATCAATGTCAACATCCTTTGATGGATTTTTGACTTCATTAAGTTGATTTATACTGAAACAATCATTCCTATTTTATTTAAGGCTATGTGATATGTTTGACTATGGATGTGTTATTTTTATACCATTCATGGTTTATGGTTTAAGTATTAAAATTTTGTATGCTAGTTTTAATATTAATCATTATGTTATATATCAAACATTTCATTTGAGGAATACATTAGACTTAGTAAGTGATGGTTATAGTCCTCTATATCTCCTTGATGCATCGGAATGTCTAATGAGACAATCTAGTGTCTTGGTATAACCCTTGAAAAAATATTTATTTCTTGTCATGGAACAAGGCCTTGACTATGTGGTTATGATGTTTGGCATTATACATTCCCCCATTATGAAATTAGGTATTTATATTACATGAGTTTATTAGAATAGATGAATATCCATGTGATCAAGTAAATGGAATTATTTGATTTATCCATTCCATATTATTCTGATGTTTTTGTTTAAAAGGATTGTGTTTTAGTCTAATACATTGCCTTAAAGGTTTATTCTTATGCCGCTATACTTTTATCCTTAATGATCATCTGATCTCACCCCTTTATTATGTATTCTTTTTTCAATGATGTGAAGAAGTATATAATGATTAACATATATGGATATGCCAAATTATATGAGTGTGTTCAAATGGGAAAATATATAGTTTTTTATTTGAAGGCGTTAGGTAAAACTTTTTTAGGTATCTAGTACCTCCATGCCTTCTAAACTAATCCATCATTGGAGACATGATCACTTACGATCATTCCAATGTTATGAAATAATGGACCGACTCTAGGTAACTAGGGTTAGGGCATTACAACTAAAAATATCATGGACTGCCTATTATAATCATATCATTAATTAAATTAAAACATATTATTATTTTTCACTATTAATAACCTAATATATTATTAATATTCATTTTTAAGCAGGTATTATTTAACATATTATTAATTTTCTTGTATATTCAGAATTAAATTATTAAATCCCTAATAAAATAATGTCTATATTATTATTTAATAATTATATATAATCAGTTATCAATTTTTAATTATATTATTAACAACTAATTTTATTACTTATTATTAATCATATTAGATATTTTTTATATAATTAGAAATCAATTGTAATATTAATTATTAATAATGTTATATATTTTTCATTATATTTTTAATTAATAATAATAGTATTACTCATAATTTAATATATTAATTACATAATTACATATAATAATATATATTTTTAATTTTTATTTATATTAATTATATGTCATTATAAATAATTATATTATTATATATATAATTTCATATGTAATATTAATTAAAATATATTAATATTTAAAATATTGAAAAGTGAATGCATTATAATTAACCTTGTATTTTGTAGTTTGAAATTCATTAAATGTGTGATTTTTTTATTTTTGGTTAAAGGAAGGATTATTAAAATGTGGTTTCAGCTAGATTTCCAAAAGGATTTGAATCATAATTATGGGATTTAGACCATGATCAAGGCCTGGTAAGTGTATTAGTTTCATGATTGATCCTGAAAGCAAGATCATATAGGAATGCAACTAATTTCACATATGGGTTCCACACAAAGGGAATTACCATAGTGTGGACCCTATCATAGAGTAGGGGTTTGTATCCAAGGTGAGTATAGTGAACATAATTTTTTTAGTTGGTTGAGCATGGTTTATGGGGGAGCCAAAATTTGAAATAGGGATCACCATGGTGTGCATATTGTCATGGTAGTTTCCAGCACACATGGAAAAATGTGGAGCCTAGGCCTTTTGTCTAGGATTTGTGGCTGGGAAACCCCACCTTACTAGGGAATATTTTGAATAGTAGTTATAATTCCCATTATTGTAATAGGGGATACCCTTATGGGATGCAGCCTTAGAAACCACACCATATGGTAGGTTGTAGTGCAATGGTCAGGGGATTTCATCGAGGGTTATTGGATGTCTGTAAAGAGAAGCCAAAACATTTTAGTGTCAAGAATTCTCGATGTGTGTAGAGGCTTGGAGACCCTGGGGATTCATTATAGGGTGTTTTTTAGGGGAAAACCCTTTGTCCACAATGTTCTATGACATAGATCATATTTTCAAATGTTCCATGAATATTTCCTCTCTATGGTACTTCATGATACGTGGGGGATGGATATCCTATTAAAATACCAAGCAGTGCGGGACCTGCATCGCCATGCCTAGAATTTTGAGGCAACCAATGCATGGTGTCACACCCATACCCTGTTTTTTTAAATGTCATTTTATATTCCACCCCCTTTCAATTTTATAATATAATCCTCCAAATCACTTATCACTCTTTCTTGTTTGATCAATGCTTGTATATACCCATTATTTTATCAAATTTCACCAATATATTGTGGAATTTGATTGATGAATAATTATTTTTTTGACGTGAGTTATCCTTTTTTCATTCATGTTATTCTTATATTGTTTCTCTTATCTTGTTTTGTTGTGAAATTGTTATGGTTTTGTTGAATATTTAATTTAATAATGGTTAAATCATCCTATTATGAGGTAGATTTTGATCGACTTTGGAATTAATCATGATAATATTATTACATGTTCTTACACAACATTTGATCCAATTTACATCACCAAATGGATTAATGAAATTATGTAATTAAAATTAAATAAAATTATATGAAATTATATAATTAATTGCTTTTAATTTTTTGGTAATATTCCTTGTATAAGGTTAGAGACATGCCACCGATATTCCATGACTGTATGGTATCAATTTCTATTTGAATAAGAATTTATGTGAGTCCTTAAAAATTATTACCAATTTATTTAAATTAAAATAAATAATATTTTTGGTCATTACTAAATAGAATAAATAATTATATGTTTATATAATTATTTATTCACCGTCAGAAATATAGTTAGGTTCTCAATGTTAGGATTTTAGTCAGAATAGTTTTGTTAAGAGAGTTTGAAATATCTATATGTATATTTCTATAAGTCATACATGGTAATTTGAAAAGAGCCATTTTTTCAGCACCATGGGATGTCCAGAATGAATCCCTTGGGAGTATAACGATTATGTGTGGAAGCACTAAAATAAAATATTCAAAAATATTAAATTGGAAATATTATATAATAAATTGCTTATGCACCATTTAATGTAGATAATGAGGCTTAATGGAGTTCAATGAAGAAGGTTATTATAATTGATTAATGTATTTTTCAGATGAAATTTCTAGAAGGAAGCTTGATGACTCATTTATTATATTGAGGTAGGGTGGAGGAATATTGACCAATGTACAATGGTGTTTGAGTACCCTAAGGGGTATATTAATGAATTATCTCACAATCTGTAGGTTAGGTTTTTGAAGGACATAATAATGAAAATAGAAGGTGTTGATTTTGGAAGTTTAAAATGATTTCTAGAGGATTCTCAGTTCATGGATGTGAAGAATTCAATTTGATGAGAAGTCACATAATTTGGATCATTTTAAGAACTATCTAATGAGATACCGTATAAGATTATTAGAGTGAATATTAGAAGGTGTTGTGAATATTGAATAGGAATTTTCGGGTTGAGAGAATGTTTGTTACATGAAATTGGAAGTCTCTAGAGACAATAAATGGAGGGTTGTGCAATTCAAATAGAATTTATATCATGATGAATGTCAATAGCCTTCCATATGAAGTAAATTTTACCACATATACATATATATAACTAATTTTTATTGATATTTAATGGAAAAGGTCAAGGTGGGTCCCCTTTTGTGGATTCCTACCTCAGCGCAAACATGTTCCTATAGAAGCAGAGCCAAATAAAAGGATCAAATTAGGGAAAGATACAGATTATAAATGGTATAAATGGAATAAGAAATGTTTTATGGAGTTTATAATGATAAATTGACATTATATTTTTTAGGTTGTCTATTTTCATATAAAAAACTGATTCTTCTTGAAAAATGAATGAAGTGAGGTTTTTATCTCAAGGATGAAGGATGAATGTCTGAATGACATCAATACTGATTGTTAATTGTTCTTTTTTTTTCATACATGTTTTTAGAGAAGTAATTTTTTTGTTTTTTTTTGAATATGTATATAAAAATAATTTGAAGAAGGATGTGTAATGACTCAATGTGGTGGCTTGTGTGCCAAGCCATCCCATTTCCAAAAGTTGACGTCATTGGGATATTTGAGATTCATTTTATAATATTGTGAATTTATTAGTGATGTGACTTATTATATTAGAGGGTTCATAAGAAGTAACATATAGATTCCCAATATGTTCTATTATATCATCATTTTAGTGTTCGATAGTAGATCATTGTGGACGAATATTCTGGTGATTATTTTATCATAACATCTAAAGGAATTCACTTTGATGATACATGCGTTCAAGTGTGTTAATAGATATCAAAATCCTTATTGAATAGATATAGTCAAGAGGTGTGTTTGATTATTGAGGTGGATATTTAATATTTAATTGACAAATTTGAGGTTCCTCGTATAATATGGTATACCAGGTTCCAAAAAATGTTCACATGAATGGGGTGATACTATCAATGGTTCTCCCACATATAGAAGGATCATAATATATTAGTGTTTTATGGTGTGTTCCATCATTTGATTCAATTCATAATTATTGTGTAAGCCCTTTGAGTTTCATATCATTGTTGAAAATTATATGCTAGGGGAGGTTATGGATCTTTGAGAATGTTGGTGATGCTACTTCAGGAGTATTTTCATGCTCAATAGGATGGAAATGTCAATTTAATGAAATATAAGTGAACTACATTCCATAAATGACATTTAATAATTAATTCAAATGTTGGAAGTTGGATATTGATATATATTTCTATAAGGTTGATTTAGATAAAGCTATCAATAATCAACATAAACTTGAAAATGAATGGATAGTTCTACTATTCATTATGGTTTTTGGATAGAATAATATTTTTTATTAAAAATATTTCTGATGAGAAGATATCATCTAGGAATATAGCTTTTTATAGTTTCCCACAACCAACTATTGAGGAAGGTAATTTAAATGTTTCAAAGTGTTCAATTAAGCTAACCGTAGAATAATTTCTGTTACAACATGATTTTCATGTTCAATGTAATATTATCTAATAAAGTAGAAGGAATGTGGAAGAGAATGTTTTTCAACATGGTAGATTCATGGGTTTTTAAATGTGTGGATAGGTTTAATTCTCTAAAATGTGACGAACAATAAAGTGTTGAAATATCATGATTCACAAGACTGGAAGAATTAATCCATGGAATGGTTGTCAATAGTGCACTAAGGTGAGTGAAAAGAAAGTGTTTGAGCTCTAAATCATGGAATTTATTACTGTAAAATGATAGAAGATATTTTGTTCTTATGTTTCTATAGTAAAAGAACAATGTTCGAACTATTTCTCTCATGGAAATCAATTGTAAGGAAATGCACATTAAACTAAAAAAACTATTTTGATAGTAATCTAGATTTTGGTCTAAAATATGATATTATGAAGAATATATAAATCTATTAGAATAAGATATGTTGTTTCGTTCATATGAAATGTCATCAAAAGGATTAAACCCAAACCATTATAAAAACTAATGACAGGCACCACAAGCAGAAGGTGCTAACATTCTATGAATAGAGGGCCTACAGATTTTTTCTTCTTCAATATATATGTCAATGTTAATTTGAATATCATTAAATTAATTGGAGAAAATATGTTATCTATGATAGATCCATTGAATGATCAAGAACATGATGGTTGTTGTATGATTAATTAATAGCATATCTTTGGTTAAACTGAACATATTTTTATTTGGAATTCATCATGATAAAGGAATCAGAATTTCCAAAAGAATGAGTTTTATGATGAGACTATTCCCATTATTTCACAGAGTATCATTGCATTATAATGGTACTGGATGGTGTAAAATCTTGATTATATATATATTAAAAACACATGAATTTATAGTGGAGTAGGGGAATTGATTTCGTTCATGACAAATTTTTTTATTGAAGTTCGAAAATAGTCAATGGATGGGAACACCATTTTTTCCTATTTTCGTTAGAGTAATTACATATAGGATTTTAGATTATTTTCAATAAAATATTGGAATGAAATATCATAGGTCCAAAAGTTAATGGAAAACCTTTTTTGGCTGGTATAATAAATTATGATTCATTCTCTGGAGAACCATAAAAGTGTTATATTAGATATAGGATGATTTAAGTATGATCTAGAAGAGACACTATTAGGATCATTGTAATGGTATAAGAGTGGGATATTATTGGAATCTTCCTATGAAAATGATTATCAATTGTTTTTTGATTGGGTGTAGTGTGTGAAATATTTTCTAGTTCATGTAAAATATCTAATGAAGTAAAGAAACTAGAGGTAACATTTGGAAAAATGGAAGCAGACATTACACCTACACAATAAAATATTGAATCTTGCCAGTGGGTTTTGAACAATCTAGTGTGGAATACTCTAAAATTTTACCTCTGTTATTAACATTATAAATTCAAAAAAGATACATTTTGTCAAACACCATGCAATTTTCAGAGCGGTTTTAGTGTGAATTCATTGAAGTGATCCTATTCTGATTGATTTTAGTTTATTATAGAATAACATTATGAAAGTATCCATGATTTCATGTTCTCTAGAATGAGGTTGGGTGAATGTAGTATGATAGAAGAATTGTAATTTCCAAGTACCAGAATGTTATGATTCCAAAAGGATCATAGATATAGTAGTTCATGTTTTTGATGTTCATAATGTGGAAAATATAAAACGAATTTTCCAAATACCACACAAAATTTCTAATGGAATCTTGTTGGATGGACTTATAGAAGTCAATCTAATGAGAAGTAACTAAATATGGAATTATGGAAGCATTATACATATATTTTTTTCATAATATTATTAGTTTACTTATAAAAATGTGGCATTCATTGTAGACAAATAGTTTGCAGGGAAATTAGTGATTATTACTATAAATTATAATTATCTTGAGAAAAAATATGGAGTCTTATAAATTATTGATAGTGGTGTAAACTAGATGATTTATTGGGGTTAAATAAAAAAATTCCATCATAACACCTATGTAAAATGAATAGATTGGTGCAGATGGAGCCTAGTAATGTATTAGGTGGACACCTATCGATGGAATCCTTCGAAGCTATAGATATTTTCTTGATCCACTTAAGACAAAGGTAATGGTCAATGAATAAAAGTAAAATTAACAATATTAGTTGAATTGGAAGAAGCAATATTTTAGAAGGATTCATTGGTGATACTTATTTAGTTAATCTATTAGGATTTATATTTCTTTATAACTAAATGTTTCTATTTAATGAATGAATGAAGTCAAATTATTTATACCAGGGATGTAGAATTTTTGTCCAAAATAATTTAATCCATATTTTACTCTTCTTGTTATATCCTTACATGTTTGTGTGACTGCCATGTTCTCATTCATTGTTTGGAATAAGAACCTCCAAGGAGATCCAAAACTATGTGGATAAATAACCCGATATGGTGGATTGGGTTCCATGGATATCTTATTATAGAATCAAATGTTATGAGAGACTTTTAGAAGCTTGTTCAATTAGTTTTCCTCCTAAAAATTAATCTCTACACTTAATAGATGATTCTAAAAATCAAGATGCTAATATGAGAATGTATGTGATTCTGCAATGATAATGTAGTGTTGTATTATAGATATTTACTACGAATGAGGTTTCAGGTCCCTTGTATATGTAAATATTATATTATTATTTTTTATGTTTCATATGGTATGTTGTATAGAAACTATAGGTGATTGAACATTCTAATATAAATGAATTTTACAATTATATTGAAATGCATATAAATGGTCAAAAAAGGTTCCATGGGAAACAATAGACCCATGTGCACTATTCCGATGCCACATTCACCGATAGAAATGTTTTTGATTAATAATTAATTCCTAGTGAAGTATGGGACCAATGTTTAAAGAAAATATATGGATTAAATGTTACATAGTGGTCCATGTATATTACCCCTTAAACACCTCTAGGTATAGTATTTAATTGGAATATGGTGTGTGTACCTGATGAACTACTGTGGGAAATAGGATTCCATTAATGATTCAGGATGGTGATATGAGTAATGTGCAAATAATTCCAACCCCACTGTGATGTCATTACCTATGTGGGTAAATAATAGATATTAATGAATAGGTTGGTTGTGAGGACTTCCCTAGGGTAAAATGTAAAGGGGATGGGTATTAAGGCCATGTTCCCCATGTGACTTTTACTATGAGGCTAGGGAGGCTGAAATATGTCTATGGAGAGGACATGGGATATTATAAACTCTAAATTATGGGCTTGGCCTAAGATATTGAGATTGATATTGTTGAACCTGAAAGGGGTTCCTATTTTATAATGTAACATAGGGGACCCAGGTAGTGCCAAGTAACATTCTGGACCTAGAGACTGTGAATTCCTCAATTGGTATAAATGTTTGAGGGAATTACCATAGATATTATGTTTTTGATGTATGACTAATATAGAAACATTGAATTTTTTAGCTCATACATTAAAGTGGCTAACCCCAGTTTTGTTACATGGGTTTTGGTGGATGGTCAACACTTTAGAAATGTCTTCTATGAGATTTTATGGGAGGGATTGACATCCCTTGAGACTTTATGATGAATCCCCATGTGGTTACTCGGGATTTGGACATTTTTTCTAGATGGTGTGTTTAGAGAAGATACCAAAAAAATTAGTTGTTGTGAATGATACAGATATATTTATATGGTGGTATTCTACTATACGACTACTATGTCTAATACCTTATGAATTCTTAGGTAATTTCCCTTAGATCCATCCATTGGGTCAAAAAAAATTCAAAATTTGTTATGATTCATCCTTTAGGTAAATATGAATTGCATATGGTCACCCCATAGTAATAATATATATGCATAATTATATTTCTATATTTCCAATCATTTTATCCCTAATAACCAATTTCATTCCTATTATTAAAGGAATGAATATTATTACACTAAATGGATTTGACTATTTTAGAAAAATATTTTTTTGATGTATTTGAAAATTTCAAGGATTTGTTGCATGAATCTACAAGTATTTATCTCTTAAGTATTGTATTTGTTGTAAATGAGACATGAATATTTTAGAAACACTCAAATACTGGCCAAAGTAGGGATAGTTTATCACTTGTGTCGCATTATTACACCAGATTCAACAATGACTTATTTGTCAAGTCATTCTCTATTATTTGTATATTTTAGGAATATAACATGAACATAAATTTTACAACTAGTTATATTTGTGACTATGTTCAATGTTCCACAATGATTTACAATCACACCCTATTCTGGTGACAATGAGTCATTCGTGCCAAAGAAGACTTCAAATACTACTTGTTTGTGTTTGGAAAAGGCATGATGTATCATGAGTGAGTACATTAGATAAAATTTACTTGTTGGATGGGATTGTGGTCTATATCAGTTATAATAGATGATCTATATGAATTTATTTAATGTATTTTGTTGACTATTTTGATCAGGCCAATGAGAGATCTGTTGATGTGCTAGCATGACCATGAATTTTAATTAATGATAGATTCAATTTTAATTTATTATTGATTATTATTTATTACATTGGTTGAGTGTTCTGATTGTTTGTTATGGATAAAATACATTATTTATGTATTTATTTCAAAAAAAATGTATAATATCTCCATTATAAAACCATAGACCCTGAATACAAGTTGAAATAAACTGGAATTTGGGTAGGTACACCTGAGGTCTAGTGGTGAATTCTCTAGTCAATCTTTATTCAATGGCTACAGACTAGAGGACATTATAAAGTAGTATTTGAGATTCAAATATTAACATACTACATGGGATTTTATATAAAGGTGAGAAAATATTTTTTTTCGTATCATCTAATAAACATTAAACTTGGTCCTGATGACATTTTATAATGTATATTATAGGTTACCATGGACATGAGATTGTTGTTCTTGATTTTTTTGTTATGGTGGTAGGATTTTTCAAAGAGAGACAGAGTTAAAATGTGATTATTATGATTTATTATGAATTTGGATCTTACCTTTTCAATAATAGTCTATTTTGATGCATTATATTTTCGTGAAGGATTCACATGGAATATATGTTAATTTTTAAGATTGAAATATTTTACAAAGAGGATTCAACAACTAAGAGTTTAGACAATAAATTATATGTTGTTTTCAAAATATAATATCTTTCATGAATTATATTCACATGAAACCAAGTATATTTTATCTGATGTTATTTAATGTGGTTATATGGCATGATTGTACATGATGACTGCATTTTAGTATCACTTGGCAGGTATATATATTAAACTTAGTATGTTAGTACATGCAGTGAAGTCTATGATAATGTAACCCTTGTGAGTGATTTTGTGACTTTTTCTGAATTGAAAATGAAATTTGGTAACTTACTGTTTCAACAACATCAATTTTTTTTTTCTAAAAGTGAATCTTGGTTTCATTCTACATTATCAAATGATATGAATCTAGAGTATACAGAATTAATTTTCATGGGGTAATGCTTTTATATTCATTTAGATGAGTTGTGGTGCTCAAGGGGGTTTCATTATATGTAGATTCCAAGTGAATATTAGTTCCCCAATGGGAGGGTGACTTGGTAAGAGATGTTTGAGACATATACATAAGGACCCTAGAGTGGGTGTTGACATGTGAGATTCCTTGGGACATTTGAATTTGGATAACAGGCTTGCCACATGAGTTTTAAACAATGTGAGGTTTGGTTTTTAGTATAGGTTAGAGATCCTAGTAATTTGAGCTGTAACTCAGTGTATTGGTGAGATAGGTTCTATAAATTAGATGAAATGTGAAATGTATATGTGCAACCTAATGTATTAGTTATCATTGTATTTTGAGTTTCCAAATTTACAACATGCATGAAAATATGATTCATGGTTTTAGATTGATGCATGTGAGGTACTAATGGGTATATGATATAATTTTGGCGATTCCTTGATCTTTTGAGACATAAATATATTTGATTTTTTTATTGGGTATGGGTTTTGGAAGAATTAACCAGTCAGGTGGTTGGCCATTTTGATTATTTATTCAGTTTCCAGATATTAATGAGTGTATAGAATGAATATTTACGTTTTATAAATGATATAGATAGATTGGTGGTCTTGTGGTAGACCACGATGTCTATAATTCAAAATATTTAATAGGTGTGTAATGGTTTATTATTTGAAAATGATATTTACATGAATTTATAATTGTCAACTATTGAGGTTTTGATCCTATGCATGATGACATACGAATCATGGGATTGTGAGTTGATTTGTGTGATCGGTTTGTATGACAGTGCACTATTTGTGGGTTTCGTTGGGATAATGGTAGAAAAAATTGTGTACATGGGATGATTATTGAATTATGTATAACCCATTTGTGGTGAGTGGTCCAAGGACATATTTATTTTTAAAACTATTATAGTCTTAGTCACAAATGATATTTATGAGAAATATTTTTCTAGGATGGTGATAACAATATATAATGTGTTGTTAGTGGTGGACATTCTTGGTTGAAATTTAATGGGTGAAGAGATATATTTTTCATGTTAAAATATTTTTGAATTGTTCTTTAATACATGTAAAACGGAATTCATATTCTCTAGATATCACCATTGGTTCTTAGATGGGGTGTCCCTTGTTCTGGTTGAATTTTTAATCATACAGATGATGATGTTCATAAATTGATAAGAATGGTTATAATATGATGTTTTGTGTTATTTTTTGACTATGTGTATTAATACTATGTATATTCATGATGTGTGGGGATGGATGGAGAATGGGACATGGTGACAGGACCATCATACTAATTCGATCAAGGGTGTAATGAGATAAATCCGCAAACTATCAAAGTAGCCTTTGGATTCCAATGAGATGGTGAATCAAATTTTATAAGGATCTATGATAATATCAATTGGAATTTTTTTATGTGGTATTATATGGAGTCATATAATTGGAAATGGTCTTGTGATGAATTTTATAGATCTGAGTGTGATTCATATTGTGGTTGCATCGATGCTCATGATTAGAAGATAATGTTACATTGGGATTGTTGAAAATAAAACAATGGAATTAAATTTTATGATTGTTATAGAGATAATTATTAGTCTTTGGATGATATCATGATAGATTTGGTAGTTTTAGAAATTATTATTTCATAATGATATAGTGCTTCAGATGCCGCAGCTGGTAATTTTCATGAATAGTAGTTACAATGGTATGTAGCATCATTGCACCAAATTATATATTATAATATTAGATACATGATGGGCGAAACATAAGCTGGGATATGAATTATTTAATGAAATTATAATCTCTAAGGATAATTGGGTGTAGTTACATGTCATATTAGTAATACTATAATCATTGTGGGATGTATCTTTATTTATGATGAATAAGGTTTTTCGTTATTATATTTTTACATTGGAATCATGATTTCTAACATAGTAAGATGCGTTGAGCTAGTTATGAATTGATGAGTGTGGTTGGAAGAGGTTAATTATTGAAAGGCCATCATGGATTCTCATGTAATATAATTACACTGGTGGGAAAGTTGTAATGACATATTACATTTGAGGTGTGGAATTGAAAAAATGAGTTTTTTATTTTTTTTGAGGGGTTTTTTAGAGAACCAGAGATCTAATAAGATTAAATAGTATTTCAATATCATAATTATGTGTTCATAAATAGATAAATTAAATTGTTTTTTGGGTTCTTGGGTGATCATCATAGCATTATTGGGTTGGCTGAAAATCGATTCTAGTTGTAATTGATCATATATAGGGGAGAACCATGATATAGAGATCACTATGATAGATGTGAACCAGATTTGGTGAGTCTTGTGAAAAAAATGTTTGAAAGTAAGTTGATATTGGTTCACAGTAGATGAAATTATCATAAATGTTTATACACATGGTGGGAAGACTATTCTGATAGAGTGAACAATACATAGGTGATAATGGTTCTTGAACATTTAGGTATGTCATGGTGCATGAGAAAATTCACTATGTCATTAAACCATATATCTATATGTTTTCATGTCATTTTGTACAATATATAACTCTTCTGGTAAATTATTGGGGGAAATACAATGTAGAGGAGGTCGTGGTGTCTTTGTTGTGGGAGATTGTCAATGGTGCTTAAGTGTGTGTCATGGGAAGAAGATACGACTAAGTGCTACAACATTTTAGTGGAAATAGAGGTGTATATATCATTATTCATTGTTTTGGGTGATGGGGATGAATAATGACTAGTTCCATGTCATTTGGGATCTGGGAGGAAATTTTGAAAGTGAAATAGGGAGTCCCCCGATGGTGATATATTTGGGGTGGGAGAGTGGACACATAGTTAAATTATAAGATGTGTGGTTACATTACATGGCTATCTGGAATATTGGGGGTCCTCAAGGACGTCATGGTGGTTCAACATGGTGTGAGTATGGTCATGAAACATGATATCCCACCTATTTTTGAATATGATTTTACCTTTGTTCCCTTCACTTCTGAACACCAATAAACACTTTTAACCTTCCTTACAAACAACATATCACTGTGTATCTCACCCAACATATTCTTTTTATTTTCCCTTTAGATTATATAATTTTAATTAGAATTAAATTTCGTAATTATGTGATTTATAATTTTTTGTTCACTTTCTTCATCTCTTATATTTATTTTACATTTTGGTGTAAACTGATTAGTGTTTCAATAAACATTTCACTAAATAATTATTGAATTTTATATTTATTATAGTGATTTTTATAGATTATATATCTAATGACTCAAGAGGATGATTTCATGTTTTCATTCATCATTTAATTAGAGTTATTTCTTTATATGGGTTTTCCAAGTGTTCCAATAAAATTGGAGTAAATTAAGTTAAATTAACAATTGAATTTGTTCTGATTGTTAGTGATTTTCACTAGAGCTGATAGCAGGTATTCCATTGATCCTTTGTTGGGGGTTAGAAATAATTTTATTTCAATGAGGTCACTAGGTTAGCCTTTATGAATTATTAAAAATTGATTTAATTTTAAAAAAATATGATTTATCATAATATATATTAAAAACTATTTATAATTATTTATTATTAATATCGGGTAGTTACATATTGATTTAGTTGATATAAATGATAACATGAGCATTGATTAGATTTGGATTTATTAGAAAATACATGTTATAAAGAGTATGACTCTGATTAATGTAGGTGATTTCTTGTGTATACCAATATGGAATGATGATTTTATTATGATGAATGTGGTATGTGGTATCCCCATTATCGGTAATTGAAATTTATAAACTAAATGAATTTTTGATTAAAATGAAATGTGTATAATTTTAAAAAACCGATTTTTAAATGTCATGATGGACCTTTGAAAGAAATATAGATTCTTGTTTCCACAGATATCGATTTTTTATTAAAAATTATTTAGCCGATATGTATGAGAGAAAAGGGGAATGAAAATAAATATAATAAATTTCATGTTGTGGACAAATTATAAGATATCATAAACACATCATTTTAGATTAGTGTGTCTAAGTAATATGCATGGCCCATTTGTTCCAGGCAGACACTTGAAATACCTTATATAATTTTGGATTCTTTGATACGAAAGTGGTGATAATTCCTCCCCAACTAAGATGTGATTTCCTATGTGGCTAGACCCCATAGAGATTAATTGATAGATTGTGTGTGAGGACCCCTCTTGGGTGACATTGAAATATGGTGGGCTTAAGGACATATTCCTCATGTGTATTATACAATGTGTATGGTGAGGATGTAATATGACTATGATGATGTTGAGGGATGACATAACCTTTGAATAAATGGCTTGGAATAAAATATTAAGAGTGAGATATTATATCCCAATAGGTGATCCCATGTTATATAGTGACATTGGGGGATTTGGAGGGTGCATAGAGTTATTTTGATCCTAGAGAGATCACATGTTGTAATGATTATAGAATATTACGGGTGGCACCATCAAACCTAATTCAATGATGTTAGACTAATATGGATATATGGACATGGCTATGTCATGAACATTAGTGTAAGACCTTGGTTTTATAAGACAACATCATTTTGATGGAAACCACTTATGGGATGCGTTATATTATATTTTATAGGATGTATTCAGTACTATTAACAATTTTATTTTAATTCCCAGTTATTTATGTTTGTTTCAACCATTTGAACTAAATGTAATATTTAGGGATGGTGAAAATGAAAATTTTTGTTGGTCCAGATACTATTATATCTATACTTTGTGATCAAATGATCCATTGTTGAGGTTGAAAGAGTATGAATGCCTTGGGAAATCATTATTTTTTCAACCTATGGTTTTGTATGAATTTACTATGATTCTATTTTACAATGATTGGGTATATATATTTCTTATGGGAATCATCCTAGGAAAAATCTTATGCATAATTAAATAAATTTATTTCCTATGGTCATTTCCCCTATAATAGGTAAAAATTCAGAAAACTAGAACATTTAATAGGATTACACCCCTTGCGTTATGAATTTTTCTAGATTCATTTAGGATAGATTTGGACTATTTAAATAATATGGTTCTTGTACCAACTATTATATGTTATTTGTGATTATTTTTTGTTAGAATAATTGTTTCACATAATCCAAAAACACTTCAGCACTAGGAAATTTGGTACAGATGATCAGATTTCCGATCTTATAAACCATTTATCAACAGTGATGTATATATCTATTATTTTTCCTTTATTTGTGAATTCAATGAATATCACTTGTACATTCATTTTATTACTATTTATGTTTGGGAGTAAATTAATGGTTCCCTTTTAGTATATAATCACACCATGATGAGGATCCATGGAACTTTATTACCTAAGGAGTTATAATATATTACAAATTATGATATGTTAGATAGATGATGCAGCATGGGTGAGTGGTACTGATCAGATGTATGTGGAGACTTAAACTGAGGAATGAATCGATGATGGTAGTATATCATTGATCATTTAATTTGATTTCTATTATAGAGTAATGTTATCAACCTAATGTGTGATTAGTTTATTTTCTAGCATGGCCATGAATAGTTTTACTACTTTATTCCATATTTTTATTTATTTATTTTTTACTCTTAGTAATTCTATTTATTGAAATTGTCTAGATATTTATATAGTAATTTTACTAATAATAGGGTATATTCTCAACATAATAATACCATAGTCCCCTAATGCATTTCCAAAGCCAATTAAAAGAGGGTAGGTGCATATGATGTCTAATGGAGACTTATCTAGTTATCGAATTGATATGTGGATATTGACTGGAGAAGGGAACTATAATTATATATCAGATATTTTTATTTAATCATACTAATTGGGAAATGGATGAAAAGTGATATAGGATTATGTCAATGTTTTTAATAATCCTTCGATTGGTGCATTTTTAACACCATTATTATAGATCTCCTAGGATAGTAGGGGTAGGAGATTTCTATTTTGTCTACTTATTTCATAGTTGTATTAATAAATAGTTTACAGTACAATTGAAGTGTGAGATTTATCATTTGTCACAAATTTGTATCCTGGAATGTTGGTAAGAGGATGGTGATCAGGATTCATATTTTTATTATTTATTGACATGACATATTTGTTATTTCTTATGATTAACATCACTAAAGATGATAAGTTCATAGTTAAAGGTGTCAAAAAAATGTTTATGGAGTTTTACCATATAATTTCCTTGAGCAATTAAAATTGTGTGAAACATATTTTATTTTATATTCTTATAATACATGTGGTTAAATGAAGGCATTAAACATGTTTATTATTAGTTATTTCTACTAGTAAGGGATATATAGTATTCCTAATTCGTTGGTACAATCATTGGATTCCTTCATTGTAAACACCTTGAGGGTGATTTTGGTATTAGTTTCAAAATGAGAATATTATATAGATACTTAATGTGAAAATAAAAACCAATATTTAGTTTTTCCTTATAGTTTCTTAGTTTAATTCTATGTAATATAACAATCATACTGTGGTATTATTGAAATAGGTCATAATTATGAGATGTTTTAAAATATAATGTGAGGATATCAAGGTTGTCATGGGGTTTTTCACATATTAAGACACCATTAGAAGATTAGCTATTTATTGGGTTGGTGAAAAGGAATTATAATCCTGAGATGTATACATGGGGACATTATAGTTGATATTGGAACATGATTTACATTTAGAATGATTGAAATGGGAGTAGATGTGTTCCCCATGTTTTTTCATCTATTTTAGGTTTTGTTTTTGGGCTCAGTGGGAGAGCCTAGTTTTGTAGATGTCACTCTTGGTATTTTTTTCCATGTTTAATGGTCTGGAAGTGATATAATATGTATAATGGTAACTAAAATTAGTAGTCATCCAGTCATTATGAGCTCCCTTAGATAAATAAAGAATGAAAATATTATTTTTGATGAGAGATAGGTTCCGAAGAGGTCTTAATGGGAATAAAATATAGGCATGTCAATACTATGATATTTTGATATATAATTCACTTATTGTTATTTTAGTATAATGTAAGGGTTTTGGATGATAAGGATCATTATGTTCCTGACCATGTATATTAACGATGTTCTTTCTATATCATGTTGATAGCAAGGGTATAGTAATTTAGTTTCTAAAATGATATTGATCGATGTGTGGTTGTGAAACAGACCATGGAAGGTTTTTAATACATAATTTTAAATTGGCATGTAAATGATTCTTCTGTTTAAATTTTATTGAAATGTTGTGATCATAATCAGCTAATATCATATGTGATCTTATGTTTGATGAGATATTTATCATGGTATCATTGAGTCGAGTTGTGTAATTGTGTGTTACAAAGGATTCAATGGATTGGTTTTGATGGGATTAAGGTTAGACACACTAGTAACCCAAATATAATATTTAATTACAGATCAGTGAGTTTCTATGTGCGGGCCAATGTTTAATTTATTTATGAAATTCTTATATGCTTGGTTTCTCAGGGTTCATATGAGAAATATTCCACTATAGTGAAGATAACACTGAATAGAATAGTGCTAGGGATTGAAAGTATTGATGATAATGTATTTACAGTATTTACACTTATATTATGATTTAAATTGCTGAGATATTTCTCATGAAGTGGTATAAGGGAATCCATATAGCAGGGATAACACCATTTGATATTGGAAGGTGAAACCATTATTATGGATGAATTTAAATGGATAATGATGATAATCTTCCATATTATATAATAATGTATATAATATGATATATTATTGTTAATACCATCTATAAGTGGGATTCATACTTCCCTTAATCATGTATATGGATGGATGGAACTTGGACCCGAGTGGAATGACCCTCAAGCTGATATGATCATTGGTGTGAAAAAATCATTTGTTTAATGATCGAGGTTGATTTTTGATGTTGGTGAGTTAGAAAATACAATACAATTTTGTTATGTGTTCATACTAATTTATAGTTGTATATGTAGTATTTTTTGGCATCTCTGCATTGGAATTAGGAATGAGATGTTTTTTAATTATTCTGAGTAAGAGTTTGATTGGGGTTACAATGAATTTTGTGAGTAGAGAATTACCGAGTATTTGGTTTTTCATAAATCCATATAAATAAATAATTTTTTTACCAATTTAGACTATAGTGTTAGGGTTTGGATGATCTCATGATGATTTAATATTTTATGAATTGAATTGATCATTGTGAAATTGTGTTAGAGTGTGTAATTGATCGTTTTTTAGAATAATTAGGCCTATGAGGTATGACAAGTGATTATATATATAATTGTGTTTATTGACATAAAAATAATTTATCAGGCCATTATAGAACTAGAAAATAAATGAAATAAGAGATTCCTTTGATGGGGATATCCATGGCATGGAATCATTATTATTGAGTTTAGACCTATAGAGGGGGGACATAGTATATGTGATGATGTTTTCAATGATACAATACATTCATAGAATATATAGGTAATGGTATGTGTCATATCATTCAACTAATGGTGGTGGCGAGTGGTAGCCAATTTTTGATGAATTGTTTTCCTTTTCATTAGATTAATATAATGGAATATTGATTTTCATTTGATAGTAAGACATAATGAGATAGTATTGAACTAAAGATTGGGGTTGGTCTAGGTTAATGGTTAAAAGAAATCCCAAGATTCATGGAGGCTATATTATCTATAGTGTGGTGGTTGTAAATACCAATTTCTATAGGGATTATAGTTCAATAAAAATTTGAGTTTTTTAAATGGGTGATGGGATTTTTTGTAGAACTGTAGTACCAATCATAATTCCTTGTGTTTATAAATCATAATAATCTTCTTTGAAACAGATCGACGAATAATATTTTTTATTTGTTAGGTAATAATAATTAAAATGTTGGGTGCAACATTAATAGATTCTACCATGTGTTTGTCCAATACATGGAACATCATGACATGGAGATCACCATTTTGGAGTGTAACCATTCATTTGTAAGTGTATTTCCTGTGATTTATATATTCATTTATGATTATTTCCTTAAATAATAACATGCATAAAATGGGGATCACTTTGATATGGAGGTTTCCATTTTCAAGGGAAAAAAACCTATGTGACTATAGAGCAAAATAATTTATTATGTTGTGGTGCATAGAAAATACACCTACTAATTATTCCCTTGGCATGGGTGTTTCGATTACTATTTTTTTCATAATATATCTCCAATGAGAAATATCCTGATAAACTACACAATATAGGAGTTCATGGTCCCTTTGAGGGTGTTTTTCTATTTTGTTTGGGAGTGTTCCCTAGAAATCCAAATAAAACAATGTAATGGACATTTTGAGTGACCATAGAGGCTTGGAGGCCTTGTTTCTTCATTATGGGGATATGGGGAGGCAAAATTACAAGTTACAAACCTATCAAGAACTAGATTTTGAATTTGAATGTACCATAGGGAGACCACCTATGAGTTTTGATTATTGTTTAATATAGGGTCTTCTTATTTAATTTGTTAATGTTTAGGTGCCCTCACCATGAAGTCTATTATATTAGGGGTTCTTAGGGGTGTCCTAGAGGTGAATCACAACAAGATGAATATAATGGGAAACCCCATAACAACTAATTTAAATAATAGTTTTACTTTATTTCCCCCATAAATTTCAAAAAGTATCCTCCACTTTTTTCTTCCTCATGCTTAATCAATCCAATAGGAGCACTAACACTTTATTCCATTGATTCTACCTATTTAGATATATTATGGTTTTATTTTTTTAACAAAACACTCATATTTAGGGGTTTTTATCCAATTTTAATTCCTTTTATTTTTCCATTGTTTCTCATATCTCATTTTTGCACAACCTATATAGGGTTTCCTTGATTATTACACAAAATCATGGTTTCATAATAATAGTATGGTGTGGATGTTTCTAGATGTAGCAAGCGGTTATCTTGAGATGATGATCACATATTTCAATTCATGTTTTGGGTATAGATACATCTATTTATTTATTTTTAAAATTTTTTACAAAAAAGTGGTTAAGATTAAATTATATAGATGATTTAATTGGTCATGATTATCAGTGATTTTACCACGGAGTGCATCCAAGGTATGCCATTGACATTTCACATTTGGTTGGTCATAATTTAATTATGAAGAGGTTATTGGAATAGTATTTTATAATTCATAATAATTTATCTAAAATGAAATATATAAAAATTAATTATAATTTAGATGGATAAATAATTATTTGTTTTATTATAACGTATTTCGTATGACTTACTTATTTTGGTACTCATGATGTTGATTTGATATTGGATGAGCTTTGGAATGGTTAGCAGAGAATTCTTATAAATATAATGAAAGAGATTGAGGTAAGAGGTCCTTCTTACAGAATCCTTTAGTATTACAATATTAATATTTTTCATGTGGTATATATTGAACCGGGATTAGAGAAACAAGATAAAACATCATTTTTAAAATAAACATTATCATGTTACAAATGTACCTGAATGAGGACCACCATAGTTTATTGTATTTTGAAACATGGAACAAAATATTCTAACATTGTGAATTATATTAAATTTTCCCCACAAATTAATTTTTCATTATTACTTTTACATTAAATATTATGTCATACCCTCAAGAAAGGAAACATATGAAATTAGTGATCTTGAATGATAGTATGGGTAATTAATGGAAATATTAAGAATAACATGAAAATAAGGGTACTAAGCATGTGAATAATTTTTTTATCACACCCTACATATAAAAGATTAAAATCATAAGAAATGGTATACATTTTGGTAGATCATAATACATGAATAATAATATAATAAATAATATGAACCCTGGGATCATATCATTGACATAAGATATAATTTGTGGAAAACACACAATCATGTAATATTATTCACTATATGTCAGGGATTACAGCCAATAAAAATATAATCGAACTTCATATAGACTATAACTATTGTGGGGGACACACCAGCATCCCCAGTCATATTCCTTTTCCTGTAAGGGATTGGGTTTACCTATCTTCCTATAGTGGACAAGGCATCCCCATCATCCAATAGAAGATCATTATTCCAAATATTTAATAGTGGACCAATACTAAAGAATTGAATCTATTAATTACATCATAAGATATAAATCATTACCTAGTGCATTGGAAGAAGATATTAGTCCCACCCATCTCATAATTAAATCATACATATGTGTTCCATAAAACATTCATCATATAATGACCCATAAATAAATATGGGTTTCATAAACATCAAATAAATATTCATGAATTAAAATGGTTATTGTAAACATTTAATAATATCATAACCTATAGAAAATATACAGGAAGAAAGGAAGTGGGTTTTATAAGAATTTATCATGTAATAAAGCATTTTAGAGAACCATGTATCATAATTTTCAATCCATAAAAAAAAAACATTAATAGAAATGATATGAATAGTATCCCTAGATCATATGCCTAGAAAAGAATAAAATATAATAATGGATTTCATCTTAGCTGGAGATGTATAGTAAAAGCTCAATTTGAATAAAACCTTTCTTTGAAAATCACTTTTTAAAAAATATTACATTTTAAAAATAATTTTTACTTGAATACACTTTCAAAACAAATAAAAAATTCCTGAAAAAATAATTTAAATCATTTCTCTAGTAAAATATCCTTTAATCTATGTAATATTATTTTTAAAATATAAATCAATTTTAATACCAATATTTTTTTAAGATATCATTGAAAACATTTTAAGAAACTTGAAAACATGTTGAAATATTTTTTCATTGAAAATTTTTAAAATAGTATTGAAAATATTATTGAATAATTTATCATTTAAAAAAATTTAAAACTATTATATCAATATTTGGGATCATTGAAATCGTTTTCATTAAAAACAACATGTTGAATTCATATAATAGAGTATTTGAAAATTATTTAAAACAATTTTTTAAACATAATTTTGTTTGAAAACACATTTTCATTGAAATATATTTTAATTTAAAATTATTACCTAATATTATGGAAAAATATCATTAAAAATCCCTAAAATCATACAAAGGACTCATAAATAGATTGAAAATCATGACCGTATGTATGTCCGTACTGGTCGAACATTCCATTTAATCCTTAGAAGTATAGAAAAGTCTGTTGATTAGAAAATAAAAATAATATTAATTTAAAAATGTATTGAAAAAAGGTAATACGTGGGAAATTTTTTTATGATTAATAGTATTATATTAAAATATATTTTAAAACATTTTTAGTAAAAACAGTTTTGAATGAACATTGCTTTTTCACCGATTGGTGAAATAATGTTCCATTTTCATAATTTATTTTTAATAATTATCATAAGATCCATATAGTTGAAAAATTATACCATTAGATGGATATAACATTAATTACCTATGATTAAGAAAATTCATGAGATTCTTGAGATACAGATCATAATATTTCATCAATAGAAGCATAATTATAAAAAATCACAATCAAAATGAAATTGAAGCAATAAACTATGACCACATTGGTAACTATGGAGCATAATAAAATGAAAATAAAAAAATTACATGAGGATTAATATAGAATTTAAATAATTATATTCATAATATAAATTGTCAATTCCATTATATACACCTCAAAGAAAAATATGTTTTCATAACAAGGAATGTGCCTCATTGAAGAAAAATTGAAATAAAATTACATTAAGAATTTTCTATCTTTTGAAACATAAACCCTAAGAAAGAATTATTATAATATGTATTTATAAATACCCATATATATAATTATAATTATAATATAATACATACATGGGAGCACAAACACTAAATTTAATAAATATGAGGTGAACATGTATTCTGTCTTATATAAAATAAAAGAAAAATGATAAATCCCATAAATTATGTCATGAATTTTCTATTACACATTAATACATATTTTATAATAGAAATTAATTTCAATATATATCTGAAATATAACCATATTAAAATATACTTCACAATATATAATTTTATTTGTACTTTTTGTTACCCGTTTATATTCAGTTCCATGATAACCTTACATTTTAGGAAATATCCACACATTTTTTGTATAGGTTTTGAAATGTTATTCTTGAACCTCGTAAATAGATTATGATTTAATTATTTAAAATAATTTGAAAATTATTTATATAGATGAAATATTTTTATAAAAATATTTATAATAATCTATAATAATATATTTTTGAAATAGAATACACTATTTCTAGAGACGGTAGGTCGTATGTACGCATGAACGCTTTTTTCAATTTCATATAGTATAGATAAAAATAAATAAAGTATTTTTAAAATATTAATAAATACAAAATCATTAAAATAAAATTAATATTTCATAAATTTCATATATTTCATATATTTTTACTTAACCTATACATTATACATTGCATGTAGAGTGTGAATGAATCACATCACCTTGAAAAGGGGGTAGTTCACACTTCCCAAAATGAAAATTTCACATTCACACAAAACATAAATAATGAAGGTATATATTTTATAATAGTTAAATAAGGATAATTAAATCCAAAAATATCATATATGTCATAAAAAACATAGTCCTATCATTTTCCCATCCATGAGAGGTGGTAAGGGAAAAACAAACAACATCATTTCATGAGGCTTTAGTTCTTTATACATTTGAATGGTATGTTATTTAAAAATTTTATAGAAGTATTATGAAATACATTTTGAACCCTAAATTCCTTTATATTTATTATAACGAGTTTATAATATGACAATATAATAATATTATGTGAGGTGTTGGGGAATGAAAACAAAAAAATGGATCTTAATGACGAATGTTACATATTATTTGGGTAACATCAAATGGTTTGAATAAAAATTATTCATTAGATTGATATATGAAAAAATTAATGACTATAGGATTAAGGGGGTGATTTTTATAGATATTTTGGTAGTTTTTTTGAAACAAAGGGCTTTATAGGTTTGAATAAGTGGCGGTGAGTTTTTTTAATAGTGGATGTGGTGTGGGATTTGTGCTAATTTTATTATGGAATTCCACTAATGTTTTTACTCTGTATATTGGATCCAATAATATACCAAATTAGTTAAATGTGGGTATATGGTCAAAATATGGGATGATAATTACTTGTTTAATTTATTTTAACGTCATTTTATCCCTTCTTTGTATTGTTTAGTCCTTTCTTAAGAAATGTTTTTATCTTAATAATTATAAGTAGATTTATTTACATTTAGAAATATAATTTTTTTAAATGTTTATGTAATTTTACATTATATATTATTTTTTTCTAAAATTGGAATATAATTTTATTAATTAAAAACACATGAGGGTATAATGTAATTCAAATTTAATCCTGCATACTAGAAGATAATGCAGGATTTTAAATTAATGAATGTTCAAATGATTAGTAAGTGTTTATATCAATTTTCAACTTGAAATTGATTATAATTACCAAATTTCATATAAATGATATATAATTTATCTAATATAACAATAAAAGTAATTAAAAACACAATTTTGAAATAAAAAAAATTATACTAAAAAGTATTTTAAATTAAAATTATGTGTTTTTTAACTATTCATTAAAAACCTCAATATCTCAAAAAAATATAAAAGACAAACCCAAAGTAATTTTTTGTATTAATATTTCTAAAATTAATTTTTATTTATCAAATAAAAATTATTAAATATTGACAAATATATTACAGAAAGGGTTTTAAAATAAATGGTGATAAAATTACCTTTTACAATAATGCATCATTTATTAATAAAAAATGATTTTTATTAACTTTTTTCTAGGAAATATATTTGATATGTACCAAAAATATTAATTAATATATGATATGTTGATCTTATTTAAAATATGAAATAAAATTATTATGTTAATTTATTTAAATTAAATTGTGTTTGTATATAAAAAATTGTTTTCATAGAAAGAAATTTCATTATTTTAAAATACTTCATACCATAACATATAATATCTGATAACCAAGGAATTAATTTTAAATACATGTGTAAATAATATTTTAAAATATTAGATTTTATTATTATTAACATTTCTTCCAATATCTAGGAGGTATGTATTATATTATTTTAATAATAATATTAATAAAATTTAGTATTTCGGTAAAATGTGAAATTGAATGCCAAAGAAGATATCTAAAGGACCCAAAATTATGTGTAATAGAATTCATATATATTATTTTGTGTACTATAAGATAATTTATGTTTTGTTTGTAGTGAATGATTAACATGGTGTTTTGTATTACCCATGCCACACTTAGTGATTTTGTATGAACAATGGTATATTATGTGATTCTTGAAATGTAAAATATCAAAATAAAATATTAAAACGAAAAAAGTAATTTACAAAACTTTGGGGTGTGAAATTTCATTTTTTATTTCCACAATATGTAATTTTTCATTATACATTATTTCATATTTTTTAAAAATTAAATGTATAAATATTGTTGCAACAAAAGGTGTAGGGTTATGATGGACCCATGTGGACTGGATTATTTACTTGAACATTGATGGATACGAGAGTGATTATAATTTAATGAAATTTTATTTATAATACATAAGGGGTGAAATGAAAAGAGATTAAATGTGACATAGTTCTTATAATACCTGTTCCCTTAGACACCTCATTGTATAAGAGTTGGTGAAAAATTGATGGGTGAGATATAATGTCTATAGAGAGACATGAGATGCCTTATTCCTATTATGATGGTCAAAAAATCATGGGAAAAAATTCCACCCCCACTATGATGTTATTACATAGGTGGGTAGACCCCATGGATATTTATGGAATGGATGGGTGGGAAGAATAACCTAGGCTGACATGGTTGGGAATGGACCTGAGGACATATTCCTTATCTGAATTATATTAGGAAGCTAGTGTGGACATTTGATGAATATGGTGTCATCGATGGATGTTATTTCTCATGAATTAAGGGATTTTCCAAATATATTGATATTGAAATATTGGAGACCAAGATGGGTTCCTCTTTCATTATGTGATCTTATGGACCATGTCATCAACACTAAAATATTTTTATCATAATAGTGGTGCTTGCATAAATGAATTTAGTTTATTGTGGATGTCATTGTATAAATGAATTCAATGATGTAAACAAAATATGGATATAAAGAGAAGTTTAGTTCATTAACTCAAGTGGATGTCATCAATTATGTGTGATGAGTTCTTTAAGATGGATAACGATTATATGACACATTATATGTTAATTTATAGATGTGACATTTTTCCCATGAGACATTTTGTATATTTCCTAGGTAGTTATCTCATATTCTATAGTTTAGTCTAAATTAAATGACTAGGGATTATAGCCTTTAATTAATCAATTCGTATTGATACAATATCAGTAATAGGATATTCTCCTAACATAAAACTATTTAAACTTTTTCCATATTAATTCCTTGAGAAATACCATTGTATTCATCTTGTAGGTATACATAAAATTCTCGTAAACTTGGGATTTGAAATTTAGGATTATACAGATTTTATAGGATCATCCCCATATGAATAAAATATATTGGTCATTATACCACAATATTTAATAGGATCATCCCCTTAGGAATCAAATTCAATTTTTTTAACTATATAATTTAATAGATTACCTACAATGTGTTTGACTATTTGGTCCCAATTTTTTGAAGATGCTTTTAGATACATCCAAGGATCCAATTCTTCCACATACTATAATATGGAAATTGAACTTGTAAATTTTTATGAAAGATACATGACGTCCTTATTGAAAATATTCAAGTAGTTGAAGTAGGTATAGTCAATCATAGGAGTCACATTAGAATCGTAGGATCGATGGTGGTTTATTTATCAACACCTCTATGGTTATTTCTTTATTCTGAGAATGAACCATTTAAAATGAAGATGATACCATTTATGATTGGGACGGAATTGTGGGTCTAATACTATGTTTTAATCAGTCCCTTATTTTATGTCCATTGAACATGTGTACCTAGGTAATATTCATTGATTGTAGGTGCTTATTGGGTTGAGTCTTAGTGTAACATGATTGAGTAGGCTAGATTAGATATATTTTCTGTCTAGGGTCAATTTATGTCTCCAAGATAGTAATAGATACATTTTCATTATATTTAACTTATTTCACATACTATGTGGAATTATCCTAGTAGGTGGTCAATATATGTTATTTGATGAAAAATATTATGAATTATTTCTTACATCGAAATTCATTTATTATTAATTTTTATATACAGATTATTTTTTACTTCATGATTTTTGCTTATGTATATTTTTTATTTTTTGAAATATCATTTCACTCCAATATAATCATATATTCTCCACATCATAACACCCTAGACCCACATTCATTTTCCGAAGCCTCAACTACACATGGAGGAACACGTGAGGTGAAATGTGTACTTTTATAGTTTGATAACCAATCATTTGATATATAATTGGTGAGAACATTATAGTTAAATCGCATATGGAAAACATTGATGTGATTTCATGGACCTTTCCCATATAAGATATAGCCTTTATAGGGATTTTGGTTATATATTGGGATTAGGATACCTATAATACAAGTAACTCAAAATATGAAATGATATTCTTAAAATATATAACAAATTATATATATATATATAATAAAATAGATAAAATTTTAATAATATAAAAATCATGAAATGCAGTATTTTTATTTATGTAGAATACTAATTATTTTAAACCATTTCATAAATTAATCATATCTATATTTGGTTTAAAAATATTAATTCTTTCATTAATTTTCACCCCTTGTAAAAATTTAATTTTATGTAGTAAAAAATGATACAAAATTATACAAAATGCATAAGTATAGTTTGAACTATTCCATTGTTTATGATAGTATAAGTATGAATGTGTTTGGTGACATCAGTTTACTTCACACCCAATACCTAGGTCAGGTATTATTATATATAATTACAAAAATATGACATCAGGTGGTGGTGACCTTTTTATTGTATTATTAAATATTTCACTTGAATTAGGATGAGAAACATGATTACAAAAATATGATACACAAATCATGTTATATGTGTGTGATTTCCTTAAACTATTTAGATATAAGTAATAGTATAGATTGAGTTTTACATTCAAATTGGTTATGAAATACTCATAATATATATAATAGATATAATGGGGTATTTTCCACATAAATTATATATTATGTACTCATTGAATTTTATATTGTGAACTCTATTGTTATAGGTTGTGAAATTACAAGGATAATTTTACTCTCTATATTTGAGAAGGATACTTTTCATGAATAGGGATTTATATCAATATTTTAAGGGTTAAAACATCTTAATAAGGTGGTAATACATGTGTTTATTGTCTCATGAGGAGTATGAAGATCTTAGGTGAATATTAGGGTCTTATTGGTAGTCCATACAACTGAATTATATTGAAAATGTATTTTGACATTGTGACATGGATGGTAACTATATAATAAAGATTATAAAAGAGGATTCATGCTATATATAAAGGTATTCTAGTGGAATATATCTATATTCATTCCATGAATGTTTGGTGTTAAGGCTTGGTGGTGTTTTTATAGGGTTTTCATTAATGAAAAGGACATAACATATGGTTAGGTCATTATCATGGGTGTTAGGCAGTGAAGGATAGTCATATATATTGGGTTTGGGAATCCTTTTGAATTACCGTGTAGTTAGTAATGGAGGACGTATGATCATATATATTCACTTATAGGTTTACAATGTGATAGCTTACAATGGGGTGTTTTCATGATGTGGAAGTTGGATTCCATGCTTTGAAGTATTGGACATTCCATGAAAGGATGACTATTAGTTTTCTTCTTCTAATTTGGATTGTTACATGTTGTGACACACCATGGTTATTCCACAATAGGTTTCAAGAAATAGGAATCCAAATATGATGCATAAGGTCAACCCTTGACATCGCCCTTTTTTAATTAAAAAATTTATTGGCCCATCAAAATAGTATATCCCTAATTATATTTTATCCAAAGAATGAATGTTGGGAGGGATATTGTGACTAACTTACCCTTCTCTACACAACATCTTAACACCCCATAGGGTGGTGTGGTATTTTTTTATTTTTTTATTATTTTAGGCGAGTTATTATCCCACCATTTATGAGTTCTTTATTTTTTTTACTAGCAAATCATTTCAGTTTATTTTTTATATTATTTGAGAGAGATTCCATAGGATCATGTTGGAATCTATCTGATATAGGGGTTTTAGTAAATATATATAGATTATATGATACGAGGATGATCCTACTATTATTTTTTGTAAATTAAAATATAAATATAACTTATTTAGTATATTTACAGAATTATATTTATTTGGTTGAAATCGATGGTCGTCATGTTTTTAGATATAGAGATTTATTGTGGTTTAGATAAGGGTGTGTGTTGGGGCCTGTTTCAACCTCTTCACTCAATTATCTTTTCACGGATAATCACTCAGTAATTTAGTCACTATTTATTCAAAGAGAATTAACTGTGGAATTGGATAAATGTATAAATTTTGGGATCCCATTTGAATTATGAAAATGAGTATTGTTTTTTAAAATTTATATAGGAGAAGAAAATATAATATATCATAAAAATTGGGTAATAGAGGAAAATATTAATGTCTATTTAATTTTGTGAAATTATTAATTATTGGATATTTATTTGCCGATGAAGCTACTACATCAAGAAAAAACATCTCAGATTCCTTGAAAAGATAAATTTATAGTATTATATATTATAATTAAAGATTTTTAGACATTTATTCATGTAAAATAAATTTTTTTGACTCTTAATAAAATTATATCTATCTATATTAGTTCCATAAGAATTTTTAGTTATATTCTAAAAGGGTATATCAATGTGTTGTTATTATAGGGATAAAATTGTTGAAATAAGTATTGAGAAACCATTCATAAAAAAATATAAAATCACAATTAAATATCTAGTGATGTAGATCCTCTAAATGATGGTTTAAATTTTTTATATTGTTATAGAAGGACCAACAATAGGTCAAATAATCTATTTTTTTTTGTTTAATTACTCAAATGTTTTCCTATTATTGAAATTTGGATATGTCTAGATGTACGATATAATCATAAGGATGACCATATATTCCATGGGGATGATTTCAAAACACTGTAAGGCCGATTATGAAGACATAAATTCCTATTAATAAATTTTTGAGAAAATATCATAATATTTTATGGATAATTTGTCCTCAATAACATAATTATGTCTATAATTTAAAAAGGGTGTAGTGATTTCATAAGAAACATTAGTTTTCAAAAGATACTTCTATATTCATAAGATAGATTGAGATGGTTTAATATGATAATTCTAACATTAAAATATGTTTTATGATTTTGTAAATTTTCTTGATTTCATATGATATTGATATGGGGTTGTAAAAAATAATTTCTATTTTAGATATTTTTACAAAAGTGTAAGATACATGCGTTTTTTAAGATGCTTAGACCGCAAGGAATATATTAAGAGTTTATAAGATTCATGTCTAGTGAATAATATATTAATTCATGATATGATATATCACTTTGCAATATACATTACCTGATATGATATCATACTATTTTAAAATCTGAAAAGATTAAAAAATTTCGAAATAGTAATTAAATAGGTTTTTGGTTATATAAGTTGAGCAAACATCTTGAAAAATCAAGTGGATTGTTATTCAAGGTATTACGAAGATTCGATCCAAGTTTATTATGTAGAATAATGACTGGTTATCTAGAAATATATGGTTCAATGCCATAATAATATATTCAATGGATCATACATTCTATTTTTGAAATGATTTTAACATGATGACAATTTTTGGGATGCTTTGAAGAAGGAAATATATTTAATATATTGGACAAATAAATATATATTATTTATTGGATAATAAACTCTAATAACCTATATTAAGTTCTTTTTTCATGGTTAAAACATAAAAGGGATCTCACAACCCAATATTGATTAGACTTGTAATCATAAAAACTATATACATACATGACTTCCATACTAAATTGAATAATAAATACATAGTATGAAAAATAATCATTTTTCCATGAAAATAATTGAATGATTCATTCCTTTAATCCTAGTGAACGAAAAAAATGATGATCTCAGAAGCTAGTAAGGGTTATATATTGGGAAATATTTCATGATAAAATAAATCATAATTGACATGACCAAGTAAATAATGCAATCATCATGTAATTCAATTCAATACATTTGTTTGAAATATATTCATGAATAGTATACAAACTTTTAATCACATGGATAAGAATATAAATCATCCTAGTAAAAGAAATGTATAAATATTTACATTCACAACCTTACCATCTTGGATTTAATAAAGATATCACAAATAATACCATTAAGTCATTGGATAAGAAAAATTAATTTAAGTGGTAGGAATAAACCAATTACCTGACTAATATAGAATAATATATTATCTTAGAAGATGAATTGATGCATAAAGGGATTATTTATAACTGGGAACCACCTATAACAAACTAGTATTAACCTAGTTATAAATTACATCATTTTTAAAATACATAAAACATTAAAAAATAGTTCCAAAATTGTCATCAATGTTTATTGTATTTGGATTCAGGTAAATAGTAACACTGGTACAAAAGTGAGTTACATTATATCCCATTAGGTTCTTCATGACTAACACTATTCTTAGAAAAATCATACATTGTATATGTCTTTATAGCCTAGGTATGGAAACATGAAAAGCAGTGAGCACAGATTCTCAGTAAGGGTAAACATTAGGGACAAGAAAAAATAAACATGAAATTAGTGGTATGAGAACATTATCACAACATTACAATATCATAACCTGTATATCAATGATCATAAACATTACCATATAATAAATCATGATAGTTTTACATAGATGAATACTAAGGAAATTAATAACATAATCGAAAAATATATATCATTGTAATAAGGCAAGGAATTATAGCTAATTCATCACTACCAAGTCCATCTTAGTAGTATTTGTTCACACTCATGGCCATGATGGTAGAATATATTCTCTCCTCATATCATACAAATAATCACGGTTCACTACTGTGGCCATTATTGTTATAAATCTTCACTCCCAAGTCTATATTAGTCTATCTCTTGAGATATATTTCTTTACCCAATGAATTATAGGGAGATATAGGTCTCTCCCATACCATAGTGAAATCATACATTCTTTTTCCACAATATCATAAAAAATTATATCATACCCCATTAAATTAAATGGGTGTCAATACGGTGAAATCAAACCTTATCTCACAGAAAAAATACGTTTCATAATCATGTATTATAAGAATATCCTATGAAAAGAATATAATTTCACAAATATCATATCATCAATACTTAAACCATCGAGACAAATGATATGAATGGAACCTTTATATCATTTCGTGGATAGGAATGAGCAACACCAATGGATTTAATATTAGGTTGGAAATAATTTTGAAGACATGTTTTTAAAAACACATCATAAGGGAAGTTATCCTTCCTCCTTTTAAAAATTATTCTAAGTGCCTAAAAGTTTTTGTAATCCACTTTCATTAAAATAATCATGAATAATAATTAATGAAACACTGATATCATTTGGAAATACTATTTCCTTTGAAAACATGTAAAGAAGCTTGATATAATTTCGAAAACCATTTCATTGGAAATAGATTTAAAAAAAATATTTAAAACAATTCTTTAAAAAAATGAAATGGACACATCAAAGAAATGATGGTGGGTAAATCAGTACATACCATATGAGGTAAAACGAAAAATCATTTTTCATTGTAAAAAGTTAGAATAATATTGTGTTCGGAAAGATAAAAAATATTCCTTTTTTAAAAGAAATTTTGATTAAATTTTTTTAAAAGGGGAAAATTTATTTTATTTATTAAATGATAAAACATTAATATCTATCGACACCTTTTAAAAAAAACATGATTTTGGAGGAATATTGAATTTTTATTGAAGATTTTGTTAAAGGTAGTCATTTTTTAAACAAATTATTGACTATATTATATTAAAAAGTGTATAAAAATGTTACCAATACATATCATGAATAACCATATGATATGAAATCAAATTAGATATCTTAATTGATGGGTCAAAACATTTAATCAAAGTAATCAAAATCACAAAAAATCATGGATAGTGATGAGATTGTTTACAAAAATTCTTACCACTTGGTAACCATGAACCATACTACTAATTTAAGAAAATTAAATTAAATGATATTTAAAATATCTAAAAATTACAGTATTTATGATATAATATTTCTAATGTTGTATTTAGACCTCATTAAAAATATGGAGGGATAATATAACATGTTTCTAATAGAAAGAAAATTGTGACAAAATTACATTACCAACTAGATAGCATTTGAAACATAATCTAAAAAAACTAAATATAATAAAATTGATATTTAAATACCAATAATTTTTTATATTTATAATAGAGTACTTACATGGGTATTATACACACCATAAAGGGTAATTTGTGTTAAATACAGCATATAACCCATGGAAAAAAAAGCGAGATGAAATACTCTTACCCTTTGTATTAGCTCTACTTGTACACAAAAAAGATTAATATATAATAAATTTAGGTTTATTGTTAGTAAATGAAATAATAATATTATTATACTTAATAACATATATGTTTTTATTATGACCTTATATCATCATCTTTTTAATAATTCCATGTTATGTTTTCACATCAGGTTATTTACTTCTTTTTTCATCCCATGTGTCAAAAAGTTTTATATGTTCTGGTCCTCATACTAATATCATGATTTCAAAATTTTAAACCAAAAAATATATATCATTTATATTCAGTATATGAGTATTATAAAAATATATAGGATATATATGTACGAAATGGAATGCATCATTCTTGGAGACGGTAGTTCTACGTACGCCTGAAAATTGTTTCTATTTTACTATTGTATTGGAAGAATGAGCCTAAATTTATTATAATTATATATATATATATATATTATTATAGTCTCATTATTATATAAAATATATCCTAAAATTTCAATAAACATATCATTAATATATTCCATGTAGTGCGTAAATGAACCACATTGCTATGGAGGTGGTAACCCACAATTGCTCAAACGAAATTACTAAATTTACACAAAATGGAAGGTATAATCATATGTGTCAAAAGAGGATTATATAATATCAATTAGATAATAAATATAAAATATAAAATATATAATTATAGTTTCCACCATAATTTCTATCATGATAGGTTGTAAATTAAAAAAGAACAATCATCATTTTAGGATGTGATAGTTCGTCATACACGTAAATAGTATGTTCGTTACACATTAGGATGAGTTGTGTGTTAGTGTAGGTAAAACTATAAATATAACAACATATCAGTATATTTATGATACTTTTTTTGTTGTATATGAACTTTATATGGATATTTTTAGTGGTGTAGAAAGAAACTAAATAAAAGGAGCCTAAGGAAAGATGTTACCTCATATTTGGGTAAGTTATTTTTCTTTACCCGCAAGGGATTATCTGGATAGATTAATGAAAAATAAAGGATTAATGGAAGATGGTATTTATGTAGGAAAGATATTAGGATAGATCCGGGATTAGAAAATTTGACTTTAGGGGTGTAACTATGTGGGAGGTGAGGTGGTATTTTTATAGAGGAGGTAGAGTGGCACACTTATAACATTTTTGAAAAGGATAACCCCACACATGTTTTTTTAAAATATGATCCAATAATTTTCCAATGTAGTGAAAAAGTATGATAAGGATGAATACAGACATATAATGGGTTTTATAAAATTTAATTGTTTTTTTGTGCATCAAGGTAGTGGTTTAGACCTTTATTATGATTAATTTACCCTTAATAATTGTAATTACTATTAATTACATTCACTAATATTTTGGGAAAAAATGATGAAATTATTAGAAAGTATAAATTATTATGATTCAAAATATGTGATCCATTTTTCTTAGTTACATTCAAATAAGTGGTAGAAATTAATTTTAATTTAATCCCACATTGGGACAATAAAGAATTTTACTAATGTATAAATGTTCAAAATATTTATATGTTATTATAAACCATTTCGGTGTAAAATTTATTTAAATGGTATCTATTGATAAAATTATGAATTATTGATATAATAATAATTTAGATTCAATTAAAAAAATTATGTAGATAAAAAAATTAGATAAAAAATCATTTTTGTGTTAAATTTTAGTAATTTTTACTATTCATAAAAAATTGGAACTTCTCCGAAAAATACCAAAAATTAACTGTAAGATAATTTTTATTTTTAAATTTAAAAATTTAATTTAATTTTTACATATATAAATTATAACTGTTCAAAAATGTATATTTAAATAGGCTCTCCATTAAAATGTGGAAAATGTGCCTTAATAAAAATATTGTTTTTAATGTGTTATGTTAAGTTTGTTTTTATATTATGCCTAACAAATAAATTATATGAATATAAAAAATATTTTATTGAATATATATATTTTAAATTAAATTCATATAAATTATACATTTTATTTTATTTTGATTATTAATATAAAACAACTGTGTGAGCATAAAAATTGTTTTCTCTAAAAATATTTCCTTTATATTCAATTTTTTTATATATTAATGGTTACTAATTGTTTGATTTTATATTTTTGTAAACAAAATTTTTCATATGTTATTTGATAATATTAACAAACACTAACATTATGGCTAGGATATGTCTTGAAAATAATATTTAGTCTTTTTATTTGAAAAACACGCTCATGTGTGATACAGAATCCATTGAAGAAGGCGAGACTTCCATGTAACATAATACATCCTTAATGTTCTATGTATATAATGATAAACATAATGATGCGTGTATTTCATGATTAAATTGGATTTGTGTATAAAAAAATACAATCATAGGTAGGAAGTGAAAGTATGTAATTTTTAAAAAATCGTTAAAAATAGTAGCTGATTAAGTAAATCAATCAAAAAAATTCATAAAATTATTAACAAAAAAATCAAATTTACACATTGGATAATAAATCCGCTAAGCTAGTGGAAGGAGGGAATCTCATATCATACTTTATTTATGGGTTTAAGGCCTGTAGCCTTTCGGAACATGATGGGTTGTCTCCTGACATAAATTTTTTCCTTTTGTAAATGTACATTAATATAATTTACAAAATAAATATGACTTAAGTTCTTTAAATAAGTTTAAACACTAGATTACCTTTTAACTATGTATTTCAATAAATTTTAGAAAAAAATTTTCATCTAAAGGATAGTATAGAAATTCCATAACATTTTCACCTTATAACCCTTCCAAAAGATAAAAATGAAAAATATTAGAAATATGGTGGCAAAATCAACTTAAAAACTATCCCACTTATATCAAAAAGTATCTCATATTTGTCACATTCCAGACAGAGGAATACCATCATCATATATTCTCTTAAGACTTGGAAATAACATAAATTAGCATTTATCCCTATTTTAAGCATTAATGTATCCAATTTTAAATTATATTGGATACATCCCTTAAATAAAAAATAGTAAACTTGATAGAATAAAATAGTTGTTAACAAATCATTAACAGTTTCACAATAATCTGTATTATCTAATTTGATTATTCTTATCTAAAATATATTTATCAAATCAAAATTATCTTAAAATATGGAATATTTAATTAATTATCTTCCCTCATTAAAAAATATCAACTTCTCATTAAATCAAATTTTCAGTCCATCAGAATCATTCAATAAAAACATGTAAATCCTTTGTGAAAAATAGAAACTGAAAAATCCTATCATATTTTTCCAATCATATTAGAAAAATATTGAATAAAAATACATAAAAACGTTAATTATTCCACTTAATTCATATATCATAAGATATAATTTTCATCCAATTAGATAATACAACATTCCATTCACATTTCCTCTATAGTCTCATCATCATCTACAATATAACCATTACTCAAATCACCATGATGATTATATTAAAAATCATTCATGTTAAGGAATAAATTTACATAATGTCCATTCTTTACAGGCTTATAGAATTTATCCTTTGAAAATTTCTTAAGAGGTTGAATATTTCAATCAATTTAGTTATCCAAAACCGTCAATTTTCCATTGCAGTTACATACTTTTTTCCATTTTTTCATCATTCAACAGAACATCTTGTTCATATAAGACATTTAAATAAATTATTAAATCCACATTATTTAATTAATGGAATCCAAATCATCTTTCCTATATTGTTTCTATTACCTAAAATCTCATATAACTTCATCATTCACTTATTTGGTGAGTCATAGAGTGGGTAAAGGTACACAATATTGATCACGTTCCTTGAAAATTAATTAAGAATTTTCACTTCACTCCCGGGGTCATACCATTTGAATTCTCCTAAGATGGCTTTCCATAAAATTCAATATCAACCATATTCCATCTTATTCTCTCTATTTGATAAATCTAGAAATCATTGAATAAAAAACAATTATCATAGTGAGGAACCACATAACAATGAAAAGTCACTTATACTATGTCTTCAGTTAGTAACCTTCCAAAAATTTATCACACCAATGGTTTTTACTATTAAATTCACAACCAACTTATATATATATCATTAATGATATTTCATGAAGAGTTTTTGAATACTCAAATAATATCCCCTGTGTTTGTTAAAGTATGTGTGTAGAAAGGTTTGTTGTCATGTACAACATTTCCACGAGTTAGGACTGGGACATGTTTTCTGAAATATTACACAAAGGTACATTTATTTAGTAGACATATCCATATGTAGTATCTAGTCATGAATGTATTTCTATGAAACATCTCACTCTATTGTTTAGTTGAATTCCAGAATATTTTTCAATACTTTTCATTTTCCCTGAATGTATTTCTAGTCCTTATTGTTCTCCCCAAGGTTTTCTTATATATGTTTACAAATGGTAACTAAAACTTCTCTCTATTACCAACAATAATAAACCAGTCTTAATATATAGTGAATTTACATAACATTTTCAGATTACATAATACATTATAAAAATAGACTCCCAATGACCATATTAGTTTAGTGCATTTGGAATCATGAAAACATAAAAACGGGTACATAAGTGAGCTACATTACCCCCAATATATTCATTAATACTAAAACCCTTCATATAGAAATCCTACATAATATAAATCATCAGGACATGGGGTTGGATAGATAAAATGGGGTGATCTCTAAATATCTATAAGGGTTAAAAAGCGAAACATGTAAGCATAAACATGAGCATAGGGTTATTAGAATGTGATAATAACATTATAAAATCTCACCCAATATATATATGATAAAATAAATAATGGCATAAATCTAGAATTTTTTTGAGAAATGAGTCATATGGAAATGAAGAACAAGATCCATAAGAGCATAACATTGTAATTGAAGAAAACACATAACTATATAATAATATTCTCATAAAATAATTTTTTATATCTACCAAGACCATCATAGTATTACATTTTCACTCCTTATACCATCGTTTTAATCACGGTTCACTCCCACAACCATCTATGTTGCTTGAGTTCACTCCTAATATAGTATTGATATTCTTGGATCACCCACATGGATATATTAGTAGTCATGGTTCACCCCCATGACTGTATTATTCTATATCATGAGATATAAATCATTACCCAATGCAATATATGTAGATATAGGTCCCAAACATATCAAAATTAATTCACATATATATGTGCCATAAGATCATAAATAGTCAAAACATAACCGATGAATGAAATTTTTATCTTTAACATGTAATCATGCCTTACCCTGTGGAAAAAAAACATGCTTCATAATCATTACATAAATTTATAACACATTAAAAGAAGTGGTTTTCACCAAAATAATTTCAACATTAAATAGATTATTCAAAGAAATAATATGAAAGGAATCATTAGATCATTTCCTTGAAAGGTAGTAGAAACAACAATTTATTTTATAATAGATGTGAAATAATTTTGAAAGATCTTTTTTTAAAATTCTTTATTTGGAAATTATCCTTTTTCCATATGAAAAATGCCACTAAAAATGTAAAACCATTCCAAAACAATTTTCATGAAAATATAATTTAATACTAATAATTGATGTATTGAAAACTTGTTTAATTTTTTATTCCATTGAAAACATGTACATGATATTGAAATCATTTTGAAGACCATTTATTTTAGAATTTCATTACAAAAACATTAAACATATAGTTTAATCATCAAAAAAATAATGGATTGTAAATATATATATGTCATATGAGTTAAAAAAAATTCATTTTTTGTAGTAAATAAGATAAAAATTTCTTTTTTCAGATATAGGAAATGAGATCTATTTTTTTAAAATATTCTATTTTTAGGCGAAAAAGGGCCAAAATTTCATTTAATTGTCATAGGATATTATTATAATATTATTGGAAACCCCTTAGAAAACAAGATTATTTAAAAGAACTTATATTTCCGGATGAAGATAATGGTAATGTTACGATTTCTTAAAAAATAATATTAACTACCATATGTACCAATGAGTGAAAAATTGGTACCAATACATGAATATATTATGAATTACAAAATAAGAAGATAATTTATAAGATTTATGAAAATTGGGATCATAATATTTCATCAACAGAAGCATAATCATAAATAATCTTAGTATGTGATGCGATTGTTTCAATATACTCTCACCACTTGGTATCTTTGAACCATACTCCCCATGTACGTAAAATAAATTGCATGAAGGTTAAAATATCTAAAAAATATGGATATTAATTCTACAAAATTTCAATGTTATTATATAAATATAAGGAAATAATATAGGCTCATAACATGGCATGCATCTCTATAATGTAAAATCAAGACAAAATTACATTACGTACATTGAAATAGTTGAACATCAACCCAATGAAAGAAAAATATTAAAATTGATATTTAAATAGCCATAAATTTATTTATAATAATTATAGAATACATCATTGGGTATTATACAACACACACTAAAGTAATGGGTGGTGAATAATGCATATATCACACAAAAATAGAAACTGAGATAAAATTTAGTTATATTGTGTCTTGAATCTCTTTTTACTCATAAATGATTCCTATATAATAAATATATCGTTATTATACATATTTTATAAAATAAAAAAATTATATAAAATAAAATATATATGTTTTTATTATGACCAAATATTACCCTTTTCAAACAAATTGTATTTTAAGGTTTCACTTTGGTTAGTTACTTATTTGTTCTTAACAACTGTCTTAATTTGTTATATCATAGTGTCCTTTACTAATATAATGATTCACCGACATCAATACATGATACATACATATATATATAACATTTATATTCTATATATGTGTTTTATAGAAATCATTATGATATATAAGAATGAAATTGATTACACTATTTACGGAGATGACATGCCATATGTACACATGAATGTTGTTTCCATTTTATTGCCGTACTAGATGAAATAGATTAAATTAAATATAAATATTTATATGTGTGTATTTATAATTATTTTATTAGAATTATTATAAGATATATATATTATATTTTCATGAAACACATCCTTAGTACATTCCATGTAGTTTATGAATGACTCACATCACTTTGATGGGTGGTAGTCTACACTTCCACAATGAAATTATTATAATTAAAAAATTGTAATGTACAAATATATTGGTTTTAAAAGAGTTAAATAAGCATAAATACATAATAAATAAAATATTTAATATATATAAATATATTTTTGATCATAATTTTCACAATAAGAGGCTGTAAAAGAAAAATGAACAATCATCATTTCATGAATCAGTAGTTCGCCGTACACATAACATGTAGGTTTGTTACCCATTAGGTGTAGTTTTTTGTATGTTTAGGAAGAAAATATAATTTAAAAATATTATAGTATATTTAAGATATTATTATTTTTATATAATCATGAAATAAAGAGATTTTATGTGGAGTACAATGAAAATAAAAAAAATAAGCATGAGGAAGGATGTTACCTTTTTCGGGGTAACACATTTTGGTTTGCACCGATGGGATTCCTTGGATGGATTTATGAACAAAGATACAAATCAAGGAGGAAGATAGGTATGATGGGAATCTATTTTGATATTTTTTAGTCAATCCAATGTTTTATGAAAAGTGTTACAATGTGGTAATAGAGGAGGTCTTTTATATTAGAGGAGAAGTGGCACTCTTGTAATATTTTAGAAAAGGGAAACCCCACCCATGTTTTTTGTTGTATTTACTTTCAATAATGTTGAATGTTTAATAAAAAGGAATATAGTGTCTAAATATTTCCATTGAATGGATTTTAACATGTTTATTGGTCATTTCCAGCCTTAATTTTATAGTTTAGTTGTTTATAGTGATTAATTTAACCTTAATCAATGTAATTAATTTAATTATATTCAGCAACTTTTTTTGTAAAAAACACTGTTGAAATTATTATAAATTAGACATTATTATGATTCCAAAAATGTGATCCATTTTTCCAAATTCTGATAATGGATTTTACGTAAATTAATTTATATTTAGTCCTACAGATGGGATGATAAAGTGTGTTTTTAATGTATAAATGTTCAAAAGATCGATTAATTTTTATAAAACATTTCAATCTAAAATTGATTCAAATATACTAAATTGGATATATTGATAATAATCTAATCTATCAATTATTTAAAATAATATAAAAATATTATTTATCTTTTTAAATGAATATGATAACAAGTGGTTTTGAGTTAAATTTTAGTATTTTCCAACATTAATCAAAAAATGAAACTTCCCAAATATAAACCAAAAATCACCCTAACATAATTTTTATGTTTTAATTTCAAATTTTACTTTTATATTTACTTATAAAATTTATAAAAGTGTGAGATATATATATTTACAACATTTCTTCCATCAATAGGTGGTAAAAGCTCCTTAAAAATATAGGATTTTATGTTTAATATTGGGTTTGTTCTTATCATATAAATATAGAATATATTGGTTTGTTAACAAATATATATTATTGAGAAAAACTAAATATATATATATATACATTACCCTAATATTACTATATAATTTTAATTTATTTAATTTATATGGATTAAACGTTTTTGTGAGAATAAAAATTGTTTTCGATAATAATTTCCCTTTTATATTCAATTTCTTCTTATATTCATTGTAACTAAAGAATTAATTTTTTATATGTCTAAATCATAATTTTTAAAATGTTTTTTAATACTATTCATAACCTATAACATAATTTATTGGTTGCATCTAAAATAATAATATTTTAATAATAAATTGTCATTAGGTAAAACTTGGTATTCCATGTTACACAATCCATCGAGGAAAGATAGAATTGCATGTACATAATATAACATTTGTGTTCAATGAAGAAAAAGATAAAAATTATGATGTGTGTATTTGATGATATAATTATTGTTATGTTGAAATAAATCCAAACATTGTGCATAATATAGAATAAACTATTTTTTATCTTGAATAAAATAAAAAATATCTAAAAGATTAAATTTTTTCAAAAAGAATATTTCACAAAATATTAGGGTGTTAATGGAATATAAACAAGCACCATTAGGTGGGTGTCACATATGCATATTTTCATATCCCAACACCTTCACATGTGTTTTTAGACAATAATATTTAACAGTCATTTAAAAAATACCCCTTACACAACGATCAATGTTGAAATTGTACGAAAAAAATGTTAACAAAAAACACATAGAAATCATAGATCATATCAGCCATATAATCATGTCATTACCAAAAATAATGGTAAATTAATACAATTACTATTTATTAGTCCAAATAAATTTTATTGGTCATTCATTACAATATATATTAACATTACAATAATCCAATTTCAATCTAAAATATATTATCTAAAAATAACTAAATTCAATACTCTAAAAAAACATAATGTCATGGAATCCAAATAATTCAAATATTTATGCCAGAACCATTAAAAACAACTATGTGTACATTATAATTTTAAATGGTAGGATCAACTTATGGGTGGACCCAAGCATGATCTATATTCTAATGGACACAATAACATCCTTTATGAGGTATAAACACAAGTTTATCAACTAGTAATGAAGTGTCTACTTAATTGGGTAACACACATGGTGTCCTGTAATGATTATAGTATTAACACATACTTATTTAATTTAAATTTTCTCAAAAGAATTTTTATGGACCACCTACCATGAATAAAAAGGATGAAAGTTAAAAACCACACATTCTTAGTTGAAATTAACATCCTATTTACTTCATGGTGAAAAACCATTGGTTAAAAATTGGATCATGAAGTAGACAAAGAACCAGATGGGTTCCCTAAAGAATATATCTTCAGAACACCTATATTTTGTGTGGTATTTATTATATATTAAAGAGGATTTCCATAAGCCATCATCATAGTTCATTTAGTGGATTAGGCTCCCCTTTAGAATAATTTAGTTTATTATATGATTAAAAATAAGGTTGGGGAATCTAAATCATGATATTAAATTCCCATACACATCATGAGATCATTGATTCCCAAAAAAAATATTAATCCACCACTTTGGCATCAAAAATCATAAAATATATATTTTATGATGTAAAATGTTTTAAGACATTTGTTCCCTTTTCATGGGGTCTATTTTTATGGGTGAATCATACTCATGGGGTATGTTCCAAGGTGAATTTATTTCATGTATTCCATATAAAATGATAGTTAAAACACATCATATATTTATGGGTGAGTAATATTATGGGGGTGAATTTAATTCAGTTGGTGAGTTTAATTCATGGGTGTGAATTAAACTCATGGGATCGAGATAGAATAATTCACAATAAGAATTTTAATTCACTGTTACAGTTAATTTTGATGGTAGAACTCACATTTTCTTCCTTTAGGACACATGTAACACATAAAGCAACCCAGAACATTGGTCGACCATCATGGTTTATGTAAAAAATAGTTAAACTCTAGGGTTTATTCCAAAACATATTGAAGTACATATGTATAATAATTTAAGTCATTACAACCTCACAACCAGATTAAATTTCATATGTAAGATAAATAATGAATCACTATTTGGAATTGTTCAACATGTTTGCCAGCTGTGAACCTATATCAGATATCCTATCCTAGGTGTCCACATGAACATTCTCATGAAACAACTAATCTAGTATTGGTGGAACTATCATCCCCAAGAGACACATATCACTATTGTCCTTGATTTGGATAATATGATCATCAATGGATGCACCAAAATACTATTCAATTTCATCCACATCTATCTTGTGAAAAGGGTTAGGATGATATCATAGAACATGTGAAAGATGAAAAAAATGATGGGAGTTATTGTAATTTGGAAGGGAAAAATAAAAATTCATATAACTATTTTTAACTATTATCTTGAATGAAAAAAATTAAGTGATAGATTCCCTTCCTTCTTCATATGGAATTTTTCCATCATTAGTGGAAGTAAAAACAATCATTATGACTAACATCAAATTAAAGTGGTATAATATGATGGAAAATATACAATTACATTTGGATCACATTGGTATCCATTTTGCTTTTGATTAATTGTTATTTCTCCTATGTATACTACCCAAAACTAGGTCCCAAGTGCAAAGACTCATAAGTACCTATCAAAAAAAGAAATTAATGTAATGTAATATCATACAATGTCCATGATGGATCAATTTTGATCAATTCTGGGGAACTATTATTATATATGAACTCCATGAGTTCTATATGATTCCCAAAAAATCCATTACAATCCCAAACATTGGATCATAAAATATCCAGTATAATCATAATTTTCCATTTATTTTGACCATCAATATTAGGATGATATTATATACACAGAATAACCAGTGATCCTAGTTCCTTTAAATGACCCTTCATGAACCTTGATATAGACTGAGGATCTCAATCATAAGTTGTACTCCCTAAAACATCTTTAATTCAACCAATTTTCTACTTGTGGAGACTACATTTATTTCTATAGTTGATGGACCCAATGATGGTCAATATGTGAGATACCTTCATTAATTGATCCATGATCACCCATACTATTTAAATATTTTTATGTGTACTGTGTTTTCCTATTATGTTATACATTTCAATAAAATCCCACTTCTATTATATAATGGGAAGTGTAAAAAACATCATAGTAGGCCTATGATGCTGATCTATAGCCTAATTATAAGTGGGACATATCATATAAAATCCCAATATCTCCATATACCATCTTAGAAACCCGTAGTATATACAAAGATCACAATAAATATTTTTTAGAACATGATACAACACCTATATATAACCATGAATATCCAAAATAATTTTGTAGATTAAATTTATAATAACCTTAACTAAACCTTGGTTAAGATGAACATCACCACATTCAAGAGACTATCTAATTGGTGGACACCCACCATATAAGATATCCCTTTTATTAAGAAAATACAGATCTTGTATCTACTCATTAATGATCTACATGAGGATCACATTTTATATATATGCCAATGCCAATGCTACTCATCGCTAGGACCACTAAACATCATGTTATAGGTCCACATAGAGTTCCATTAAACACCATTCATCACAAGCCTCATTCATAACCTTTGTATGTGTCTTATAGTTCAAATAAGTGGTATCAATGTCTCCCATTACTAGATTATATTACACCTCAAAATCCAATGAGCATTGGTACATGACCCACCTCTGTTGCAGAAGGTTCAGTTCTAAATGATAATGATTTACAAATCGTTATTGTTTTACATGTACACCTATAGACTCATACCCTCTAAATAATGACTCCGTCATCATAGTTCACATACCAAAGCAACTATATATAGATCCATAGTTTGAATATTTCTTATATTTGGTTGAAACTATTCAAGGACATGAGAAACAACTTGGTCTTCCTAAATCTTATCTTCTCTGATTTCGACTCCAAAATCACCATTGTACATAGTATACTACATAAATAAGATATGTAAGGTGAGGATTTGTGTAGAAGTCAACCTACTAATCATTTTATAAAAATATCTATCCCAAAAATATCTATAATGAATCTTCACCCATTTCATATTCATCATATAAATTGCTACTTCTAGATGGTAGAAATTCATCATAAATAATCTATAGTTTCCTGATTAGCCTAGAAATCATTAAGCACGAATATTATTCCTCTGCAAATATATAAAAACATTAACATTATATATGTCCAATTTAACTCTATCCTTTTAGAAAATATGACCCATAATGTATACTCTATCAATCCAAAAACAATATTTGGATATCATTTTGTAATTTTGATTCTCACTCAATGTTCACAAGATATTTTCCTAAAATTGGACATGATCATCAACAAATTGGGAGTTAAATAAGATATCACTAATGAAATATACCACAATCCAATATAGGAAATCTTGAAAGATGTTATTAATTATGACCATGAAAACTAGTAGTTCATGTATCCAAACAAAAGGAATCCCAAAAAATTGTATTGATCTATATATAATCATTAAAGAAGATGAGGGAATGTTTGATGGTCTCCCACTCATCTGATAGTACTTTTATTTCAAAGAGATCATAGATTAAATAATATAACAACTCTATTTTATTGGAGTGTTTTTAGTTTTTGGAATGGGATATAGTTTCAGAACCATCATCTGGTCAAATATAAATTAATCCACACATAAATAAAAACCCATGTTTCCACTCTTAGTCAATGAAATGGGAGAACCGAAAGTGATGTAATCATCTATATTAATCACTTTTCATCCAGATTATCCATCTTGAAAATCAACACATGATGATTTATTGATTACATAATTTATGATGAAGATGAAACTAGATCAGATTTATAATCCAACATGAACATGAACACTATCTCCCACTCAGGTGGTATGTTAGACAAGTCACAAAGAAAGAAATCATGATAATGGTACACTGCAAGAGGAATTTTTTTGTGGAAATATTCTATAATATGGAATAAGTCCTATTATGTGGTTAATGGGACAGTCCAATCTATGCTAAATTGGTCTTCCATGATCTACCTAAAGACTCCACTCATCATGGAGGGAATAACAGTGACCTTCTAGAAATAGATATGTATCTCTCATCTAGTACTAGTTGATATGATACTCACACAATACAAGGAAATAAATAAAAAGAATAAAATAATAACCTATAATTTCAAACAAAAATATATCCCAATGGAAGTGATAACCAGATATTTATAAAGAACAAGCCTTGAAACATTGGATAACCTCTAAACACAATTGAAATGGTTTTTTATTATTATTATAAACCCTTCATTTCTCTACATATCCTAATCCAAACTATTTTCAAAATGAGTCTATAGAACAGAATAGGATGATCATGTATAAAAAATTACAATAATGTATATGATATAATAATACTAACTAAAATTGTATAAGTTATTTATTCCAAGATAGATAGAGTATATTTCATCAAGTTCATCTATCTCACCCCTTAGTATTGTTATGTAGTTTTCTCCTTCATGTTTCTCCCATTTAATGGTACATATTCTCTCGCACTGGGGTTATATGTCCACTTCTTTGATTGGAAATAATGTGGAACTCCATAAACTAGCATTCTGAAGAGTAACTATGTTCTTTTCAATTCAATAGTTACAGTCATAATCTAATGAGACTACTATGCTACAGAATGATCCTACCGAACCTATATAGATGAAGTAACCCACCAAAAGAATGATAGTCCACCATGGGGTATGGATAATGTGGATGATTACGGCCAAAAAATAGAACTGAAAGAACTTCCATGGAATATGGATCAAATATGGATACCCACTTCTTGGGCTAGTCATTTATCTGATTATAAGGACCAGATTTTTTTTAAACCGGCATAAATCCCGACTGTGTTTGAATTTTTTTCTTTTTTCTAGAGAACATGGAAAATCTGGGATGTTCTATAAAATTATAGATTAGAAATTGTGTACTACAAAGAACACGCCATGTGTGGGGTAGGTAAGTACTATCCATGGGTTTAAAAAATTCATGTTTTGATGTGAAAGTGTAAAAATTTCCAACTACATAGAGTGTAGTGTCACCTGACACTCTGTTTATCTTTTTTCCAAGTAACGGCTAAACCTTATCCGTGTGTTGACCCGTTTGGTGGATCCAAACTGTGTGGAGACCTCCACGTAAGTCAATGTATGAACAGAGCTACTACACAGTGTGTAGTCTTTTATAGACACCATGTAATTTTATTTTTAATCATTTATATGGGAGGGTGTCACGTATAATTTAAGGATACATCTTCCTCTTCACCAACTTCAGAATAACTCCATTCTTAATTCTGAAGACATTATTATACCTGAGATTATTCATCTGACATTAGTTCTTCAATCCTTTGGTGGCTATATGATTTTATCAGGAAGACTAAAACAACACATCCTCTTTCGTTCTGGTTTCATTTCCCCACACAACACATATTACGTATGAGTATAATTGTTGAGATTTTTCAGAAACATAGATATATGATGATCATTATCAAATTGGAGATCAATATAGGACATACTTATTTCGACAAGTCTTAGGTATGTGGTTCGTACCTTGTTTTCTATGTTCGCATTCATTTGGGGTTTCTCCATTTTAGTGTGATGTTGTGTACTAATCAAGACCCATGTTTCATTATATATAATTGATATTATGCCTTATGGGATGTTTTTGTGAATCCCATTAACCTGTTATCCTTTAGCAAGGATGGGATAGAGGCCGATGCTCATTTGGGGGAATTTATCTAGGGGTTCCAAAATGGTTATAATTTAATTGTAGTGAATTGAACTGATATGTTTTAATGGTTTATCATGATTAGGGGAGAAAATGTAAAGTACAATTAAAATATTTAATTTAATTTTCATGTTTGAAATGTTTCATTGATTTATATATGTGTGGTGTTGGATATTTCATATATTGGTTCCTTTGGGTTGTGTTGCGCATGACCTGGGTATTGTTCACTGATGCAGATTTGAGGTTAGGCTCATCCCGAATTACATTATGTTATTTGGACCATGGGATTGGGCATCATGGACGTCGTCTTGAGGTAGTGTGACTGTCAGGTTGGGAAATTCCAATGTCACATTGATGGTGAGGGCATCCAATAAGAGAGATAGGGTAGGGACACACGTTTTTAGAGATGTTGTAACATGGATACTTTTTTGGTGATTACCACTCAACCAGATCATTGAGTAGTGTTCACATATGTGGAATTCATGTTGAGGTTTTTTTGACAAATCGTTGGGTAGAGGACCCCAAAAGATACAATTTGTAAAATTCGATTAGGGTGTGTTCTATAGGAATCCATGTCGATGGTTCGGAGCCTTCCAAGGTATAGAGTTGAGGCTACTAGGTTTGGATAAGAGGCTAACCATGATTTGAGGGTAAACATCACTATCCCACCAGATACTGATTTGAGGGTAGACATTGTTGTTCCTCCTGTTAATGATTTGATGGAAGACACCACAGTCCCTCTGACACCTATTAGAGGACATGCATCAATGCTCCTCTAATTTTTGGGCCATGGAAAAGAATGGACTCAGGAGAAGGGTTACTATTATTTGGGCATGACATTAGGACTTTATTACTTGAGGAACGTGGTGTCTAGAGGAAGATGGTTCTTGTTTATAGGATAGAGATTATGGCATTGGCCGAATGATGTGGCACTCCATGGTGGATACTAGGAACTAGTGGAGTTTATTTTTATTTGTGAATAGTTTTATTTATTGTTTTCATTATAAATGGATGTTTCCTTAATCACTTATACTAGGTACACACCATTGGGTTGAATCCTACTGTGATTTTTCTCACACCCAACATGGGCCCTCCAAGACACATGTAGTCTTTATGGATTTTCAAGCAGGGAAGAGACCAACATTAGGAGATGTGTTTTAATAGCTATTTTATGGAGAGGGTGTGCACTTCGAGGTCATGCCTAGCTAGAGTTTATTTGTTTAGTTTCCATTTTTCTGTATCATATTTCTTACTTTAATATTTCGAAACTGTCAGTTATCCATTCTCACCATTTCTATATATATACATGTATGAGCAGTTATGGATGCATGATTTTTGTTTTATTTTTGTTGAAATTGAATGGTGGCATGCGTCCTATTTACATTTTTCTATTTTTCATTCAATTTTTCATGTTTTGATTATGTACTATTAGTTGTGCTTTTTCTCTATGGGACCTGCTTGAGTCTGCTATGTCTTTTATTTCCACTTCATGTTATATATATTTACTTGGACCACTACCATTATTATCCTTCATGTGGGTATATCTTCCCCACTATACCTGTTACACCCTCACTGTTGGCAGTAGCCTTTGGAAGTTAGGGAGGTGTGTATATGGTAGTAATACCTAACACATTTAGCACTGATCGGGTGGCTTTTCGGGTTCAAGGAGGTGCCCCCATGTGATACACCAAGGTGGAAATCATATAAACTATTATCTGAGAAAATTCAAAATAGTAATTCCCACCCATGTCAATGTGGACCATAACTCATATCTAGGGGTGTAGGCCTAATTCATAGACATCGAGATGGCATAGACTAGGATAGACTATGGAATCTTTAGTTGGTTCATGTTCAGTTGCAGGAGTGGGTACATGATTTTTTGCGATATGTTGGGGACACGTCAAAGACAGTGGCACCGAACTATGGGGTTAGTCGCTGGTGACTGGTGTAGTACTGCATGGAGGATAGGCTTCAGGAATCCATGGGCCAGGTCAGGGGAATATCATGGAGCTTCTAGGGGATGATCAAGCTGGTGAACTGATGATAGTTCAAGGTACATCTTGAGTGTGGCCTTGACTGCCCAATTTTTTTATTTCATAAACTAGTAAGGAATTTCTGTTTTGAGTGCATGAGTTGCACGTGAAATCCATGGAATGACTAGATGTTGGTCACTAGGATTGACGCCATATTCAATTTGTGATATTTATCTATATATGTGTGATGTGTAACACCAGGATAATCAAGGATGAAGGTTATTTGAGGTGTCAAGGGAATCAAGAAATTTATGATATTGGTTACTGGAGCTGCAAGGCACCACGTTTTGTTCTGAGCATCCATGGGATGAAGGACCCTATGGAGGAGAAAACTGATGTCATGTGGGATACATTTTGGTGGAGTAAATTTCATGGGAGCACTGTTGAGTTTCAAGGGTGACTATACATCACGGTAGGACCATGGGTCCCGAAAATATGCTGTTGGAATATTTCTTTTATTGAGTTTTTTTTGGTTTGAGACTGAGTTATGAAATTCCTATGGTGGGGATCCCCATGAGGAAATTAGCTAAAACCTTTATGACCAGGTTATTCTGGGTTACATTGTCCAGGATGGGTTTGTTCAGTGACATCTTTGTGTTTTTTTGATAGCTTAGGTATGATCCATGATAAGGTGGGTAGATTGTATGAACTCAAATGTTCGAAACAGATCAAAATCCCAACCCTGTTTGAATTGTTGATTTATTTCTATGAAAAACTGAAAAATTCTAGAATTTTATTGAAATTTCCTAATTACACACTATGTACTACAATGTACATGATTTGTGTGGGGTATGTGAGTAATATTCATGGGATAACCAAGTAAATGTCATGTGGTGACGATGTAAGAATTTTCTACTACACAGCGTGTAGTGTCACTTTACATGCCATATATCTTCCATTCGAATATCAGATGAACCTTAGCTGTGTGTTGAACCATGTGGTGTGTTCATGCCATGTGGATACCTCCACATAAGTCTGAGTAAAGGAAAATATAATACATGGCATTTAGTCCTTCATACACTCTAAGTACTTATATTTTTGCATTTATATGAGAGGGTGTCAGGTATAATTTTTGGAATCATATTCTTCTTCCCCATCATCGGAACAAATCAATTCCTAAATTATGAAGAACATACCTTATCCTAGCTTCTTCATCTGGTGTATGTTTATCAATTAGTCGGTGGATTCTTGATTTCATCATGAAGGAGAAACTCACACACCATCTTTCGTTCGTGTTTTTGTTCCTCACACACCACAGTTTCCATCCATGTAGAATTGTTGAGATTTAATAGAGTCATAGATCTATAATTATTGGCTTCGAATTTCAGCTCGATTTTGTATGTGACTATGTATATGAGTCTCAGGTAGGTGGTGCATACATTATTTTTTGTTTTTATAGAAATTTGGGGTTTGTTAATTTTTAGTACGACATCAAGTATTGAGAGAGACCCATCCCTTTTTATAAAAATTTGATTATATGCCTTATGGGATGTCATTTGGAAATCCCTTATCCTGTTATACTTGAGCGAGGTAGTGTTAGAGGTCATAGCTCATTTAGTGCATTTTGGAAATGGGTCCCATAATAGTTATAATTGGATTTCTCTGAAGTAAATTATTGAGCATGAATGGTCAATCCTGTTTGTGGGATAACATGGCTACTGAAATTAAAGTATTTAGTTTGTTTTTCCTATTTGAAATATTTTAATGATATATATATATGTGTGGTGTGGGATATGGAATATGCTGGAACCTTTGGGATATGTTGTGCATAGCCTGGGTATTGTTGAGTGATGTTGATCACATGATGGGCTCAACTCAAATTACATTAGGTGGTTCTAACCATGGGATTGGGCATCACAGACATCGGGTAGAGGTAGTGGGACTATTAGGATGGGCCTATCTAGTGATACATGGATGGATATGCCATGATAATTGAGTTACAAGGATGCAGGGACACGAGGTGTCATAAATTTTTTGGCTTGAAATCTTATTTTGCTGATTACTACTCACCTGAAAAATTGAGTGGAGTGCACACAGATAGACTCTTTGATGAGGTGGTCTTGACCACTCGTTTGGTAGAGTCCTCTAAGATGTTTGGTTAGGTAAAATTGGTTTGGGGTACTAGCCATTGGAATACACATTGATGGTGAGGAGCCTTTAAGGGATAGCATTGAGGCAATTAGTGTTGGGGTAAGATGCTCACCGGGAAGTGAGTACAAACATATTTATCCCTCCTTTTACTGATTTGAGGACATACATCACTATCCATCCTGTTAATGAATTTAGGGAAGACCTCTCTGTCCCTCCTACACCAATTTGAGGACAGGAATCGTTGCTCCTCTAGTTTTGGTTCCATGGGAAGAATTTCACATTTGTGCAGGGATACTATTGTTTGGTCCAGAAATTGGGTTGTCAGACCATGAAGCATGTGGTGTTAGGAAGAACATGGTGCTGGATAACATGACAGAGATTTCAAAATTGGCCGAAGCATGTGGAACTCCATGGTGGATACTGGCCCCAGTGGTATTAATGTTTATTTGTTTATATATTGTTTATATGTTCCTCATAAATGCATGAGTTCATAAACACTTATACTAGGTACACAAAATTGGTTGGTATCCTATTGAGATTCATCTCACAGCATACACATGCCCTTAGGGATGCATGCAGACTTTATGGATTTACATGTTCCAAAGAAACTAGCTTCAAGAGCTTGATTGTATTATTCGTATTGTGGAGAAGGTAAGGACCTCAAGGTCATTCCAACCTAGAATTTCCTTATTTTTTTCCATTTTCCTATATCAGAATGATTACATTAATAAGAAATATCTATTGGTTATCCATTGGATTGATATATATATATATACATATATGACCTATTATGGATTCATTATTTTTGTTTAGTAGTTGTTACAATTGATTGCTGGCATGCTATCTGTTTACTTTCCGCTGTTTTTGTTCAAATTTGTTCTGTTTTTTATTTTCTATTGATTGTGCTTCCACTCCACGGGTCTAGTCTGACTTTGATAAATAATTTATTTCTGCAACATGTAATATATTATTACTCGGACCATTACCATTATTATCTATAGAGGGGGTATAAACTTCCCACTATACCTGTTACACCCTCACTTATTGTCGACATCATCTGGCTTTTGAAGTGGTGTGCCTAAGGTAGTAACACTCAAACCATTTAGCAATGTCCCGATGGATGTTCGGGTCTAGGACATAACACTAATACACTATTAATAACTAATATAGAATCAATTATTCATACCAGAAGAAGAACTCAAAGGTCACTATATTCCATGTATATATCTTCGACTCATAGACTCACTCATATTCCCTTCCATTGTAAGATCCTTATTCATCATGACATCATTTCTACTTAGGTAATTTATTTCAATTTCAACAATATATCATAGTGATTCCCATCTTAAAAATGTCATGAATTGGTGGTGTCATTAGCTTCATGGATAGTGAACAATGTTGTTGATTGATGATACTTCTAATGTAGTCCATCATTGAATTGTATACATGTTCCAAGGGAATGTACTCATTATCCTTATTAACCCTCAATATATCTTGATAATAGTGTATCATAAACTTTTCTTATATGTACAACCTTGGAAACTACTATATGTAGCTATCATTGTCCAAGTTATCCCCCAAATGCTTCGATTGTCTATGAAACATGTATAAATCATGGATCAACCTCATATATGTGGGTGTATTAATAAATTGATGATCATTTGGACTAACATGAACTAGAACATATATATATATATATATATTTGTGGGCCTACTACCCATGTTAATATAGATTGATATGGCATATGAAACTATCTATTCAACTTCGACATCGAAGGTATGGTGTGAACAACCTCCTACTCCATGGGACATGAAACCCTCATGAATATATAATAGAAAAATTCATCCATCTGATTCTCTATGTTGTATGTTGTTATGAATCTTTTGTATTAGGGGAGTGTAGATTTCCACTCTATTTATGATCTATTTTAATTTTAAGACAATAAATTTTCCCTATAAAGTCAAACCAACCACCTATAAGGAATGATGGATGACATGTCTAACATAAATATGTGATATCATTATAAAACCATTGTATCTAGGTTCATTTACACATATATTAAAAAGTGAATTAACATAACATAACAATTATTCAATCTTTTTCTCATTTATATCTTGTACTTCATTTTCATTGTTCATATATGAAATATATGTCATATTTAATAAGTATGGACATATCTTAAATAGTGAATAAAAATATATATCCCTACATAAAAGTCATGATGCATGCAGACTAACATTTTTTTATTCTATCCCATGAGTAAAATAACAATTAATAGTATCAATACACAACATTTGAATAACCCATGGTAGTATAACATTTAAACTATTACAAGACAACATCATCAACAAAACATCCATCACATTGAACTCCATTTGAACCCACACATTAGATTGTTAATCTCATGAATGAGCTCATTAAGAAGTCCCAATACAACCCATAATCATTTATATAATTTCAAAATAATAATGAAATAAAATTGAAAATTTATTTCTCTAATACACTATTGAAACATCCTCATCTCGGTTGTCCCTCATGTGAACATGTCGGGTGGGTTTTGTGACCCAACATTTTCCTCCCAAATTATATTAGATTCTGAGTAATAAAAATGGTGTGTTATTGGGGTCATATTTTTACCTATCAAAAAATGATACAATAAAATGGGGAATACAAAATGAGTAGAAAAATTAGGAAAAAACCCAAATTAACATGTACATAAAAATGAATAGGGAATAAATTACCAATCCAATAATAATTTGTTCATGTGGTGATATGAAAAATATAAAAAAATCATACAAAAAATCACAAAAATAATAAACTATCCAACTCAATATAATAATCCATATCAATTGTTTCCAACCCCGCAACATTCCATCCTCCATTTTAAAACCCATCCCATAAGGTAAAAATAAACAATAGGGTACCATTCGTTTCTACATTGCTATATCCATGAAAAATTATTAGGTAGCTAGTTGGGATGAATAAGGAGTGATTAAAAATACAAAGTTATACACTAACATGTTGAGAAATATCATGGAAGAAGAATTTCAGGTAATTGAGTGATAAAATGTGCTACTAATTAGTCAATTAATGCATAACATCAATTAAAAATTATGAACATCAGGCTCCAGGATGACAACAATGGCTAGTAAAACTTGTCTCATCACCATGTTGGATATCCATTTAAATGGTTGGATCCTCCTTCATCAAGATAATAATTTCAATTTAGTGTATGATTATCCTGATCAGGATTAATTACTCATATAATTTCATCAAAATGTAGTTCCTTCCCTCACAACATTAATAATCATGACAATATGTAATTGATATAATCAAATTATATCACCATAGGTATCTAGAGACTGTGAAACATACACAGATGTGTTTCTAATCCCATGCATCATTACCTTTGGTGGTCGATTTCCGATGAATCATAACCTCACGGTGGAACACAACCATTCAACACTCCATTTGGGGACACAAATAGTTCTGTCATACTTCCAACACTAGCCCATTGTATTTCAAAAAACAATAGTATAAAATTGTCAAATAACAATACCATTATCATCAATTATATTATTATATATATAGTAAAAAATATATAATATATTCAAAGATATTATAAACAAGAATTTGAATCATATCATTTCTTCATCAAAAACCATAATGGTTAATTCATATAATTACCATTATTTAGATAAATATATTTCAATAATTTTTTTTAAAAGCCAATAACATTCCAATTTAATGTTCAAATACATGTGATTTCATATCAACCAAAAAGTTAATTATATAAATTTCCAAAAAAGATATGCATCATTCCAATAATTTATAAATTTAAGGAAAAAATTTTCCCAAAAAATCATGGAACTTTTATAATTTTAACAGAAGGTCTACCCTGTTGGAAGCCGTAAGACCAAACTCCCAATTAGTAGACATAAATTGGTAAAATTAGAGTTATAAACACATGTTTATCATCAAGTTATGTCACAAACTATGTGTGCCATCATGTAAAGATATTTTCAAACACATTTATAATTAAAACATACCATATGAAAAATTTTTAGAGCACCAAACTCAAATATAGTGATTGTGATGAAAACCCATCATGTATGTTGTGGAGATTGGATTCATACTTAAATTAAACAAGAACCAAATACCTAGTGAACAATGGATTGAGGGGAGGAAGAAAAACCTAAAGGATTATCTTAAATATATTAGTCTTAATCGACTATATCTAACATGTTCATTCTTCTAGATAAAAATATATTTATAGAATGTATTGTTGGATGTGATGATGGGAATGAGGTTTCATTTATGTAGAAAACATGACATTGGTGTGTTAAAAATTATTCTTGATGTGGATAATTCATATTTTGAATATGAAATTCACATTGTGAGATCTTTTCTTCCTATATATTTCATCATATCCATCATACTAGTTTTAAAAAAACATAAAATATATATTTTAACATTATAAAAATATTTCAAGACGCGATTTCCCTTTTATTGGGTCCATTTAGGGGTTGAAAATAAATTATGGGTAAATTAATTTCATGTGGGCCTTTTTGGGGTGACAATAATTTAGGTGTTCCTTTTAGAATGTGAATTAATTCATTATGTTTGATCAAGAGAGAATATAATTTAGGGGTTAATAAAATTCGATGGGTATTCCAAAAATAATTAATGTTTTGAATTGGGAATTCACAATGCGAATTTTTACATTAGAAAAAAACACTACTCATCTACGTACCTCACCCTAGTAACACATAAACCACTTTTGATCTATAATCAACCATAAATGTTTTTAAAAAACTAAAAATAGTTTTTTAAACAACAACATTTATAATGTAATACATGCAAAAATAAGGTATCTTATAAAGGAATAAAATTTCTTAATATAACCATAGCCAAATACAGTATAATTCGATTTTTTTTAATATTTGAATCCCTACAAAATATAGAGATCATTTTATGATGTTATAACATGTATATAAGTAATCCCCAATAAATCATAACTCATCATCAATAATATCTTCGAATTAAATCACTATATGATGTTAGGATGGAAACTAAACACTTCCTATATCAGACTCAGTCCCGTCATCCCAGACTTCATAACCCATGGGAGCTGAGATATCCATGAAATGGAACATTTCTTATGATTCCATTAAGGAAATGGATGAAAAAATTCTATTTAGATATTTAGAAAAAATATCCCCCTTACCGATGGTATTAAAAATATAATTTTCATTGGATATTGGTACCACACTAATCACATCTAATGGATATTTAATTTTTTTGAGATGATATAATTTATTATTTTATTATTAGAGTGGATTGTAAAAAATCAACGAGAATGTATTTATGAAATCAATAAAGGGAAGTGATCATATTTGAATGTTCAATATTAGGGTTTTTATAGTTTGTCCCATGACTCTAAAATTGATGTTAATCATAATGAAATACATGATCTCCCTATATAATAAAATATCCCAACCCCCTTCCAGATGAATTATAAAATACCACATATAATGACACATCCCATGATAGAGTTAAATATATATATATAATATCTAATAACACATTTAGACATTAAAAATGCATTAAATTTTTATTCCTAAGAAAAAATAACTCTGTTACATGTTTGATTGTTCAATTGGAAGGACATATTAGAGAAATCATTCTGAAAATTCTGATAATAAACTTCTAATCTTAAGATTCTTCCAATATCAAGGACAATGTATGGCCATTAAGATGACATAACATCTTTCATCATTTTATGATCTTTTGAAACTACCAGTTTTGATACCACAAACCCAATGAACATTAATACATTACTCCTGAATTGGCTCTTCTATTGCATGGAATAATGTTGATTATTCATCAAGATGTACGAAAATTCTATCTAATGAATCCTAGGAACCGAAATAATATAATAGTAATAAATGATTTAATACATGAACATTATAATGGATGAATGAATATATTGTTTAAATATCCGATTTATAAACAAAATAAACCAAATAAAAATTTTAGTTTGACAAAATTGAATAGCCTAATATTGATAGAATCTACACCTACTCCTAAATGTGGACTTAGAGTTATCAATCTAATTGATAAAAATATAGTTATTACTAAACCAAAGAATAATAATAGAGAACCACTTAATGAATTTTAGGGGATCAACTAAATCATCATTTTGGGGAATGAATAAAATTTCTTGTCATTATCAGATAGATCATTTGGTACTCAAATAACCAGATAATGATTATATCAGCATTATAGGTGGTAGGAAATGTTGGCTCCCATGGGGAGACAGTAGATTAAATGAATAAAAAAGATGTTAACTCAACCAATTGATTATTTTACACATTATGTTTAGCTTGTTTTATATAGTAAAAAGAACTATATATCTTCAAATTACCTGAAAAAAATCTATATAAAACACTAAATACCTCTCTAATATAATGAAATAAATTTATGATGGGAAATAATCTAGAAACCCATCCTATAATGGAGGAATAATCCCACATAGAGAGTCATACTTAACTTCTAAAAAATATATGGATTTCAGCCTACCCAGCTCATAATGAAGTTTTTTGGCTTGGATAGTCCTTTACATTATCCCTAAAATAAATGGAAATACCCATAATTAGTAGTAATAAAGAACAAAAGATGAAAATAGACAATATGATCATTATGAGTAATCAACCAAGCCATCTGGAGAATGACATTCAGGTTATTAATATAGAAAACTAAATATTCCCAATGGAGATAGATTTCTATTAATGAGAAAGCACAATAGTTCCATTAGATATCCATATATCTCTTCATCTCAAGGGATGTTTAATTATCTATGAAAAAAGGCATGAACCCTCTAGTAATATTTAATAAATCCCGTATGTAGGTTAGTATGAATGACTGAGAGGAACCCCTATCAAATAAATAAGTCACTAATGATAATAAAATTACAAGGGATCCTCTTATAGTGACTCACCAATGATACAAAATATCATATTTCATAAAATATAGAATTCAACATGGAAACACAAAATATAAATAAATTTTTAAGGAAAGTATATGATTAGATAAAAAATGATCAGAAAGAATCTTTATCACAACTATCCATTGTTTGTTATGGCTCGATGTAATGATGTAAGATGAGGTACTCACTCATATCATACACTATATGACCCCATAATAATGCCTCATATAAACCACGGTTCTCCAAAATATATAATGATATTCAAGAAGATACTCAGCCTCATTTGATATTAATTTTTTAATGAACCAACCATGATAACCCGTTAAACTAGTAACTAATCCATCATGACTTACCTCGATGGGAATTTCAAATTCCCACAAGATTTTGATTATTGTATGGTCTTCTTAACAATCATCATGTAATGATTTTAGCAAAATAGTTAGTCAACCATACAGACTAGAATAGATAATAAATAAATTGATGGTATTATAAAAAAATCAACAGTAGGACATTACCACAATAGGAAAAATAAAAGAGCAAAAATTATGTATCCTCCGATGTCATCACAAAAACCATCAAATATATCAATAAAATATCTCCATATAATTAGTATATCACATAGTTAGAAGGTCACTACTATCATAAAATTTCTCAATACTCAATAACATCCACCACCTCTGATCATTTATTTCTATTTTAATAGACATGGAATTAAAATCTCTAAAAAATCCACACAAGGAAAAAGTATCATCAAAGAAACATTTTCCCAGCAGGATACCACTATTTATTCAATAAGAAATATATATCAAATAAAAAATTATGTACAAATTAAAATAAAACATCAGCAGAAAAAATTGAAAATTTTTAAAAAAATCAAAATATTCCAATGAATATTATAAAACAGTGAAAAAGAGCATTTCATTCAAAATTGACCTGAATAATTTTTTCTATAAAATTTTTAATGAAAAATAATTTCATAAATATCAACATATATAAATAATTACATAAAATTTCAATCATTGCACCAAAACTATTATTAACAAGTATACATAGTTTAAGGGTCGTAGATCCTTAGACATAAGATTGAATGTAAAGCACTCAGTGTGAAAACATCATTAGATTTCTGACCCAATGGATTATGATTATACACCAATGAATAAAATACCTTCCCTCAATATATTTTATTATCCTTTTCATCATTAATAAATATATTGGTTGATATATTAAAATCCTAGCATATTTATCATCGACTACCCACCTAACTACCTATACCCCTTATTCTTAATGTTAGTCAATCAAGTAATAAATAATTTATCTAAAAACATTAAATCAAATATCATTCATTACAGAAAAAATTTTATTTCTTGATTTCTATTTAAATTTGTGACATACATTAACACATTTCATCAAAACACGCTCTTTTCAACAAAAATTAATTTTTAGTTCATAAAACCTTCAATCCATTCATTAGTAATGAATCATCAAAAATTTCATTCATAAAATTATTATTTTCAATTCAAAACCATTTTCCAAATATAAACATTTTATTTGGAAAAACATAAACAACATGGTTTAATAGAGACCTTCCATTTTTCAGAAATCATTCAGATGCCTCAATAATTGCATTAAAATGAATCAAAAATTCTTCTTTAATCCAATAATAAATAACTATTTTAAATTTATATTAAATAATATATTGAACATCCTAAGTCAATCAAGGAAACATCAATCATCAATATTGGTTCCCCAATTGGAGTATCAAAATGGATAGAATCTATCATGAATTTCTCTTATAATAAAAAATAAAAAATTCAAAATCTAGATCCATAAAAAACATAATATAAACTACAATAGAATAAGAAGATAGATCAGAAATATATAATTGTTGATCAAATCAATCTTACAATTATCCAAAGAGATTATGTGCTTCAACATATACTACTCTCAAGGATGTTTCAAGAATAAAAAATATAAATCACTATAAGAGAGGCTCTAAAGTAAAATAGTTCAAATTAGGTTTGATGGTTATGATGAGAGAAATAATATAGGTGTTTTTTGTGGATTAAAAATAATAAAAATCTAAAAATACTCACTCATAATGGTTTCACTAGCTGGCCGGTGGTTCCCACATGCCAACTGGTTGTGCTAGTAAGAATTATAATAGGCCTGGGAACCCCATCTGTGGGATAGTGTGATTTCATTAGCATGACGGTGATGCAAGGATAAATTCCTGCACCCATGTTCCACAATTGAAATACCATGTGATAATCCATTATAAATCCCGTAACGATAGCCTTCCACCAGTAATCATCTAGCCTTAATTTTCTAGCTCGAGGATGTCATAGAGCCATCGTTGATACATGCCATGGTTTAAAAATAAATCCTCCTCCTGGAATGCCTCCCAAAATTGCTAAAAATAAAAAATCACACTATTGACCACTAAAATAGAGTAAAAATTATTGAATAAATCAAATATCAATGGTAATAATAGATACGAACCTAAGAAATAAGATTATTTGAAAATTGAACCAATGATCATATATGAATGTAGGTGTTCGTTTATTAAAAAAAGAATTATATTAGGATTACTCTAACCCCATATAATATTGTCAAAGAATTTAATAATAGGAAAACATATATGAAAAAATATATTATAGGAATATAAAGGAAAAATAAATCCACAAATAATAATTGAATGTTGTTATATTGATGAATAATCATTACAACATATAATATTGACCACACAAAAGACTAATCACATATTCTATATAACAAAAATTAAATGCCAAAAGGATTTAGTACCATCGTTGACCCTCACTACATCCCAATATCATGTATCATCCATGATATTAATATAGATCAAATCCCAAGTCTTTATAAAATCTAATATATGAATAGGGAAGGATTCTTTGGTAGGTATGTTTAATGAACATCAGAGTAAGGTGTGATTAAAACTCAGAGATTAATCAAAAATTATGTCACATATATAACATGTAATTTTTGGGTATAGCCATTTGATATTATCATAATTATGAAATAAATAACCGTAGAATTATAAATTATATAACCACTATAAATCATCAGGTTCCTTTATTAAACTGATGATTGAGGAAAACCTCTATAAACCAGTACTTTGGTGTCTCTTTTCATGTCACACAACCATTCCCAACACTACTAGACCAATGAAAAACTCCATATAACATTTCAAAATCAATTCATCAGTTTCATGTATTATTTAGATCGATATAGGGAACTCCTTGGAAATCACAATTCATTTGGGTTTATCATAAATCCCATGGTACTAACTTATAACTCCATGAGATTTTATTATATATTATCCATTAATTAAATAATTGGTCGATATTCGATGATCAATATCCAATTGTTAACTAAAAGTTTATATAAATGTTTAATAAAATGATAAATAAACTAACTAGTGAACAAAAATTGAAAACAATTAACAAGTCATACATTTGGAGAAAACAAATATAATAGCATCTAATATAATAAATAATTATTTTTAAAGGAAATATTTTTTATTAATTTGTTATATTATACTAGTAAATTAAATTGATCAAAAATAAAAAAAATCATTATAATATGAGATAATTCAATGTATGAACTAATATATTAACATAAATTTTATTATTAAATGTTACAGAGAAGGTTAATAACACTGAAATGTTTATTTTATTTAAAATAATCATATTTTTCACAATTTTTATTTTTATTTGAAGGATAAATTTATAAATTATATAATTAGTATTACAAAACAAATTTATTATTAATGTTGGAAAATACAGTTCTCCCATATAACATAACTCTTATGACAATGTTATTATATAATAATGAATTAAAAACATTATAAACAAATCGAAAACTGAATCTGTATATTCTATATATGAAAAATCATTTAAAATATTATATTAGATCTTGAAACTTATGCATGAATTTTTGTAACCTATGTTTTATTTTATTCCAATTAAATAAATATTTTAATACCCCTTAAAATCTGTATAATAAATGATGTATTCAACTATAAATTACATTTAAACACATAATTAAATTATATTTGATATATAAGTCCTAAAATTTAATGGATATAAATTTTGTACAATATTTTTATGTGAAACATGTTTTATACAATTGTTTTGTAAAAAATAGTGTTTCATTACATTTAATATACTTATATTAGAAGGAATTTCTAACAATATTATAAATTAAATATAATAAGTGTATTCCATAAGTGTAATTATAATTTCATAATTTGGTTACAATGTAATTTTCATTTTTGGAAATCAAAATTGGTTACAGTAGGAAAACAGTTAATTCATTATGTCAAATGATTAAATATGTTGAAATCATTTAAAATTAAAGTATAAGGAAAATATTATCTCAAACACCTTATCATTAACATATAGGTTGAATGTATGGAAATTTTTGGTAAACTAATACATTTAATTATTCTTATTTAGTTTTTATTTCTTTATGAAAAAGTCTTAATATTTCTCTAAAGATAAAAATATTTACTAGTTTATCTTTCCTCTAACTTATAAAATGGAACCTCTTCAACTAACATTACCACACAAATAATTAACTATTAAATAAATCACTATATATAAATATACACTAATATCAACTTTAAAAAACATAAAAAGTTCTTGAATTCAAAATATATTTATCCAATAATCCTTAAGTTTCATTAAAAAATAAATTATATATTGAAGAGTTATATGGTTTTACAGATCATTTTGAGTATATTTATTTGAAACATACTCTAAATATTAAAGAAACATATTTAGATAGTGATATATATATATATATATAGTATTATAAAATATTAATATGTAAATGTTAAATATATTTTCATCACATTTTTACTAATTGAAAAATAAAATGGCGCTCATTCATATAGGAAGACTACCACCCCCATATGGTGGTGTATTTAAATTTTCATCACATGAAATGATGAATGATTATATAAATGTGTTTAATTTATTTATAACTTATTTACAACACTATTATGAATTTATAAATATAATTTATTATTTACATTCCATTATTTTCCTTTATTTCAAATTGAAAACATCGAAAGTCTATATGTGCGAACCACCAGCACAAAAAAGTGATGTAATTTTTTGTATTCAACCCATTACATGGAATTTAAAATTTTTATAGATGAATTATTTTTATTATCTCGATTTATATATATTATAGATAATCTTATTTTCATATAAAAAGTAATTAATGATAATTATAATGTACTCTGTTGATATCTGTGAAATACCAGAAATAACATTAGCACCCATTTCATCTTCATGATTCAAAAATATAACCCTCATAAGATCATATGAGAAAATTATATATCATAACGAATCATACATTATTAAAAAAAATATAATGATATGAAATCATTTTTATATATGTACTGTGGTCCAACATCATTATTACAATACATGTGAAGAGAAATTGAAATTAAAAACACCTCCTGATGAAAATTTACATAAAATAAAAAATGAATTTAAAATGAATGACTACATTTAATTTGTTTAAGAGTAAATAAATATAAATTTTGATGTGAAATAATTTACTAATATAGTTTTTTATTATAACATATGTAAAATTATTTTTCAGGATGTTTTTAATTAAGTTAATTGATTCTCTTCTCACTTTTATTTCTATGAGACATATCAGGTATTCAACACATTATTTGGATTGTGTGGTGTATTAAAATCAGATAAATTATTATTATAATGTTTGTCATACATATTTTACAATATTTCAAATTTTATCTTTCCCATGAGGATTTAATTCACGTGTTATCAACGATAAAATGTTTCATGTTATGATCACACTTTTTTAAAGGTTGTTTATATCACAATTTATATTCTCTTAAATCATATGTAACATATTTCCTAAATCCAATATATTTTAATATCATATATTTATTTCTAGATTTCATTCTTATTCATTCCATTTATAGCACTATGATACAATAAAATTGTGATAGATTTTATTGATAAAAAAGTCAAATGTCCCCTTTTAGGATGAGAATCAGTCTCTTTCATCTCAATGTTAATTAAATTATTTATTAAAATTATTATGTATACTTAAATTTCATATAAATTAATTATACACTACCTTAAAATTTATTATCACTTTTCTAAAATGAATATTTTAATTTTTTTTAAAGGAATAAGTTTTTAATATTTTTACAAATGTAAAAATATAAATTTTATTATGTTTTTTTGAAAAACCTCATTTCCAGAACATCAATAATGTTATTAATTATTGGGATAATAAAAATTGTTCTATTAGTTTTTAAATATTATATTATTTATTTATAAGCTTTAAATATATTTTTTAAAATATTAACCAAAATAAAAGGATGTATTATTTTTTTTTCATTTCATAACTCTATCGGTTTTATAAATGTATTTTTCATCTAATTGAACATTATTTATAGAATAATATTCATCTATATGAATATGATAACATGATGCCATCTCATTTATTTTTCTACATTAATTACAATGATGATGATATAGAGTTGTTTTCTTGAGACCCATTTCTTTCTAATTTTATACTAAGATATGATGAAATTATCATTCATTCATGGTTCATATAAAACACACACTCAAACATAGACACACACACGCACACACACACACACATATATATATGTATTTATATGGTTGGTGTAATGAAACATCCTAGATCATCCTGATACTTAACTGATGTTGACCTCCCAAAATATTTAATTGAATTCCCAATCGACATGAAATTGTGATAATAACCTGGGTATCATCTAACAAACCCAAGGGAATGATTTCCTACATAAATAAAAAAACAAGTAACAAATATAATATGTTCAAGAAAAATAACATAATAACATAAGAAAATATAATAATATAATAATGTGATATAAAAAAAATTCAAGTAAAAAGATATAAATAAAAAACCATATATACGCATGACAATCCACAACTGTCATCCCAACCCATTATGGAAGAGACAATAACAAAATGATGTTTTAATGAAATATGACACATTTCACATTATCTTCATCCCTCAAAACCAATTATTATGAAACCAAAAAGAATATACATGGTGTGAGTAAAATTCCCTTTAGCCTACCAATAATACTATATATATGATTTTTTACAATGAAATAGATATTTCATGATTAAAAACAATGATTATTCATAAATCAAATTCATTTGAAATATTTTTTTATAAAACAACTATTAGTTTCATTTAAAAAATATCAAATTCACAGAAACAATTTTTTAAAAATAAACCAGAATGAAAATATTGACATATGTAGTAAAAAAAATCAATTTAATAATATATAAAAGTGTTATAAAAATAAAAAGTATAAATTATGATTAAAACCAATAACTAATGTTCTCTAGACTATATAAATACAAATCTAGGACACTCATAGAATGCTATGTTAGAATAAATTGACTAATAAAATACAATTTCCTTCCATAGTCTATTAGTATCAAAATTAGAACCCCTACTTTTCTCACACACAATATGGTTTTCATATGTATATAACTCAGCACACCAATGGTTTCCAAAGGATGATGTTTTCAGTGTGATTTTTTATTTCAAATAACAAAGTCACATTTTTATATAAAAGCTGAAAAATATAAATATTAATTTTTAAATTCATAAAACTCTCTGTTATAGTAAATATCTTCTTTTAGGGAGTTCATCAAACACAAAATATGCATAAAAATTAATTAATTTAAAATTCGATATTAAAACAATTGTCCATGAAACTAATTATGAATTAAAAAAAATATCTCCCTTAGATACAAATAAATCAATTTCCTAATAGAATTAAAAGGAAACTTAAATAATTATAAGGTATTCCATGAAAAATTGCCATATTTTATAGATTCATGGCTCTAATATGGACAAATAAGTAACCATGAAACATTTTAATTGGATACTAAAAGACTGATATCTCTATGACCCTTAGTTAATTTGTAAAATTCTAATAAAGAATGGAATATGAAAAATTAAATATTATATTAATGGACAAAGCCTCAATCTCATCCTAGAATTGGGTAAATCGAAAACCTAGAAAAATGAGGTGGATGAAATAATAAATTTAGGGAAAATAGGTTTAAGGGGAATTAAAATGCCTATATAATAATAATAATAAATGTAATTATGAGGTTTACATTAATACATAGTATATTTAGAACAATACTTCATATCAAAATATAAATAAACATCAACAATACCATGTATATCCAACATATCATGGAGGAATCAATCATACCAATACCATGTATCCCAATATGGGGACACTCAATGATGTGGCAAAAAAAATGAATGTATTGTACCACCTTTTCATCCACTATGGTGTAGTGATTTCCACACTAGTCATAGTTCATAGGAAGTCCCATGGTATAACACTACCATGACCATGCCAAATTTTAGATGTTTTTTAAAACCATTTATCAATGTTCGTTCTCTAAACCAATACACATTGGACCATTGTGTGTTCATACCTTTGTTACACATAGGAGTTCTAAAATACACCATTATAAAACCATGTACAACATAAATTAAATCAACTCAATTATTGAAATAAATGAACCAATAACCTGGTGGGTATCATAATTCTCCATACCACACCAATTTCTCTCCCAAAAAAGCACTCAAAATTCTTGTATCATAAATATATAAGCCCTTCTAGAAATAACATGCATATATATCAAGTGTCTATCGTTCCTGTAATTCATCATTAAATGGACTATTGAAATTGATTATTCGAGTAGTTCTATATTCAGAGGATCAATAATTTCAATTCTTTTCACTAAAACCAATTTTTCATTGTTAGGGTCAACATATTCTCATTCCATCGCATGTGAATGGTGTAGTTGATACCCCCACACCAATTGATAATCATGGTTCATGTAGTGAATTAAGTCAAGGGGTAAAAAATTCAAATTTATATGAAACAAGTCTAATGTTATCAACAATCTAAAATTGACAAAAAAAAATTTGATTCTAGTCCATCATGTATTCCTAAATGAAGATATTCAAAACAAGTTGAAATAAAAAGAAAAAACCTGATCACATACCACAATCTAAAACATGAATCAATTAAAATTATTATAAAATTTCATCAGGAATTATGTCTTCAAAGACCATTTATCGATTTACTGGAACATTTCTATCATCTCATGAATAAGACATGGTCCAAAAAAATATTTCACATGTATATTTTCCCAACATGTTTGAGATCTACATGGAATCCAATATAATTATTCAAAATTATTCCTTTTAATAAATTAATAACAAATGTATTTACATTATAACATAGATTAGGGTAATCTCATTCCCCATGAACCACCAAAATCAATAATTCACTCTTGAATCATATCCTCAAGTATTTATACAGAGCAAACAGTCCCCCCTTCCATGGAAGAGTGATATGTCATTATATATCTCAATTTCATAACAATTACCACATGTAATTACATACCAAACCAAGATATAAATCATGTGTATCTATTAGAAACAAAATAATGCATAATTAACTAGAGCATTATGATTTATTGAACATAAAACATACGAACCACATTGACGTTTTTCATCTACATAATATGAATTACCCGAGAATATTTCAATGATAAAGGATATCATAAATAGAATCATTCCATGTTGAGGAAATGTTAAATTAATAAAAATTTCAATGTATATCTCATTATACATGCATGTATGAATGGGTAATGGATTCAAAAAATTCTTTGGTTTCAGGTGCTCTTCTATAAAAAGTGTGATTGTAATGTGTCATTATAAAATGGCAGCAATTGACCACCCCATCCTTGACTACCAATATAGATGCATGATATAAACATAAATAATTATTTCATAAAGGTGTTTTGACTATATTTAGTAATTTCCACTATCCATCCACTCCTATATCAGAGTTATCATAATGATAAATCATCCTTAAAAACCCTTGATACATCCTGGTGTCTGAGACAATTCCTCCGAGGTCTCCCGATTATAAAATATTATACCAAAACATTAATAATGTATGCATGATTATTTTACTATATGAATTTTATCATCAAATAAAAAATCATCATAAAAAGAATGTTATTTATAAAAATCCATCATCTTTACACACATCAAATCATATATCACTAAATTGTCACGTCAACTACAACACATCAATATATATTTTTAAGTGTTGAGTAAGTAATTTCCTTTAGAACAACATAATTTTCACATTACCTATTTTATATTAGTATGAAATATAAAAATAAAATTTATTAAGTTAATAAACCATATTATACTATATTGGGTTCAAAATCATCAATGTAATAAAAATATTTAGTATCTCATGAACCAAATAAATAATAAACCACATACATAAGAGATTGATGTGAAATGCCTTGAAATCATAAAGAAACACAATCAACTCATGATCATGTTTAAGATAATTTGTCCTATTACAGTGTATTTGGAGAGAGATATATAGGTGGCCATCTATTTCCCATTCATTAAAACACATTCCAATCCCCAATATGAGTAATCATAGAAAACATCATATCCCAAACTAGATTCAGTATGCATCAGGACTGGAGTTGATGTAAACTTTACCATAATATCCAAAATCTATAATGGTTACTTATCTTTCCAAAAAAGAATATCATCATTATTGGGGAAATCCATCATTTGAGATGTAATATTAGAGATAATAATAGTAATAACCAACTAAACACATGAATATTTGAATATCATACACATTTCATGGTGTCTCTTGTACCACCATGTGTAAAATATTGTCTTAGATCTACCTATATTAACAACTCTGATAAAACATGGCCTAGAATCTTATCTTCTTGGATCCAAAATAGTCATTTACAAATATTTCATTATAGATTATGTTATTTCCTTATTATAATTTCAACATAATTATGATACATACATTATTACTTTGAATTATAAAACACAAAAATTTCAACCCAAAACCCAACCATGAATGAATCCATGAACTAATGAAAAATAAGATTCATCATGAAAATAAACAGAATAATATTGTTAGTGAGATCATGTGGCATAACCAAATACTAATAATTTATATAAATGTTCTTGAATTTTCACATTAGAATCTTCTCCTCTGTAAATATAATCTAATTATACCCTAATCTCATATAAATATTATAAAAACCTCAATTTACCTTGATTTGATCCAACGATCCATCAATCTTATTAAAATAATAGTTGTCCGTAAAAAGAAATTCGCTAATCATTTTGTAGTTAAAATAATTTTGGAGAATTCTAAATTTATAATTTTTAATAGGGACTAATAAATCATAATAAAACATGCTCATATTTATGGATCATGTAGCCTTTATATCCTAATGATGAACATTATGTGATTTTAACCAAGTGATTCAGATATGCTAATACGAAATAAAGATAATACTCATCCAAATAAGTAGGTCAATATTAAACTCAAGATCTATTTAGGGAAGTAATAGATAAAAATCATTGGAAATATCTTTGGATAATCAATAATATTTATAATAATCTCGAAACGTAAAGGAATATTGTTGAAGTTATGAATCGTTTTTTTAATATTTGATTGAGATCATTCAATTCTGAGGAGAAATTTGACTCTTTATCTATGATATAGAACCCCTATCACCATGAATAATATGTGTAACCCGATTAAAATATATATATCTTAGTCATGGAAGATAAAAATAAATATGTGATTTAAAACTGACCATCTAATCTATTATAATGACATGGTTGATGATATCAATATTAGTTACATGGAAATAACATTCACATTTCTTATTGGAAATCATATCCTAATACAAAATACATTTGAATCCTGAATTTTTCCTAATTAACTTGGTATTGGATTGATCTCTAACGAAAGTAAGAAGCCCCAATAATAGTAAACACATAACCATCATCATTGAATATTTAAGAAATTGACATGTAATAGTACCTATAGAAGCTATGACTATAAAAGATATAGTAGACACCATACCTTTTATAATATCAACCCCAACATTATATTACATACATAAATATTTCACTTCATAATTAAATCTTTCCTCAAACCCACATTATGCTTTAATTAATTTTACAGTACTGTATTTACATAAAAATGTGTTCATAAACATTTTTGTTCATTTAATTGAGTTTTGATGTGTTTCATAACGGTGAATTAATATCTATTTCCTTAGGCCACTCTTCTGAAATATAAACTATTAGGATGACTATATATTCCACAACAATGAAAAATAATATGTTCCACATGAAAGTAAGGCTTAATATGTTGAAGTATACAACATTGGACCAAAAAAAGAAGGTATTATCTCAAAGATACTGCCATTAACTGATACAAATGTTAATAGAGAAAACATACTATGGTATATTTTCATGACATATGACACCGCATGGTGACCCCCTATAATAAGAAATGATCAACTAGGACAAATAATATTGACTATGTCTTCCACAACCATATATTATATATTCACTACCACATTAAATGTTTGCATTGAAATAAGAATAATCATCTTTAAAATATAAGTATTTAGACTAATATGAAAATTTATAACCTCAAGGTAGTTGTTAGTGGATTTTAATTGAGATAAATGAATATTTTTAATGATATTAGTTGCATACAACCTAAACAATTTCCCCCTAGATCCATGTTCCCCAACTCTCAGTACCTCAGGTCAAGAAACACATTCAGATAGAAATGATGAATGGAGGAGGTATTGAATATATTTAGTGTGATGTCCTTAGGTAGTTTATATTATATTATGGAATATAACAACATCCATATTATTACTTCATGAATATAAGTAGAAAATAATACAATAGGGTCCATTAATGTCATTGAATAGTTAAAAATACGCTATATTATTTCATCAAATTCATTTGGTTCATGGTTTTTGTTTTCACAATATAATATTTGTGAATTATCATGGTAAAATGTATATAATGATCAGCCATTTTCAATAGTTTCAACTATTATATTGATCCTTGGAAGGATTTTATTTTTTAAAATTTGCATTAGATTAGTGTAACGTAAAGGGACTTTGTATTTGAATTTCATTATATTTACTTCCCTTAGATTCAAGTAGATCATTTTATAATGAACAATCAATTAAATATGAGTGTTATATTATGATTAGAATGTGGTAAATAATATTTAAAAAAATAAAACAAAAATAATATATTTAAATATATCCAAAATAAATAGAAAATACATAATGAAAAATCTATAAACACCAATGGTAACTCATCCAAAAATACTTATGTGAACTACCATGACACCATTCTGTACATACTAGGTGAGTACCTAACATCGCATTATAGTATATAAAAAATACTAGAAACAAACCATGTAATCTACTACCATTTTCTAACTAACCAAAATGGTTCAGCCTAATGTGTCACCCATGTTGTCCCACAGTAATGCCTACAACACATTCCTAATCACCACATGAGGGAGTCAAATACCTTTGTATCATACCAAAAAACAAGGTAATTATTACTCCCTAAAATTAGAATAGAACAATATATATATATAATGTAAATTATAAACGAAAAAATTATATTAGAAACATCGCGGTTCATAATCAAGAGACATAAAAAACCATTAACTCTAAAAATATTAATAAACATGAAGATTTTGTAAAAATAACTACCCATAACCTCTTTTTCGTAAAACTATGAAAGATTAAAAAAATTTAATTCATCAAGATATATGAAATTCATCTATTTAGATATATCATGTAATACTAAGTCTACACACACCCCTAGGCATATGTTGGGTTTTTATCGATTGCCCAATAGTATACCATGATGAACAAATACAATGTCTATCACCATGAAACTGATAGTTTATGATTTAATACATAATATTCATAAATTAGTTTTAATTGAAAAAAATTTAAATAATTCATCATTTTTTTCCATTTGAAGATTTCATATTTAATAAAAAATTAATAAGATGGCGAAAATGAATGAAATCATTTAGGGAGAAAGTGAAAGAATATCCTCACCGAAAATGATAATCATGTGAATATTATTTAAAATCACAATTCTAAATAAATCCAAGCCCTAAGGGGCTCTATCCTATAGTAATATGAATCTACGAATCAAAATTAATAGTATTATGATATAATTTGAATCCTACCATTATGAGTCATTACACAATCTTTTGATATCAAAATCCTAACAACTAGTGGTTCCACACTAACTATCATATTCATATTTCCACAACTCAATTAAACCATGGTTCCCAATGTAAAACTATTCCAAAAATATTAATGTAAAAATTTGTAAAAATTTTAAAACTCATTTCCATGAACAATGAATTAGTTATCCCATGTGTGAAAACCCATTTTATTATCAAAAAAAATCAGTGGGAAATTTCTCCAATAAAATAACATACTGAAAAATTATATATAAGATAAGAACCATTCAAAACAACATTACATTCAAGGAATGATGAATATAGAAATTAATAACTTTTTATATCAAAAAAATAATTTTCATAACCCAAAATAATTTAAAATACATGAAAAACATGGTATATTATAATAAAAACCATTGTTTAGGGACACATAAAATTATATTTGATAAAACATTATCACTATCAAAAATAGTGATTGGAAACAAATGGGATAATATCCCCACAATAGTAGATCAATGCGTACCTTCTAGATAAGGGAGGTAATCACCATAATTCATTACATTATGAAGGGAGGACACTCAAAACCCTTCATTGAAACAGATATATTTGAAACCTAGAAATAGAATTACGAATTGTATTTTATTGAATATTTTTTTGAAACAATTTATATTCCCTCTTTATGATCATTTTCTCCTCCACAATGAGTCATAACATCCATAAAAATAACATCCACTAAATGAGAAATTATAAACATGAAATAACCATCACTATGAACTAATGTTTAAAACCTCATCTTGGAGGCCTCAATTAATCCAAGCCTAGTCTTCCTAGATAAACTACCATGTTTTTATGAAATAGTTGTCTATAAATAATTTTATACATTGATATTCTTTTTTAAACATAAAATTGATATTAAATAGAATGTGATATACTATTAAAATATTTTTTATAAATGTTACTCTTATCACCTCATTATTGGATTAAAGAGTATAAGAAGGGAAAAATAAATAATTTGGATTTATTTTTTTACATATCCAAAAAATAAATTTATTATTATTCAATTATTTATAAATTAAAATAATTATCATTTAAAAACAAATGATATTTTTTTCTGAAATTTTTTTATACACACATTTTGTTTTTACTGAATAAATTAAATTTAATATTATTTTTGAATGGGTTTATTGAGATTTATAAATAATAATATAAATATTTTTTTAAATTAATTTAATGTTTTTGTTCTACATGACATAATAATAAAAGAATTTTTATTTTTTAAAAAGTAGTTTTTGAATAAATTTTTGTCTGTTTTTATAGGATTATTTTAAAATTAATTTCCACCAATTATAGAAATTGAATAAGATAAAAATTATTCCATATTTAAAATCATTAAGGAATAATTTGATTTATATGTCCCTTTTATTTGTAGGCATTATAAATGTTAATGGTGGTAGAATTTTTAAACATTACAAGTTATAAATTAGGATAAAATATGTTAAAATAAAATGTTAATGTGAAAATTTTCATATAAATAATTATTGGTTGAATGTATTCCAAAGCTTATCATAGTATGGTTTAATTATTTTTTATTTAAGGAAACTAGTTCATGAAAATTATGCACATAATATTTAAATTAAAGAATAATACAGTATGTCACTCTCTTAGTTATAAATATATCTTATATGAAAACCTAGTGAAAAATAATGTTATGAATGGATATAAATGTCTACATATAGATTAATAAAACAATATTTATGATGATAATTGATTTATAATATTATTTAATTATTTAATTACATTGAATATTTATGTAATTTTGATGCATTAGATTCCAAATATTAAAAAATTTGATAAATGGTTTCAAAATTATTAAAAATAATATAATTTTATTGACAATAGTTATGGAATGATTTTTTGAGAAAAATATAAATTTTATTGACATATTAAGAGACAATATGTTATTTAAAAATTCGGTTTATTTTTTATCTCATAACTAAAATCATATCAAAATTGATGTAAATAATAATTTATTATAATAATTTGTTATTTAATAATTTAAAAATCATAATAATAGTTTATGATGACTATGGTGATAGTATTAGGATTATAATTTTATCCCTTGGCTATATTTGGGTTAATTATTACATTATAATAAAAATTATAACCTTTTAAAAGTGAACTTGACTTCACTGAGATTAATGTAAAAAACCGAGGTATCAAAAAAATATATAAAGTTTAAAATAAAACATAAATAAATAAAATTTTAAATAATATTTATGAATTAAACCCCATATTATATTATATTCAAATACATATTCATTTATAAGTTTATTGTTCTTGTATAATGAGTTGTTATATTTTCAATTTTTTAAAAAATTCCCCCACATCCTCTCTCCCCATTTATAAAATGTCACCCCTCCTTTGTATTATTTACAGTGTACTAAGACATATATTTTGACCAAACCATGAAAAAATATCTTCTAAAATCCCCAATATACATTCATGATGTGTTATTATTATAATAAAAACTCATCCTTATGGCCAATAAGTTCATATCTGAAGGAGTTGTTTTGAATAAATGGTAATCACCTTAAATGATCACATTATTTTTAATTGTGTTTTTTCCATATATAAGTAAATTATATTAATAATAAAATAATAAAATAATTATTTCCCATATAATTAACTTCTATTTAGTTAATTAAATCGCCTATATTCCCTCTGTTTTGATCCAATGACATGTGAAAGTTTAACTCATTGGTTTGTATGACATACCCTTGCCATATAGCTTATGTAAAAGAATTTCGCATACCATCATCCATGCATTTTCTTTCTGATGGGATTAATTTTTATGTACAATATTAGTTACTTAATTAATCATTAGGAATTATAATATAATATATATCTTTATACCATTCAATTAATTGGAAAATGATAACATTACTTTTGTGTATGTGTGGACTACTGCCTCCACGAACAGATGCAATACATTTTTAATTTTTGTATTACATTGATGGTTATGAGAATGTATTTAATGAATATATAAGTGTTATATGATATATTAATGATTATTTTTTGGTGATTTATTATTTATATATCTTTTATTATACCCATTAAAAAGAGAAATCAATATCAACTCATATGTATGGCCTACTATCTCTATGAATTTTGTAATTCATTTATATATCACTATGTTTTATTAATGATTATAAATAGATATATAATTAATATATATTTTAGATTTTTAACATTTTTGATTGTATAGATGTGAGTCAACCATGATAAAAGTACAAAGAATTAAACTAATGGACTAGAACATACAAAAAAATGATTCATATATCACAATAAAAAGTGATTTTAATAAATAATTTTAAAGAAATGGTTTATAAAAGGTTATTTTTAAATCATATAAAAAATGATATATATTATTATGTATCTAAAATAGATTTATTTTGAATTTTTATTTATCATACATATTCTTCAAACATTTCAGAAGGAAATCAGACCTAAAGTAAGGGTTTTATATTTCAATCTCATTGTATATTAAAATTTGTTTATGATTACGTAATTGATAATGTAATTTTATGATATAACGCTCAAGAATCTCATTAATATTTATTTGATAATTGTTCATAAAAAGGAATAATTTTCCATATTTTATTTTACACCATTTAAGAAATTAAATGGGTGAAAATATGTTTTAACAGAACATTACCTTTATATATCTCTTTGGTCAAAAAGTCATTTTTCGTCTGTATATAAATCTTCTATTTTTTAAAAAAACTAACCTATTATTTTCTAATTTTTTTTCAAGTTATAGATTTTTTCAATTCATTAAAATGGTTTTTTATTGTTTTTTTAATAACAATATTTTTCATATTTTATAAAACTTTTAAAAGAATGTTTTATTTCATTTTATACTGTATAAATTGAATTTATAAACATCAAGAACACTTAATGAATTCATTAAAATCTACGTGTTATCAATATTCATATAATATAAGTGTTTGTCTTTAATAATTATGATTTTTTAAAATACAAATAATTATTTTCAATATATAAAGGTTATTTTACTCCAGAAATTTACCAAGATATATTTATATAATTTTCACCCATAATAACATCAATAATGCTACCTATAAATTATTGGTAATATGATCAAAGTATTCCACCAAATTTATTTATTTATTTGGATAATGATCCCATTTTGTTAAGAATTATTCTAAAAAACCTATTTCTTTCAAACTTGTAAAAATATGTTTTAAAACATGTTTCATTCCTACATGTTATTTCATTAGGAAAATTGGAAATGATTATCGGACCCATTAATTTCCAAGGGTTAGGATATTAGTAATTTTTTTTGAAACCAAATTCATTTTCATTGGTATTGATATGAAGAATGTATTATGATCTTATGGAAAATATATGTATGATGTTTTTATTTAATGCGTGTTACTATAATTATATAGCATTCAAATTAATTTGATTAATATTGACATCTACTACGATAAATAAGGTTGTAAATTGGGCTATAACATTCTCAGCACGGAACATTATCCACTATGATAGTTTTGGGATTGAATTGTATAACTATAATGGGTTAGAATGTGATTCAAATACACTATTATTGTTTTATTAGTGAAAAATGAATAATACAATTGCTTGTAATGTGAAACAAATAAACCATAATATTCGTTTAAATGGTCATTGACTAATAATGAATGAATTTTCTATACATAAGTGTTTTCCACAATTGTAAGTACTATTACATTGTCATGATCCTATGGATTAGGTTCAATTATTACTTTATTATTGATGTATTCTAAACAAAAATGATTTATTTTATTATTCGTGATTGTAATCTATACTAATTAAGGTTTGTTTTTCATATTTAATACTCATGATATCATTAAATTTAGACCATTTTATTCTTCTATGATCATTTAAATTTCACTACATTTCTTTTATTTTTCTTCTAATAGTAAAATTTCTAATTATTAATTTCACATGGTTAGGATTAATGATATTAATTATAATATTTCTATGAAGGGTGTTTGTTTTGAAGTGATAAATTGGATTTGATGTATATATAATATGAGCATGTTTTTTTATGTTCCCATGATTTATAATATAGTAGACCAATATGATTCTATTTAAATCAAACATAATCTAATCAATATTAATACAATAAGATATTTAATATATATATATATATAGGAAAATTATTGTTCATTATAGTTGGTATCAATTAAATTCTTAATTATTATTTGGAAACTTTGATAAGAAAACATTAAAGATAATCACATGGAATGGTCTATGTATAGGATAATATTATAATATTTTGGCAATGATGTTGTTTAAACCAGGCTAATCTTAAGGTTTCATAGATTAAAAATAATTTTTTTCTTTATTTATGAAATTAATTATATTTTTTCATGACATTCATGTTTCCCACTATTATTATTGTTTCACACACTATGAAATTTTTTAGTTCATTTCTGTATCCCAAAATGATATTATCAATAATTAATGATAAATTTTTTAAATAATTATCCTCTTATGAAACAAAACATTATTAGTGATGGAAAAACATACTTATTATATACATACACTAATTTTTATTCTATGAATCATGATGAGATTCCTTACCATCAAATAAGGGAAAATATTCTATTGAGTCCCTCATGTAGCAACACACGAATTCATTTACACTGCATTTTTATCCACTACTTATTGAGAAATGGAAAAGTACAACTGAAAACATATTTTTGATTCATTTGTGCATGAAAAATGAAAAGATTTTATTGGTTTTCTATTATTATCATGGAGAAGAAAGTAAATGGTAGAATATTATAAATAACATGAAAAATTTTATTTAATTGACACTATGGGGTGGGATGAGTTTAAGAGATTAATTTTCAACAAATACATACTATGTATTATTCAATAAATATTGATAAATAATCCCTTGATCTATAGAATAAGACTATATAACCTATTAGTACCAATGAAGAAAAAATTTATATGAAATAAAAGTTACACTTTTAGTATTATCATCCCAGAAAATTGTAATTTTGATTAATTAATTAATGTCATAAATTCATGACAATAAAAGGATATAGAAATATGGGACAACGATATAAATTTAGATTTAATTATTTATTCAATAATAGTGGGAATAGAGATTGGATTTACAAACTCATAGTTATGATATGAAAATAAAGATGTATGTTAAAAGAGTATATAATAATAATATATTGAAGAAAATGATCCTTCATTTATGATACATGTCTGGATAAAAACATGGACGGAAATATATTTAGGGGAATAAATATTTATTTAAATTTTTAAAGGAAGTATATTATAAAATATAATTTCATAGTGTTGGTAATAAGTTATTAATGGATGTAAATATCGAGAAAGTTCTATAGAAATAACCACCAGTATTGTAGTGTTTAAAATTGTATGAGTATGAAAATTATGACAACTAATTATAAAACTTGAATTATAATGATGATAATCAACATTAGAACCCTATTAATCATAGATAAAAATAGAAATATTATGAAATAAATATTAGTGAAGTTGTGTACTATAAATATGTTGTGAAATGTAGACACATCATTCACTATACAACTTCTAATGCCATTCTTAATTATATATCTACACAATCGTGTATATATATTTTATTATATTAAGGTATCATAGTACCACCATAATATATATATATATTTTAATTTAGTATTAAAGAAAACTAATGGAAATATGATCCAAACTAATGGTTGTGATTCTTCTCTAAATTATTTTTCTCAGAATATGATTCTAGAAAATATAATTATTCTACCTCTAGATTCATTTGATGTTATTTTGGAATTAAATATCGACTAATAAAATAAATCTAGAACACATTATATATGATGGTATGTTACATCTCATATTCATAATGAAACTATGATCATCTATCAATGAGAGAAAAAAATATGAACATCATATAGATATCACAAAAAATGTGTGAGACGTTATTCCTATTAAAAAGTCATGTTCATTTGAGACTGTTCGGGAGAAACTAAACATTGAAGATATGCATTCCATGTGAAATATTTTTTATGTTATCCAATAATAATTATCTGTATTAAACTTAAATCATTATTTTGATTATTCAGATGAACTCCAACTCAGTTACACATTAATTATGGAAAATTAATTCAGAATGACCTCGATTGAGTTATATGAATGTTGAAATTGTATATAATTGGAAATGTTCATAAACATGAGGTTTTAATATTCATTTTTAATAAAAAAAAGTTTAATACATTTGATTTTCATGGTTTCTCAAGAACATAACAAGATCCAAAAATAGAATAAGTTTCAACTTCCTCATATAGATGAATTGTTTACTCAGATTTATAGAGATAAATGTTTTTAAAGAATGAACTTCATTACTTATATCATCAATTGAGGGGTAATAAGAATGATACACCAGAGGCCAATCATTACTAGGTATGGAAATTATTAATTTATAGTGGTTATATTTGGACTTACAAATTCCCCATGATCATCATGTATTTAATGAATATATTATTTTTATATTAAAATAATATTTTTGTGGATTTATACATATATGATATATTTACATATTCAGAGGACAAGTAAGAGCACAAAGATGAATTTAGGATCATTCTGCACTTCCCGAGGAAAGAGAAGATGTATGAAATGATTACAATGTTTGATGTATGGGTACAAAATGTTTCATTATAATGTCATATAATATCGATTAAGGGTATATTAGTGGACCCATAAAATAGAAATGATATAGAAAATTTTTAAATACCCACCAATGTGAATAATATATATATTTTTCCTAATTTGGGAAGATATTATGGGTTCTCTATGGATAATTAATCACATTTCAATAATACATTCACCTACACAAGATTGAATGTATCTAGTATCCACTATTTTTTTATGTTTTTAAATTTCAGGGAACTATAGAGATGGATAGTTATCTCACCTGTACATACATTCGATTTTTCTAGAGATGGATTTGTAATCTATAATGATGCATTAATTAATGTATTTATACGTGTTATTATAAAGAAATATAAGGTGGTAGCTTATTTGTAATTATAATTGATGGCCCATGAGAAAAATTACACAACAAGTGATTTTGAGTTAGAAGATGAATTTTTAACATTAATGTAAATCTGAAATTATCCTTATCACAAAAGGTGTGATATATATGCTGATGGAAAAAATAGTATATGTTCACTTATGATGTGTTGAATATGTTGTATAAAATATGTTTGGATTCGATTAATGATTGAGAATTATTAATGAATTACAAACACAGGAAAGTGAAGAGGGATATAGATGATATGAGATGAAAAGTCATGTTATCTAATCTATGAGGACTTTAAAAAAATGTAAAACAATTTCAGATTTCTGAAGGATTTATCCCTAAATATTGATAGTATTGGATAAATCATAACATTATTAAAAGTATTTTCAACCAAATATATATATATATATGTATTATTTAATTAAATAGGAATATAAGGAAAATATAAAACTACATAAGAAGGTGAAAGAGACTCCAAGGTTCAACCTTACTTTTATGGGAATGATAAGGATTAGGAAGCATGTATGTGTCTCATCAATAAAATAATTAATTAAGTATTTTTTCTAAGAAGATAATAGTTCATTATTATCTTTTCATCCTATAATTACAATTATATAAAAATATTAAAAAAATGGTGGGATTTCATTATGTGAGATATTAATGATTATTTATTTATGTGTTTATTTAGCAAAAAAAATTTATATCTTAGTACATAAGTCAATGGATAAGTTACAACCATTACAGATAAAGGAATGGAAATGGGAAAACATCTTTATGTATTATCTTATTAGACTCCAAAAAAATTCCAAATCCCATAATTATATTTAGGATTTTTTTGATATACATAAAAATTTATCACACTTTACGTCCCATTGATAGTATTTCTCATGTGACCATATTTCTAGGATATACATTAATGTAGTGTTAATTTTGTTTATACTATCCCATTATATTGTATATGATCATTATCTAAGGATTACCCAATGATAGGTGAAATTATTTAACATGGTATATATAGCGAGTTATGTTTCATCATTTATAATCATCATCATCTAGTTAAACATTATGATATAAAATTTAATATCCCTATGGATATGTGCAGATTATATTCTCTAGATGTTAATGGATCTTGGGATAGACACCTTAATCTATTAGATTATTGTTATCATAATAGATTTCACTCGATCATTCTAGTGTATCCTTATTAAGACCTATATAAAATTATTTACAAAATTAATGGGTAGGAATTAATTTAAATAAATAAAACTATTAGGATCTTATCTAGCTAAAGAAATGGAGAAACAAATATTATTCATTCAACGAAAAATCAAGGAATCTATGAATCATCATAAAATTTTATGTTAATAGTCATTATTAGTATTTATAATTAAATGTTGGTGAGAAATATTGTTATCAAATTTATAAATTTAACAATAATTTGAGAATCAAGAAGGATGGAAGCATGATACCTATGTATATTTTACCATTTAATATTTTTTATCGAGTATGGATTGAAGCTTATCACATGTATAATAATGTGAACATCCCTTATGATCATAATTTGAACAATTTATCTATGTTGAGGAAGTAAATACCTGGCCCATCATATGTACTATGCATAGAGGTCATAGCACCAAAGGAATAAATTTAGTTTGGGGAACAAATATATGGGATTTTAGACCATATGTAAATTGGTTTATAAACTAGACAACATATCTAGTCAATTTTATTTTGTGGTGAAATCAACAATTTGAGGAATCTACATGATTCCATAGGATATGATGTGGATGAAGTTTCCTTGGTTGTTTGAATTAGAGTGAATCATTTTTAGGGGAAATTCAATTTAAGGGGATAAAATTTAAACCACTTATATTTAATGAAATATTTCTCCATAAATATATTTGATTTGGTTGATAGCATTCAATAAAAAAACACTGATTTTAAATGAACTACAATATATTATAAAAATATGAATAATTAATAAAATGATTATGACATAGTATTTGGGATGGTGTGTATAAATAAGACAAGGTAAATAATGAAAACATTATTTTCTATATATATATGAAATGAATTTTTTGACTTTAATAAAAATTATAAATAAAAAATAAAATCATTTTAAAATAAAAGATGTTTTTTTAGGAATGAAAATTTGGGCACAATGTGTTTTTACTATAAAATGTTAAATTGATTACAATTTTTGGATGATTTTGATGAAATTTATATATCTTATATAAAAATATCTTAACATTCAACTAATGTTTTATAGGAATGGAAAATATTAATGAGGTTTGATGAATAAAAATGATTTTTTCTAAAATGATATTATCATTACATTTTAAAATAGTTTTTTATAATTATTTTAGTATGATTATAAGAATATAATTTGAAATTATTTATTCCATATTTGGAATTAAAAGGTATGTAATTAACTAGTATTAATGTACATATACATTACATCACATTTTCTTAAAACATAAAAAATTACCAAAACAGAAAACCAATGATCATGTATGTTTAGATACATGGGAATCATCGAAACATAATCACCGCTATATAAGTGAAATAAATTGCCCCCCAAAATCATCATCATGAATAGAATGCTTCTAATAATGATCATTCATATTATAGATATTTATTGCATATGGAAGGAAACATAAAAAGGGGTGATCTTAGATTCATAATATGATAAAACAAGAGAGACATGTAATCATAAAAATGGTATAGGTTTATGAGAACATGATTATAATAATAAAATTTATCAAATTGAATATCAATGATCATAATAAAGAATAATGGTACAAAAATTGATAGTTCAAAAGGCATGAATCATAATGAAATGAAGAATAAAAGCATAACATTGTAATAAGAGAAGGAATTGTTGGAAATAAATATAATATAATATTAATTCAATTTTATCCAAGTCATAACATCCAATATCATCTTAGTAGTAGAGGTTAACTCCCCACACTATCTGGGTATTTATGGTTCACTCAAATTTCTATATTATTAACATGAGTTCACTCCTCATAACATCTTGGTAATCATGGTCGGCTACCATGGCCATGTTAGTAGTCAATGTTCACATCCAAGACTATATTAGACAATCTGATATGATTTAAATCTTTATCCTAATCAATTTAAGGAGATATGGGTCCCAAATGTTTAATAAATAAATCATATTTACATCTTCCACCGGATCATATACAACCATATCAAGACCCATGAAAGGAAATTGGTGTCATAAACATGGAATCATACCTTCAACTATTGAAAATAAAAATGATTCGTAATAATTTAATCAAAGAATAACCCATGAATATTAGGAGGGTTCAAATATATAATTTCATCAATACATATTCCATTCATATAAATAATATGAATGAATCCTTTTGATCATTTCCTTGGAAGGCATGTGTAACCAAAATCGATGTCATATTAAATGGGAACGAATTATGAAATAACATTTTTAATGATCCATGGGTAAATCATCCTTTATCCTTTAAAAACTATTCATAAAATATAAAACCATTTCAAATATATTTTCATGTAAATAATTTTCAAATAATATAAAGTAATTGTTGAAATCTATTTGAAAGAAATGTATACATTACAAAAATATATATAAGATTGATTTTGTTTCAAACAAATTACCTAGAAAATCATATTGAAAAAAAATTTCTAAAAAATTAAGCTTTTAAATATGGAAAGTAATATTCAATGATATGATAGTGGAAAAAGCCATAAATGTGGTATTATATAAAAAAACATTCATTTACCATAGAAAGAAATGGTAGAAAATAAATTTTTCCGAAAGTGACATGAAGATTAATTTATGAAAAGAAACTATTAAAATAAAAAGTAAAAATAAGGGTAAAATATTCCTTTTAAATATCATATAATAATAGTATAATATTATTGGAAGCCATTTAGAAAACATGTTTTTAATGGAACATTGAAATTTTACTGATGGGACAGGTAAAGTCGAGCATTCTAAAAAAACATTTTTAACGGTATTATGTACCAAAGAGTTTAAAATGGTACCAATACATGAATATATCATTAATAACAAATGGATAATTAAATTAAAGAGATTTCTTAATATATGGATCTTATAATTCATTAATGGATGCTTAATCATAAACAATCTTGGAAAGTGTTGAGATTGTTTCAAAAAACTCTTACCACATGGTAACATGGAACCATACTCCCCTATAAGAAAATGAAATTAAATAAATCATAAAAAATTAATTAATAGAATGAGATTCATGATATAAAATTTAAAATGATTTTTGTACACCTAACATGGAATGTGTTTCAAAAATTAAAAATGAGACAAAATTAGATAACGACTTGGTAACTATTGTATAATTATACTCATTAATGAAATATAATAAATTGGAAATTTAAATAACAATAATTATAATTATAATAATCAGATAATAAATCCATTAGAAATATACACCACACAAAAAAGTAATGTGTGGTGCATAATGCTTATATCTCAATGAAATTAAAAGAGAGATAAAATTCCATTACATTGTGAATTAACTCTCCTCATACTCGTACACAATTCCAGTATATTAAATGTATGTATTAAAACTATTTTATATAAAAATATATTATATATAATACCAAATTTGGTTTTATTTTGACCTAATATAACCATCTTATTTACAATTATATGTTAATATTTAACTTTGGGTAATATCTGAATTTCTAATTATATGTGTCTTAATTTGTTATATCTTTTGTTCATTATAATTATATCTTGATTTCATGAATGTAAAACATGATATATATCTATATATGACCTATAAATTCATTACAGTTGTATTATAACAATATATGATATTTAGTAACCTAATGAATTATGTAGTTTTGGGAGATTGTAGGTCATACGTATGCATGAACCATGTTTAAGTTTTATTATCATATTTGATGAATGTGAAAAAATAAAATATATGTATATATATCATTTTTAATGTATTATTATTATATAATTTATATCATATAATTTCTCTAAATACCACCTTAATACATTCCATGTAGTGAGTGAAAGAATCACATAGCTTTTAGGGGGTGGTAGTACACACATTCTCAAACGAAATTATCATATATAGAAAAAAATGTAATGTATAAAGATATGTGTTGTAAAATTATTTTCAAAGAATAAATACATAATAAATAAAATATAATACATATAAAAATAAAATTTCTATCATAATTTCCACCATGATAGAATGTAATGGAAAAAAGAACAATAATTGTTTCTTGAGGCGATAGTTTGTCGTACACGTAAACATTATATTGGTAACCCATTAAATAAAGGCTTCTATAATTGTAGGTCTAAAACATATTAGTATATTTCAGTTACATTTCATATTATATAATCATTTATTGAGGTATTTTTGGGAGTGGAGAAATAAAATAAATGAATGGAGCTTGAGGACAGATGTTACCTATTCTATGGGTAACTCCTTTTGATTTGCATGAAATTTTATCCTTGGATGAATTTATTACCAATGGACGGATTAATGGAGGAGGTTTGGGATGTTAGGGAGTTTTTTGGGAATATTTTTTCATGTAAAGGTTTCTTGATATGATTAAGGTAGATGGAGGATAAGAAGCCTTTTATAGTGGAGGAGTGGGCACCCAAGAAATAGTTTGGGAATGGGAATCCCCCCCTCGATGTTTTTATTGAATGTGGATACAATAATGGAAAAATTTCGTCATAAATGATTATAGGGTCTAAATATTTCTATCCAATGGTTTTTTTAAATTTTATAGGTCATTTTGGGCCTTATGGTTATGATTTAGTATGTTATTATGCTTAATATAACATTAATCGTTGTAATTAATTTTATTTATTTTCACTATTATTAAAAAAATAATCTTATTATAAATTATATATTATTTATTCAAAATATGATATCCTTTTTTTCAAATTTTAATTCCTGATTTGGAAAACATTAATTCCAATTTAATTGCATAGATGGTACGAGAATGTGGGTTTTTAAACTATAAATGGTAAAATGTTTTCATAGTTTTCATGAACAATTTCAATGAGAGATTGACTAAAATTAAATAAATTTGATAAATTGAGAGAAATATCTAATATTTATTTAAAATAAATTAAAATTATATTTTATCTATATAAATAAATTAGATGAAAAATCTGTTATAAATTAAATTTTAGTATATATCAATATTCATAAAAAAAGAAACATCATAGAAAAATACAAAAAATTCACACAAAACTAATCTTTTTGGACTTCAAAATTATTTTTATTAGGATGTAATATTTATAAAATATTATAAATTTATAATTAAAATAGGGTATCCATCAAAAGGACGTAAAAGCACATTAATAAAAACATAGGTTTTTATATGTCATATTTGGTTTGTTCTTATCTTATGCCTATCAAATATATTGGACGAATATATGAAATATTTTATTTAATATATAATATATAATATATTAATATCAATTATTAATTTTAATTAATAAAATTTATTAGTATAAATCATCTTTGTGTGCATAAAAGTATTTTTCTAAAAAAATTACTTTTATATTCAATTATTAATTATATTAATTTTAACTAATGATTTAATTTTATATTTTTAAAGACCATATGATCTCATAATTTAGTTATTACTATTCATAAAAACTAAATTAATTGTATGGTTATGTCTTAAAAATGTGATTTTTATAATATACTTTTATTTGATAAATCTTGATCTACAATGTTATGCAAGAAATTGTGGAATGTCAGTCTTGTATGTGACATAAGAAAACCAAAATTTTGTGTTTAGTGAATGATAATATTTAGGTAGAATGTGGCACATGATTGACTTGGTTTTGTAAATAACATAAGGAAAACATGTTTCTTTACTATAAAATATATTTTATTTAATGTTACGGGAAATGAAAAATATAAAAAAGAATATCTAATAGAAAAAAATATTTCAGAAAATCTCAAGGTGTTAAATTTTAACCGCCTTAAAATTAATTTATACTTATAAATTTATTTTGGTTATCATAGGTTTAATACATGAATGTTCCAATCATATAAACCAACATCATAAAAATGAATAATTGAACTTCAAAAAAAAAGAAGTTTGGAACACAACAGTTAACCAATGTAACACATAAATAGGTTTCCAAATATGAGGACATATGTGGGATGTGAAAAATATGGATTTTGAGGAGAATCATTAATATAGGGGTGTTACCTAAGACATGAATGAAAAATAATATAATTATTCATCAAATTTAAATCTAAATAAAAATAATAATACAAATTATCCAAGACATCATGTAGGAATGTTGGGTGGAACCACACCCAGATCATCTTTCAATCATGGGTTCAAGACCCACGAACATGTAGAACATGATGGGTTGTCATGTTAAATAAAATATATCCATTTTCAAAATTATATTAATATAATATCAAATATAAATATGATGGACATCCTTGTAATAAGTTTAATCACTAGATTACCATTTAACAATGGTTTTAAATACAAACACATTACTTTAATACTTCATATGAATATTAACATACAATTCATATTATAGGCTAAGTGTATAAACCTATCGAATGTTCAAAATCCAAAATATTAAAAATATAGTCACAAAAATATCTTAACATTGATCAATCATATAGCATAATGTATCTCAGGGTTGTCACATTCCAAACATGTGAATACCATCATCATATATTTTCTTGAAATATTGTAGAAAATTGAATTACCAAAAATTATTATCATAAACATTCAGGTATACTTATTTCAAAGTATACTAGCTATATTCCATAAATCCAAAAAAAAATTGTAATGATGATAGCATAATCCAATTTTATCAAGTCCTTAATTATTTACAAATTAATAAATACTGTCTAATTTACATATTCCTATCCAAAATATATTTATCCAAAAAATATTAAATTAATATATGAAACATATTATGGGTTATATTCCATTAGTAAAAATATCACCTTCTCAGTAAAACACTTTTCCAGTATATCTGAATCGTTTAAAAAATCATGTAATCACACAGCAAAAAACAAAACTAGAAAAATCATTGAATAATTCACCAATAATTATACATTTTTCAGGAGACAAAATAAATAAAAACATTGATTATTTTACTTCATAAATAAGTCATAATAAGGATACCAGATCCTATTACTTAATAACACTTTCCATTAACAAGTCCTTTGTGTTTTCATCCTCAACTACAATATAATCATTACTCATACCACCGTCCTGATTCTCATCATATGTCCTCAACATAAGGTATTGATTTTCATAATGACCATTCATTCTACACTTATCGAAATGACCCTATGATGATGTCTTAGAGAGGCCAATATTCTCATCTATTTTGGAGATGAACCCTTCATTTTTCCTTTCCATTTACCTTCATTGTGTCCTTATTTCCCCTAGTCAAAACAACTTTTTGATCCACTATGTAATTCATATAGTTTATCTCTTCATCATTATTGATACACATGAAACTGAATATTCTGTCCCCATGGTATCAATTTCCTAACTTCTCAGCAGACACCTTCATTATCAACATTGGTGTCTCCAGGTGTTGGTTAAGGTATACACCGATGATCTTGTTTCTCGAAAATGAAATTGTAATTATCACAATATCCTTTACTCAAGTGGTCATCCCATTTTACTTCTCATCATTATAATGACCATTAAATTAAACATTAATCATATTCATTTGGATTCGCTACAATGGATAAAACCAAAATGCATTGAATAGAAAATGGATATCATAGTGATTAAACAAATAATAATGAATAATATCCAATAATATGTCAACATTATAAAACCATACTTAATTTATGACACAATGGTTTTTCATTATGATATTTATATTAAATTTTTATTTATAACCTTCATGATGGTACTCGAGATGTTTATTAATTTTAAAATTATATCCCCATGGGGTTTCAATATATGTGTGCTGATAGGCTCATATTTATGTTAAAGATTACACCAATTCAGACCTAATACATCTTGTCTTTGTGATTACCCCAAATTACATCACTACTAGATCCAAGTTCATTTTTCATATATAGACATTGATTTATTTCTATAAAACCACTCACTCTATCCATTTTCAAAATTTTAGGACATTTTTATAGACATTTACTTATCCTTATACATATCATTAATTATTATAGTTCCCACTATGGTTTTCTCATACTATATTATAATCTATAACTAATACATCACTCTAATACAAACTATAAAGACCGAGTCAAAACATACGTAGATATTACATCACTTTTTTTGAACGCACAAAACATTTCAAATGTTCCACAATATCATCTTAGTAGTATGTGTTAACTTCATATACCATATTGGAAGTAATGGTTCACTCCAATGGCTATCTTACTATAATGAGTTATCTCGTGCAACTATCTCGGTTGTCATTATTCACTCTCAGGTCCATCTTCATAGTAATGGTTGACTCCAAATACCATCTTAGTCACTCTTATGAGATATATATATTTATCCAATGAATAGAATATATATATATATCCAACCTATATCATAATGAAATAATATGTAAATGTTCAACAATATCATAAAAAATAATATCATAACCCATGTAATGAAATTGATTCCATAGACAAGAAATCAGACATTAACCTATGAAAAAAGAAATAGGTTTCCTAATCATTACATCAAAGAATAACCCATGAAAAAAATAAGGTTTCAAAAACAAAATTTCATCATTACAGAAATAATTTATAGAAATAATATTAATTGAATAGTTATATCATTTATTACAATGGAATGTGTAACACTAATGTATGTAATCATATGAGGGAAATAATTAAAAAAAATTATTTATTTTTTAAATTGTTCATGTGTAAATTATAATTTCTCCATTGAAAATTTATTCATAATGTATAGAACAATTTGAAACTAATTTTGATTAATATAAACTGAAACAATTATAATGGAAGAATTTAAAAAGGGTTGAAATCCATTTTCCATTTTAAAACATGTAGAGAAGCTTCAAAATTTTGTAAAATAATTTCTTTAAAAAAATATTTTAGAAGAGAACTTTCATTAAAAATTACTTTTAAAAATTTATTGATAGCCTCAATGCAATGGAAGTGGGTATATAAGTACATGACATATTATGTAAATATAATATTCCTTTTTGGAAACAAATTATTTGAAAAAATTAATTTTTGTAAAAGTGAAAATAATATTTATTTTTATGTTTTTTGGGTTAATAGTAAAAATGGTTAATTTTTTTTTAAAATGTCATTATATAATAGTATAATATTCTTTAAATCCATTTAAAAAACATTGTTTTTTTGGAATAAATATTTCAGACCAATGAGTTATGTAAAAATGGTCTTTCATAAAAACACATTATTAAATATCATATTCACCATAGAGTGGATGAAATGGTATGAATATATAAATATATAATGAATAACCAAAGTAGTAGAAAATTCATGATATTTATTAAGAGATTCATCAATGGAATTGTAATCATAGTAAATCTTAGAAAGGGATGGGATTGTTTCAGTAAACTATAACCACTATGTAACATTGAACCATGCTCCCCATGTAATAAAATGAAATTAAATGAAACCATAAAATGAAATTAAAATAATAATGTTTAATATATAAAATTTAAAGGATTTATATACACCACATGGAATAGAATATTTGCATATCATGGCATGTTCTCAAAGAAGTAAAATTGAGACAAAAATACATTAGCAACATTGTAACTTTTGAAACATAATACCCATGAATGAAACATAAAAAAATGTACACATAAAACCCCATTAATTTAATTATAATAATAATATTATAAATACTTGGGTATTATATTCCCCACATAATAGTAATCGGTGGTGAATAAAGTGTATATCTCACATAAATTAAAAGCCATATGAAATTCTCATACCTTGTGTCTCGAATCTCTTCGTACTCATACAATATTCTTGTATAATAAATGTTAGTATACTATTAATCTTGTATAGATTATTTTTATTATATTTAATACCATATAGGGTTTTTTTATGTCTTATGTTATCATCTTGTTACAAATTCTATGTTATGGTTTCTCTTCAAATAATACCACATTGTTCTTCATATGTGACTGAACTTGTTATATCTTTTGGTCCTTATACATATATCATGATTTCCAAATAGTGAACCATGAAATATATATCATTTATATTGAGTATAATTTTCTTATAATAACTTATAGGATATATAATTATTAAATTGAATAATCTATTCTCAGAGATACTAGGTTGTATATATGCTTGAATGATATTTTTGATTTATTATCTTATTGTAAAAAAGAGAGTAAATGATCTATAATTATATATATGTGTATGTATGTATATATATCATTGTAATATTATAATTATTATATCATATATATTATAATGTTTCAATATACACATCCTCACTACATTCCATGTATTTTGTTAATTGATATCATCACTTTGAAGGGGTTGTAGTCTAGACATCCTCAAAGAAACATTTTGAATTTTCCAAAACTTAAAATTATAATTATACATTTTTAGAAGGATTAATTAATATAAAATAAATAATAAATATAATATATAACCTATATAAATATATATCCCATCATAATTTACACTATGAAATGCGGTAAAAGAAAAATTAACAACCCTCATTTCATGAGGTAGTATTTTGTCATACACATAAACAATAATATAGTTAAACATTTGATGGATGTTTTTGTAACTTTTTTAAGAGACATTTATATAACAATATAAAATTATATTTATGATAAATTTTTTTATTTATAATTTTTAAATTAGTATATTTTAGGGGGTGGTAAAATAAAATAAAATAATGATACTAGAGGAAGGATGCTAAAACTTTTTTGGGTAACCTCTTTTTTTATGAACCAAATAGATTACTAGGTTTTATTTACTAAAACAAGGTGTATTGATTCTAAATATATCCATAAAATTAATTTTTTTTAATTTAATAGGTCATTTTGTGCCTTAAGGTTATGGTTTTGTCTCATATAAAGACTTATTTATCATTAATAATTATAATTAATATCAATTAAATTCACTATTACTTTTTGTCAAAAAAATATTGAACATTTTAGAAATTAGAAATTATTTTTATTATAAATATGGCATCCATTTTTCCAATTTCCAATTATAGAAGAGGAATAAATTGATTTAAATTTAATCCCCTGGATGGGGCGACAATGCAGGATTATAAATTAAAATTACTTAAAGGTTATCAAGATTTTAATAACCAATTTCGTTGTAAAATTGATTAAAATTACCTTAATTGGGAAATTTTATTAAAATTATATATCATTATAATTTAAAATAAACTAAAAATATAATTTAACAGTATAAGTAAATTATATGACGAAGAAGTTATGATTTATATTTCAACATTTATCAATATTCACAAATATATGAATCTTCACAAAAAAATAAAAAATATCCCTAAACTAATTTTTATTTTTTAATTAAAAAAACTCTATTTTTATATGTAATATTTATTAATGTTCAAAAATATATATTTAAAATAGGTTCACCATTAAAAAGTGATAAAATTACCTTAATAAAATTATAGGGTTTGATGATTAATATTTGTTTTTTCTTATATTATACCTGTTAAATCTACTAGATGAATATAAAAAATATTGTATTGAATAAATAGTATATATATTATATTAATATTAATTTATTCTTTTAGGTAATTCAATTTCATAGGATAAAACAACATTGTCACAATAAAAACAGTTTTCTATAAAAACATTCCCTTAAATTCAATTGGTTCTTATATTCATTGTAACATATAAATTAATGTTATATTTGTGTTAAAAATATGTTTTCATAAGATAGTTAATAATATTTAAAACCATTATCTTAATAGATAGGTTATGTCTTAAATAATAATATTTTTACATTATACTAATATTTGTTAGAACTCAATCTTGCTTATTACACAAGCCGTCATGGAATGTTAGCCTTGTGGTAATATCAAATACCTCAGTGTTTTGCGAATTTAGAGATCAAAATTATGTTTCATGTAGTTAAATATTAATGTGAAATTGTGTATAACATATGCAAAACATGGTGCTTTAATATAAAAAACTATTTTTAGTGTTGCATGAAATGAAACTTATAAAAAGATTAAATTAATAAAAAATATTTCCCAAAATCTCAGCGTGTTACAAGGTCCATGTATTGTAAATACTTCCTATTTATTATTATTCATTATCAATAGTATTCCTGTCAAAAAATTTACCTTGGTAAAAGTTAAATTGTGTTAAAATAAAATTAAAATTATGTACCAAGGTAACCATTAAATTTTTAATTTGTTGTTTGATTATTTTAATTCATCTCATATAATAATGGGATTATAATTTTATTTATTAAGTTATAGTAGCCATTTGAAATAAATTATATAATATTTAAAACATAGAAAGAAACAAAATTACAATCTAATCATTTTAAAAATATACTATAAATGTATAATATGAAAATAAAAATTAATGAATGAATCCAAATTTATATTTTGGGATAAATGAATCTATTCTCAAAAATTAAATTTATTTTTAATTTTTTGAAATTATTTATTTACATTAAATTCATATGAATCATCCATAGAGTATCTCTTCTATTAGTAAAAAATATGATCAATGATATTTAATTTTTTATAAATAGTCTAATTTGAGTGAGTTAATGTGTGGGAAGAATTTTATCAATAAATAAGAAATCATATAAACATAATAATTGTTTATATTGAATTTTAAATATTTATTTTTGAATTTTAATTCAAATAAATTGAATAGACTCATAATTTATATTAATGGAATTTTAAAAATAATTATATTTTATTAAACAATATGAAAATCCAATATATATTTGAAATAGATTAAGAGTATATTATTTTCCCTAAAATTTAATTTATTCTCCATTTATACAGAAATTACCATATGTTATATAACATTTTTATCCTTTTTGAATGGATAATTTCTTTACAATTGTTAATGTTATTATTCATTGACTAAGTGGATAGAGTAAACAATGGGGTTTAAAACACCACATAAACATTTCCAATTTAAATATCTAATGGTAAATAAAATAATTCCTATATTATATTAAAAAATTTATCTATTTGGATGAATTTTGGATATATAATTCCAATATATATTTTAAAATTTTAAAAAGTAACACGAGTTCTACACACCTAAATTTTGAATGGTCTCCCGTTATATATATTTATCACAAATAATTGAGACTTATATATTTAAGTAACTATAATGAATTCTCTTCCCCACTCCCAAGTAAAAATTAATTTCATTTTCATCGTCAAAAAATACAACACCCAATGAATTTTAGTTAATATCTAATAGAGTTGTTTCAATGAAGAGGCAATATTATTTAACTGATGATATTATTTTTAATTATTAATTTCTGTTCTCTAATTAATTTATATTATTTATAAATTTATAAAAATAGTATACTAAATATTGTGTATTATTTTTATGATTATTAAACCAGATATATTCACCCTATTTTTTTAAATGGTAAGTCAATTAAACTCTCATGAATATATATGACATATCCTCTCCAAGTAGAGATAAAATTCATTTTCCATCACCATATTTCATGAATGGTTTTTATTATGGGTTTAATATTTAAATATAAAATTTATTAAATAAATTTATTACAAAATGGAAATCTAATATACACCTTGTTTTTTCATGAACCGTCCCCGAAGGCCTGTGCCACAACATACCTCAAGCCCACCTGCCAAAGGCCAGGGGTTTTCAACTAGAACTGAAGGAATCATCATGAAAATGGGAGGAATTTTACTGTGTAACTGTATGTACACACACATAATCAAGCACCAAAATTAGAAATGAAAATATGATTCCCACTAAACAAACAATGATTAAATGTAAATACTATAGGTCAAATGGGTCATAATACAAACCCAACAAAGAAAAAACTGAAAACAATAAAATGATATGAAACTATGATATTCATCCACTATAAACCCCAGATGACTTGTATGTATAGAGTAGCTTCCAAAAGCCATATAAGCACATCATACCGAACTGACCTCACTGGGACAGCCAGGTTCTAGCCCACAACTTCCAAAATAATTTCATTGGTTTTCCACACCAGACACAAAATTTTTTGGTGAATCTAGTGTATTAGTGAGTAACAAAATATTCATTAAGAACCCATAAAACAACTCTAGTGTCGTAGAAATCCACAAAATAAATAACAAAAAGAATGCACAATGATAAAAGTCACTTTTGTTATCTCAACATAGGTGTAACTTATGTTGTTGATAGAAAAACCAAGGATTGAAAACACTGATCAACAATCACAACAATGGAACTAATCCCCAATGAGTGCTTTAGGCTTTCTACATCACCTAGACCTATTCAGTACATGTTTCATGATTCCTCATTGATTGGTGAGTCATGAATCATTTTTATGGTTGCTGAGTAACATTGTCTTTCTAATAGTTAATCCCCAAAGTCTTTTTGGGTAGAAAATTCACTAATTCTCAATGATAGTTGAGTCATAGAGTCTCACTGGGTAGCTGAGTCATGATGTCTCACTGATATCTGAATCACATAGTCTCACTGGGTAGCTGAGACACGAAGCCTCATTTGGATTCTGTGTCACAATGTGTCACTGGGTAGCAGAGTCACGCGGTCTCAATGATACCTGAGTCATGGAGTCTTAGTAGGTAGATTAGTCACAAATCCCCTCTATGTCAACTTTTATGAAAACATACATAACATATTTCATAAGGGCCGCTCCATCATATAGGTCCCAATGATGCAGGTTTCACCACAATCAGACACACGGTCTAGGAGATATGTCTCTTTTTGTAAACTGGGGCCGATTGCATCTAGGCTCGGCCCGACTAGTTGACACCAACCAGACCAACATGACCTAGAGTCCCGCATAACCCAATATTGTCCATCATGAATATAGGCCTAGACCGTTTGCTGGGACCATTGGGCCTCACCGGACCCAGCTGTTGTTGGTAGTGGTCTCATACTTATGTTCACCTGATGACTTGAATTTATCCGTCAAATCCTGCACTGATGGGATGGCCTCTATTCCTAGCCTGAAACACCACGTGGCTTGAATTTATCCCATCGTCCCATCCCAATAAATTCGACCAGCTCTAATATTAAGTTGGGATGCTCGGGAGGACTGTTCCATTGACCCTGGTTGGCTGGTCTGGTTGGGGCATGCATGACCGGTTAGCTGTCCACCCCCATGTCAGAATGTAGCTCGAAGGTAGCTATACACTCCTCTTACACTGCACCAGCCTGGTGCCATGTCCAGCTAGTCTCCCCACCTTATGGTCTACAACCCTCTATCATCATGGATCGCACCATGAAAACCACCTCTTCTATCATGGTCAATGTGGTACGACCTCTTCACCCCACATGAAGAGCCGGTTGGCGCCACCTCCCTTATGCCACTGTTGTTGGTCATCGGCACTGCCATGCTGGAGGTGCAGCATTGGCCGCACCTTCAACATGCCATCAGGTTATCTCCGGTGGTCCTATTTCAAATATGCATGTGTCTTCATGCCTCTTATGTCACCGCGATCAGTTTCACGACCTGAGATCTACCTTGCATCCATTATGAGGATTTAGCCATGAATAATGCACAAGAGGAGGGGATTAGGACTTGTTCCTGCCTGCCAGCACCCTTTTCATTAGAAGACATATTTTTTGAAAAATAGGGGATTCTTGGTATCATAGTATTATCGGATAATCATCAATACATATGGAGAACCCCCAAGGTAAACACCATCCCACAAGAACACACGATCCACAGATCAACCAATTTGTGAGCTAATCCATGTTCGTTGTTTTAGAATAAGAATAAGGAAAAAAAATTAAATCCCTACCTGGGTCATTTCATTCATTGGTGTTGTACAGTGTTTCAAAATTCATCATTATGTTATCCTCTTTTTACAGTTGTTTGTCGATCATCGATGGTGATGATCTTTTCAAAGGGGGGTGGCATTTGTCGTTGTCCCCCACTAGAGAATTGCAGTAGAATCAAGATTGTTCAAATAATCATGCATTTCATGCATTTCCATTAATAGAAAAAACATAAATCAATGTTTTTATTATGATGTTGTTACACTATTTCATTTGTATTTAGTTTTTCTTGGTTGGAAAACTATTGACCTGTAAAAAATTTAATTTTTAGAAAAATAACATAAAAATGATTATTTTATATTTAACTTTTTCATTAAAAAGTCTAAAAAACATTTTTTTCCTTCATCCCATGCTAGTCCAAGTTAGGTCTATTATATGGGAATCCAACCATTTATAGATCAATGATACCCTCATATTTTTATCCAAACTATGGTTTGATATTTTCAAAAATAAGCTCACAAATTTACATAAATGAACCTTTAAAATAGTTTAGAAATTAACATTCCCCCTTGAACCACTTTGGTTGATATTAGGATTTTCTTTAGGATAACTCGACCTCACGAGTTCAACATTTATCTCAAATTTGAAATTTGAGTAACCATTTAATATTTATTTGGACTTTATAATAAAATAAATGTCACTTAATTATTTTTTATAGCCAAAACCTAATTTTCACTATTGGTATGCGTCGACTAATGTTAGAATCTGCCTAAATAAAGAATACCCTCACAAGATCATTGGTGGTATTTTATATTCAGTCTATTTAACCGTTTATGAGTTATAATCATTAAAAAATAAAGTAATTTTATTTAATAATTTTATTTTTAGTTTTGAAATTTTTTGGGTTTCCACACTCAAGGCCTATGCCAACTAAAATAATGTCTTTAATTTTTTAAACCTAAATTCATGAATGAAATGGTGCCCTCAGTTTTCTAATCTAATCATCTATTTATGAGTTATTCCACTTTTTTAGGTATGCCGCTCATGTGTGCCATTTCAAAAATAACATTTTTCAACGAATACATTCAGGTACTCCTAACCTCATAATTACCCACCATCTCATCTCCTAGTATCAAAATAATTCCATATAAAAATACATTGAATTTCCATGACATTACATTACAAACCCATTTTTGGCCTTCACGTCTCAGTATTCCCAAAAAATTATAAACAAACAAATGATGGTACGAAGAATTAATCTGATCCTCCCACTCCCATGTTCCCTTTAGATTATTCTTGTGCTTCCATCAAACATAAACTAGAGGAATCAACCATCAGGAAGGACTGGATCATGTTGATCCTCTATCTCCCCAAGGAATTTGGAAAATATCACACATTCATAATTCTCCAGGTCTCCCTAGTTGATTGACATATGATTGATCAGGAACGTACCCCCTTAGTTTCAACTCATGTAAAACATCATCCACCCAGTGCATCTATGGGAAAATTTATTGGTGGTAAAAAACCTTCCCAACACTACTAAGAATCTGAATATGTCTGAGGATCCTCCGAGAAAACATGTCACCTAGACCAAATCTCTACAATCCATGTCAGGGTGAGACAGGAAGGAACTCATGGTCTCCATCTTCAAAATCCAAGGGTCCTAATCTCCTGTTAGTATTTGATCACTGCCTACTCTGGGTAGTCTTCAACAACTCCTGGATGATCTACACATTCTTAGTGGTAGAATGTACTAACTATGGAACTATGAGTGATGAATTCCCTAGGTCTGTCCAACATAGATGTGATCTTCATGGTCACTTCTACAAGGCCTTAAACGTTTCTAGGCCAATGGAAGAGTGATAGCTATTGTTGTATGAAAACTCCACTAATGGTAGTTTGTCCCCTCAACTGCAACTAAAATCAAGGATGCAAGAACGAAGCATTTCCTCAATGGTTTGTATAGTATTCTCTGTCATACAATTTGTATGAGGGTGAAAATATGTGCTCAACTGGATCCATGTCCTGAAAACTACCTTCAATCCCTTCCACAACTAGGAAGAAAGGTGTGCATCACGGTTTGAGATGATCATCGAAGACACCCCATGAAGCCACAATATATCTTAGATATAGACGCATCCCAAGACTTCTATCAACACCTACTCTTGGATGGGTAGAAAGTGATATGACTTGATGATTCAGTCAATGATAACACATATACAATCATGGCCCATAGATGTGCAGGTTAATCCAATATCGATGCCTGTTGTGACACCATCCCACTTCCACTCTGATACCTTAGGTGGTTGTGTCAAGCCTGCTGCAACCTGATGATCTACCATCACTTTCTGATAAGTGATTCATAGGGAAATTAATTCTTCCATATCTTTCTTCATCCCTAACCACCAGTACTATCGTCGGAGGTACTGGTACAAATTCACCACACCATGACGTACTACCCAAGGAGATGTATGGAACTCCTTCAAAAACTCCTCATGCATTGTCACTAGTACTACAATGATTCCTCTGAATAGAGTGATGTTCTCCCCACCTATAGAATATCCATCACGTGATTTTTTGGTGGATAACTGATCTTGTCAGGACTCACAGTCATTATCCACAAGCAATTACACTATAACTAACTGAATGTGTGGGAGAGTGATAGTCATTGAATAAAGGTAAGATGCTCCATCATCATCCATGATGGTTTTTTGAATATCCGATAACTGCTCAATCACTTTACTAAGATATTTTAGGCATGAAATATTTCTAGGCATGTATTCCACCACGTTCCCTTTCCCAGGAGTATATATATTTTTAAGTCATAGTCTTAATGTAACTCCAACCATAGTCGCTATCTCAAATGTTGGAAACACTATGAGCAAATTTCAATCCAGGAAAACAGCTTCCCCACTTAACTAATTTATGTTCCCATTAACCCTTTAGTAGTGGTTACTCATTATCCATGACCACTTCATTAATGTGATGGTAATACACACATAACCTTGTAAAATGGGTCTTACTATTCCCTTCATCTACATGTACACCACATATTCCATCTACATGTGAATCTCTGTGAAATCCCTCTGATATATTGATGTTGATAACTGTTTTATCTCGGGGTGTAGAATGATATAGAGGTCCCTCCCCCTACGGTGAGATAAACCTAGGAAAATATTTTGAGAAGATGTTCCAGCACCTCATATCTACTATTGGGAATTGAAATCTTGAAACATCCACTACCACGAGGGTAATGAAGGCAACTCAAGAGTGATCGGTTGCACCCTCATATTAATGAGTTTATCGTGTGCTTCCTATGAATCATTCTCCTCCAACCATGGAAACCCCTATTCTAATGACCCAGATATAACACATCCAATTTCCCAAAATATTCAATCTGAGCATGTGCTATGAATGACTAATACATAACCATACTAACACCGATTGACATTGACCCTTACACTAAGAGGTTTCAACCAAATATCTCACTTCATGGGTGAGATCACATTGTCTACATATGTGTGATTATCAAGTAACCTCTCATTGTTATCTCATGATGTAAGGATCAAGTCAACAGTTTAACTAGAAAATCTATGTCTTGAACAAGAATCGGGAAAAGAAGGAATTATTAACACCTATTTCTATTAATACAAAATCTAATAGTAGACATAGAAAATACCTTGAATCATTCATGGATCTCTCAGGTCATAATCCATGACCACATATAGCTACTCAATTCCATTGTCATATATCTCCCTGAGATTAGTGTGAACCACATTGGGGTGGTTGTGGTAACATGTTGAAATGAATACCATCTTCTTTTACATTGTTAGCTTATCTTCCATGTCTTCCGCCATATAGATTCATCTATTCCTATCACCTCCTCTTTCATGGTAGACCATCCACTATTTCACTATCTGCACAATGGGATGGATAATCTATTGAGAGATGTCTCCTACCATATTATAAAATGAATTACCTTTTCCTATGCCTACTAGACTAACCATATGAGGTCTTAGCTATAGAACCCCTTCTTTTGTACCAGTTCTTGAAAAATCTCACATGTCCATGTATCTGAGACCGACGTCGGCTGCTTTATTGACCACTGGTGACATCCAATGTTTGTATCTCCTTGGAAAACGGAATTCCAAACAAAAAGTTATTATATAGCACCCTAGTATATGTATAATTATATATTAGAATAGAGATGGCTCAGATGTCCCTAAACACACCTTTCTCAGAGGTCCAAGCTCTGAAGAAATGGTTGTATCATATTCATTGAGTACCTAGAAATGTCATCATGCATCAATGAATCCTCAATTTTTGACATCTTGTCCTACGGAATCTCTTGAAAACACATACCCTTATATTTTATTGTGAGATCCCTTTCCCTAGGAATGATTCTCAAGATTTGTCCTTAAAAAAATCACCTCATCATTAGTTCGAGTAATATAAACCCTTCAAAAGCCTAGCAGATCCATAGAAAATGATCACTTCCTGGAACACCATCTTATCTAATGGTGACCTGGCATGATTGAAAATTAGACACCACCTCATGCCAGTCCTTATCCACCTGTGAGTTGGGATCACCTTGGAACTAGAGGGGTCACTGTCACTGAAACTCATGTATGGAACTGAGCCTACATGTGTCCCAAAATAGTAGCACCAGTAGTAACTATTGACTGACGAGTAGTGGTATCACTAGGACCCTTCTTGAAGGTACCACATAGAGCAACGACCTTTGTACTAAAGCCTCATAATTTGGTGGACCATCCTCATGGACACATACTGAAATCATGGATGCATGTCTTCATTGAGGAATCATGAAATACAATCATGATAAACCGCAGTCAATTTATTAAACCCTGTGGGATGACTCTTAGAGAAACATTTCATGGAAAAATACTTAATGACACATGAAACTACTATTTTCCAGAACTGGGTTAGAAAACAGAATCAGTGTCCTGGTGTATGGATACGTCAGCAGCTCCACCATCACAAGACTCTCTAGCTTGATTTCCTAACTCGAAACACTTAAAATTATTGGCCTATCCAAAATTATAGACTCTTATTTATTATGTTTGATCTAATAGAAATTTATTACACTTGGTCATGACCTGTCCCTAGGGGCCAGTGCCACGAAATACCACAATCTTGCCTCTCGAACGATTGGGGTTTGGAAACTAGCGTCAAAGGTATCAACCTGCAAATTAGGGGCATTCTATTATGTACATGTATGCACACACACACACACACACACATAACCATGCCCTAATTTTGAAAAAGTAAACATGCATTCCACTAAAAAACCACTGAGTAAAATTATAAACTATTGGTCAAATGAGCCAAAATACAAATGCATCATAGGAAGAATTGAAAAAAAAGAAAATGCTAGGAAAATATAATATTCATCCATTAGAAACCCCACCTGATGGGAAATTATAGTGTTACTTAATGAATTTATAGTATCATATAATTCCTACCAATCCTCAGTAGGAACCACCAGGTCTTGGGCCACCAAGTCCTCCTCCATGTCATTGGTGGTTTGCAACTGACACAATATGCATGGGTAAAGCCCGTGTAGGCGAAACTAATTATATAAACATTAGGGAGCCCGAAACCAACATAGGTCTCACATAAATTCACAGTGGAAATTAGAAGATAATTTCAAAATATTCGAGTCATTAGGGTTAGGTCGACATAGGTATAATTTTATGTGTTTATAGAAAAACCAATGATTGAAATCATTGAACATCAATCCCTATAAATTCACTCATCATTAATTATTATTTAAAGATATCTAGGTAACATAGAAATATTTAGTTGTTGAGTAATGAAGCCTTATTGATAGTTGAGTCAGGAAGCCTCACCGGGTAGCTATGTGACAAATTCTCATTGATAGTTGCGTCATAGTGTTGCTGGGAAGCTGGGTTATGTAATCTGTATAAAATATGAGTCACGAAGTATCTCTAGGTAGCGGAGTCATGGAGATTATTTAGGTTAATGAGTCATGAATCCTTGATGGAGGATGAGTTATGATGTCTGACAAGGTAGCTGAGTCACAAAGTCTTGTTGATAGGTGAGTCATAGAGTCACACGAGGAAGCTGAGTCACGAAGCCTCATTAAGTCAAAATACATGATATATGACTCAATTTATTTTATAAGGATGGAACATAACATGTATTACAATGTCATAAAAGACATGTCAATCGGACTCACGGTTAGGTAGATACATCACTTTTTCTAAATAGGGGCTGGCTGCATATGGGCCCATTCATGCTGGTCAGGACCAACCAAACCAACCCGTCCCGGGGTCCCGCATGACTCGATCCTGTCCATATGGCCCATTGGGCCTCACTGTACTCATCTGAGTTTGGATATGGTCTACTCTTCTTTGTCAACATATGATCCACATTTATCCATCTAAGACCTCTAAGGTTGACCAGATATAAATTTACCATGGATGCTCAGGCGGCTTGATCCGTTGGGTTGGGTCATCCTATATGATTAGAGAGTGCGCAACCGGTCAGTTGGACACCACCATTTCAACATGTGGCCAACATGGAGATGGACACTAATACTATGAGGCTCCAAGCATACACTGCATCCAGCCTGCTTTTATGGCTTATGGTCCACAACCCTCCTTCTCCACGATGCACATCGAATGAGCGACCTATTCCAACACGACCAACATCTGGCAGTTTCTTCATCTTGCACGTGGTTTTATTTAGCGCCACCAATCAACAGCCCCACAATGCTGCTGGTGATACCCCGATTAAACATTTCTCAAGACACAAGGTCTGCTCCGATGGTCCGAACTCAAATCTCCATGAGACCTTGGGTCTCAAGGCTCACTGCCAGCACTTCTACGGCCTCAGATCCACCTTTCCAGCATTTAGAGGATGCAACCATGATAAATGCACAAGTGGATGGGATCAGGCCTTGTTCGTGTCATATCGTTCCCTCCTAGTTATATGTTAAAAAATAGGGGAGGCTAGGGATCATATTTCAATCGAATAATCAACAATCCCGGTGTAAACAACCCAAGGTAAACACCCTACAACATGCAAACATGATCCGTTGATCAACCTCTTTCAGGTTTGATCCGTGTTCGTTGGTATAGAATATGAATGATGAAAAAATTAAACCCCTACCTAGGTTGGATCATCTATTGGGGATGAAATTTGTAGTTGTGTTAATCATTTTTTTATCCTTTTCTTATAGCATATGGTTGATCATCGTTGGTGATGTTACATTTGATGAGGTAGTTGGGGTACTTCCCCATCACCTACCAGAGCATCAGAGAAAAATCTGGATTGTGCCAACAATCTTATGTTTTCTTCATGGACATTAAATGAAGAAATAAAAATCAATGTTTCTATTATTATGGTGTTATGTAATTTCAAATAATGAAACAACATATTTTGTTTCTCTTTTTTGGAAAAATGTTGCGGTCAAACAATTTGAAATTTTAGAAAAATAAAATAAAACAAGATTATTTTATTTTTATCTATTCCTTTCAAAAGTATAAAAAACAAAATTTCTCTCAAACCGTGACAGTCGAGAATATTTACATTATAATATAATCCCTTCATTATGGGTTCAACTGTGAACTTAAATTATTGATCCATGAATTGGTTGAATATTTATTAAAACTCTCTCACATGTTTATTTAAATGAACCTTAAAATAGTTCAAAAAATAACTTTCACCATCAACCTGTGCTAGTAGTGGTTATGCTCCCACTATAGGGAACATGCCATCACGAGGTCAATGGTACTCTTAGATTTTCCATTTTTGTTACCATTTATGAGTTATACGATATTGAAAATAAAATAATTTTAATTTAATTATTTAATTTATGACCAAAATCTAATTTCAACTATTGGTCAATGCTGAAAAATGTTAGGATATTCCTAAATAATGAATACCATCATGAGATAAATAGTGATCTCGAATTTTTAATTCTAGTCACCGTTTGTATGCTATAATCATTGAAAAATAAAATAAAACAAAATAATTCTTTTATTTACAATTATTTCATTTTTGGATTTTCTAACTGGAGGCATGTGCCGACAAAACATAAGTCACGTATTGGGTAATATGACCATCATAAATGCAACAGTGCCCTTAGATTACTAATATTGGGATCCATTTATGGGATATTCATCTTTTTTAAGAAACTCGCTCACACGTGCTATTTAAAGCTTAACATCTTTTGACGTATCATTCTGGGCACTTTGGGCCTCGAAATCACTCACTATATCATATATTTGTCTTGAAATAATTACTTATAATAAACAAATTACATGTAATTTATTAAACATTACATGTGTCATTCCATTTCATTGGAAAATGATAATCTCACTTATTTATATGTTAGGACTACCACCTCTATGAGGTGATGTTATTCATTTTCAATTACGTTATACATGGATTTTAATAATTATTGAATTAATGGATATATATTATATCTATTATATAATAATGAATCTTTAAATTTTATTAATTATTTACCATTCAATCATTTCACCCATTAAAAAGTAAACATAACATTCATGGGTGCATACATCCTACCATCTTAATGTATTTTGAATTAAATTTTCTATAATAATATTTTAAGAATGATTATAATCATATATATAATTTATATATATTCAATGATTATATTTATTAATATTATAGGGGTTATAAAACCATAGTTAATATATATTTTTGAAAATTAGTAGTACAGAGTATACATGAAAAAATCAAGGTAGTTATCACCAGATCGAGTTATTTTAATTAAGAATTTATAAAAAATGGGTGATAAAATATTATAAGTAAATCATGTATTATTTGAAATGTATGACTATGGTTGTGTAATATATGTATGATAAATGAATATTATTATTAGGTGGTTCAAAAATATATGAAGGAATTTAGAAATCATTTAAGGGTTTTATGTTTTAATCTCATTTTAAGAGTATTTTATATGATTGGGTCTCTAATAAAAAATCATATGATCAAACTGTCTATAACAACATTAAATTACATACAACACATTATTTATTTAGAATTCAATTATATTTCATTTTATTTTCATCTATTATGTATTAAATTGAATAAAAATATGTTTTTGAGGAACATTAACTTTATATCCCTCTTTGGTTACAAAAGAAATTTTCTTTTATATCAATTTTTTCTAAAAATAATTTCTTGATTTATAATGATATTATTCTATAATTTTTAAAATATATTTTTATCAATGTTTTTATTTTTGAAGTATTTTTTAATTCCTCTTCATTTTTATCTGAATGTGTAACTTGTTTTTTGAAATTTAAAAAATGTTTTAAAAAATATATTTAAATTTATGTTCTACCCCATGGACATAATTTACCACCATCATGCTAGAAAAATAATTTAACAATTCAACTAATTTTTTCCTGATTATTTTCAAATAAAATTTTTATTAATATTAGATGACGTTTTAGGTTATAATTTTTTTTATTTTTAATCATTATTTTACATAGGAAATGATCCTATGATAAGTTAGTAGTATTTTCGTCAATGATAACATACTTGATGTAATTTTTGATTTACTATAGATATGATCAAATGATACATTCCACTTTATATGATTGTATGACTTATAATAAAGATGTTATATTAATTTCTCTAAGAAACCAATCTCTCCCCTCTAGTTATTTATGTTATCAGAGCCATTTACGTTTCCATGGGCTATTCCATGAGGAAAAGTTGTTTTTTTATGAAACTCAATTCTTTTACATATGTAATTGAATAAATACATGATTATAAACCCCAAATTATATTCATTGTTTATGACTTGATTAATATTTTATGGTGTCAAAACATACATATAAATGATATTCATTATATTATTGGCGAGACCATAATTATATAGTCCCCCATTGTACGTTTTAATAATTATTATATTTTGAGATGAACATGGGTGGAATTAGTGGAAAACCTAATTCCGTAGGTGAAACAATCCACTATGATAGTATTGGGAGTGAACCAGGAATGATATGTTGGATTAAGGACTGAAACCATTCCCTTATGATATTCTTGGGAGTGAACCATTAAAACTATGATGGAATGGAAAATGTTCCCAATCTACCCTGATGATATTATTTGGCAGGCATGACTTATAAGGAAATTCATTTTATGGATTATTTGATTTACATAATTTCATGCATTAAGCTAATGTTATAATATCATGACTCATGTTCATTCATTAATTTGTGATTCAAGTATTATGATTTGCCATGATTTTTTCCATGAATCATGATTATTCTCTATTTTATCCATGGTATGGTTTTATATTTTTATACTGTTTTTTTTAATCTCATCTTCTCATGTTATGATTTCCTGATAATAGACATTTTCATTGTTGAATATACCTATAATTTGAAATCACCATTTCATATAATTCATTTCACTTTTTTATGAAGAAATTTTTTAATTAAGATATGTTTAAGGAGGGTGATACATATGTTGAACTAAATTAGAGAGGATGTAGATATATTATGTGAATGTTTGTTAAATTTCATAACATCCACTGATAATTGACCTATATTATTCAATTCAATATCATTGTGTTTTTAATCACTATTAATTTACTAAGATGTATTATCATGGAATGAAAACAATGGGTCATTATAATGAAATAATTATAATATATAGTATAATATAAATACCCAGGATAATTTACCCACCATTAAATCTAGCATTGTGTGACGGAGGACCCTTCAATAAAGGTATATCGAATGACCCCAAAATCCCATGATTGAGGAAGTGGATAACAATGGGAATTTTAGCATGTTCAATTTCTGAAATGTTTTCCCAAGGAACTACATGGATTAGACCATAGAGTGGTCATACATATGTTGGATAGAGATGTTCAAGAAAACCTATTTAGGGATATAATATCCCCTAATCATATAAAATAAAAATTTAACCAACACATGGATCATTTTAAATCATAACATTGACATATATGATTTCATAATTGGTGTCCTATAACAACAAAAAATTTCATTGGGTAATTATATATATCAATAGAGGTAATTTATTTAATGTATTTGTGGTTATCAATCAATATTATGAATCTATTAGTGATTAATGCCCCATTATTTTAGAGGAGTCTTGAATTGGTTACATTATTATATTGTTTAGGGAATAGGGTTTATATTTAAAATACATTATGTTATTATTTTATATTCTTATGTTTCTGACACATAATAATATCACACTCTAATTCCTTGTAATTTTTTCATTTGGGATTTTATTTGTTTAGTTATTCCACGTAATAAACAATTTTATTTCAACATACTACTAATAGTCATGGATTTATTTGAAAAATAAGTAACAGAATACACAATAAAACAACAGAGGGAGGCCTAAAATAGTTCAGGATGAGGGAATCCCCTCTTAAAAGGTTCACCTCCTGTTGAGGTAAAGAGTTTAAATGGAAAAAATTGATAGTTGAGCTATGAGATACCCTAAAAACCAAAAAATTAAATAACATTGTTCCCCTCCATCCAGATGTGAAGAACCATTATAGTGATACATAGATACAATTAAACCATCAAATTATATAGATAATATATAGTGGTACCATACCAATTCACATCATAGAATCACGATGAACCAAAGAATCCATCTCAACTACAGGTAGAAAAACTACCTTTGGTGAAGAATATGAATCTAGGTTAACAACATTATTACCTCATCTTGGAGAGCATTGATTTGAACAAAGAATTAAATAAATGTAAATATAATAGAGCCACGATAATCCCACCCAACCCATTCTCCATATATGATACTAAATCTATAAAAATCATCAGTATTGAACATTATTTCTGAAGGGTGGGGAACCCAACCAACCAAAACATCCCTACAACTAGTGGAGGAGGAAGAGGTCCTGACATATATTAGCCTAAATGTGGGAGAGTCCTATTAATTCATAAGGAGGATGGTATATTCAATGAATATGAGTACTATATGAATGATAAATGATTGACACTATTTGGATTACACCTAAAAACTAGCTATATCCTCGGTTCTCTAAATACAACAACATCAAGCTAACAAAACTTTGTATAATAACGTTTCCCTTGGACCATTTGCAGTTAGTCCATGAATCTAAGTATTAAGGAAGATATAAGAGGGACCCTAATAAGAATTTAAACCTATAAACTCACTATGAAAACTCCAAAATTGAATTCTCAATCACATCCATAGATAAGGTGAGTAAAGGTAATTGAATTGTACATTATATAGAAAGAGCACAAGGATGTAATGAATATTCCCATTTGTTGGATGTTGTCATCAGTTTCCAACACTCATATTTGGAATCTCCATAAAAAAGATTTATTTTCTGTAGAATTTAATTTCATCCACACTGTATACGCCTAGATGTGAGCCCCTGTCCAGAATAAAGAACTTTGTAGTACTTCTTTAAAGAAAAATCACTATAAGTGGACTCCATAAAAACACATTTATCCAGCTTTGGGCTTAGTTCAATTCCATTTAAAATAACTCATTGTTTAGGATTCAGGATAACATCAATGATCTATATATATTATATTGACTCTTAAAATGTGATTCCAGGGGAAGGACATCGAGGAAACCTAAGAATAGTACACATACCTTTATGAATCCAAAAAAGTGATGTCTCCCTCTCTAACAATCCATAGGTAATGGTCCTAATAAAGTCTAATTTGAGGTGAAATTAAGGACCATATATAGTATAAACTCCCCACAACATTGTTCAAAACCCAACTGAATTTTCATTTCTATCAGCTACCCTATATCGTGATATCCTCCATGAACTCCTAAGAGTGCCTTTCATGAAAAACAATAATTTGAATGATAAGTTAAAGACATGAATGCCCCATTCTCCTATTAGCATGTCAATTCCTCCCAACGATGCACAATGGTTATAACCATTAGCATGTTCATCCTAATTTAAGGAATGTGGGATTAAATCGATTGATGATTCCACTTAATTAGGAGCCCTAATTCACAGAGAGATAATGGATAGGAATGTGAGGAATAACACTAGTCACAATGTTGATTATTATTTATAATGATAAAAAATTTATTTTTGTAGTTGAAATATCTACCTTAAATTCTCCCTGGAAGATGATAAGAATGATTAATGTTCATCTACCTTGGTAAAATGGAGGCAAAAATGTATACAATGGGAATGGATCCCCACTTCATATTCAAATTACCCACAATTGGGGAGACCCATTAGTCTGAGAATCTGTCCGAGATATATATGCAGATCTTTGAGAAGTAAACCACATTCCCACCCCACATAGTATAATCCTCAATAACGTTATTAATTCATCTTTTGCATCTCTTGATCTATTAATTTCCTTTTTTATAAGATATTTTATTTTTAATTATATATATTATCTGGTCCTCAGTGGCATATTGATAAGTATTTACATAATAATGTAGTTGGCCTCACCCCTTCCTTATTTATTATTTCCCCTTATTCTAAAGATTATTATATCCTAGGATATTTATTATATGTGATCTATTATAGGTAAATAATGAAAAAAATATCCCAAATATATTAATTTCTTTATAATCTCTTAAATTGTGATCCATTATTTATTGGGATTGTGTGTGTATTTTTAGTTTTTATTATTTAAATTTTAGAAATAAATATTTGATTTTATTGAGTTTTATATATTTTTATAAAATCATATATATATAAAAAGTGTTTTTCAACCATTATCATGGAATGTGGGTATAGGTAATATTAGTTAGTAGATGAGTATAATTTCATTTGGGGATTACTATAGTAATTTCATGGATAAGGCCCAATGAACTTGAGTGAGAACAATACCTATAACACTAAATATAGGATATAATCCAAAAAATTTGATAAAATATGGTCTATCTAGTCTCCATGAAATGAATAAAAAATGTACATGAATATAAGTTTATTTAGGATATGGTAATGATTCAACAAGAGGTATAACCCCTAAAAAGGTTGGTTGAGTATAAACATGACATTCAAACAATGCATGAAAAAGATTCATAACTAAAAACTTGTTTTGACATGCCCTTGAATAATTATTTATTTAATTAATATTCTCTTTATGAACCATTATAATATAAGTATTTCCAATTGTTAAACTACTAGGAAAAAAACATGAAAACCAAAATTAAAACGTATAAACTTATATAGTTGGTAAGGAACATCATGTGTGTTTTACCTATTATTGGATTGTAGTTTCCTATTATCAATTTATTGATTAACCACTAAAAAAATATAATATATCTTTTAAAATGGGTATATCATGGAGAAAAAGAGTAAAAACTATATTTGATGTGAAATTTAGTGATTTCCATTATAAAAATTTAAAAAAGATATGATTAGGAGTATAAAATGTTGTGGGGCTTATCACATAAAAATCTAAAATAATGAATACTAAAATAAACCATTTTGAATTATTGATCTCATGAAAAATGAATAAAAAATCTATAGAGACTTTTATGAGATATTTTCCACCCACAATTCTTGCGTATTTTAACCCACTAATTGTTTAGTTTTGTTTAAATGAAATATTGTTGATATTTTCATTTAAATAAATCCTCTAACATGAGATGCTTTTTTTAATTTTATATCTTATGGATATTGGGGATAACCAACAAAATAAACTTATTCAGAATATGATTCTGATTTTTTTTGTACGAAATGGGTTAATTAGAGTTCATTAAAATATTGTTTAATATATATTTTCATTGAACCATTCAATAAAAAATTATGAGTGAATTATAAAGTTTGAGATAAAAGGTTAATGAATCAATTGGAACATATGGATCACTATTCAAGAAGATTAAATGGTATTCCACCAATTGTTTTACTTATCATGATTGTAATATCATATGAAAATTTTGTTACCTAAATCAATGTCTTTGAATTGAATTGGATATATGATATTTTAGTTGAAATTATTAAACTATTCAACACACGGAACAGGTGGATATGGATATTTGAGGCTCTTATTATAATTATAATAATATATGGAAAATAAATTTTATTCTAATTTATATTATCAATCCATAAAATAATTTGAAATCCAATTACATATAATATATTAATTTGTTAAAACAAAACCAATTTATTTTATGAAATGATAGAGTAGAAATTTATATATGGGAAAGAAAGTGATCGTGTATAAAAATGATTAATTGAAAAATATAAATAACATAATAGATGTATAGAATGTTTGATATATTACTCCACCCACACTCTATGGGAATGTGAAATGTTCAAATTATACCCCTTATCCAAGGATTAAGGTAGTAAATAAAAATTGGATACTTCTATTATCATGGGAAAATGGAAAATATATTTTATCACATATACAAATGTGGATATGTAAAATAAGAAGGCTAAGGTACACCCATTATCTGTGCAGGGGAATCCGCCCCCTTACTTCATCGGATCTTTGTCGAATCCTCTACCCTCATAGGGCATGTCGGGAAAAACCAACCACAATCCAATGGTGAATCTTCAATAGAAACATATGCTTCCATGGATTTCTTCCCCACACCACTACCGTTTGTCAAGGAGGACCCCCCCCCCATCCCCGAAATCAACCATCATGGAGGTCGTACCTATGAATCAACCAATATTCCTTGAATTATGAGACAACACTCTAGGCTTCCATGCTTTTCAGGGTCCATCGGTACCATCTTACCGACGTCTAGGCTTTAATGCCTTTCGGGCTCAATCGCCCCAACATACTGACATCAAGGATTCCACGCCATTCGGGCTCTAGCACCCATGGTGTACCAACGCTCTAGGCTTCCATGCCTTCTGGGCTCCATCTCCCTCGTCGTACCGACGTCCAGGATTCCACGCCTTCCAGTCTAGATCGCCCCGTCGTACCAACATCTAGGCTTCAATGCCTTCCGGTATCCATATTCCCCATCGTAGTGATGCTCTAGACTTTCAATCCTTCCGGACTTCATCACCCCGGCATACCGACGTCGAGGCTTCCATGACCTCTGGGCTCCATCGCCCAGTCGTAACAGTGTCCATGCTTCCACAGCTTCTAGGCTCCATCATCACTATCATACTGACGCTCTATGAATCCACGCCTTTTGGGCTCCATCGCCTCTTCATACCGACATCATGGTTTCCATGACTTCCGGGCTCCATCACCCCCATCATACCGGCGCTCCGAGCTTCCACACCATCCAGGATCCATCACCCCATCGTACCAATGTCCAGGCTTCCATGCCTTATGGGCTTCATCACCCCGTCATACTGACGTCCAGGCTTCCAGGAATTCTAGGATATATCACCCCTGTCATATCGATGCTCCAGGCATCCATGACTTTAGGGATCCATCACCCCGATGTACCGACATCTAGGCATCCATGCCTTCCGGGCTCCATCACCTCATCGTACCAATGTCCAAACAACCACGCCGACCAGGATCCATCACCCCCATAGTACCAACATGCTAGGCTTCTATGCCTTCAGGGCTCCGTTATCTCGCTGTACTAACACACCAGGATTGAATTCCCTTTATGCTCCATCACCCCGTCATACCAATAATCCTGTATTAATATCCCCTCCAGACTTTGGGAATGTTGTCATCCCTACCATCATTTTGGAACTTTGTATCGTCCCACCTACCATGTTTCATCTACCATAGAGGTCCTCCCTGTGAACTTGACACCAGATCGTGGAAGGATCATTATAAAGTGTCCTAGCTCATGCACGAAGAACATCCATGTGTAAAATTGGGGAATTTTTGGGAAATTCTATCATATATATCCCCCCTTCATCCCAACCCACTAGAAAGGGGTAGAGATGAATATCAATATACCTGTACAATCCATGTGGCATACTTATCTTGCATGATGTTAAACTTCCCATCTTCGTCCATCATGATGTTAAACTGCTCATTATCATGATGCATGACATTAAATTGTATCATAGTCCTACATGATGGTAAACAACTCATCATCTTCAGTCATGTTGTTAAACTCATCATTATTGTCCTGCATGACTTTCAATTGCATTATCATCTTTCATGATGTTAAACTATTGATCTTCGTCTTTCATGATGTTAAACTTCTCAATATCGTCCTGCATGACTTTAAACTACATCATCATCCTGCATGATGTTAAAATATTCATCATCATCATGCATTACGTTAAAATTTTCATCTTTGTCCTGTATGAAGTTAAACTACAACATCATCCTCCAAGATGTTAAACTACTCATATTCGTCCTTCATGATGTTAAGCTGGTCATTATTGTCCTCCTTGACTTTAAACTACATCATCGCCCTGCATGACATTAAACTGCTCATCTTCGTCCTGCATTACATTAAACTACATCATCATCCTGCATGATGATGAAATGCTCGTCTTCATCGGTCATGACGTTAAACTACTCATTATCGTCTTGCATGACCTTAAACTTTGTCATCATATTGCATGAGGTTAAACTAATCATCTTCATCTGTCATGATTTTAAACTGCTCATTATCGTCTTGCATAACTTTAAGTTGCATCATCATTATGCATGACGTTAAACTGATCATAATTATTCTTCATGATGTTAAACTGCTCATTATCATCCTACATGACTTTAAAATACATCATCGTCATGCATGATGTTAAACTGTTCATATTCATCTATCATGACCTTAAACTAGTCTTTATCATCCTGTATAAATTTAAACTACATCATCTTACTACATGACGTTAAACTGTTCATCATTATCTGTTATGACGTTAAACTTCTCATTATCATCCATCACGACGTTAGACTGTTCATCATCCTCCTTCATGATGTGGAACTGTTCATCCTCATCATGCATGATGTAAAACTATTCATCTTCATCTTTCATGGTGTTAAACTGTTCATATTCGTGTTATAATAAGTTAAACTCTTCATCATCGTCCGTCACGATGATAAACTGCTCATTATAATCCTTCATGAATTTAAACTAAATCATCATCCTAGATGATGTTGAACTGTTAATCTTCGAATGTCATGATGTTAAACTGCTCATTATCATTCTGCATGACTTGAACCTGCATCATCATCCTGCATGACATTAAACTGTTCATCTTTGTTTGTTACGACGTTATACTGTTCATCATCGTCCTGCATGAAATTAAACTACATCATCATCCTACAAGATGTTAAACTATTCATCTTCATATGTCATGACGTTAAACTACTCATTACCATCTTACATGACATTAAACTGTTCATCTGCATCCATCATGACATAGAAATGCTCATTATTGTCCCGCATGACAATATACTACAAAATGGTCGGAGCACAATGACCTTAAACTATGATCACAACCGTCCATATCACACGAAATTAAACTGTGTAATTTGTACCAACTGAAGGATTTAAACCCACTCAGAACTTGTCCCACATGACAATAAACTATAAACTAGCTGGAATTTCCCATCCTTGGCCCAGTCTCAGGTCCCTTGGCATTTTCGGGCCCCTATACCATGTTCTCATCTAGGATTGTCCGATGTGGTGGGAACATTGTGTCCTAATTCATGTTGGGCTATTTTGGCCCTGACACACATATACCCTTGAGACATCCTTCCCCTCATTTATCATCTGTCCCGCAAGCACAAGCCATGCCACGCATCGTGAGCCCCATTATTGGGGTTTCCATCACTTTCTTTATCCAAATGGACCCCTAAATGTCATGGATTCTCGGCCTAATGGATATCCTCCATATACGGGCTAGCATCCTGGAGGATTGTGGGTGTGAAGTTGATACATGTCCGGTGTTGCGAATATGGTCAATAGTCGATGCTCAATTTCTCTCCCCAATTTGAGTCACATAAGGGTGGATATAGTGTTGCGAACCTGGTCAATAGCTGTCCACAATCATTGTTGCTGCTTTGTGGCCTTCCATAAGCACGATGATTCTCCCTATCTGTCCTATGAATATTATATTAAACTAGGAATCTAGCTTCTGAGTTCTATGACCCTAAACTAAGATCACTTTCGTCCTCACTTGAAAACGTTAAACTGGAAATGGGCCAACTGTTTCCGTCCAAGGCCCTGCCTCAAGCCCCTCATTATTTTCAGGCCATTAGACCAAGTACTCACATAGGGTTGTATGGTGTGGTGTGTAATTCTGTCCTCATTTACATTGGGTTGCTCGCTGTGTCGTACACATCCCTGGATTACATACCTTACCCCTACCTTCATCCCCAGTAAAAGATTTTAAACTGTGAACTGGCCGAGACTTTCTGTCTAAGGCCCAGCCTCAGGCCCCATGGCCATCTCAGGCCCCCAGACCAAGTTCTCACTAAGGAATGTATAGTGTGGTGTAGGATTAGTTCCTCATTCACGTCTAGTTACTCTCCTTGACGTACACCTCCCTTGTGTGGGGTATCTTAACCATTCACATTCGTACTTCATGACGATAAACTACACATTACCTCCTTCTAGAAATACAAGTGGATTTATTTCCATCCTAATGGGATATGTAGGACCACCTGGATTTCTAGACATCGATTCCATCCCCATCTCTTAAAAATCTACCCATCACCATTGCCCCATGGCCTGAACTTTCATACGGATAGGGGTATATGGTGTGGTGTTGGATTATGTCCTCATTCATGGCGGGGTTGTAACACCTATTCCATGAACCTCTTTCTCCTGAGAGTTCTCTATACTGGTGATCTATACTCATGTTTTCAAATTGGTCACTCTCATGTTGAGCCCCCCTCAACCCTCTTAGGGGATTCACCAAAGTGCCCAAGAGTACTCTGGTTCAGCTTCTGGAATGTCGGATCTTACATAGACATGATTTCATCCATTTTCAGTCTTCGTGTTCCCCTTCATTTGGGATTCCCTTATCTTTTACATATGAAGGGACCCCCAAATGGCATGGATGCTCAGACTATGGGCCCTCTTACCATTACGAGTGAGCATCCTCAAGGGTTTCGAGCAAAAAATTGATACAGGCCCCACGTTGTGAATACGGTCAGCGGTCGATTCTCATTTGTTGTTCCCATTCTAGGCTAACGTGATATGGATGCTGTGTTTTGAACACGGTCAACTATTATCAACTATCGTCACACCAGCCCCTTTAATCCATGAATATTGGATACATGATTCACATTATTTCCAACCCGATCATGTCCAAATAGAATTTTGACACTCCTAACAATAACCCTCAGTGCGTATTTGTACGTAAGGAGGACAAAAGTCGTCGTAAAGGTGCCATTTGGAGCTCTTCACTGATTCCCATTGGCATGAATTCCATGTATTGCAACAATCATCTTCCGCAATTGTTTCCCATGGTGATTTTGACTCACATGGGCTTAGGGATTGGGTTGAGGTCTGCACTTTCTTGAAAGGTTTTATCTCCTCCATGGTCTGAGCTCTATGTCCATAAACTATGTTATCTTTTAGAACTACATATAGCTTAATTCCAATTACCATGGGATATGTAGAAACACCTGTACATCTCGCCTTTGGGTCCAGTTCAATTGGGAGGTAGTTTTTCTTCCCCCTTATCCTCTAATCATTCTTGGCCCCTCAACCCAAGGTTTGCTCCTCCGAATCATGCATGTTATGGTGTGGACCTCGTCCTCATTCACGTCAGGTATTCTTTGTCACGCCATGTGCATCCCCTCTAGAACCTCATATCACCTATATACGTCCATTCCATTTCATGTTAAAATAGTTTTCCAGGTCCCATCACATGACCCGAAACTGTGAAATTACCGTCCTAGCCACACGATAAAAAATGGCAGTGCACTGTGATATCCTCACTCGAGGAGGAATCATGTTTGGTATCAATCATGCACCATACCATTTGGAAACGCCTTATCATGGAATGATCTTTGTGGATATTCCTAAACATTATATCCTTGGACCATCACAAAAAAAAACATTCATCCTAATGGAAAAACAAGGTATATCAAATATCACTTCTTTTTCCATATGGGCCAGACCCGCACAACCTTAATATACCTAGCACTTGTACCCCACCATTCCATCTTGAGAAATATATGTGGATTGATCCTAATATTCATGGGGTACATAAGAACACTCGTGCTCTCTGCCTCGATCCCATCATAGCTTTCGTTTTTAGTCCCTCGACCAAAAACCCCCCCAAGGAACACATGGTTGTCAGGTCCCCATGTTCCCATTCATGTAGGGTTTTACAATTACCCCACCTTGTGTCTCCCATGTGTCTTACCATCCATGGTACGAGCTATATGACCTTAAACTAAGATCACTCTACATCCTTACCACAAGATGTTAAAGTGAACGCCATCTTCCAGAACTACGTATGGCTTGATTCCCATCCTCATGGGATATGTAACAATTTCAATACTTTTTTTTCTCCGGGACCATCCCCAAGAATCTACAAATCATGACTCTTATTTTTCGGCCCCTTGTCCTGGACTCATTTGGGAAACATGTGGTGTTGTGAGTACCTCATGGGTTCTCATTCATGTTAGTTTTTTCAATAGTTGCACCATGTGCTTCCCACATCCTTTTGCATCATGTTTTGGGTTCTATAACCCAAAACTATGATCTACTTATCAGAACTGCACATCACATTGGGATATTTTGCTTCCCTTTGCATAGTACTTTAAATCAAACCCCCTTAATGGCCCACAAATTGACCATACGTTGAAAGAGAGTGACCCCATGACCATTTTCATTGGGAAGGGATTCGACTACCTCTATCTGTTACATCTTATAGTCATATTTAGATGTGTTTTGAGAAAGAGCCCGATGTATGGAATTTTCACGGGGAAATTCCCTTCGTTCCATGTCCAAGCCTCATGAACCCATCATCTGGATCCTCATCCTCTTCCATGTATGAAGGGACCCCCATTGTGGCCTGGTCTCATGTCACATTGGCATACCTACCGTCCTAGTCCAATGACCTAGATGACCAAAGACGACATTGGTGACACGTCATATGTCTTCAAAATGGTCAAAAGTCAACCCCCATTTGTCTGTTCCCATTCCAGGCTAACAAGATATGGATACTATGTTTTGAACATGGTCAAAAGCTATATCATATCCTCACACCACCATCATTGTGTTCTAGATCTCGAGCATCATGATTCACATATTTCCACTTACTTATGTTCATGTGGAATTCCAACTTACTCGACTTTACTCTTCATCACATCTATGTGTGTTATATAGGTGGTTCATCATCATTGGGACATCATTCACCTAATTACCCATCGTCAATAACATGTTCCTCCATGTTCTAGGAAAGTCCCATCACTACTTCTTATTTACAACATCGAGCACGACTCACGTGGACTTAAAGGTTCTGGTAGGATGTGTAATGGCACAACCTTGCCACACCGACCTTTTCTGGTCCCACATGACATTAAACTGTGCTCTCATAACTATGTATGGAATGATTACCATCCTCATGCGGTATGTAGAAGCACCAAACTACTTTTCTTCAGAACAAGCCTAATTTTAACTTTTGGTACCTTGACCCAAAGTGTTTCTATCCGAGATACGTGGTGTGATCCGGACATCATGTTCTCATTCACATCAGGTTTATAGATACCACACCACATATTCCCTTCCTGGGATCTTACCTTTTACTTCAAGTCCTATCGTGTGATGTTAAACTGCATGAGACCACGTGTCCTCAACACATGACACTAAACTGTGGTTCTACCCTAAATAGGTTCATGATGGCATATGTTAATAATGGGATGCATCAGTTTCCTCTCCAGAGAAGATTCTCCCTACTAGTGTTGGTCCCTGACCACAATGCACTCCATGAACTATGTTTGGATTGATTCCCATTCTCATGGGATACGTTGGAACCCCCAGTCATTCTATATCTGGGTCTAGCCCCAAGAATCATAATTCACATTTCCCACTCTTTCATTTCAGTCCCATGACCTGAACTACTTTGGGGGACCATGAAATTTCCGCTTTACAATGAAAAAATACAGGATGCCCCATGATCATGGTGGGAGGCAATAGTTTTCCCATTAGAGAGGTCATGTTTGGAAGTATGTTTTATCCCTGATAAGAATGATGTATCCACCTAATATATTTCTACCACAGTGACATAATTTCAAGAGTGTTGGAATCTAGTCGAACAACCAATAAATCCACTCTCCACACTTTCTGTGCCATTTATTTTAGATCATAGACCTCATTCACAACTAAAATAACCCCCTAATAGTGTATATGCATGGCCTATGGCTCACCTTATATCATGGGATAATGTTCTAGAATACTAATGGATGATATTTTTATTCAGGCCCCGTGTTTTGAACTTCGTCAGTGGTTGGACCTCATTTGTTATCTTCATCTTAGGCTAATGCAAAAAGGATATTGTGTTTCGAACACGGTCAATAGTCATTTTTAATTATCATGAAATCACTACAGTGTTCTAAATCTTGGGTGTTGTGATTTTCAGCTTCCATTCCCCCATATTCGGATTTATTCCAGTGCCCCTAGCATTACCCCATTCATGGAAAAGAGTACACTAGTAAAATGGTAATTGAACTATTATGACAGCTTCATTCTCTAGTCAGGTATCCCCCTTCTCTTCCCAGATATCCGAGTTAGTTTTTCAAACCCTGGATGCCTGATACATGGTCCTCACTTTTATGTTCAAACAGAAAAACATAGTGGTCATCCCTTGTTTCTCACCTTTGGCTCGACCCATGTGAGCATAGGGATTGAACACAGGGTGTTTCACAAATATAACTGATTCATATAAAATCAAAACTAATAACAGGATTCATGCATGAGATGGAATCCTAATAATCAAATAATTATATAACATTAGATAGTTTGTTACCTTTAAAGAACCTGAGAGTCAACCCTCCCATTGATGGGTTAATTACATCGAAAGAAAGCCTGCAGCTCCGCCAACCTCTGGCTTGTGGTGTACAGGATTTTATGCCATATGATCTCTTCTTGATCCTCTTCAGTAGAAATGGGGCGCAATTCATCAGCTGTAATCTAATACCACTCCACAATGGCTCGGATGACGGTCATCTCTTCAGAGGCTCGCCTTAGGCCATCTTCGGCATCTTACCACTGGGCGGCGCATCCAGCCGCAACAGACTTCATGACGCTCCCAGCCCATACATCGCTTCTTCGCTTCTAGAGCCTCCGTCGCGAGACCGCCTCACTGGTAACCATGGAAATTTGTTGATGGAACCTTAAGTTTGGTTTCTCATTTTCTCCTTGACACCTAGTCTGAGGGGGGAATTTGTTGATGCCGAAATTTCTGGCGAACAAAAAATATTGAAAGAATTAGGGAAATCCTCGTGAATATGGATAGTGAAGCCCCTAGAGCCCCATGGCTAGAGAAAAAATATCTCCCTCATTACCTACCATGAATCAACGAGGTGGGACGGCTCCATGAATCCCTTTGATGTTCGCGACCCTCTGTGAAGCAAGGCGGTGGGATGGCTCTACGAACCCCTTTGACATTCGCGACCCGCTGCGAAGCAAGGAGGCAGGTTGGCTCCACGAACTCCATGGATGTTCGTTACCCTCCGTGGAGCAAGTAGGATGGATGGCTCTACAAAAACCTTTGAATTTCATGACCCAATGTGAAGCAAGGTGGCGGCACGGCTCTGCGAAGCCCTTTGACGTTCGTGACCTGCCTTGAAGCAAGGAGGTGGGATGGCTCTGTAATCCCCACTGACGTACATGACCTACCATGAAGAATTTTTTATCTTCGCAATCTATCCTTAATTCACGGTTCCTCTTGCCTATAAATACCAAGCTTCCCTTGATCCCAAATGGGATCCATCCGAGCTTTCAACTTCCTAGCTTTTGAATCGCGATTCACCCTCTTCTCTGTGAACCATGAGCTATGCGAGGTACTTGTGCTCTGCGAAGTGCCTCCCCTTTGCCGTGTTTTCTTCTTCTCTGTTGACAAAGATGCCTTTTGTAGAGCCTATGTGAATCCGCGAATGAATGGGATCCCCAAGGGGACCCGGGTTGTCACGAAGCATTTATCCTTCATGAAGCACCTATCATATACACGTTATTGTCATGTTAAGGTAGTGTCAATGTACATCGCGAAGTACATTGATTCAAAACGGCTTGCTTCATGAGTCACCTTTACTTCATGAGGCAGTGCTCAGTGAATGCCTTTCAACTCCACAAAGAACCTCTTATATGCACCTCTTCCCTATGATTGGATGGGACACTCCACATCGTGAATCACACCACATCAGAAGTACCCTCCACTACGTAGAGCACCAGAGCTTTACAAGGCCTTTTCTTATGAAACCCTATGCTTTGAAATTCCTTTTCTCCTGCGACCCTCCAGGTTAGCATGAAGTGATTTCAAAGTCCCCTGGACACCACTCTTTGTTGTGTTGCTTCACCTCATTTTCTTCACATTGGCACGCTAAAAGATATTTCTTATTCACATTTCCACGCTAATGTGGACCCCCAATGGGATCACCTCACAACACCCCAACACCACAACATTTCCAGTCTATTACCATCACCGAGGTGCAGAGCGTACCGGTTATATTTTACCTAGGTGTGTAGAGTTAACCCACATTGTCTGAGCTATAGGACGTTAAACTTCCAAGAATCATCATCTTTAGCACATGATGTTAATATCTAACTCCCACCCTATGGATCCTATGTGGGTAAAGGGTAACCATGCTGGTGTAAGCCCCCTATATTTTCATGTAGGATGCAAAATCCTTTCCCCTCCTATCTTCAGTGCCAAATTCCTATTCGGCTGGCCGTTTTCGCTACTGGGCCTCCATCCTGGAGTATGTCCCAAGCCATTGTTTCCCCTTTGAGTAACTAACCACGTGTAAGACCCATTATACTTTCAATGGACGCACCTTTTGTGACGTGATAGTTAGGTCTTTGCTGCCTCTTGATTTTCACAACGAACATGACTCATGTTGGCTTAGATTAAGCATCGAACATAACACCCTTGAAAGCCTAGAGTGTATTCCCCAGACACTATCCTAAACTATGAGTACATTGATCCTTACCAAAGAAGTATACGTAGGAAGCCTGCACGATGTTCACTCCCACCACCATGGTTGTTCCGACCATCTTCACATCGGTTCACCAACACCCTGGGCGTCCTAGAGTGTAATCCCAAAAAACCATCCTGAACTTCGAGGACATTGATCCTTGGTAACGAAGGGTACATAGGAATACGCCACGAGGTTTCACACCACCACCCCGGTTCTTCGGAAGATCTTTTCAGTGGTTCACCAAAATCGAGGGCTACGTAGAGTGTAAGCCCCAAACAACATTCCAAACTATGAGGAATTTGATCCTTGCCAAGGAAAGGTGCATAGGAAGCCTCCCTGAGGATCATACCCACCAACCATTGGTCTTTCCGACTATATTCACATCAGTTCACCAACACCCTGGGTATCCTAGAGTGTAATCCCCAAACAACATCCTGAACTACGAGGACTTTGACCTTTTCCAAGGAAAGGTACATTGGAATCCTCCATGAGGATCAAGCCCACCACCTCGGTCGTACCGAATATCTCATGAACTATGAGGACATTGATCCATGCCACGGAAAAGTACGTAGGAATCCTCAACAAGGTTCATTCCCACCACCCCAGTCGTTCCGAACATCATCACGTTGGTTCAAAAACACACTTTTCATCCTAGAGTGTAAGCCCCAAATACCGTCCTAAACTATGAGGGCATCAATACTTGCCCTGAATGAGTATGTAAGAAGCCCCCACGAGGTTCAATCCCACCACCCCAGTCATTCCGACGATCTTTACGTCAGTTCACCAACACCCTGGGTATCCTAGAGTGTAATCCCCAAACACCATAGTTATTTCCTAATTCATAATAGTATTTATTTATAAAAAATCGATAGAGAGTAGATGTGTCTAGTTGTAATTTTCATATAGAAATGTAATAGGTGTTGCCTAATTCTCTAAAACACTAATCAGAAAAAGATCCTCAATGTTAATTCTTGATTTAACTCAAGATTAAGTAACTTTTAAGATCGGTCCTTATACCATATCTTCATAGATACTAGTTAATTATGCTTCTTATTTCTTGACATTCAAATGGTCAAGTCATGGAATCAAACATCAGTTAGGAGAATTTTTTTTGGGTATCACTGAGCAAGTTTGGATGATTGAACATTGGATCCCATGTATTCTTCCGCATAAGAAGGCTTCTAAATTGTCTAAATCCTTGGAAAATATTTTGGAAATCACAAGGAATCATATTACAAAGGAATAAAGTATGTGGTTTTTAGGATGCATCCAACATTTAACATGAGGTGATACACGAGTTTAACATTTAATAGATACGGATGGCCATGAGTTTTTCTTCATGTGAAGTTGGAACAAACTAATTAGAGAACATGAAAATATTGATTTTGTGGGTACATCTCTAAGCGGGAGAACCTAGAATGTTTACTAGATGCACAAATCACAATGCCCAATGGGGATGGACATGGGATGGAAAGTCCCATAAAGGAAAATTTCTACATAGTGATGGTCAATATGGATACCACTGAGGGAGGATCAGTGTGGAATACCTTATTGACGGGGAAACCATGTTTTACCATTTGTTTGGAATGAACCATCAAGTGGATTAAAAAAAGTTTTTATAATATAGTGATCAAAACGCACATAGTTGTATGTGGTGATTTCAGGATTACACAATGATGCTTCCCATCACAAGAGGGTTTCCATTGGTTCGATGAATATTCACTATTAGGGGCTTATGAATTTCGATTGACAAGGAGCTTCTAAGAGAAGTGAAAATGTTTATAGGGATTTAAAACAATGATGGTCAAAATGGATGGTATGATATCACTAGAACATGGTGGATCGAGAAAGAATCAAGATGGGGATGCAATAATTTTCAATGTGGAATGAAGGGAATTGTTGGAGTGTAATGTGTGAGGGTATTGAACCATGGTGAGGACTCCTACATATCATAGTGGATTGGAATCAAATTCTGCATAGTTCGTATGGGCTGATGTGAAACATTAAAAGGTGTCTCGTGATAATGGAGCACATGGATGGGGACCCAAATGAAGCAATATATTTTTTCTCGGGAATAATCATCCCAAGACATAGTGACTCAAAATAAAGAACTATATGTGAATGGATGATCCTCTTTAACCTTAGAGAGGATTCTTAGGTGTCCTAGTGGATAGGAATCACTGTCCACATTATTAATATTGATGTTTGGGGTTACACAATAATACGACCCATATGGATTGAAGGTAATGTGATGGATAATTAATTGGAACACCAAAAGATGGTGGATACTAGGTATGTGTCCAATAAAAGGGAATATGACACATCATGAGGGTACATAACATGGAGGGATCACTAGAGATTACAATTGGGTGTAATTGGAATTTGTAATCGCGTCGCACATACACTGTTTGGGAGGCTGGGATTATAACAAATGAAATTTAGATGTGAGAGTCCTGGGGATTAATCCAGGATGGATTCCCATGATAATGGATGTAAAGGTCACTACTGACCCCTAAAATCACATTACTCAGACTCAGTGTAAGAAACCATATAAAGTAATAGACTAGAAGGTTACATTATGAGTGGTTTTTCGGTGAGGGATGGTGTTGGTCTTGCACAATGAATCTACCAAAGGCAGATCTCATTTCATGAGTGGAGGATCAAATTCTAGTACTCCCATGGTGAAGAGTGGGCATAAAAATTTCCTTAGGGGTGACTCCCCATGTATTTTTCATGGGGAAGACTAAAGTTTAGCATCATTTGATAATGATGATGGTTCTTTTAAATTTAACATCCTACATCTCAGATTAATAGGACACTTTCCTTTCCACTTAATCATATATAACCATAATTTGGGAACCATTTGACTGTGAACTACCAATTAAATTTATGATGGGTGGTGGCTGAAGAGTGGTTAGTTTTGGGGTCAATCCCAACATATATATTTCAAAAAGTTTAATCTATTAGCATACCGATTCCAAAAATAAAATGGTAGAGAAACAAAACATGGAATAACAGACGAGTGTCCATGAAATCACTATACACAATCCTAGAGGTCTTCACTAGAGTGGATCTCACAATGAAATGGGCTTTATTAAGAGAATATTTTAAAAGATTTAATTCATGATAGAGAATTGGGGATTCATGAATTATTGGTCCCATTCCATAGCATGGATCACCAAATCAGTAGAAGGGGGATTTTTAAAGGCTAAAATATCTGTGAGTCCTTCAATATCCAAGTGTATCCTTCCATAATAAAGGGAATATGATTTCATGGAAGGAATCCATACAATTGGTAGTGCTAAATAGTAACAAGGGAATATGTAGTTCACGATGTTCATGTACCTTGGGTGATTTATATATTTTGCTTATATTTCTGTTGGTTAGGGAAATTAGGAAATGGGTGTTCGAATGATTAAAGGCTAGAGTAAACAAACCTTTGAGGGGTGGGGTGAGTATTATATTTATATTCATTAGAGTTCATAATGCTATGTGGTGCAATGTGATGGTTAAATGGGGATTCGAGAAAGGGAGAGGATTTGTTAGACTCAAAGAGTAGTCTATCATATTTTTTCTGATAGTCTAAGGTGGAATTTTTCTCACATGAGTCCTGTTGTCATTAATGATGCAGTCATAGATGGAATCATAATTGTTGGTTCTCTGTCATTACATCACATATTTTTTATGTGGAGGGGCTTCACATGTGGAATTCATAACGAAACCCCCTTTGACAATATTTTATCCAATTGATCATGAATTTCATCCTAAATGGTTGGGGACTTACTCAATCAAACATGGTGTATGGATTTCACAACCGACAAATGACCACCACCCCCTGTATAAGGTAAGATGATGGGTAAACTAGGTTCATATTCTAAGGTTCAATTTCCAAAAAACATGTTCAATCCTGAGGTTTGATACTAATGATGGGGAGTATAGCTTCCATATGTGAGGTCTCCATAATGATCGGGTGGCATGGATATCGTCATGAAGCATGATCATCCTTCATCAATAAATAGGCCACAAGGGTCCCATTATCTATATGGGATCTCCATAAAATCCCCTTACAAAGCACTTTTTTCACAAAGCCTTTTCCACTATTGACATATTTTTATGAAATAGTTATTGTTTTCCTTTACTCCACGAATGGTTATTCAGTGAACTAGGGCATCATGACTAGTAACTACATCATGACTCATGTAGAGATCAAGATTTCGTTGTGATATATATCTTCATATCCACACTTCATGAGTGTACATATTGATTAGTTACTAATAATTATCAATGTCCCAAATATAATTTCTTCAAGGAATATTTTGAAGTGGTCCTTCCAGATACATCCCAATAAGAAGAAATGGCGAACAACATCTTGATTGGGGATCCTGTTCGGAGCAGTTCAGACAATGAATCCCTGCTTGAGACTCTGTTAAAGGCTCAGAAGAACTATCCACTATTCAAGAGGAATCATTTTAAAAACATTAGTATGATGGATTATTTCTTAATCCTATTGTTATGTAGTGACGAATATTCTTAATGGTTTAGAGGAACAAAAGGGAAATATTAGTTGTATAGGGCTACTAATGAATAAATTGAGAAGTACCGCACAACCATCATTCCTGAATACCTCTTCAACCACCAAACAACATTGATAGGAAACCAATAGAGTTTGAAGCATATCCTCCATAAGAAACAAAAATCATCAATGGAGGGTTTGGGAACATTTAAAATGGTGGAATACTGATTGGGATTTATATTTCTATAGAAACATAAAAAAATGGGCATCTTCTTGCAAGGTATGTGAATCTGATGTGTTTTATGGTTTAGTAATAAGGTTATATGGTTATTATGAAGAATCTTGATAATCCTTGTTCCACATCTACCAACCACTGGGTATCATGCTCAAGTAGTTATGTTGATGGTCATCTGAAACCTACATATTTCTTCTTCACCACAGGGAGGTCAGGAACAACATCTTTGATCTTCATATGCTATCTATAATCCTGATTGTAGGTTCCATGTATGAATAGATTATCCTAGTGAAGTATTTTTTAGATGATAAATATATGGTTCTACATCTAGAGAAGGCACAACAAGATTTTTTGTCAGGCACAAACAATGAAAACCAGATGATAAGGGATGTTCACATTATGAAATGCTTTGGATATATTTGGTACATCCCAATGGAGGTGTCAGATGAGGGTGATTAGTGACCCAAGAAGATGAATACAATACCTCTTACATGTTCGAGAGTTCCCCAATGTGGAGAATATGGACCTTACTAGCTGATTCTAGAGGATAACCAGTGGAAATTGTGGGGATAATGTATCAATGTTGGGTAGAAACTGATTATCTATTTGGATAGATTTATTTTTTCACTCATCTATAGGTTGGTGTAGATATGGTGAGATAAAAATATGGGGTTGTGGCTGAAATTTTTTATCATTGCATTGATTCTCGAAACTGGTAAATGTATCATGTTGGGGATCCCGGTGCTCACAAATATGTATAATGTTCTTTGGAATATCAGCGGTGGGAAGAAGCCACTACATGTGTGTGGGATGGTTAATGTTCTATAAATATATATAGAAACAAATTTGGGAGGCTATGTATATCTCATTCCCATCTCCCCTCTTGAGGAAATCATTCAACTAATGATTCTGAATATCAAGGGGTGTTTCTGATTCAAGCTGGGTTCGATGGGGATGTTACCAAGATTAGGAAATTAGATCACATAACATATCACCTATTCCCTTTGATGATTAGTCTAATAACAAATGATGTAATGTTAACTATAGAGACGACTTTGTATCTCCATTCATTTGGGATACAGTTTTTTGTGGAATAGGTGGCCTACGAGCCAATATGTGACCGTACACCCTACACTAATTTCCATGGTAGTTTCAGTGTCAACAAATGATAACCCATAGGTTGTAATTAGGAGTAAATTATGAAGATCCCCAAGGCATGATTATGATTCTCTTGATTATGTTCATATTTTATGATGAAAAAATATTGAAAGGCATGAAACCATCTATTATTGTATTTGGACTATTTCACGGGTATGTACAGATTTGGTAAGCTGCGTATCCAAGAGAAATTCTAGGGTACAATAAAATCATGGAAAATGATGTTGTGTCCCCACTAACTTTATTATAAGGATGAACTATAAGGATTTGGCATTATGGGGGTAGAGATGATGCACATAATGGGGGAAAGAATTAATAGAATGACAGATAGTCTAATAATCTACACCAATTAGATACCAAATAAGATGAGATGTAGTACATGATCTAGTGCTCCCAGCTTAATAGACTTAAGAGGAATGGGATCCATCAAGGGGGTTCTACCCGATACCTACAATAGATCATGGGAAAACATGTCTTGTGGAGATTACTAATGATTTCGTCTATCTGGAGGCCTGTAAAACCTAGTAAACCTTCCGAGAGTTCCTGAACACTAAAAACCAATTAGATTATATGAATTGTTATGGAATGTAGTGTAATCGATCAGAATCACTAAGGCAAGGTTCCATACATCCAAGGACGTGGGTTAAAAATTAATTGAGGCACTAGAGTACACAGTCCATTATTGAAGAACTATCCATGCAATGAAAAATCGAGTGTTGGGGCTTCAAAACATGTCCTCACACCCAACTCTATCAGTGACTCTACTATAGGCACAATTTTTTTCCAAAGGGTCGGTTAGATCATGGGGAATTAATCCAATTAAGTAATACTATATGAGGACATTTAACACATAGATTCCAAATAATCCTCTCTATAGGATGGATATATAGTAGCCTCGAGGGACACTTCCTTGGGGGGATTCACTGAAATTATTGATGTAAAATTTAACCCAATTCACTTTTCTATCAGCCTATTCATTCTTTTCATGGATTCCTCAACTTAAATATTTTCTGTACATTAGAATTAATTTCATGATACTCCCTCTCATGTGGATGAAGATGCATCCAATGTAGAAGGGTAGGTTCTTTGGGATTTTATCCAATGATGAAGAAGTTGGTAGGATGGTTGAATCTGAAGAGGCTGTAAATCTATATTAGAGTCAACTGATCCCACTATTCTATACAAGGTAATATGACTTGGTATAACAACAAAAATATCCCGAGGGCATGAAATACCATTGATTAACTTTTGTAAGTTTCCTTCCTCATAGAGTCATAACTTTTCCATACTCAACTTGATTTACTGATATAATCCCTTTATAAACAGTTCTAAGTGTGTAAGGTTATGTACTATAAAAACTTTTCTGATGACCAGGGGCTCATCTCATGTCAATGGTTCTGCTTCATATAGATCAAAGAAATTGATCCATATATTCCATGGTTTCTTGGGAACAGTATATCATTATTGATGGTGGTGTCACTGGTGGGGTAGAACCCATGGTTGATAGGGACAACTGTATCGATGTGGGATCATGTGATGATGATAAACCACATGATATGGAGCATGAACCATCAAACATGATGCCAAAATATGATCTTGCGGCTGAATTCCTAGATACATTTATAGAGTATGAACCATCTAATCTAGAGTAGCAGAACATGTCTAATTGTGATGTTGTTGAGGATAGCTAGGTTAGAAGACCCTAGGTATAGATGATGGTCAATTAATTCATCAACAAAAGTCTATAAGGGTAGTGTATAAGTTGGAGGGTTTCACTTCACCACTAGTTATGTGATATATTCTATGTAGGAGATTATATGGGAGGTATACTCTTGGTGAACTGGGACTACCTCGCCATGAATATATGGAAATGTAGTCAAAATATGCACGACACCTATAATTATTATATGTTTTTCTACACTCATATAATTTATAAGGATGATAATATGATACAATGTATGGAAGGGAAGATGAATGAATGATCATTCAGTGCTACCACCCAATCAGAACTAATCACCTGATAGAGTGTCAAGATAATGAAATTCCAAGAGAAACTATGGTAGGTATATCATCAAATGGATGATTATAGGGCTTTGTTGGACTGATTACTAACCAGGGATGATGAGCTATTTCCATAATCAAATTATGTGGAAAGAGAACATAGGTGGTGACAACAGATCCATGAAGCAACAAACCCGATGGTGGAGGACCTAAGGTGCCCCTTTGAAGGGTTGAATCTATATGTGATGTGTCATTTCCAAAATCATGAGAGATATATTTTTTTCTATGTATTTCATGCATGGACCAATTCTTACTTTCATAAATTATACAAGATTTACAAATATTCAAAATAATAAATAAATAATCCCTAAGCTCATGTGGGTCATGCTCTGTGAGAGAAACAAGTGATTACCACATAATACATCAATTTGTATAGGATTTTTAGATAATAAATGAATAATTGGGGTATTCTAATGCTGAATGATAACCTGGAGTATCCGGTTCAAGAGAGTCTATGAAATGAGAATAGGGATATCTAGATAGCCAATCCACTTCTCTTAATGTGATGAAGAGGAAAAGGCGGATAACTCCAAGGGAATTGGGATCAATCCGAACAAAGGAAAAAGAATAGTGTGACTCAAAATTCCCATTATTCATAACAAATGATGGATGTCATGACAAAACATGATAAATTCTTACCATGTTCAAAACACAATATCAAAACTTGTAGCCTAGAATGAGGAGAAACAAATGAGTTTCGACCTTTGACAATGTTTGAGTCATTGGACCTGAATCAACATGGTAACCAATGTCTTATGGAACATTGGACCCTGTATGTTGGTGAGCTGAAGTAGAATCGGAACATTCCATTTAGGGGTCCCTTAGAACATGAATGTGGTTGATGATCTAAGTAATTGTGTATGAAAATCATGGTAATATAGTAGGGAATGTTCGAAATGATTCCAACACTCTAGATTTTATGTCATCCATACAAATATCACATTGGTTTGTGTGAATTTTTGTGACAAAATATCAAATCCATCTTCTAGTGGAGCATCATCTGAAATGTCGAGTGACATATGATGATGTGAACAATGTGGTGAATGACAATAGTGGAGGAAAAATAACTCTCACATGAATCATAATATTATTTGATATTTTATTTCATTCATGGAAGGATGGTGAAAAAATATTTTAGAATATCATAGTGGTGAATATTCATGGTATAATTTAATGTCATTTGATTGGGACAGGTCTCGCAGTTTAACGTCATGTTATTGCGACATTTTACATAGCTGAAGGTCATACATTCCGAACGTAGGAAAAAAATTTAATGTTTTGTTTCTTGGACTATGGAAATGTTTTTCTTAGAAATTTTGTGTGGAATAGAATTGAATTACTCCTAGAGTGAAATGGAAAAACGTTGCATTTTCACCAAAAAAATATTATGTAACAGATAAGAAGTAATCAGATGTCATATAGTGGGGGGAAATATCACAATAATGATAAATTTTTAGTGTTATAAATTTTGGACCATAAATGATACTTAAGGGAATATTTTTAATGAACCTATGGTTGGGACCAAGGAAAAATGTTCAAGTTTCACAATATTTTCCATAAATATAGGAATCAATATATCAATATTTCTCGAAGCACAATGTAGTTGGAGACTATCCCTGTCGGGAAAAATCATTTCTGGCATGAAATTTGAATCAGACCACAATTATCATAGTGGAATCTAGAATATTCTAATGTTTTAGTCATTGTATAAAATTGGGCATTGAGGATGATGAATTTATGTATTCTGGTCATAGAGTTCAGAAGAATGTCTCCCAAATGGGTATAAATTGAGAGGTGTCCCGATAGACCCGATTTGAATTGGGACAAAAAAGTCCACACCACACAACATATCCCAGAAGAGGCATGCACACAGTTTAATGTCATGTTTCTTAGATTTATGAGTCTAGTTTAGGCTCATTAATATTTGACCATGGAGATGGAAATCCATGATGAATATGTGTAATGAGGTAGAATTCAAAACCTAGAGTGAATAAAGATCTAGGGGTCTAACACACACCACACATTCATTCTTGAAGATCCTTGAATATATATTAATTATTTTGAATTGGGACTATAACAAGAAAAACCATACCAGGGGTACACATGTGACACACAAGAGGGAAACCGAATATGAATGAGGGCCATGATATGTGGAAAGAAAATATATTTTCCATAATTTTACTTTTAATTTCAATGATTTTAATCCTCAAAAAGTTTTATTTTAAATGAAATAATCACATTTTATGATTTTATATGTATTTAGATCTCAATAAAAAATAGTCTCATTGAGATTTTATGTATTTTAAATTATTGATATATTCAAGAACTAAAATGATATATACAAACCAATATTTTTAACTTCTTTCTTTTTTAGATTCTTTGAATACTAGATTATAATTTTGGATATCAAAATAGTTCATCGATATGGTGAGTATTTATGTTAGGACAATATCTCATAATTGGAATACCAAAATGAGAAAACATTTTGAGTGGAGACGCACACTAAATTTCATAATAACATTCATGATGACATCCATGCATGAAATGGACATTATCATGCCCACTAATGCATGGAAATAAGAGACATATAGTACAAAGAGTCTATCCTGGATGATTCATTTATTTGAGGGAATTGGGAATAATATTCTCTAAACATGGCCAAATATGTTGAAATTTGGATGGGAGATGCACAAGGAATTTATTAACAAATTTTATGATTGACTCTATGCCTGAATCATCAATTTCATGTGTCAAACTGGGGAAATATTTCAGAGGGAAGAATCTAGAACCATAAATCTCCCCCTTACCTATAAAAGGGTGGGATCCAATCCATTATAATCATTCTGTTGCTACCAGGAGGAGATCTATACTAAGGGAGATCAACTACTAAGACCATCAACCACATTTATTTTTCTTCTTTATATTTTTGTTTTCATTAATTTTATAGTTTTAAATTTAATTTAGATTTCTAATAAATTATTCAAAATTTTAATTTTATTCCACCATTTTATTTGGATTCTTTTCATTATTCTTCATAAATTATACTATAAATAATAACTAAATTTATTAATATTGTTATTGTAATTTTAAAATTTATTATAAATTGTATATTTCTTTTATTTTCTTTTCGTATTTTTATTTTTTTCTTTATTTTCTTATTCCCCTAATTATCATCATACCTCAATAGCTATTTTCCCTAAAATTTGATGGGATAACTTGAGCCTTGGATGAGGGGAGGTATGTGGAAATTACATTCATTATGTTCCTAATTTCTTATTTTTATTATGATTGTGATGGGAATGAGTAACACTTCACAGGTGTGGGTATTTTCCTCCCTCTCACATAACACAATCTCATTTCAATTTTTTAGTTAAATTTTTTCCCACTATTATAATATATATAAACACTTCATATGAAGGTGTTGATACATTCAGTTGAGGAAATTGAATACGATGGATACATGCCTTGGATGTTGTCACAATCTCAATTGAGGTGTATCATTAACCTGATTTATATGAGTTGTTGGAATTAATATTTCAAAATTAGTTTGATATTTCAAATGAATAAATAATTGAATTGTAATTCATGAAATAAATTTCATAATTGAATTATCAAACATAATTTAAACTCCATTAGGGAGATCAATGGAACCCAAAAAACAAACCATAATGGCCATGTTCTTTCTTCAATAATTACAATTTTCATTTCATTTTAAATTTATATTTTATTTCAATAAAATTATATTAAATTACAAGATTAAATAAAAACAACAAAAAATTGTTTTTTAGGCGAATTATATTATGAGAGTAATCAGTAGAGAATGCTAAGAAAGTTAGATGACCCTGTTAAGCCTTTAGAATGCATTCGGAAAATAATTTTCATTTGGAAATCCCTACATTATGAAAATATCAAAATTAGCACCATTTCTATGTAGATAATTTGTAATTTATTTACCCTTTATATTTTCAAATTATAAATATATTGTTTTTGTTTTTCTATAAATAAAATCATTCAATGGCGTATCTAATCGTAAAGTATTCTACAAAAAAAATTACTCACATGTGAATGAAAAAATAACAAACTACACTGAGGAGGACCTCTAACGAGTGGATGAAGCTCTAATGATAATTTCCAAATAGTTGAAAAAAGGAAAAGAGATATAGATATAACAATAGGATTTTATGAGATTTATTGATCAACAATTAATTGATAGAAAAAGATATATGTTCAATATAGAAGCACTACAGGTCATTCATGATTGCACTAAAGACATCCAAGAGGTTTGGGTCAAAATAGAGGTGGAAGAGCACGACTACCTACCTACACATGCCACGATACAACTCCAATAGGAAATTATCTTTTATGATGTGAATAAATGAAAACTAAAATAATGAAACTATCTTATATTAAATTATTTCATTTCCAATCTTATTCAATATGATTTGAGCATCAGTCTTGGTGATTTTGAATTTTCATATTTGGTCAATCCATTATTTATGGTAGGGATGGATAAAGAAATGAAACCTACACCTATTCAAGAACACATAAATATTAATGAATTTGATAAGCCAATGAATATTTACTTGTATCCATGAATAAAAAAACAAAGATAGTGTTTTCTCACATATAAAGGGAGATTCTAATTTATATTCATCATGTTTAAATTCTATCAAATTAATAATACATTCTAACACTACCTGCGATATTTCATTACATGAAACCTATATCAATCTATCACTAAAACATTATTATTTCTATGTAAGTTGCTGTTGAAGAGGAGGAGGTTCTGTATTTCATCATACCCCCTCTATGAATGTTGTACCAGTTGTGATGTGGGAGGATCTATAGAACTATAAACTTATAATTCTTAAGAAAAATTAATAAATAAGTGAGATATGAGAAAATATACTTTTGGTGGATCAAATACAATAAGCTCAAACCTTAACTAGGTTATGGATAACTACTGCCACTTCCCATTTATATGATGTAAAAAACAAAGGCTTACTTGGTAGAACATATAATGATTTATCTTTTGTATTATTTCATGTACATTAATTATCAATATTATTTATTTAGATTTCAAAATCATTCTTTGAAATTAGTCCCACATGTAACCCACTCCCTCCTAAAATTTTGAGATTAAATGAAATAATCCTTGTTCTTATGTGAGTAATTTTATTATGTATGTTCATCATGGAACATTAAATCTCCAAGTATACAATAATGAAATAAGTCTATTAATTATTTCAAAAGGGTGTTTACTTTTATTTTTTATCTATAAAATTGTATATATTTTCTCCCCATAATGATTTGAGTACTAAATGGAAAATGTATTCCCATGCTTGAATTCATGATATACAGGATTTATATAGGAGACATGAGTTTCATTAGAATCTAATGTTTCCATGTTTTGGATTTTATTGTCCAAGAAATTGAATGTGTAAAATGGGGAATCTAATGATTAATTTGATGAATGGTTATTTAAAGAGGGACTCCTGATTTGATAGAAATAGAAGATTCATGTAAATAAAATTTATAGTCCATTATTAATTTTTTAATTTTTAAAATTTATGTGAATTGATTTTTTATTATTAGTCACACCATGAGTTATTATCCAAATAAATAATTAAAATTCTCAATCTGAAATCTAGAACAAGTATTTTCTTTTTTATTCTTAAGCATATTTATTTATTAATATTGTGACATGACACTAACCAGACCTTGTATTTTAACTTTTTATAGTTTTGATAGTTCATGAACACATTTAAATTCATTGAGGTTTTAGTTTTAATGTTCTTATCTTTATTGTCCAAATTTAGAGGAATAATTCTATATCCCATAGAGACCATTAATGGCCTTTATTGGGATGGGCCATATTTGAAGACATTTTTAACCATTCATAAACTACTCTTAGTAATTACATGATATATTAATGTTGAAGTATATGGGTAAAGGTAATCATGGTAAATGAGATGACTAACATTATAAGGAAGAACTGTGTGGGTGAATATTGTCATAATTAAAAATGGTTTTGTAATAATTCATTGTAAATTATTGTTTCCACCTATGGATTATAAAAAAATTAAAATGATGGAAGAAAAAAAAATATGAAAAATGGGTGGTGAATAGGGTAAACCAAAAATCAAAAATAATATACCTATGATTTTTATCATATGGAGTAAGGTTGTAGATTTGAGGTTTGTTAGAATAAAAAAGTATCGTAAAAATAAATAAAAATTGAGATGCTATTTGAAAAATGAAAAAATTGTATAAAAATAAAAAATATATTCTCAAGAGAGAAAAAATCTTTCATTATGATTAAAAAAATCACAGTATATTTTTTTTGTGTTTTACCTATTAATTGGATGATTCACAAATAAAATACTTATTGAGAATGGTGAGGTAATTCCTTTTGTCTCCCTTATCCATATTTCATCATATTTTTTCATGTCTAGAGATAATTATTCCTATTTAAATACAAAAATTTAATAAATGTAGATAGACTCTTCATATTTGATGTCTTCAGATTCCCATACAGTAGTGGACATGAAAACAAAAAATTCATGCATTGATGAAAAATTATAATGTTGTCAAAAAAATTTATGTCACATAACTACAATAGATTTAAACTCATTAGGGATTTTTATCAAAATATATGGTCCCATGATTAAAACATTCTAGATCTATGAATAGTTTTGAAGGACTAAATTATAATAATGTTTTGGAATTCCAAATTGTGAAATTAGCATTGGGTTCAGAAGTATGAAATGAATCCCATGATGAATAGAATCCAAAAAATAAATAAATAAATGATTTGGATAATTATAGAATATGATATTTACTAAATATATAAATAATTTGGAATAGGTAAAATACCAAATATTTCATTTCTATAACTGATATAAAAATAGAAATAATGTCATGAAATGAGATAATTTACCTTAAAACAGAATTTTTGGGGATTAAATTACTTAAAAATCAATGCAAAATTATTCAAAATATTTGTTATATCAATGCCCCCACATTAAATGCAAGAATTTCCTTATGTGTAAAATCTCATCAGTAAAAACCACAGTCCACCAATGTTATAAATATTGAAAATATAATGTAAGAAAATCAAAATATCATCAATATCCTAAATTTTTTAAAAAGTACACGAAAATTATCAATTTAACATTCCATTTTTAAATATATAATCATTTCATTTATTTTTATTATATTTTTTCAAAACGAATGATCTTCTCCTATCATTAATTCATAATATTCATTTTTTTATTATGAAACACGCCAAATCATGATCTACAAAACTTTTTTGTTATTTCTTCTATTCACATATGATAAAATTCATGTATATTTTTGAAAATATCTCAAGAACATGATACTTATCCATATGATGTTAAAAGTATTATTTAATCTACACTTTAAACATAAAATGCATATAAAATCATGAGGCATTATAATCTAGGATCAAATGTTGCTAAGGGTTAATGTTAGAGGAGTTGATGTTAAAAATTAAATCCCAAGGAGGAGTTTTATATCTTAGTGCATAAAACAAGATATTCAAACTAATTTTTTAATGAAAATAATTCATCCAATAAATATCATCTCCCAACAACCCTATAATTACAATGTAACGATTGCTATTATTTTAAGCATAATGAATGATTTTCACCATCTCATTGGGTTTTTTTATATATTTTATTCTTTTTTAAAGATCCAATAAAATTTTTCTGAATGATTATGATTAGAATAAAGAATACATCTACCAACTAACTACATATGATAAAATTCATGTGTCTAGTCCTGGTGTTTTTTATTTTACCTAAATCACATCCCATTTTCCCCATTTTTTTGTTTCCCAATTAGGATAATTGTATCACTATGAGGGGGAGGTGGTGAATTAGTGATACATTTTTTATGTTTCCTTTATATTTAAATATCCTTCAACTCCTATTAAATATTATACTACCTATTGAAAAAAATTCATACACACATCAACAGGAACAAAAGTATAACATAGGTAATTTTAAAATAATAATATCTACATCTTTAGCATGGTTTAGAGAAAATAAAATAACACACAATCTGTTAGAAAACAATTATTATATTATAATGAGTAGTATATGTTCTTTTCCTGATGTAGTACATTGATGAAATTCCAACAGTAAATGTTCACCCTCTTGGCATAAATTGGGTAATAGAATGATTTTGTAAAAACTCATGTTACATGTGATTCTATTCAATCTATCAAATTTATTCAATTGAAAAAATTCATCTATATATTACACAGATATTGGTATGAACTCCAAGGACCATGAAATATAATTCATGATCAATATTTCTATATGATCATCGCACTATGATTCTCGTGATCTGACCACCCAATATGCATTCTTAATCAGATCATCAAGTTTGATTGCCGATAACGATAGATTTATCTCACTTATAATGTGATCAAGAAAATTTAGAACACTTCCTCCATCAGTTTGGAAATTGCAATATGATAATCACAGATCTGATGAATATATCCCAATATAATGATCATCCAATTTCAATTGACTAGCCAAATATGATAATCAACTAAATATGATAATCAAAAAATACAATTGACAAGACAAATATGATAATAAATTGAATATGCTAATCCACATTTTGATCTTTTCTCATATATTTCACCTAAATCTATCAAATATTCTACCACAAATGTGAATATAGAAATTTCTTCCTTTCTAAAAAACATGTTTCTTTTACCTCTTTTGTGATGAAATTTACATCAATCATTATCAATGTACTATATATTTCTCTCATCTTTTTGGGGACCAATATGATGTTTTGGTGGGAATCCCAAATCCATTCCTACACTAAAAAATTCACCAAAATAATCACTTCTAAATTATTTATAGTGAGTCATTCCTTTTTAAAATCTTATTGAATATTCTCAAATACTCATCCAACATCATAACTTCTATAGCCATTATTTTTTGATTTCCATTCCAGATGAATCTAATTTTCCTTAATCAGATTTATACATTACAATATAATTTTTCATGATCCAATTTCTTCTTTATAATGTTTTCTACCAATTGAATTTATGAATAAAGAAATTCAATCTCCTCTTTTACAAAACACATATATATTTTCATTATATACTATCGTTACCCACTTTATTGATAAAAAAAGTATTTCAACCCCATTAAAATGTGTGACATTATTTTTTATAACAGTATTTTCTCTTCATTTCCTTCATCAGTCTCAAAAAAATCCTATTCATAATAAGTTACCAGATGTTAGCTTCATCAGCATTATTCATTCAAAATCTTCATATTCTATCATTGATTCCATCATGACATTGATTAAATTCGATGTTAGCTTCAACATCATCTGATTTTCCATGGGTTGTATTTTAAATTTTTTTATTTAATCAACAATTATCATTCCTTCTTAGCCCAAAACCAATAATCTCCAATTCAATTTACCTAAATTTGATCCATATTAATATGGTATTAATCTATAAAACTTATTCTCATTTTAATCCGATCAATCTATATATTTTCAAAATCAAATGCCTCTTCTATTCAACCTGAATATTATTTCTCTGGTATGATTGCCTCATCTATTTCACCCCATTCTTTCATCAAGCATGCATAATATGTTTTCAAAACTAACCTATGATTTATAATAATTCCATGATCATCAATGCATCATCACATTTATTTAATTTTTTTCATTTTGACTCTAAACATACAGACAATGATTCTTCCTCAACTGGATTCCTAGTGAATCTGATGGCCATTTACATCCACCATGATGCATTCTATAAATTATTGATGCTTTTATTCCAGAATTAGTGTGAATATCATGAGTTATTCAATATATATTCTTTTTAATTAAATAATCCTTCCTAAGAATTTGGAGTCCAATTCTATGATTCTGATGGTCAACCTGAATTTCACTAAATACAATGTGAGGTGATTTTCCCTATATTGTTAAACATTGTTTAAAATAAAATAACATACATGAATGTCATCACCTTCCTTATCATCTTGGTAATAACAATATCCCACTTTTTATTTTTTTAAACATGTTACATAAATCACTAAAAACTGTATCCAGATACAGTAGATGTCTTATCAATAATTCAAATCATTAATGAGCTAACTCATTATAGGAAACAAGAATCATTGAAAGAAAACCAGGTTTTTCAAAATTAGTGATTATGACACCCTTATTTAACATCTTCATCTTTTCTTTCTCATATATTTATCTTTCATTGAAGAATAGAATATTTTTCCAAAAAGCACTCAAACAAACGGACAAAATTGGTCGCTCACAATGCAATAATATATTTAAAACATACACAAAACTCCCTCTTTTTACATGAATTATGATATATTTATGTATAAATTAACTCTTTACCTTAACAACACTATCCAATGTTAATATCAGAGAGTTTAAAAAAACTAATACCTAAACCATGATGAGAAATTGGTTAGATGCCCATTTTCTACCTAAATTTAGATAATGATTCCATTAGTATTTTTTTGTTAATATGTCAGCAACTTGTTCTAATATTGTAACATACCAAATATTAAATTCAATCATCTGTACGTGATATTTTATGAAATTAAATTTCATATGAATATTTTTTGACTGAGAATCTTGAACATGAATCCTAGTAATATTTAATGCACTCTAATTTACAAAACCCAGGATCATGGGTATCATCACTCTGACAGGTAAATCTTATAATTGAGTTTTCATCCATATATATTGAGTATACACATGGGTGCAAGAATCATACTCATAATCATCTATAATGATAGTTACTATTGTTGTTTTTTCATGGTCAACTAGCATAATTATTTTGAAAGTTGAATACTCCACCAGATGTGGATCATAAATAATGAAAAATTATGTTCCCAATCTGCTTCCGAATACCAATATATTTCAGTACTATATGAGCTTCCATTCATGATTCCTAAATCCTTTGTGACATGGATGTATTTGAGAACTCATTTTCCAATACATAAATATGATTCTTTTGGAGAAAACTGAAATCATTCATAGAAGTTAACAATAGAATCCAAGTCATATCTTGAGTATTAAAACACAAAAAACATCCAATCATATTTAAAAATTCATTCTAATCATGTTTTTCTCATTCTCAAAAATTTGAAAACTTCTTTCCCACTGAAATTGGTGTGGAAACAGGTTTTGAGTTTTCCACACCAAACCTCTTAATATGTTTCAAAGAAAACATTTATGGAGAATGAAAAATGATTTATTTTCATTGTTGTATTTGTTTTTGATGAATGTATTTCATTTCCACCAGCATGGAATCTTCAAATACCATTATCATCTCTTCAGTAAATGTTTCACAACTTCATTTAATATTCTCTTCAATGATAATGTCATCAACATCAACAATTATAATGAGGGAATACTTTGTACACATTCTGATGTAATGATTGTTATCCACATGTCCTTTTTTGAAATTCATTTTCCATAAGCATGTATCCAAATTGGAAAACCATTCCCTCTTAGATTTTTTAATCCATTAAAATATTTTTTTAACAACCAGACATAACATTTGTCTTTCCCAATAATTAGTACACATGGTAGTTCAATATATACATCCACTTCAAGATCACCAATAAGGATTACAGATTTAAAATCCACATAAAAAATCTTGTATCCTCGTTGTGATGAAAATAGAAAAAAAGATTCTTATTATTTCAATACATAATACCATATAAAATGTTTTATCAAAATCTGTTACTTCAAATTGTGAATACCCTTTGTACACCAATATTTATTTGTTTCTTATCACATCCCCTTCTTTATTTATCTTCTTCAAGAAAAACACTTTGTGCCAATAATTTTTTTCTTTTATGGATTGGTTACGAGTTCCCATATATAATTCTATTCAATATGATCCAATTATTCAATCAAGGAATATACCCAATATGGATACTCAAAAGATTATATCACATTAATAATCTCCACTTTTAAAAAAATGATTTATGTGTGATATAATTTTTTATTCTTCCTTCTAGAACCTTCTCATGTTGATCACAAATAGTATTTTGAGCTTCAAATTACTTTCTCATCCCATGATGTGATTTTTGAGTATATTCCAAATCACTGTAAATTACTAAATATAAATAATCTTCATGATTAGGACTACAATTTCATGTATTCTAATAAGAATTGTTTTGAACAGCATTCTCTTGATCCTTTTCTGTATGAATATGTTTTTCCTGCCACCTCTTTCAATTACTGTAACAACCACTAAAGTAAAAATTATTTTTGTCTATTTATTGAACCATCTATGTAACGTCCCGGTTCTAGAAGCCACCCAGAGGTTCCCCATACCCGGTTGGTCACATGTCCTCAAGAACATTTCCCCGAATGCAAGAGGATTCCGACTACCAACGAGGTCCTTGGGTGTGATAGTGGGGAAACTATGCCCTCACTGGAAAAGTACACAATGGAAGTAACAACACATACAATAGCGGAAGTAGTAAATATACAACAACAATAAAAATGGAAGACTGATAAATAAACAACTGGAGAATAAATATATGTAAATGATTCATAGAATATATAAGTCTAGAAAAACATCCAAACAAGTCAAAATGCTGAATACAGTACTAAAATGAAGTACAAAAGAACACCAGATGAGAAACTCCTCAGCATCGCAAGCCTCAGCTTGGTTGCATTCTCTCCAGCTCTAGTGCAATGAAGAACCTAAAGTAGAAGGGTGCTTTCACTTATCTATACCTGCAAAAATATAATCTGTTTGGGCCCAAACACGGTGTGAGATAAAAATACCTGTAGGCAACCACCCGAAGATCTGTGACTAACAGTCAGGGAATATATTGCAGGTAAAGGTACATTAAATAGTAAATAGGGATGTACTAAACAATAAAAAATCCACAGTTTATAGAAAATAATATACAAAAAGTATGCAGCCACTGAAGCAAGTAGAAAAAATAGGTAACCTCTGGGTTGTTCTCATAGCCTAACCCATATGTTTCAAACTACAAATACTAAAAACCCTCTGGGAGGCACACACAGTCTCACCCCTCTAGTTTAGCTAAATAATAGACACTTTGAGGAACCACTCACTGTCCATTCCACCTATAGTCTCATATCGTACTAAAGGCGCTCTAGATAAGCACTCACTGTCTCATTCCCCCTATGGCCTAGGTCGAGGAACTACTGACACTCTGAGGAAGCACTCAACGTCAAGTCCCCATGTGGTCTCACATCATATTATAAGACAATATAGAGAAGCCCTTACATCCATTCTCCCTATGGTCTACTAAATTGGTTCTCACTTCCATGTGTAATGTCAGAAATTATCGTATTGTGTAACTACCCAATGTATCCTCAAGAACTACTTGGCTAGCATCTATACCATCTCAGCATAGAAGAACAGTAATACCATCCTATAACTAGGCATAGAACTGTTAATATACTAACAAGAAAAACTAGACCAAGCAGTCATAAACAGACAAACATTCATGGAAAATTCATCCAAATCATAAATAATTACTCTATCCACAAACAGTAACCTCTACTCAATCATATAAGCATGGCGGGAAACCAAAAAGGGAAAAAAGGAAACACCCAATTCCCCGTTCATGGGAATTTTTAAAATTTGGAAAAATACTCAAATACTTCCTACAGAAAGGAACAAACTACCATCCTCGAAATTATGAGATTGATATACTCTATCCTTGAAGCTTGAATCTCATTGGAATGTCATAGATCTAAGAAAACGTCAAAAATTATCAACCGACAATAACTTAAGAAAGAGGAGGAATTGGGAAATGAAGCAATAGGATAAGGAAGAGCTTACCGTTTCGGTTCCAACGCAATCGACGACGATTGATTCAAATAACGGACAGAGGTTCATGGGTTCGTTGACGGTCCATGGCCGTACGGATGGTCTCCGTCGAAGAAACTGGAGTAGAAAACGTTTCTGGGATTAGGATGCGAACTCGGTGCATTTAGTTAAAAAATGAAAGTACACGACATGTACTTTTGGGGAACACAACTTGTATTAGGCATTTATATAGTCCACTTTAGGCAACCTCCACATCACCCCTACATGGCTATGTGCATGGTCATGACACGGCCAACATGAGGCCTCGAGCGGCATCAATGTACACAGAGTGTACTTATAAATTACACTATTTGTACTTCTAAAATTTCTAGAAACACCTCTTTTTTTCATAACAATATAAAATGGAAAAAATACCATAAAATAAGGAATGGGTTCATACAAAATTCCACCAATAAAGAAATTCATCCCCGGATTTCCCTAGCGAGGAAAATAAATAGAAACTCCGAACAGCTCTGGCCGCTGCGATCGTACATTATCCTCCCTCTCACAAGTCCCGTCATGTACTTGCCCATACTTCCATAGAACACGTACCAGAGGAACACACCGGCCACATAGAACCTTCATACTGCGATCAAAAATCCAGATAGGATGCTCCTCAAATGATGCATTCTCTTCGATCTCAAACTCATTAGGTTGAAAGACATGAGATATGTCTGAAAAGTAACATCGGAGCTGAAAATTGTTGAAGACGTCATGCATAGCCTAGTAACTCTGAGATAACTGAAACCGATAGGAAACAGGCCCAACTCTGTCCAAAAACTCAAACGGCCCGACATATCATGGTGAAATCTTACCCTGTCTTCAAATATTCTTGTGTCCCAACCTTGGTGCGACACGTAGGAAAACCCGATCCCCGACCAGAACTCTAGAGGTCGTTTCCACTGATCAGCATAAGAATTTTGTCGATACTGTGCTATAGCCATCCTCTTCCAAATCAACTCTATCTTCTCTGAGGTCTTCTGAACAAGACAAGGTCCCATCAAATCTACCTATCCCGCCAAAATTCAACATAAAGGTTATCATCATGGCCTACCGTATAGAGCCTTGTAAGGCGCAATATGAATAGTCGCCTAAAAACGGTTGTTGTTGGTGAACTACAAAAGAGGTATAGGCTTCTCCCAAGAACCTCCAATGTCTAGGATGTAAGCCCAGAGCATATCCTCAAGCACCTGAATTGTATGCTCAGACCGGCCATCTGTCTGGGGATGATATGCTGTACTCAAAGGTACATGTATAGTCAAAGCCTAATGATGCCCCTACCAGACCCGAGAAGTCAAACACACATCCCTATCTGAAATAACAGAGTGTAGAACTCCTTGATGATGTACAATCTCTCAGATGTACAACCATAATAGCTAATCAACACTGAAGGACTCCTTGATCGGCAAGATGTGAGCAACCATTGTGAGTCTTTCAATGACAACCCATACTACATTATTCCCTTGAGGAGATCTCGCAAATATGGTCAGGAATTCCATTGCGACGTCATTCCACTTCCACCTGAGAATGGTTAATTGTAGTAAAAGACTTGCTGGTCATATATGATCCTCCTTTACCTGTTGACAAGTGGAACAACGCATGACAAAACTAGCAACATCTCTCTTCTTACATGGAAAACAATACGGAAGGTGAAGATCGCGATACTTCTTTGTGATGCTAGGATGAGCTGCCCAAATAGAGGAATGAAAGCCCTGCAGAAGCTCCTCGCATATATCTATTGGCACCCATACGCATCCCTGGAAATGCAAGATCTCCTTCTCACCCAGTGTCCATCATGGAATAGATTCCTCCCTTGACGCACCATCCCGTAGGACTAGGCCTTCAGAATCTGATAGCTGCCTCATTCGTACTTGATCAAGAAGTGTAGAGGTAACACCTACAGAAGATAGTAATGTCTTCCTCTATCTGTCATGCACCTCCAAATGCATCTCAGAGAATAGATCCATAAGGTTCCACTCACTACTGGCCTCATGAACTTCTTGTATCTGAGTCCCCCTGCTCAACACATCACCCACTGTGTTGCCCCTTCCCAGCGTATAGGCAAGAACAAAGTCAAAAGACTGAAGATACTCAACCCACCTACACTGTCTCAGATTTATATGACACTAGGTGAAGATGTACTTAAGGCTCTTGTGGTCGGTGATAACCAAAAAATGCTCTCACAGAAGATAATGTCTCCAACAGCATAAGGAATGAACAACTGTCGCAAGCTTGAGATTGTGTGTCAGGTTGTTTCTCTCATGTTGTCTCAACTTCTGAGACCCATACACAACGACTCCACCTCCCTACATAAGTACGTCTTGCACCCCGATTACTGAAGCATCATAGTGTACAGTGTATCTCTTTCCTGGCTCTGGTAAGACTAGTATCGGTGCTGAAGTCAACTTCCCTTTCAGTTCTTAAAAGGCCGACTCACTAGAATCTGAAAATAAGAACTCCTACCCTTTCTCGGTCAGACCTGTCAACGGTGCTGCTAAGCATGAAATACCATGTATGATGTGTCTATAGTATCCAACCAGCCATAGAAAACTCCTCACCTCAAAGTCATTTTTTCGGCTACTCCCAGGAAACTTCTGCTCTCACTTTCTTTGGGTCTACAGATACTCCTATCTCTGAGATAACATGACCCAAAAAGTGAATCTGGTCCATCCAAATGTGTAATTTCGATATATTATCATATAACTGATGCTCTATCAGTGTACATAGAATGATCTCAATATGTGTGGCATGGTCGTGTCGAGAGTGAGAGTACAACAGGTTATCATCCATGAAGGCCACCACGAAAGAGTCTATGTCTGGATGGAACACTTGGTTCATCAGTTCCATGAAAACCACAGGTGTGTTTGTGAGTCCAAACGACATAACCATATACTCATATAGACCATACCTGCTCCTGAAGGCCGTAAGAGGTATATATGATGGTGTAACGTTCAACTGATGATAAGCGGACCTCAAAACAATTATTGAGAACACTCGTGCTTCTCAAAGATAATCGAAGAGATCATTGATCCTTGCTAAGGGATATCAGTTCTTGATCGTCAACTGGTTCAATTTTCTATATTCCACACACAGCCTGAGGGTACCGTCTACCTTCATCGCAAATAGGACAGGTGATCCCCAAACAGAAGTACCGGGTCAGATGAAACCCTTTTCCGGCAACTCCTCCAACTACTTCTTGAGCTCATGTTACTCACGTGTAGCCATCCTATAAGGAGGAATGGACACTAAGGGCACTTCTAGAACAAGATCAATAGAAAATAATACCTCACACTCCAGACGCAAAACCAAAAAGTCCTTTGGAAATAAATTCCTGAAATAATACACCACTGGAGGAAAGTATAACTACTAAATCCCCTGGTCATCCAGATATAGACTAGAAATCTAATCTGTAACTCCTCATAGCCTATGATGCTCGGGACATTCTCGACTCTCCTGGACATCCCACTCACCCCGATTATGAAATGATCTACCCTTTGGTGATATGAAAATAACCATGCGGCGATAATAGTCGACGACTTCCTGGAAGAGAACTAGCCAGTCCATTATGAGAATGACATCATATCTTGTCATCTATTTGACTTAGAGGTCCCATCAGAAGTGACACCCTGCTACCTCAAGAGGGAACTCTCTGCACTGACATAAACTAATTGTTCTAGTCCTTAACTGTGTGTCTAGAGTCATGGTATCAGCAGAGGAAAAGTTGTAGATCTCAATGATTTCTAAAACCGAAATAGAGATAATTCTTTGGGAAGACCCTATATTGAAAAGTGCTGAAGATATAATAGAGGATACTAAGATTGTACCTTGAACTGTAGAGGCTAAAGGACCCTCCTACGGCTGGGTTTGATACACTGCAAAAGCCTGAACTATGCCACGGACCTGTGGCACTGCCTAACTGCTCTGAGCAGATCTACCCTACTATCACTGATAGACCGGCGACTGGCCACCCTGGCCATGACCTGCACCGTGGCTTGAATGGATGGAAGAACTACAGTTCTCAAACTGGTGAGAAACTGGCGACACTGATTCTGAACGGGGAGTCATGGATGAACCCATGTCACCAGCTGCTGATGAGAAAACCTAACAGAAGCGCTGATGGTGACCCATCATGCCGCATGATCGACACTCCACTAGGTCTCTCTAGGACTGCGGTCTCATATGCCCAACTCTTCCACACTGGTAGCATACCACCTAGCTACCTGATGATGTGTCTCGTTGTCTTGGATTACCGCACATAGACTCCCTATGGAACTTCCTTCTATCATCTAGTGAAGCAATAACCTTGGAAGCGAAACCCCCCGGCTCTCAACTCCGAATTCTCTCAGAATGCGCTCTACAATCAGTTCCTGGTTGACGATGGAAGCGATGGAAGTCAGCCTAAAGATATTCGCCTGTGAGCAGATCTCCCGTCTGAGGCCATCCTCAAAATTCCTTCCCAATAACAACCCATATGCACTCTGTAGGGGTATGAAACACAGAAGATCTGTGAAAAGAGAGGAATAATCCATGATAGAAAGATTTCCCTGCTCCAGGCTCATGAACTCCTAGGCTAGGTCGGCCCTCAGGGTCTCGAGATAGAAGTAGTTATAAAAGATGCATTGAAACTCCTCCCACTCCATAATATACTGATGACCTGCTTGTGAGATCACATCCCACCACCTCTTAATAGAGTCTCACAACATGTAGGTAGATAGGTTGACCCGCCTCTCTGGAGGCTTCTCCAGATGCTTATAGATTGTCATCATGGATTCCAGCCCTGACTCTACAGCCTGAGTTCCTCCTTCCCATGAGAAGGTGGGAGGATGCAGCTACTGGAAAACCCACGTCAAGTCTACCATTGACCTGGTAGAAGACAGAGCAACCTGGATGTTCTGCATCATCCTCAGAAAAACATCCCTAAACTGTGCATCGATGGATATAACCGGTGTCACTGCTGGTGCCAAGGATGGCACAACAAGAGGATATGCGGGAAGTCCCTAATCAGCCATATCCGGTGTCTGATCACCGCCTGGAAACTGGCGTACAACAGGAGGACTTCTCGGTGCCATGACTCTACAATGTCAAAATCACACTTTATAACACATTACGAGGGACTGAAAACTAGGAGCATGAGAAGGGAACATGGGAAAGAATGCATTCAAAAATTACAGTGCACGACTACACGACATTTATAAAACTATAAATCGTGTTCCCTTAAGTCATTACCTTGGCATGTACTTTTTCCAAAAATGGTCATGTAACGCCCCAATCATACGACATGTTATTCCAACACACAGCGTGTACTTGAATCATCTTTCCCTGCCAATCTCCTTCTACATGTTTAATCCACACGAATATCCTAAGACAAAACTACATGGAGTGTTCAAGGTATACACGACATGTTCTTAACAAGCTTCACCTGGCCCGTGTTATTAATGACATAGAATAAGTGCCCAGGTCACACTACACATCGTGTTCTAGAAGGACACAAAATGTATGAGAATGGATAACACCGACCCATGTTGTTCGTGACACGGCCGGGTACCTGGATCAAACTAAACGCCATGTATGTGAAAAGAGAACATAACCTGTGTTGTTCGTGACATGGTCGGAGTACCTATTTTATACTACACGGCGTACTAAACTAGTACATGGCGTGTTCCTACAAGATTTTTCAAAACCCCATGTCCTTGCTCACACTATCAGTGACACACTTATATACTATTCGGTGTGTATTAATAAATTACACGCTGTGTATTCTAGGTTTTTCCAGACAGTAGCCTTAGAACTGAACTATAGCCCAAAAAACACACAAAAAAAGCATTAAGGTGCCAAATTCCAGTCTGTGAAGGCCCATACTCCCCTCGAATCAATTTTTGGCATCTTTAACAAGTCAAAAACAGGGTAAACAGGTCAATTAGGCAATGATCCACCAAATTCTTATCCCAGAAGGCCCATAACACCTCAAGAACCAATGTTTGGAGTCCATTTATGCAAAGTACTACACAAATAAATCCATTATCAAATAGCAAAGATTTTATCAAAGCATCTATCCCAACAGCATGTATAATCTACACAAAATATATCACAACAACATGTATTCACTAATGCATCCTAGAGGGCATGGAATGAATGCATGACATGTGATTTCTATCAAATTACTATATGATGCATGAGATGGCATGCCCTCATCTCATTGGGTTGTGACAGAAATAGAATCGCAATAACAACAACAGTAATTACACAAAGATTGTGAATCACCCAACGGTGAAATCAAATTAACTATAAAACTGAAAACCAAAAAAATTGTAATAAACAAGGTAGTATGGCTTTTCCTTGTACATGGGTTAGCTACTCTCAGGAACAACTAATTACCATGTACCTATTCTATCCTATCCCTGGCTATAGGCTCCAAACATTAAATCAAGGGAAAAGAAATACTCTGATGCCACTTATGAACATCCCTGTTCCAGAAGCCACCCAGAGGCGCCCAGTACATGGTTGGTCACATGTCCTCAAGCACATTTCCCAGAATGCTAGAGGCTGCCGACTAGAAGATAGGGCCTTAGTTGTGATAGTGGGGTAATTATGCCCTCATTGGATGAGTATTGAGATGAAATAACGACACCTAAAACAACAGAAGTTGTAAATGTACAACAATAATAACAGCGAAAGACTTCTAAATAAACAACTGGAGAAGAAATATATGTAAATGATGCATGGTACATATATGTCTAGGAAAATAGCCAAACAAGTCACAATGCTGAATACAGTACCAAACCAAATTACAATAGAATAACAGATGAGCAACTCCTCAGCATCGCAAGCCTCGGCTTTGTCCCATGCTCTCAAGCTCTAGTGCAATCATGTACCTGAATTAGAAGGGCGCTTGCACTTATCTATACATGCATCAATATAATCTATATGGTCCCAAAAGCATGGCTCAAACCTGGTGTGAGATAAAAATCCCAGTAGGCAACCACCCGAAGATATGTGCCAAACATTTAGTGAATATATGGTAGGTAAATGTACAATAAACAGTAAACAGGGAAGTACTAAACAATAAACAATCCACAATTTCTAGAATCTAATCTAGAAACAAGTAAGAAGCCACTCAAGCAAGTAGAACAAATAGGTAACCTCTGGATAGTTCTCACAGCCTAACCCCTATGCTTCAACCTACAAATACTAGCAACCCTCTATGAGACACACACAGTCTCACCCCTCTAGTTCAGCTAAATAATAGACTCTCTTGGGAAGCACTAAACATCTCATTCCCCATGTATCCCACGTCGAGGAATTATAGAAACTCTGAGGAAGCACTCATCCAAAATTCCCCATGTGGTCTCAAATCATATTATAAGACACTCTGGAGAAGCCCTTATGTTCATTCTCCCTATGGTCTTCTACACTAGATTCTCACAGCCCGATGTAAAGTTAGCAAGTATCGCATCACATAACGGCCCAAAGTATCCTCAAGAACTACTTGGATAACATCTATAACATCTCACCATGGAAGAATAGTATTACCATCCTACAACTAGGCATTGAACTGGCAATATCCTAAAAAGAAAATATAGACCAAATGGTCATTAACAGACAAACATGCATGGGCATGGCATCCAAAGCACAGTAAAATTACCCTATCCCAAAACAATAACCTCTATTCAAGGAAATAAGCAAGGTGGGAAACCAACAAGGGAAAAAAAGTGACACGCAATACCCTGTTCATGGGAATTAGTGTAATTTGTAAAAAAACTCAAAGACATCCTATATAATGTCCCAAACCACCTACCTTGATGTTAGGAGATTTATACAGTCGAACCTTGAAGATTTAATCCCCCTAAAACATCGTAGATCTAAGAAAATGTCCAAAATTCTCAACCCGTGATAACATTAGAAAGGGGATGAATAGGGAAATGAAGCTCTAAGAGAAGGGAGAGCTTAATGTTGTGGTTCCAACGCAATCGACAACGGTCGATTCGGAGGACAGACGGAGGTTCAGGGGTTCATCGAATGATCATAGAAGTACTGACACTCTCGGTAAAAGAAACTGGAGAAGAAGACTTTTGTGGGTTTAGGACGTGAACCTGATGCGTTTAGTAAAAAATGAAATTACATGACATGTACTTTGGGGTTACATGGCTTATACTAGACTTTTCAATACATCGCTTTAGACAGCCATCACATCACCTCTACATGGTTGTGTGCATGGTCGAGACACGCCTAGCACGCGGCCTTGAGCGGAATCAAAGTACATGGTGTGTACATATAAAGTACACGATGTGTACTTATAAAATTTCTAGAAACCCCTCTTTTCTAAAAACTCAAGAAAAAGAAAAATATACCTGAAAATAAGGTCCGAGTTCTTAAAATCTATATCATATTTCTTCTAGAAAATATCCATGAAAGATTCTATATTCAATTTTTATCAATGATTCCATAGTTTAAACCTTTCTTATTTATAACACATTGACACTAGAACACATTAAAGTGTTTAATAATTTTTTTTCTCCATAAAATAAATCATATAAACTCATGTCAAAAAATTTTAAATTGAAAAAATGTTTTAGAATATAAATGTTAGTACTCATGGATTGCCTTGAAATGTAATTAGAATGTTCATGATCAAGTAACATGGTCCACTCAACCTCCTCTAAACTTATATTTTTTCCTTTAGCAACCCCTTTTTGTTAAAAAGTGAATGGGGATATATAATCATGATGGATTCCAAGATTCTCAAGATATATTTAGAATCATTCACTTTTGTATTCACCACCTTTTTTTAATCTCATATTATTTACTATATAATAACATTCATTATCTAATTTTATTTTGAATCTTTTCTGATTTCTGTTTCATAATCATAACCCATGTAATTATATTAAAAATATAAATAGATGTATTTAAGTACTTATATCCATTCATTGGTTATTCTATCATTGTCCTGTAAATATCATATTGAATTAGCTCATGGGGTTCTCCTAATCAAATCTCAACATTCCTATGCAACAAATTTGTATTTTTTTCCTATCCCACAAATAGTGAAACACCAATATGATAATTTTGGAAAAACTGGAATGTCATACACATTGTTTCCTATTGGAAAACATTCTGATGTTTATACTATCCATGTATTTCAACCTTTTATGAGATTATGGATTCTATTCCACCATACTCATGCAACCAGAGTTTTTTTTCACCAAACTATAACATGTTTCCCATTGTATATTTCCCCCCTGTAATGATATTTCTATATTAATCACTTTTCACAACAAAACCATATTATTTGAAGATAAATTTTTTAACCGTAATCACAAAATTATGCATCAAATAGCAAATTTTGTTTCATCTAATCATCATACTATGTTTTCTTAAATTTCATCTTTTATTTCTAAATGATGGTTTTCCCAATAGCAGTGATATTCAATGATTCACAACTTAAAAATATCACTATAACTTCTATAAATTCATTCATATTATACAACAATTAAATTTTCCCATAATATGACATGAACATTATCTATCAAGGATCCAAGGTCATTCAACTTTCATAGATTTCAAATATGTTTCAACAATAAGAGATTTTACTTAATTTTTTTATTTATTCATCTATTGAATTTGATAATTGTTAAGAATATTTTGGTATGCCAGAAGAAAAATAGACAAAAATTATCAAGGTTTCTAGGTTTAATACATCATTCATATATAGTTTTAGAGGTTGGAACCTATTCTCAATTTTTATTCCAACCTTTTCAGGTTTCTTCACAACATCCTTCTCCAAATTTAATCTTTGAGGACATTGAATCCGCCTCAAACATTTATTTTAATAACATATTGTATAATATTAATAATTTTTTGCGGAATGAGAAAATATTTTCTATATGTCTGAATCTACCACAATACCAGCAATAGCCATTAAGAGAGTATTTTATTCTGAAACATCCATAATAATTGTAATTACAAATAAATTTCCCATCCACCATATTCTATTTCATTTATATATCACAAACCACTCTATTATAATTCACTGTGTTTCTTCTAATCTAATTATTATCCATAAATTAATTATTTGTAACTTTTTTCGATTCAGAATGTCTCCAAACAATTTTGTAATCATGGTTCTTTAAGGATTCTGAATTTCAAAAATTTTAGTTCTCCTATATACATGACATTCCCAACATTAATGATTTCATAAACCAATTCCATATTTTTAATCTCAATTTGAATGTAATTTTTTTAAACCATCTCATTTCTCTCATTATGAGAACTTTATCCATCATCCGTGATAGAGTTTCTAAAACATATACCATTTTACTATGCATTAGTGGGATTTTGATGGAAAAGATTCAACTCTTCTAATTATTTTTTCAACATTACTTCTAGATGCTCATTATAATTATTTTTTCCTCAATATATTTCATAAATTAATCAATCTATTTAATTATATTATGAATTTACTCAGAAAATATTTCTAGATTTCTTATTAAGGAACATCCACCTTCCATTTTTTTCTTTTCATGAAATCTAATCATTCACAGACATTCATTCAATTCCTTTTTCAAATGAATTTCATGTTGAGTTTCAATTCTTCATAACTACTACATATAAATTCATCATTAGTTACTATTGAGATCAATGTATTCTCATTAGCACAATCATCATATTTTTCATATTAATCATCACTACCTTCATCTTATACATATTTTGATAATAAGATTCATCTTTTATAATTTAATAATTTTTTATAAATCCCTGTGGAATTTAATTACCATTTTTCACCATATTTCTTCACAGATCTTCTTGTATATATTCCTTATTCTTCATTATCCACTGATTTATTTCATTGAGTGGAATTGTTGGCAAAGTGGAAAATGGATCTATATTAAAATAAATTCAAGGGATTTTTCTGTTTATAATTCATTGAACCTAAATTAACATTTTTAGAAAACATTGATAACATATTATGGTTATTTTTACAAACCACAAAAAAAAGAATCAGATTCACTAGCTTTATATCTATTATGAATATTCGTTGAATTTTATTTCTTTGTATCATTGAAAGTCATTTCTCTATCAAATATTGATTTTCTTTTCATAAAATTCTCCCTTATCATTATATAAGTGATGAGAGTGCAATGTAAATAATCAAGAAATAATGTTTTATGATCTATGTATTATATTGAAGATACTTTTTTATCGAACTTGTCAGGAATAATTCTCATGATATTTTCCACAATTATATAATCAGCCATATTTTCACCTAGACATCTCATTGTACATACAATGTCATTTAAATTTATAAAGAGGTCCCCAACATATTTGCAATTTCCCATATTCACATCTTCATACTTCAATATATAGATTTTATTTTTATTCTTCTTCATTGTTGTAGTTGATTCATATATGATATTCAGTTAATCACATATACATTTGGTTGTTTTAGAACCATTAACCCTTAGGAATTCACTTTCCTAATGTGATGATAATCTATCATTCTCGGCCCTCCAATCATTCTTGAGATTCTTCATTTCAACATATGTAAGTGGGGGTTAATAATCAATAAGAGGAAACCCATGTGTTGTAGCTTCAGGAAAACCACATCCAATAGACATAAGATTAAAAACATGATGTATTTCTAGATATGATAATTCATTCCACTGATAACTCAAATACCTTTATTTTTCACACAATTCGAATTCTCCACTAGCAATGAAGAAGCGAAGGGACCTACCCTTAGATACCACTTGTATGTTCCCAAATTGTATAATTATATCACTGAGAGTGGGAGGGTGAATTAGTGATATTTAATCTTTTATGATTCCTTACAATTGAAAAAAATTTCACCAACTGTTAGAGATTATATTCCGCAATGAAAAAAACTATATCACACATCTATATGAACAAAATTATTTACAAGGATCACTATTCAATACAAATAGCTACATCCATAGTATTTTTTTGGAGAAATTGTAGCAACAAAATATCAATTAGAAAAAATACATTGATTATAATGAGTAGGATATTTCATTTCCCTCATGTAGTATATTGAAGACAATCCGGATTCATGTGTGTACTCTCCTAAAAAAATAGGTTAATACATTGTTTTTGAAATAAATCATGTTACCTGTAATTCATTTCAATTTCACAAATGCATTAAATTGAAATAAATTTCCAATTTCTTAACGAGATGATGGTATGATATCAAAATACACTAATATAGAAATCAAGTTAAATTATTCAGAATGATTTTCTAACTCTGATTCTCTAAATATGATCCCCCAATCTGATATGCCTACTCTGATCATAAAATACAATTGGCTAATACAATAGATGTAGATATATTCAAATACAATCAAGGAAATTCAAAACACATCCTTTATCAGTCTAGAAATACTAATACATCGATCCTTGATGTGATTAATTTAGTTCAATATGATGATCATCCAAATATAATGGTCCAGATGAATACGATAACCAACTGAATATGATAATCACTAAATTTCATGATTAATACAATTCAACATCGTGATCTTGTATCTTCTCATTCACATTAATCCATCCAGACTTCATTAACAGAAGGGAATAAAAAACTAATTATTCTCTAAAAAAAATTGGAGCTTCTCTCTCTTCTGTGATGGTAAACACATCGAATAGAGGAGAAATAAAAAGTTATTTTCCCCATTTATAGATGAATTATAAGAGGTTTTCGTTGGAATTCCAAAACAATTCCCACTAAATTGTTTACCAAAATGTCGATTTCTTTTGAATTTACTGTTAATATCAACTTTGTCAACTCTTGTCAAACAATATTGAATCTTCTTTGCAATTTTTTCAATTTCCAGTTTGGATGGATCTAATTTTTCAAAATCTGATTTGTTCATCACAATAACAATTTTCTCAATATGATTTCTTCCTCAACAATCTACATTTAAATTGAATGTATGAATGAATAAATATAAGATCCCATTTGATAACACAATGATCACTTTTGTTCAGCTCTTCTATTGACCCACATGATTAGTAATTGATGAAATTCAACCCCATTCATGTTGTATCATGCATTGGTAACCACATTATATTCTCTTTATTGCATCAATCAGTCTCAATCAATTCATCTTATAAATACATTACCACTTGAATACTTCATCAATTTCATTAATTAATAGTATTTATATTTTATCATTAATATCTGAATGTCTCTGAATACACATGATTTAATCTTCAAAATCATATGATTTAATAAGGAATTAAATGAAATTTATCATTCTTTCATCAATACTCATATTTATTTCTTGACCTAAAACTAATTGTCTAGAATATAGTTTCCCTACATATGATCAGGCTAAATAGCATCTTTAGCACCCATCTTTATTCACATTCATATGCGATCAATCTGTATATGATAAATAGTATTTATATCTTCTCTTTTACCTGTATATGATTAATCTAGGTATGATTGAACTCATCTCTTTCACTCCCCCTATCATTCATTAGCCTTTCATTATAATTTTTCAATACCAACTTATTATTTATGTGAAATCTAAGATCATAAAAGCAACCTCACAATTAATTAATCATAGTCATATAGATGTTGATCATATAGAATCTAATTCATCATCAACCAATTTCATAGTAATTCCAATGACTATTTATTTCTAACATAATCCTTTCCCAATACAATAAATTATGTCATTATTTATTAATTGTTTATAGAATTAGTTCTTTCATCCATCTTCTCTTAAATATGATTGACCTTATTAGGAATTCTATGTCTGATTTAAGGAATTATATGTTCAGTTTGAATTTTTCTAAATACTATGTGGGGTGATTTTATATTTCTTATTAATCATATTTGGGACAAAAATGATATGCATTAACACAATCACGTTCCTCCTCAATATTGTCCTAAATTTTATTCTGTTCATTTTATCATTTTCATTTTCTATATTTAATAGGGGAAAACTATATAGTACAATGAATAAATCCAGAACCCTTTACAATTCCCACAATAATCACACCCACACTTATTACATAGAATGTAAATCACCACATTTATCCTAATTCCCTTTACCCTAAAACATTATCATTAAAATATAATGAAATATTTATGTTTAGTGTATAAACAGATACAAAATTATTAAACCATGTATCACCCATGTAATAGATGTTCATGGTCATTATGTAATAAATAAGCATAAATATAAAGGTGTTCTTTAAGGATAAGGGTTTCTAATAAGATACCTCAATCATTTTAAATGTGTTTTTTCACATACATATCATAGAGAAGTTCAAATAACTTTTCATGATAGTGTCATTCCCTATGATCGGTCATGAAATATTGTCAATAAAAAATAGGAATTAATTTTCCTAAATATCCTCGTAGAAATTAGAAAGATGATTTGGGAAAATCAATAATCACATGACTAATAATATAAAATCTATTCAAAATAATTTTAGAAATTCAAAGAATGAAAAATTCTAGGAAAATATCATTTATATGAATTAACTATTTCTCTCAAACCATGAGTCCCCATTTCAATATCCATGCATCACATTAAAAATTAAATTAACTACATTAATCACTCAAATTCAATTATATTGAAATCTATGAAATGTAATCAATAGAATCATAATAATCAATTGTCCTAGATATGTTTGGTATAACATGAATGCTGTAATGGGTATATAATTTTAGTTTAATACATGAATCATGATTGGGACGAAATTTTATGGACTACTAATGTTGAAAACATAAAGTGATCAACCTTTTGAAATAATTAATATTCTTATATCCTACTTGGAAATATGGACCTATATTGCGCCATTATGAACCTAAAAATTAAAATTACATAGTTAATAAAATGTATCAATTCATTTATGATAAAAAAGATATGAGGGAGTTGGATTCATACATGATTAATTTTTATTCTTAGGAATATAAAATCAATATTCCTAAGAATAAATATTAACATAATTAAATGAATGTAATGGATAAAACGTACATTGATCCCCCAAGTGGGACATAAATTTTTAATTCCATAAAGAGGTCAGTACCAACCATTATCCATAATCTAATATAGGTCGGATCTTTTTAGAGTTGAACATACATATGTTGATTTTCTCAACACAAACTTATTTGTTATTATTTTAGAGAAATCCATGTTTACAATACACTAGATCAACACCTTCAAAATTATGGAAATATTTAATAGATGGGCCATGAAATAGAATGGAACCTCATCCTCTTCAGTTTCTACCTATAGACCAAATTCATTTTACAGTACTATATTAATATGGGATGCATGAATTGAAATATCCAAAGTAGGGTTTTAATGTATTATAAATTAGATAGAATTTTAACATGAATATTATGAATTATAAATCCCCATTTTAGTGTGATCCGTCTATATCTTGGTCTAAGTAGTCTTAGATACATGTACCTCCTTGTGGAATTCCAAAAATTTCATGGTCAATTAAATTATGAAGATCTATGTGTTATTCAACAGGTGGAGGTCTTACTGATTTAAACTTGACCAAGGTAAAATAATTATATAACAAATATGAAAATTCTTAATTACATAGAGGGATACTAAAATGATTTTTGACAAAAATATAAATAAATGAATTTAAAATAATTCCATCACACTAATTTTTTTTTGGTTCAATCACTTTTTTAGTGATAAGTTATTCTTAATTATGGATCTCATTAGATGGAGGTAGGTAGTCAGAATTATCCATATTTTCCTAAAATTATAACATTTATATAGAATCCTTATATTAAATGGATATAGTGACATGAAATAGAAATGGATCTTTTATATTCTAGGGATTTAGGTTATCATGGTGTACCTAAAAATCATTCCAGAATTCATCGAAATATTATTCATCTCTTAGATGTTTCTCAGTAGGTAATTTTTAGTTATAATTAATTCATTCTAGATCATCATGGTTACCTTGAATCTGGTTCCTAAAATGGATTGTCTATTAGTATTCCCCAAGTTTATCCTCTAATTTATGGGCTTATTTAGTGAAAATTTGGATAACTATTGGAAAATATTTATAGGGCTTGAATCATTGTATACCGGTACATAGCTCATTGACCATGTACATAAATTCATCAACCAAGATCCGTGATCCTTTTTATCTTTAAATCTTCAACACCATTATCAAATGGGAATCACTACTTCATTAGAGGTCCTCTTAAGTATAATATATTTCTTACTCACTCACTTGTGAGAAAATCTTCCATGTATTGAAACAATAATTTCTAGAAATCATCATGGAAAAGAAAATTTCAATATTTTTTTAATAAATTAATGAAAATAAATCTATAATGATAAAATTGAAAATGATAAGTAAGAACTAATTTTCTCCACAGTAATCACACATGTTTTTGTGCTTGACTGTCAATGGGCATGAAAAATGAAAATTATTTTTCTAATGAAACATTGAGACTGGCCATGGGGGTCTCACTTCGGTAGAGTTCCCATTTAATTACTCAGATAATAAAATTAACATGAACTACTAATTTTTAGGTAGATGTTATTTAATCATGGTATGTAATGAAAAATAGAAAAAATAAATTATAAAACTTACATGAAATGAAATAATGAAATTTGTGAAGAAGAAACATGACCTTTATGGTTTGGTTTGTGGGTTCTATCATTATCCTTGTTCTTTTTTAAATTAAATTTGATAATTTAATTCTGATACCTCATTCATGAATTATTATTCTTTTATTTATCGTTTTAAAATCAGGAATGAATTTAGCTATTTTATTCTACCGCATCCTATAATCAAGGTAAATGTTATAGCTCAATCGGGAATGTTAGCTAATCTAAGAACTAAGTCAATTGTATTCAATTTCATATAATAAATGGCTCAACTCTATTATATCAGGATATTGTATCCAACTAAATATTGAGAAATGATTAAATAAAATAATTTAAATTATTTGGAGTTCAGTGTCGTGGTGGATGATCTTCGCACCCATTCCATATTACTCATTCACATCAAAAACATTATAAACCATTGAAATTAAGCCTGTAATTATTATAATAGTCACTTACCTACACTAGGTAATGACTTGGGTTATCCCATAATTTTTTAGGTCATACGGTCATGGTGGTATGATGAAAAAGAATTTATGTATAAGAAAGTGAAAATGAAATAAAATAATAACAGAAATAAAATATATTATTTATGAATAATGTTAAATTAATAACAATAATAACAAAGACAATAACTATTATTATTATAATTAAAAATTGAGATTTAAAATGAGAAAAATAAAATTATTGAACCAGGAAAAGAATGAATGAATTTATTTGAAATCTAAATTACAATTTAAAAATAAATAATGAAGAATAAAATTTAAATATCATAGAAGGTTTCTGTAGCTATCCACCCATGGTTTAGATCTCTTCCTTGGTGCCCCGTATGGTTTTGAATATAAAGGTTCACCTCCTTTTATAGGCAATGAGGGAATTTTTTCCCTTCAGAATTTATCCTCTAAAATTTTGTGAATGTTTGAACTATTAAATGGTTGATTCACTTATATAATACATCCTGAATGTTGTTAAGTGGTATCCTTCACATACCTCCTCCCACATTCAGAATTTTTTTCCTTCTGTATAGAGTTTTATTCCAGATTCACTATGATATTTAAATATTTTATGATAGAAACTAAATTTTCTATGTCTCTAATTTATAATACATCAATATCCTTGATAATGAGAAACTCACATTTACACTCAATCAAAGAATTTGTTAATAATATTCTTTCATGTCTCCACACTGAATTTAAGTTTGTCTAGAAATCCAGTCTAGAAATAGGCTCTCACCATCAATACATACCAGATCTATGAAATGTTTTGGAGGACCAAATTATGAGTGGGTGTTGGGATTCAATATGGTGAATAATACTTTTGTTCCATGAGAATTAAATGAATCCCAATATGTACAAAATCCTAAAAATTAAATAAATAATTATTTTGATAATTAGACAATATTTTATGCCCTTAATACCAAAATAATTTAAAATAGTTAAAATTTAAAATAGGTCATTTTTCTGATTGAGCACAAAATACCACTACAATCATAAAATATGAGAATTTACCCTAAAATAATATTTATGTGTTATTAAAACATTGAAATTAAAATTTAAATTATGTAAAATATTTTTTCTGTAAAGATCCATTGGGTCATATTGATGCCTCAAGATAAAGGTCATACTGTTAAAGTTCGTTTATATTAGACAATGGTCGATGCCAATGGGATGAAGGATTTATAATCATTATATATGGGGAAAAATAAAATGTGTATATGAATCACTACATATCCCATAATAATTTGATTTAATGTGTACACATTTATTTACTTCCATATAGATTATCATCATGAGGTAAGGATCAGAACCAACATGAAATGGGGAAATATTGTTCTAGCTAGGTCCGAGATTGATGATCTAAGAATCACTAAATAACCCATATGTAATGGAATTAATATATGCGTACTTATAAAATGGAAATTTCTAAGTGTATGTAGGAATTATACACAATGTGATGGGGAATTGTATATTTCTTGTTTTTTTATTTTCATTTATTTACCCTATTTTAAGGTTGTCTTTATTGGTTGTACCGAGATGAAGAGTCTAGGTGTCTCAATAAGAATAAATCTATGTACATGACCCCATTGGTGGCATGGAGGATGACTCTTACTAAGGGTTATTTCCAATAACATTACAAAAACAAAATGTTATGTCATTTTTCATCATGTGGAAAACAGATGGTGTTGAAGTTTATGGTCAAGTGATAGTAGCAATCCATGTATCATAATGTCTTGTGGTACAAAAATTTTTTTACATAGTTTACTATCATGAATCTAAGAGAGAAGGGGAAATGGGGCATCCTAGATAGGAAGTCTGTGTTATGGAAACATGATCTCAATGTGAATGAGGCCAAAGAGGCCCATAATAACCCCACATACTCCCAATAGAACAATAAAGTTGAATTTAGTATTAGGTCATTGGGTTTTGACCATAGGGATCCTTTTTAATGTCATATAGTTTTGAGAAAAGGGCCCCAAGAATAAGGTCAAAGAGGTAAGACTATAGTGCTCATAGTTTAAGGTCATAGATTTTAGACCATAGAGATCCTAATTAGATGTCATAATGATTGGAACATATGTTACCTAATTTAATGTTATATTAATCAGAACCTAAAGTTTTTAATCCCATTTATTTGGTTACAAACCCTACCATGACCTCTAAGACCAAATGAGGTACACTCAGCATGGGAAAAATGAGTTATTATAGGATTTCATTGTCATGAAGTATCTTATAAAAATTAAATGAATTGTTAGGTGGGAATGCCTCAAACACACTAAAATAATCACCCAATGAGCATAGATGCATGGAGAGAAAACACCAAGAGTTATAGAGATCAACAAGAACATAAGGAGGTGGAAGTTGGGAATCACTACATCTGGCATCAAGAACAAAATGTTTTTTGAATGATAATGGATGATAATTTCCAACAATTTTTAAAACACACAATAAGAGTCATGTTAACGTGGTTGGGGAAAGAAATATTTTGGTCGAATATTGAAAATTTACAGAACAATAAACCTGATTTTTTTCAACCCATGAATTATTGGCTTTGGAAAGGGATAATAGGTGATCTTATGCAGCATAACTAGATTGTTATGGTGTCCCCTAATATGTTCAATAGGAAGGGGGTCTAGGTAAAGGGATACATGAAGCCTAGAGATGGATTGGGGGAATGTTTCTATGGAGTCCAACACTCTAGGTCTCACACCATAGCACATTCAATCATGTAGGTGAAGAAAATCCTTAAGAGGGATCATATCTATCTAAATGGATCAGGTTTCTGAGAGGGAACAAGGATTTGGATGGATTTTGGGATGAAGGTACTCAATATTGTGAATAGATTAAGGTTTCATTTCTTGGACGTTATGAAGTTAGTTTATGGTCATATAGTATAGACCATAGGTTCCAAGATGGAAATATTGTTCCATGGATGTATATGTGTAGCTTAATGTCATGTGGTATGTATGAAATGTTATGCATATTATTATCATGAATATAATAATCTTAAGATATAGATTCATCCCAATGGAGAAGTATGTGGCATTGAAAATAACATAACATGATTATGGACCATAGAGATACACATCACAAAAAACATTCTCATGGAAAAACTATAGTTGCTTGTCAAAAAGGATTGAGATCCTATAGCTTTGACAAGATATTGGATGTCCAATCATTGGTAAATATTATATTAGGATGGGAATAAAGACACATGTAGTTCTGAAAGATGGCTTTATAGATGACATGATCCAAGGGGAGATATATTCTCATACAGGAATATCAACGTTGTTACATATTTTATCATCAAAAAATTAAAATATTGACTATTCAGGGAGAAGTATCACATAGGAGAATTAGGATTCTATGGTATAGGTCTGTAATACAACATGATAACGAAACATGAAGTGAATGTGGGCCTTGGGGGATGAAAAATGAACCACACTCACATACAGTTTAATGTCATGATGCTATGATTATATCGAAAATGGGGATCCAAGAGAAATTTTTAGTTCATTATGAAAATCATGACATGAATGTGGACCAAGGAGGCCAGATCCACATGGTACATCTCCATGGAAAACATGTTCATAGTTTAAAGTCATACAGTTTTGACATACAATTCAGTGAAATTTAGAATAATGTTGTGGGGACAAGGCATATTTTTGTTTATGGTTGTTGAATTAGGACCATAAAATGAATATAATGGCATGGATATGTATAGTGTGGATCCATAATGAATCCTATGTTTAATGGGAACCTAAAGATCACATAGACCCCACCATGTATTTCTAATAGATAATCATACCAAAGATCAAGAGGGTTGAGCTGATGGTTGGGCCCATCGAAGATATGTGTAGGTGTTACTACATATCCCATATGTATGGGAAAAAATTCATATGCAATTTTTAATGGTAGTATTTCAGGTGACTGGAGCCATGGGAAATTTCTCTCCAAGTGAATACATCATGGAACTATTTAGTCTATCATCATATAGTTGGGATGTGGGGAACATTCATTTTATGGTCACACAAAAAGGACCATAAATTATATTCTATTTTAATTTCATATAGCCAGAACACATCCCAACAATTTATAATCATGAAATAATGACAGCATGATTTAGTTTAACATCGTGATATAAGGAAGGGGATAGTTTAACATCATGTAAGATGATACAAAAGTTTATCGTAATATAGGATGAATAAAATGGTATATAATGTTTTGAGGCATGGGCCAAATATGATGTGTTCAGGAGTATCAATGTATCTTATAAGGAAGGGAATTATAAATCAAATGGTACTCAGAATTTTGTGCAGTTTGACATCAGGTGGTAAGGATGATACAACACTTTACTTTTAAGATCATGTAAATAAGACCATCAATGTAGTGTAGTACAATGTATTTCTACTAGGAATTAATAGATTTATATTATTTGGGACATGAAAATAGTTTAGCCTCATGTGGGGAAAGGAAAAAGGTTAGTAAAATTTTGTGGCCAGGCCAAAAAATGATGTATCTAGGAGTCAGTTTGTATCCCATAAGGATGGGAATGAAGCCACAAATAATTCTAAGAATTCCATATAGTATAACATCTTGTGGTACGGTTGATATGAACCAATCCTTTTCGGTTAATTCATAAAGGAATATCAATTCTATCTATTTTTGTGTCTTGTAGCTAGGACGGAATAGTTTAATGTTATGAAGGATGACACAATAGTTTAGAATCATGAAAGACGAAGAAAATGTTTTGGAATAGTTTTTGGTTATTCCCAATGATGAAATGTCTACACGTCACTATGTATCCCTTAAGGATGGGAATGTATCCACACATATATCATTGAATTCTGTGCATTTAACATCAGGCGGTAAGGATGATACAATTCATTTATTTTAAGGTAATGGAGAAATGACCATCAATGATGTATAGTTTAGTTTATTGAAACTAAGATTCATCTGTTTAATAGCATGTAAGATGAGAAAAATATTTATATTCATGTAGAATGAGGAATATAGTTTGGAAGATTCTGTGGTATGGACTAAAGAATAATATTATAGGCATCACTATGTATCATAAAGGGATGGTAATCAATCATAACATAGTATTCTAAATTCTCTTAATCATAACGTCATTTGGTTGGATGATAAAAAAACATGCCTTTCAATGTCATTCATAAATGATGATAAATGTTGTGATGTTTAGTGTCTGTCATCTAGGACACATTATATTAACATCAAGTAGGATGAGACAACATTTTAGAATCATACAAGATGAGTAAAATAGTTTTTAAAAGTTAGTGGATGGTCCCAAATATAAAGTATGTGGATGTAGTTATGTATCCCACAGGTATTTTAGTAAATCCATAGGTAGATCTATAAATTATGTAATTTTTAACATCATGTGTTAAGGAAGACACGACACAAGCATTGTAAGGTCATGGAGGAATGAAAATCAATGGTATGTAGTTTTTCATATTGAAGCTAGGACATGGAAGCATAATTTCATTTAGGAAGAGAAAAATATTTATCATCTATTAGGATAATCATGTAGGATTATATAAGGTACTATATGAGTAACAATTCATTGGTGGGATGTTTGATTTTCTCAATGTCCATGGTGACCAATGATTTTGCACTATTTTGATAGACCTTGTGGATGATATGAGGTCCTTCCCATTTGGGATTTGACTATGGTGGCTGCCTTCTAGGTATCATTGGCATCCGTATATCCAATACTATTTCTCCTTATAGGAAGGATTAGATAAAAACTATCTTGTTGTAATATCTATCTATTTTTTTGGTGCCTCTATAGATTGTTAATGACCCAAATCATTTTCTTATTAAGCAATTCATGTTAAACTAGAGGGAAATATTTTATATTTTATGGCATCTAAAGATATTATATGACTATACAAATTTTTGAAATCATAATGTTGATAGTCAGTAGTGCCTATGTACAACACAGAAGGGAATATCGAGTCACATGAATGGAATTTTGAGTTTTATTACAATAATCCCAATGAGCATTGGGGAGATTGTCCATCCAACTTCTCTTATTCTGACACACCACATTTTTTTGAACTTTTTTATGGTATTTAATGCCTCAATATATCCATTTTCAAGTGTGTGTTATAGAGATGTATGGTTAGAAATAATTCTTCATTTTCGGTACAATTTCATCAGATCTACTACTCAGAAGTTGGTACTGTTGTTTGTTAGAATAACATTGGGATCTCTAAATACATGTATGTAGATGGAGATTATGAATTTAATAATAGGGAAGGCCTTGGCATACTTCAGTTGAATCTATTTTTTCAACATGAAAAAAATCTATTACAGTAAATATTAACCAACACTGGTGATATGTTTCTTATGGATATGGTCCAACAACATCGAGTCCCTAGACTATAAAGATCCATTTTACAAAGTAGTGTTGAGGGGATCTAGTAGACGATTCACAATGTTAGCATATGTTTGTCATGTGTGGAACCTCATAGTGAACTTGATATTGTATTGAACCTTGTTGGCGTATAAGTATCCCATACCCACAATCTAGTGCGATAGATTCATCCTTTCTGTTGAGAAACACATTACCTAACATGTAAATCTTTCATAACCTAATTTATTTCAACACATTGAATACAATTTAGGAGAATTACATCAAACAAAAATTTTTTGTGAATTTTATCTATGATAACACAACTCTGGATGGTGAACAAAACTCAATTATGTAGGATTTAATCAAATTAAAATATTTTTGGGAGAAGAGTTCCATTCTGAAGATGATGAATTAATGGAGTAGAACAATTGTTGGATTCTTCCATGGCATGGGGGTTTGGAAGACCAGAGGTGGAAGAACTAGTGGTAATGTGGTTTATCTAATGACTTTCATCATTATGTAATCATATAAGAGTGATGGAACCTTGATGCGCTACTTGGGGAAATATATCATCCTAGTCAGGATCTATAATAGATATAACTAAAATACAAAGGGAATTAGCTGAAAAATTCTATGACCAAAGAACATGAATATCTTATGGTGGAGAAGGGAATAGAGCCATCATCCAATGAGTGAGATATATTAAGGGAACAATCTCTGTATTCCTAACAATATAGTCACCATTGAGCTACATAATTAATAACTCGGATTCCCACATCATGTGTAGGTGGGAACATTAATATCGAGAGCTAGATCATGACCAGTGATGACAACATTATACTCTTCCTCATTGTTGGTTCAACACATTGATTCTAATAATGAATATCTATTGACATAATGTGTGTGCGTGATGAAAATTATTCCCATGAATAATATGTTATGCTTAGGATTGTTGATCCATCAACCAATCAGACATTCGGAGGTTGCATCACAGTTAACCTCCCATCATGGAATATATAGGTCCACAGGGAAATGAACTCAATAAGAAAATAATGATCCATGGACTACTATGTGGGGGCCATATGGATCACCGTAAAGTCTAATAATTCCTAACCCTTTAAGGACATCTATGGGATGAAATTTATGTTAAACTATTGAAGTATCACTTTCAAATGACCTGTATGCCCTTTCCACGTGGTGTGGATTAGAATGTACCACAGAATCTACAAGTAGGGAACCAGTTGTGTCTCACGATGCTATATGTAAAACTTGAAGTTCTACATTTTAAATACAATTTCAAGGAAGCTCTTATCAGTCTACGAATATCTAGAATCCAAATTGAAGATAATGTGACTATGATAGTACCAACTATTCTATAACCCTTCATTTTTCATCTATGTGACCAGGGAACTATGGGATAATTCTAGGGTGATTACATGGAGGACCAACGGCTTCCCAAAATTAGTGGAATAAAAAGCAGAGGCAATAAATGATACTTCTTGGTTTTTTCAAACATTTTTGGCACTCTTCTTCCCATATTATAGATTTTCCCTTATTCATGAGGTTGTACATGTTTTTACACATGATAACTAGATTCTCAATGAATCAGATTATGTAGTTTAAGTGGAATTGAAAGCCATAGAGATCCAAGATGATTACTAGGGGAAAAATCAACCTAATATCCCTAATTTTCTCTAAATCGATCTCAATGCCTCTATGTCTGACAATGAAGCCAAATAAATTTATATAGATAACCCCAAATGCACACTTCAAGGGATTCATCTACTACTGCAAGGAGTGAAGGAAGATAAAAACATTCTCATGGTCATTGCGATGGTCTAGTCATTGGATGTATTTTACCATCAAATCATCCAAATATCATTCCACCAGAATCCCTCAGATTGATTTGAATATATGCTACATGACAGACTGATAGATAGAAGTACGATTCTTTATACCAAAAGGAATAATCTGATTATAGATGGTATCACATGATGCTCTAAAAGAAGTGGAATACTCATCATTATAGGCCATTCAAATATGAGTATACCCAAATAACCCATCCATGAAAGATTGTTCATGGTATCCAATAGTTTCATTTCTCAACAACTAATTCACAGGAAGGGTAAAATATTTATTTAGACAACGGAAGATGAAATCCTAAAAATCGAAGCAGACTCAGATTTGTCCTATCATCTGGACAATGGTAATGATGTTGGCCAACCATCTAGCGTACTGGACAACCATGAAAATGTTAGATTTGATGTTCATTTCAACATCGACCTCAATCACGACACCATGTGAAGGGTAAATCTTCTAGGGCGATTTTTTGAGCCAAAAATAGATCACTGGGAGAGAAGAATGATAGGATGATAATTTAGGGTCTATTATAAGAATATTGACAATGATCTACAAAGATACATTGTGATGGTACATATGGATATCCACATACTGTTATTGTTCCTCTAAAGGCATGGACTCATTAATCAGTGTTGTCATTAGATCAACCCCAATAAAAATATTCACCTATACCTACTCATCAATGGTGGTGGAGAAACCCTCTATGAATGTGGGTGGAGAATATTTCAAATTCTCTTAATCATAAGAGATATGGGAAGAAGTGGTGGTTGATTTTTCATCCTGAATATCTGATTATAAAAGAGCATTGGTTATTCCTAGTAGGATGTGAAATATTTATTGTGGGACTCATGAACTACTAAAACTACGAAAACAAAGGTTGTCAACCTAATTCATTTCTCATATAAACCAAGTGGTCTATGTAGATGATGTAAATGTAAATGTGGAAAGTTAATTTGTGTTGATTCAACACCAACAAACAAAACAACAAGGTTATCTGAATATCTATAGCCAGATGAAGATCTTATCAATACCTTACTTGGTTACAAGGTTTTGGTATTAGCTGATCTTCACCCGTGTTGGTGTATGAGGTAATATTATGGTGTTTATCGTAATTATGATCATGTAATCCCCTCATCTCAAAAATGATAATGAAATTACTTGGGTTTGGGGTTGTGGAATCCTATCAATGAATCATGATGATTAATTAATCTTGCATTTCTGTCCATGGGTCACCTATGATAGTGGTTTTCATATCCTTATAGTTCTATATGGTCTTCTCACAAGTCTTCTCAAAGATGAAGGGCCTAGAGAATCAGTGTCATTGTAATAATGATGACACGGTCCTTCAAAAAATAATTCTTCCTAGCTAGGAAGACATTTCTACTAGAAATCAGTTTCTCTATTAAAGGAGATATGAAAGGTGTTGTTGGTCTAACTGGTGGATTCTAGATGATAGTGGAAATTTATAACATATCACTAGATAAATCTATATAAATCACAACATGAAGAATGACATATTATTGAAGCCTATACACAGCTGGAAACAGTTGATCATGATGTGGACGTGTATATTCTAAATGATCATGTATCACGATTACTGGTGGAAGTGAACCAAAAAAGATAGTTTGAGAAGAAGATGCATGTTGAGACATGTGTTGAAACTACTACCTAGCCTTGGTAAAATGAATAGTTCGACACAAGGATTTGGCTTGATTACATCATTTATTCACATATCCTCAAACCCCATCTATTATGGAATCTACCAGGGATGTTAAGGGGTCGGGCTTGGTACCCCTCATCGTCCGGAATAATACAAGGATCCACCATTTCTATGGTGTTCATAAAGACATTATCATGGTAATTATTAGAGGCGTCTTCCAATGATAGAAATACACATGGTGAAATTAACATCTCTAGAGGCATGAAATCTCCTAAAGTGAGATATTTTATCATCACTGGCAGGGGACTCTTATTTTCATTGCAGTGTCGACATTTACTTTTCTAGGATGAAGAAGGATACAATGTGTAAATATTATTGGTAGATTATGAAGGGGAAATTTTTTAGGGGGATTGAGTTTATTAAAATGGAAATAGAGGAAACCATGAGTGCATGAGACTACTAAATGTGATAACTAATCATCATACTTCTAAGATCCACCACTATAGTCCTGCTGTCATTCACATTTGATGTCACTGTCAGGTATTGAAAAGATGTTTTCCACATGATTTGGGATGGGCCCAAAATATCAACACGGTTATATGATTTTCATTGATGCCATTCCTTGAACAAGTACCATTTATTTTTGTTATGTCCAGGGGTGCTATGATATGGGGATTAAACAAGGTGATATGTGAGACCATCTTATTGGGTATTCCTACATTCGTCTAGGTTAAGAATTCCATGATTGAAATCCCTACAATAGTAAACATGAACATGGGACTCATTGAATGAGTTGGCATGGTTTATCCTATATAAGAAGAGTGTTTTGGGAGCCTTACCATGATGATGGGTTCGAGCCTAATTTCCACTCCTAGGTGGTAGTTTTAGATTGGGGCTACCTACTTGTTGTACAATGGGAAATGTTGTGACAGTGGTTGGGAAAAAGGTTTTTTTCCCTAAGAAATAATGTGGATGAGGATCTAATAGTAACAGTTATATTATACTATGGGGCTATGTCAATTTGATATTATCTGTCACTACCATGGAGGCTCCTCTTCCAGAAGATGGAAGTGGTAATGGTCACACCATCATAGCTTATTGAAAAAGATTTTCTATGTGTGGAGACATGCTATAGAAATCATGATATCAACCTTGTAAAGTATGAGGGATGAGGTAGGTAACCAATTAAGTCTTATCATTCACTAAACAAATATATAGATGTTGTTCTTGATTCAGTGGTAGGTATAGTGAATACATGAGGCCCTTCCACCTGGTGGAATAGACTATGAATCGTTCATCTAGAAATTTCATTCACATGTAGAGGCTGGAAATAATTTTCCGTCATGTAGTATAGTTGCTTTTATAATTAAACTTCTAGGGAAGATCTTCCCAACCTGTTATAGATCCAATGGGTAACTGGTTGTACCAGATAAAATCATGCGCTTCCAGTGTCTATATGAAATATCAATGTATGGAATCTTTTGCAATTTGGAGTTCTTATTATGGGTCCACATCATGATATAATATGGGTCAAATGATTTAGTAGGTCACACATATGATTTAATGAGGAGAATTTATGATTCCTGAAATATGGAGTTCATTCATGTCAGCGATCCATGTTGGATAAGACATTCTATTAAGAGGTATCACCACCGATTGTATCTCAAGGGAAGTGAGGTGGGTGATGAGAGTGTCCATTAGATATTCATGCATTTTATTCTTGTCATGGTGAGAATCCTTGAAAACCAGTGCATTTTCATTCCCTTCAACATGTTATGGAGGCGTTGTGGATTCTAATTATTTTACACAAATGACTTTTGGAGCTGTTAGAGGAAAAATCTGAGTCGGATGTCATGGAGGGTTCTCAGTCACCTCTAGTGATTTGGTTATAAATATCATTGCACATTCTTTATGCTTCACTATATACCCGATCTGGATGCATGAGATTGTTTAGATCAATGGGAGGAAACTGGACAATGAGGACCTGTGGATACCCCTTCTTTCCCTATGGAGGAGGGATAGGATTCTATTATGGTTAATCGTAGTTCAAATTTGTCTCATCAATGTAGTGAACAAGAATCCCATAATGTAATGTATTATGTTTTTTAATCTTCTAGATCAATGAAGCATTAGTACGATCCTCCATCATCTCTTTGGCTGCACTGGACAAGTTCGAGTGCTTAGAGGTCACAATTTATCATTATCTTTTATTTTTTCTTGACTAAAGGCTAATGAATCAATGGGTTCTACACGGCAATGTATATGACTTATATGGAGACTAATGATTCATTTATGAGAATCCACATATTATGGTGCTACCTATTGAGGTGAGTCATATTCATCAAGACATGCCTCGATTTTCTTCTCTATAACAAGTTTAATTTCATCCCTATTCAATGCGATTACTCAAGGTGGCATATCCTCGATATTACCCGTCGTGTTAGGTTTGTGAAGGGTATGAATTAAATGAATAGTATTTTTACTCCCAAACTATGTATCTGAATGTGTGGGTTATTGTATTCAATAATTCATTGGAGCACTGGGATGCCCTGATTGCATCGTTACTAAAGGGTCTGGAGATAGTTTGGTGATTTAGGGTTATTAGCCACTAGAAGAAAAACTAATTCAACAATATGAAACAATTGAAAGATACCATTTTAATGATCATGGATCATTGGAATGTCCAAATGATAGACATAAAGGTATAGATGAATCACCCAAATTGTCTTGTGAAAATCGATGACCCCATCTTTGGTGAAAATATCCGTATTGTTAATGTCAGGAGTTGTGATAAGCTAGAATATATCAAGCAACTAATCATTATCTATAGTTTACCAAAATATTATGTTCCTATAATTGTTAAAAGGCTTTTAGATTACCAACATATTAATTATGTATTTTTTGAGGAACTAGAAATGACACTGATGTGGATCATACCGGTGGTGGAATAGCCAAGGGAATAATGCTACCCTAGCAGATTGTCCACCGCTTATTGAATCATTTAATAGTGGTCGAATCAACTGAATTATCATGTAGTTGGAGTATGGGTTATTGATCAACACTTAAAGGGTGAAGGGGGAGGCTGTAGGTAGTTATTTTTTGGGTTCACATAATCTACCAAAACTCATAATAACTTTCCATGATTTGTTATTGTGGTAGAAAATGACACAAGTGACAATAGAGAGGATTTCATGGGATGACCCTGGAATGGAACAAAATATTATTCATGATGCATGTATCTATAAATGGATTCTTGGATTTGGTAAATATCATATTTATAGATGAAAAAACCCAAAAACCGAGCTCATTGTCAAAACACTAACATATAGGAGTGATGTCAATTATTCCTCATTGTGGCATATTACACATCTGAATCTGAGTAACATAACAGATTATTAATGATATGTAACTTCTCATATATTTTTTTCGACAGTGATGTTTCACCCTTCTACACTAGGAAGGATCTTTAGGGTATGGTAAATCATCATCATAAGGAGAACATATGTGTGGATAGGTTGTGGTGTGGGGAGGTAATCAACATGAGCCAGTTGTGAGACGATGAGGACATTCATATAAGTTTTAATCAAAGTGGGTGAACCTTTGTTGGGACTTCTGTGAGACTGGGGTGGACATCAACTCTTGGTGTTAACATTGCAGGGAAGAACTCTAATTAAATCATTTGATATATAAGGAGAACCTCCATGTCAGTTATGAAGGTTGTGGAGGGGTTCTACTTGGTGAGATTATGTGCGAGGATCACATGGGAAAATATCAAATGGGACAAATGTTGTACCTCTGTGTTAGTGGAGTTGATTATAGGGAGGTTCACTATACTGGTTTCTGGATTCTCAGGGAGGAGCTTCATGGTTATGAGTGTTAATATATTGAGGAACCTCTCTGTATATATTGAGAACATTTGGAGGACCACCATTTTGGATCCCAATAGAAAAGGAGGGTCCTCTACACTAGTTGGCATAGATAGCTTGAAGTGGACCTTCATACTGACTGAGCTGGACACATGGAGGACCTTAGTATTGGTTTATGATGAAGTGAAGAGCACATAGTCTTTTATGTTTGATCGAATGGGGTGGGGGGACCACCTATAGAGAAGGAAATTTCATGAGGGGGAAAATCCCATTAATAGAAAACTAAATGGGTACGACCTCCTTATTGGGTGATATAGGAATAGGAAGGACCGTCATGCAGGATGTCATCAAATCTAGGAGGAACTTTTCTTGAATCTGCGTTGAATACTTTGGGTAGACATCCATGATATGGGTGAGAGTGAGAAGGAAAATTACTATGTATAGATATGATATGTGTAGAGCTTTTTTAAAATATATCATAATCACATGTCTTCCAATGATAGCTATTGGATTCGCTAGTGATCAAAATAATATACCCAGCACACCTAAGGGGTGGCTGAGGCCTTAATAATGATCAATTATTATTGTACCCAAGATCTATAGTTATGAGGATTTGGTGGAATGAACTTGGGGTGGAATTTGACAGTGGAGATATTGTAGATGATTCCCACTAAATATAATTCTAATGAGCTAGTTCCCAATGCTGACACCAGGTCATCCCGACTTGGCATGACGTGGCATGGGTGTGCACCAACTATTAATTGCCCAGAGAGACAAATAATTGGGGATGTTTATGGGGCTTGTTGGGGGCCTCCTCAATGGAACATGGGTGGTAGTATTAGTTATAAAGACTCTAATGTTCCTCAACTCATTGGTAGAGTATATAATTTTATAGGATGATTCCATGGAGAGGCTCCCGAAGTGATCGGATGTGGGAGTGGGAATCAGTGGATCCATATGCAGCCGTTTAGGGTGGTTGTGATGGCATGAAAGAAAATCCTACAGGTCCCAAAAGTAAGTTTCCATAACTATTAAACCCATCATGCTTGTAATTTCATATAATTACATCAACAACCATCTTATTAACAATTTTGAGGGTGAGAAAATGCTTGGGTGCCTAGTATATATGGTCACAGATGATGTCGTTGAAGAGGAGCAGTCATGTAGGATTATTGCAATGTTGTTCATCCTAACCCTATTTCTACTTGAAGGGGATATTGGATTCTGATTTTTTTTGTCCTTTAATGCATGAATATTCAGATATGATTTTTAATACATAGAAATCAATTTCCAATTCTTCAACATCACCCAATTTTCCATTGATGGAGAGTGAGATCCAAGATAAAAATGGCATTTACTAGAATTTCCAATGATTAACTAACCCAATATCTAGTAAATTACATGCTAGACAAACTAATTTTTTGGTGGGACCAAGAACCATATATCAAGATATAGTTACACACTCATCTGCTAATGTCTCAAATGCTACTAACCCCGACATTGTGGGGAAATATTATTGTTGGGTATGACATTTCTATTTCCAATGCTTTTTTCTATGTAACAACATCCTTCACATATCATCATGCACTAGTGGAACATTTTTTCCACTACATTCCAACTTTCCAATGTCTTGGGAAATTCATAACATCATCAAATATTTTTTCTCCATGATATAAACAATATGACATGATGTTAGTCCCTCAAGTATTGGATTCCTACTAAAAATTCATATCTAAGTAAGGGTCTCCCTAAAAAAATAGAATGCTGTTTTTTAAACTTATTTCCAATTCCATATCATTGTGGATGATAGAGAATTACACGACTTTTTACTAGATATTCCATGTAGTCATGTAAGTTTAACAACCTTCAGTCAGGAGAGTAATCACGTTGGGAATCACTGAGTATTCCTAAATGATGGAACATTTGTAAACCAGTATTCTTCCCTATAAGAGGGATTCTCAAGGTCATGAAAACCTGAGGCATCCTGTGGACATAAAAAGTTATCTGATTCCATAGGCATGATATCCAATTTTTTGGCTCACACATCCTATTTTTAACAAGGTGTAGTCCATGTCTATTAGATCCAATAGAGACGGAGGGTCATGAGTTTAACATCTATCAGAGATGGAATATACTTATCGTATGACATGTGAAGCGTGATCAAATGGGTAAATACTTAGTATGGGGAGCCATGATTTTTTACGATATGGGTGGATCAAAATGTCCAATAAGGACAAACCTGAGATGGAGTGTCCCATTAAAGGATTGATCCACACTATGATGGTTAATATGGACACCACTGATGGTGGATGAGGGTGGTAGAATCTACGTAGGTGGAAACCACATGTTACCATGTTTGGGAATGAACCAAAAGAAGGTTACCTATGTAAACTTAAAAAAAAGATATCCAGCCCGAAATAATTTGAATGAGGGTTTTGGGGCTTACACACTAAGACTTCCCATCACAATAAGAATGATCATGTTTGGATGAATATTGATTATATGGGGATTATGAAATGATACAATTTAGGTTCTACTAGGAGTAATGGTTATGTGGATGGGTCTTCTTCACTAAGATTTCCCAAGTAAACAGAATGATCTCTCTGGGATATGGTGCCTCAGGAAAGGTTCGAGATAAAGGAGGATGAATTGTGGATGTATAATGAATTGAATGTGTGGATTGTAGATGGTGATTGGAAATGAAATCACAGAGGATTCCCCCATATCTTAGTGTAATGGAATAGATGTCCATATAGTCTGGATTGGATGATGGAACACCTATGGAGGTATCCCATGAGATTGGAGTGCATGGATGGGGACCTGAAAGAAGAATAATCTCTTACTTGGGGCATGATCCTCTTGAGACATAGGATCTCAAGGGAAAGAACATGATGAGAATAAATGATTTTCAGGAAACACATGGCATATTTTCCTCACCAATCAGTGTATCTGAATCAGGTCCATGTTGTTTGGATGCTGGTTTGGGGATTATAATTGAGGTGAAAAAATGGATTGAAGAAAAACTGATTGTGGATGGATCATAACATCTATAGATGGTGGATCTAAGGGATGTTCCCCATAAAGGTAAATTGTCACATAATGAGACTATATACTTTGGATAGAGAATAATTTTTTAAATTTGGTTGAAATTTTACCTCAGGGGACGTTTATGCATATTATTTTTAGAAGATAATGATCAAAAACCATGTAGTTCAGATGTGAGGTGCATTAGGATTACACATGGATGGATTCCCATGATAATAAGAATCACATTCATTGATAACCTATAAGAACACATGATTCATGATTGATGATATAATTAATATGATATATTAGACCAGATGGTCACATTGATAGAGGTTTTTCATTGTGGGATGGAGTGGGGATTTCAAATTGGAGATGCCCGAGGTAGATCTTATTCCATATGAGTTGGATCTAATTCGATCACTACCATATAGACGAGTGGGTATTGAAAATTACTATGTAATTAATACATATATCCATTTTATTGGGAGAGAATAATGTTTGACATAATTTACTGTGGATGATGGTTCTTAGATGTTTAACATCTTACATCTTAGATGGGGAGGATACAATACTTACCTTCTTGTACATACATGGTTATAGGTCATGAGCCTTTATATGGGGAACAACACAAATAATTACTACCATGTGATGGAAGAGGAGTATTCAATCATGGGTTCTATGTTACCAAAACTATTTTGAAGATAATAATCGATTATTTTACCAATTATGAAAAGAAAAAGGTATAGAAGTTCAACAATAAGGCCTTGATAATAAACATTACATAATCATGAGATAAGTCATTAATTTGAATATTAATCACATCGAGGATATTTTAAGGTTTATATTTTTAGATAAATTTGACTTTTTTAATACATTACTTCCCATAATCATACAAGATGATACTATCAAAATTGAATGCATTTTTTACACCATAGAAAACCCATAAAAAGTAGATTTATATTCATAATAAATGTCTTCATGACTTTTTTCATATTATAATTCATCCTTATTCCACGTAAAAACATTTTAAAAAACAAAGGATGAGCATAAAAACTCAGTAATAGATAAAAAATGAAAAAAATATTAGGCCATGAATATTTAAAAACCCATGAATTCATAAAAAACTGATATATCATACTTTTAACTCATAAGAAATAACATCATTAACATACCACATGAAATAATATGATATTTGAAATCATAAATCATAAAGGAAACTTGATTAATCCATATCATACTAACATTTCAGTATCCATATCCACGTAGGGAGTAACCTTCATGGTTACATTTGGAATACCATCACAATATATTTCCTAAATCACTTAGGAGAAAACATAAAGTTTACCTCCATCATATTATTCAATGAATTAGAGAGCTATCATGGGAACACCCACCATCATTTTATCACATAACCACCTATATACATAATCAATTCTTAAAAACCATAACATAAATAAAACAGATGAACAATCATTAAAGAAAAAAAATAAAATTTCTACATTGCAATCATAAGACATCATTTCAAAATATTGATATTATCAATCCATTCACAAAAAAATTATCATAGATAAAATAAAAAAAAGGAATATGTTATTTAATTTTATTTCAAACATTAAATCTGTTAGAGGAATCCAGATATCATATATTACTCATGTTGGATAAAAGGTCATTGTCACTACATATGTCAGAATGAATCATTCCTTTTGCAGTTTAGTAATAAAATTAAAAACATTTCTTGTGAAAATAGTTGAATGAAAATAAAATTAAAATAGGTTAATTAAACACCATATAAAATAAGGTCTTTTGAAAATCAAACTGTGCCTCAATGAAAGGAGATTGAGACGAATTCACTTATCTTTATTTTGACTTTCCTTTTTTATTCGATCACTCTCAGAATAATAAACATATGTTAATTTATAAATGAATTAGAATGTTATTTATGTTTATTATTCTATTTATATCACTTATGAAAATTTCCTAATAATAAATTAATTATATGAGTTCATGTCGAATGCTTTGTTGATAATCAGTTCCTGTGTCGAAAAGGAACATTGTATGATGTCACAAGTACATGTGGTCATAAGGGAATATTCTATAAAATAGTATTAATGAAATAATCATTACTTTTCAACAAGAATCATACCTTTTTTTAATATTCTTATGAAAAATGAACAACATTATAATCATAGAGACGGTAGGCCGTACGTACTCCTGAGTAACATTTCTATTTTTCATTTTTAATTATCAAAAGAGGTAACTAAATTTTATTTTTACAGAATTATCATGATATTATTAATATAATAATAATCATTTAAATATACTAAAATATATAATAAAATAGATATTATAAAAATATAAGTAACACCGCTTCGTGGAGGTGACAGTTCACATGTATGCACGAATGGAATTACCATTTTTATTCACATTTAATTAATAACAAAATTGAAAAATTATTATCTTATAATGATTAATATTTATGTTAATAGTTCCTTTGTTTTCAACAATAAGTGCAAAGTAACATTAATTTCAATATTTTAATAGTTTCTTATCTTCCAATTATATTATCAATAATTAGGTTTAATTCTTGTACACAAACTAAAGTTATATATTAAAATATACCTCTTTATTTATACTATTAATTCTATCAGGATAAATTTAAACCAAATACATAAACAAATTATCATGAAACCATTCTAGAGGGAAAACAATAAGAGTTTTAGTTAAATTATTTGCATAGAAAAGGATACAATGGTTTTTATAATTTATTTTTTTCTCCACACTTCCCTAGGGTGTTTTTACCACAATTTCAGGATTCATTTCATTAGATGTAATTCAATAAATACTAGAAAAATCCTTTGAAATGAATGAATGCATTGATCCAGATTCAAATAGAACATTTTCATAATCTGAAGAAATAAAAAATGTACCTAATACCACTTCATTTTATGGGAAAAAATATAATGAATTAGTTTTAAAAAATTACAACTCCTAATAATGATTGTTGTTCTACTACTTCCCTTTATTGGAGTTCTTCATCAGACACTCATTTGTACAATGACCCATCACATTTTACTTAATCCCCTTTACTTACTATTAATCATATTTTGTCTTACAACTACAACGATATTTTAGTGAAATTACAAGAGAAAAGGCCCATTTTACCTCATCAAAAACACATAATAGGATTCAACCATTATTCCCAAATATATTTTTATCAAAATTTTTACAAACAGTAACCTTACGTTTCATACCTTTTGTCTTTTATGAAGAGTTCATCCCTTTATGCTGCCATGGAAACCTCTTATTCTATTGTTTTTTATCGAATTATTGATCATTGTTAAAATCCATTTATACCATCTCCATACATTAATATATTTTTTCATGACATTTGATCTCACAGGAAGCTACTGTCCTTCATTAATTTTCCTTCAGTATTATGTAACATGATTTATTTTACTATCAAGATACTATATGAAATTTGGAGCATACCATTCCAGTCAACATAATTTTGCATCACAAGAAGCCACTAAGGGACCCTCCTTCCTCAATTTCATGAATATTTCTTCATCATAAGTCATATTTCCTTAGGAATATAATTTTCAAGAAACACAAATTTTAATTCATTATATTCAATATAATTATTAGCCTAACTATTCTAGATATTTTAACCATCGTAAACCACTGATCAAATTGTCCATTAATAATTTAAACAAAATGACTATCATTTTGATGTTTTGAACACCCAATGTAATCTAAAATAATTTCTATTTATTTAATACACTATTTATCTAGATTAAGGTAAAATGATACTCTAAATTATGGAGGATATTTCCTCATTATATTCTTGACTATAGACATGTTCCTCTATAGTTGATCTAGATGATCTCATGAACGAATATAACCTCTATATATATCCCAAGTCCATTGTTCCATCAATGAAATAAAATGATCAGTTCTAATTCTGATTATCATAGGTTTTTGATTTGTAGGTTGTTTTCCTTTGGGATTCATCCTATCATATCCAACCAATTTCCTCTATGGAAAACCATTCATAAAAAGAATATCATAGATGAAGAAACATTGTTATCCTAAAATGATATTTCAATTTGACTATAATATAGAAATAGTTTATGGATATTATATTAATAATATCATATACATTAATGTAATCTAAACATACCTCTTATACTAACTATTACTCCAAAATTATAGAAATTACTTAATCCTAAGATTAGTTAATAATTTACATTTTAATCAAATTAAGGATATTTTTATATTTAGTTATATAGATTATTAGGAAATTTTTTATTGGTTGGGGAAGAATCCTCAATTTATTATTTATAGAAAATACCTCTTTACGACATGGTAGAGGGGGACCCATTACATATCCTAAAGGCCCAAGGACAAGGGGAAAAAATACAAGGCTTGAATGCCAATGTTTTTGGCCCAAAGGACCCCTTGGTGTATAATACTGCTACAGTACTATTGCTGCTTTAGTACCTACTATAGTATGCCACCGCTACAGTAAATGATACAATACCTCCACTGTTACAGTATATGCTATAGTGACTATGCCTCTACAGTCCCATCACTATTACAGTTTCTTCGCTGCTAGAGTGCTTCTACAGTGCACTGATACAGTACTGCTATAGTACCCCCAGGAATTCGTCCCTGCCCAAATTTGATCTTGTGTCATTTGGATACCAAGAAGGAGCCTATACCACTTGAGTATATGCTCATTGGAAAATTATGCCATTGTTAATATATATAATCTCATAATCATACAACATGATACATTAAAAATAGTATCCATTTTTACAACCAATGAAAACCCATTAAAATTATGATTTCTTTTCAAGTTAAAAATCTTCATAAATTATTCCTTATTCTCACTCATCCTTATACGATGCGAAAAAATTTGAAAAAAAAACATAGGAATAGAATGACAACACAGTAAAGTATAAAATAAGGAATGAAATCATTAGAACCTGAATATTTATATACCCATGAATTCAAAAAAAAAATAATGAAATCATAAATTTCACTCATAAAACAAAATATTATTTTCATACATAAAGAAAATCACATGATCATTGAAATCATAAATCATAAAGGTAACTTGTGAAATCCATATCATACATATGTTGAATCATCCACTTCCACATTGGGGGTAACATTCATGGTTAAATTTGGAATTAACATCACAATATATATAAGGCCCTGGCCTTAAACCTTACTTAATATTGAATTAAATGAATAATTCACATTGAGGATCTTTTCAGGTTTAGAGTTTTAGAGAATTAGGACATAACTATTACAACTCATATGATTTCAAAGTAGAAACTTCTACTATGTTTCCACAAAATGAAAACTCTTAAAAAGAAACATGTCTAGTTCCATGTTTTAGATAGCATGTCTTTCCCTTGATCCCATCCTTGACCCTAATCCACATGAAGTTCTGTGTAAAAAATTTCAAAAAAAAGTTAGGGTGAGCATAAAAAGCTCAGTAAGGGATACATAATGAATGAAAACTGTTATTTTTTCAAACATCAAGTAAACCATGTATACTTTATCAAAGTAATACCTTCACCTTCATGAAGTAGTAAAAATTATTCACTGAATAAAATATCATTACTTACCCTTTTTAACCAAATATTACCATAAAACCCATATAAAGAACACATAACATATAATGGTAACTTGGGACATAAACATACTTAAGTGTAATAACCATACGGTCGACTTCCACACATATCACTTAATGGAATAGCCATACGACCTACTTCCACACATACATAATGGAATAGCCATACGGTAGACTTCCATACCCAATTCATTGGAGGTTATAACGTAACCACCCATCCTGGTATTCACGGCACCACCTGTCATATGGTTTATCACGTAACCACCCGTCAAATGTCCATGTACCATTATAAAAATCATAAGGCAGAAAAGAAATATAATGGAAAGAAAATATTTCCACACATTGTTCACAATATATCACATAAATATATTGACATAAAAAATCTATTATAAAAACCATTTTCAATACCAAAATACAAAAAATAGTTTATGGTATTTATTTCGTTTTAAAAAAAACATTACGGCTTGTTGAGGAAGCCAAAGACCAAATAATACACGCGGCGACGGAAAAGGTCGTTGTCACCGCGTATGTTAAAACACATTCCTTTTTGTCATTTAGTAAAATGCTTCGTAGAAAAAGATTCCTTTTGTATAAAAGTAAAGGTCAAAGGGGTTTATACACCGTATAAAAGAAAGTTGTGTATAGAACGAAATATGCCTCAATGAAAGGAGATTGAGACGAAGTCCCTTACCTCGGGTCCGACTTGACTCGATCGTTCTTTAACTTCCTGAATAATAAATTTGAGTTAATTTATAATTTCGTAAGAACATTTTTCTAGTTCATTATTCCTTTTATATCACTTATTACCAGGTTATGAACACTATGTAATTATTTAAGTAAAAAAATGGTCGTTTTGTCGATCCATGGTACTTGAGTCAGAAATAAACTCTTTATAATTAGAAGTTGTTCATGTGGTAAGACATCCATTTTATAAAGAATTATATTCATGATGTAGATATCATATATATAATATATATAAAAGTATATACATTAATTTATAATATTACATAATCATTTAGAGATAAGAAATGAAATGCACCGTTCATGGAGACGGTAAGCCGTACGTACGCATGAACGCTACTTTCATTTCTATTTCATATTTTTATGAAATGGAATCATAATTATATAAAGGTATATTATAATTCCAGTATAATATCATATATAATACCATTAATTAAATCCTTTATACATCCCACATATGACATTAACGAAATCAAATCACATTGAGGGGGCGGTAGTCCGCACTTCCTTAAATGAAGATATCGCGTTTACCCATAATGGAAACCATAAAGGTATGAAAAAAATGAAAAATACACAAGCTTAAGGAAAATATAAACATATTATATATCATATATAAGTATAGTATCATCTTAATGTCCACCTTTGAAGGTGTTAAAAGAATGTTGAACAATCATCGTTTCGGGAGGTAGAAATTCGCCATCCACGGAAACAGTATGTTCTTTAACCATTAGATGTAGGTGTGTGTAAGTGTAGATATAATATTTCTAATAAAAACATCCTAGTATATTGAATATAATGTATTTGTTACAAAATAAATGAATAAAAATAGTTTAGGGGGTTGGAGAAGCAAAATAAAACAAAAAACTCAAGTGAAGACGTTACCTTAAAATCGGGTAACTCCCTTTGGTTTGAGCTCAAAGGCTTCCTTGGGAAGACTTATGCCCAAAGTGAGGCTTCAAAAAGTAAGAGAGGGATGTGGAGAGACACAATGGGCAGGGTTTGGTGGAGCCAAAGGCTTTGGATGTGTGGGTAAGGAGTTACAGGTGGGGCCTTTTATAAGGGGAGAGGAGGGGCACTCATGGAAAGTAAGGAAATGTTAATTTATTTTAGAATGATTTTCAGATTTTAATGGTCCCTACTTGATGTGTTTAGAGGATAAGGTGATAAGGGTTGGAAATCCACCCATCCAATTGGTTTTGTACAAGTTTAGGTCGTAGCTTTTACATTATATTTCCATTTTATTTAAATCGTTAAATAATGAGGTAATCACTGCATCATCATGGTGTCATAAATAATTTAATTTAGTTAATGTCTAAAAATTATTAAAAAAATTACTATGATATAGGAAATATTTTTATCTTTCCAGTTAATATTTATAGTCAAAAATCTGACTTGTATTACCCCATGTAAAGAATTGGTTTAGTAAAACACCTCATGTTTGTGACATTTTTATTTTAACTTTAAATAAAAAGTTATTTATGTCATTTTCATATCAAAGTGGCTCCACAGGGTCCCCAAGTTGACCCATGGATTTTCTTTGTCGTCCATGACACATACAATAAGGATAGCACATGTGTCACGTTCATTTCATATTATTTAAACATTATTTTTATCTTAAATGATAATAATTACCTCTAATCGCGATTAAAAACGTAAAAGTTACTATTCAACAAAAAATTATTTCAATCCCATTGAACCACATTTTACATCTTAATGAAAACCATGTATGTTTTATTTTTGAAATTCAAAACAAATAGGTGGTAAAATTTCATATAAACGAAAAATCGGTTTTTTATGTACCACTTAGTGGTTTCACTATTCATCAAAAATTGATGTTTTTCAGAAAAATACCAAAACTTCACCCTAAGATATATTTGATATTCCGAATTCAAAAATGAATTCCATTTTACAAAATTAAAAACATATAAGTTGCATTAATTAATTTAATAATTAATTCCCGCTGTCAGAGCAAATAGCGTGTTTTTATGAAACAATAAGTATCAAAAGATTGACAATAGTTTAAGTCTGATTTCATTGTGAAATTAATTCCAACGACCACTATTGGATTTAATGGTAAAAATATATTCTTATTTCACATTAAAACAAATTAAAAAGATAATATAATCATATAAATATATTAGATTAAAAAGAGGTTTTGCATTAAAATACAACATTTTACACTATTCATTAAAAAATGAACTTTATCGGAAAAATACAAAAAATTTACAGAAAGTAAATTTTGATGTCCCGATTATAAAGAAGAGTTTTATTTGGTACAATAGAATGTATAAGAGTGAAAAAACTATATTTAATGATGGTTCTCCATCAAAAGGTGATAAGTGAACCTTTAGTGAAAACTAGGGCATATACGCCTAAAATTGAATTCTTTCTGTATTTTAAGCCTTTATCTTTTATTAGATAAAAGTAAAAACATTTAATATATATATATAATCATATTTTAGTTATTTCTATCCATTCCCTCCAATACAACGGCTATGTGTTAACTACCATTTAAAATAATTTTATTTTATTACTAGTGTGCAACATAAGATTTCAAAGAAACTCTTTGTTGCGTATCGGGTACACTATCGAACATAGCAACCCCGTTAAAGTAAAATTAAAATTTAATTCATAAATATTAATAAATATGAAAATGTTTTATTCATTATTTACCTGGGATGTTACATCCTTCCCACCTTTTGGGAATTGCGTCCTCGCAGTTTTATTCACTTATCAAAATATGTGGGGGTATTTATCCCTCGTAGCATTTTCAGATTCCCACATTGCCTCTTCAACAATATGGTTTTTCCACAAAACCTTTACCTGGTGAATTACCTTATTTTGGAACTCTTTCTCTCTTCGATCAAGAATCTGGACTGGTTGTTCTTCATATGATAGGTTCTCCTCCATCTGAACTACCTCTGGACTCAAAACATGAGATGGATGTGGCATATACTTCCTCAACATCGAAACATGAAAAACATTGTGTACCTGAGATAAAATCGAAGGTAAAGCCACTCGGTAAGCAACTGATCCAACTTTCTCCAGAATTTCATATGGTCCAACGAACCATGGACTTAGCTTTCCTTTCTTACCAAATCTCATCACACTTTTCCATGGAGAAACCTTGAGAAAAACATGATCACCTACCTCAAAAGATAGATCCTTCCTCCGGTTATCCGCATAACTCTTCTGTCTTCTCTGAGCTGTTTTCATGTGTTTCTGAATCGACTGAAGTTTTTTTGCCATCTCTTCTACCAATTCTGGTCCCATCAGCTTCCTTTCACCAACATCATCCCAAAAAGCTGGAGTTCGACACCATTTACCATATAATGCTTCAAATGGAGCCATCTGTATACTAGAAGGAAAACTGTTATTATATGAAAACTCAACCAACGAAATATGTTGGTCCCAAATTCCCTGATAATCCATAGAGAAGGAACGTAGCATATCCTCCAAGGTCTGAATTGTTCGTTCTGACTGCCCATCTGATTGAAGATGAAAAGCTGTACTAAAATTTAATTCAGTACCTAACGACTTCTGAAGGCCTTTCCAAAATCTAGAAGTAAACCTGGGATCACGATCAAATAAAATGGAGAGATGAACTCCATGTAACCTGAATATCTTTTTAAGATACAAACAAGAAAGTTGATCTAGAGAAAAGTATCTCGAATAGAAAGGAAATGAGTAGATTTAGTCAAGGGATCAACAATAACACAGATTGCATTATTACCTCGAGGTCTCTTCGGCAATCCTACAAAAATTTCCATGGATATATTTTCCCATTTCCACTATGGCACTGGTAAAGGCTGAAGCATCCCTTTCGGTTACTGCCGCACTGCTTTAACCTACTGGCAAGTCAAACACTTCACAGTAAAATCAGCAATATCCCCTTTCATTCCATCCCACCAGTAATACTCCTGCAGATCCCTGACATCTTAGTACAGCCAGGATGAACCGAAAATGGGGAACTATGATCCTCACATAACAACTCATTCTTCCAATGTGAATCACAAGGCACACATAATCTTCTCCCAAACCTCAAAACACAATCATTATAAATGTTGAATTCATGTAACTTACCCTTCTGAACTAGCTCTACCTTTTTCTGCAACTCATTGTCCTACTTCTGTGATTTCTTAATTCTGTCTGATAGGGATGATCTCACTGATACCTGAAACAAAACAGAATAACATCTTACACCAACAACCTCTATGCCAAATTTCATCAAATCAAAATCCAAAGGATCTCGTTTCAAACATAGCATTGTTAATGATGCATTACTTTTTCGACTCTAATCATCGGCCACTTTATTTTCTTTTCCCGGATGGTAATGAATTGTACAATCATAATCCTTGATTAATTCCATCCATCTCCTATGTCTCATGTTCAATTATTTCTGAGTGAATATATACATTAAACATTTGGGATCAGTATATATTTCACACATTACTCCATACAAATGATGCCTCCAAATTTTTAAAGCAAAAAACAACAGCAGCTAATTCTAAATCATGTGTAGGGTAATTTACCTCATGAGTTTTCAACTGACATGAAGCATAAGCAATTACCTGATCATTATGCATAAGGACAAAACCAAGTCCCTTCAACGAAGCATCACTCTATATAACAAACTCACCATTCCTGGAAGGAAGTACCAAAACTGGAGCATTCACCAATCTTCTTTTCAACTCCTGAAAACAATCATCACATTCTTTTTTCCATATGAACTTAACACCCTTACGAGTAAGCTTAGTCATTGGACTAGATAACCGTGAAAAATTTTCAACAAAACTTCGGTAGTAACCTGCCAAACAAAGAAAACTACGGATCTCGGTTACATTTGTGGGTCTTGGAAATTCTTTAACAACTTTTGTTTTAGCAGGATCAATAATTATGCCATCTTTTGAAACAATGTGACCCAGGAAAGAATTTTTTTGTAACCAAAACTCACACATTCTGAATTTTACATATAGTTTCTTTTCTTTTATGGATTTCATGATAACCCTTAAATGACTTTCATGCTCCTCTTTACTATTAGAAAACACCAAAATATCATCAATAAAAACAACCACAAACTTATCCAAGAACTCATGGAAAATTATATTCATAAGGTCCATGAATACAGAAGGTGTATTGGTTAACCCAAAAGGCATAACAACAAATTAATGATGGCCATATCTAGTACGGAACACAGTATTTGGAACATCATCTTCTTTTATTTTCAACGGAGGGTACCCCGACCTCAAGTCAATACTCAAAAAATACTGAGATCCCTGGAGATGATCAAACAAATAATTGATATGAGGCAAATGATACTTGTTCTTAACAGTAATATTATTCATGGCTATATAATAAATGAAAAGTCTCATTGAACCATCTTTCTTTTTAACAAACAAGACAGGATCACCCCATGGTGATGAGCTAGTTCGAATGCAACCTCTATCTAATAACTACTGCAATTGCTTCTTTAACTCTAAAAGTTCAACATGAGCCATTCGATAAGGGGGATTTGAAATTGGATTAGAATCAGGAACTAAGTCAACAGTAAATTCAACTTCCCGATCATGAATAATACTAGGAAACTCATTATGAAAAACATCAAGATAATAATTTACCACTGGCACATCATTAATCTGGACAGTTCACTTGTTTACAACGATATGTGAAAGATAACATTCATTTCCATATTTTACTTGTTTCTCATCTTCCTGATATGTTATCAAAATAAAGGGTTAGTTCTTGTACAAAAACTGAAAATATTTCTGAAAAGAAACCATTTTTTCTCTGCAGTCAATCTTAGGATGATAAACAGAAAGCCAATCCATGCCCAAAATAACATGAAACTCTACTAGAGGCAAAACCATATGGTTTTCTAGTAGATTCTTTCCACACACAAGGATAGGAATGTTCTTATAATTCCTTTTTGTCTCAATGTTCCCTCCGGGTGTTTTTATCATAAGTTCAGGGTTCATATCTTGATATGGAATTTCCAATTTACTAGAAAACTTCTCAGAAATTAAATAATGTGTAGACCCTAAATCAAACAACACATTGGCATAATCTAAACAAACAAAACGTGTACATGATACTACTTCATTCGATGGCCCAACATCTGCTGAAGTTGTTGAAAAGGATTTCACCACCCCTTTATGCTTGTAGTCTAGCTGCTTTCCCCCAGTTGAGTTCTTCTTTAGACACTCATTTGCATAATGACCCATTTCATTTCCCTTAAAACATCTTACCACTGGCTTTTCATTGCCTTATTGATCATCTTCCTTACAGTTACGAGCAATATGACCAGACTTACCACACTGAAAGCACCTACCAGACAAGGATAAACATTCTACAGGATGCATTTTACCACAATTCTCACAGGATGGATATTTGATTTTCTTACCTCCTTGCTTCTTTGATGAATGATTCCCCTTTTCCGGCCAACTGGACCTCTTATTCATTTGTTTGTCATAGAACACCTGATCATCAGAAAACTCCATTTCCACCTTCTCCGCACATCAAACAAGTTTTTCATAACTTTTGAACTCACGAGATGTTAAAGCCCTTCGATACTTCGGCTTTAATCCTAAGTAAAAACAGTTGATTTAACTATCAAGATATCCTATGATGTTTGGAGTATACCTTTCCAGTCGAGTGAACTTTTCTTTATAAGCAGCCACTGATTCATCCTCCTTCCTCAATTCTAGAAATTGTTTTTCCATCCTAATATGAACAACCTTAGGAAAATATTTCTCAAGAAACATACCTTTGATTTCGTCCTAGTGAAGATCATCAATCTCATCACTATCCCTGATATTTTTCACCATCAACCACCACTGATCAGCTTCTCCATCAAAACGGTAAAGAACAAGACTAACCTTTTGATGTTCCGAACACCCCATGATATAAAAAATCTTCGACATTGCTTTAATCCACTCTTCAGCTAGCACATGGTCAGATGATCCTCTGAATGATAGGGGATGTTGCCTCATGAAATGTTCCATCACTGATATGTTCCTCTGTGGTTGATCTGGCTAATCTCGTACATGGATACCACCACCATTTATAGCCTGAGTCAACTGTGCCATCACTGCAACAAACTGTTCAGTTCAAATTCTGACCACCTCAGGTAGCTGATTTGGAAGGTTGTCTCTCTCCTCATGTAATCCCAACAGAGCTACCTTGTTTCCTCTGCATAAAACCATTCTAAACATAGAAATATCTTAGGCGAAGCAACATAGTAATCCTTAAATGCTATATCATTTCAATCATATTGTAATTTGACACTTTTCTAACTCCTAAAGTTGTCTAATCCAACCTCTGATACCAAATATAAGTCCACGTCCTTAAACCATACTTAATATTGAATTAAATGAATAATTCACATTGAGGATCTTTTCAGGTTTAGATATTTAGAGAATTAGGACATAACTATTACATCTCGAATGATTTCAATGTAGACACTTCTACTAAGTTTCCACAAAATGTAAACTCTTAAAAAGAAACATGTCTAGTTCCACGATTTAGACAGCATGACTTTCCATTGATCATATCCTTGACCCTAATCCAAATTAAGTCTTGTGAAAAACATTTCAAAAAAATATGGGGTGAGCATAAAAAGCTCAGTAAGGGATACACAAAGAATGGAAACGGTTAGTTTTTCAAACATCAAGTAAACCATGTATACTTTATCAAAGTAATACCTTCACCTTCATGAAGTAGTAAAAACTCTTCACTGAATAAAATATCATTACTTACCCTTTTGTAACGAAATATTACCATAAAACCCATATAAAGAACACATAACATATAAAGGTAACTTGGTACATAAACATACTTAAGTGGAATAACCATACGGTCGACTTCCACACATATCACATAATGGAATAGCCATACGACCGACTTCCACATATACTTAATGGAATAGCCATACGGATGACTTCCATACCCAATGCATTGGAGGTTATAACATAACCACCAATCCTGGTATTCATGGCACCACCCGTCATATGGTTTATCATGTAACCACCCGTCAAATGTCCAAGTACCATTATAAAAATCATAAGACAAAAAACAAATATAATGGAAAGAAAACATTTCCACACTTTGATCACAATATATCACTTAAATATAATGACATAAAAAATCCATTATAAAAACCATTTTCAATACCAAAATACAAAAACGAGAATATGGTATTTATATTGTTTTAAAAAATCATTACGGCTTGTTGAGGAAGCCAAAGACCAAATAATACTTGCGGCGGAAGAAAAGTTCCTTGTCACTGCGTACGTTAAAAAAACATACCTTTTTGTGGTTTAGTAAAACGCTTCATTGAAAAAGATTCATTTTTTATAAAAGTAAAAGTCAAATGGGTTTATACACCATATAAAAGAATGTTGTGTATAAAATGAAATATGCCTCAATGAAAGGAGATTGAGACGATGTCCCTTACCTCAGGTCCAACTTGACTCGATCATTCTTTAACCTTCTGAATAATAAACTTGAGTTAATTTCTACTTTCATAAGAACCTTTTTCAAGTTCATTATTCCTTTTATATCACTTATTACCAGGTTATGAACACTATGTAATTATTTAAGTTAAAAAATGGTCGTTTTGTGGATCCTTGGTACTTGAGTCAGAAATAAACTCTTTATAATTACATGTTGCTCATGTTGTAAAACATCCATTATATCAAGAATTATATTCATGATATAGATACCATATATATCATATATATCCATTATATACATGAATTTATAATATTACATAATCATTTAGAGGTAATAAATGAAATGCACCGTTCATGGAGACAGTAAGCTGTACGTAAGCATGAACACTACTTTCATTACTATTTCATATTTTTATGGAATCGAATCATAATGATATAAACGTATATTATAATTCCAGTATAATATCATATATAATACCATTAATTAAATCCTTTATACATCCCACATATGGCATTAACTAAATCAAATCACTTTGAGGGGGCGGTAGTCTGCACTTCCTTAAATGAAGATATCACATTTACCCATAATGGAAACCATAAATGTACTCCCAATATGAAAATACAGAAGGTTAAGGAAAACATAATAATATTATATATCATATATAAGTATAGTGTCATCATAATGGACACCTTTGAAGGTGTTAAAAAAATGTTGAACAATCATCATTCCGGGAGGCAGAAATTCGCCATCCACGGAAACAATATGTTCTTTAACCATTAGATGTAGGTGTGTGTATGTTTAACTCGAATAATTCTTATAAAAACTTCATATTATATTTAAGATACTTGATTTGTTACAAAATAAATGAATAAAAAGTGTTTAGGGGGTTGTAGAAGCAATATAAAACAAAAGGACTCAAGTGAAGACATTACCTTAAAATCGGGTAACTCCCTTTGGTTTGAGCTCAAAGGATTCCTTGGGAAGACTTCTGCCAAAATTTAGGCTTCAAGGAGTAATAGAGGGATGTTTATAGACAAAATGGGCAGGGTTTGGCTGATCCAAAGGCTTTGTAAGTGTGGGTAAGTAGGTAAAGGTGGGGGCCTTTTATAAGATGAGAGAAGGGGCACTCTTGGAAAGTAAGGAAATGTTACATTATTTTAGAATAAGATTCGGATTTCAATGGTCCAACATTGATTTTATTCGAGGATAAGGTGATAAGGGTTCTAAATCCACCCATAAAATAGGTTTTGGACATGTTTAGGTCTTATATTTTACATTATCTTTCCATTTTATTTAAATCGTTAAATAATGAGGTAATCACTGCATCATCATGGTGTCAGAAATAATTTTTTTTATTTAATGTCTAAAAATTATTAAAAAACAACTATGATATAATAAATCTTCTTATCTTTCCAATAAATATTTATAGTCAAATATCTGACTTGTATAACCCCATGTAAATATTGTTTTAGTAAAACAACTTATGTTTGTGACATTTTTATTTTAACTTTAAATAAAATGTTATTTATGTAATTTTCCTACCAATGTGGCTCCATGGGGTCCCCAAGTTGACCAATGGATTTTCTTGGTCGGACATGACACATAAAATAAGGGTAGGACATGTGTCATGTTCATTTCATATTATTTAAACATTATTTTTATCTTAAATTACACTAATTACCTCTAATCGCGATTAAAAACTTAAAAGTAATTATTCACCAAAAAAATTTAATCCCATTGAACCAAATTTTACTTCTTAATGAAAAACATGTTTGTCGGATTTTTGAAATTCAAAACACATAGTTGGTAAAATTTCATTTAAACGAAAAATCGGTTTTTTGAGTACCACATAGTGGTTTCACTATTCATCAAAAATTGAAGTTTTTCAGAAAAATACCAAAACATCACCCAAAGCTATATTTGATATTCCGAATTCAAAAATGAAGTCCATTTTAAAAAACTCAAAACATATAAGTTAAATTAATTAATTTAATAATTAATTCCCGCTGTCAGAGTAAATAGCGTGTTTTTATGAAACAATAAGTATTAAAAGATTGACACTAGTTTAAGTCCGATTTCAATGTGAAAATAATTCCAACGACCACTATTGGATTTAATGGTAAAAATATATTCTCATTTCACTTTAAAAACAATTCAAAGGATAATATAATCATATAAATAAATTATATTAAAAAGAGGTTTTGAATTAAAATACAACATTTTACACTATTCATTAAAAAATGAACTTTATCGGAAAAATACCAAAAATTTACACAAAGTAAATTTTGATGTCCCAATTCTAAAGAAGATTTTTATTTGGTCCAATAGAATTTATAAGAGTGAAAAATACTATATTTAATGACGGTTCTCCATCAAAAGGCGATAAGTGAACCTTTAGTGAAAATTAGGGCATATACGCCTTAAATTGAATTCTTTCCGTATTTTACGCCTTTATATTTTATTAGATAAAAGTAAAAAGATATAAAAAAACATATATAATCATATTTTAGTTATTTCTATCCATTCCCGCCAATACAATGGATATGTGTTAACTACCATTTAAAATAATATTATTTTATTACTAGTGTGCAACATAAGATTTCAAAGAAACTCTTTGTTGCGTATCGGGTACACTATCGAACATAGAAACCCCTTTAAAGTAAAATTAATATTTAATTAGTAAATATTAATAAATATGAAAATGTTTTATTCATTATTTACCGGGGATGTTACAATATATTCCAGAAATCTGTTAGGAGAAACCATAGCATTTACCTCCATCACATTTCTTAATACATTGGAGGGATTTGACAGGCTCACCACACATGGTTTTTCATGGAACCACCCATATATATATTAAATTACGTTGAACAATAACATAATTATAACAAATGAACATGCGTAATGGAAAAAATAATATTTCAATAGTTCAATCAGAATTCATCATTTCAAGATATTGATATAATCAATCCATTCTAAAAATAATTTTCCATATCAAAATAACTATAAAAAATAAATTTTTTACTTTTTTATAATTATGGTTTATTGAGTATTCTAGATATCAAATAATTATCATAGAGGTGGAATGGTCATTGTCGTTGTATATGATAAAAAGAAATATTCCCTTTTTAATGTAAAATTATTCAAAAAAATTAATCCTTTTGAAAATTTTTGACTGAAATCCAAAGTAAAATGGTTGGATTATACACCATATAAAATATGGTCATATATAAATCATAATATGCCTCATTGAAAGAGATTGAGATGAAGTCCCTTACCATGAGTCTGACTTATCTTGATCATTCATAATCAAACTGATCAAAAAATTTAGGTTAATTTATACTTTATTTAGAACCATTTTCAGGTTTATTAGTCCATTTACATCATGTATGACCAGGTTATAATTATTATTTATTTATTTGAGTTCATGTATTATGTTTTTTCAACATTCTATTCAACGAAAAAAATGAAGATGGTATGATGTCACTGGTACATGTGGTCAAAATTAAATCATCTCAAAAATTTTGTTCATAAAAATTTCATAATATTTACACATTTATCATAACATTTAATTTAAATATGATTTTAAAAAATTAACAATGTTATAATAATGGAAAAGATGTGTTGTACGTACAGATGAGTAATATTCCCATTTTTCCTTAATCATTATGGAATTAAGGTAATTATAATTTTATCATTAAATAATGATCTTGTTATTGTTAACATCATTATAAATATTAAAATGTAATTATTTATATAATAAATGTGATATAATGAATAGAAATGACTCACACAGCTTCATGGAGGTGATAGTTCACACGTACCCACGAACGATGTTATCATTTTTACTCACATGAATGTTAGAAAATAAATGATAAATTGTTTTATTATACTGAATAATATGTCTTGAATGTGACATATTATGATTAATTTTTTCATTATACCCAATCATAAAAGATTATAATGGAAGAGATCTAAATCGGTTCGTCGAGGTGATAATTCACACATACGTAGGAATGATTAATTCCTTTCCCATTTTATGGAATTAAGGAAGGATTTATGAAATGATATTAATATAAAAAATCTAAATATTTTTTATCATATTTTAGTTTTTATATGATCATTTATGGATGATCTATTATGAATTTTAAGAAGAAAAAAATAGAAACACTTAAAAAACAATACCTCTTCTACAGATGATCACCTATCAAGAACACCTTAACACCTCTATGAATGGTGTTATGAATAATCTATGGCTTCCAGAATGTGGTGATGGATTCTATTAAGATTATTGGACAGATCCTGTTTGATATAAAATTCTTTGGAAGTGTGAGTAAGATCTTAGAGTTTTTGGCCCGTTTATAAGAGGGTAGAATGACACTTTATGAAATTGTTGAAATAGTTTTGTATGATAATTTGATTTTTGAATTATAATACATCCAATGATATAATTTTATAGGATAAGATGATTATGGTTCCAAATACTCTCAACCAATATTTTTTATAAATGTTTAGGATACAAAATTAACCATATATTTTAGTATTAACCCTTAGTTAAAAACATTAACTCTTAGCATGTCTTCTTGAATTTTCATAATATATGTTCATTATAGTTCCAATAAAAATCCAATATAACTAAAAGTGGATCGTTAAAAAAATTGATAAAATTATATATTTATGTTTGAAAAATAATATATTTTTAGGACTTTTATATAATTTAATAAAATAGTAATTATTTTGAAAACGCATTTATTTTTATTTTGAAACTATTTAATAATAGATTTTTTCTATGCAACAAGACATTATTTATTTGAAAAAAATTCATTAACTCAAGGATTAAATGATATATTCATTTTGATAATTATATTATTGCATCAAATTATCAAATTAATTATTTTTATATTTATAATATCATTTATTTGAATCATTCAATAATAAGGAAATCATTACATCAACATCGTGTCATAAATAAATTTATTTATTTAATGTATAAAAATTAAAAATAAAATAACATGATTTATTAAATATTATCATATTAATAATTAATATTTATTTTCATTCATATAACTTATATAAAAATATATTAATTTTTTTTAAATATTATTGTTCATGTTATATTTCCCTTTAAATGGAATTAATTTTTATAAGCTATCATTATCACAACCAAATGGATCCATGGGGTTATAAAATCATACCATGGATTGCCATAATTTTTAATATTCTATCCAATATTATTGTGATAGATGTTATTGTTGTTTTATATTTTTTTAATATTAGTGTTTACCCTTATTTACATAATATACCCTATATCTTTGCTAAATAAAAATAATTTTTGAAGTTAAAATTCATAATATCCAAAAATATAACATACCCATTTACATAATTTGGAACTAATTATTCAAAAATTGGAATCCATTTTTTTAATCTCAAAAATTAGAAGTTTAATTAATTATTTAAAAAATAATTCATATTTTGAAACGCAAAAAACGTGTTTTTAATAAATAACAACTATCAAAATATTAACAAAATTTTATATCCTATTTCAATGTGAAATTACAAACAATGGACAAAATTGGAATATATGATAAAAAAATAAAAAAATTACACTTTTAAACCAATTAAAATTACTACCTAACTATGAAAATAAATTATATTAAAATATGTTTTAAAATAAACTGCAGTATTTTTTACCATTTAATATAATTTGAATTTCATCATGAAGAAACCAAAATTTTATCCAAGGAAAATATTGATGACATGATTACAAAGAAGACGATTATTTTATCAAATAGAACATATAAAAGTAAAAAAAAACTATTTTTAAAAATTTTCCACCTTCAAAAAGAAGTAAATAAAACTTTTAAAAATATTTCAATATTTTATACTCATAAATGTATTTATTGTTATTTTAGCCATATAAAATTAATTGGGATAATGTAAAAACATTTATCATATATGTAATGTCAAAATATTTTTACATATTTTCATACATTCCAATAAAACTACATGGAGAGAACTACCATTTTAAATAATAATAATTACATATTATTATTTTTCTGTATGACTCATTATTTTGTGCAACATATGATTTCAGGGAAACTAATTTTTGTGTAACAGGTCCACAATCATAAACCACATCCCTTATTACGTAAAATTAATATAAATTTCATTAATATTAATAAAATTAAAAATTTATTATTCTTTATTTAGAAGGGATGATACATAACACATCATGAGGGACGATGCAATCACTACACACATGCCTAGGAGGCCTCAAAAAAGAGGGTCTGAGGAAGAAATGGAATTTATTGAGAGAGGATTCGTGATTCTCTAATTATATTCAGATAATCAGATATTTTCAGAGGAAAGATCTTTATGAAGAATAAGATCTATACCTTATGATGGATCCCCATCTTGATATAATAGTTTTTCCTAAATTATTAAACATCTTCGAAGCCTCAAGAAATAATAGGATTCCCCTTCCTTCACGAAGGGCATAGGAATTCAAAAATGGAATCCCTAGAATATGTATGAGTAAATATATAAAAATGAATTGTCTAATTTTGATTCCACTGTACCTTGTATGATCTATTAATGGGTTAGGGTTTTTGTTCTCGAGAGAACTATAAAATATGATCTTATAAGATTAATGGTTGGAGTTAATTTCCCTTGGGTGGGGAGTCACATATATATAGGAAATGAAGCTCATAATGATGAGTGGAACACCACAATGGATTAAAATATCATTTTTACTAGGATCAAATCCAACAATATCATAGATTTTTCCATCATACTTCATTACATGTTGTAGAGGGCATCACACATGTGCGGGTTTTGGGATATTTTGTAGTGTGGTCATAGAGGTTATCAAACTCAAGGGGGCTCCATCAGCTCCTCATGCATTAACTGTTCATAACTACTTCAAAAGAGAACTTCATTAGGAAAATCACTATATTTATATGTAGGGCCTTTGAGATTCTATTTCATCCTAAAATTTTGGGGCCTTATTAAACATATACTTGGGAACAAATTTGGAGACCAAATATGGTTTTCCTTATATTATGGTTACTTAAATATTCATCTGATTTAATTTCATTCATGGGACTATGATCTAATATATAAATTATTTGTAAAATTTTTCAATCTTTAATATCAATTATTTTTGGATTTTTATGTCCCAAGATCAATTTGGAGAATCATATTCCCCTATGTTGTTGAACCATACATATTATTTACATAGTTTTATATTAATTACTTTACATGTTATATTTTCATATCATCCATTATTTTTAAGGAAATATTGTGAATGATGTGTTTATGTGATATCTATTTTATATCTGGATTTATAATCAAAATAATTATCTTTTATATCCATGTTTTATAAAAAAAAATCCATATTTTTAGTATTTATAATTTATTGTTTTCTTATGTTAATATTAATTATAACTTTTTTATATAGAATGTTTTTAGTTAGGAATTTTTTCGTCATTTAATGTACTTCAATTTTTTACATTGATTAAAATTGTGTAAAAGGGTTTTTAAATTTTATTATATACAGATTACCAATATCGATTCACCATCATGAATGTTTATTCAATTAACTGTATAGTGAATGTTTTCAAGGATAATTTCATTGAAATTTAATTTAATAAGATTCTCTTAAATTATAATTTTTAAAAGTTATATTCAATATATATGGGTTATTTTACTCAAAAATTTAAATTTATATATTAATTTCATTTTTTTCATGAATAATAAAACCAAATATTATTTACAAGACACTAGAGACATTTTATAATTATTCCATTGATATTATTTATCTACTGTGATTATGTTTTTTTAAAATTTATTTTCACGTAATCAATATCTTTTAAATGAGAAAATCATTCTATGAAATAGATATGTTTATTTCATGATGAAATGTAAAATATTTAATTTTTTTAAACATTCTATTATATATGGATATATTATGGAATAAATTCATGGTGAATTAATTATAAACCATAAATGAGTTTTAATATTATAATCCAAGGACTCTTGGTTCCCTTATTAACATAATACATTTATTTACGTTATAAACATATGTATTGTGAGTCTATAATACACCTAAATTCAGTTTCAAAGGAGAAATTTTTTACCAAATTCTAGAAACATCAATGAATTGATAGATTTTATCAACTGTAGGCTACCTATAGGAGATATGGTAATTATCAAGTTAGGTGACTCCATGGTCAATTTTTGATATTTAAATAATACTACATTATTTTCCAATGATTTCATGGTTTTAATGGATTCATTTCTCAATGATTATTTTTACATGAAATAGGATCACTGATATATATTACTCATGTTTAATATAAAATCATAATTCCACATCTTATGATTTCTTATCACTATTTTATGGGTAAATAATACAATTTTTATATTCATTAAATTTGATTATTTCACCCATACTTTATACTCATCAAATATAAACAAATTCAATTCAATTATTTATTATTAATTTTTACATTTAATGTGTGTTTGAGCTTACCCTTATTATATTATCCGTTTACCTAGGTTATGATGAGTATATGTAATTTAATTTTCTTTCGAAATGGTACATGTGTGAAGATTTTTATTTGATGTGTTTAAGGTATAATGTTAAATAAAAATAATTTCTATAATAGAAAAAATGATCACATGAAGACATGGGTTTTTTATATAAGAGTATTTACTATAACTATAAAACTAAAAATTGAATTTGTTCTTCAGAATATAAGGGATACAACATTTATATTTAATGATGTATGTTTTGGAAAGCTAAAATGGGATCACGTATAACAGTATCAAGGAAAAAATGTGAAGGGGTTTGGCACTAGATCTCGGAGTACTGGTATGGGTTCTCATACAGTATGTCAAAAATCCACCTACTACTATGGTCCCCTACTGAAATCCATTACATTTACCACTATACATAGGTTCCTTAATTTTATACTCACATCTAATTTCAAAATTTTATTTACCTAGTAGTTTCCAATATATATTTTCATTCAATAATTTAAATCTGATCAATATTTTTCTCCACAGGTAAATTTAATGTGCCAAAAAAAATTATAAGAATATTTTTATTAAAAAATATATGAATAATAAAAAATATATTAAGTAAAATTATATCAGTTAATTAAAATTTAACATATCTAGAATAAATGTAATTATTATGAATTAATATAAAAATGAATTCTTCTTGGTAAAATAATATTTTTAATAGTTTTTTATATGTTACCATAATAAATTTATCTAAACACTATTTTAATATATTTATAAATAAAATAATATATTATCATTATTTATATTATAAATTGATAAAAAATAATATGAGGAACACTTAACACATCATTTTTAAATAATGTTTTTTATTTTTATTTGTTATTTATTGTCAAAGATTAAATTTTGAAATTTTATAATATTTATTTTATTGAATGAAATTAATATTGGATTTGATGTTTTAAAATTTAAATTTTTTTAAAATTTTAAAATTTTTATAAAATGATTTTAATTTTAGGTTGTATAGTGAAAATAACAATTTTTCATACAATGCTACTTTTATAAAACTTTCATAATATAAGAATTATTTAAATGTTTATAAATATTATTTATATACAATATATATATTTATAAATTAACATATAGAATTTAAAAAATAATATATTGAAATTATAGAACCCATGATTAAAAATTAGAAAAAGTATGTAATATTTTATAGTAATCAAAACAATTATTATTATATTTCTTTTTTTCTTATTATTAAAAATCATAAATTCATTTTTGGATTATTTTGAAATCTAAATAACTATTATTTGGATATCAATATAAATTGTAATTTCATTTAAATCATGAATATTGATAATATTATTAAAATTATAGTTTTAAATGTTATGTCTGTAATCTTAACATTATTATTTTTATTATCATTATCTATTTAATTTGAAATAGTGGATATTAAATTTTAAAACATTATTTAAAAATATAATAAAAATAACCATTTTATTTTTTGGAATTAATATTATTTTATATATATACAAATTCATTACCAATGTAAAAATAAATAGAAATTTATGTTAAAAATATTTTATGAAGATGCTTAAAAAATGATAAAAACATGTTTTCAAATGTATGGTCAACTAATAATTGATATTCCTCATTCCTCCAATATCTTATTTCAATTATTGGAAACAATATTAATATTAATAGTGACTATAACTATTATATTTCTACAAAAACTTCACTTATCTCTATTATAATTGAATTAATTACCAACCAAATTCTTATCACACCCCAACCTCTTTCATACTACCACTCTTTTCACATATTCCCCCAAATTCCCTGCAATCACCCTCAAGTCTCAGATATTCTCCAAATACCAACACTCAATTCCATAATGCTTCTTGAAATGGGTATCTTTTAATGAGTACAAAAAAATTCTCTTCAAATCATATTGTACCACTTACATTCATCTTTACACATTGAAAAATTTAGTCAACCCATTTTGAAAAAAATGACATAATAATAATAAGTATACATAAATTTTATTATTAATTTACAGTATCCAATTTATACCATCCTCCAAACCATTATAAAAATGATATTGTTTATTAGCTTACATAAGGATTATTATATCCATAAGTGGCGTTATTATTTTATCATAACCTACATACAAGTATAGTTCAATGGGTTTTTAATGATAAATACGATGCATAAGACCATTTTATTATACTAAAAATATTTTCTTATTCATACATTCTATATTTATTTATTATGTGAATAGTGCTCGTGCGTATATTAAAACTACCGCCTCCAGGGCACATCATATTTAGTTTCTAACATAGTAATTTATAAATTATAAAATTTATTTAAAAACCTCTTTACATCATTATTTATGTTTATTTAAAGTCATTATTTTTTCTAATAATGATATTATTTGCAACGGAATCACATTCTTAACTATACTCACCTAATGATTATAACATCTCCTTATTTGGGTAAGTTTACCAAAATAAAAACAATGTTATAAAATAATGTTGTGGATTAATATGGAAACTAAAAGATGGGTATTGTTATAAATAAATGATAATATAATGATTTTATGATTATGAAGTTATTATATTAAAATTTAACTAATTATTAATATATCAACCATTTTTCATAAAAAAATATCGATATGAGTACATAACATATTCTGTTTTCACAAAATGTAATTGAATCTCTCATGAAATTGAATTATAGTCCCTAACCTATAATATTTTACAAATTATGAAATTATGGTATTATAATAATAATGAATTTTTATAGTGTGATAAAAACCCGTGATTACTAAAATCTGGTAATGAAAATGAACTATTACCGACAGTTAAATATATTATAAAATATTAAAATTGATTTGAATAAAAATTAATATATATAAATCTGGTTCTAAAATTAATGTTTAGTATGTTTATTTATTATATAGGTGGTTATATTTTGTTGGATTTAAAAGTAATAAATGGGATGTTTTTTTCAAAATTTGTATTTTTTAGATGTCTGTAATGATTATTCAAGAACCATATTTATATATGTTGATTAATTTTATATTGATAGTGTATACAATTCTACTAACAATTTCTATACAATGTATAATTGTTTACTGAGTAATTATTAGAACAATGATTTTTTTATTCTTATGGGTTTCTTCCATAATATACATTTAGGGAGATATGATTGACAATATACAACAATTTCTTTTTATATGGTGATTATTATACTTATTTAAAGTATATTATAGTTATTATATATTTATTTATCGTATTAATATTTCTATTTCATTATTTCTCATTAATTATATTTTGAATTAGTTTTTAAAAAATATATAAGGTTGTACCTTAAATAAATTCATTTTCAATGATTTTTAATAAATATTCAGAAAAAAAATATTTCATATTAAAAATATTAATTATTATGATATTATTATTAGGTTTTACTACTTCATTTTTTGGGTTTTATAATTCTTTATCATGTCAAAAATGTTTAATGTTTTCTTCTTATAAGATAAAATAACTTAAAATGAGTTTTCATGAGTCTACTCATATTCCATTATCAGATGGATTTCAATTTGAGTTTATTTTTACAAAATTTTCATTTATATTATATCATTATATTATATATACCATCCCCATTATTATATCAATAAATTAATTAACTGATATATTTTGTCATTAAAACATTTTACTGAAAGTGATTCGCATTTTATTTAAATTATATATTTCACCTCAAAATCCATTTTCAGTATTCATAATAATGTTCACATTTTTATTTTCAAATAAATATTTTATTTATTTATAGAAATATTAATATTTATCTTTACTTATTATAATTAATGATTAATCACACTCTATACAGTGTGGGTTTTATTAATGGAAATTTCAAAAAATTAAAATTTATTTACCTTTTTATGTTAATATTTTATCTTCTACTCAATATTTCTTATTGTAAAACATTTTTTTCATGGATACATTATTTTGATATATTTAAAATTAGGGCTTTGAAAAATGTGTTACCTTGGTACATTATTTTTTTTAATAAGTTGTGTTATTTTTTTCGTTACAATTTTATTAAGTAATGTTTTATATAATACCATCTTTATGTGTTTTCATCCAATATCATATTTAAAATAACTAACACGTTTTTGTTATTTAATATAACTAACCATTTATTTCATATACAAATTTTTATTTTAGTCTTTTTTTCATTATCCGTTTATCATAATTATCAATCTCTACTTTTGGGTATTCTAGATATAAATTTTGTGTTTTCAGATTTTTTCTTTTATTGCAGGGTTTAGGTGCATGGTTAATGGGTAACAGTGTGACATCTAGGAAATATGCTCCTTTTTAAATCATTTACTTATTGCATGGTTTGATTTTCACAGTTTCATCATTGTTTTTTAAAAAAATTAATGATTATAGGAGAAGTTATGAAGCTCTTATGGTGCCTCTGCCTGAGGGAAGACGACATATGAAAGGATAGCCAAACCATATGGAAGTTATAAACATGGTTTTATAATTTTTGATAAGACGATGTGACATGGTTGATTCCCAATTTTGATAATGGTTTAGATAAACAATGTGGTTTTATAGTTGTTCTAGTTAGGATAATTTGGTTGGAACATTGATTAAGAAACAATGAATAATATACATGAATTATACCTATGTTTTTAAAATATAATTAAATTCATTTACAACTCTATGTGGATTTTAACCCCAAAGGCCTTCACTCTCCCTCTCATGGATCATGAAACCTAAGGGGATATCCTACCTTCAATTCCAAGTATATCCTCTTCTTAATAGTGTATAATCAAGTGGCTTCATCATGATATGGGTCTAATTCATCAATGTAATATCCTCCTTTCATCATCCACTTTTTTGTTACACTTCCTTTGTCTTCCATTATATTTTTTGTTCCACTTCTCAAATGGTGGTTTGGGACTAGGCATAATATTTCAATCTTTTCAGATTCTTGTTTCCCATATTATTATTCAATGTAAATGTTCTAGATTTTGAAAACACGTAGGGGTTTGATTTATTTTGTATTTGTTAAAACTCTTGTTGTTTGAGGTAGGTATCTCATTACACTTGTCCATTACTTTAACATATCATAAATTTATTTCATTTCTCCCCTTACATGTATTATAATTAGTGATTTATGATTTTTATAATAATATTATGATATTAAAAGAGGTTATTAAAATATTTTTTGTATGTATATGGAGTTTTTTTGGTTGAGCTATGCATATTAATTGTTTGATAAAATGATATTTGGTAATGATATAGATGATTCATGTTTAAAAAGTTTGGTTTTGGTTTTTTAAATGTTTTTGTATTCAAAAATCTTGATTTAGGTTTCTCAAATATATATAAAAATAGATCAGTTTGGTATATGGTTTTTTTGATTCTTCATGGATATGATTGTAACATAATGATTTCATGGGCCCATTTGAAACTTTTTAAAAATTGGTTCTCTTGAAAACACTCCTTGGGGGATACAAATAACTTGGTAACAATAAATTTAATGGGAGTTCAATTGAATGATAATAACTTATGAACAAAAGTTTTAATACAATGTGGAATTTAGTGGGGTGATTTTGGTTGATTGTTCTTATGTGTGTCCGTTCTATCGATATATATTTTCATGGTTGTTTTCTTGTTTAGTTCTATTTTAACACCCATACATTATTATTGTCATGGGGACATACTGCAGCTAGAAAATTTTCATATAATGTCTGATAAACAAACTTAATATTCATCCTTATATAATGTTCATTAGTATAGAAAATTCCCATATTTGGGATTATGTCCCTCAATTAGGCCATGTAGGTAAGACCAAGCATGAGGGAAAATTGATGAATTCATGTTTGTAATGACTTCAAGTTGAGTCAAGTGATAGTATGTTCTAGTTTATACATGAGGCTTCTATTTCTTCCCTAGTTCATTTACACATAGTTGTCTATGGCTGATGATTTTGATGAGAGGTTTGGATGGTTAAAAATACAGCATATATACCATTTCCCTTGTTATGTGATCATTATTACTACTCTCCTGTATGGTGTAAATCATTTTTAAAAGTTATGTGTTTCTTTTAAATGGATCATGTAAATTTTTTTTGAAAATATTTTACACTCATTTTCCCATTTATTATTTAAAAATATCACCCCTCCTCTTAAATTATAATATATCTCTCCAGTAAACAATTCTCATTATAAATGAAAAATATTAAAGGAGCATGTTTCTTTTATAAAGACAAACTGTGTTAAAAATTTAGAGATATATATTGTAACATAACCATGGAATTTATGGATCTATTTTATTGAAAATGAAATTAGAATATATTGTTCTAGAATTTTTAATGAGTTTTAATTCTCACACATATAATCCGTTCATGATTTTAGATCCATGTCTATTTTGTATAATGGTTTTTGATCTTCATGGGTGATGTTCTATTTGGGGGTCAGATAGGGATCCTTTGGGTTAGAGGGAGAATTAATGGCTATCAGGATCAGTTTGATTATTGATATTTGTATATTATTATTTATTATTTATATATTGATTTTGTTGTTTTATTATTTTTTTATATCATGATTATATATTTAGTTTAGTTGCATCATTATATTTATATTGGGGTAAATTTTTCCATTTTGTTCTCATTGATTCCCTTTTCACATGTTTCTATCCCAGAATTATTTTGAACACCCCACATTCCATATTATGGGGTGACTCAAATGACCAGTTCGAGGTCGAACCAGGATTTTTCATGACAAAAAGGTATGAAAGAGTAAGTTCTTTAGGGTTCTAATAGTTCAAAGAACAATTTATTATATGTGAATTTAAGGTATATGGAGTACGTCTATCTGAAATTGGGGAATATTTTTGAGGAAGATTATAGACAAAACATTCTATGTTGAACCTTGGGAAACTAAATAAAATTGGGTTTAATCTATTTTGATTGGATCTTGTGGAAATTTGGTGTTTAGAAAAATGAAGTGGGAGTTTGGCTTGTAGATTCAGTTAGCTCACTAGGCCTGGCGATCTATGTTGACATAGGTAAATTTTCATAAAAAACACTTTTTGAAAAAGTTGTTCTAGATATATGGAACCAAAACATATGGATATGACACCAATTTACTGTTGTTTCTCAATTACTAATATTGGTTTTGAACTTCATGTTTTGGAATCGCATCATAAAATCTGTTATATTTATTGTCAAATCCTTATTGAAATAATGTTTTAGATATTGGAAGATGTAAAATTAGTTTTCAAAAATTGTTTCACATAGTACCATGGAAAATGGATCATTAATATGATGAAATTATCAATACATGGATTGGTTTATCAAAATGGGGTTTTTATAATCATAGTCTATAGGTTTATCAAAATTAGTTATTTTTGAAATGTAAATTAATATTGTAATGGATTGTTTTTTGGAAACGATTATTTGTATTTTATGAAAAGGGGTTTCAAACATGAAATGGATTTTATATTAATAATATTAAAAATATATTGAATGTTTTTTATCCAAAGTAAAAATTCCAAGTTTTGACATTTTCTATTTTGGTGAGTGCGCACATGCATGGATATCTGTTGAAGTGGATGATGGATGGAATTGGAAGATGGGTTCATAGATATGAAATTGAATATTTTCATTGTAGGCCCCATGAATAATATTATAGAGGGTTAATATTAAAACATTTATTCTCTTTTCTAATGTATTAACCAGAGGAAAATTATGATGTTTTTAACATTGATGGATGTGAAACATTTTTTCTCATGATTTAGGAATGTTATAAAATGTTTCATATTGATTTTTATTTTGGTTGGTGATATTTTTATTTAGTTCTTATTTCTCTATTTTTAGAGTATATCCCCACCAATGACACAATGGATATTAAAGGAGTAGTTGTGGGAGGTTTTGAATTAGTAAGACCTCTATTTGATCAACCTAATAACATCATTATTGAGTATAAAAAGCATAAAACTCCAATATTTTTGTTCAACATGATTCTATGGAAGATAAATATTTGATCCGATCAATTGAAATTATCATTGGTTTCCCATAGTTTAATTAGTATATAATGTTTTTGTTGGATAATTTAATGCTTGATGGTATGAGATGGATGTGGTGGAAGTCAGTTATTCAAATCTAGCCTTATAATAGAACCTCCTAATAATTAATCAATAATTCTTTAATTTGGATGTGTTTCTTAGAATCTATGAAGGGGTGGAAGGGAAATGAGATTTGTTGTCTTCAACAAGGTGAGAAATCAGTGTTGGAAATAATTCATCATTTATAGGATCTCATTCCTTAATTTGTTTAGATAGTTATGTTAAATTCCCTAATGAATCATAATTTTGAATATAGGATTCATCTCAATCTCTTGTTGATGGTGTTGGAGTTTGTTTTATCATCCTCTGATGATGTGATGAGTAAATATGTTCTGGTTGAAGCAATGTAAGTAGGAGTGCTCAAGAAGTAAATTCCTCTATTATTCTATGGTTGTGGTCAAGAAATTATGGTAATGATATAATTAAGATGCATTTTTTTGGTTGTGATATACTAGAATCAAGAGGCATTTAGATAAATTGTTCTATTCATTAGGGGATTGGACCTTTTTGTTTCATTGATGTGTTATTCCGGTTCATAAGATTCTTTCATCTCAATGTGCACCAAAAACCTACCGTAATTATGGATTCCTAGGTCACATGTAATATATTTTCATAGATGTTTCACAGATGTGTTGTGGAACTAGATCCACCCCTTCAGAAGACACCTCATCCCTTTCATAGTAGTAAGGTATTGATTTAGGTTCATCTTGATGGTGCTTCCATTTTGAGTGGTCATTTCATGGTAGTGATTTTTTCATGTAATTGTTTCCTTTCCTTATAGTGATAAAGGATTTGGTATTCCTTTGGAGAACATATATCTTAATGGAATAATGTATACTAGTTTTTTTATTTATCCATATTCATGGAAGGTGTGTCTATTTTTGTTTCTTATTCAGACTTCATATCATTTGGGTTAAAAAAGATGAAGTGTATGTATCATATTAACACTTTTATTTTAAACAGTTTTGTATTAATGTTAAAAAAGTATTATGGGGTTTCATTTTTGCTATATTCATTATAATGTTTATCTGTGGTCTTTGAGGTATATATTTTTAATTTTTTTGGTAGGTGATGTTGGATGGGAATCTAAAATTGGTTTTAAAATATAGAGGGGTCCATTATGGCCTCTAGTGTTGAAACTAATGTGTCTCAGTTCCTATTTTCTTACATCTCTCTCTATACTCTCATTGATGAATGTTGGTACATTGGAATTGACTTTGTTTTTTCATTTTTGTAATATTTATTTTCATTGGGTCTAATGTTTTCAATCATAAAATGAGGAATCGGTCGTCTTGAATTGATCATTTCAAGAAACAGATGCGAGTTTTATTAATATTTGATAAGTTATTCATTTTGAATAATTGAACTCTATGAATGTGTGAATATTTCATTTAATTGATAAACTAGAAACATTTGGGATTTCGTGCTCTAGAAAGTGTAATGGTAGGAAGAATTTCCAATCCCTAATTTTCATTTTCTTTGTTTTTTGATTATCTCTTTGTTATTTTTTTATCCCTCCATTTCTAGAGATCTAGATTTTGAGTTTTAGTTTTTGGATATTTAACTAATTATTCATGGTTTAGGTGCATAGTTAATGTGTAACTATGTAATATATTTAGACATAGTACCTTATTAGTTCATTTTCATGTTGAACGGTTTCATTTTAGTGATTTTAGCAATGTTTGATCAAAACAATAAATGACATAATGAAACAATAGACGTTTTTTGGTGCCTCATGTCAAGGGTGTATGGAATGATCATGGTTATCAATTCCATGTATATGGAATACACATGGTTCAACAAATATTGATAGTACCATGTCAAATTTTTGGTGCATAGTTTTAAAAATAGCGAGGGAAAACCATACGAGTTCCTAGTGTGTCTATTAAGGGGCATGCAGTTGGATCATGGTTTTGGAAACCATTTGGACTGATTGTGAATAGTCAATATGTGTTCATAAAATGTGAAATTCCGATTATATCATCGTTATACTCTTACTAATAATTCCCCTATCTACATCTCATGTGTTGTGCAACCTAGGGGTAGCTCCTCACTTTTCCCCAAATTCTATCCTGATCATACTAGGACTGAATCAAGGGGATTCGTATGGATTTGGGGATAAATATTCAAGGTAATACACTCCTTCCATATTCATCTTCCTTATTCTTTCATTTTCATTGTATTTAATCTACTCACTTGTTCTTTTGGGTAAGGGGTACATATTTCCCTTAGTTTATATTGGGAGTTTTATCATCATAGGATTCCATTAGAATGTTCATTATTCATAAAAACCTCTTAGAGTTATTTTTGTAACACCCAGACCCTAGCTACCCAGAGTCGGTGCATTACTTCATAACATTGGCATGATCACAAAAGATCATGTCTTGAAAGACCGATTAGTTTAGTAGCCTTGGAAACAGTAGATATGTTCATAAATATTACATTACATCATAAAGTGAAAAAAAACAATAACAAAGTATCCATAGTCCACACTCATATCCTCTTCTGACTATCCCTGCAGGTCATTCATAAAATACTTCACCACATCCTGTAAAATATTAAAACATTGAAAGGGGTGAGCTCATATGCTCAGTAAGGACAAAAATATTGCAGAAGCTTTCATAAATAAAAATTAACATTTAAGGCAATGTATAACTAAAACAAAAGCCTTTTTAAACTTGAACATCAGCATAATATGGCAAAAATAAAATTATATAATTTCATTTACTTACCCACATGGATATTCTACTAGTCGAATAATCACATGCAATATCAATAACCACTTTCATAATGATAGAATGCATAATGTCAGACTACCATAACCACGTAGCGAAGGCCTCGAGCCAAGACCACAAATAAGATTTTGTCAAGGCCTCGTCCCAAGACACTAGTTTGTCTCATGAGACATACCGATGCATCGAGGAGCTATAGCGGGCTCCACCCGTCACTTATTAAGTCCTATGCATTCCTCATATGAATAGGATTAAACATATCATATAACATAATCGTATCACATAAAACATGCATAAATAAATCATATCATTTCCACATTTCAATCACAAGATATGAATACAACACATTGATATAGTAAAAACACTTTCAAAACGATTATCAATACCAAAATAAAAGAAAATTAAAACTTGTATTTATTTTTCATTTTAAAAAAAGTTATGGCTTGTAGAGGAAGCCAAAACTCAAATAATGGTCACAGTATCAGAGAAGTCGTTGTCGCCGCATACATATGAAAAAAACATTCCTTTTCTCGTTTAGTAAAAACACTTCATATAAAAATATTACTTTTGTATAAAAGTAAAAGTCAAAGGGGTTTATAGACCGTATAAATGAAAGTTGTGTATAAAACCAAATATGCCTCAATGAAAGGAGATTGAGACGAAGTCCTTAAAAAAATAATTTTTAAAATAAAATAGATCTATTATTTTTATTTACTATAATTACACATAATGAAATTAAAAATACATGATAGTACATAATAATATCATGACATAATTTGAACGTAGAAGATTAACCCAAAGAATAGAAGTTGGGTTAAGAAGTTCCCTTACCTCGTGTCCGACTTGACTCGACCATTCTTTGACCTCATGAATAATAAATTAGAGTTAATATCTACCTTTTTAAGAACCTTTTTCAAGTTCATTATTCTTTTTATATCACTTATGACCATGTAATGAACATTATGTAATTATTTATGTTTATAACGGTCGTTTTGTCGATCTTAGGTACTTGAGTCAAAAATAAACTTCTTATAATTACACTTTGTTAATGTGGTAAAATATCCATTATATCAATAATTATATTCATGATGTATATATAATATACATAATATATATCCAGTATATAAATTCATTTATAATATTACATAACATTTAGAGGTAAGAAATGAAGTGCACCGTTCATGGAGATGGTAAGTCGTACGTACGCATGAACGCTACTTCCATTTCTATTTCGTATTTAATGGAATGAAGTTATAATTATATAAATGTATAATATAATTCCAGTATAATATATTGTATAACACCATTTAATCCATCCTTTATAAATCCCACATATGTCATTAATTATTCAAATCACTTTGAGGGGGCGGTAGTCCGCACTTTCTAAAATGAAATTATCGCGTTTACCCATAATGGAAATCAAAAATTATTCCATAAATGAGAAATACAGAAGAATAAGGAAACAATAAAAATAATATATATATCATATATGAAAATATTATCATCAAAATGGCCACCATTAGTGGTGTTAAAAGAATATTGAACTATCATCTTTTGGTGAGGCAGTATTTCGCCACCCACAGAAACAGTATGTTCTTTAACCATTAGATGAAGGTGTGTGTAAGTGTAAACCAAATCCTTATCATAACAACATCATAGTATATTGTAGATACTGGTTTTTTTACTAAATAAAGGAATAAAACGAGATTAAGGGGTTGATTAAGCAATATAAAACAAAACAACATTAGATAAGACATTACTTTAAAATCGGGTAACTCTTATTGATTTGACCCAAAGGCTACCTTGGGAAGACTTCTGCCAAAATTGAGTCTTATTAAGAGTAAGGGAGGGATGTTGAGTGATTATTTGGGAAGGGGTTGGCCTAGCCAAAAGGCTTTGAAGGTGTGAGTAAGGTGGTAGTGGTGGGGGCCTTTTATAAAGGAGAGAAGGGGCACTCTTGGAAAGATTGAAATGTTACATTATTATGAAATGATTTTTCGGATTCTAAATGTCCAAAACTTATATATTTCGAGGATAAGGTGATAAGGGTTCAAAATATACTCATCCAATAGGTTTTTTACAAGTTTAGGCCTTAGATGTTACATTATCGTTTCATTTTATTTAAACCATTAATTAATGAGTTAATCGCTGCATCATCATGGTGTCATAAATAATTTAATTTATTTAATGTCTAAAAATTATAAAAAAAATATCATGATGTAGGAAATCTTTTTATATTTCTAATGAATATTTATAGTAAAAAATATGACTTGTATAACCCCATTTAAAAATTGTTTTAGTAAAACAACTCATGTTTGTGACATTCTTATTTTAACATTAAATAAAATAATTTTAATGTCGTTTTCCTACCAAATTGGCTCCATGGGGTCCCCAAGTTGACCCAGGGACTGTCTTGGTCGTCCATGACTCATCAAATAGGGGTCGTACAAGTGTAAAGGTATTTTCATATTTTAATAATATCATTTTTACCATAAATTTCACTAATTACTTTTAATCGCGATTAATTAAACTTAAAAGTTACTATTCACGAAAAAATTATTTTAATTCCATTGAACAACATTTTACATTATAATGAGAACAATGTATTTTGGATTTTTTAAAATCAAATCACAGAAGTGGTAAAATTTCATTTAAACGAAAAATCAGTTTTTTAACTACCACTTAGTGGTTTCACTATTCATCAAAAATTGAAGTTTTTCAGAACAATGCCAAAATTTCAACCTAAGCTATAATTGATATTCCGAATTCAAAAATGACATATATTTTACAAAATTCCAAACATATAAGTTTCATTAATTGATTTTATAATTAATTCCCGCTGCCACAACAAATAGCGTGTTTTTAAGAAACAATATATATCAAATGATTGACAATTGTTTATGTCTAATTTCAAAGTGAAATTAATTCTAATGACCACCATTTGATAAAATGGTAAAAATATATTCTAATTAAACTTTAAACCACTAAATATAATAATTTATTACTATAAATTATTTTGATTAAAAAATTTGTTTTTATGTATTTTTCACTATTCATAATAAATTGGAAGTTCTCATAAAATTACAAAAAAAATAAACTTAGGATAATTTAGATATTAAAAATAAAAAAATGAAATCCATTTTGAAATATAAAATTTCTATAATTCTAAAAATTGGGTATTACTATTCATAACGACTAATTTTATTAGTCGTGGTGTGTTAGAACTCAGACTTGCGTACAATGCAAGCTATTGCATTATTGAAAGAGAGGCGTATCATGGAAGCTCGGGGTGTTACATTCTCCCCTCCTTCAATAAATTACGTCCTCATAATTTGAAATTTTTCTTTGAAAATAAATGGTTGAAAATAAAAAATACATTTCTGGAAAACCCACATCGGAAATAAGGTTAATAAAATTTAGCCTTAATAAGAGGGAAAGGGAACTGAAAAAGTAACCACCAAATTATGATCCCAATATGGAGAACATTGTTGGAAAATAGAGACATATAATTGGAGGAAAAATTTAAATATCTGTAGGGATTGATTGAGGTCATCAATCACAAACAAGTGTAATATTGAGGGCCTCAAAGTCTTCAATCTATATTGATTTAAAATATTATCAGTTCAACAAGACATAAGGTATTAGGATAACACATTTTTGTTTTAAAATCCCTTCCCTAAAGTATAAGAATTAATTTATTCATAAGAATAAGTAATATATATATATATATATACTTGACAAGTAGAATTTCAACCTTCAACTAATTTCTACCCCTAACTTTTCTTTCACCCAAAAAGATAATTGAACTAAAAAATATTATATTTATCCTAATCGTACAAGGTTCAAAATATTAACTCATACCATTTAGATTAGGAAAACTATTTTGTAATAACAAGGGACTTCCTGTAGGCTAGTGGTAGTTAATAAAATCCGGTCACACTATAGTTGTGGTTTCGATTCCTGCAGCCTTGTCCGACGCGACGGGTTATCCCCCAACCTGCATGATGTCCTTTTCCTAAAACTATATTATTAAAATATTACAAAAATAATCTTCATAAATGTTTTAACCTTAAACAATACTATCCAATATTCAACTTAATCTATTCCAACCTTTATAGTTATCCAAAATACCTCCGTCGAGACTTTCTCTAAAAGGTCCATAAATTCCAAAATCAATTGTAACATTAGATTCCCTAAAAAAGTAAAGATTCTCTTATTATCACATACTAATAATATCATATCTTTCATAATATTAAAACCATAATGATAACAACAAGTACTGCAGTAAAATCCTTATATATATCACATTATTTTTATAACCAGAATATAATCCTTCAGTCCAAAAGCACCAATACATTAATTATTCCACTTCAACTGTAGTAATAGAATAAGATTGTCCTTGATCTCTTGGCCTTTTCTGAGGTAAGTTTCCCTGACGCTTAGGACATTCATTTTCATAATGCTCCATTTCCCTACAATTGTAGCATTCAACATTGCTAGCCTTTTTCTTTCTCTTGCAATCATGAGCCTGGTGACCTTTTTCTCCACATTTATAACAAACTCCCATTCCTTTTAGGAATGTACCGAGGTGATTATTCCCACAATTATCACATAATGGAAAATCCTTCTTTCCCCTTTTCCCTTTATCTGTCTCTTGTTCCACCGTTCTCTTCTTCTCTTTCTTTACATTGTTGTCATAAGACTTAGATAATTTCTTTTCTGTCTTGATAGCACACGAGACAATATCTTCGTACGATGAGAAGGTTTGTGAGACTAATTCTTGACGGAGAAATGGTTTTAACCCATCAAGAAGCGATCAATATTACTTCTTGGATTACATATATAATCTTCAGCATGCCTCGCTAACCTTGTAAAGTTAGCCTCATACATTGCGACATTCTCATCCTCCTTTTGTCTTAGATTCAGAAATTGCCTTTTCATATCTCCTCGTTGGTCACGAGGAAAATATTTTTCTTTGAAAATATCATTGAACTCCCTCCATTCCATATTCAATACTTCATCATATTCCTTTGTGTTTTGAATCTGCGACCACCACTGATCGGCCTCTCCAGTGAGGCGGTAAACTACCATGAGAACCTTCTCCCTTTCGCTACTCCCCAAGGCATGGAATATTTTTTCAAAAGAGTTTAACCATTGCTCAGCTACTAATGGATTTGTACCCCCATTAAATGTTGGTGGTTGTTGCCTCATGAAATGATCTAAAATTGATCCTCCATGTTGAAGATTAGGGTGATCCATACGAGTAAGGTTATTATTCATAACCTCAGTGAGTTGTCCCAGTATTGTAATAAGTTGATCAGAACCAGTTGTATCTCCAGCTCCACAATAATTATCTTGAGCAGGAGGGTAATCCCTACATGAAGTGTGTGCATTGATATGTATTCCATTCCTTCCACTAGGTGCCATTTCTAAACAAAAGCATAAAAAAGATTAGGTTATGAATCAAAATACATAATTCCATACTTGTAAAATACTTAACATAAATTGAATCATTTATGGATATAATCCATAATCATAAAAATGTTTTCTTTGAGAAGTATATACTCATAACCCTTCATAGTGGTTTGTAATGAAAATGAGAATTATCCTAAGCATATCTCCCAGGAGTGCCGTAACCAAGAGTGCCGAATGGCCCGTTGTCGTGCACCAGTTCTCGTTCGAGTCTAGCTCGAAGCGGTGATTTCAGGTTTTACCCCTAGGTACATTTGTGCCAGAGCCGCCTCTACCTGCTCGTATCCAGAAATGGATGTATTTCTCTGAAAACTCACAACATCTCTATAATACCAAAATTCTAGTAAGTTATTCTATACTAATCATCAAAGTCTATCTTTGGGATATGTTCTCTAATTAGTGTTTATCTAAATCTAGCTTCCAAGGTTAGTACTAAACTGCCTCTGATACCAACTGTAACACCCCGACCCCAGCTACCCAGAGTTGGTGCATTATTGTGTAACATTGTCATGATCACAAAAGATCAAGTCTCGAAAGACCGATTAGTTTAGTAGCCTTGGAAACACTAGATACGTTCATAAATGTTACATTACATCATAAAGTGAAAAACAACAATAACAAAGTCTCCGTAGTCCACACTCATATCCTCTTCTGACTATCCTTGGAGGTCATTCATAAAATACTTATTCAATCCTGGAAAATATTAAAACATTGAAAGGGGTGAGCTAATATGCTCAGTAAGGATAACAATATTGCAGAAGCTTTCATAAAAAAAATTAACATTTAAGGCAATGTATAACTAAAACAAAAGCCTTTTTAAACGTGAACATCATCATAATATGTAAACAATAAAATTAAATAATGTCATTTAATTACTCACATGGATATTCTACTAGTCGAATAATCACATGCAATATCAATAACCACTTTCATAATGATGGAATTCATAATGACAGACTATCATAACCACGTAGCCAAGGCCTTGTACCAAGACCACAAATAAAATTTTGTCAAGGCCTCATGCCAAGACACAACTTTGTCTCATGAGACCTACCGATGCATCGAGGAGCTATAGAGGGCTCCACTCGTCACTTATTATGTCCAATGCATTCCTCATATGAATGGGTTTAAGCATATAATATAACATAATCGTATCACATAAAACATGCATAACGGAAAAATAAAATTTCCACATTTCAATCAGAAGATATCAATACAACACATTGATATAGTAAAAACACCTTCAAAACCATTATCAATACAAAATAAAAGAAAATTAAAACATGTATTTATTTTTCATTTTTAAAAAATTTATGGCTTGTAGAGGAAGCCGAAACTCAAATAACAGTCACGGCGGCGGAGAAGTCGTTGTCGCCGCATACGTAAGAAAAAAACATTCCTTGTGTCATTTAGTAAAAACGCTTCATATAAAATGATTCCTTTTGTATAAAAGTAAAAGTCAAAGGGGTTTATACACCATATAAATGAAAGTTTTGTATAAAACCAAATATGCCTCAATGAAAGGAGATTGAGACGAAATCCTTAAAAAGCTCACATTTAAAATTAAATAGATCTATTATGTGTATTTACTATAAGTACACATAAATAAAGTACAAATACATGATAGGACATAATAATATCATGACATAATTTTAATATAGGAGATTAACCCAATGAATGGAAATTGGGTTAAGAAGTTCCCTTACCTCGTGTCCGACATGACTCAACCGTTCTTTGACCTCATGAATAATAAACTAGAGTTAATGTATAACTTCTTAAGAACCATTTTCAAGTTCATTATTCCTTTTATATCACTTATTACCATGTCATGAACATTATGTAATTACTTAAGTTTATAACGGTCGTTTTTTCGATCTTTGGTACTTGAGTCAAAAATAAACTTCTTATAAATACACTTTGATCATGTGGTAAAATATCAATTATATCCATAATTATATTCATGATGTATATATCATATAAATCATATATATCCAGTATATAAATTCATTTATAATATTACATAACATTTAGAGGTAAGAAATGAAATGCAACGTTCATGGAGACGGTAAGCCGTACGTACACATGAACGCTACTTTCATTTCTATTTAATATTTAAGGGAATGAATTTATAATTATATAAAGGTATAATAAATTTCCAGTATAATATAGTGTATAATACCATTTACTCCATCCTTTATACATCCCACATATTCCATTAACGATTCAAATCACTTTGAGGGGGCGGTAGTCCGCACTTCCTAAAATGAAATTATCGCGTTTACCCATAATGGAAATCATAAATTATTCCATAAATGAGAAATTAAGAAACATAATGAAAACATAAACATAATATATATATCAAATATGAAAATATTGTCATCAAAATTGCCACAATTAGATGTGTTAAATAAATATTGAACAATCATCGTTTCGTGAGGTAGTATTTCGCCACCCACATAAACAGTATGTTCTATAACCATTAGACGAAGGTGTGTGTAAGTGTAAACCGAATAATTATCATAAAAACATAATATTATATTTTATATACTGGTGTTGTTACAAAATAATGGAATAAAAAGTGTTTAAGGGGTTGATGAAGAAAAATAAAACAAAACAACATTAGAGAAGACATTACCTTAAAATCAGGTAACTCTTTTTGATTTGAGCCAAAGGCTACCTTGGGAAGCCTTATGCAAAAATTGAGGCTTCTAAGAGTAAGTTAGGGAAGTTGAGAGAGTATTTGGGCAGAGGTTGGCCGAGCCAAAAGGATTTGAAGGTGTGAGTAAGGTGGTACTGGTGGGGGCCTTTTATAAGAGGAGAGAAGGGGCACTCTTGGAAAGATTGAAATGATACTTTAGTATGAAATAATTTTTCGGAGTCTAAAGGTCTCACACATATATATATAGAGGATAAGGTGATAAGGGTTCGACAGATACTCATCCAATAGGTTTTTGACAAGTGTACGCCTTATATTTTACATTTTCTTTTCATTTTATTTAAATCGTTAATTAATGAGGTAATTGATGCATCATCATGGTGTCATAACTAATTTACATTATATAATGTCTAAAAATTATTAAAAAAATATCATGATGTATTAAATAGTTTTATCTTTATAATGAATATTTATAGTCAAAAATATAACTTGTATAACCCCCATTTAAAAATTGTTTTAGTAAAACAACTCATGTTTGTGACATTCTTATTTTAACAATAAATAAAAAGTTTTTAATGTCATTTTCCTACCAAGGTGGCTCCATGGGGTCCCCAAGTTGACCCATGGATTTTCTTTGTCAGACATGACTCATCCAATAGGGGTAGGAAATGTGTAAAGGTATATTAATATTTTTATAATATCATTTTTACCTTAAATTTCACTAATTACCTTTAATCGCGATTAATTAAACTTAAAAGTTACTATTCACCAAAAAATTATTTTAATCCCATTCAACCACATTTTACTTTATAATGAAAACCATGTATGTCAGATTTTTTAAAATCAAATCATGGAAGTGGTATAATTTAATTTAAATGAAAAATCTTTTTTTTAACTACCACTTAGTGGTTTCACTATTCATAAAAAATTGAAGTTTTTCAAAACAATGCCATATTACACCCTAAGCTATAATTGATATTCTGAATTAAAAAATGATGTCTATTTTAAATAATTCCAAACATATAAGTTGAATTAATTAATTTTATAATTAATTCCTGCTACCACAACAGATAGCATGTTTTTAAGAAACATTATATATCAAAAGATTGACAATTGTTTATGTCCAATTTCAAAGTGAAATTAATTATAATGACCACCATTTGATAAAATGGTAAAATTATATTCTAATTATACTTTAAACCAATAAATATTTTAATTTATTACTATAAATTATTTTGATTAAAAAAGATGTTTTAATTATTTTTCAGTATTCATAAAAAATTGGAAGTTCTCAGAAAATTACAAAATATTCAACCTAGGATAATTTCGATATTATGAATACAAAAAAGAAGTCAATTTTGAAATATAAAATTTCTATAATTTTAAAAAGTGGGTATTACTATTCATAACGGCTACTTTTATTAGTTGTGGTGTGTTAGAACTCGATCTTGCGTACAATGCAAGCTATTGCATTATTGAAAGAGAGGCGTATCGTGGAAGCTCGGGGTGTTACAATTTTTTCGGTTGAGATTATTGAACCTTTTATTAATTTTTTAGTTTTATTTTTTTGTACATGCTTTAAATTTATGAATTAAATATTTATTTTTTTCCACACTATCCATGGATGTTAATTATTTATTTTTGACTTTTTAAAATAACTTATTGATACAAAACGAGGGGATATCCTTATTATAATGATTTATATGTCATTATTTTGTTTAGGTATGTGTACAAACTATTTAATAAAAAAAATAATAATTATTTTTTTTATAATTCATGGTTTTTAATGTATTTTTTATGATTTCTATATGTATTTAGATTCTTGAAATGGTGATATTGGGTTCTAAAATTTATCTCCAAAAATTTTGAAACTGTAAATGATTATTTATTCTTGTTTTAGATATTTTTGTTAATATTGGTTAGTGGATTATTTGGAAAAAATATAAAAATTGGTTCACATGAAAACTATCTATTTAGGATACACATTCCTTGGATAAATTTTATGGAATGTGACATCCATGGTGCTGGGCTCCCTTTTGAACAAATGGTTGAAAGGTAAGGGATTGTTCTATGGGGTGATTGAAGGATTTGATCTAATGTTTGTTCTTATTCTATATATATGTATATTCACGGTTGATTAATTTATTTTTTTATCAGAAACCATATTTAGTCTTGACATGTGATATTAACATAGCCGGAATATTGTTTGAGAATATTTGTTGTGAAGGGTTTGGATTTTTCTCATGTGAGTAGCCCTTTGTATGTACCTTTCATTGCTTTCAGATTGTGCCCCTCTGTTTGGAAAGAAATCATAAGACCGATCATGTGGCTAAATTGAGGTCATATTGTGTGGCATGCCTATATGATTTATTAGGTGTTATTATGTGATATATTATCCACTATTATCCTAAGTCCCCCATATTATTCAACAATTAGTTGTCTGAAGTAAATAATTAAGATTACATGATTGGTTGGTCACTCATACGTTCTATTTTCTATTTCCTTTTTCATGTAATCATTATTTCTACTTGATTGAATTTTATACATATTTTTTGGAAGTTAGATGTTTTTTTAAAAGGATTATGGAAAATATTTTGAAAATAATTTAAAAAACCATTCACCATTTTATGCAAAAACATCATCCATCGCATGTAAAATGCTAATGTCTACCTAATGGAAAAGAACATGATTATAAATGAAAAAGGGAAATGTAACATGTATTTTATTATAATAAATTCTTTGAATACCCATTGTTTATATATTTTATATCCAATATGGATATGATGGATTTTTTTAAATAAAATTAATTACATAAAGATTGTTTGTGAACTCTTGTGTTGTTATAATACTTACACATATGATTATATATTATTTTAATCACTTGGTTTAATATTTAGGATTGAATCAATCATTGAGGGATATTTTGGGTTTTTGGATTAGTGACTGACCATTGGGATTACATGGAGACTATGTGGTTGCCAGGTTCAGTTTCATTTTTGATGTTTATATTGTAGTAATTCAAAATTTATATATCGATGATGTACTTTTTTATTTTTTATCGATATGATTTATTAATTTATTCTTCTTTAGAGTAATATTATTTTTTGAAAAATATTTTCCATTGCTTCTAATTGACTTTCATGGAACTATTCACTATCTTGGAAAGATAAGTAATGCCTCTCATGCCATGTTACATTCCGAATTAGGTGATCAGTTCAGGGTCGACCAGTGTTGTTTTATGAAACTATAAATCCAACTATGAAATAATCCATTTCCCTGATATGATGATTTTAAAAATAAATTTACTTTTGAAATTCTTTCAACACAATACAATTAAAAAAGTATATGAAGCACATTATCAATCAATGTTTTCTTTAAGGTTTGATAAATCAAATCCAAGTTTTCATCATAGTTTCATTATGAAATGATGATAGAGTAGTTACATATGTAACACATAGGTGTATAAGAATTATGGGTTTGAACCTATATCTCCCTACATTTAATTATGTAAATGTTTTATAAATAATGAGATATTTATACATGTATACAATTTAGTATTTCCACAAGGATGGGTGAAGGTGTGTGACTCATGATGGTGGTATATAAAAATGTTCAATTTTGTAATGTCAAAAAACCATAGACATGTTTTTTTAACATGATGGAAAAGTATGAAAAAAACATAAATAATTTTCCCTATTGATATGCATGTGAGTAATGACTCATAATTTGGATGTTTCATGCGATTAATTTTTTAGGGTTATTTTACACGTTTTATATCAAGTGAATATTGTATTTTATGGAAATATAACTCTAAAAATGCACAATGTATGATGATTATTATCTGATGATTCATAAAAAGCATCTTTATATTTTTTTAATGGTTGGGGATGAAGCCTCATTTATTTTTAAATCAAAGCAAATACCTCTCTTAACAGGGTAGAGGGAGACCCATTACATAGACCAAAGGCGTAGTTGGAATTTAGCCCATTACATGGCCTGTAGGCCGAAATTGTTTGCCCAAATCCCTTCTTTGAATAGTACAACTACAGTACCCACCTACTATATTTCCAAACAGTACCCTACCAACACAATAGTACCCTACCACTGCTATAGTGACATGCCACTGCTACAGTACCTGTTGCTGCTACAGTGCCACCACTGCTAAAGAACTACTACATTATCCTGCGCCCAATGGGTTTTGAACATTATTTTTTATGTAGGATTATTGGGTGTTTACTACTAAGAGAAATCCCAACTACAACTTATTCTTCTATTGTTTTCATTTGAGATTAAAACTTCTTCTATAATGTATTATTGAATTATCTTATTGTTCAATTTTAATCTAAATAAAAATTTATCCACTACATATATTTCATCATATTTTTATAATCATAGCCTTGATGACATGATGATATATTTTATCATTCTAAAAATTTCACCTGGAGTATTTCTAAATTTAACATTCATCTAGTTATGATGATTTCTATAACATAGTATAATTTAATAAAGGATTATAGAGTTCCTATATTATGAATAAATATTAACCTATATTGTAAAATATGATGGTAATGTTGAATGCTTTAAATGATACTAATCCTTCCATCCGTGGGACTATAAAATTGATTATACGAAGGAATAATTATCTTATGTAAATGATTTAAAATATTAATTTGATTATATATTTTTCATATTAGATGGTATTTAATGAAATTTTTAATGATAATACTTTGATCATCAAATCCATGAGTGTTTGTTTGGGAATCCCTCATTTGGTCTTAGAGTTTGTTTTATTAAAATTTTTAGAAATTATTATTTATTTTTAAATATTTTTATTATATGTACACAACCTTATTACATTAAATAATCATGTTTTTGTCATGAAATCACTTTCTTTTACATCACAGATCATTTAAAGTTTAGGTCTTTCAAAAATTGGGACTTGATACATTCATTAACATGAAAATTAATACAGAGGGAATTACTAAAAAGCGTTACTCATTTCTTCCAAAATATAAAACATTTCAAATAAAACACGATTCTTTGAAAAAATAATTATAACATTTAACATGGATTCATTATTTGTCTTCCACATCATTATAACCTATGAATATCATTTAAATTTTTTGGATGAGCACAAAAATATCAGTAAGGGATATAAACTGAAGGAAAGAGAACATTAGTTTAAGAATACTTGTAACATATAAAATCATTTTCAAAATACATAATTATCACCCATATATACTTACTTTTTGAAACATGATAATTACAAAAGATAAACACAAATCATAATAACATAAAATTTATAAATGTGGTATATTTTATTATTTCTTACATAATCATGTAACCCTCTCTACTGCCTTATAATTTGTAACCATTACGACGACCTTACAATTTGTGTAACCATTGTAGTTACACAAGGAGTAACCATAAAACCCACTTCCACAATACACTTACAAAATGAATATTATGGAAATATAGGTACGACCTTTTATAATAAACAATTCCCCATATCCAGAACACAATCATACAATATGAATAATTTCATAAAAACATTGGTTTTTAATTTTGTATAAACGAATTTTAAAGGAGGATTTTTAAAGAAAACCCCCCTTACATAAATAATTTAATTGATGAGAGACTTATTAGAGTGGATATAATATTTATATACATTGTAAATACACCTAATTAAACATAATATAAACAAACCCATCATAAAAAAAATTTAATACCACATAAATAACGAAATATAAGGTTATCACAATGAATGGAAATCAGGTTATGAATTTCATTACCTCAGATTTTTCATACATTAAACTCATAGAAAAATTGAAACAACCTTTATAATTACTAAAATAGTTTTATTAATTTGAAAAAAAGTATATGATAATTACATTACATCATTCCACACTTTAATTGTTAGTATTTTTAACTTACATTTTTTGGTGGGTTCTTTATATGTTTTCAATGATTGGTTCATGATAGATGTTCTTATCGATTGGAAATTAAACTCCAGAATTTGATTGGAGTGGTATTTAAAAATTTATAGAACCAAAAATTACACCATATATAATTTTGATTTCTGTCACAAGGATGATTCATGAGTTACAAAATTATTGATACATGTTTCAGTTATTTTAGTTATTCATCGATCGTAATGATATCATTTTGATTCATAAATTTATAAGATGTTTCAAAAAAAATATAGAAACTTATATAATTTATAATAAATATATAATAAACTATCTCAATAAAAAATGTTTTAGGACTAGTCTTGGTGGAAGTAAAAGAAATAGAATTCACATTGTCCAAGATGTTGGTAAATTGACACATCATGGGCAGTGTTTCAATTACTTGAATAAGTGGGAGAGGAAAAGTGGGATGATGATGAATTTTACTTGAACGAGATAAAATCCAGAATATAAAATATTCTAGGGATTTTACTACTCTTGGGTATTAGGATGTGAGTAATGAAGGAAACTAGAAAGGAAATCAAAATAAAAGAAGAGTTGGGAAATCCCTTACTAAATTCCAGCAGCCTAACGTGTTGCCAAGAATATCATAAAATATTTTTATGAGAGAAAAGGGGTCTATAATTAATCATATATAATATGGTATGTAAGGGGGATATGGAATGAGATATCCAAGAATATGCCAAATTGAATTTAAAAAAATAACATGAAATGAACGAAAAGAATGAAAACAATAGAGGATTCTTTCCTTCTAATATATACTCCTTGAGGTCTTTCTTATGGCCTTTGGTTTTGGACTTTTTGTTAGACCTGTAGCTCTATGATGTGAGGAAGCACATTGAGAGTAGTATTGGACATAAATTAGGTATGTCTCAAGGCTTGAGGGTTGTGGGAGGAAGAGGGAAATTAGGGTGCTATTTATAGTGGATGAGAGGAGGAATATTACATTATTTTAATCATTATTATAATATTTTCTCTCAATACATTAAATAATGTTAATTCATGTGACCAAAATCATAATAATAGAATGTGAGTTCAAACCATGTGGTCTTAAATCACTTATTATTTCAAAAATAGTATATTTAACTAATAATTTTAATATATGATATTTTACTGTATTTCACTATTTATAAAAAACATTTAAATTTCATAAATTCTCCATAAATTAACCGTTATCATTTTATGATGTTTATAATTCCAAAATTAACTCCATTATTTTAAAATAATTTTTTAAATGTTATTAAATTAATTTTTAGAAATAATCATACTAAATTTAAAAATTAACAGTTTAAATTCATTAACTAATTTTATATTACATTGAAAAATTAACCAAGATATCATTATCATAATGCATTAAGAATGAAAATATTAAAACCATTTACTATTAATTATGGTCATATTACTATTCTTAAGGGTATGTTAATATTCAACAAATATATAGTTGGTTCAATTATACTCCAAACAACATACTGAACACAATTGTAGATGACTGTTTTTCAAAATTCAAAAAATAGAAGCAAAAAAATTATTTTTAAAGGATAGTTATAAATATATAATTAAATAAATGTATCATGAATTTCAATTTTTTTGAAAACCCTGGAATGTTTCATTATATATGCCTTCTGGAAATTGTGTCCTCAAATTTTATTTACATATTAAACAAGTGAGGGTATTTTTCCCTCATAGAAATTTAAGACTCCCATGATACTTCTTCAATCATGTGGTTTCTCCAAAAAACCATTAACTTGTGGAAGACCATATTCCACAATAAATTTTCCCATCTATCAAGAATCTGAACTGGGTCTCTTCATAGGAAAGGTCCTATTCCATCTGAATTGCTTCTCAGCCCATGACATTTGTTTAATGTGGCATATACATCTCTGACATCGAAACTTGAAAAACATTGTGTAGATTGGAAATATTAAATGGCAAAGCTACTCGATATGAAACTGGTCAACCTTTCTCTAATACTTCAAAAGGACCAACGAATCGTGGACTAAGCTTCCCTTTCTTACCAAAACACATCACACATTTCCAAGGAGATATTTTATGTAAATTATGGTCACCTACCTCAATTGAGAATTCTTTTATTCTATTATATGCATATATTTCCTTCCTACTCTGAATTAGCCTCATGTATTGGTGGATCATATTATCTATATCTTCCACTTGCTCTACTAATTCTGGCCCCATTATCTTTCATTCACCGAATCCATTCCAAAACGTTGGAGTCCAATACCACATCACATATAATGCTTCAAAAGGTTCCATATGTAAAATGGAATTAAAAATATTATTATAAAGAATATCAACTAATGAAATATGTTGATCCCAACATCCCTTGTAGTCCATTGAACATTCTCAAGGCATATCCTCCAAACATTGAATCATTCGTTCTGACTACCCATCGGATTGAGGATGAAAAGAATTAATGAAATTTAATATTATTCCCAAAGACTTATGAAGCACATTCCAAATTTTATAAGTGATCCTAAGATCCCAATTTGATACAATGGAAATATGAACTCCATGTAACCTAAAAATATCATTATGATACTCTCGAGAGAGCTGATCCAATGTCATTGTATATCGAATAGAAAGGAAATGAATAGATTTTTTCAGCTGATCAACAAAACCCAAAATGCAATGTTACCTCAAGAAGTATTTGGTAGTCCCACCATAAAGTCCCTGGATTCATTCTCCCATAACCACTCTTGAATTAAAAAAGAGTGAAGCATCCCCTTTGATAACTACCACTCTACATTAACCTATTGACATGTGAATCATTTCATAGTAATATCAGAAATATGTTTTTTTCATTCCATCCCACCAATAAAACTCCCCATGGTCTCTGTACATATTGGTATTTCTAGGATGAATTGAAAATGGATATCTATGAGCTTCACGCAAAAAATAATTCGTTAACAGAGAATCAGAAGGAACAAACAGATTTTTTTTAAATCATTAAAAACTATTTTATCAAGGTTAAATTCTAGAAACATACCAATTTTTACCAATTCCACCTTTTTCTATAGCTCAAATTATTCCTTCAATGATTTCTTAATTATGTATAATAATTATGACTTCACTGAAACCTGATACAAAACCACTGTATTCCATTAACCAAACAAATCTAAGCCAAAATTAATCATAAAATTAATCAAGGGATCATGTTCCAAACCAAACATGGTTAATGATGCATGATGTTTTCAACTCAAGGAATCCTACACATTTTTTTCTTTTCCTAGATGATTATAAATTGTGAAATTAGAATCTTTTATTATTTCAATCCATATTTTCTATCTCATGTTTAATTCCTTCTGAGTGAATATATACTACAAACTATTGTGGTAAATATATATTTTACAAATGGATCCGTATAAATGATTCCTCAATATTTTCAAAGAAAAACCCACAACTTCCAATTCCATGTCATGTGTTGGATAATTTATCTCATGAGGATTTAGGTGTCTTTTTGAATAAAAAACTACCCGATCTGTATGCATCAAAACACAACTATGTACCTTTAGTGAAACATCACTGTATATAACAAACTCAACATTTCATGAACGAAAGGTAAAAAATAGAGCATCCACCTATATCTTCTTCAGTTCCAGAAGAGAAACATCACATTGTTCTATCCAAACAAATTTAACCCCTTTTTCATGTTAACATAATTATCGACCAAGATAATCATGCAGTGTTCTTATCAAAATTTAAAATATAACATTCTAATCCAAGAAAAATACTATTCTCTGTAACATTTGTGGTTATTGTCCAATCATAAAACAGCATTGTTTTAAAAGTATCAACTATTATTCTATACTTGTTTACAATGTTCCCAGGAAAAGAAATCTGTTGTAACCAAAAATCACACTTGTGGAATTTTCCATACAGTTTCATTTCCTTTTAGGTTTGTAAAACAACCCTTACATGTTTTTCATGGTCATTTTTATTTTTAGAAAACTCCAGAATGTCATCAATAACCAGAAAAAAAGACATTTCCATTAACTCATGAAATATTGGACTCATAAGATCCAAGAATACAACAGGATCTTTAGTTAAACCTAATAAGATAATAAAATATTCATAATGCCCATATCTAGTATGATAGGAGGTTTTCGGGATGTCATCCTCCATCTCCATCAACAATTGGTATCCAAATCAGAAGTTAATCATAGAAAAGTACTGAGCTTCCTAGAGATAATCAAACAAATGATCGATGTGAGGCAAATGATAAATGTTTTATCAGTGATGTAATTCAAAGCTCTATAATCAACATAAAGTCTCATGGAACTGTATTTATTATTAACAAACAATACATGAGATCCCCTGATGAAGTGATAGGACGAATGAATCCTTTATCAAGAATATTTTGTATATAAATTTTTAATTCAATAAGTACTATTTTAGCTATACGATATGAGGGTTATGAATTTTACTTAGCATAATAGTTGTGAATTAGACATTCTAATCATGTATGAAACTGGGTATCTAATTAGAAAAATATTTATGGTATTCATTTAACTCAGGAACATCATTAATCTAAACATTTCTCCTCTTTTCAACAATATGAGAAAGAGAAAATTATTTTCCATCTTTTAACAGTTTCTTAGCTTCTTGATATGTTATCAATTGTATGGGTTCATTCCAATATAAATACTGAAATTATTTTTGGAAAAAAATCATTAGCTCTATAGTTAATCACATAATGATAAAAATAAATCCAATACATTCCCATGATAACATTAATCTCAACTAAGGGAGAAACAACAAGATTTTCATGTGAATATATTCTACATAACACAATATAATGATTATTATAGTTAATATTTTCTACCATATTTCTGTATGGTGTTTTAACAAAAAGTTCTAGTCTCATTTATTGAGGTGATATATCCTATTTACGAGATAATTTTTTAGAAATGAACGAATTTGTAGACACTGTATGAAACAAATCAATTGAAATATACATGAAAACTAACAAATTACCTAATAAAAATTCAATGGATGGCTCGACATCTGATAACATAGTCTTAATGGATCTCACTACACCTTTCTACTTATAGTTGGTATTCTTTGCATCATTCAAATCTCACTTTGGGAAGGAATCTGCATAATGATCCATATCACCACAATTAATACACTTTATAGTTTTTTTTGTCATTATAAGTCTTAGGATCAATTCATTAAAATCTTGGGCCATATTTACAAAATTATCTCATCACAAAAATTTCTCAGTTGTCACGACCCATCCTTCGGGGCCCGTTCTATGACTACCCCAAGCACGCCTTCCATAGGACATGTGCTGGTGACTAGCACCAAATGAGAAATCCCTAAAACTATGAAGGCATTGCCTTTATAATCTGTAACCATAAACACAAGGATGAACACAACTGGATACAAAATACCATGTAAAATTATATAAAAAAAGTGTGCTGAAAGTAAAAGGGGGAGGAATAAAATCCTAACAGTAAAGATCATGAAACTGAAAGTACAAGTAGATCTGAAGAAAAAGGAAAAAGGAACTGGGTCATCCTCTATGTTTCCTACCTAAAGGGTAGGTACATATCACCTCCTCAACACTTCTCGTTTGTCTGTCTCCTCAGTTTACCAACTCGTCATATGGTCTACCTCCAGGTACCATCTAGTCTTGGTACTCTCAGACTCTATCAGTGTGGTCCGTCGTCTGCATCCAAAACAACAAGGTGTAGGTATAGCCCGTGCAAGGGTGAGTATAACCATACTCATTAGGGACCCCAAGACCCTCTAGGTCTCACAAAATCTAATAAGGATAAAACAAAATGTATGAAATCAACAGATAACCTTACTTAGGTATATGTCCATACATATACCTAAGTTATCAAGTAATCCATCTCAATCATGAAGAAAACACAGAGATACTCTCTCATATGACATGAAAATTTATTCTAGGGATAGTATCAAGTAACAATCCCAAGCACAACGTCAAACCCCTCAACTTCTGCAGAACTCCTCCTCTATCAAGCACAGTGGGCCTACCGAGACACACAGAGGAGCATCCCACTAACCTTAGATAGCTGAGGTACTCCTCCTGTCGAGTACCATTGGTCTGTAGCGTCACAGATAAGAGCTCCCCATTGTGGGACTGCTGTGTAACATAGAGGGGATCTCCATCATGGCCTACCGAGGTACTCCTCCTGTCGAGTACTGTGGGTCTTCCACATCACCAAGGTGCTCCTCAACATGGGTCAGTCGCGTCACCAAGGTGCTCCCCACCAGGGAAGTCGAGTCACTACAAGTCAAAATAGTTAAGAGTCATCAAGTCTCACCTAGCTACTAGATCTCTTCACTATGATCGCTCGTCTCTGAGATGATCGGCTTCATAAGATACTGGCTGATACTCTATCTGCCACATGTCCCACGAATATGTTTCTTAAAGGTATGCAACATCATAGGGGTCTCAACATAACATATGAAAAATTAATTGGATGCCCGATCTATGAGTTTTTAGTCTTTTAGTTTCGTGGGCCTGGTTGGAATCATGGTCAATCAAACATGAACATTCCCCATCATAATAAAAAACATAGTGGGGTATCACTCAATGTGACTATCTCACTCCATGATTTACATTTCCACTGATGGTTCATTAAATAGACGTTTAGTGCCAATGTTATGGTCAAAAAAAAGTAACAGGGTCATAGTGGGCCTGAGTCTAGTATGATCTAGTCAGACTGACCCGGCCGGACCTGGCCTGGGCCGACCTGGTTCAAGTCGACCCGACCTAACCCATTTCTTCTGGCCTGACCCGCATTGCATCCTGACCACTTTGATCTTGCCCGGCCCGCGAGGGTGCCATGAGAGTGGCTCGACCGAGGGGTACTATGATGGCGCAAACATGATGTGGGTAGTTCAAGGGCGCGTACTGGCCATGAGTGTGCACATCGACCACGAGGGCACAGACCGGCCTCGAGGGTGGGGGATCAGCCACGAGGACACGTACCGAACGCGAGGGTACAGACTGGCTGCAAGGGTGTATACCGGCCCCGAGGTAGGCGGACCGCCTTGGGGTTGACGGTCCGGATGTGGGTCGGTGGACCGGCCGGGGGTCGGCGGTCCAGCCACGGGTCAGTGGACCGGCCATGGGTTGGTCTTCCAGTAGTGGAATCTCAGGGAACGATATTGGCGACAGTGCTCGGAAGACGACGGTGGCAGCTCCGCGGATGGGGGTGGCTCGGTCCGAGGAGCGGGGTCCGCTGACAATGAAGTGGGGGCAGCTCGATTCGGGGTGATGGGGAGTAATGGAGGCAGCGGGTGGTGGTTTCAGCGCCTTCGTCACCTTCTCCATCTTCATATATTATGAAGAACACACAATTCAATAACAAAATTATAGAGGGTACAATCCGTGTTAGTTTTGTCCGCCATCTTTGTATTACAGCAGGGGAAAGAATCTAATATACATGAATCAATTGAATATTAAGAATGGGTAAGGGTAAACAATTCAAACACCCTCCTTATAAGTTTCCGCAATTTAATCATTCTCAATCCCACAAAGAAAACATTTACGGATCAATATTGAATAGAGAGTTGATCTGTATTCATTGTTTTTGAAGAGAAGAACAAGAGAATATAAAAATCACTTATAAATTAAACCCTAACTCATGTTGATCAATGATTATGGTGCCAGATGAATGAACAGACGTCGATTCATACTAGATGAAGACGTCCCATGTCAGAAGATGTATCGAGGAAGAAGGTCGAAGTTGATCTTTACGTACTTTGTTGGCGGAGGATTCTTCATTAGAGAGCATTCTCCCAAGAGCTCTACCTTTTTCCAATATATTCCTCCAATTCCACCAAAAATGATTTAACCAACATTTTAGAAAATGATGGCATAATTTAAATTGGTGGAATTAATTACATAGGTTGGCATAATTAATTGTTTGATGGGTTGGCACAATTAATGTAGAGGAAGCTGAAGAGGATCCTCCACATTAATGAGGGATTTGAAGAGGATTAGGCCTTGGGTGGTCCCCACCAACATAACCTCTCTTGGGAGGTTATGTTAGGGTGGTCCCTACCACCATAACCTCGCATGGAAGGTTATGGTCTGGCGATCCCCACTTCCCAACTTCTATATGATAGTTTTAAGAAATAAAATAAAAAATAAAATGTTGCACAATTTTTTATTCTATTATTTCATGAAAAACCTAAAAACTAACATCCACCCTCGACCAAATACCGTCAAGGTGAAAGTATCTTTAAGAAAATGTTTCTACTGCATGTTCAATGGTGACCTCATATTTCAATTCCGAGCACCGCTTCAAAATTTATAAAAACCCGCCCGTATGATTACAGAATGTACCTGAATTTTTTTTCAGAAATTATTTCCGGGTACTCTCGGCCTCGGAATCAAGAGCTATAAATTTTTTCAGACTCGTAAAATCCCAATATATTTAAAAAAAATTACATGTAAATTTTCAAAAGATTAAATTCTACACACCTCATAGATTTATGTCCTTGTATGCCACAACTCAATCTAAGGGAACAAGTGGGGGTACTAAGAATGCATCTGAGCCTCCCACTCCCATGTGCTCTACTGGGGGTTCCTATGCTGGCAGTGAATACGCACCAGAGGTATCGACCATCCATAAAGGACCCGCTCCGGTAGATCCTCAATATCTAAAAGAACCTCTATAAAACTCTACCCATTATCGATGTCCAAATATCCAAGGTCGATGATATTAGAAAATCCGTGAATGTGTCTCCTTAGCTAGGATACATTGAAGACGTCATGTACCCGGTGCAACTAAGGTGAAAGAGTTAAGTGGTATATCACCTCACCAACTCCACTGAGGAACTAAAATGGTATGATTAATCTTAATGATAACTTTACGCCTCATCCAAATCTCCATAGACCTCATCGGGGTGACACCCATAGAAAGACATGGTCTCCATCCTCAAACTCTAGAGGTCTCTATCTCTTGTCACCATACGACATCTGCCTACTCTGTGTAGTCATCATCCACTCCTGGATGATATGCATCTTCTATGTGGTCGTCTGAAGCATCTCTGGTCCCACGAGTGTGGACTCCATAGGGTCATTCCAGCACAAAAGTGATCTACTCAGTCTAGCCATCCATCTGAGGATGGAAGGCGATGCTCAAAAAAAGTTGCGTCCCAAATTCCTCATACAGCCCCTTACATAGCTAGGAAGTAAAACGTGCATCATGATAGGATAAAATCATCGAGGATACTCCATGTAACAGCATGATCTCGTACACATAGAGGGATCCCATTATCTCTACTGATCCCTATCCTCTGATTATTAGTAAATGGTCCAACTTAGTGAGTTGGTCGATGATCACCCATATTGAGTCATGTCCCCTGGATGTACTTGGATGTCCTGTCACGATTTCAATAAATATCCCATCCAACATCCAATCTGGTACCACTAATGGTTGAACCTAGCCTACTGTTACCTGATGCTCTGCATTAAATTGCTGACATGTGAGGCACCAAGAGACAAAATCTGCAACTACTTTCATCATTCCCGGCCACCAGGGGTGTTTTTGAGGATCCTGGTACATCTTCACCCCTCCTGAATGTACCACTAGAGGGGAAGTGTGGAAATATCTGAATTATTCCTGTTTATGTGACAATGGTATCATGGTACGTCCTCTGAAGAGGATGACGTTCTCCCCAACTTCATAAAATCCATCAGTTGCATGTCCTATGGATATCATAGCACATCGTGTCTTGTAGTCATCATCCCCACTATACACCTCCCTGACTCGCTGAAGAAGTGGGGAAGTAATTGTAAGATACTGATGGAAAATTGCTACATCTCTATCCACAATGGATATCTACAAATATCCTCACTGATCTTTTTCCTCGCTTAGAAGCAGTATACCAAACCTCCTACTAAGTGCATCTGCAACGAAATTACCCATCCCAGAAGTATACAATATATTGAAGTCATAGTCCTGGAGGAACTCAAGACAACGTCTCTATCTTAGTTTTATTTCCTTTTGAGATAACATAAACACGAACTATTGTGATCAGAGTACACTATAAAACATTCTCCCCTCAGATAGTGTTGCCACATCTTCTAGTGAAAGACCACGACTACTGATTCCAGGTCATGGGTATCTTTGTTCTTATCATGATTTCATTGCTATTGAGAACCATATTAGATCACTACATGGTCCTAAATCAGAACACATTCAAGCCTGGTCCTTGATGCGTCGTAGTAGACTATGTACCCAACACCCTCTTCTGGAATCCTCAAGATGGGGGCACTAGTAAGCCTCTACCGTATCTCTTGAAAACTAGAATCTCTCCGGTTAATCGAAGGGGTTCCCCCTCATCTTCAAGGATGATTGTGGTGCTGCAACTCTACAAATATTTTTCCAAAACCATGGTAATATCCATCCAATACAAGGAATCTTTGTACCACTATCATACTCCTAAGTGGATCCCAAGAAATCACTGCCACAATATTATTGGGATATACTACAACTTCAACCTCCGATATGACATGTCCCAGAAAGTGGACCTCTCAGATCCAGAACTTGCACTTCGAGAGCTTACCATAAAGCAGGTGATCTCTGAGTGTGTCCAGTACTACCAGTAAATGATAGGCATGATCCTCCTTAGCAGTCGTGTAGATTTGATTTTCGTCATTGAAGACTTCTACGAAGTGATCATGGTATGGAATAAAGACCAATTTCAGGAGACCTATGAACACTAATGCAGTTTTGGTTGCACCAAATGGCATAACCAATAACTCGTAATGGTCGTACGGAAATATGAAGTCCATCTTCTTCAAATTCTTGACATTCAATCTGAGATGGTGATAACCTGACCTATGGTCTATAATTGAGAACCACAGTGCTTCCTTCAGCTGAACAAAGAGGACTTCAATACTTAGGATTGGGGACTTGTTCTTCAGAGTCTATCAGTACAGGCACCGATAGTCAAAACAATGCCTCATGCTCTCATCTACCTTCTTGGAAAATAGAATCTGGGAAACCCAATGGGAAACACTAGGCTAGATGAATCCATTCCCCTGCGAGTCCTCTAGTTGTACCTGCAGCTCACGAAGCTCTGCGGGAGCCATCTGATACACTGGTGTATATATTGGGGTCGTCCCAGGGTAAAAGTCAATGTAAAATTACACCACTATGTGAGGAGGTAGACCCAAAAATCATCAGGAAATACATTTTCATACTGGTCCACCACTACAGGATAGCTCAGACTCTCCACATCAACAATTCTAAGGGTAAGTCTATCCATCTGATAAGTAATCAGCTGCACTCTCTTCCAGGTAAGTCCATCATGTGATACAATGTCTCCCTTCTAGACGGTGAAGGTAAAAATGGTCCCATCTGTGTGAACACACCTTACTTTTCTCCTAATACTATCAATATGAGCATGGTCTGTAGATAACCAGTCCATACCCAAGATGACATCATAAGGCCACAACGACGATACTAGGAGAACCCAGCTGATGCTCTATCCTGCTTGATTAATATCACATTTCCTCACTAGTGTGTAATATTCAAATCTGTTCCTGTAAGAGTATCTAGACATAAGGATCAAACCAATGGCCTAATTGAAATCTCCTAGTTCCGAATGACAATTGTGGGAATAAATGATTTACTTTCCCTTGTGTCATTAAGAACTGTAGCTAAGGTGGATTAGACATAGATCATAACTCATATCATCTTTAGAGCGTCGTGATCGTAAGCCTTATCTTCCTAAAGCAGAGCTCTCCCTTGTCCACCAACTCCCTGCGATCGGGGTGGACCTTTTGGTGGCGGTGGAGAAAACATCTCGAATCGTCACCCACCACAGGATGCATAACCATCTCCAATGCCATTTCCGCATACTCCATACAGACCTCCTCGGTCAAACCTCTATCTCTACTTGGGCGGTCCCTCGTCCATCTGATGATCATTCGTATGTCAGGTCTGACAGTCACGAACCATTTGACCTTGCCCGCCACATGCGTAAAACTTCCCACTCCGGGTATAAGTGGATCTGTCTTTGGTGGCCCACACCACCGATCCTAAGTCATGTAGTCGTCCACCAGTATGTCTGGTCCTCTTGGTCCATTGTGGAATCTGTCTACTACCAGCTATAGAATACTTCTCCATGTGATGAATTTTAGTGGGTCTAGCTAATGGTGACTACATAGTAAAGAAACTCTCCACTAAAAGGGATCTCTCTAACATCCCCGCCTACATCGGGATGCTTAGGGAGATCATCAATTCCCTGATCTCCCACCCAATCCCCAGATTGATAGTCTGGGATCTGAATAATGGGTCCCACACAATATCTATTGAGTAGAGTGAGAGATCAGTGAACCTTGCTGAGCAATGAGCCACAATAATGCTACCCTACTAGAGATGAAGAAGCTCTTGAATGGGCATGACACGAAGAGTCACTGGGATAATCTCTTCCCGAAACAGGCTCTCGATGTCTGCCCAGAGAAGCGTCACCTCATCAATATCCAAGAGCATCAAGATACACTATCTTTCTATTGATTCTTATATAATGATGGAAGAAAGAATTACCATTATATCGACTCGTGTCCCTACCAGTCAGAAAACTATCACCACAGTCTCTATCCAATCCTCTGCCTCCTGTGGATTTGTCTCTCCCCTGAACCTGGGTGGCCTCTACCGCTGGAACCTGTGAAATGTGATCATGCAGCGTGCACTATCTGCTGCTGGGGCAGGTGGCATTGATGGCCCAACAATGAGTGGTACAATTGGTTCCTCCGCTTGTTACTCTAATAGAAAAGGGCCCAACACTGAGGCCTCATACCTTGGTGGGATATCAGTACGTACAACTCATGGAATAGTAACAGTCTGTCTTCGTAGAGGCATCCTGAAAAAAATAGGTGTGCCATGGTAAAAAATTTATAACTGCTGAGCTCACTCAATTGATCAGAAATAATACTTTTGAAAAAACCCACACAATCTGTTATTTCATGCACCAAGTTGGAAATAAGAGTTCAAGGTCCTGGTGTATGGATACATCGACCGCCACACCAACACAAGACACACTAAATTGAAAACTGCACTCATTACCCTTAACACTATTTCTTCACAAAAAAGAGCAGAGTCCTAGTTCGGTGGTAGAACTGACTCCTATAATATAAATTAGTCACGACTCGTCCCCGAGGGCCCATTCCTTGACTACACAAAGCATGCATTCCATTGGCCAGGGGTTGGATACTAGCTCCAAAGGTGAAATCCCTAATACTGGGAAGGAATTTACTTTATAATCTGTTAAAACACATATGAAATTACAAATCTATATACAAAACACCAAGTAAAACTGTATAACAAAACAGTGCTGATTGTAAAAGGGGTTGGAATACATGCCTAAAATTAATGTACATGAATCTTAAAGTACATGTACAACTGAAGAAAAAGGAAAACAACAACTGGGTCATCTGCCATGGTTACTACCTAAAATTTAGGTACAAATCGGCTCCTCATCACTCCTCATATTTATCTCACCTTCGTATATTGCCTCGTCATAAGGTCTACCTCCGGGTACCTTCCCATCCTGGTACTCTTAGCCTCAGTTAGCACAGTCCATCATTTGCATCCAACACAACATGGTGTGGGAATATCCCATGCCAGGCTCATTATAACGATACTCATTAGGTCCCCGAGAGCCTCTAGGCCTCATAAAATTCCAAAAGGATAATGTATAAAGTATGAAATCAACAGATAAAATTACTTAGGTATATTCCCATACATATACCTCTATTTTCATGTAATCCATCTGAATCATGAGGAAAAGACATAGATACTGACTCAGCTCACACTAAGATTTATTCTAGGGGTATTACCCAGTAACATCCCCAAACATAAGGTTGAAAAACTCGGCTGCTGCAGAACTCCACCTCTATTGAGTACAGTGGGCATGCAGTGTTACTCAAAGGCACTTCCCACTAACCATAGACTGTTGAGGTACTCCTCTTGTCATGTACTGTGTGTCTGCCATGTCACACAGAGGTGCTCCACCTCGTGGCCTAATAAGGTAATCCTCCTATTGAATATCTTTGGTCTGCCACGTCACAAAGGCGCTCCCCATCATAGGTCTACCGCATCACCATAGTGCTCCCCACTGGGTCGGTTGTGCCACTCCGAGTCGAAACAGTCAGCTGCCGTCATGTCTTAGCCAGCCACCAGGTCTCCGCACTATGCTCACTCATCTCTGAGAGGATCCCCTCCACATGAAACTATTCAGTACTAAAACAGACACAATGTCCCATGAAAAATTATCTCAAAGGGATGTCACATCACAGGGGTCTTAATTTAACAGATGATGTGCCAATCAGATGTATATTCTGTGAGTTATTAACCTTTTAGTCACGGGTCCCTAGTTGAATTCACTCTCGATCCAACCTGATTATTACCCATCACAATCCCAAACATATTGGTGTATCCCTTAAAGGGACCTTCTCGATCCATTATTTCCAGCACCGCTGACGGTTCGTCAAACGAACGTTTGGTGGAAAAGTTATGGTCAAAACAAAGTGACTGGGTCATAGGGGGCTCGGGACCGGTCCGATTTGGTCTGACTATCCCAGCTCGATCCGGACTGGCCGGACCTAGTTTGGGTCGACTAGGCCCGGCCCATTGTGTATGGTTTAGCCCACAATGTGTCTCGACCCATTGGGTTTGACCCGGCCAATGAGGGTGTCGTGAGTGCTACTCGACCGAGGGGTACCGCATGGGTGCGGGCATGCAGTGAGGGCATAGACCATCTGCAAAGGCGATGGTCCGGCCTCAAGGGAGTGGACTGGCCATGGGGCACGAACCGACCGCAAGGGTAGTGGATGGCCGTGAGGATATGGACTTTCCATGAGGTAGGCTGACCAGCCGCTAGACAATGGTCCAACCACGGGTCGACAAATAGCCGTGAGGTGACAGTCTAGACACAAGATAGAGGTATAGTGACGGTGGTGTGACGGATGACGACAGCATCTCAGCAGACGGTGATGGCTCTGTCCGAATGGTGGCGGTCGTAGATGGTGCGACGGGGGAGGATCGACTCTGTGCGTCATAGAGCTGGAGATGTCATGTTTGGCGGTGTCTTTTCCTCTGACGCGTTCGTCGTCTTCATCCATTGTGAAGAACACAGACTTCAACATAGGAATTATGGAGAGGATGATCTATGTTAATTTGTAAAACGCTATCCATATAAGAGCGGTAGCAAGAGGCTATTATACATGAATCTCATGAAGATTAAGAACAGGTAAGGGAAAAAAAATTCAAATTCCCACTCTATAAGCTTTTTCAATTTATTCATTCCCAATCCCACACAAGTAAAACATTCGATGATCAATCTAAAATAGAGAGTTGATCTACGTTCATTTTTTTGAAGATATGAATGGGAGAATATAAAAATCACTTAAAAACAAACCCCTATGATGGATTTTTCGTTGATGTTGGCACAGGTAGAATGTATGGACGTCGATTCATTGTAGATGTAGACATCCCATGTCGGAATATTTCCCGAGGAAGAAGGTAGATGTCGAGGTCGGCGTTCTTCATTTGCGGAGCATTCTTCATTGGAGAGAATTCTCCCAGGAGCTATCCCTTTTTTCCAATAATTTACCTCAATTCATCCAAAAATGACTTATCCAAAAATATATAAAATGATGGCATAATTCATGTTAGGATAATTAAACACACATGTTGGAATAATTTATTGTTTGACGGGTTGGCGAAATTAATGTGGAGGATTCTCAAGCCGCTCCTCCACATTAATGAGGGAGTTGAACAAGTTTAGGCCTCGGGTGGTCCCCCCACCATAACCTCTCATGAGAGGTTATACTCAAGTGGTCCCCAACACCATAACCTCCCTTGGGAGGTTATGGTCTGGCAGTACCCACTTCCCAACTTCCAAATGAAGGTTTTAACAAATAAAATAAAAAATAAAATGTTTCAGAAATTTATTTTTTTAATCTATTCATTCATAAAAAACCCAAAAAAAATTACTTCCACCCTCGACCAACTTTCATCGAGGTGAAAGTATTTTTGAGCGAATATCGGCGTTATGAGTTCAACGGTGACCTTGGATTTAAATTATAAGCACATGTTAAAATTTTAGAAAAACCTGCTCGTACGTTTACTAAACGTACCAGAAAAAAAGTTCAGAAATTCATTCTAGGCCCTCGTGAGCTCAGAATCAAGAGCCTTGAATTTTTTTGGACTTGTAAAATACCCATATATTTAAAACCCATTTAAATGAAACTTTCAGGGTCTTTACATCATTTTTGGTCATACATTCCTCATGATGAATCGTGCCACACTTTTCACAAACTGGAAATAGGAATTTGATATGATCAAATTTCATTGGTTGTTTCTAACCCATATCTTTCCATCTTAACATATTCTTCTCCTTATTTCCAAAATTCATATGTTCATTAGAAAACACTATATCTACCCTCTCATGACATCATACAAGTTTATCATAACTTATGAATTCGTGGGAGGCTAACACCCTTCGATACCGTGGCTTCAAACATGTGTAAAAGATGTTTATTTTTCAATCAAGATCCAAAATAATATTTGGTGATTACCTCTCCAGTTGGGTGAAGATATCTTCATACAAAGTAACTGAATATTCTTTATTCTTCCTCAATTCAATTAATTGATCCTCCATCATATGTCGCACCACTATAGGAAACATATTTTCCAAGGAAAAGACATTTAAATTTATCCAACTCTGAGGAATAAATATCCTATATATCTGTGAAATTATTTACCATTGACCAACATTGATCAACTAAAAAAATAGAAATAATTACCTTTTGATTATATGAAAATAACATAACATCGTTTATCATTTCAAGGGAATTAATCTATCCTTCAGCCTCGACTGGGTGAGAGGATCCATTGAAAGAAAGAGGGTGTTGTCTCATAAAATGTGTCACTATTTTCATATTACATTGTGGCACCTCTGTATGTTCTCATTAAGGGATTCCACCACCGTTTATTTCTTTTTTTTTTCTATGCAATTACTATCACATACTTCTTGGATCCAATTCCTACCATTCCATGCTGCAAATTCGGGAGGAAGTCATTCTTTCGGTGCCTCTCCTCTTCAGGTTCCCTGTTTCTTCTATAGAAAACATTTTTGATCAAACATATCTTAGTCAAAGAAGCATGGTAATATTTAAATGCAATAACATTTAAAATTAAACATAGAGTAAAAAAATACGTTATTATATTAACATCATCCTAACCCCTAATTTTATCTGAAAAATACAATTATAAAAACATTATGTAACCTACCTTATAACATAACACAATCTTGATTTAGTCAAAAAATAAAATCATTTTACATTAAAAATATTTTAATGATTATATCTTTATATAATTGGGACATAATAAATTAATAAAATTACAATTTAATATATAGTGGATACTAAAAAAATAGTACTCATTTCTTCATAAATATAAAAATTTTCACATAAAAAATGATTCCATGAAAAAACATCATAACATTTCACATGGATTAATTCTTTTAATTACACATCCTTATAACCTAAAAAATCATTTAAAACTTATGATGTGAAAAAAAATCTCAGAATGGGATATAAATATAAGGAAGGAGCACATTATTCCATGAATACCTTTAATGTATAAAATCATTTTAAAATGTCATACTTATCTCCCATATATATTTAATTTTTTAGAAATGATATTTAAAAAAGATACACACAAAATATAAGAACATAAATATAACCATATAGGTATCTTGGGGAATTAATTACATAATATTTTAACCAACTCAGCTATATTAAAACTTGTAACCATTACGGTTACCTTTCAATTTGTGTAACAATTGTAGTTACATATAGAGTAACCATACGGCCGACCACTGACTTACACATACTTTATGAATTGGAGTGAAAAATATGTACCACCCTTCATCATACACAACTCCCAAGAAATATAACACAATAATACAACATGAATACTTTCATAAAAACATTTCTTTTGAATTTTTAAAAATGGATTTTAAAAGAAGATTTTAAAAGAAATCCCTATCATAAATCATATAATTGAAGAGATACATATTATATTTGATGGAATATGTATATTCACTATAAATAATCATATAAAAAAATCATATAAAATTAACCCATCACACACAATAATTATAAAACTATATAAATAACAAAATTGATGGTTAACCCAAAGAATGGAAATCGGGTTAAGAATTATTTTATCACAGATTTGTTTTATATAAAACTAATTTTAGCCTCCCATATAATAGTTAAATGTGTTTTATTAATATAAAAATCTTACAAGATATTTTAATTACACCATTTAAACATTTAATTTTTAGTATTTTGTTCCTTGAATTGTTTTTGGTGTGTTATTTACATGTTGTCCATGATCGATTCATGATGGATGTTCATGTCGATTGAATATAAAAATATAGAATTGGAATAGATTAGTATTTACATATTTAAATAACCTTAAATTATACCATTTATCAGTTTTTTTTCTATCCTATGGACGATTTATGAGTTACAACATTATTGGTATTTGTTTAGGTTATTTAGGTAATTAATCGATCTTAAAGGTCTGATTTTGTTTCGTAAATTTATAGAATGTGTAAAAAAGATTCCAATAACTTATATAAGTTATAATAAAGAAATATTAATCTAGAAAAACCATTAATTTTTTTCGTAAATAGTCATGAAGGTATTAAATAAAATTGAAATCATATCGTCCACATTGTTGGTAAATCGACACAGCACAGACTGTGTTTTAATTCCTTAAATTAGTAGGCGAGGAGAAGATCGTTGATGATGGATTTTCAATGATCATGATAAAATCCTGAATATACATGATTCTAGATCTTTTATTCATATTGGGTATGAGTGGGTGAGGAAAGGAGAAGAAAATAAAGGAATTCAAAATAAAAGAAGAGATGAGAAATCCACTATGAAATTTCGGCAACATAACGACATTGCTTAAATTTTCATATAATATTTTGAGAGAAAATGAATATCATATTAGTATTACATAATATGGGAATTATGGTGGATATGGAATGGAATATCCCAAAATAATCCAAAATGGATGAAAATTAATAACATGAAATTATAGAAAAGAAAGAAAATAAAAGAGGATGTTTACCTCTTGATCTCTTCCCCTTTTGATCATTCTCAAGGCCATTGGTTTTCAATTTTTGGTGAGACCAAAATCTATATAACATGGGGAAGATTCATGGGTGGATTATTGTATAGAACATAGGTATAGATCAAGTCTTGAGTGGTTTTGGGGGATGAGGGAAAAGAGGGAGGTATTTCTAGGGGTGGAGATAAGGTATTTTACATTATATTAATCATCATTATAATGATTTTCCTTAAGATTGTGAATAATAAAAATAAATTTTACCTAAAATTGTAATAACGACATTTTATTTCAATCCAAGTGGTATTACTTCACGTGTGATGTAATAAATAGTATATTTAAGGTATAATTTGACTATACAGTAGTTTACCGTATGTCACTATTCATAATTTTTTTCATAATTTCAGAAAATCTCCACAACTTCACCCATACAATTTTTCTACGTATTGAATTCAAAAAGAAATTAAGTTTTTTAAATGTGATTTTCTAAATATTATTAAATTATTTTTTAAATGAAACCATAATTAATTCAAAATATAACAATTATAAGTCTATAAGTACTTTTATATCACATTGAATAATTATACCAGATGATATTATCTTGAATCAATAAGAAAATAAAATATTAATAAAATTTACTATTTATTAGGGTCATTATACTATTTATATTACTATTTATAAGGATATGTTACTATTAAAAATTTCTTGTTGGTTCCATTAGACACCAAATAACTTACTGGACACAATTTTAGAAAACCATTTTTCAAAATTCGAAACATAAAAGAATCAACATTATGTTTAAAGGATAGTTATAAATACTTAAATAATCAATGTATCATGAAAATAAATTTAATTTTTTAAAAAACATTTTAATTTTACAGGGATGAATTAACAACAGGAGAAACCATGTGATAAGACTAAAAATTGGATAATATAATTTAATGTTCATAAATTTTTTGTATGAGGGTCTCCATGAAATTAAATCCATATATGCTTGTTAGTATGTGGATATGGAAATTACATAGATGATTGTATGTGTAATCAACAATGAAAATGATGACTAATAATTAACATGTCCTCACTTGGTGCATAGTAAGTGGGTTTATGGGGGTATACTATTCCATTCGCACTTCAGGGATATTATTTGATTAATCAAAAAATCATAAAAAATAAATTTTTATTATTTGATCAATGAAATTAAATATTGTCAGAAAACATAATTTTATGGTTATAATGTACAAATTGAGGTCACTGTTAAGAAGTTATATGTTGATAAAATTATTTCATTGTTGAAAAAAATGTATCATAGGTTTAAATTTCAGAAACATTCAGGAAAGAATCAAAAGATTTTTTTATCAAATTCATATGATAAATTAGTCTTATTTTATTTGATTTCATCATAAAATATTTTGTTATAGTTCGTGGTTTCAAATAAAACAATTACATTTAACATGTTAATGGTTTCCCATTAGAAAATTATATAAAAAACTATGGAGTTATACTAAGAAATATTACCGAGATAATAGAAAATATTAATACATAAATATTAAGTGAGAAATAACGAGTATTCTAGTATCTAGGAATATGAGGTTGATATCTCGTTATAAATTCTTACTTGATATTCTTATGTATCCCATAGCATCATTCAATATTCATGGACAATAACAAATTGTAAGGATAAAATTTCATTAAGGGGGGTAGTAATTAATGTCATTAGATGATAAAACATATCATTACACTAAAAACATATTGTTCACTATACCATGATAAGAACAAAAATAAAAATATTCTAGATATATTAGATGAATAATAATATAAAAAAATTCAATAATAAAACATCTTGTAAATAAAATGAAATTAATAAACAAAAAATTATTCATATAAGAAATAATATATTATCTATCATTATTTTATTTATTGTTTTGAATTAATATTAAGAAAACATTAATCATCAATTTTTTATAAAAATATATTCTAGGATATACTTTTTTTAAAATTATGAAAAAAATTTATAAGAATAAAATTTTAATTATATGAATTTAACTTCATTTCAGAATTCAAAACATAAACTACTGCTCAAAAATATTATTTTTTGATTTTTATGAAAATATTTAATTTGATAATGAATAATAAAATATATAGATTTTGAAAATAGTGTCAAATTTATGACTATTTAATAAAAAAAGACATATATTTTTCATAAAATTTATAATTTTAAAAATATATATTTAAAAAGTTAAATAAAAGGTCGAATTAATTAAACCCATTTAGGATAATTTTGAATCAAAAGTAATATTTTAATATAATAAAACGTACATTATGGAATATTTCATTATTTGTGTATCCATAAAATGAATTTCATTTTTTTTATTTTGTTTTTTAAATTAAATGAACTCATTCAATTAAATAATAATAAAAATAATTTATTATAAATCACAAAAAAAATTAATTTTATTTTAATTATAAATTTTACCCACAAAATAAATATTTTGAAACTATTTTTACATGTTATGTGAACTATTATGAATACACATTATTTTAATTCATATTAATTATATCGATTCAATTGGAATAAATTATATAATTGGAATCATTTAATTTTTTTTCCTCAAAATAAAATCAGTTACATAAAAAAATAATTGAAACCATAAAATGGTGAATGATATAAATATAAGATTAAATGTGGAAAATAAATGTCAAAAACATATGTGAAAATTTATATTTTAGGATTTCATAACATTATCCCATCCCCCACTCTAATAGATTATTTTGTTGGATCCACTTACCATTTGATTAGTTAAATTTCTGTTTTTATCCAATACACCACATCTCTCCATTAGAAAATGTTTCATCAACACCGCACTCATCATCACACCCCAAACCATTGGATTAGAAAACATATACCCAAGAAAACAATATAATACACTTATCTACTTCATTAATGTTATTTTATCTAAAAATACCTTATCATGAAGCATTAATCCTTTATCAAGAGATACTCTTACATTGAGTAAGATAAAATTATTATATATTCCATTTTAATCCATGTTCCTTTCTAATATCTTATATATCCCTCAAATATAATCTTCCCACTTTGAAATAATTTAACAAAACCATATGAAAGAAATTGATAACCCTCCTGGAATTGAAATGAGAGAAAAGAGATGGTGACTACCCAATTCCAAGCCACAATAGTCCTTGGGTCGGAGACAAGCTCTTAAGGTATATCAAACATACAAATGGATATAATTAACCTATAAAAGAAATATGAAAAATAAGAGATAACAAAAATTCACCAAATCTACACATGATCATAAATATAACTGAGAATCCAAGTGAATAGTATTAATTTCATTGAAAACTAAAAGAAACTAATTTTAAAATACATGTAAAAAATGGGTCAATATGGAAGTGGTTAGGATGATGAAATATCATCAATAAAATCATGATATCGTAAATTGAATCCCAATATCCAACATGTTCATGTTATCTCAATAATGTTTTTATATATTAATGGGGTGTGAATAATAGTATAGTATAAAGGATCTGCCCTAGTTCCTATAATGACAAATAAAATGATATAATAATAAATTGAAGTGAAATAAATGTGAAAAAACAAATCTCCTTAATAATTATATAAAATTCTGAACCACAAAATTTATATCTCTCACCATTCCATGAACATATGAGATATAATTTAATACATTGACAAAAACCAAAAGGCAAACCAATATAAAATTTCTATTAGTTTGAAACCTTTCCCCATTATCATATATCAAAATGAATCTGGCTAAATGAAACTATCAACAAAAGGCTACAGTTTCAGATAAATGTTCAACCTACAACACATCATATAATTATCCCATCGATATATCCATTTTCTAAATATATTGTATTTGGGATCCACCACAACTCATATGATATGTATCATACATTAGATATTCTACCTCATTCCATCTTAGCACATTCAACATGTAACATACCTCAATCCATCACAATCTATAAAATTCATATCTATAATATTTTATTGGGTAATATATACTAAGATACATGAGTGGAAAATTAACAAAGAACCTCATAACCCAATAAAAATATATATGATAATTAACCACTATGTATACAATCACATACTACAACAATAAGAATATGGTGTTTCCAGAGTATGTTGTGATCCATATATACTCACCACTAGGATACTGACGAAACAATCCACCTTGAGTAAACTGGGTGGAATTTACCCAACCCAAATGAGTGAGTTTGGGTATAAAACCATGAATAATTGTGGATATAATATAGAACATCACCAAACTATATGTAAATCCTAGTAATATGATCAACTACAACTATCATCACATAAACATCCTAATACCTCTATAAGGGACTTAACATCCTATAATCACCCAAAAGTTTGAAGGGATTGTATTAAATAACATTATTCTATTTTATAGGTATCCTTGAATTAATAAATTAATTATCAATTAATTAGCCATTGAAATTATTTGAAAAAACATTTATATAATTAACTCGTTTATTACCATTCCCTATAATAATAATCTTTTGGATTCTTTGGTTTTATAAAATTAACATTAAAATAATCATTCTAGCTAGAAACAACACCATGGGTTAATATTTTTGTTAACATTTTTATGAATTCCATCATTCTAGGCACTCTAGGAAAACTTTTGACTTACCACCAAGAGAGAGGAAAACAAGCATATCGAGACACCTCAACCAATGGGAAATGGAATGCAGATAAACAAAAAACAAGGACATCTATAAATCAAATAGATTCTCTGAAGAGAAATTATTTTCTCTTATCACATCATTGTGCGAAATACAAACTACAAACCAGTACATAATCCATGCCTCCATCCTTTACACCAACATGCATAACCCTTACATATCACCATGATATGCATAAAGTGTTACCCTATCCTTATTCTCCCACACACATATCCCGTAGTACATCCATGGTTAATTTCATTATTCACAACTCATATATAGATAAAACATAAGTGTGAAAATAAAATATCATAGGAAATATGTCAATTAAGTTCTAAAAGTTAATTATTTTACCTTCTCATGAAATGAATATCAATAACCCATAACATAGGGCATTACACACCCATAAATAAATGGGAACTCCAAAACAAATTTTTTTACATTAACTGACAAATTAAATTTTGTTAAATAATGAATTAATTGATGCATTATATATATCTTCCATCTATGGGAAACTAATGAAATCAACAAAACAAAATTTAAAAAATTAATTAAAAATTATCTTTACATAAAAAAAGTGGCATCACATAAGGAATAAAATCTCAATTAAAATTATTTTATATTATTATCATAATTCACAAGAATCAAATTTTTTATTCTTTATAAATATTAATTAACAGATGGAATCACATGTTCATTTAGATTGGAATACATGCATCATTTTTTTCAATAAAATTATATAAAACACCATCTTTTTAAACTTTACTAGATACATTATTAGCTACCAATTATTTTGGATCTATGTTCTTTACACATATAATCAATGTAAACATGCTAAAATATGTATAAAATTTATCTTGAGATAAAATTGTATACATAGAAAACTATCTATAATAACAATACTGAAATTGTATTCACATTGTAAATAAAAAACATGTGATCTCAAAACATAATCCAATTCCATTTATTAATATTGTTTTAATTATATTTAATTGAATTAATACTCAATATAATAGGATAAACCCTTACAAAAATATGATTGAATGTGAAAAAAATAAAATCAATGAATATGATACCTCAAGGTATAAAATTTTATTTCAAAAGAATTAAACATTAGTGTAGATATCTTATCACTAAAACCATAATAAAACATTATCCCTCAATGGAATTTATGACAAAAAAATAACAAAAATCCAAATAAACTCATGTGGAATGATTTTAATCTTACCCTCTTTTAGGGAATAAGATAACTCGGGGGATCAAGATAAAATTTAGTACACGTATTAAATAAAATTGTAGAACTCACCACAAATCACCATGTATCAAACATGAGATTTTAGGGATTTATCCCAATTAAATGGTTATTCATAGACACTAAAAAATATACATTAACTTCCTTTGGATATGGATAACCAGGTGTAATAATTTGAGGTTCGAATAAAAATGGTTTATTTATTGGTAAAATAAAAAAACATAAAAAAATATCACATTGGACCACTATGTATCTTTTTTTAAAAATATGATGTCTATTGAAAACCCCCTATCCCACGTCAAATCCGCTATTCCAGGACCTATCAAATATTCAAGGTAAGACACTATCTGGGGAAACAATTTAACCATGATTACCATTTTATTTAACCCCTACATTGTTCTATTTTAATCCACAATATGCGTCCAAAACACAACAGCCCTACCAGGCTATGTCATATTTTATCTATCCACACCACAGTTTGGGATGGATAATTCCATAACATTCATTGATGTAACCACTATTGAAGTTTTTATTGTATCCCATGAATCATTCATTACCCTCCCTTAAAACATAACTATAGTTTCTTATACCATGTCCTCCACTCTTACAAATCATCTAAAAACTCCATAATGTAGAGTCCAAAAATACAGTTAAACTAAAGGCCTCACACCTTTTTATTCCATTTTTTCATTATATGTTTCCCAAACACTCTCAAATCACCATTAATCCTCATCTATGATAATAAATCACACCAAAATATGAATGTGAAGGAATACGAAGATCCAAATTCATGTATAATTTAATTTGTATCACAATTTACATATATATTAATATTTTTAAGGATAAAAATCTCATACATTCCTCCCAACCATTATAAAAAGTATCTTGTGTTCTGTTTATACTAAAACATCCTTATGTGACATGAATTATGCACCAAGATCCATTTATGTTCTCTATGTACAAACAGTTTGAGACATTATATAATTTGTTACATATTAACCTATTAATTTAAGAATAATATATAAATATCTCTTTCAAAAGAAAATTATTTAAATACTACACAATTTATATTTGAATTTATATAGTCCAATACATTTCTTCAGTAATAATAGTTTTTCTTCTATTATAATTTTTTTTGATTTAATTATTCTACCCTATGATGAATATATATTGTATTCCGATATTAATTTTTAGTAAATTAATGTTTCAAATTGAATAATTATTACTTGATGTGTATATTAATTTATAAATAAATGTAAAATTTTTAGTATAATTTTAATATATTTTAATGAATTAATTTCCATATCCATTATTTTACATCCATCTAATATTCACTTTTTCCATGTGTAAAATAATTTTTTTATTAAAAATTATCCTTTAAATACCAATAATTAACATTAATAAATATTTTCTAATACATATATGATTTTTATTTTTTAATTATTTAAATTTAAAATATTTAAATGGATTTTCCACCCCATGATATTATATCATTCCAATAATTATCACATTTTGAAATATGAATTATTTTAAATCATGATCTCATTGTTTGAATTTTTCAACCAGAAGATTTTATGAATAGTTATAATAAACATAAAAAATTTGTTTTGGAATGTTACATAACAAATCCATTCTTGTATAGGTGATATTAAGAAAATATTTTTAACAAAAAAATTTTTTTTGCGATTTCCCTCTCATTTTAAAAGGATTATTATTTAATACAACAATCATTCCAAAATGAAACTATATGTGATATTATTAAATATTAATTTTGAGAGATATCATTTTTGGTATCTAATGATCATAATTTTCCTCATACAATTTGGAATGATTTGTAAACCCATTATCATTACATGAGTTATTTTTTATAAGAAGAATGATTTAATTTTTAATAGAACTCATTTTTTTAATTTTAATGGTTGGGGTTATCTATATCAAAAGAATTAATTTATAAATGTATAATATCACAAGATATAAATAACTAACATGATCTATATCAGAATACTAAAGACTTTCATAGGTTTTAGCAGATGATAATAGGGGTAAATGTGTTTTTCCAATATTAAAAGAGGCCAAAACTATATATCCCATTCAAATTGTGTTAAATTGTTTGTTTTATAATCTAAAAGTGGACCATGGGACGTAGAACAATACTAATAAGGTAATTTTTTCCGAATCCAATAATGTTATATAGCTTAAAGCACATTAAAAATATTATATGTGAATTAGGTTGCGATGAATACTCCCCTGAGTAATTATTTATTCATATACATACATTTGTGTTGTTTTTATTTGATATTCCAAATAATTATCATTATTTCTTGGGTGGGAATTATTATTATATGATTCAAAAAAATTATATTATTATTATGAATATTTTATTACCTTATTTTGGTATAATTCTACAATGAATTTTTATCAAATATTTCTATCCATATCATTTTTATCTCACATTCTATGAATCATACATTTTTTCATCACTGAAATGATTCCTCAATTGACTGTTTATGCTCAACAATTTTTTATGTTTCAATTTCTAATTTTATTATTATTATAGTAGATTATGAAACATTTACACAATGTTATACAATGGTGTGATTTAGTTTAGTTTTTAAATTATTTTCTACTAATATGTTTATATAATTTATTTCTAACGGCATTAAATCAATCAGTTTTTTGTAATTTTGTGAATATTGTGAGATTCCATGTATAAATTTTACATTATATAAATTTATTATCCACTTTATAATGTTGTATCAAAGAGATTATTTAAATAGTGTATCTTAACTCTGATATTAGGAGTATTAGTTCATGGTGTCTGAGTTTGTTTAGAAAAAAAATAGTTATTTATGTATATTAGGTTAGGTACTTTTCAAGATTAAAATGTGTGAAAATTTTTCCACTATCTAGTATAATGTTAAAGGAAAAGTGAAATAATAGCACAACATGAGAAATATTAGGTAGATAATATTTTTTTTTGTAACATCGTAACTTGTGTTCCATATACTAGTCCCTTGAGCATGATCATTATACAACCTCAAGAATATATCGTCATATGCAAGTGGTTGTCGAATAAAAATGATGGCCTAATATAAAATATGGGGATAAAACATCATATTTATTAAAGTAAAACTAGAATTGAAAAAAATAAAAAATAACCAATGATATCTTGTGATAATTAAGATAATACCAATACCTATGTAAGTCCATGCATCACATGATGAATGAAAAACAAGAAAACATTATCCCCGAACAATGTAATAATTATAACACATCATATCTATGTAAGTTATATAATAAAAACACATAATAAAGGGACATTAAAGTCTCCCAATTATTCCTCAAAATAATTTATGGTTCTGTCATCCATGCACCATCCCAAATCCCTACTTGTCACCCTAACATAGGGATCATTCCCTTATCCTATACTAAAAACATGAATACTATTCATGTACTATTGAGGTAGCCATAAAAGGGTGTGTGTAAAAATCAGTAGGCTAGAACCAATATTTCTAGAGTATTCTACTGACTATTTGACTATATGATGTTTTTTAAAGAATAAATAACATTTGATAATGTAAACAGTTTTCACATTAAAAATTCCTTATTTTTCCCTAGAGGCCCTCAAGTACATGGTGACAACCTAATATATTATACATGATTTTCCCAATTTTTTGTTCCCACACCATATTACATATGTATATATAATATCATTCATTTATGTTCCTTAAATTATTCAATTAAATTGAATTTAAATTTTACGTATTGTGGGCCTAGAGTGGTAGTTTGGAACCACATTGGTATTTGGGGAATCATTCCCCCTACAACATCTCAATGATCACATTAAATATATATATATATATATATATTTGGACAAGGAATAATTCTATCACCCCCATATATATTTCGAGTAGTAGTCCCTTTCGCAAAACCAAGTGATAATATCATTCACAAATATCACAACACATGGTTCCAAATACATAACCCATTTATCAACTCTAATTATAATGTGTTATTCATCCAATTTTATAATACCTTCCTTAATCCTTATATGAAATCTCACATATCATCATTTCAATTATATTTTACCACTCTATGTGTTTTGATCAATGACAAAATCGAAAATCTAATGGGTTTAAAAGGTATAGTGAAGGATCTCATTATCACATGGGACCAAAATTAATTAATTTGCAAAAAAAACAAAAAATGGAAATTTGAAATGAAAAATTACATACCCAAAATTATAATCAAGAGCATTGTAAAATATAATTAAAAAACCTACCTCATGATCGTTTATGATCAATATCTATCCATGAAAACTTAGTTTCATGTGGGATTGTCCAATTCAAAAGTGGAAATGAAATATAGGATAAAAAACTATGACCAAGATCCAAAAAAATTAGATTCACTAAAACCATGATCTAAACTCCTTACCGATATCTGAAATCAAAACTATAAAAAATAAATAGTTATAAGTGAAATAAAGTTTAAATAATATGTGAAGAGAGTATATACTAGACTCAGGGTAGAATCCTTAAACAAGATCATCAATTTTAACCAAAAGAGGGTTTGGGAGCATTGTGAATTTCTCAAGAGCTACATAAATAGAAGGAATATGTTCTATATAAGGACAAGTAGATTAGTGAATAAACAAAGGGTATTTGATTGTGATTAAATTTTATGTGCTGTTTAAAATTAGTTCGATCATTAAACAAAGAGGAGACACAATTTTCCAAACTGTGTGCCAAACCATCATCTAACAATGATGGGGTGCATCTTTTCTCTTAAGTGGTGCACTACTTGAAACAATGTCTTTCCGCCATGAAAATACCATCTATATATGGGTGCACTATTTATTGAGGTAGGAGTCACAATATGAAAAAACCATGAACTACAACATGTGGCTTTATAAATAGGGGAACAATTTCTTGTGGAAAACCAAATTGTTCTCTCTAACCAAACGCATATCGTGAACTCCCCCATATTCCTCATAATTTATCCAATCCTGGCCTTAAAAGACCCAAATAAAGTCTATCAAAGGTATTGAAATAAATTTGTAAAATTGTATCATAATATTAGAATGATGAATTTATATAAATTATGATTTTATAAAAAATTTTATAATATAACATATCAACATCATGTTGTATTACCATGCATCTATAAACATCCATGGAAAAATGGTATGGCCAATAACCCCAATATTTGATTTCCTCCATCATATCTCCTCCTAAAATATAAATGTTTCTAAAATCATAGTAAAATCAGAATTTTAATTCCCCATAACAATTTCTCTCTATGAATGAAAATAGAAAATAGATTCTCCATGAATGATGCATTAGCCTTAAAATTGATATCATTAACATCAATCACATTTTAGGGGTCAGGGTGATACTTAATACGTTGGGAATCAAATAAAAAATTCTATAATAGAACTATTACTATAGGAAACAAGGCGTAATATACATGAATATTACATATTTTTATATGAATATTCAAAATATTGTAAAACAATATCCATGAGGACTATAATAGTTTAGTGTGATTGGAAATATGGATAACATTCTTCAATTTTGGTTATTGATCTTTATCATCGCCATTAATGGGATTCCCCTATATTACACTTCATTAAAAACTGACTTCATAACCTAGGAAAAGGAAACACAATAAAGGGGTGAGATCGAATGCTTAGTAAGGGTAAATAAAGGGGAATATGTAAGAATAAAATGAGGATAAAGGTATGAGAACATGAAAATAATATTTTAATATCATAAAAAATATAAAAATATCATAATCATGATGCATGGAATATATATTGGATGTTCATAAGACAAAAATCATTATATAATCTTGAACATTAACCACTTGAGCATAATGAATAAAAAATACATAAAAGCAGTTTAAGATACATCAACATGTAACATTATACCCTATATGTCAAGGATAATTACCAAAAACATATCAGGGAACCTCATGGAGACTATACCAACTGGGCTGGACAAACCAATATCCTCTGTCCTAGCCATTTCATTATAAGGGATCATGTTTCCATATCTTCCCTTAGTGGATCGGGGTTCCCCATCACCCATAGTGGATTATGTCATAATTATTTCCCATTTAATATCTCAATGAACCAATTTCCCAATTTATATCAAGATCATCAACGTTTTTCCAATATTTTTGTCATCAGATATAAACCATTATCCAATTTCATATGGTAATATATAGTTCCCTCCTATAACATAATAAAATCAAACATACATGATCCACATGATTATAAAATATGATTTCTATAATTACCCATAAAATGGGATGGGTTTCATAAACATCATATTATATCCCCTGAAATGGAATGGGTATAATAAACATTACATCATATCAACCACCATAGAGATGATAAGGGTCTTTTAATCATTTTCCAAATCATATCCCATTAAAAAGGTCAAATTAAATATCATATAACCAATGGAAGAGAAACATGTTCCATAAAAATAATTACATTAATACTTATACAATTATAGATGTAAAAATAACGTTATCCTTATATTATATCCCGATAAAATCTAAACTATAACAAAGTCTTTCATCTTAGATAGAGAAGTATTCTGAATGATCACATGAGGAATTTATTATATAAAATATTGATTCATTAAATTTATTTAGAAAACAATTTAAAATTCTGTTCTTATAATGATGTATTTACAATTTCACTGAAGACATTTGTTAAGGAAGAAATATTTTCATCTATGAAATACACTTTTAATAACATAAAGTAGTTTGAAACCCTCTTTATTTTAAAATACTTTTGAAAAAACTATAAATAAGGATCAGATATATTTTGAAACCAATTTTATATGAAACTTATTTGATAACCTTAAATAATGGATGAAATCATTTAACTTCTTTTCATTGAAAATATACTTTTTAAAAAATAAAAAATAATAATTTAATATCATTTTTAATAATTCTGAAAAAATAATTGAAAACATTTTCATTGAAGATAAATATAAACTCAGAAAATTACAAAAATATAAGGGAAATATTTTATTTAAATATAATATCCTTGTATACAAGAAAATTAATCCCCATGGAAATTATTATCATTTCCGTGGGATGTCTATAGATTTCAAACAATCCATTTTTCATACTAAATTTTTAGAAAAGATATTGATTTTGAAAAAAATAAATATTTCTTTTACAAATATATTAAAATAATATAAAACATGGTTAGATATTTAATTTATACATTAGAGGATAATATCAAAATATAATTGATTTTTTTTTAAAACATGATTTTTATGAAATAGGGACTTCCGAACAAGAGAAAAAATAAATTTAGATTTTTAAAAAATAACATTTTCATAATAATATTAAGTATTAATGAGTCAAATAATGGTTCCATTATTTGGATTAAAAATTACTAATCCTTAGAGAATAAATTCATGAGTGTTAGTGAGATAATTATTATAATATTTCATCAATTGTAGCATAATTATAAGGATTTTCGATTGATTTAGAGATTATATCAAAAAAATAATACAAGTGTAGTAAACCTGAATCATAATACCACTTAAATAATAAACATTCATGAATATTAAAATATAATTAAATGAATTATATTCATGATATAACATGTAAAATGTAATTATATGCACCCCCTAAAAAATATAGGTATATGACATGGAATGTATCTCAAATAAGGTTAATTTTTAAAAAATTTCATTTCTGATTTTATAACATTTGAGCAATAAACCCCCTGAAAAATATCATAAATCGGATATATTAATTAATATAAATTTATCTATATTGATAATATAATAAATTAATTTTATGTATATAATACATATATTAAAATAGGATTAGAACATGACTTCTGTCCTATAGAAACTAAAATAAAGATGGGAAAACCCTAACTACTTGAGTGAATTTTTATTGTTAATAACCATGAAATAATAAAATCAATTTGAACCTATAATATCATTAAATAATGTCAATTAATGTTATTACATTTCAAAGGTCAGTTTATGAACCACAAAATAGAAGTGAGTGGTGAAAAATTCATATATGTCCTAGAAATTAATTGTGAGATAAAATTCCAACACATTATGTCTTGAAAATCTTCAATCACTTTCTAATATATTGTATTATAAATATATGTTTATTATAAAATCAGAAAATATACATATTAATAAAAATATTTACAAATTTTACTTATTTATGATTTTATATTACACGTGTATTGACAAAACCATGTTAACGTCATGTTTCATGTAATATTTTATTTTTTTTCAAAAGTGTTTTGGTTTGTATTTCATGATACTCTTAATTAAATAATGAAATAATTTGTTACCAAATGTAAATAATTATATAAATATCATATATAATCATTATATACGTATTTAAAAAATTCAATAGAATATTGAAATATCATATGGAATCCACCATTCCTTGAGATGGTTGGTCGTACGTAGTCATGACCATTATTTCTATTATACTGTCAGAATGAAATAAATAATGTAAATGAAATATATTTTTGTATTTAAAATATAAGTTATGTATAATTATAATTTAATAGATATTATATAATTTCAGAAAAATCATCCTTAGTACATTAAATGTAGAGTGTAAATGAATAAAATCAATTTTCAGATGTGGTAGACCACATTTTCACAAACTAAATTATCATATTTTCACAAAATATATTTTCCATAACATTTCTCAACCATGGGAGGTTGTAAAAGAAAAAAAATAACATCAATTCATGGGGCGATGCATCTCCTTAAATGACAAATGTAAATTTGCTACCAATTAAAGGGATATGAATATGAGTGAATGTTGAAACCATATACTTAAATCATCTTAGAACATAGATAATACATCTGATATTATATAATAATGAAATATGATTATTTTAGGGTGTGGATAATTAAAATAACACAAAAAATCTTGAAGAAGGACGTTACCTAGTATTTAGTTAACTCAATTTGGTTTGATCCAATAGGCTTCCGTTTTTTGGATTTTTGTGCAGTAGGATGATTGTAATTTTAAGGGAGGGAAGTGTGGAAATTATTTAGGCACAATTTTCTTGATCAAAAAGGATTTATTGGTGCCAATAAGTAGAAGGGTTCTTTGAATTATTATATTGGAAGAGTGGAATTATTGTAAATTTTATAAATGGAAATTCCAAAAACGTTTTTCCATTGCAATTTTATCCGATAATTAAACATATTTGATAAAATTTAGGATAAGGTAAAAATAATTCAATAAACTGTAATTTGGAAGGTTTTCATTGTCATTTTTCACATAAGATTATGGTTTAGTCCCTTGTTATACTAATATTCTACTTAATCATTGCAATTAATTTTGAATAGTTTCATTAATTTTTTTTAAATAATATTTGAACATATTTTAAATTATATATTATTATTATTAAAAATATGGAATCCATTTTTCTCAAATCCAAGATGAAATTTTTAAGAATTAAATTCAAATTTATTCTCAGATATGGGATAACAAAGTATCTTTTTAATGTAAAAAAGATGAAAAGTATTGTTTTATTTATATCAAATTTAAAATTTTATTTATTTTTAATGACCTAAATAGGATGAATTATTATATTATTAGTCAATTTCATTTCAAATAATTTCAAAGACATTATTTATCCTTACAAATAAATTATAAAAAAGGACTATTCAAATTAAAATTATGAATTATTCACTATTCATCAAAAAATGATACATCATATAAAAATACCAAAACATTAATATAATGTAATTTTAAGTACCTATTTATAAAAATATGTTTATTAATTATATAAAAAATATGAAAAAAAATCAAAATTCATATTTTAATGGAGTTATCCATTACATGGTGTTAAAATTAACATTCAGAATAACACATATTTTTATTCATAAAACTAAATTTATACTTATCATATATCTCTCAAACTAATTGTAATAGTAGAAATAAAATTTATTTAGTATATAATATATATAGTTTTTATTTAAAATAATAATAAAATGTGGGTTATTTAATTTATGTAGTTAAAGATAAGTTTTTTATTGAAAATTGTTTATTTGAAATATAATTTCATTTTTTCATATATTTCATCAATAATCATCTATTAATTAGTAACCAAAGGATTAATTTTATACAAATGTTAAATAATATTTTAAAAAATTCTTAATCTTAATCATTACATCCATTTGAACCGCTGTGTGGAAAATTAAATTATATTAAAATAATATTGTAGTTCGGTAAAACATTGCCTTTCATGTAATGTATGATATCTAAAGGAATCTCTTTTATGTTTAATAAAATAAAAAATTTTGTTTTATTTATGAAAATAATCACTATGTGTTTCATGTAGTGCACCATTGACTTAGTTTTGAGTATAAATAAAGCCACACATAGTGGATACCTATAATGAATTGATTATTCACTGTTGTGTGAAATGAAAAATATAAAAATATAATATTAATTCCAAAAATTCCCAAAATCTCATACAGTTATATTATACCCCTTGAAATTAATTTATCATAGAATTTAATAATGGTTATTTATATTTTGATACATGAATATTCATTTCATCAAATCCCACTTCGTAAAAATGATTAATTAATCCACCTTTAAATGGGAAAGATGAAAACATAATAATTACCCTATGTATAAAATAAATAGTTTTCCACATAATTGAACATTTTTGGTAATGGAACATTGGTCGGGGATAAGAATTATAAATAATCTTAGAGATTGATAAAGAAAAATGGTCACCTAGAAGTGGGTGTCCTATAGAATGTTAACAATTAGGAAACCATAATGTGACGAAGCATTAAATACGTCATTGATATAATAAGTAATGATTATTATAATAAAATATTTTATTTCATAACCCTTCTCATAAATGTAAATAATTTATTATAAGAATATATATTTATATATGAATTATTTCATTCTCTATCATTAATAAAATATCATCCTTTGGTCGTGACTTTACTAATTTCCACATCAACTATTTCTGCAAATATGAAGGTTACATTTTCATTCCTGAAGCACTAAAAAATCACGATATATATGATAAGTCATCCCTTATATATAAAATTACCATCACTATAAATCCTTAAAAACATCAGAGAAATTATAACATAAATATTATAAAAATGGATACCTTATAATAATAATAATAATTGAAGAAGAAACAAATCTGTATATATAAGGTCATAAAAATTTCTTTAAATTGAATCCCCAATGATCAAATTTTTTGGCATGGTTGTCACATTCCAAAATTTTGAATATCATCATCATAAATTCTCTTGAAGTATAGTAATAAAATAAATTAACATAAATCTTTTTAGAAGACATGCATGCTTCAATATTCCAAAAATAATAAGATATATTCCATAAATAAAAAAAATTTGTAAACATCATCCAAGATTACATATAACACATTGTAAAAAATTAATAATTACTTATAAGTTAATTAGTACTATTCAAATTTACCTTATCCATATCAATTATCTCATTAGACAAATGAAACAATATATCCACATCTTCTTAAACTTATAAATGAGTCCTTTACTTATTATCAAATATCACTATTCCATTAAATCAGAATTCATCATATCATTTTCAAACCATAATGAAATACTTATACAAAAAATACCTATATTTTAAATTATTTATATAAAATAATCTTTTAATTCTAAACATATACACTTAAATCATCAAACATGATTCTTAAACCCTTACTCAGTCTTCATTAAATTATTCCATAATATACACTATTCATGAATTTGAAATATGAATCATTTATTAAGGATACTCAACCACAATCATATAATTTTTATTAAATTTAATGAAACAAATTGTTAGAATATCCATACAATTCTCATGTTTTTTCTGACTTATTGTATTCAAAAGTACAACCCATACCCAGAGCTCTTTCCTTACTATCTTCATCTTATATTAGGACACTGATTTGTATAATTCCCATACGTTATGTGTTTTAATCATTCAATGTTACACCAATTCCTCTTAGTTTTTACTTTTAACTAAAAATATAAGGAATTTTTTTAGAAACAATTATAATAATAGAAAACAACATATTCTTGAAAAAATAACTTATAGAGTATCTAAACAACGAAACATACTACATTAATATACAACAATTTAGTGATATCCTATAAAATTTATATTAATCTTAAATTTAAATCCTTCATGATGATTGGTAAATAATTTTTTGATTACAAAAGAATATTCTATAGTAGTGTCAAAGCATGTGAAAGCATGTTTTGTTGTCATTCACCAATTCTCGATCCCTTCTAGCTTAATACAGTGCTTTTCATCTTATTACACCTATGTACATATATAACTGAGGGACATTCACTTATTATATATAAACATGGATGAATCTCTAGAAAACCACTCACTCTATCAATTATCAAAATTCTAGGACACATTTCAATAATTTAAAATTTCCTTAGAATTATATTTATAAAAAACCCAGAACATATCTTTAGAAATATTTCTATAGATTTCAAAAATGTTTTATCACCCTAGATTTTAAATGTCGACTAAACTGTTCCATTGATACAATGTATTGTGACCCAAGAATAACAAAAATGGGGATTACAACATTTTAAATGAATATAAATCAGATTATGAAAATACATGAATGAGGACCATAATAGTTTAGGGTTTATGGAATCATTGAACACAATATTCTCGTGTGTTGAAATATATTCAATATTTCACTTGAAGATCATATTATTTTTTATATCTACCGAAAAAAATTATTCATAACCTAGGAAAAGGAAACAAAAGAGAGGCATGGTCTCGATTGATTATTACGGTTACATAAAGGAAATACATCAGTATATCAAGGGAATAAGGGTATGAGAACATGAGGATAACATTTTAAGATCAAACCCAGCATAAAAATTTCATAATCATTTTACATTGTATAAATACTATATGTTTATACGACATGAATCATTAAAAAATAAATAAAAAGAGCTATGTGAGAATATCAAAAACGTAAAATAAATAATTTATGGCACATACATAAACATGTAACATCATTCCCTATATGTCAAGTATATTTTCCAAAAACATGTCTGTAACGTCTTGGAAACTACAACTTATAAACGGAACAAAACACCATCCTTAGTCATATTCATTTCCTTATAAGTGATCTAGTTTCTCTATCATCACATAGTTGATCAGTGTCCCCCATATTCTCAAATTATATCAGGTCTAACAATCTTCAAATAGGGGATCATGAAACACATTTATCCCATTTTTTATAACACCTATCTAATTTATTAACTTCATTATCTCATAATATATAAATATTTACACAATATATTAGAGGGGGATATAGATCAAATCTATCACATAACAAATTCTTGCATACATGTCCTGCACATTAATAAAACATGATATATATATTGACCCATAAAAACAGATGGGTTTCTTAAAAGTAATATTGCAACGCATGATATGAAATGGGTTTCATAAACGTCACATAATATCATCACCTAGGAATACATATATGTTTCATTAACACTTCATTAATGATAAACAATGAAAATAAGTGGGAATCCGATGACTATAAATTGTGGAATAGAAATTGGTGTCATAATGATCATTACATTTAATCCTAAAGAATTAACGAAATAATTTTAATTTTATTATTGGTTTATATACCCACATAATTTTCACTATAATAATTTTTTCATATTATATTGAGACTAATTTTCAATGATCATATAAATTATTTCTTAAGGAAACAAGACCTTTCATGAAATTATTCAATATAAAACCATCTCAAAATTATTTTCATATAAATAATTATTTATAGCTATATTTAAAAAATTTATTGAGTAAGATATCATCTCGCAAATGAAAATAACTTTTTCAAATATAATTTTTTTTGAAGACCAATATCATTAAAATAACTTTTTGAAAACCAATAATAGAATTAGGAAGATATTATGATAACCCCATTCCTTGAAAATAAAATGAAAACTCATATAATTATTGAAGTCATTTAAATTAGTATTTTAAACTAAATGTTTGAAAACATATAATGTAATAATTGAAAATTATTTATGACACTTTTAAACATAAAACATTTTTCAACACATATTTTATAGAATATTAATTTAAAATCAATAAATATCAAGAATATTATGAAAAGGTTTCCCTTAAAATAAATAATATTGTAAACATTAAATGTTATCTCCAAGTGAATTATGTTCATGATGGATGGAATGAAAAAACACCCTGAACATTTAATTTACACGATAAATGATTAAAAAAAGGAATTAGTTTGAAAAGATCAAGAAGATACATCATAATATAAATTTATTGAAAGGAAAAAAATGGGTAAATTTTTTCATTGAATATAATAGTATATTTTTATAAGCTTATTTAAACATTTTTATAAATCATGGTGTTGAAATAACAAGGATTTAAAACTTAAAGGAGAAATAATATCATATTTTCATTAAAAAAATGGCTAAATATTTTAAATATAAAAGTGTGAAAAATTGGTACCATTAGAATTATATAAAAAGAGTAACCAGAAGTGAATATATTTAATTTTATTTATTGATATATGGATCATAATATTTCATCAATGGCAGTACAATCATAAACATTTCCGATGAAAGATGAGAATATAACAATAAAATTCTTTAGGATTGGTACAATTGAATCATCATCCCCAAGAAAGAATAAAAAAAATTAATAATAAAATATCATAAAAACAATTTGATTCACTATATAACGTTGAATTTGAAATTAAATAAAATCCATTGAAAAATACATGTCGATAACATGGAATGTATCGCAATGAGGGAAAATTGAGAAAATTTTCTAAACCTATTTGTTATGTTTGGAACCATATACACTGTGAAAGAAAAAACATAAAACGGATATGAAAATACTCATACCATTATATAAATAAATAATATTATATATTCACTTGGAAGATATACCACATATATTAAAATTAGTGGTCAATATAGATTGTTTTTTATAGATAATAAAATTGTAATTAAAAAACCCTTACTATTATATAAATTATGAATCATGATCACTATGTATGAATAAAATTAATTGAAATTATAATAAAATTAATTATATTGACATATATATATATTATATTTTTAGTGATTTATATACACCAATAAAATATAATTGATTCGTAAATATGACATGTATCTCATGGGAAAAAGTGATATAAATTACCTTACCATAAGTGTCAAATTTCATCATACATGTTAAAACATAATTTATAATGAATTTAATTTTATTATAAACCATACACAGAACCATATTATTCTATATAATACAATATATTATATTTTATGACTTTATATCACCCATTACTTAATAATACATTGTTAATATTACATTTCATGAAACATCTGCTTTCTTTTTTGAAAATATTTTTTCTTGTAATTATTGATACCATTAAATAATGATTTAATTATTTAAATTATATATAATTATGTAAATATCATATATATTCAGTAAATATATATTTAAAATAATATATATAATATTGAAATAGGAAATGGAATACACTATTCATGGAGATGGTTGACCATACGTACACATGAACTTTGTTTCAAAGTAACTTTCATATTGAAATAAAAAATGTAAATGAAATATATTTTTATATATAATATAAATATATTAGAAAATTATTTCATATTTATTATATATTTTCACTAAAGCCAACATTAATATATTTAACGTAGTGTCTAAAAGAATCACATTGCATTGAGCAGGTGGTTATCCACACTTCCCCAAAAGAAATTATCATATTTCAACAAAATGTAAATCATGGCGGTACATGTGATATGATAATTAAATATGAAATAATATATCCTAAATATAATATAAAAATAAATTTTACAATATAATTCCTACCCATGAGAGGTGTTAATGAAAAAATGAACAACAACGTTTCGTGAGTTGTTAGTTCTCAAAACCCAAGAACATCAAGTTAGCTACCCGTTAGACTGATGTGTGTGGAATCTGAGGAAAAATACCTATAATAAAATCATATTAGTATTATTATAATACTGATGTTATTATAAAATTATGTAATATGATGATCTGATCAGGGGTATAATGAAAACAAAAAAAGTGCATGAGGTAGGATGTTACCTTCTCTTTGGGTAACTCCTTTTGGTTTGCACTGAAGATCTTCCATGGTTGGATTTATGAGAAATGGAGTAATCTCATATTAAGGGATTTATTTTGGGAATGTATTGTATAAGATATTTGACTATGAAATTGGATTTATAGGTGTGAATAAGTGGTATGTGAGAGTTGCTTTTTGTAGTTGAGGAGGAGTGGAATTATTATAAATTTTGGAAATGGGAATTACAGACACATTTTTCAAAATAAATTTTGATTAAATAATGTACCAAATTATATAAAATGGAGTTATTTGTCCAAATAGTGAAATATAATGTATTCCATAAAAGTTTATAGGTCATTTTTTCAATTAAGTGTGTTGTTTAGTCCCTAGTTATGCTAAAGTTTATCTTAGTCATTGTAATTAATTTTAATTACATTCTCAAATTTTTATTTAAAAATGATTTATTTAAATTATAATAAATTATATATTATTTTTATTAATAATATGGAATCCATATTTAAAATTACAATAACATAATTAAATGAAATTAATTGATATTTAATCCAATGGACAAGACGGCAGAACAAGTTTTCAAAGTAAAAAAAGATCATAAGTTTGTTATGATTTTATATCAAATATCACATTAAATTGATTATAATGACCAATATTAGATTAAATAACGTTTTATTGATCAGACTAAAAACTGAATCAAATTAAAAATATTACTTAACCTAATAACTAAATTAGGTGAAAAAGTGATTAGTTTGTAAAACATAGTATTATTCACTATTCATCAAAAAATGATACTTTATAACATACAAAACATTTACCTTAATATAAATTTTTATGTTCATATATCTAAAATGTAGTTTATATTTTCAAATAAATATTATAAAATTGTCAAAAATAATATTTAAAATCGGTTCCCCATTAAATGACAATAAAATTACCTTTTAAAATTAATACATATTTTTTTTATAATATTGGATTTATTCTTATTTATTACTATAAAATATATAGTATTAGTATTAAAAAAATTCACTGAATATAATATAATATTATATAATATATATTATTTAAAATATTAATAAAAAGTGGTTTTATTAATTTATTTAGATTAAATGTTGTTTTTAAATAGAAAAATATTTATCTTGAAAAAGTAAATACATAATTTTAAAATAGTTATCACATTCACTTATTGTAACTGATTACCAAAGAATTAATTTTATATAAATCATAAAATCATATTTTCACGACATTTTTAATCATGTTTTAATCATCCGTTCCAATGGTTACATGGTAATGATAATAAAATATCAAAAACAGTATTTATAGTATATTGCAATTCAGTTTAACTCGACCTTGCATGTAACACACGAGATTGATGGTACATGGTATTGTGTGTAATACAATACAATCATAGTGCATTGTGTACCTATTTATAATCTATGTTTTTGGTGTATCTAATGAATGAATTTTTGTTTCATATAATACATGCCACAACTAGTGATTTAATATATAAAAAATTATATTCATGGTTGTGTGAAATGAAAAATATAGAAATCAATATTTTTTTGAACAAATTAACAAAATATGTTTGGATTATAATATATATATGGAAGATCAAATTGATATTCCAAAATTCATATTCTATTTAAAATATAAGATGGTCCAATAATACATATTACCTACGTGCCCTATCTATGAATCCTCTAGTGAACCAATCATAGTGATACTCAAAGGAAGAAATGATATCCCACTTCAAACTCATGGAGTTGAAGAAATCTACAAGAATATGACATTCTCATAATCTGGTCCATATCAATACATTTTCGAATCATCTAACCCTCCTCCGATGTCTCTTCATTAGAAAAGGCCCCAACAACTTAGACTCTCATATATTCATCCATAACAATATTGATAGTAATAGACTATCATAAAGATCCACATATAGCGACGTATGGATAGACTCATCATAATTATTAATATTGGATAACGTGACATATTCTACATGGTCCTCCAAAGACCAGCCAAAATCATGAAAAAATCCTATCAACATGCCACCTAGCACATGGATAATTCACTTTGATTACCCCACTATCTATGGCATGATAATCAAACATATAATCACCTGTGAATCCAATTCCCTCAATATATCCTACCAAAATAAAGACGCATCTCATGATTCATTTTTCATAACTATACTCTTTAGAACTATATTGAAACATATTTTCTCCCATACATACAGCTAAGCTAACTAGTCCACAGTGAAAGTCTCTCAGATTGTAAAAAATGGGTTATTGTTGTAAAATGGGGCACACTTATTCAATTTACATCATTATTCCAAGGGTTCCTAGAATGTAGGACAATATTATCTATAGTAACTTCTTCCCACGTCCATTCAATAATGGGAAAATACTATTGATAAAGAGCTAATCATTGATGCTCTTTCATTACCTACTAATAGAAGTAACATCATCTCACAAAACATGTGACCACCTTTTTCAAGCCCAACCACCAATATCATCAATGTATGTCTTGGTACATTCCATTCAAATAAGGATGGGCCACCCAATATGAGGCATAAAACATATGCATAGTATCCTTATGCATAAATTTATTAAAAACTAAATCATTTCTAAAATAGATGATCCTGTACAAATCTACAATTTAATTAGTATGTGACACCACTTCCTTCAAGTATTTCCCTCAGGTAAATACAATTTTGATTCTTATACTTCCTCTATGTGATATGGAATAGATATGGGCACTCCATTGATACTGATATGTGAATTATCTTCATTTCTCTTTCTGTAACCTATATATGAATCTCAACCAAAAAGGTCATCAACTTTTATATAGAATAGGAAACATCACCTCTTAGAGTCTGCTTCTTCCAACTCACAACATCACCAATAATGTTTCTCTTCCATGTAATATAGGCTAGGTCTATATAAAATTGATGTATACACTCAAACGACCTCAACATCAGTATATTCATGTCCTTCTATGAAATGATATACTACATGAGTTTTTTGTCATATAGAATTTTTTTTCCAAAAATGATAATGTATTTAACACTTTAACGAATAATACACTACAACAAACAAGCGATCATGAGTATGGTAATAACACGAATTATTTCTCAAATATCGTGACCCATAAATCACATACTTTTCTCCTAGAAAAAACACTACCCCATGTATGATGTGGGAAGAAAGAAAAATATATTATAATTATTAGTGAAATCTTGCAGGATCGTGATTTTTGATGTTGCAAAACACATCTTCAAGTGCTTTAAAGATTTATCAGATGCTCAAGACCATTATAATATGATATCATTCCAATTCAAAAAAAATGTGAAACTAAATAGGAATTATTTGATTTAAGATACTAATAATAAAATTCCACCCCCAGAAGCTTTCAGATATCAAAAACTGTGATAGATGCACTAATGAAAACACTAATATAGAATTAACTATGTCCACTAACACAACATCCTCAGAGACGATGCATCCTATTAAATGTATGCTGTTGAAATAGAATTGAATCCTAAATATCATGGAATTTAGTTTGTGTTATACTAGTGTACTCAAGATGATGTAAATATGTTGTAATTTATTATCATAATCATTCTTTGAGTAAAAAAATATTTTATCGAGAAAATCGAAAACAAAAATAATTTCTTGTGGGTTGAAGATTCATATCATCAACTAAAAAACCACATTGTGGAAAATTGTCAACCCAAACAGCATGAAGATGAACAGATTAATGATATACATTATTTTGAATGTGGTATGTGTTATATCCAAAGGATTATCTATCAATTAATGAATCCATGATCTCAATTAAATCTTTTAGAGCACATAACACCCCTCAACATGTCAAAGAGATCATTGATTACTAAAAGAGTATATTAGTTATTCATAATCATTTGGTACATCATATGATATTCAATACAAATAATCATTTTACTATAAAAATTCATTGAAAAAACCTAGATGAAACCAAGATGATGTAAATGGATGGATAAATCCATTATCCCTCAATTATTCTAGCTAATATTTATAAAAAGGAAACTATGTTGGTGATATCTCAAAAGGTGGATTGGAAAAAGCTTACGATGCATGTATGAAATTAATTATAAACCAAATCACCATTTAGCTGGAAGTCTTGAGATGTCCCCAAAACACAAATACATAAATAGGTTCATTATGGATTGAAATAAAACACGATTTAAACCAATTCTATCTAGAAAATGACTTGTATCATTGGATTTGATCTCCCGTAGTTATTGGAGAAAAATCTATGCATAACCTTCTTAGATATCCCATTCTCTTGTGTTAAGAGAAATTTTTCCAATGGGATATATAAAGGTAGATCACATATGATTAAATAAATGTAGGCCCAGTGTGACACCAACCAACCCTTAGGAAATATATATTCAAAACATGATGTGTAATGTATGTAAGTATCCCATTAAAAACATATCATCCAAACCTCAGAGGATGCTCATTGCATAATCAATATCCTCTCCACTATACTCCCAATAGTGTGTTAATCACTATAACATCACTCATGAGTACCACCATTAGGCTAAACCATTTTACATGTTGGGAAGATATATAAGATTGAGAGAAAATTATATCATATAACAATCTATAATTAATTAAAGAAACACGTAAATTACCTATAATTTTCAACATCACATACTCGCTATCAATATGTTCAATTTTTACATCATACAACTTCCCTACCCTTCTTCCTAGTACTATGTGTATGTCCCTGATGTTTTACTACATTAATGTTACATAAACTCTTTCACTAAAGAACCATGTATGCTAACATGACCACCACAATGTATATAACTCTATATTCAAGGATAAGGTAACTTTTTCATTATTCCATTATTTTTAACATGACATTCAAAAATTGGGGGCCTTGAGAGTATGTATGGATCCCTATGGGAATTTGGAGTATTATTCCATGTCCCCCAATATATGGATTAGTTAGAATACATATATATTACTTTTCATCCTAGAGAATTAATCTAGCACAACATGTGTATTTGGAGCTACAATCATTATACTACAACTCAATGATCATATAATTCAAATATATCAAATACCATTGTTAGAAATACATAACCCATTTATAAAACATGTTTATAACCTATTTTTTAAATAGTTACACAATTAAATTTTTAAACCATATTCAAAATCACCTCTATCTACATTTAAATTCTATTGGGACAAAAATGGGTTCCCATGATGTCCATTCTAAAAACACTTAAGGGGAAAAAGTGATCCATAAAGGGGATCAAAACGAAATTGGAACATAATTATTTTATTTATTTCAAAATGAATCATTACAACATAGGAATTAAAATTACCCAATTACAACACACAATAATAATCAATACTAGGATAATTAATGATTACAACTCCTACCTAAAGATTTTTGATGAACTCTCACAAATCTGTAACCCTCAGTTTGATTTGGAACCTTCTAATTCATAATAGTAAAAGTTATATAACATCAAAACCAAGTACCCAGGTCCAAAGAGACTAGATTCATCAAATAAAAGAGAAAAAATCATTTCTAATAGAGTAAACCATCACCCCGAAAAGGGATATGGAGACACTAAATTGAATAGAAATCGAACATGAAGAGATTTCATACATTAAGAGGTGTTAAATCCTTAAATTGGATCATAAATTTTCATCAGAAGGGTCTTTGAGAGCATTATAATTATTTTAGTAGATTAAATAATAATATTAAAAGATTTTATGTTGATCTTGGTTGATTAGAGATAAAACCAATAAGAATTGGTAATTTTAATAAATTTTTTAGGGGGTTTAAAAACAGTGTGCACAGTTTCCTAGGATGAGGTACACTATTTTCCAAACTGTTCACCTTAACTATAAACCTCTTCTTATAGTGTGAAATGTTTCTATATTGTGGTTTTTATGTTGAATTAATATAAAACCACTAGGAAAATACCTATTATTTTAGGTTTGAAAGTTCATTGAGGGGGACTCTCAATTTGGAAAAACGATGTGCCTACTCTTGTGGTATAAATATTGGTTAATAATTTCCTGAGGAAAATAAATAGTTTTCACTAACCATTAACAAACCATGAACAACCCATAAGCTTCAAAATTTCTGGATTTTTTCATAACAACCCCACAAAATAGATTATTGGGTGGTAACACAATCGTTACAATGTGCAAGAAAAAGTGTCCTAACTATACACATAGTCTGATACTAAATGGGGATATTATTTTTCCAATAACATTAAATATATAAAACATTATAAATGATTTATTATGTTATGAAATTACGTTATGTAATATATGATAACACCATACATATAATAAAAAATTTAATATTTTGGGTTTTATATTGATTGAAATTATAATATAATATACCCACATAGTAAATCATATCTAGATTGTGGTTTAATGATTAACTTATGATGTAAATATTGATAACACGTGATTAAATCTTTTTTATAAATAGATATATCATGTAGAAACAGAATTAAATATTGATGTGATGGTAATTCAATGGTTACCCCAAATGGGAAACTAAATGGTATGGAAAATGGAATGAAAAACTCTTTGACAAAGATATCTCAATTTATGAGTTGTTTAAAGAGGATGGTCTATATACAAATTTCAAAAACAAAGTGGGATCTTGTAAACATATCTTTCATGTTGAAATATAAACCTCTCTTCTTTGAATGTTCTTATGCAATTATTACAAATAAATGGATCATTGTGATATAAAATATATTTTATGTTCTCCAATTATCGAAGCCTGAGAATGTTGATTTAGTTTTTTTCCCTCTCTATATTTTTCTTGAAAAATGGAGGACCATCATAACGAATAAGAAAAATAAGGAAGACTATCACTCTATGGAATACGATGAATTAAAAAGGTATTATTTAGTAAATATTTTCCTTCAACTCTTCACATATAGATTAACAGATAATTTAAATAGATGAAAACATGGGGGATAAATCGGTGACTACATATTTTTAATTATTCAAATGACTCAAATGATATGTCTCGATTTTTAATGACAATGCGGATGGTAACATAATATTTTACATGGGGTTAGTAATAAATTTTCTTCAAATGGAAATTTTTGTAAGAGTTATTTATATCTATGAAGTGTTTTTTCAATGTGCACATAAAGAGGAAATGTAAACAATATATTTTATTTATTCCCATCATTATAGTTATAGGTATAGAAAAAACCATTTCCTAGTAAATTCATATGACATAAACTGTGAAGGGAATAAATTTAAACTTTTAAAATTGTGAAAATTTTGAATATAAAATGTGGGGGATCTCTATATGAAATTGTTATGTGCTTCATGTGTGGATTTTATAGTCATTGAGTAATTTTTTTGAAAACTAATGATAGGAATAAATAATTAAATATATAATTAGATTTACCAATAGAATGAAAATTTGATATTCAAATGCTTATTTTTATAGATTATGTTAAATATGAAAAAAAATACACAAAAAAGGGGTCAATGATGGTAACTGACATCAAAAAATCATAATACAATGGAACTATTTAAAAAATATACAATCAAAATGAGTGAAATAGATCATCAAATAATGTGGATCATAATGATTATAGAATACTATCCACTGTCAGGATTTGTGTCTATCATAATGAATTATTATTTTAGAAACTCTTTTAAATCAAGGATATTTTCGATGATCATTTTATCACCATTATAATGGCTCTTTTTGAAGAAAATAATATGATTTATACTTTTCTTATAGTATGTAGTTAATTTATTATTCTCTATTTTTAAAATTTTGATCTGATTTTGGAAATTGATATCTTACAGTGTTACTAAAATAGGGTAATCACATTCCATATCACTAATCAAACTGTGATTGTCTACCACTATAGGTATCACTATGAACTCTCTAGAGATATTATTCACAAGGGGTGGTTATCCCAAATGGTATACCTATAGAATTTATTCCTAGTCATCCCTAGGTCATAATGAATGATAAAAAATTTGGAAAATGAAATATTTAGAAATCTTATTGATAACCATATCCAGCATCATAGGTAAGTAAAAATTGAAATTGTGATGTCATAATATATTATTATTATATTATTAATAAATATATAATTAAAATTAATATTGTAATCTATAAATGTTATTATCACATGATGTGGAAAATTTAATATGTGTTAATAATGAAAGTGTTTAGTTTTAATAAAATCACATTTCATTGTATTAAATAAAAAATTTTAAAAAACAATAAATTTACATTGTAAATATGATAAATTCAATTCCATTTTTAATTTCTCATCTAAAATTTTTTTGTAAATGGATTTTTTAGTTTTTTTAAATGATTATTATAAGTTGAATAATATGAGTATTTCCAAAACATTTATTTTCTGAATTTTATGATTTATTATGTTTATAATAAAATTATATAAATAAATTAAATTACTAAAATATGTATTTAAGATATATAAATATTATTTTTAATATATTATATTTCCCCATCAATCATATTTCTATAATTTTTAGGACAAAATTAATATGTTACATTAATAAAACAATCCTCTGAGACATTTATTGAATCCTGTGTATTCACGGTAATATTCTGTTAGTCATTTCAATCAATAAATCACAAAAATTTAATTTAATTATTATAAACTATTATATTTCATTGTAATTGATTATTTTTAGAAAAAATTCATACAAAATACTTTAGGCGTAAATACAAGGTTTTCATATATTAATGTATTTAGATGATTAAGTGTGCCAATTTTATAAGTAACATTCCCCACTAATAGAAATATTATATGAAAAAATGATTTGACATTTTATTTTAAAAAGTATAAAGTTTAATAAAAATTAAAAAATTATATTTTTTTTATTTAATTCTGTTATTAATGTCAAAAATCAATTAGGATTGTAAAATTAAATTTCGGAAAAGTTAAAATATGAAAATAATGATAGCTGAAACACTCTATGTTGTCTCATAAATGATATAACATGGTATTTTAACCCATATTCACATTACACTAATCATTTTTTCATCTATCCATTTATCATTGAATAATAACATTATATTATTGAATATGTAAAGTGTACTCCAAAAAGTACAATTTTTCTGAGTTATATAAGTCTATGATCCCAATAGGTTAAAACACCCCATACCATATAATTTATCCATGAAAAAATTCCAATTATATCTTCCTTTAAAATTCATCTAATTTAATAATCATTTGAAAACCATTTGTTTCTTAAGGGATTATTCTCCAAGGAGTTATCAAATATAAAACTCATGCTTTAAATTAGTGTATTACTTATATTTATTCATTAAAATTAATATAGTACCACCTCTTATTCTATAGTATTATTAATATAAAAAACTATGTATAATTTTATAGTCAAATATCCTTGAATTATTCTATTAATAACTATTTATATATTTCCATCATCATTGTACCACTAAAAAACATTAACCATGCATTGTTCCGACAACTGCCGCCTCGAAGAATATTTTTTGGGTTTTCATTGTTTTAATTTGAATATTAATACCTCTTAAAATATGATTAAATATTTTAAAAAAAATAAAAATAATATCAATATTTTTATATTATAATGATATTATACACATTCTTAAACATACTCATACCCTGATATATAGCTTGTTAATTTTCGGTTTCGTTTAGCCACCTAATTGAATAAATTATATAAAAATATATCATGGATGACTATTAAAAGATAAATAATAATAATAATTTTGTTTAATAAGTAATAAAATATTTTTTTATTGTTATTTAATTTTTATATTATATGTTTAACATGTAATTGAAATGGAAACAATTGTAGCCAAAATTACCAAAAACCCAACATTGATTAAATTTTCATTTAAAAATAAAAAAATCATATATTAACTTAAAATATATATAATAAAAAATTTACATATTAGATTAAATATAGATGAATATTTTTTATAGATATATATTATAAGAATATTTTTATTATTTTTGAAAATAAATGCTTTCCAAGGAAGAATATTGAATAACGTAAGGGCTTCATCAAAAAATTTATTCATTAGACACAACTTATTACATAGATATAATTTAAATTAAATATGTTCTGTATTATTCATTATATATATAATATCATTTATTATCATTATTCATTTTAAATTTACTTAAAATTTATTCTATCTATTTCAATGTGTTTTTATTATAATCCTTCATCTGTTATAAGGGTTTTCATCTCAAATTCAAGACCTTGGAACATGTATTGAATTGTGAACATAATTCAATTTTATTGTGTATACAAGGAAGAATTGATATATAATATAATTGAATAAAACCTATTGAATCTAATTATTGTTAAATTTGTATCTCCCCCTTTCATAAGGATATTATTTATATTCTCATTATGTTTATGGGTTTATCTTGACTAAAATATAATTCTTGAGTCCTAATCACTCCACTTATATGGGAAAAAACAATACAAGATTTGTATAACACAAACCAATCCATACCCAATATCATGTAAATAGATATGTAATTCAGGAAAATCACATTTGAAATAATAGTTCCCATTTTCAAGAAAAAACTATTTTCATAAACAAATGTCCGTTGATTTACTCATAGTGTATTTTTTACCTTTATAACCCCAATAATTAACTCTACCATTAGAATCGAACCATTCACCACATGATAAGATATATTGGTGTGAGACGTTATTGTATCAAATAAAAATATATAAATTATAATAAAATCAAGTATAGAACCTATTATAGTAAAAATAAAAAACATTATATCAACAAATGTTGGAAGAATAGCATGAAACAACCCATATCCTCTTAAAAGAACTATAGTATGAGTCCCTTGAGTATATCTACTCTCCTCATATGGGATCCCATTACCTGTAGAACCATATATTCTACCTCGATATACATTCCACATGGTGTTGATTCAATAAGGTTTTCCTTATGAATTTTCCATTCCTTCTTGCTTTGAAAATAAAAAACACCATATCTTTATGAAAATATGTTTTTACCCATGTTTTACTTTAAAAAAGAAATTTACCTCTTTGTTGTTTTCATTTTTCATATCAACATTTTTGTTATGTATAAAAATCGGATTCATATCTATATTCACGGAATCGAATAATACTTAGATATGAAAAACTCTGTTACATGATTTGAATTCCCATTACGAATTCTAATGCAGAAAACCCACTACAAATTCTAATGCAGAATACTCATTACGAATTCTGATGACGAATTCTCATTACGAATTATATGATAAATTTTTATTACGAATTCCGTAATGAATTCTCATTACGAATTCTATGATGAATTCTCATTATGAATTCTTTAATGAATTCTCATTACGAATTCTGTGATGAATTCTCATTATGAATTCTGTGAAGAATTCTCATTACAAATTCTGTGATGAATTATCATTACGAATTTTGATGACAAAATCTCATTACGAATTCTGTAAGGAATTCTCATTATGAATTTTTTGATGAATTATCATTACAAATTCTGTGATGAATTCTCATTACGAATTCTGGGATGAATTCTCATTACGAATTCTGAGGACGAATTCTCATTAAAAATTCTGTGGTGAATTATCATTACAAATTATGTGAGGAATTCTCATTATGAATTCTCTGATGAATTCTAGTTACAAATTATCTGATGAATTCTCATTACAAATTCTGGTTGTGAATTTTGATTACGAAATATGGATACAATCTTTAATGAAATTCGACTGTGAATTCTTCAAATAAAGAGAATCTCAATATCCTAGTAATATAGACTCAAATATATTATTTGGTTAGGCTCTGAAATTTTTACATACACTCCAATTTGTTAATTTTGTTATAAAAATATGTCGTTCTTTCAGTTACACATGTTTTGCATTAAAATGATGTCGTCAATTCTATTTTTAACTAACCATTGGTTGAGTGACACGTGTACAGGTCCCTCTGAAATTTAAGTAAAATATGACCATTGGAGGAGAGAGCTGACCGTTGCTACTTAGCCTATAAATAGGATCTCATTTGAAAGAGCTCTAAATAAGTTAATCACTCTAGAGACCACACGATGTCAAGGTGATTTCTAGAGAGAGAAGCTTTTCATGCCTTTTGTGTACTGAACTACTCGGTCAGATTGCTTCATGCAACTCCGAATGATGGTGATTACATTTGAGGTCATCTAGGGATATGAAGACAGAGGTTCCGACTAACTTGATGTTTGATGGATTCCTTGCTAAGGAATATGGAGGATCCAACTACCTTAAGGATGAGGGCTTGCAGGGATAGAAAGACAGAGACTCTGATATTCATATCGATGGCTTACTCGGGTGTAGGTAAGATAGACTTTTTTGAAATTATAAATGAAGGGACCTTTATCCAAGGTTGTTGGATACCATTCTCTTTGGGTTAAAAGACTTATATCTAGTTACTTGTTTTTGTTACATGTTTATCTTTTTCCCTATATTTTGTATGTTTAAGAATGTATAAACTTCTTATACTTCCTTACACTTGTGTACTCTGATTCAGTTATAATCTATACGCTTTAAGGTAGAATCTCATTTTGTAAACTTTTGTTATGATTCATTTTCCATATACATATTTTTGGAACTAGTTTTTTAGAATCACTTTCCATATTTAAGCAAGTTTATAGAACTAGAAGTTTGTAACATAATACTTTGTCCCAATCTTTTAATTGGTGTTAGAGGTGTTGTGAATTTTATTAGTTTAACATTGTTAAACATAGATCATTCCTTGTTTAAGGAAAATTTTAAAGTGTACAATTCACCCCGTATTTTATATAGATAATATACATCATTATTTCAATCCTACAATTGGTATTAGTGGAGGTTTATAAGTTAATTATACTCACATATATGTTTTTATTGCTTAGTTTTTCATTGTTTATTTTTCTGTTAGGAATATTATATTTGAATCGGAACATTTGTTACTAACAAGTTTTTTTCTAGAATGATTTTTAAGATGGCATGAATAAATGTTGGTTCCATCGACAACATAAATCCTACAAGACCACCAATTTTTTATGGAAATGATTATGAGTATTAGAGAGATCGAAAGAAAAATTTTATTATCAAAACTGGAGTAGAAAATTTTGTAATGCTTACTGGAGGTTATCAAATTCATGATAAGGAAGTTAAAACTTTCACAAACCAAGAGAAGCATGATTATCAATTAAACTATAAGTTACACAATACTCTACTATGTTCAATGACTAGGAATATATATACCAAAATTTCTTCTTGTGAAGTAGTAAACTGTATATGGAAGAAACTCGAAGTTACATATATTGGTACATCCAAATTGATTGAGACCAGAAGAGATATGCTTAGATATGAGTATCATGGTTTTTACATTCCTTATAGAGAACCCATTTTTAAGGTGTACAAATGGTTTATGACTATATTGAATAGCTAACATCTATGGGAGAGAAAGGGCTGGATGAAGACGCTCTTGTTGACAAGATCATTGATATTATTCCCAATGAGTGGGAATCAAAGAGAATAGCTATTGATGAGAACAAGAAGGTCACTCAAATTTCCTTAGATGAGCTATTTAGAACTCTTCTCCAACATGAAACAAGGATGAAGAGAGATGCTGACAACATCAAAAAGAAGAATGGAAATGGTGTTGTTTCTTTTAATACAACATGAAATCACATGAAAGATAATACTCTTTGGAGATAAACTAGATCCAAGTATAAGAAGGTTACTATCCAATCCGAATCTACTGAGAGTGATGTCTCAGAAAACGAGTTAGCCAATCTTTCTTGATGAATGAACAAGATATCTGGTAAAATAAATTTTCACTCCAAGTATAAGAAAAATGAAAGGAAAGATAAGAAAGATTCAGAGGTCACATACTGTGAATGCAAGAGAAGTGGACACATATGACCTGATTTCCCTATGCTTTACAAGAATGAATGAATAGGGTGGCATTCTGAAATGATCAGGAAGAAGTTTTATAAAGATAAAGCTATGAAATGTCTAAAATCTATACTACGTGGAGTGATGGCTATAGAGACACTTCAGAAATAGAATCATTAGAATATGATTCATCAGCTCAGAAAAATATGGGAGTCATTGCTAATATATCTTTTCCATATACCTGTCTTAGGCCAAGGTACGCTCAGCCATGACTTAAATAAATTTATCTCTTGATAATAATTACTATTATGAAAATATTAATTCTAATGAAGATACTTCATCCTCAGAAAATGAAGAACCTTCATATGAAGATGTATCAAGATTTTCCATGTTAATTGATGTAATTTTTTTTAAAATTTCAGAAAAATTAGACAAGAAAAATACTAGGGAATAAGTTCTTACAAAAGAGATTTCAGATCTTTCTACAGATCTTAATGATAAGGAAGAGCTTCTAGAAAAACATTATAAAGACCTTGAGAAATAAAATTATTATAAGGAAGAACATTCTAAATATCTTATGAATTCTATTTCAAAGAAAAATGTTTTGAGGAAAAATCTAAATCTAAGGAAATGATTCATGAGGATAGGAATTTAGTCAACATACTGAAATCTAAAATATTTTCACATAATAAGATTCGTGAAAAATTTACCTCTGGGACTGAAAATATTGATAAGATGTATTCTCAAATTAAACCTCAAGGAAACACTACAGGAGTATGTTATACTCACTAAAAACCGAATATCAATAAAAACTATTTTGTTCCATCTAGTGCCCCTTTTTTCAATAAGGGTCAATGTGGTGGGTAGTGGAAGAGAAACTATTCCTTGAATAGAGTTCAATCTCTTTGGTTTCAAAAAGAATATTTTTTTAAAACAAATATGGATACCTAAAATGTTTTTTTCTAACAATTTCAGATCCAAGCAAGTCTGGATTTAGAAAACCTAACTTGTTTCTTATTATTAGGAAAATAGGGAAAGTACCAACAACAATACATGGTACATGGATAGTGGATGTTCCCAACATATGACGGGTGACAAATACTAATTTTAAAATATTATCAAGATGAAAGGAGGATAAGTAACTTTAAGAGACAACTCTTATGGAGAAATTGTTGATATAGGTAATGTTCTTCTTCTTTGTAAAACATTTATTCAAAATGTTTTGTTGGTTAAGGGTCTTAAGCACAACCTCATTAGCATAAGTTAATTATGTGATGAATGATATCTTGTGAATTTTAGTAATGATAAGTTCATAGTACATAATTCCAAGGAAGAATTTATTCTCTCTTCTCATAGGCAATAGAATATTTACACTTTGAACATAAAAGTCCTTAGGAGCCAAGACTTACATTGTCTAAGTGAAATGGAAGATCATTCATGGTTATGGAATATTATACTAGGTCACTATAAACACATAAACTTATGAAAACTCTCTAAGAAGAAACTAGTTAACTATCTATTGGAGCATAGATTTGATTATTCTAAAGTTTTTAATCCTTGTCAATATGGAAAGAAACATAAATCTAGTTTTAAATCAATTAGTGAGTCTCAAAAACTGATGTGTTACAATTGGTACACATGGATCATTTTGTTCCAACAAAAACTAGAAGCATTGGAGGCAAATACTATGTGTTTGTTCTAGTTGATGATTACACTAGATTTACATGGGTCTATTTTTTAACAAAGAATTCTAAAGCTTTTTCTTATTTCAAAAGATTTAGATCCCATGTTAAAAATGAGAAAAACCATCCACTGAAAACTATTCATAGTGATCATGGATGAGAATTTCAAAATTCTAAATTTGAATCTTTTTTTATTAGAAAAGGTATTACTCACAACTTTTCAGCACTGAGAAATCATCAAAAAAAATTTGTACTTGAATGATGAAATACAATTCTTCCAGAAATAACTAGAAACATGTTGAGTGAATATATCTATAGCTAGACATTTCTGGGATGAAGATGTAAGTACTGCTTGTTATACTATAAATCGAGTTTTGATTAGACCATTTCTTAATAAAACTATTTATGTGTTATGGAATGGTAGAAAACCTAGACTTTCCTACTTTAAGATTTTTGGTTGCAAGGTATTCATCCTAAATACTAAAGTTAATATACACATATTCACACCAAAATCTGAAGATGGAATTCTTTTAGGATACTCCACAACTTCCATGTCTTATAGATTTTTCAATAAAAATACTTGTTTTATTGAGGTAATAGTACAGGTAAAATTTGATGAGTCTTGCCCTTTTGTTTTTAAACCATCCCAACCTACATCCTAAAATGTGTTTTCAAAAATTTATTATCAGCCTTTGATAGAAGATCCTTCTAATATTTAAAATGTTCTAGAAAAGATTTCTAAAACATTTACCCTAGATGACTTTCTACCCGATGTTGATGATCAGGTTTTACAAAACCCGCGTCAGGTGTTTTTTAAGAATCATCCCAATGATAGTATCATCGGTGATGTAAATCAACATGTATGGACTAGAAGTTCCTGGACGAATGAAGTAGAATATCTAGCATTTCTTTCCCAATTAGAACAAAAATGCACTGATGAAGCATTAGGTGATGATGATTGGATCAAAGCCATGCAATATGAGAAAAATTAATTCTAAAGGAATAAATTCTAGACATTGTTTGAAAGACGTAAGGAAATTTTTCTTATTAGAGTAAAGTGGGTCTTCATAAATAAGTGTGATGAAAATGGAGTCATAGTAATAAATAAATCTATACTAGTTTCTAAAGGATATAATCAACAAGAGGGAATAGACTATGAATAAACCTATTCTCCAATAGATATATTTGAATCTATTCGTATCTTACTTTCCTTTGCAGCATTTTTCAATTTTAAACATTCTCAAATGGATGTGAAATGTGCTTTTCTTACCTGTTACGTCCAAGAAGATGTTTTTTGTTGAACAAACAACTGGAATTGAAGACACAAAACATCATGATCATGTTTTTAGACTTACCAAAAATTTGTATGGACATAAACAAGGCCCTCAAGCCTGATATGATAGACTAACATGATTTTTTCTTCAAAATAACATTGTTAAGGGAAATGTAGATCCAATCATTTTTATAAATAAAGAAAAGAAAAATGTTTTGATTGTTCAAATATATTTTGATGACATCATATTTGGTTAAACATAGCAATCCTTAACTGATTCTTTTTCAAGTATAATAGAATATGAGTTTGAAATGAGTATGAATGGTGAGTTAACATTTTTCCATGGTTCCCAAATTTTAAAAAAACCAGAAGAAACCTATATATCTCAACATATGTATATTAAATATCTTCTTAAAAAGTATGGATATTGCAAAACTAAAAGTATGAGTATTCACATTGGTACCTCAAACACACTTGATATTGATAATGTTGGGAAACCAGTGGATCAAACATATTTTAGAGGTATGATAGGAAGCCTACTATACTTGACAGCTTGTCGTCCAGACTTAATGATTTAAGTATGCTTATGTGCCATATATCAATGCAATCCTATGGAATCCCATATTAAGGCAGTGAAAAGAACTTTTCGCTACTTGAAGGGAACCATGGATCTAGGATTATTTTATACTTCTGGAAATGATTTTCTCTTAAATAGTTTTTCATATGCTGACATTGGTTGGTGTAGAATGGATAGAAAAAATACATCCAAAACATGTCATTTTATATGAGATTCATTACATTCTTGGTCATGCATGAAGCAAAACTCAGTAGCACTTTCCACTGCTGAAGCTGAATATATAGCAGCTGGAAGATGTTGTGGTCAACTATTGTTGATGCAACACACACTCACAGATTATGGCTTATGTTTTACTAAGACTCAAATTTTGTGTGATTACCAAAGATCCATTTCCCTAAGTAAAAACCCTTCACATCACTCTAGTGCAAACAGTATAGATATTAGGAATCACGTTCTTAGGGATCACACACAAAAAAGGAGATATCATTCTTCAGTTTATCATAACACAAGATCAGCATGCTGATATTTTCACAAAATTTTTACCTTCTGATAGATTTAAATACATTAAACAGAAGTCAGGAATGATAACCATATGGTAATATTTATTCATTAACATCCTATTGAAACAATCTCCTTATAGTAATAAACTCCTTTTTATATGGGTGTACATTTGTTTGTCAGCTTTTAAAATTTTTTTACTGAAACATTCGTAATGAAATTTTTGTACTAAAATGTTCGTAATGAAATTTTTGTACTAAAACATTCGTAAAGAAATTTTCAGACTGAAAATTTCATAATGAAATTTTCGTACTGAAACTTTTGTAATGATATTTCGTAATGAAACTTTCGTAATAAAATTTTTGTACTTAAACTTTCGTAATTTAATTTTTTTACTGAAACATTCGTAATGAAATTTTCAAACTGAAACATTCGTAATGAAATTTCCATACAGAAACATTCGTAATTAAATTTTTGTACTGAAACTTCCGTAATGAAATTTTCATACTGATACTTTTGTAATGAATTTTTTTTACTGAAACATTCGTAATGAAATTTTCATACTAGAACATTCGTAATGAAATTTTCGTACAAGAATATTCGTAATGAAATTTTCATACTGGAACTTTCGTAATGAAATATTCATACTAGAATTTCCGTAATGAAATTTTCATACTGATATTTTTTTCGTAATGAATTTTTTTCCCCATACTAATAATTTTTTTGCACTAATGTCTTTTTGTAGTATGTTTTTCGTAGCCAAATTTTCAACAAGAACAAATCACCTATTAAGAATAATCTTTCCAGCCAATCTGAAAGGTATGATTTCCTTACTTATGTCTTTGTAATCATATTTTACTTGCTCTTATTTTCTTATGTGTATTTATATATTTCAGATTCTGGATATTTTTAATTCGAATGTTTTTCTTATAATGAAAAAAGTTTAGATTCATGTTTTCCTTGCAGTTTTTTTTTAACTGTCAGATCAAATCACAATGTTTCTTAACCATTTGATCAACCAGGGAAGTTGAACTGTCACCTCAATGCCTATATAAAGGTGAACCCCAAGGGTTGTCCCACATCAGATATCAATATTTTTCATCTCAAAGCTCTATCCCTCTTAATTAAGACCACTCCGATATTTCCCAAGTCTGTTCCAATTTCTTCAGAAGTGTTCAGTTTCAGATGTCTGTAGAAGCCACTTCTCAAGATATGTCAACTGCGATGCCCATTTCTAAATGGTTAATTTATAGGGAGAGTATGGTGAAACCTAATTTCTAAAAATATTATTCTCTTTTATCTAATAACATTATGCTAAATGGAAAGGTGGATTTATGTTTACCAAACCCAGCGAATCAGGATTTGGTTTTTACAGATTTTCTTCTAGAATTATATGAGTCTATTTCCTTCTATGAAGAAGATGGCCGAGACAAATTTTCTTTCAAATATTTTGGGAAAACTTACAAATTATCTTACACCAAGGTTTCAATCTTGGTGGGTATATCATATGAAGGTGAAGATGAATTTTGGTCACACAAGCTGCCAGATGAGCATGGAAGTTTCAATAAATTCAAGTCTAAGGAATGCCTTGTACATAAAGATGTTAAGACCTCTATGATTGCTCATATCTATTATAATAATCATATTCTACAGATGTGTGTACAAAGTTTTTACAATCCAAGAAGGGGTGATAAAGATAATCTCAAGAATATTGATATATATATATCCTAGATTTCTTGGTAAATCTAACGAAGTTAAATTTTATGAGGTATGTTTAGATTACATTTAAGAATATTACAAAAGGGAATCTGAAAGATTAGTTTATAATGTATCCAACTTTTCTTTCCAAGATTATTATCAGGTTTCTTGATTCATTTAATGTTTCTTTCACTTCCAAGACAAGGAATTGCAAGGTAATTCTTGTTAGTGATTATACGTTGAAGAGAATGAAGATGGAATTTTCTGTTGAATTTTGAGAATTCTATTCATTACCAAAGGAAGAGGATGAGGTATCCTAGAAAGATCAACAAACTCTGGAACCATCAAATAATGTTGGGAAGAAAAGGAAAATGAAGGAAGTGGAAGTCGCTGAGAAAACACCTAATTACAAGGAAACTTAATCTGCACCCCCTAAACCCACAAAAAAATCATTTCCCGATGAGGTAGTTTCCATGTTGAGGAATGATAAAGAAAAAAGGAAAGAAGGGGAGCCTCAATTCGTATTGGACCATGCTAAGGCTAAGGCCTTGAAATAGAAAACGACTAATGAATTATAAAAGAAAGCCAAAAATAAGAAGTTGATAAAGAAGATGTCAAAGGTAGAGATTTTTCAATATATTCTGAAGGCCACAAAAGTAGCATCTAAAAATTTACCCATTCCTAAATCCTTTTTGGTTGAAGGTTTTCCTAAAACTCCAGGTGAGAAGACTCCAAAAAATTCTAAAAAGAATAAATCTGAGAAGGAATTGATGCTTAGAGTTCAGGATGTTGTGGAAGAAATCCAGGAAGAAGAGAGTTGTGGTGGCTCTTGTGATGTAATAAAACAAGTTAGAGACTATCATGAGAAGGATAATGCTTCTGAGATATTTTCACCTCGTACTTCCCAAGCCGGATCCTAAAAAATTCCTACACCTAGAGTTGATGAGAAATGTGAAGAGGAAGTGAACAAGCCTTCTGAGGAAGAAAGTCACAATCTTGACTTTATACACCCTAAGGATGTTTAAGGTAGAGCAGAAAAGAAGAATGTTGATGAAGATAAGATTGTTCAACTTTCAGAAAGTGAGAAAGAATCTCATGGTGAACAGACCATTATGAATGATAATAAAGGAAAGCATGTGTTTGTTGAAACTCCAACGAAATATATTATAAAAAGGAAAGACGTTGGGGGATCATCCAAAAGGAAGATGATACATTCAGAGGAAGAACCATCTCCAACCAGAATATCAGATTAAGAGTCATATGTCTTTGGACATGACATTGTTGGGAAATCCCAAAAGAAACCAATAGACATCATTCTAATTTTTCCAGAAATAGAATCATGATGCCAGATGATTCAGCAATGCATAAATCAAAATTTGGACTCTGTAACCATGGTGATGGATATGTTCTGTAAGCTTGAGAATGATCATAAAAACACTATTATCAATTATGATGCTCATATATTTCTATGAATGAAGATAACCAAGTGGTCTAAGAAAGTTTTTCAAGAAATGGGAGAGCTTGATCAATTTCATGTAGATGTTAAAAATGATTTTGATACCGAAGACACTAAAATCATGGATATTACAAATTTTTATGAGAAGAAGTTATCTTTTGGGCAGGATGTTCGGATGCAGGAGGTCAAAGATCTGAATGGGAAGCTATGTCCTCTTGTATAGTACTACAGGGAAGAAAAAGATCATCAGATTCAGTTGGAAGAAAAGTTTGTAAAGCATGATGAAGATCTTAAAGCTCAGGAAGTGGCTATGGAGTCTCAAGATTCAAGAATGATTAATTTAGAAAAGAAAGTGGAGGAGGACCAAAAAAATGATGAATTTGAAGGCAATTATCAAAATTCTTATGGCCAAGGAAAAAGAAACAAAATAAACCACTCCGATCATTTGTTGTACTATTTTCCTTGTCTTAATTCTTTCCAATAGTAATGAAATTTTGGTTACTTGTCTTTTGGTTGGTTGCATGTACTAATATTTCCAGTATATTATTAAATTTTCATTCCATCAATTCCTTTTTTAAAATAAAAAATGTGGAGAAGGAATAATTACTCAAAAGGGGGAGAAGGAAGAATCTAAAAGGGAGAAAAAAAATTCTAAGTAAAGAAGAAGTTTCCCTAACTAAAGGGGAAGTTATCTAAGGGGGAGATTCTCATTAAAAAGTTTTTTATTCGTATGATAAAGAAAATTCCATTCCATTAATCTTGAATACAATCCTTATAGTTCTAAAGCCTAAGGGGGAGTTAGTCGTATTCACTATCATTCATAAACAATGGGAGATAAGATTTAATTTCAAAGTCTAGAAATTTATTCTAAGATCTTATATTATTTTTCGTAAGGATGTTTTTGGTTTCCAAAAAGGGGGAAAATGTTGAGTCAATAAGGTTTTTCTTATGAATTTTCCATTCATTCTTGTTTTGAGAATCACAGACACCTTATCTTTATGAAAATATTTTTTTACCCCTATTTTACTTCTATAATGAAATTTACCTCTTTTTTGTTTTCATTGTTCATATCAATATTTTTCTTATGTATAAAAATAGGATTCATATCTATATTCTCAGAATCGTATAATAATTAGATATGAATAATTCTATTACAGGATATGAATTCCCATTATGAATTCTAATGCCGAATACCCATTACGAATTCCAATGCAGAATACTCATTACGAATTCGGATGATGAATTCTCATTACGAATTCTATGATGAATTCTCTTTACAAATTCTGTGATGAATTCTTCTTACGAATTCTGTGATGAATTCTCATTAAGAATTATTTAATGAATTCTCATTATTAATTCTGTGATGAATTCTCATTAATAATTTTGTGATGAATTCTCATTACAAATTCTATGTTGAATTATCATTACTAATTCTGATGACAAATTCTCAATACATATTCTGTAATGAATTCTCATTACGAATTCTGTGATGAATTCCCATTACAAATTCTGTGATGAATTCTCATTATGAATTCTGAGATTAATTCTCATTACGAATTTTGTGATGAATTGTCATAACAAATTATGATGAGGAATTCTCATTAAGAATTCTGTGATGAATTCTAATTACGAATTCTGTAAATAATTCTCATTACGAATTCTCTGAAGAATTATCCTTACAAACTCTATGATGAATTATCATTATGAATTCTTGTTGTGAATTCTGATTACAAATTACGGATACATAGTTTTATGAAATTTGACTGTGAATTCTTCTGATAAACAGAATCTGAATATCCTTGTAAAATAGACTATGAATATATTTTTTTTAGACTCTGAACATTTTACTGACACTCTGATTTGTTATGGTCTTAATAAAATGATGTTGTGCTTTAAGATAGGAATGTTTTCATATAAAACGATGTTGACCATTATATTTTTATCTAACTATTGGTTGAGTGACACATGTATAGGTCCTTCTAAAATTTAAGGAAAATATGACAGTTGGAGAAGGGAACTGACCATTTCTACCGAGCCTTTAAATAGGAGCTCATTTGAAAGAGCTCAAAAAGAAGTTGGTCACTCTAGAGACCACACACTGTCAAGGTGATTTCTAGAGAGAGATTATTTTCATGCCTTGTGCATACTGAACATCTCATTCATATTTCTTCCTGTAACTCTGAATGTTGGTGATTACATTTGAGGGCTTCTGGGGATAAGAAGACATAGGTTCCGACTACCTTGAAGTTTGAGGGCTTCCTTGCTGAGGAAGACAATGGTTCTAACTACCTTGAATTTAAGGGCTTACGGGGATAGCAAGATAGAGTCTCTGATATTTATATCGAGGGCTTACCCATGTGTGGGTTATAAAGACATTCTTGAATATATAAATCAAGGTACCTTTATCCATGGTTGTCGGATACCCTTCTCTTTGGGTTAAAATATTTATATCTTGTTGCATGTTTTTGTTACAAGTTTATCTTTTCTTCTGCATTTTTTATGTTTAAGAATGTATAAACAGCTTATAATTCTTTACACATGTGTACTATGATTTAGATAGATTCTATACGCTTTAATGTAAAATCTCATTTTGTAAACATTGATTATGATTCATTTTCCAGTTCCATATTTCGGGAACCGGTTTTTTGGAATCACTTTCCAGATTTAGGAAAGTGTATAGAACTAGAAGTTTCTAACATCATACTTTGACCCAATCATTCAATTGGTGTTAGAGGTGTTGTGAATTTTCATAGTTGAACTTTGATAAACATAGATCATTCCTTGTTTACGGAAATTTTTAAAGTGTACAATTCATCCCCTCTTGTATATTGAGAATCTACATCGTTATTTCGAACCTACACATAGAACAACAACTACTAGACTGGTATGATCATTCAATTTTTCATTTTATTTTTGTTTCACATTAAAACATTGGGGGAATAGAGAGGTTGTATGACACCCCATGTGTATTTGGAGTATCAATACCTATTCCAATACTATGTAATAATACAAAATAGACACATAACACTTTTGGGCGTAGTGCATCAATTTGTCAACCGTTTGGATATTTGGAGATGTAATCCATGTCCCACAACTCAACAATTATATCATTACAAAATATAACATACGAGGGGTCCAGACATAGAACTCATTTATGCACAAACTGTATAATCCATTTTATAAAAATTTCACAGTCCCATTAAACAGACATATTCATAATATCACCTATAATTATTTCAATTATACATTCTCAACTAATGGTATACAATCTGGTCTTGTCTCAAAACTCTAATAGAGTGAAAGTGATATTTTAAGGGTCTCATAATCACATGGGAAAAATGATTAATTCAACAAAAAAAATTAAATTTATAGTTAATGAATGTGAAATTTAATGATTAAATAATACCAATTGTAATAAATATAATAGGAATTTAAAATTAGACCACTAACCTCATGATCGTTTATGAACACTCAATAACCCATAATACTCAATTTGTTGTTAAATGATAGAATTAATAATAGTGAACTAGATATTGGATCAAAACTGAGGACCAAAATACCAAGAATATTGATTAATCAAATCTTTAATATAAACCAATTTTTAATTGAGGTAATAATCTCTCCAAAAATGTTGATGACTATGGGATGTAGAATCAAAATCATACAAGATGTGATTACATATAGAATGAGGGGTCGAGTCCATCAACTAGTTCTTCTATTTTTATTATAAGGGGATTACGGAGTGTTTGAAAACACCCCACAGATTGTGAAATATATGGAAAAAAATTTAGGCTATATAAGGGTGGTCAAGATTATAAACAGTCGGATTTTGGAATCCAGATTAACTTTTTGGGGGGTTTAAAATTTGTGTTCACTGTTTCAGGGGAAGAGGCACACATTTTTTCAAACTGTGCAACATACCCATACACCCAAACTCATGGGTGGAGTAGTTTATCCTAATTAGAACATGGTTTTAAAAAATATGAAATAACTTTTAAAATTCCATATTATTGTGGGTTTATTGTTTGGGGAGGGTGTATTCATTGTTTCAAAAAACTGTTTTCCACCAACTCTACTCGAAATTGGGGTGAAAATTTTCATTACGAAAATAATAAAAAAAATTATATAACCGTTCTAAAACCATTCACTACACCATATGATTCCATGTTTATCTAATTTCACTTTAAAATACCACAAATAAAAACCCATTAAACATATAACTAAAACAAGGTTAAAAGAATAAATAAAAACAAGCATGATTCATCTCAAGAATGTTCATCATCTAATATAGTGGTCTTACTCAAAATAATATGATGATTTCTATAAGAAATGAGGAGAAGGGTATATCATAAATGTAAATTTGGGAAATAGCCCAAAAAAGTGCTTATTGGGTATTTAATCAATCATTACAAATTACTTGAAAATGTGTCCTAAAATCCCACCTAGTTTGATAGTCATAAGGTTATAGTATTTTTAGTAACATTCCCCTTATAATCCAATATAAATTATTTATTATGTTATGTAATTATGTTATTTAATATGAGGGAACCCCACCTAAGGAATACCAAATAGAATAATTTTTTTTCTATTTTTATAATTGTATATTTAAAAAGAAACTCATTTCAAATATATTCTTGTCTTAATTCTTTTATGATTTCAATATTATTCACACAATATTAATAATATTTGTTTAATAAATTAATAGAGAATGGGGAAGCAATATTTAATAAGCATGTGACCAAAAATGAAAATATTTTCCCCAATATGAAATAAAATTATATAGAAAAATTAACAAAAAACATCTCTTATAAATATATATCAGTATACCTGTTATTGAATGAAAAATGTTGATCTGTAGAATATAATACAATATGTAATATTGTTATCAATTATTTCATGTGAAAACATAACTCATACTTCAATTCAACTTCTTATCAACATATTACAATAAATGGATCAAATCCATGGGTAATATAATTTTTATTCTCTAATTCATCAAGCCTATGAATTTAGATTTAGTTGATTTTATTCCCTAATTTGATCTTGACCCAATATTTAATATCATTAAAAATATATAAAATAAATAAGAACATAAATCAATGGAGATGAATATATTTAAAAAGGTATTTTATAGTAAATATTTTCTTTGAACTATGATCATTTAAATGAATATATAATTCCTATAGTTGAAATATATGGAGGATGAATTATTGATTACATATTATGGAAGCATCAGAAGACTCAAATTGTATGAATCAAGTTTAAATGATAACATTTAGTGTAATATCAAAATAATATTTTGTTAAAAAATACTTTTTCTAGAATAGGATATATCTATAGGATGAATTGATATATGTATATATAATTAGTTTGGTCAATGTTAAAATGAAGAAAAAATTTAAACCATGTACTTTCATTATTCTAATAGTTTTGGGGATATGAAATGAAAAATAGATTCCCTTAGAAATTCATTTGATTAAATCCACGAAGGAAATAAAATTATTTATTCCAAAATTAAAAACCTTAGAAGATATAGTATTGTTCATCTATATATAGAATATATATGTGCTTTAATTATGGATGTTATAATAATCAAGTACATACATATCAATTATATATTATGGGAATAAATAATGAATTTTTTAAATGGATTTACTGTCTTAAGGGTAATTCCTCTATCTAATTCCCAAATTTGAGGGAGTCTGGTCATTATTCCATAACATATACTAAAAAAAGTGTAATTAAATTATGGAAGGTAATATCAATGACCATTTAAAAAAATGGATGAACTAAAAGCTTATATAATAACCATGACTAAAATAAATAATGAAAATGATGTAGATCATGGTGACCGGGGAACAAATTTTTTCTAATAGGATTAGTTGATATCATTAAAGATTCTCGTATTATAAACTATTGTAAATCAATGATGTTTTCAATAATCATTTGATCACAACTACGCTGAATGTTATTGAAGTAAAAAATAAAGATGTATGATTATTGTATCTTATATGGAAGCTATATCATTCATCATTTATAACAATTATATCTGATTTTTGAAATTTATTTCTAACAATATTTTCAAAATGGGCCAATCACTTTCTATATATCAAATCAACCTATTAGTGTATACCATTATATGGGTCATTATAAAACCTTAAGATATACTATTCATAAGGGTATGTTATCCCAATTTCAATTCATATAGGCGAGATTCCTAGTAATCTATACGTTAGTATGATTGATAAAAGATTACAAATATTATATATCGATTAATGTTAGTGACACCCATGTCTAGAATCATTGGGATTTAATAATTAAAATCATATAGACATGGTTTATTTAATGGTGGAATAAGGCATAATGGAATGATAGACCTTTTAAAATATATGGTTTGTTAAATAACACGTTCTACACACTACTATAAATACAAATACTAATATATTATAATAAAATTAATAATAAATATATAAAAATAATTAATATAAAAATCCCCCAATGTTTTTATTATTTGAAGATAAATTATTTATATGAGTTAATAGTTACTTATGTGAGTTTCAAAAGAACAATTTTTTTGTATTAAATATTGAAATGTAAATAATTTTTTTAAAATTATAATTAGAATTATATGAAAAAACAATTCAATTTTTTTTATGACACGTCAATTTTTTTTGAAAATAAGTTTATTTGTTTTTTTATGAAATGAATAATTATATTATTAATAATATCAGTTTTTGTTAAAATTATAATTTTTAGGATTTCTTTAATTCATTCTACGTGTACACTATATGATTTTAAATACATTTAATTAATAAAATATGTATTTAATGAATAATATTATTCATTTTAATTAAATATTTATTCTTATATATTATTTCCCTTCTATTTAAGACTATATTAAAGTTTTACTTTAATAAAAAAAAGTTCTATATCTTTTTATTGAATAAAATATATTCAAGTTAATATTAAATTAGGAAATTAAATAAAAGGCATAATCAATATAATTTTATTATTATAAATCATTTTAATTATTGGAAATTGACTATTTGAATAGCAGTATCATACACAAGATTTTTATTCTTCAAAATGCAGTTTACCTAAAAATTGTATCTGCTTGAAAATGTGTGTCTTTTTTAAAAATAAATATAAAAAAAATAGATATATTATATGATAAAATGGATTTCTTATATGATATAAAAAGTATAATTTTATATAAAAATTAAAATATTTTATTTTTTCATCTATATTGGTTATTAAGTATAAAAATGAGTTACATTTGTAAAATTAAATATGGGAAATGATAAATAAATGAAAATAAAGCCAACTCAAACACTCAAGGTTATATAATAAATGTTATTTTATTTTTATTATTGACCCAAATTCACATTACAACCCTTTTTTTTATTTTTTACATTGAAAAATGAATATTTAATATATAATATTGAAAATGTAAGGGTTACTCCCAAAATAACCATTATATTGATCAATAAAAGAGTCATATCTCAAGGAATTTAATACCCACAATCCCTTAAAAATTTTCCATGAAACTATGCAACTTTTATCATTATAGACAACTCTTCAAATTCAATAATCTATGGGACACACTTTTGTTTGATAAGGCATTCTTCTCCAAGAATTTTCCAAAGATAAAACATATTCTTCTAATGTGAGTTGTTCTCCCTAATATTTATTACATTTATAAAACTCATAAATATTATTTTATAAGATTATTGATATAATAAAATATATCCGATTTTATATTGAAATTACATTAAAATATTTTAACAATAAATTTTTTCTCCTTCCCATCAACATTAAACAATAAAATAACATAAACTATGCATTATTCTAAATTCTTCTTCCTGATATTATTTTTCTAAATTGATTTCATTTATTATTCACACCTCATAACATATTATTGGAAATATTAAAAAAATCTAAATAATATCCTTATTTTTCTATTAATATGATATTATATAATTCCATAAATATAATCATCACATGAGATAAAACATGTTCATGTTTGACTTGGTTAAACCACCTAAATAAATGAATGAGATAATAAACCTCAAGGATGAATATTGAAAATTAAATAACGAAATTAATATTTAATAGAAACTTAATTATTTTTTTATTATTTTTATATTTTATATTATGTTTTTATCTGTTTATAAAAATTTGAACTTCTATTACTAAAATTACCACTATATTCCATCATTAATTCAATTTCCACGTAAATAAATGGAAAAAATATAATAACTAAGAAATATAATAATAATAATTTATATATATTAAATTAAATATAGACAAATAAATTTTAACTAATATATATATATTTTTATTATTAATAGTAAAAATACTTCACATGACATTAATAGATCTATAATAAGGTAAGGCTTTTTTCTCAATAATTAATTTATTTGGGGAAAATATAATATATAAAGGAAATTTAAATTAAATTTTTTGTTTAATAAAAATAAAATATATACCATCATTAGTTATCATCTCTCAGGTTATTTTAGTTTCCAATTCATTTTTTTACCTTTCAATACGATTTAATTATAATTTTTCTAATGCCATAAGGGTTTTCATCTAATATAACACTCTTTTACAAATGTATTGAATTATGAAAGTAATTAAATATATTTTTAGTATGTACTCCTTATTTTAGATATTATATCACATAATAACTTATATTAAAACAATTTTATGATATATTTATTCTCCCTCTTTCAAAAATATTTTAATTAAATAATCTTTATTATTCAAGTGGTATTATTACCTATAATATTTTTATTTATTAATACTCACACAAATTCAATTATCATAATTTTTTATTGTATTATACTATACTACAATGATGATATATTTTACCCCATTATTTTCTGTTCAATAAATGTTTAATAAAATTGTTTTCATCAATGATTTATCTAATATTTATTACTGAAATGTAGTATTTCTAAAAAAATATCATGAATTTTATGTATTTTCATTCAATAGACATGTCTTTACATTATATAAGTATTATACAATCATTATTTTAATGATAAATTATTTTTATCATAAATGTATCATTGTCAACCATTAAACATTTAAATAAAAGGATTCATTTTCCATTAAATATATGTATATCTAAAAATGGTGTTTTAAAATAATTAGACAGTCTTACATTATAATTATTATATATTCTTCACCTCTTCTGGAAATATAGTCATATTTGTTATTTAATATTAGAGAACATTTTTGGGATTTTATTTTCAAGAATAGTTTTAATAAGATTTATATTACTATTCCAAAAATGTATTTTAGGAATATATTAACAAATAAAGATTTTTATTATGATATTAAAACATACATTTCATGAAAATTAATTTTAATTAATTTTTTCCATTTTCAAACGATTCTTCTCCAAATGTGCAATGATTTGTAAATACACATATGTGTGATATTTTTAAATACCCCTTTTGAGTTATTATGGTTTCAATACAATGGTCATTTTTTATGTGATATCACTTTTAAATATTCTGAAAACAATTATATTTAAATTTTTTATTTAATATAAAATTAATGATACCATTTTAAGTTCCACTCATATATATGGTTGATGATGGGCGAGGTTCATATCATCTATCCAATAAATTTGAAAATGATTATATTCACATGTGACCATAAATTTACATGGGGTTTATACTAATAAAAATTATTTAAAATGTTGTTTCGTAAGGCTAACTATATACAATGTTCATTAGCCAAGCATAATGTGGAAAATTGTTTAATGAATGAACATAAAGAGGTAGAAATTTTTTTGATTAACCATAATGAGGTACTCCACATATATCAATATTATTTTGTAGTACATATGTTATTTCCCCAACCTAATTAAATAAATGATTTTAATCCTAAGAACACTGTTATATGGTAATTTGGTTGTGATACCTACTCAACTAAGTAATTTTATTATCATATTCTTTTGTTTTTCCATTTTTCTAAAATATTTCAAATACAATTCAAGTTTACATTATTCAATTATTTTAATTTAATTGAACTATATTTTATTATTTTATACCACCTTGATGACCTTATAGTGGTATTATTTTCCAATCATAATTTTACAAAATATTTATATATAAATTCTTATTGTCTCACACGATTGTGTAGTAGAAAATATGCTTCTAGGAAATCGTTCCATAAGTGGAATTTTTTAATATTTTCTTTTTACACTAATAAAAAAATTATAAAAATTAATATATCATATGAGATGGTTAACATAAGGACATGTATGGTGTCTCTAATAAGAAATGATTAAATTTATTGATAAATATGATTTTTACATATCATACAAGTGAAAAAATGAAACATTTTCATAAATTTTAATCGATGACTATTATGATATTTAATAAATAAATATTTTTTATTTTATGTATGTTCTTTAATGTTTTCCTCACTTATTATCACAGCTCATATACAATTAATATGCCCTTAGATCTGGTATTGGGAGTGTGTTTCCATGGAATCAAAAAACCATTTCTTATTTTGGAATACATATTTTTTTTATTACTAGTAAAAATCACATTTTTATTAAATTTTTCTAAATTGAATAATTTTACACTATTATTATTATGGGGATTTTAATAAATGTATTTTAAATATGTTAAAATTTATTTCCCCTTTTATGTGATTAATATTGATATCCATTCCATATTTACAATGGAATGACTTCATGATTTTTAATATTGAATTATTTTTATTTATTTTAAAATGGAGTTTTTAAAAAATAGGTATTAATATTTCCTTAATGGTTTTTTATTGAAATAGACCCCTATTTTTTCCCATTACGATAATGTAATGGAATAATGATAAAATAAATTTTTTATGGATTTTTTTAATATTTAATTTATATTACTCCAAGAGACTTATGTTTTATGAATCACAGTACAAAAAGATATATGAAATAATATTTTTGGGTGCTTGGATATTGGTATCAATCAATATATTTCAGATTTCATTTTATATGATATCATCTCAAAATGATATAAAACCCATTTTATTTTCATGGATTCTTTCTTAGTGTGGTCAATATAACTGATTTTTTAACTATGGGATATTTTTATATGATTAATGAATATTTTTTGGGAAAAATTATAAACAGATGATTCATTTGTGTGTCTTATACCACCTTTTAATCTAATTTTGATAAATTTTTATCTAATTCGATATGTATATAGTGGAAATATTATTTTACTTGAAATCCTTGGTTAAAATGTTTGACTAATGATGTTAGTGGATAAATTGTTATAATTGTGTTGTCTTCAAATCATGCATTCAAGTACATGACACAATAAGTTGATTTATACATTTCTATAATGAGGATATCTCTCAAATGTGAGAGTAAATTATTACTCATCATAGTGATATTACATGAGGATATACATCTATCAAAGTATGTTATCATTCATTACATTTATGGAATATTTCTTCTCCTTGAAATATTTAAATTATTGTAAAATATTAACCCAATATATTATGACATGATATCACTCTATTAATTATTTTATAATTCTATTAATTTTAAATTTTATGTCATTCTATCAGAACAAAAAAAGACCTCATCTTAATCCATTTCCCCTTTAATAAAAAACCTCTCCCATAACCATATGCATATGATATAAAACATGATGTTATTTTGATTATTTTTCCCTTATACATAATTATTGCTCACCCCATTATTATAATTTCTTTCCTCAGATGATGAATATCATCATAAATTTTGAGATGAATATAATTGAGAGTAATATGGTTCAATTATATTGATGTTTTGATAGGTGTTGCAAAATAAAGTTTTTATATAGGTATTTCACAAATCATCTAAACAACTAATGTATTAGTTATTGAAATTTTTATTGTGTAAAATAGTGAATTATATGTAAATGATGTATAATAAAATTATTTTTAGATATTTATATCTCATATTGGACAAATGGGTTTGTTAAATGTCGATAGTTTTAGAATTAGATCTTGGGGTGTCGGTGTGGGGCACATAAAACACCCATCAAATAGAGGCAATATGTATGGCATCCATATTATAATCATTATAAATACAAATTATCATCATAAGGAGGGACTCATGGGAATTAGACTCAAGAGATAGGACAAATACCATCTAATTTTCTATGAAATCTTAGGTTCACCCTCTAAAAAATCTAGTCTATAATATACTATTTCCATACCAAGCCATTACTCATATAATGGTGGTAGAGGAACACTCACCACATAGTCTTATAATAAATCCCTAAGGATTAATGTTTTATAATGTTTCCCATAAGGCTTTTCTCTTATGAATGGGTCTTAATTCATCACTCACCTCTACATGAACATTCTTAAGGCTACCTATCACTTAGACAGTTATATCTCATTCATTTCTATCTAAATATTTAATTTTTTACAACAATAAAATTCCAACTATCTCAATGTATCAAAATATAATAAATTCCTCATATATTAATGAGATATTCATAATTCTAGTGTATAATTTTCCATCATGTCTTTAATCAATTTATCTACCTAATAGGACTGATATATTAGGGAATCATATAAATATAAACCAAACTGGTAAATAAACTTCAACAATTTGACTACACAAATCACATTCAACTTAAATAAATAAAAAATTCAATGATATGACTAAAAAAGGCCCACCTGGAATATTAATTATTCTATATACCATTTAATGCATGCCTAAGCGTTGAATCCAAGACCAATTAATGTATAATGAATGGAACCTATCACAGTAAGGTATTAAATTATATAAAAAATTCAAAAACTAAATATTTACATGTATAATGATATAATGAAAACACTTTTAAAAATTTATTTATAAACATTTCATTTAATTAAAATATGAATAACACAGAATATCTCAATCGAAAACATCATTTCATCCAAACAGTGACTATGTGCACACCAAAGGACTATTGAGTACACTGAATATCATGTTATAAAAAATAAATAACATGTGATATTAATTAATATCTAAAATAAAACTTTTAAAAAAAATTAGATATCCAATATTTAACATACCTCAACCAATGTTCTAGGAGACTACTCAAAGAAACCATCATGGTTTTTCTTGTAATCCAGACATACAAAAAACCATGATGACAGGATGATTATACTATACTATAGTGGAATAATTTCCAAAATCCCTAATCTAGATATTCTATGTCAATGAATAATAATAAAATAAAAAAATGGGGAGTTAAATTCACCTTTAACTGGTTTGAAAAATAACCCCCAAACCACTAGGATAAGAACACACCAAAAAATAAGAAATTCTATGAAAAAGAGGGCCCTTCATTATTATTTTTATTATAAATGTGAAGGAAAATTATGATAATTCTAAAACATATTCTATTAAAATTACCATAAATTACATAAAATGGGGGGATATAAGCACTTTGTTCATGGATTAAATATGGAGATCACACAGTGAATCTTTTTCTATAAAAATCCCCTAGCTCAAAATTTTATTCGTGTTAACCATTGTGTCATGTAATTAACTAATATAGTCTTATATCTCATCACATGTCCAACTTTTTCATGGAATTAATGGAATCCCACAAAGGTTATTTTGGTGTGGTTGAACATTCACAACCTGAATGACTGCATAATACAAAAACACAGTAAATCTACCTCTCATACTCTCTTCTGACACCAATATAAAATATTGACGCATCTTCAAATCATAATACCATCCCTACCATATGTTGCCACCTTCCCTTTAATTAAATTGTTCCACTCCCCTAATTAACTTGTTCCAATAATCCAAATTAATTATGTGGATCCAATTATTTTATATCACTATTTTTAATCTTGTGCCAAAAAATCAATAGAGAAACATATATATTATTATATTCTTTGGCATCTTGGTGGAATCTTGGGAGAAGAGGGAAGAACTCTCCCAACTAAGAATGAAGAATGCTGACCTTCTTCTACATCGTCATCTGAGAATCTACCGACATGGGACGTCTTCATCCGACCTACCCACCACATCATTTTCAACGAGCCAACGCATCTCGGGAGTGGAAGCATGGATGAGACGTGACAAATGAAGATTTTCTTCATCTACATTCCATGACTCCATCAATGAATGAAAAATGACAGAAAAGGGTAGGGGGTTTTTACATGTTGATGTTTTCCTTGAATCATATTCAATGGATCTAAAGGAATTGTTTGTGGGTGATTTTTTTTCATCCTCTTACTTCTTGATGAGCTAATTGATAGCACACTAAAGGCAGAGGGTGCGTGCCAAACCAACATGGCTCAACCCCCTCCATCATTCTTGTTTGCAATGATTTTCAGCATAGAGACATTAGAATGAAGAATAATTGAAGGCCACGAATGAAACATGAAAACGTTGGGCTTCCCGCAGCCTCCGCGAAACGTGCTGCCCCACGGTGTTCCTTTGCCCCGACCGAGCCGACTCTGTTGGTCAAACATTCGTTGGCCTCCCGTGCCCCTAGCCAAACCCGCATGCCCGCGCTGGCCCGGGCCCTAACGAACCGTCCTGTCCCAGCCTACCCGGCATCCTTCCCGGCAACCTCCCGGCATGCCCGGATGCCTCCCATTAAATCGTTCGAAACGTGTCGTCCCACGCGCCATGCGTGCCCCGTGCCACCCGAGTCACACCCTCGTGAGGCTCCGGGCCGAACTAACCCTGTTCCCGGGCCGAACTGCCCACACGGCCTACTGGGCGTGACCCATCCAATGGGTCGGGCCAGACCCAATAAGTCCGACCGGGTCGACCCAGCATGGGTTGGCCCAGTCTGGGTAGGACTGGTCGGTCTAATCGGGTCGGACCGGACTCGGGCACCCTTCCAACCCCATTACTTTATTTTGGCCATATCATTGTCATTAGACATTTTTTGATGAACCATCAGCATAACTATTATTCATGGAGCACGAAGGTCCTTTTGTGTATTCCCCAACATAGTTTGGGTATACTTGAGATACAATCAGGTTGGATCGTGCATGATTCTAACCGGGCCCCCAGGACAAAAAGGCTAATAACTCACAGACCGGGCGTCTGATTGACGTCTCTTCTATTGTGTTGTGACATATATGATGTGGCAGATCATTGAGATACTTCTTCATGGTATTTCATGACAGTTGGAGTATCAACCAGTAGCTCATAGAGCAGATCCTCCCTGAGACGAATGAGCATAGCACTGATACCTAGTAGTTGGATGAGACCTAGTAGTTTGCTGATACATAATGATTTCTAACTGATTAGACTTAGAGTGACTATACTACCCCATTGGAGAGCGATTTGGTGTCGTGGCAGACCCCTAGTGGGGATCGCCTCTATGTGACATGGTAGACCCTTGGTACTTGACAGGAGGAGTACCTCAGCAGGATACGAGGGGGAGCGACTTTGTATGACGCGACAGACCCATGGTGGGGAGCGCCTATGTGTGACGCGACAGACCCACGATGCCCGACAGGAGGATTACCTCAGCACTCCATGGTTAGTGGGAAGTGCCTTGGTGTCACAACATTCCCACTGTACTCGATAGGGGAGGTTCTCTCCAGTAGTCGAGGTTTCGAAAAAGTGGCTGGGGTTGTTATTTGATACTACCTCTATAATAAAATTATGGTTTGACCTAAGTTAGTAATTTTTTTGTTTACCTCATGATTGATATGGATTACATGATAACATAGGTATATGTATGGAAATATACCTATGTGAGGTTATCTGTTGAATTCATAATTTTTTTGTTTATCCCTATTGGTTTTGTGAGACCTTGAGGGTCTCGGGGTCCCTACTGAGTATCGTTATGCTCACCCCTGCACATGTTTTTCTCACACCTCGTTGTGTTGGATGCAAATGATGGACAACAATAACCAAGGCTGATTGTACCAGGATTGGATGGTACCCAGAGGTGGACCACATGGCGTGATGGTACACGGAGGAGACAGATGGACGTGGAGTGTTGTGGAGGCTATCTATACCTACCCTTCAGGTAGGACATCCTGGTGGACGATCCATCACCTGTTTAACATTCTTCAGTTGTACTTGTACTTTCCTTTTGGGCTTGTATTGTTACCCCTATACATTTCAACACTCTATGTCTATAGTTTTACATAGTGTTTTGCTTCCATCTCGTACAGTATTGTGTGCATTGATAGGTTATAAAGGCAATGACATCCCTGTTTTAGGGAATTGTTCCTTTGGTGCTAATATCTATCCCCTGTCCTACAGAAGGCGTGGTTGGGGTTTTCACGGCATGGGCCCCGGGGGATGGTTCATGCCAAATTGGTATTAGAGGAATCCGTTTTACTATAAAACATATCACTCTAATTATATTTGTAAAGTAGTAGTGTTTAGGGTAATAAGTGTGGTTATCAGTTCAGGGAGTCCAGTGTTCGCGTGGCAGCTAACGTATCCATAGAACACGACCCTGACTAATGATTTCCAACTCAGTGCATGAAAACACTTATTGGGTGTGTGTTTTCTACAGTTTTCTTTATGTCAGATCAACTAGGGCAGCTCACCAGGTATAGATTTTTGATCGTGTTGCATCTGTTTCTTTTAGGATGCCTCCCCATGGACGAACAACAAGAGTCCCGAGAGTAGTACGTGCAGATATCCCACCGAGTGATGAGGCCTCGGTGCAGGTACCATTTCAAGTGGAGGCACCAGCAGTACTACTTCCCATTGGTCCACCGATGCCACCATCCCTAGCAGTAGATGACGCACACAGCTTGAGCACATTTCATGAGTTCTAGTGAAAGAGACCACCTATGTTCAGGGGAGTGACGGACCCACGAGTGTCGAAGGATTAACTATAGGTTATGGTGATAGTTTTTCTACTGTTATGGACACTATCCAACTTCATGGTGATTCATGCTTCCATCCTTCTACAAGCAGTAGTGGCCAGACGGTGGAGCCTGATGTTACAGGTGCACGATGAGACGACACTTCTCTGGGCAGACATTGAGAGCCTGTTTCAGGCAGAGTTTGTTCCAGCCACACTACGTGCGGTGCAGATATAGGAGCTGCTTCATCTGCAGCAGGGCAGTATGATTATGGTACAATACTCAGCAAGGTTCACCAAACTCTCATACTAATCCAAAGATATGGTACAAGACCTATTCTTTGGGTCCCAACTCATCGATTAGGGTCTCAGGCGAGAGATTAGGGCTTCAATGATCTCCCTCAGCATCCCGACGTTGACATATGTGTTGGTGAGAGCCCTCATAGTGAAGAGATTCCTTGTTGTGCAGTCTCCAGTAGCAAGACCCACAACTATTTGACATGTATCAAAGTCTTCTGTAGCTGACAGTAGACATATGTCGCAGAGGTCCAGGAGGATCAGACCCATGGGTGGACGATCGTTGGACTAATAATCATTTTTTTGGGGAACCTGAGATAGAGACTTAAATGCCAGGAGCGGGCGATGTTACTCATGTGGCGGCCAGAGTCACATGGATCATGACTGTCCGACCAGCCCATTGGATGATCAGAAGATGGTCGAAGGACCACCTAGGTAGAGATAGAGATTCGATCGAGGAGGTCCTCAAGGCACATGCGGACGTGTAAGAGGTGATGGTCATGTAGCTGGTGATGGACGACATTTCGTGGTGTTACTGCCACCCCCACAAAGTGGTCCACCCCGACCGCAGGGAGCAGGTGGACAACTGAGAGATCAGCTTCAAGCAGCTAAAGCATACGACCATGGAACTCTATAGATGATTCTAGATATGATATGTGTCTACTCCACCTTAGGTGTAGTACTTATAGACGCAGTTGGCAACCACTCTTTCTTTGAAACAACCCTTATTCAGAGCTCAGAGATTCTGATGGAGACGTTGGCTCGATCCTTAAGGCTAGAAACTCTTACGGGAGAAGACTCGATTATTATTCACTAGTGTCAATAGTGTGAGCTTAATCTAGGAGGCGATATATTTGGCTGGGATCTTTTAGTAGCGGCGTCAAGGCCTTACGGCGTCATCTTGGGTATGGACAGGTTATCTAGAGTCAATGCTCAGATTGACTGTATTAGTCGCTAAGCGCACTGTATCCAAATGGATTGGACCAGGTTTACCTTCAATGGTGATAATGGATACTTTTCAGCAGGAGAAAAACTTACTCAGAGGAGGGTGCAACCGATCAATCATCAGTTATCCTACCTTACCCTTGGAGTAGTTGACGTGGACAATCCAACTTATCCTGTATTAGTGGACCAAGACGTGGATGTTTTCACTCAAGATTTCCCAGGTCTACCTACACACAGATATGTGGACTTCATCCTTGACATGTACCCTGGGACGACACATATATCTACACCAGCATATCTGATGGCTCCCACGGAGCTTAGCATGATTTGAGAATAGCTAGAGGACTTGTGGAAAAAGGGATTCATCCGGCCCAATGTTTCTCCTTGGGCAGCACTGATTCTGTTCTCCAAGAAGGTGGATAGGATCTTGAGGATTTGTGTCGTCTACCATCACCTCAACCAAATGACTGTGAAGAACAAGTACCAACTCAATAGGATTGATGACATCTATGATCATTTGAAGGGATCTCTATGGTTCTCAAAGACATTCCTCAGATCAGGATATCACCAGGTGAGAGTTTGAGAAGGGGATGTGTAGAAGAAGACTTTTATATGTCAGTACTGCCACTACGAGTTCATGGTTATGACTTTCGGTGTAACCAATTATCTATTAGTGTTCATGGGACTCATGAACAAGATCTTCTTGCAATACATCGATCACTTTGCCATAGTCCTCATCCAATACATTATGATCTACTAGACTAATTAGGAGGATCTTTCCAACCATTTGTAGGTAGTATTAGACACAATTTAAGAGCACCAGCTTTATGGTAAGCTCTCGAAGTGCTAGTTTTGAATCTGAGAGGTTCGCTTTTTGGGACATGTCATCTTGGTGGCTGGAGTTGTAGTGGATCCTATGAAGATTGTGATAGTACATTCTTGGGAGCCACCAAAGAGTGTGATGGAGGTATGATGTTTCTTGGTTTTGGCTTGTTACTACCGGAGGTTCGACCCAGACTTATCCAAAGTTGCAACACCACTATTAGCCTTAACCAAGAAGGGACAAACCATCATGTGGTTAGAGAGAGGACAAAAATGATTTCAGGATCTGATGCAGAGGCTGAGTAGTGCCCCCATCTTGAGGCTTCCAGAAGAAGTTGTGGGGTACATATTCTTCAACAATGCATCCTCGAATAGACACGTGTGTGTCCTAATGCAGGAGTGAGCAGTGATCGTGTATGGTTCTCCGTAGCTGAGACTACATGAGAAGAACAACGCTACCCAAGACATGGAGTTAGAAGAAGTGGTCTTCGCCTTGAAGATGTGGTGACAATATCTGATGGGAGAAAATTATACAGTGCACTCTGATCACAATATTCATAGGTATATCTTCTCTCAGAAGGGCATGAACTTGAGACAACGACTTTGTCTTGAGTTCTTCCTGGACCATGCCTTCTAAAATGTATATACTCCCTGAATGGGGAGTTTTTTTGTAGATTCACTCTGTAGGAGATCTTTTATACAACTGTTATGCGAAGTGACGGAGAAGATGGACACATTGTAGATATACATTATTGATAGATATGGAGTATCTTTCCTTCAATCCCATAAAGTCACTCACCCACTTCGTTAGCGAGTCAGAAAGGCATAGCATGGGGATGATGATAGTGATACATGACATTCTCAAACATCCACAAGGCAGGAACTTGATGGATTTTTTGAATGTGGGGAGCACGTCATCCACTTCAGAGGATGCACTATAGTACCAGTGTTTCTTTAGGTGGATGTGTTGAGGGAGTTCCACACATCACCTCTAGCAGTACATCCAGTAGTTGAAAAGATTTACTAGGACCTTCGACAACAGCACTGGTGGACAGTTATGAATAAGGCAGTGGCATATTGTGTCTCTCGATGCCTCACTTTTCAGCAGGTGAAGGCGGAGCACCAGGTCCCATATGAATTTGTTCAACCATTAGTGGTCCCAGATTGGAAGAGGGATGATATATCCATGGACTTCATGATAGTAATTCCATGTACATCCGTTGGTTACAACTCGATTTGGGTGATCATCGACTAAGTCACCTAGTTGTCTCACTTCATACTGATCTGAGAGTAGAGTTCAATAATGTGATTGGGAAGCCACTATATGAAAGAGATTGTGAGGCTACATTGAGAACCTTCTTCTTTTGTCTCCAACCATGACACTCAGTTTACTTCCAGGCTACAGAAGAGGTTACAGGAGGCTTTCAGGGCGCAGCTTTGTCTGAGCACTGCCTTCCATCCTAAGATTGATGGTCTGACTGAGCGTACTATTTAGACCTTCAAGGAAATTCTATGTGGAAGTGTCCTTGAATTCAGTCACAGTTCGGATGACCACTTACCTTTGGAGGAGTTTTCTTATAACAAAATCTATCACTCCACTATAGGGATGGAACCATTGGAGTTGTTATACATTTGACCTTGCAGATCACCCTTGTGTTGGACTAACCTTGGTGAGTCAGCACTTGTGGGACCAGAGATGTTACAAGCAACCACAGAGAAGGTTCAGATCATCAAAGAGCAGATGAATACCACACAGAGCAGAAAAAAGTCATATGTTGATTGGAGATGGAGACCTCTAGAGTTCGAGGATGGAGAAAACATCTTTCTACGGCTCTCACCTCGATGAGGTTTACAGAGATTGGGCTGAAGCGACAAGTTATATTCGAGATTCATCGGACCATTCCAGGTCCTCAACAGGGATGTCATGGTGGAATACCTCTTTGATCTTCCCTCTCAGTATCACTGGGTGCACAACGTCTTCCACGTATCCCATCTGAGGAGATACGTGCATGACCCTCCTCACATCATCGACCATGGAGAGCTGGACGTCGAAAAAAGTGTGACTTTCCTGGAGGTCCCAGTGGAGATAGAGGATCGACATGAGTGGGTCCTATGTGGAGAGTCGATACCTCTGGTGAGCGTTCTCCCATAGCACGGGAACCTCCAAGAGTGTACATGGTAGCGATATGCTCAGATACTTACTCAGTACCCCCACTTTTCCCTTAGTTCGAGTTGTAGCTTAAAGGGACGTAAAGCCCTAAGGTGGGGAGAATTTAAAGACCCAGAAATTCGGTGGATTTTTTTTTCATAAATACATGTGAATTTTGTGAGTTTTTGAAAATTGACGTCGCATGATTCTGAGGCCCAGTGTGCCTGGAATCAATTTTCGATGTTTTGTTGGGGTAGGTTTAGTAAACAAACGATCGGGTTTTTATTACTTTTGAACTGGTGCTTGGAATTGAAATTTGAGGGCATTGTTGAACTCGCAACACCAATATTCTCTTAGGAAGACTTTCACTTTAATGGAAGTGTGTCGAGAATAAAATATTGCTTATGGAGTTTTTAGAGATTTAATTAAATAAAAATGAATTGTGTGGATTTATTTTTATTTGATGGTTAAAATCTTCTCATGGAATTTGGATGTGGGACCACCAAACCTTAACCTCCTATGAGTGGTTATGGTGGTGGGGCCGACCCAAACCTAACCTCCTGCAAGATGTTATGATGTGGGGACCTCATGGGGATAAACTCCCCTATTAATGATGGGAGTGGAAAACCTCTCAACTCCCCTCATTAATGAGGGAGTTTTTCTCCACACCCTCCCTCCTTTATAGTGCCACATTACCTTTAATTAAATTCTGAAACACCACTAATTATCTTGTTCCAATCCTCCACATTAATTTGGTGGAGCCATTTAACATATTCCGCCATTTTGAATTTGGGGAAAAAAAATTAATAGATAAACCTATATTTTATTATTTTCATTGGAAACAGGGTGGAAACATGGGAGAAGAAGTAAGAACAAAATCAACAAAGAATGAAGAATGCCTACCTTCTTCAACTTCTTCCTCCGAGCTTCTACTGATGTGGGATGTATTCAACCAACCTACCCTCTGTATCATCATCAACGAGCCGACGTAGCTCAGGAATAGAAGCGTGCAACCGACATGACGAATGATGATATTCTTTATCTACATTCCATTGCTTTGTCAACGATTGATGAATGATGAAAAAAGGTAGGGGGTTTATACATGTTGATGTTTTCCTTGAATCTTCTTCAATAGATGGAAAGGATTTTTTTGCGGGTGAGTTGGTGTTCATACTCTTACTTCATGATGAGACAATTGATACCATCCTAAACATGGAGGTTACGGGCCAAACCAACATGGCCCGACCCCCTCCGTCGTTCTTGTTTGCGATGATTTTTGACATGGCGACATAACAACAAAGTGACATTGAAGGTGATGAAGGAAACATGCAATGGTCGCACTTCCCATGGCCTCTACAAACCGCACTGCCCTACAGCGTTCTGGTGGCCCGACCGAGCCGACTTTGCTGGCCGAACCGCTGACGGCCTCCCGAACGCCCCGGGGGAACACGTCGACCCATGTCAGCCTATCCTGCCTAGCCGCTCACCAGCATCCCTGGGGCCCTGCACAGCCACCTCCCGGCATGCCCGGTCGCCTCCTATGCACATTGGTCTAATAAAAATTTACAATGGTTTAATATATTGTATATTCATATAAGAATAATGTTTTGATGAATAATGAATATACACAATTTTAATAGAATTTATACAATAAATCTAAATAATTGATAATGATAAATTATTTAAAAAAAATTATTTTCAAGGAAAATTACATCAATTATTAATTTATAATATAATTAATTACATTGATATAATGTTAATATTGATTTTTTATATAAAATATTTTCAATCATTCGATCAATTTTTACTTTAATATCATACTTTCACAGCCCATATACATGATTATTTTTAAATTAATAATATCCAATTGTTTTAATTTTATTTATAAAAAAGTATTCCATATTATTAATCATAATGTACATATTAGAAAATACATTATTATTGTTTTTTGAGAATTTGAATTGTAAACATGTTATTTTTTATTACCATGTTAAAGGGTACATCAGGTAATTAATAGTAAAAATAAGAATAACAGTTTTAAAAAATTACCATGAAACATACCCAATATTTAATTGATGAGTATTTTTCATCCATAATTGTTAAATTATTTTTATTTGACTATTTATTTACATTTTTATTAAAATATAACATTTATAACCTATTATTTAATGAAAAGTCACTATTGTCATACATTTTTATTAAACAAGTCAAATATTTTCAATAAGTGGTTATATAGAACAATATATTTGACTATATATATCATTAAAAGTATTATATATTTATCTTGGTCATGGTAATTTATTTCTAGTTATTATGAATGAAATGATTACCTTAAAGGCTTTCCAAATGAAGATTCAATAATTGTTTAACTAATGAGAATGTCAAAAAAATGATATTAAAAATATTAAAATAAATATAATATTAGACAATTTAGGTCATCCAAAAATAGTATAGATGAAATTAATATTATAGGGTGGTATTAAAATATATAGTTAAAATATATATTCTTTGATTGATATTATAAAAAGTAATAGTAATGAATAGTGTCAAAATAGACATTAATGATATTTATAAATAAATAATATTTTATTAAAAGATAGAAATTTCCAAAAAAAAATATTATACTCAGTCCATCGATGGGAATAATGTTAAAAATTCCATCAATAATTATTTTAAAGGAATTTTATCATTTTATAGTAATTATATTAGGCTCAATGAGTGAATATACATGTTGTAATTATATGTGTAAAAGGGGTTATATAATGGATAAAACCAAATGTTAAAGTTATAACCATGGAATGAAGATGTTAAAAAATTATTTTATGACTAATATTATACCCTTATAAAAAAATTATCAATATTTTGTTTTTATTGATCATATTCAATGAAATTAAAAAATATATATTTTATGTGAATGATAATTAGAAAATGTCACTCTAAATTTAATATCTAGTATGTTTCAACATAGGGAATAAATAATGATTTGAGTGTAACTAAATGTCCATTCTGATGTAAATTATGTTATTTTGATTATATTAATATATTTGTAATTTTTATTAATTATATAATTATTTTAAATGTTTCTACAGTTTTTATTCAATATACATTTATTTAAATGGAATTTTAATAATTTTTATTAATATTATAAATTATGATATATTTGAGATGAGGTAATGTGACTGAAAACTCATATATATATATATATATGATATATTAAATATGTTTGAAACTATTATAATATAGTCCACAGTTTTTATTTTACTACATGATATCTAATTAAATAAATTGTTTGAAATATAAAAATAAATTAATTTTATTAAATTATTATATTTAGAAATTTTATAATATTAAAAATATTATAAATAATAAAAAAGGGATATTATATTGTCAAAAATAACTTCCCATATTCATTTATAGTCCATTTAGAAGTCTTTTTGTCTAGAATAAACTAATTATATTTAATTATTTTGAGGATTTCTGAATGTTCCTATCACACCTATTTTTTCATGGATTTTCCCTATTCATTTGTAATCTTGGGAATTCCCTTGAGTTCGAGGTGTGATGGGGGTCAAATTTTTTATGTGTATAATTTTATAGTTTTTACTCCATAAATTACCTTTGGTTAATTTGAGAGTTTTTTGAGAAAATATCGATGTTTTTGATTTGTATTGACCTACATACGATCGACGTATGGTTTGGTAAAGTATGCCCCTAAGCGCACGTAACCATTTGGTATTTGGTGTGTTCTAGAAAACCTTCTACATGGTTTGATCATATTATGTCAAACAATATGGTTTGATCATGTGGTCGATTTTCTCGTGGGAAGTGGATTGTGCACGGTTGGTGCACGGTTTGTAAATCCATGTAGCCTAACCATGCTAGCATCCTAGATCATAAAAATTGTGAAATTACAATTTTACAATTATGTGATTTTGACCCCAAATAGACCCATTTCTTCAACCACCCTCTTTGTACATCACTCGGGATCCCTCTCCTTGTTTTATCAAGATCATATCTTCTTCCATTGGTGTGTATAGAAGGATTTCTTCAAGATTTTGAGAAAATATCTCATGGTAATCTCATCCATTCATATCCTTCTTCATTATCCATCAATTTATTATTGATTTTATCTTATCTAAATTTCATCTTGATATAGGTTTTGTTTTTACCCAAGAATTATGTAGGGGGTTTTTCATTTAGGAATCCTCTTCATAGATATAGGGTTTTGGAAATTGGTTGAGTAATCTTAAGTATGTGTTGTTGATGCGCCATCGATTCATGGTTGGTTTCATATTAAATTTCCTTTTATTATTTATGAATACTATATTTCATGCTTTTCCACCATATTTACCTTGTAAATATTGGTATATGATCCTTGGATATGTTCTTGGTTGAGAAAAATGGTAGTTTGATCTTTGTTTTGTGGGAAATATTATTATTTTCTTATTAATGTGCACACCTAGAGTTTGATAAAATAATCTGTTAGATTTCACATATGATTTGTGATATTCAAAAAATTATTTTTAAATGTCAATGAAATTTTGGATTGTGAAATAACGTTTTCAGTTCCTTGTTTGGGTTTCCAATGTGTTCTAGGTTTTAAAAAAGTATATTATATTAGATCTCAATGTGGTTTTTCATGTGACGGTGGATAATATCCTATTTGGAATTTTAAAAAATATGGTTCTTCCCTTAAAATATGAGGTAAGGGTTTTAAGGGGAATTTGGAAATTTATTTTTTAATTGAAAATGTGGTCTCTACAGTATTTATTAAAAGTATATGTTATCCTTGATAAATGCTGGTTTTCTGAAAAATTCGTAAGGGCCCATTTTCAAGCATTATGAAAATAGTAGGAAACATTTGTTAAGAAAACCTCATTTTCTTGATTCTCATGCACTGTTTGTATATATTGTTTGGGATTTACTTACTATGGAATCCTTGGGACCCATTATTGTAGATCTTCGGTTAGAAAATCATTTTGTGTCATTTGTCCTATTGAATTAGATTAGTCCTTTGAGTGTCTTAGGGTAAGGTATTTTGTTGGATTATTATTACATATTCTTATGATTGGATCTTCTACATGCATCGATTGGATCAAACCCTTTATAAATGATACATGGAACCATAGATTTTTGAGACGGTTTTCTAATAATTGTAGTTTCACATGATATTTTATGCACTAGTCAATGGCCTATATTAGGATGATATAATTTGGTTTATAACTATGGGATTTTCCCCTTGGTTTTCCTTGAGTTAGGGTGTCTTTGGGAGCTAGGGTGTTTTTAATTTAATCATGTGTGGTATGCTACCAGGTTTAGTTCTCGTGTATCAGTATGTTCTATATTATTCAGGTTCTCTTATATTCAGCCATGTATATTTATTCATATCGGTTTTTAGTAATGACAAATATTTTATTTTGAAATTTTATGTTTATTTCCATTTCCAACTTTATATGACTGTTAAATTTCTCTCATGTATCAAATTTTATTGGAATATAATGTTTTTTAACAACGTTTTATAGAAAAAGTTTTCAATTTAAAAATGTTTTATACTCTATTATTCTATTTGAAAATGAAAACATCACATTCCCCCTAGAATGTTGATGTCTGACTCATGGATACGAACCTTGTTTTTAAATGAAAATTCACAAGGGTCTATAAGTTGTTTTATATAAATTGTGTAGAAAATATTAATTTTATATATTATTGTTCATACAAGAAGTTTATTTTTCTTTTTTTAAAGGAATGTAATAGTTAATAGATCACCGAGTCTAGATAATTATATTTTAACACTCACACATATATTTATTTACAATTTTTAGCCTATTCTGTAGGTTTCAACTTGAGTTCGATCACCTTAGGTGAAAATTAATAATTGTTTTGGAGGTTGACAACATACTAACATGGAGATCATAGGTTTATTTGGTTATTCTAGAATTTTTTTATATTTTGGTTCTATATTCATATTTTTTATATAATATGTGCAGTTTAGTTTTATTCATATTGAACTAATCTATTCATATTTACACTATTTAGTTTCTATTATTATTCTTGTGTGAAATAATTACATTTATAAACTATCTTGATTTTTGACACAGGTTTCCAACCACTAGGGATCAGAAAATCCATTCAAACCATGCTACATACAATAATGGGTTACAGGTTTAGGGTTGACATGGGTTGGTTTGTGAAAAATTGTTATTTGATGAGGATGGATCTCTAATGGATTTTCTATTCAGAGATCCCACTGTTACTTGAGGTTGTAAATGTAGATGAAGTTTGATAGTCGGGACTCATGAGGAAGGTTTGGTAAGACTATCAAAAACAAATTATTGTTATGATCATCAGGCTCCTATTAAATTTATAGTTTCATTAGTTTACATGGTATTTAGGTAATGTTTGGTGATTGGAGTACAAGAAAAGATGTTGGGCTATTGGTCTCTGTAAGATCGCAGGACCTAGAAAGACATGTGGTTCCAAGGGCAATGTAAAGACCCGTAAATTTCCAGGGAATTGTTTTTAATTTTCATTGGTATTTTACGAGTACGCAGTTCCTGACGGAACCTGATTCTGAGGCCCGGTGGGCCCGGAATCAATTTCCAATGTTTAGCTCGGGTACATTCAGTGAACGAACGAGCTGGTTTTATTAACTTTTGAACCGCTGCTCGGAACCGAAATCTGAGGGCACCGATTAAACCGCAGTGCCAGTAATTTTTTAGGAAGACCTTTTTTGGAGTTGCGTTTGTTCGGGTGAGGTTCTTATATAAGTGGTTAACTGAAGAGTGAAATAAAAATTTTTGCTATAATTTTTATTTCTATTCTAAGCAGTTATAACATATGCATGGAAGTTGAGGTGGGACCCACTACATCCTAACTCAGCTTTGTAGGATAATAGTGAGGTGAGGCCCACCCCGGCCCCACCCATTCTAATCCCTTAAAACCTCGCTCGTGCATTTAATTGTATAACACACCCGCACCTCGATTAATTTGTATCTCCTCCACGTTAAAAAAACATTCCAATAAAACACCTCATTAATTGAAAAATGCACATTAATTAATTTAGTGAATTCATTTTGAATTTTCAAAATGGTGTCATGAGTAATAAAATAAGGGAAGCCTTATTTTATTATGGTGGAATTTTTGTGTGAGAAGTATTGGGGATAAAATACACGTGCCATGAAAAACATAATCTTCTTCGCGAAGAACGCCGAGTCTACGACGAAGAACTCCATCACTATAAGGGGAGATCGCCGTACCGTCTTCTCTCCACTCTATAGCCAGTGAGATATGACTTCTTCATAGAACAACGATGTGTTTCATTCTTCATCGGGTGAACATTGACGATGCTTACAGAGCCTCATCCGCGACGCCGTCTTCTGCGGCGTCTTTTTCCCACGATGAACCTCGTTCGACGACTTAATCGAGGTAGGGGTTGTTTTGAGAATGATAATACTCCCATGTATGTTTTCCTCTAAAACATGAACGCGGACCAACTAATTATCAAGTTTATCCATGGATTATTATTTGCGGGTTGGGGATTATCATTTTCCAGGAATTGTTGGGAGTTGTTTCAAACCACTAGCGTGGTGGGTGCGGACCAACAAACAACTCTGAACCCACTTTTTTTCTATTATTCATGCGTGGAGCATTTGACGATGATGAAATGGGACAGAAATGGTGATTGGAGGCCATCGCAGTAATGTACGGGTCCCGGGAGAGTCATAGGCGCAGACGGCGGGAAAATCGGACCACCGGAGCGCGTCTGTTGGTCCGCGGAAGACGCTTCCGGCGCGCCACATCGGCGTGGCAGTGCCGGCGGTAGGATGAGGCTGCCGGCACCGGCCAGCCGCCAGGAGACGGCGGCACCCCAGCGCACCGCCAGGAGGAACCGCTGGGGCTTCATCCACGACGGTAGGTGGCCAGATCATATGGGCGCGCGGGATCCGGAGGAGGAGGACACGGTGCCTGGAGCGTCTGTGGGGCGCAAAGGGGGGAAACACGTCCCCCCTGCTCGCGCCTACTGGCCGAGCCAGCACACCCCCCCTGAGGCTGGGCCGGGACGAGTCGCATGGACTGGGCCGGGACGTGCCCATCTGGGCCGGATACGGACCCGGGTTGGGTCGACCCTGTTTGGGCCGACCCAGGGGGGTTGGGCCGGGCCGAGCCGGTCCCAGACGCCCATTTCGAACTGTTTTCAGTCATTTGCCCATATCATGGGCTTCAAATATCCGATCGACACACCGTCAGTTGGGTAGGGATCCTTGGATCGACACGGTAGTTTAGCTATATTATAATAAGGGTTTAAGAGAACATTGGGTACGGCCAGGTTGGTTCGAACACGAAACCAACCGGGCCCTCAGAGCGGAAACAGTTATAACATGAGCTTCTGACGTCCGATTGACTTGACGTTGAATTTGTTGGTTTCCTCTTAATGAGATGGAAAATTTGGATTTCTCTGTTCGAGGTTTGGACATAGTTGGAGTATTTTCAGGTTGGTTTTGACTTAAAACCCAACCAGGCCCATGAAACAAAAAAGAAAATAACTCTCAGACCGGGCATCCGATTGACGCGCCGTCTGTCACATTGAGTTCCTATAGACGAGGAAGAACATTGGGATACATCAAATCCGGACTACATTCCAGTTGATATATTGAACCCTTGGCTCATGGAGCGGACCCTCCAGGAAACGAGCATGTTGTGTGCGGGAACCCTAGAGCTAGCTCCGACGACGACTGCACCGAAATCCCTTGTGGGTTCGACAGTGAAAACAACTGCACTGAAATCCTCCATGGGTTCAGCAGCGATGATGACTGTACTGAAATACTCTATGGGATCGTTGGTGATGACTATTGTTCTTGTATCCTTTGTGGTTCCAGAAGTACATGACTACTATTCTTGTATCCTACGTGGGTCCATTAGTATTTGACTCTGTACTTGTATCCTACGTTGTCCGACAGAGTAGCTGGTCTAGTATCCTACATGAGTCCGACAGCCTAGTTGGTATAGTATCCTACGTGGGTCCCAGGATAGATGAATCAGTGGCTACATCTGATCATATCTATCATATTACGAAGAATTATACTTGTGTGAGTTGATTCTTGACTTTCAATCATTATCTTCGATATGATTGACTTGCTTCCTATGTGGATTGGGTTGTGCTTTCCTATGGGGATTGGGTTGTGCTTTCTTATGTGGATTGGGTTCGTCTTTCCTATAAGGATTGAGTTGTGCTTTCCTTTTTGGATTGGGTTGTATTATCATGTGTGTACGTGATTGAAATTGGTCTCGGATGTTGGAGTCGAACTGGAATTGATGACTTAGGTATATTTATGGGCATATACCTAAGTAGAGTTGGTTTTTACTTCGTGATTATATCTTTCCTTTGTGGATTATCTTTTGTGTATTCTGGGAGACCTTCAGCGGTCTCAGGGTCCCTACTGAGTAGCGTATACCCACCCCTTCACTGGCTTTCCCACACTACGTTGTGTTGGATGCAGATGACAGACAACGCTGATCGTAGTTGAGGCTTGCAGAGCGAGTTCGTACCTGGAGGTGGACCACTAGGCGGGACGTACACAAAGTGGACTGCTGGACCTAACGATCTGAGAAGATTATCTGTACCCACCCTTCTGATGGGATACCTAGTGGACAGCTCGGTGTTGCTGCTTTACTTTCAGTTGTTGTACTTTCTTTTTAGTTGTACTTTACTATCAGTTTGGGTTTGTATTCTGGAACACTTACTTTTCCTCACTTACTATTGTACTCAGTTTACTTAGTTTTTACTTTTTCTAGATTAATCTGTGGTATTTGTTTACTTTATAAAGGCAATGACTTCTGCTTTTTGTCGGGGTGTACGCCTTGGTGCTAATCGCCATCCCCTGGCCTATGGAAGGTGGGCTTGGGGTAGTCAACGCACGGGTCCCGAGGATGGGTCGTGACAAATTGGTATCAAAGGAGTTCGATTCTACTGTAGAACTCAGGAATATGATCTTTCTTTTATGTTAAGCAATAGTGTTATGGGTATTGAGTGTGGTTATCAGTCCTGGGAGTCCAGTGTTGGTGCAGCGGCCAACGTATCCATACACAAGGACCCTGACATCTGATTTCCAACTCAACGCACGAAAACATTGATTGCATGTGTGTTTCAAAAGTTTTCTTTGTGATTACTTTGTGTCAGCTCCTCAGGTATACTATATTGACCGTGGCACACCAGTTTCTTTTCAGGATGGCCCCACGACGGCAGCTAACTAGGGTTTCGAGCTTTGTGCGAGACGACACCCACCGAGCGACAAGGACTCGGTGCAGGGTCCCTTTTCAGCGGAGGCACCGACGACAACTATACCCACCGAGCCACCGATGCCACCAGCCCCAGCCGCTAAGAGTGCACATCGCCTTAGTGCACTGCACAAGTTATTGCATTAGAGACTGCCCAGGTTCTATCGGGAGATGGACCCTCAGACATCCGAGGATTGGCTGGATGCTGTGGTTTGAGTTTTTTGGTTACTGGGGACACCAACTGACATCATTGTGATTCTTTCAGCGAGCCTCCTGCATGCAGCAGTAGGTAGATGGTGGAGCCTGATTCTCCAGGTGCATGACTAGGCATATCTCCTATGGAACGACTTTGAGAGTCACTTCCACTCAGAGTTCATCCCATCTACCCTACATGCGGTGCACATTCATGAGATACTACAGATTCTGCATGGTAGCATGACAGTAGCCTAGAAATTAGTGAGATTTACCGATCTCTCGCGCTATTTGACGGACTTGGTACGAGACCCATTCTTCCAGGCCTAGACCTTCGAGTATGGACAGAGGCAAGAGATAAAAGCATCGATGATCTCCCTCCGCATTCCGACGGAGGCAGGAGTACTGGAGCTAGCCTTTCTAATAGAGAGCTTTCTTGCTAAGCCTACACTAGCAGCGAGAAATACCACATGGCGGTACGTAGTAGAATCTTCTGCAGCTGGTAGTCGACGAACATCACAGGGGTCTAGGCAGACTAGACCAGTAGGAGGACGACCTCTGGACACTAGTTCAGAGGTGCGGGGCACACAGCGCAGAGCCAGTCTTACGAGGAGAAGACAGTGCTACACAAGATGCGGGCAAGGCCACATGGCTCATGACTGTCGGACCCGCTGTGCGGAGGAGTAGTAGAAAGTTTAGGTTCCACCCTTGTAGAGGTAGATGGTCGACCATGAGGGTCCACAAAGAGAAGGCGAATGAGGAAGAGGAGATGGTCGAGCAGCAGGTGGTGGGTGAAGCTTTGAGGCTTTACCACCACCACCACCAGGAGGTCCACCCCGTCCACAGGGAGCTGGCACGTAGAGGCAGGCTCAGCTTCAGGTGGCGGAGGCCTATGACCACGGTGCACCAGAGATGATTCGAGGTACTATCTATGTCAACTCACCTTTGCTACCGTTCTTATAGACATAGAAGCAAGTCATTCTTTCAATTATTCTACTCTTGTTCAGAGCTCGGGGATTCTGACGGAGCCGTTTTCTCAATCCTTATGGATAGAGACTCCTACGTGAGCAGATTCGATGATTACACAGTAGTGCCGGTAGTGTGAGATTACTCTAGGAGGTGAGAGCTTCGGTTGGGATCATCTTGTAGTGTCGTCGAGGCCTTACGACTTCATCTTGGGTGTGGAATGGTTATCTACATTCCATGCTCAGATCGACTGTATTAGGCGCAAGGTGCGGTGTGTCCGCACCGATTGGAGCAGTTTCACCTTCACTGGTGAGAACGGAGCCTTAGCAGCATATGATGGACACACGCAGAGGAGAGGACAACTGATCACTCATCAGTTGGCTGGCCTCATCCCAGGAGCGGTTGACATGCAGAGTCTGAGTTTACCTATAGTGGTGGATCAGTATAAGGACGTTTTTCCTGACGAGGTTCCAGGACTACCTCCCCGCAGAGAGGTAGACTTTTATATTGACCTGTACCCTAGGACAGCCCCGATATCCACTCCAACATATCAAATGGATCCCTCTGAGCTTCGAGAGCTACGGGTACAGCTGGAGGACTTGCAGGGAAAAGGATTTATCTGACCCAGTGTTTCACCCTGGGATTCCCCAATTTTTTTCACCAAGAAGACATACGAGAGCTTGCGACTATGTGTTGATTATCGTCTCCTGAACTAGGTCACCATGAGGAACAATTATCTTCTACTGAGTATTGAAGACCTCTTTGATCAACTCAAGAGAGCATGGTTTTTCTCGAAGATAGAACTCGGTTCAAGCTATCATCAGCTTAGAGTACGAGACAAGGACGTGCAGAAGACGGCGTTCAGATGTCGGTATGGCCACTATGAGTTATTGTTTATGCCTTTCAGTGTAACCAATGCACCAGAAGTCTTCATGAGCCACATGAACATGATCTTTCATCCTTACCTTGATCGATTTTTCATGGTATTCATTGACGACATTTTGATATACTCAACCACTGAGGAGGAGCACGCCTACCACTTGCGGGTTGTACTTGACACACTCCGAGAGCACCAGATTTATGGTAAGCTCTCGAAATTTTGGTTCTGGATAGGTGAGGACCACTTCTTGGGACACTTCATCTCTGAGGCAGGATTTGTCGTGGATAATGCGAATATCGATGCAATGCTAGATTGGGAGCCAACCAAGAGCGTGACAGAGGTGAAGAGTTTCCTTGGTTTGGAAGGATACTACCGGAGGTTCGTTCCAGACTTCTCCAGAGTTGAGGCACCACATTTAGCAATTATGAAGAATGGAAAACCCTTCCTGTGGTCAGATAGATGTTACCACAGCTTCTTGGATCTGAGATATTGATTGACCAGTGCACCAATATTGAGGCTACCGGAGGAGTGAGTAGGGTACGTAGTCTACTATGATGCATCAGGGACCAGACATGGGTGTGTCCGGATGTAGGAGTGGGCAGTGATCACCTATGGATCATGACAGTTGAGACATCATGAGTAAAATTACTCTACCCATGTCCTGTATTTAGCAGCAGTGGTCTTCGCTTTGAAGATGTGGCGGCACTATCTGATGGGAGAGAGCTTTATAGTCTATTCTGACCACCAGAGTCTCTGGTAAATCTTCTCGCAGAAAGACCTAAACCTGATACAATGACGATGGATTGAGTTCCTCGAGGACTATGACTTTTAGATAGTCTATACTCCTGGAAAGGGGCACATAGTAGCTAATGCTCTCAGCAGGAGGACGGGAATTCAGCTACATGGGGAGGCGATAGAGCAGCTAGCCATTTGGAGATATCCTTTATGTATATAGATGGAGAAGCCTTTCCTTAGTCACTCACAGTCACCCCTCCACTACTATAGCGGGTCAGAGAGGCACAACATGGGGACGTTGAATGTGAGACGTGGCGTGCACAGATATCTTCAGGACAAGAACCTGATGTATTCTCTATGGGAGGAGAGCACATCATCCTTTTCAAAGGATGTACCATGGTACCCGCTTCTTTACCAGAGGAGGTGCTGAGGGAGTTTCAAAATTCACCTTTTGTGGTATATCCAGGAGTAGCGAAGATGTACCATGATCTCAGACGACTGCACTGGTGGCCGGGTATGATGAAGGTTGTAGTAGAGTTCATTTCTCGATGCCTCACCTGATAGCAGGTGAAGGTGGATCACCAGGTACCAGAAAGATTAGTACAACCCTTGGAGGTACCAGAGTGGAAGTGGGATGGGATATATATTGATTTTGTGGCTGGACTTCCATGTAATTCTAGAGGTCATGACTCCATTTGGGTAATTGTCGACCGACTCACCAAGTCAGCCCACTTCTTACCATCAGAGAGCAGGTTTCAGTGGAGATCATGGGTCGCCTCTACATTCATGATATTGTACATCTTCATGATGTGCCATAATCTATCATCTATGATCGAGATTCACGCATTACTTCCCAGCTTTGGAAGGGGTTGTAGGAGGCATTCGGGGCGCAGCTACGTCTGTGAACCCCCATTCACCCTCAGACGGATGGTCAGACAGAAAGGACCCTTCATAATCTCGAGGACATGCTCCATGCATGTGTCCTTGACATTGTTCGTAGTTGGAAGGATCACCTACCCTTGGTGGAGTTTGCGTACAACAATAGCTACAACTCCACCATCTGGATGGCACCATACGAGGCATTGTACGTCCGACCTTGCAGATCACCTCTGTGCTGGACAGACCTTGGGGAGTGAGAAGTTGTGGGACAAGAGATAGTCCACGCCACGACGGAGAAGGTCCAAGTAATCCAGGATAGGATGAGGAAATATCAGAGCCGACAGAAGTATTATGATGACCAGAGGCGGAGAACACTAGAGTTCAAGGATGGTGACCACATCTTCTTGCGGGTCTCACCTCGACGTGGATTACGGAGATTTGGCCGGGGCGGAAAGTTATCTCTGCACATCATCGGACCTTTCCAGGTTCTCAGTAGATAGGTGAGGTGGATTATCACCTAGATCTACCACCTCAGTTGCACCGGGTGCATGTAGTCATCCATGTATCTCAGCTGAGATGATACGTGCAAGACCCGACTCATATCATCAACCATGGGGAGTTGGACATTGACGATGGGGAGAATTTTGAAGAGGTCCCGGTGGAGATTGAGGATTGACATGAGAGGGTGCTACGTGGGTGGTTGATTCCACCAGTGTGCATCATATGGTAGCATGGGAACCTTCAGGAGATCACATGGGAGCAGGATGCTCAGATGCGTGCTTAGTACCCTCATTTCTTCTCCTAGGTTGTGATGTATCTTTACGGGGATGTAAATCCCTATGGTTGGAGTAATTTAAAGACCCGTAAATTTCAAGGGAAATTATTTTTAATTTTCTTTGGTATTTTTTGAGTACGCAGTTTCTGACATCACCTGATCTTGAGGCCCAGTGTGTCCAGAATCAATTTCTGGTGTTTAGCTCGGGTACATTCAGTGAACAAACATGCGGGTTTTCCTAACTTTGGAACCAGTTCTCGGAACCGAAATCTGAGGGCATCGATGAAACCGTAGTGCTGGTAATTTCTTAGGAAGACCTTTTTTGGAGTTGCGTTTTCTCGGGTGAGGTTGTTATATAAATGTTTAACTGAAGAGTGAAATAAAAATCTGTGCTACAATTTTTATATCTATTCTAAGCAGTTATAACATATGCATGGAAGTGGAGGTGGGACCCACTACATCCTAACTCCACATGGTAGGATAATAGTTAGGTGGGTCCCACAAGAGCTCCACCCCATATAATCCCTTAAAACCTCCCATCGTGCATTTAATTGAGTAACACACCCGCACCCCCATTAATTTTTATCTCCTCAACATTAAAAACACATGCCAATAAAACACCTCATTAATTGGACAACGCACGTTAATTAATTCGGTGAATTCATATTGAATTTTGAAAAGGGTGTCATGAGTAATAAAATAAGGGAAGAATTATTTTATTATGGTGGAATTTTTGTGTGAGAAAGATTGGGGAGAAAATACAAGAGCCTTGATGAACTTAATCTTCTTAGCGAAGAACGCCGAGTCTACGACGAAGAACTCCGTCACCGCAAGGGGAGATCGTCATAACGTCTCCTCTCCTCTCTACATTAGGTGAGAGATGCTTTATTCGGAGAACGATGATGTGTCACATTCATCAATGGGTGAACACTGATGACGTTTACGTAGCCTCGTTCCGCGACGCCGTCTTCCGCGACGTCTTTTTCCCACGACAAACCTCGTTCGACGACATCATTGAGGTATGGGTTGTTTTGAGAATGATAATACTCCCACGTTTGAATTCCTATAAAATATGAATGCAGACCAACTAATTTCCATGTTGATCCGCGGATTATTATTTGCGGGTTGGGGATTATCATTTGCCGGGAATTGATGGGAGTTGTTTCAAACCACTAACGCGGTGGGTGTGGAACAACGAAAAAGTCCGAACCCACCATTTTTATGTTCATCATTCGCAGAGCATTTGGAGATGATGATACGAGACCGAAATGGAGATTGGTGGACTTCACAGTACAGTATGGGTCCTGGGAGAGCCGTAGGCATAGACGACGGGCAAATCGGACCAAAAGAGAACGTCTGGTGGTCCACGGAAGACGCTGCCGGTACGCCACGCCGACATGGCGGCTTCGACGGCCGGAGGCGGTGGTGGCACCCCTGTGCGCCTCCAGGAGGAACCGACGTGGCTGAAGCCGCAGCGGTAAGCGGCCAGATCTCACGGCCTTGTGGGATCCTGAGGAAGAGGACGCGGCGCCTGCCACGTCCGTGGGGCGTAAAGGGGGGAAACGCATCCCCCCTGCTCGACCTACTAGCCAAGCCAGTGCACCCCCCCGGCCGGGCTGGGGTAGGTCGCGCGAACCGAGCTAGGCCACGCCCGGCCGGGCCGGACCTGGACCCGGGACATGTCCACCCGATTCGGGCCGACCCATGGGGGGGTTGGGTCAGGCCGGGACGGGCCCAGACCCCCATTTCAAACTGTTTTCAGTCATTTTACTATATATTGGGTTTCAGACATCCGATATATGCACCATCAGTTGCATTGGGATCCTTCTATCGAGACGGTCGTTTTGAAATATTACAAATATGGTTTTAGATAATGTTGGGTATGGCTGATTTGGTTCGAACACAAAACCAACCGGGACCTCAGAGCGAAAATGCTTATAACTTGAGCTCCGAACGTCCGATTGACATGCTGTTGAATTTGTTGGTTTCCTTTTAGTGAGACGGATCTTTTGGATTACTCTGGTCGAGGTTTGGATGTAGTTGGAGTACGGTCCGGTTGGTTTTGACTTAAAAACCAACTGGGCCCCTGGAATGAAAAGGCCAATAACTCTCAGACCGGGCGTCCGATTGACGTGCTGTCTGTCATGTTGAGTTCCTATCGATGAGGCAGAACTTTGGGATACATCATCTCCAGACTACGAGTTAGTTTATGTATCGACCCCTTGGCTCGTGGAGCGGACCCTCCCAAAAATGAGCATGTTTTGTGCGGGAACCCTAGAGCTGGCTGCGACGAAGACTGCACTGAAATCCTCCATGGGTTCGACAGTGACGACGAGAACACTGAAATTATCCGTGGGTTCGGTAGTGACAGGGACTGTACTAGGCTCCTCCATGGGTTCGACAGTGACGATGACCGTACTGAAATCCTCTGTGGGTTCATCGGCGATTAATACTGTTATGGTATCCTATGTGGGTCCGGTAGTACATGACTACTGTTCTTGTTTCGTACATGGGTCCGGCAGTATTTGACGTGGTACTTGTATCCTACATGGGTCCGACAGAGTGGATGGTCTAGTATCTTACGTGCGTCCGACCGCCGAGCTGGTCCAATATCCTATGTGGGTCTCATCTTAGATGAATCAGTGGCTACATCTGATCATCTCTATCACCTTATGAAGAAGTATACTTGTGTGAGCTGAGTCTTGTCTTTCAATCATTATCTTCGATATGATTTACTTGATTCCTATGTGGATTGGGTTGTTATTTCCTAAGTGAATTAGGTTGTGCGTTCTTATGTGGATTGGGTTATGCATTCCTATGTGGATTGAGTTGTTCTTTCATTTTTGGATTGGGTTGTACTATCCTATGTGGACGTGATCGAACTTGGGCGCGGATGTTGGAGTCGAACAAGAATTGATGACTTAGGTATATGTATGGGCATATACCTAAGTAGAGTTGGTTGTTACATTGTGATTGTATCTTTCTTTTATGTATTATCCTTTATGGATTCTGGGAGTCCTTCAGGGGTCTCGGGGTCCCCACTGAGTAGCGTATACTCACCCCTGCACGGGCTATGCCCGCACTACGTTGTGTTGGATGCAGATGATGGACATCGCTGATCGTGGTTGAGGATTGCGGACCGAGTCAGTACCTGGAGGTGGAACATCGGGCAAGATGTACATAGAGTGGATAGCTGGACCCGAGGAGTTGAGGAGATTATATTTACCCACCCATCAGGTGGGATTTCCAGTGGATGGCTTGGCATTGATTCTTTACTTTCAGTTGATGTACATTCTTTTCAGTTGTACATTTCATTCAGTTTGGCTTTTTTTCTGGCCCACTTACTTTTCTACACTTACTGTTGTACTCAGTTATCTTAGTGTCTACATCTTCTTTCATACTATGTGGTGTTTGTTTACTTTATAAAGGCAATTCCTTCCCCTTTTTTCAGGGTTTATGCCTTGGTGCTAGTTGCCAGCCCCTAGCCTATGGAAGGCAGGCTTGGGGTAGTCAAGGCATGGGTCCTGTGGACGGGTCGTGACAGGCATGGTCCTACAATGATCTTCATGTTGGTGGTCTGTTTAGAATACATACAACAACCATACGGTCAAGAATCCCACCGACACTAGTTCCATATTTTGATTCTCCTTGAGACTTCATTAAATTATAAATTTTGATTCAAAAAGTAACATTGCATTGGAATTATGAAAATGGGGTATTAGTAGTAATGTTTGGATTTTGGAAAGAGCAGAAATGGGATTCTCAGAATTATATTTGTGGAAGAATTTATAAAAACTATTTCCTATAAATTTACCTCTTCAAGTAAAATTTAAATGATTCCTTAAAAGGGGCCATCGTCTATAAGACAAGGAGTTTATGGAAAACTGATGGTTTTTGTGGATTTTTTAAATTAAAATTATTTATTCTGGAAATCATTGGGTTTTTATTTTCAAGCATGTAATAATACTTTGGTGTGTGGAGATTGAAAATGAATCACCAGTTAGTGTGCCAGTATAATGTTCATGATTTTTTAATTGGGCTGAACTTATTTTTTTTGAAAAAATGATGATGTTTTGATTCATTCATGGTGTACTCATGGGTGGTCACAAGCATGATGGTATATGGGAATTTGTGAGGATTTTTGATATGTCATGGTGGATGGGTGCTCTAGTTGGAACTGAAATGTGCATGTGAGTGATACTCTAAGGAATTCACATGAAGGGTATTCAAAAAACTAGTATTGTTTTTAAAATCAATTTTTTTTCAAAATGAATGTTTTGATATGAATAGTGGTTTATTTTAAAATGTTCATATTTTTACATATATGTGATGTCTATTAATGAGGTTATTGGATGATGATTTGTCCTTAAGGTAGTTCTTTTCTTTATTTTGTCTAATGATTATCCCCATGGATATTTGATTGATTATCATATTGTAGATTTAGGTAATTCTTAATTAGAGGGATTTCCCATTGATCAACCTATGTATTCTTTTTCTTGAGTTTAATAAGATAATTCCACGTGTTTTTTATGCCTAGGTTGATCATATTGAATAGGATGAATGGATTTGAAATATAGAAAGTAACCTTTTCCTCATCATGTTTCTTGAATTGTTGAAGGTAATTTTGGAAACATTCATTCTTGAAGGATCATCGTGTAAGTGGCGACGAAGGTATCTTAGAAAAAGCCTTGTATAGATCTTAATTTGGAGATCATCAAGGATTCATTCATTCATTAGTATTATCATACGAAATAATGGGTGATAATGGGTATTGATATGTGTTGTATGTTGTAGTGTGATGGATCAATGTCAGAGTATTTTCAATTTTCAGGGGCCCATATCCCCGACATCTAGAGTATGTTGTGGTTCACACATGAAGGCTTTTTTTTTGAGTTTAGGATTCATCCATATCTTTACTCAAAGGAATCATAGGTCAATATCAACTAATTTTTCTATGTGGTTGGGAAATAATTTCTTATATAAGATTTGATTTACGAAGTGCTCGATCAAGTCCAACATCACTACATATTAGTAAGCTTTGGGGATAATTCCAATTCGATGATGAGAAAGTGGCTGAACGTTGATGGAGCAGTTCATAGAATAAAAATTAATTATGATCCTTCATCAACCTCTTCTAGGATTGAGATCTTGGTGTATTATCAGTTTGGAATATTAGGCCATAAGATGTATTTATGTCCTATTACTCCCAAATCCTTCTATTCTAGTAGATTCATGGGTCAATGAATTGGTTTTTTTAGGGAGTTTCTATAATGTATAAAGAATAAAACTAAAAGAAGTTATGTGTAGTTTGGAACTCATTTAATGTGAGTTATTGTATGTTTTCACTTCATTTTATGTGTTCTTATGTGGTGGATTTTATGCTAGAGGTGTATTAGTGTTTCAAATGTAAGGGAAGATGTGAGTCATTTGATAAACTCCTATTTTCAATGGATGTGTGATTTTCATTTTTGAAATTTCTATGATTTCTATTTGTCTAATAATGTGATGTGTGATCATTGTATGAATTTTCAATTCTTGATAGTGAGTAATAACATGCTTTTAGCATTAGACCTAACATAATAGGTAATAACATGTATATGACATATTTTCATGAAACCTAGGTGTTGTGGGGAGTGTTCGATGTGTTTTGGTCCATTCCATTGTATTGGGGTTGTATAAATATAATTTCTGTGTTATTATAATCCAAAGATGGCACAACATTGTGGAAGAGTTTTATGTTTGGAAATTCATGGTTTTTGTTCCATTTGAATTCTTGTTTGATTGATTCTAGTTGTATCATAATAGTGGGGATACCCATTATGGGTCTCTTCATCTTTCCTCTTATGAATTTGTTAGGTTCTAGTAGATTTTTAATGATGGGTAGTCCATTCCAGCCAACTGTGAAATCAATGGATTTATTGTTTTATCTTTGGTTTAGGTGACTGTTGGGATTCATGTGAGATGGTCAAATGGACTTTTTCTCATCTTTGTTGTCTATCTGATGGAATGACTTTTTTTTTGAATCTCGAGAAGTGGTATTGGGATCTTTTTTTCATTAGGAAATAGGAATGATATCTATTTGATAGAGATGAAATTTCCTTGGTTTAAGGGAATAAATTGTTTAGTTATAAAATCCTTAGACTTTAATTGATTAACTATAAAATACAAGGGATTTTCTAGGGTGGAATGCTTTAATGGTAGGGAAAATTATCACATAGCAGTTTCTTTAGATTAGTCTTATATTATGGTACATTAAATATATTTTTCATTCTATCATGTTACATATGTGATGGGGGTTACATTTTTTATTTTTTTCTTTGCCTCTATTTTAATTCATGTCTAACCATCAGTTAGTTTGGATGTTTTTTGCGAAAATATATAAATTTTGACTTCGCAATTACCTGTGCATGGCAGGCGTATTGTTTGGTTAACTGTGCGGCCAATCCCAGGTAACAGAGTAGTAGGTGGTGGTTTTGGGTAGAACTTACTACACTATAAGAAAAACTATGTGGGTTGGTCATGCAGCTAATATTATCAAAAGTAGTGGCAATCACACTATTGGAGCACTATTTGGTAAACTATGCGGCCTAACCATGCTAGTTTTGTAGATTATAAAAAGTTTGAAATTATAATTTTATCCTTATGGTATTTTACCCCCAAATCCACCCATTTATTTCCCCACCTATTTTGACTACAGTAGAATGAAATCTCCTTATTTCACCAAGGTTCTTTTTTCCATTTTTCATGTTTATCTATGGAATTCATCAATTTTTTAGTGAAATCTCTTAATGAAATATCTACTATTCATATCGATCTTCCTTATGATTCCATTCCATATCAAGTTTATATTCACCCATTGTCATGTTGTTCTAGGATTTGGGGTTATCATTGTTTTATGTTGGTATTTTTCTCTATTTAGGGTTCTATTCACATATCTCGGGTTTTGGAACCCTCAAGGAGTGATCTTGGGTGTGCGTTGGTGTCGCGCCATAGATTCAAGGTAGGATTCTCATGGACATTTCATTATAATTTAATAATCATTAAATTTCATATTTTCACACGTTCATAGCATTATAAATATAGTCATATGATCCTTGGATATGTTTTTTGGGGCGTAAAATGTGAGTTGTACTTGGTTTTGTGATAAATAGTTTCATTTAGTTATCAATGTCCACACCTAGTGTTTGATAAAATTCTCGGTTTGCATTCAAAAATGGTTTTGGATATTCAAAACAAAATTTGGATATTTAATGGAATTTTATAGAATGCAATATGACATTTTCAGGACCTTTTATTATTTACAAATTTTGTTTTGATTTTAAAAATTTGATGGTCTATTATATTTCAATGTGGTTCTGCTTGTGACGGTGGTTACTAGACCACTTTTCAATTTAATAAAAATGGGTTTTCATCAAAATGTGACATGTGTGTTGTGAGGGTATTTTTAAGTGATTTTGAAGTGGAAAATATTGTGTATACACTTTTTTGGAACGGTGTATTTGTACCATTGAAAATTGAAGGTTTTGTTAAAAAAATGTAAGGCCTGTTTGGAAACCCAGTTAAAATAGTAATAGTTTTTCTTATAAAAAAACCTCTTTTGAATAGTTATATTTTATTGTTTATATTTAATTGATGGGATTTCCACAATAAGGAATCCTGATGATCCATTTTTCATATCATCGGTTTCAACTTAAAGTGGGAAATTTTTCCTATTGCATGAGATCTGTCATTGGGGTGACTCGGGGTGAGGCAAGTTGTCGGATTATTATTATATATTCTTGTGATTGGATATTCCGCACGCATTAGATCGGTCACCCAATTTATACATGAGACATGGTAACCTAGAATAGTGAGGGATAATTCTATGAAATATTGTTGTATTGTCTAGTATATGCAATAACATGTGGCCCATAGTAGATGGATATTTGGGATTATTTCTATGAGATATTCTCCTCCATCTATCCTAAGATTAGGTTGTTGGGAGTGTTAGGGAATTTGTGATTTTTTTTAAAATATTGGGGTCAAAGCCTCATTTTTTATTAAAGTATTGAACAATTTTGACTTGGTAAAGGGAGACCCATTACATAGCCTAATGTCCCCAGTCCATGTAGCATGAATACTAGGCCTGAAAGAGATTTTTTTGAACCAAAGGACCCTTTGGGGAATAATACTAATACAGTACCTGAGCTACTACAATACCCAATATAGTACTGCCACCACTACAGTTCCAACTAAAATTCTTCCCCCGCTATATTTTTTCTTCTATAACAGTTTTGTCTCATGTATTAGTTTTATTGATTACTCATGATCTCCTACATTAACCTTTGTATGTTACCATATATAGGCATTTAGAGATAATTGATATTCTTTGTGATAATTTGATGTTTATTTCCATTTCCCCCTTTATTTGAATGTAATAGTGATTTCCTGTGTAGTATTTTCAGGGAAATTGATATGTTGGTTTATAAAGGATTATGGAAATTTTTTTCAATATAATGTTATTTCATACTTTATTATTCCATATGAAAATGAAAACATCACTTTCCTCTTAAAATCGTAATGTCTCACACATAGATATAATCCAAGTATTAAAATCAAAGTCGGGAATGGGTTGTACATGGTTTTAATTAAAATGTGTAGAAAATTATACTTTTTTGTATTTTAGTTCAATATTGAAATATATTTTCTATTTTAGAGGTAGTTCATTGGGTATAGATCACCAAGACAACCCTCTGAGTTTTAATACTCAACCCTAAACAACTTTCATCATTTTAGAATTTTGTTTAGGTTTCAGCTTGATTTTGATAACCATGGGTGATTTTTGATCTTTGTGTTGAAGAGTTTACCATACGGTCACATAGATATTTTCTGGACATTTAGGTTTTTGGCCATATATTAAGGATTGGTTATAATTTTATACATTTTAAAATAATATGTTTAGTTCAGCTTTATTCATATTAAAACGCTTTTTTCATCATTCCTCTATTATTTTTCATTTCATATTATTCAAATAAATCATTCTCCTTATATAATTTGTCAATTCTAGATGTTGGTTTCTAGACAATGGGGATTGAGAATTCTATTCAGTCCTTTCCAATAATCAGCTTGGGTTACCGGGTTAGGGTTGACCCTTGTCGATTCATGATAGTTCCCCTACCCTCAATTATAATAGGTCACATCCTATATCAATTCATTACATATCATAGAGAAATATATCATGAAAAAATCTAAAAAAAATTATTTTATAAACATCCTAATTTTTGTTATTGTATTTCTGTTTCATCTAAAATTTCAAACCTATATTCATTAAGAAGATATTATAGTGTGCTTTCTCATGAAGATTCAATCATCATTATAGACACTTTAACATTTATTTGTTCTTTTAAATCATATTCATGTGTTTTACCATTATAATGATATAAATAAAATATTATTTTCTGATGAGATTTTCTTATTATAATGGGACAACCATATTATTCATTTTATCCAAACTGTATATAATTATGCCACTATGTGTGCATACGTACATCATATTGTCTCCACAGCATGGTCTAATATTTTTTTCATCGAAAAATTACATGGATGTGTATAATGATGAAAAAAATAAATATTATTAATAAATATTAAATTATATTTATTATGAATATAATACTACACCATAAACATTTTTACCGTTAGACCAATAAGGTAATGATATCATTTTGTGTTCATACATGCAACCAAACTCTCTCCCCCATTTGATGTGATTCATTTTCAATGGACACTATTAAATAATTATTATATTATTGTTTGAAATGATTAAATATAATATATATGTCATTAATATAATTATGGATATGAAATAACTATATTCAATTAAATATAACCAAGGAATGGGGGACACAACAAGCATTGGAAAAAGATGCAGATAACACCTGAAATAATTGTAATAATGAAATATTATTAAAAAAAGTAATAAGATGTCATAAGTTGATTATTTATGATATAATAAATTTATATATGGTTATAAAATAAAATAAAAATAATGAATAATATATTATACATGAATATAAATTATTTTAATCTAATGGAAATCACAATGATATGGAATTTCATTTCACAATTATTTTATTTGGATACATGCATTATTCACCAGTTCTTTTGTTATTGTTTTGTATGTACATTACAATTAATATAATATCTAAAATATAACTATATTAATTGTTTGTAATGATTAATTTTATTTTAAGGGGTATACGATTCTATGGATTACAAATCCTTAATGGTCTATTATATTTAATGTTTAGGTCCACGTTGGGTAATATTTCAGTTACATGATTATGTTTTCATGAAATGTTTTAAAAATTCTTTAATAATTATTATAAAATTGATTTTTTTCATTTTTACACATGTTTTTCTCCTTACAAAATGTTAATTGAATCTTCTTGTTGTTGTCAAAATAATTCTTGTTTGGATTTTATTAAAAAAGTGAATGGAATCATTGTTTTAATATGAATGGCTTGAACATAATTTCAATACCTAATTAACACTAATTTGATTTAAAAATCGTATATTTATCATAATGTAATCATTCAGTGAAATGTATTTATATTTCGTTTATATAATTATAGAGAATCTCAAAGTGAAAAACGAAAATTTCCTAAAAAAATGTTTTTAATGATGTTTTTATTCATAAATGTCATAAGAACATTAATGTAATTCTGATCAAATGGGTATATTTTATATTAATTCCATCATTATTATATAATTTGATATTTTATGATCATTTTTAATATATGTATTCAATTTTTAAACTATTCTATTTATTACTCTGAATGGTTTTTGTTTAGATTTATTTATTATGGAATGTATTATCATTTTATAGTCTAGTATTCTATTAAAATGTTTATGTGGATTATGTTTTTCCCATATCATGTCTGGAATTCATTGGACATAGTAAAGGACTAGAGGGGCCACTATATCCCCTCTTTGAATTGGTAGGTCTAATGAAATAAACTTGTATTTTTTGGGCCTTGTGATTACCCATTTTTGTAGACTTATTGTCTAAAGGCTTAACAGTATGTTTATGACGTCTGGAATTATAAATAATATCACTATGATATTAGTTATTGATATTTAATATTACAATTGAACTAATATAATATTCATGGTTATTTTTCATTTTTATGTGATTGTTTATATGGAATTTTGTGAGAATATTTTCTTTTAACCATATTATTCACATTTTATTGATCAAATGGAGCATGTTTCAGCTAATTAACTTTAAATAATCATTTAAAATTATTTATCATGGTTTCTTCTATATATATACCCTTAATGAGCATATGATATCTCCCATTTCATATGTTTCCATTTTCAAGATGATACATGTATTTTGTTTGATTGATATACTGGGGGAATACTGTAATTTCAAACAAAAATATTTTATTATATAAGGCTTAAAATTTAAAATGAATTTCTACTATATATCTAGTTTACTAAGACAATTAGACTATTTTTTCCATTGGGATGTGATTCAATGTATATTATTCTTATATAATAATTTCTGGAATAGGATCTGGGTTGTTGGGTTGGTGTATTTATTGTATGTTTAAGAGATTATTATATAGAAACCTATGGAACTAGATTTATGAAAACATAAATTTAAAAATGAATCACAATCACAGAATTAGGAAATATACTCAAATAAAAAAATCTTATGATTTGGATATTAATCATGAAAATAAATTTAAATTTAGGATATATGATTCACTAGTTTAGAGATTATAAATTATGTTTCATAATGTTATTATATAATCTAGTGTATTACAATATTTTATAAATGGAACATATTGGATGGAATTGAAACATTATCAATACATGTAGGTTTTTAATTCCAAAGAAAGATATTGAAGTTTGATTTAGAGAGGAAGTTGGAGATGAAAATGATTTAACATTATTGTTATAGTTGACTCAGTTATAAGAAATAGACTCTCTCATATATAGAAGCATGATATTCCAAAATGTGGTTTAACAATGTTATAAAACATTATGTATCATCAATATCCATAATTAAATGAATTTAAAAATCCATTTATAATTGATCAATGGACTTGTTTCATTGAGAAGATATTTATTTCATTGGGATGTACAGAAAGAGATATGACATTCATGAAATTTAGCATGTATTAGGGGTTGTATAACAATAGTGGTCATTGGTCCAAAATAATAAGGATTTATATGAAATAACGTGTTTGGAATAGAAGTAATTAAAGATAATTTCATGGAAAAATATTTTCCTATGGAACAACGAACAGATATAGAGAGTGAATTCTGGAGTTTAGAAAATTGAAGAAGAAAATTATGATATATATGAACCCAAAATTATGAGGATAAAAAAGGAATGTTGGTGACTATGTACACAATCCAAAGAGAATGATTGACAGTTTATTTGATGGGATTTTGTAAATTCATCCAAGGTAACTATTCTGTAAAACATTATCATCATACGAGGATATGGTATCATATTATAATATGATAGATAATGAATTATCAATTTTTTATGAATTTAATATGTACCAAGTGAATCAGATGATAGAAGAATAAAATTATTGAAAAGAGGATGATAGGAAATATGTATTTTACCATAGGTGATAATTCTTGAAGTAATCATCCCAAAACATACTTGAAGCGAATGAGTGTTAACTACAAATTTCGATGGAATGTTTTCCATGTTCATGATTGTAGTTGGAAACATAAGACATCCAATTCATAAACTATAAGGATATGGGGAACAACAAAAACAAATTTCCCATACATTATTGGAATATAGATCATAATTGGAAAAAGGATCAATGATAATAAATTGTTTTTACTATAAACAGAGTTGAATAATTAATTTATTTGTGTTTTTGGATTTAAAAATTATTTTGTAACAATATTTTATTAATGATTATACATTCAAAATAATAATTAGATATTTCATTAATGTACGATATTAATTCATTTTTGTGGATTTGAATGAATCCATGTGTTCCTTATATTTATCATGGTATTCATATATATGGAATGTTACTATAAGAGATACATTATATTATTTTGGGAAAATATATTTCTATCTTTATTTTGGAAATAAAGTGACCCTACATAAATTTTTGATGCCTTCAAAACTATACTGACATATTTTGGAGTTGTCTAATTAATATCTACTAAAGAAATTGATTAATTAAAACATTAGGAATTAATTTTTTGGTTAAAGAATGTTTTCATGGATGTTTCATGAAAGCTTTATTCATGTTTCAATAGAAATTTTAAGGCTAATGGAATGAATTTTGAAACATATGATTCATTAATGTGATCTATGTATGAAAAAATCATATTTAACATTCATTTCCTGGAATATTAGATAATTTGAATGTATATCGATGTACTACTGATAGATGAGAATATGCTTATGACATGGAATAAAATCAAGTACGCCTACTTTCTCAACTAATTATATAGATAGTAAAAGAATCAATCAACTTTTGGTAATGGATTTTTTTATATAAAATTTTGTTGTTTTTATATTTTATTATAGATAAATAAATGGTCTTTTAACACATCAAAAATTAATGGTTTTTATGGTTGAAATTCTATTGGCCATGTTCTTTATCACTCTCCATCCGAACATGGAAATTACATTTTCCATACATATTTTGATTATCATATATTTTTTCCCTATTTTATAACCTATATTTTGGGGTAAAAATAAAATTTTATTTTTCATCTAATTAATAGGATGTCTAATTAACCATTTTTATGATGTGTGTTTCCCAAAATGTAATATTCATAAATCAACAATTTATTTTTAAAGTGAAATTTGAAATTATCAGAAAAATATTTTTTAATGGAGGGGATACTATTTGATACGATGTTTATAAATGTAAATATTGTAATTTTTAGAATAAAACATATGAAAAAATGAGCTTAAATGAATTACACAATATTTTTATTTAACTACTATCATTATGACCTCTCCGTTTGAATGACGTGTTTGAACATAATTAACTAAATAACAAAAACATGATTTAAAATGTATACTATGATTATAAAAATATATATATATAATATTAAGACTAATATTTTATATATATCCTATGTTTTCTAGACAGTAAATAATAAAATAGTTTTCTATGAATAAAATGTTTTATTTTTTGAACGGTACATTTTCCACAATTAAATTGGAGACTTCGTTAATAATACATTTTATAAAATGTTTAATGTCTATTTTAAAATATACTGTTCTTATTTGATGTAGGAATATAAAAATATACTTTGTATGAGTATTTCTTATTTTATCAAATGTTTTATTTTTTGCATAATACTAAAATATATTGCATTTTAATTGAAAATTAATTATTCATCTAAATATGGAATATTGGTAAATTGTATATTGAATTGTTTTAAAGTAAAATTATATAAATTATAAATAAATTAATCTAATTAATGAAAGTATAATCATTTTATAATGAATTATATAAAAAATTTCTTTTTTTCAACATTTTCACTTAAAAAACATTCTTTCACACCCTATCTGCAGGATTAATTTTAAATTAACTTTAACCACATCTAGGTGTTGAATTTTAAAAAATGGGTTCAATATTTTAAGTCATATGTTCCAAATTTTAAAAAAATATCCCTTTTATTTTGACAATATGAATAGTAAACTTCATAACTTTTATTACCATTATTAAAGGTAAATTAGGTAAATAAGGGTAAAAATAAAAATAAAAATATTTGAAAATTACCATAAAACATTTCATAATATTATTGTGTGGGTATTTTTCATCCATATGAATTAAATGGTATATTTTTTTACCTTATACGGATATTTTAATATGAATACAACCTTTATAATTTTTTTCTTAAAAAGTCATACATGTCATAATATTTTAACATGTGAAATATTTTAAATATGGGGTTACCTAGGGGATATGTTTGAATAAAAATATTTATTTTTGTAATATAATTTATTTTTATTTATCATGTTAATTTATTTTTATTGTCATGACCCATCCTCGGGACCCGTTCCATGACTAACCCAAGCTCACCTTCCATAGGCCAGGGGCTGGGGAATAGTAACAAAGGCGTAAATCCCAAATCTGGAAAGGTATATCCTTTATAAAAAGTAAACACACACAATTATAGTACACAACTGGAAGCAAAACACTAAGAAATAATGTATACAGACGAAGTGCTAGAATGTAAAAGGGGCCGAAAATAGTAGCCCAACAATAAAGTACAGGTACAACTGAAAGCATGTACAATAGAAAAAGGGAAAAATAGCTGATAGGTAAAGAGAAGCTCCTGGATCGTTCTTCGGGGCTCATACCTGATGGGTAGGAATAGATGACCACCTCAGCACTCCATGTCTGTCAGACTCCTCTATGTACCTACTCGTCGTATGTTCCACCTCCAGGTACCGTCCAGTCCTACCGCTATTGACCTCCATCATCACTGTTTTTGATCTACATCCAACACAACATGGTACGAGCATATCCAGTGCTGGGGTGAGTATAATGATACTCATTAGGGACCCCGATAACCTCAAGGTCTCACATAATATAACAAGATTAAACCAAATAAGTATGATACAATGACAAAGTATCAGCCATCCCTACTTAGGTATATTCCCATACATATACCTAAGTTACCAATCACAGTCTGGCTCCAATACTCGAGCCCAAGCACAACCCATTCCACAATGGAAGTAAATTCAATCATCTCAATGATAACGATTGAAAGTCAAGACTCAGCTCACATAGGTATACTACTCCTGTAGAAGGGTAGTGATGATTAGTTGTAGACACAGAATCATCTCCTCTATCGAACCCACGTAATATCCTGGAATAGTATCAGTTTTGTCGAACCCACGTAGGATCCTGGTACAGAAGCCATCACTATCAAACCCATGGAGGATCCCAGTATAACAGTCACTACTGTCGAACCCATGGAGTATCCTAGTATAGAAGTCATCACTGTCGAACCCACGGAGGATCCTTGTACAGTATCATCGCTGTCGAACCCACAGAGGGTCATGTCATCTCAGTCGCAACCATTCCTTGGGTTCCAACACACAGCGTGGTCGATTCTTATAGGGTCCTATCCTCGAACAAAGAGTCAATACATTTAATACCATGAAGTCTCAAGTTGATGTATCATGTAGTTCTGTTTCATCATAAGGAATCCAATGCGAAAGGCGATGCATCAATCGGACACCCAGTCTGTGAGTTATTGGCATTCTTGTTTCAGGGGCCCGATTGGTTATTAGGCTCAAACCAACCCGAACGTTCCCAAAATTAATCCAAAACTCAATTGGGGGATGGAAAAATAATCCTCTCACTCGAAGAATTCCATTGCCATAGATGGTTCGTTGATCGGACACCCATATACCAAGAGACAGGAGAAAATGTGTACTTTTCCATTACAGGTGCAGGTCGGGTCCGACCTAGTGGGACCGACCCAGCCCTACCTAGTCCGACCAGGGTCTGACCCGGTCCACAGGTCCAACCCAGTCCAAGTGGGCGACCCGGTCCGAGGGGGTGACCTGGCCCGAGGCGGCCCAACCGAGGGCGGCCTTGCTGGCTGATTTGCGTATATGGGAGGCGGACCGCCACCCGAAGCCAGTGGTTTCCACATGGGGGGGGGGGGGGTCAGGGCCCAGCGTGTGGTGTAAGCCAGGTGACCGCGGGACTCGAGGGGTCCCGCCTTTGGAGCGTTCACCCTTCTCGTCTGCTGCAGCCTTTTTTCAGGGTCCTCTCCAGCACGGTGCGATGATTTCATGTTGTTTTCATCCGTCGTGGCCCGCATAGATGCGGTCCCCTTCCTCCAGTGCGGTGCGATGACATCGTACCCCTCCGGCACCACCGCGTCCTGCCTGGCCGTGGTGTAGTTCTTTGTATGATGCGACGGAACCATGCCCCTTATGTGACCCGTTGGTCCTTTCGCAGCTGATTCCTCTTAGGGACGGCCCGTCGCCAGCCACCAATGCTCCACCCTGGTTCCCTCTTCTGGTGGCATCATTGCGCCACCACCATCGTCAAACAAAAAAGAACCAACAGAAGGATTTCGGGCTGTGTTTGTTTGGCCATTTCCCTCCACGTTAGGTGAAAACAATTGACCAACAAATAAACTGAGGATTGAATGACGAAGAACAGGAAACAAATTCAACTCAAACCCCTACCTCAATTGTCGACGATCGTTGACGATGTCTCGGGGGTTTTGGTGTTGTTCTGTTGACGTCTAGAGGACCTGACATCATCATTGGTGATGTTCTTCATGAGTGGTGTCTTCCCTTTCTTTCCCTGGTTGGAGAGGGAGAATATGGTGTCGTCATTCCTTGGTGTAGATGGGGGTTCTTAGTTGAGAGGATATTATCTCAATCCTTCCATGGCTCCACCACACGATTATGACAACCCCTAAATAATAAAATAACGCTCCTTATTATATTTATGTATTAATAAATTCAAAATGATTAAAATTCATTATGTTAAATTAATTAATTAAAAGGTCGTGTTGGAACATTAATTAGGAGGGGGAACGTGAAGTTGCTCTAAAACTTCATGGGGTAAGTGAAGAGTTCATCCACCTTAATTGGGGGATCAAGGGGAGTTTGAGAGGTTGGGTGGTCCACACCTAATAATCCTCTACGAGAGGTTATGTGGCGGTGGGACCCACCACCATAACCTCTCATGGGAGGTTATGGTGTGGTGGCCCCCACCTCCAACCTCCACTTGGTGGTTTTAACAACCACTTATAAAATAATGTGAAAACATTATTTTATTCCATTTAATTAAAACCTCCAAAAATTATCTTCCACTCATGGTAAAACACAGCTGCGGTGAAGGTCTCGCTAAGCAATCACTGACGTTGTGAGTTAAACGGTGCCCTCAGATATCAGTTCCGAGCACCCATTCAAAAGATATAAAACGCCGCTCGCACGTTTACTGAACATACCCAAAAAAAAGTTTGGAAAATTATTAACAACCACCCTGGACCCACTGCGGTTGAGGTTAGGCTCAGCCTAGGTGAAACATTACCCAATGAACCCAATGGTACCCTTAGAGTTCCAATCAATGTTATAGATTAAAATTTATAAATTTTACAATAAAATAATTGTCACATAGTTATTTTATTTGCATCCAAAAACTAACATTCTCTTGTGGGACTCGCCGACGCATGTTAGTATCAGCTTACAGAAATCATACTCTCATGGGTTCATCGGTGGTTTCAGATTTTCAATCCTAGTTACAGTTTGTGAGTTATAATCTTTTGAAATGTAAAATAAATTTATTTAATTATTTTATTTACAGTTATTCCATTTTCGAGTTTTCTCACAGAAGACCCGCACTGACTAAAATTAAACCACGCCTAGGGTAATATCGCCATACAGAGCGCATCGGTGGCCTTAGATTTCTGATCAGAGTAACCATTTAAGATTTATTCCAAATAATCAGGAAAACAACATACGTGTGTTAATTTATTTTTAACAAAACTTCGACGGATCATTTTGGGCCCTCCGGGCCTCTGAATCACGCGCTGTCAGAAACATCGGTCTCCTAAATTTCCATAGTAAAAAAAATTCCCACGGAAATTCATTGTGTTTAAATTCTTGCCACCTTAGGTATTTATGACTTCATAAGATACAACTCGAACCATGAGAACAAATGGGGGTATTGAGCATGCATTTGAGCCTCCCGCTACCATGTGATCTCATGGAGGTTCTCATGCTGCCAACAAACATGCACCAGAGGTATCGACTATCCACGTAGGACCCACTGCTATAGATCCTCAATCTCCACTGGAACCATTATGAACTCCTCCTTGTCGTCAACTTCCAAATCTCCATTGGCGTTGATGTGGGAAGGGTCGTGCACATATCTCCTCAAATGGGATACGTGGAAGACATCGTGCACCTTCTGCAACTGAGTTGGAAGAGCTAAGAGGCAATCCACATCTCCAACTCTATTAAGGACCTGGAAATGTCCAATGAACCATATAGATACCTTTATACCTTGGACAAAACTCCATAGACCACATCAAGGTGTGACCTGTAGAAAGACGTGGCCACCATCCTCAAACATCAGAGGTCTATGTCTCCTAGATGTATGTGGAAGACCCATCAAGAAGTCCATGGATATATGATCCTACTTCTACTCAGGGACCTCCAAAGGAAGAACCAAGCCTGTTGGCACCTATTGTTCCACCTTCACTTGCTGACAAGTGAGGCATTGTCAGAGAAGCTGTGCCAGTACTTTCTTCATTCCCAGCCACCAGTTCTGTCGTCGGAGGTCCCGATACATCTTTGCTACTCCTAGATGTACCGTAGGAGTAGATGTGTGGAACTCACTCAATACATCCTCCATAAGTGAAACTGGTACAATGGAATGTCCTCTAAAAAGAATGACATGATCCACACCTTCAGAAAATCGATCAGGTGCCAGCCCTGTGGATATCTGAGCTCGTCACGTCTCACGGTCAATGTCCCCATGCTGTGCCTCCTTGACTCGCTAATGAAGTAGTGGGGTGACTGTGAGAGACTGTAGAAAGGCAGCTCCATCCTGATCCACAAAAGATATCTGCAACGCAGCCAGCTTTCTTTGTCGCCTCTCCGAGCAGCTGAATGCCTGATCTCCTGCTAAGATCATCTTCCTCAACATTCCCCTTCCCAAGAGTATAGAATATGTCAATCTCATAGTCATTGAATAACTCATGACAACGCTGTTGTCTCAGGATCAGGTCCTTCTGGGAGAAGATATACCTGAGACTCTGGTGGCCAGAGTTGACTACAAAATTTTCACCCATAAGATAGTGCCGCCAAATCTTCAAGGTGAAGACCAGATCTACTAACTCCAGGTCATGGGTAGTGTAGTTCTGATCGTGCTATATCAACTGCAGAGAACTATACGCGATCACTCCTTGCTCCTTCATCAGGACACACCCGAGTCCGGTCCATGATACATCGCAATCGAATATGTACCTAACACCCTCCTCTGGTAGCCTCAAGATGGGCACACCAGTCGGCCCCTACCTCAGCTCCTAAAATCTTTAATATCATCTCTCTAACCACAAGAAGGGTTTCCCCATTTTTATTAGGGAAGATAGTGGTGCTAAAAATATGAGTAAGTCTGGAATGATCTTTTGGTAGTATCCAGCCAATGAAAACATCCCTCACACTTTTGGGGGTTAATCCAGGAAACATATTTTGAAAAGATGTCCCCATGTTTTTTCACTCCTGTTTGGAACTGAAAACATAGAGTTCCTGGTTACATGAGTGTATGGTTGGTTGATTCAAGATTGATCGGATGCACCCTCCTATAATTGAGTTTAACATGTGCTGACGGGGTTTCCTATTTCTCCGACTATGGAAATCCTCATCCCAACATTGTAGATAAACCACAAACTTTTTTCATAATTCAAGCAATCTGTGTATGAACATTGGTTGCCCAGTCCATACCAAACTAACGTCGTAATGCCTCGATGCAGTCACCAAGAGGCTCCAAACGAATCTCTCAACTCAAGGGTTAGATCACACCATCAGCGTATGTGTGATTATCGAGTCTCCTCCCAATGGTATCTCCAGACATGAGGGTGAAGTCAAACGCTTAACCAGAAACTCTTGGTTTGTGAAAAGATTCGCGGAAGGAAGGAATGATTCGTATCCATGTCAATTAATACTGCATCTAGTAGTAGACATAGATCATACCTCAAATCATTCCTAGATCCATTGGGTCACACTACATGACCGCATGCAGCTACTCTATTTACCTGCCCTCTAGCTACATGAGCCTCACGGGGACTACATGGTGGGTGGTTGTAACATATTGAAATGTTCACCACCTCATGCTTCTCTCCAATATATTATTCTACGTCTGATTCCCTACAGATTCACCTGTCCTTAACAATTACACTTCTCGAAACATTTTACACGTTCAAGTCTCTTATAATGGTGCCAGTTTCATGATTTCCAATTGCAAACATTCTCTAGATGTATCCGCTCATCCAATGAACATTGAACCATAAGGGTTCTCTCTAGAACCCTAACATAAGTAGTAATTCATAGAGGAAAAAAGGGATGGCTTAGATATCCTTAAACACCACTCACTCAGAGGTCCATGCTCTGAAGCCTTGATCTTATCATATTCATCAAGTAACAGGAAAGACAGGTAAGCCTCGATGAGTACTCTGCTACCGACACATTGTCTTGCCAATGCTGTATAAGCTCTAGAAAGCTCTCAGCCACATCCTCAAGATAGTCCTCAGCTGCCTGTGGGTCTGGCTTGCCTCAGAACATGAGGAATATCTGGGGATGAAATACATGTAAGGCACTAAGCCTACAAGTTTCCTCTACCTGTACCACCGGTAGTGTCTGCTGACCAATAGGAAGTGATATAGTTGGCACACATCCCGAAGGTACCATATTAGAAAACTCTCCAAGTACCGAAACCTCAACACTACATGGATCATCCTCATGGTCACTCACTGTAAAATATTAGTAGCTAAGATAAACATATACTCTACTAGTGTCTCAACTTGGATGAAAACTCCACTAATCGCCTCCATTCAGTCCTCTGCTGCTTGGGAATTTGTCTCTCCTCGAAACATCAGAGGCCTCCTCCAATGGAACTTGTGCATCACACTCCGTTGGCGTGCACTTCCCTCCAATGTGACTAGTGGCCTCTACTTCCCAACTGGTGGTGGTGTTGTTGGTACACCACCTAAAGGTTCCAGCATAGTAAGAGGGCCCTAAACTGGAGCCTCTTTGCTCAGATGGCCATCATCGTGTAATATTTCAGAAACCTAAGCTGGCTATCTACGCAACGACATCCAGATAAAGAACAGATTCGCCATAGTCAAAAATTTATACCTAGTGAGATGGATCAATTAGTTCACAAAGAAGACTCTTGAAGACACACTCACAATCAGTGTTTTTTTGCACTGAATCAGAAATCAGAAGTCAGGGTCTTGGTGCATGGATACGTCAGCCACCACACCAACAATAGACTCCTTGGAATGAAAACTACACTCAATACTCTTAACACTATTGCTTAAAAGTATGACAGATCAGTGTCCTATTTTATATAGTAGAACCGACTCCTATGATATCAATTTGTCACGACTTGTCCTCAGGAACCGTGATGTGAAACCCCATGCCCGCCTTCCATAGGCCAGGGGATGGATACTAGCACCAAAGGCATAAATACCAAAACTGGGATGACATTGCCTTTATAAAAAATAAACACACACGATCAACGTACACAACTGGATACAAAACACTAAGCAATACTGTATAAATAAGAATTGCTGGAAAGTAAAAGGGGTCGAGAATACAAGCCCAACAGTAAATTACAGGTACACCTGAAAGAATGTAAAAATGAAAAAGGAACAAATAGCTGATAGGTAAAGAACAGCTTCTGGATCATCCTCCGGGGTTCCAACCTAAAGGGTAGGAACATATGACCACCTCAGCACTCCACATCCTTCAAACTCCACCGTGTACCGACTCGTCATATGGTCTACCTCTAGGTACCGTCCAATCGTTGCGCTCTCGGCCTCCGTCAGCAATGTCTGTCGTCTGCATACACCACAACGAGGTGTGGGCGTAGCCCGTGCAAAGGTGAGTATAATGATACTCAGTAGGGACCTTGAGGCCCTCATGGTCTCACAAAATACAACAAGAATAAACCATATTGTATGATACAATCACAAAGTATCAACCATACCTACATAGGTAAATGCCCATACATATACCTATGCTACCAATCATAGTTCGACTCCAACACATGAGCCCAACCACTACCCATTCCATAATGGATGTAAAGGAAATCATATCGATGATAACGAATAAAAGTAACGACTTAGCTCATAATGGTATACTACTCATGTAGATGGGTAGATATGATTTGTAGTAGACATTTAATCATCTCCTCTGTTGAACCCATGTACGATCCTAGAACTGTATCAGTAATGTCGAACGCACTTGGGATCCTGGTATAGAAGTCTTCACTATCGAAACCACAGAGGATCTCGGTACAGTAGTCACCGTTGTCGAAACCATGGATGATCCCTGTATAGAATTCATCGTTCTCGAACCCACGAAGGATCCTGGTACAGTATCGTCACTATTGAACCCACAGAGTATCATGTCATCTCAGTCCCAGCCAACCTTAGGGTTCCAGCACATATCCTGCACGATTCCAGGAGGGTCCTCTCCTTGAGCCAAGTTTCAATAAATCACCTACCACTAAGTATATAGTTTATGTATCCAATAGTTCTGTATCATCATAAGAAACCCAACATGATAGACGGATCGTCAATCAGACGTCCGATCTGTGAGTAATTGGAAATTCTATTCCAGGGCCCGGTTGGTTTTTAGGCTCAATCCAACCCGACCGTACACCAACTACGTCCAAACATCATATGGGTTATGAAAAATAAATAATCTAACTCCATGAATTCCATCACCGTAGACAGTTAATTGATCGGACACTCATAGCCCAAGATACGGGCGAAAATGAGTACTTTTTATATAGCGGGTCTAGGGTCGGTCTGACCCGGCCGGAGACAATCCGAACATGGGTCTGACGTAGTCAATTGGTTCGAAGTGATCCATGGGGGCATCTCTACTCGAGGCGGCCCGGCCGAGGGAGGCCCGACCATCTGGTATGTGTGGCTGGGATACAGACCGCCAGGTGAAACTAGTGGTGGTCGCGCGGCGGGGTACTCCGCCAACCCCCCGTCTCTATAACGACCGGCGCGTGGCACCAGTCTGGTTACTGCGAGACCCGAGGTGTCCCACCATTGGAGCGCTCACTGAGCGCCCTTCCCGTCCGCCTTGGCCTTTGGCTGCTGGTCCTTTCTGGCATGGCGCGATGGCGCCACACCGTTTTCATCCGCCATGACCCCCATACTCCGGCGCAGTGTGACGGCACCACGCCCATCCAGCACTGCCGCTGTCCACCTGGCCATGGCCCGGTTCTTTGCATAGTATGATGGTGTCATACCCCATCGGCAACCCATTGGTTCTAGAATCGCCGATTCCTCTCACGGTCGGCCCATCACCAGCCGCCGATTCTCCACCATGGTTCTCTCATCTGGTGGCGTAGTTGCGCCACCGCCGTCATTAACCAAACAATAACCAACAGACTGATGTCAGGCCATGATTGTTCTCCCTGCACCTTCCGTGTTAGGTGATAATGATTTTCCAAAAAATAAACCCAGGTTTTAATGATGAAAAAAAAAGAATTCAACTGATACCCCTACCTTGGTTGCCGACGATCCTTGACGAAGTCGTGGGATGGCTGCGCTGTTCCGTTGACATTGGGAGGATATAACATCGTCATTTCTGGCGTTCTTCATAGGAGGAATCATCCATTTCTTGCCCCGGTTAGAGATGGAGACAATGGCATCATCCTTCCTTGGTGGTAAAAACCGATCTTCTTTGAGAGGATATTCTCTCAATCCCACCAAGGCTCCACCACAAGATTATTCCAACCCTAAAATAATAAAATAACACTTCATATTATATTATGGCTTAATGAGTTCAAAAGGATTCAAATTCATTATGTTACATCACTTAATTAAAAGGTGGTGTTGGAGGGGGAAGTTGAAGAGTCTCCAAATATATATGGGGGAAGTGAAGAGTTCATCCACCTTAATTTGGGGTTCAAGGGGAGTTAGAGAGGTCGGTGAGCCCCTCCTAATAATCTATAAGGGATGTAATGGGGGGTGGGCCCCACCACTATAACCGCTCAGGGAAGGTTATGGTGCGGTGGCCCCCACCTCAAACCACCACTTTGTTGTTATAACCACCACTAATAAAATAAAGTGAAAACATTTTTTATTCAATTTAAATCAAACATCCAATAATTATCATCCACTCACGATAAAACGCAGCTATGGTGAATGTATCACTATGAAATCACTGAAACTTTGAGTTCAACAGTGCCCTCAGATTTCAGTTCCAAGTACCAGTTCAAAATATATAAAATGCCGCTCACACGTTTACTGAACGTACCTGAAAAAAAGATAGGAAAATTATTAAAAACCACCCTCGACCCACTGCGGTCAAGGTTAGGATCTGCCTTGGTTGGATACGCCCAAAAAAACTGAACAGTACCCTTGGATTTCGAATCCTAGTTACCATTAAAAAGATATAAATTTTAAAATAAAATAATTGTCACTTAATTATTTTATTTGCGGCCAGAAACTAAATTTCCCTGGTGGCCCTCGCTGACGCATGTTAGTATCTTCTTAAAGAAATCATACCCCCACAAGTTCAGTGGTGGTCTTGGATTTATTATCCGAGTTACCATTTGTGAGTTATAAGCATTTGAAAAATAAAATAACCTTAATTATTTTATTTACAGTTATGCCATTTTTGTGTTTTCTCAAAGGTGGCCCGCGCACACTAAACTTTTGTCACTCCAAGGGTAAACCTGCCATCCTAAGCGCAACAGTTACCTCCAATTTATGATCCGTGAAACCATTAAAGAGTTATTACAATTTTTTCAGGAAAACGGAATACATGCGTTAATTTATGTTTAAAAAACTTTGATGGATCAATCTGGGCACTCCAGGCCTCGGAATCACGCACCGTCAGAAAATGCGGACTCGTAAAATACCCAAGCAAGAAAAAAAAAATTCCACAGAAATTCCAGGTCTTTACATTTTATTTCTAGGAATTAAATAATCCCCTTATATTATTTCATAATGATGAAGACATAATTGAATTAATAATGAAAATATCAATTAAATTATATTACAAATATTAATTAAAATATAATTTTAGAAAATTAATGTCATTTTGAGTTTTTTTATATAACCATTACATGCTCGGGATGTTCAAAAAGGCTTAATTAGAATATACAGATAAATTTTTAATGATATTTTTTAAAATAAAAGTAATGTAAAATTTTAAAATAGTTATTAATTATATTTTCGAATAAATAATATTTTGTTAAATGATATAAACATTATGAAAATCATAAATTATTTCAACTAAATGATATAATGAAAAAATTTCCCTCAATGATCAATTTATTAGTTTTTTGGAATTCTATAGTATCTACATTCTCCATCATGAGTAGAAATAAATGTTGTTATATTATGAGTCATTAATGTAAAATAATGGTTGAAACTAATAGGTAAGGATATAACAATGACCTAAACCAATCCAAACATTATTGGATAAATAATATAATACCTTTATCAATAGAGTATTTAAATTTAGTTGTTTAATAGTCACTTGAATATTAAAATATATTATATATTCATTAAATCAATAATAAATAGTAAATACCACTCTTTGTGTATTTAATATATATTATCATTCCATATAGATAAGAAATCCTAATAAGGACCAAAATAATTGACTATTTTGATATTATTGAAGTTAGTTTCATTATATCAATTTTTATATAATTGATAGAAAATTTATAATTAATTTAAATGTGTCTTCAATGTGAATTAAAATCTAGTTTTTTAACATAAACAAAATTAAATTTAAAAGCACTAATTTTGAATCATTCAAGATAATTTAATGTATTTAATGAATTTTATGGACTTGTATGAATATTATATATTATTTATATAAATATATTCTAATTACTGCTTTTTATTATTGTTTTTTATGTGAAATTATATTAATATTATCATATTCGATAATAATAATTTTCTATTGAGTTAATATTTTGTTAAATTTTTTAAAAAACATAAAAATTTAAAATAATCACAAAGATGACAGAACATGGTAAAAAATATAATTCCATGTTAATTTATAGTCCATTTGAATTTATTCGTCCAAGAAATAGAATTATTATATTTTAATATTCTAAGTGTTTCTGAAATTTCCCTTCACCTCAATTTTTAAAAGGAACATCATAACTCACTAATTTATAAAAATTTGATCCATCTAGTATAGGGAACCTACATTTTCTAACATCAATGTTATATAAATTTAATGAAAAACAAAAATAAATGTTACAAAACATGAATCCAAATATTTAGTATCTTGGGAAAATTAGGTACATTCATAACATTTACAAAATAAAACATTGTAATTAATTAATTCTTTATCTTTTATATTCTTCGTATAAATTGTGAACCAACTAGAATTAGTAAGAAATTAAGGATATATTTCAATGAAAGGGGTGATCCAATGTCCTTGTAAGAGTTTAGATAAGAACACAGATACACATAATATGGGTGAACATAACCATAACCATCTTAAATTAAGTAGAGTATTACCATAATAATTATTATAGGATGCGTCATATGATGAAATAAAATGTTTTAATTCATAAAAATGGAACATCATATATTAATTTCCAAATATAAAACATAATTTTGAACAAGTAAATTATCACCCCAATAGATAACATCTATGAATAGTCACAACATCATTATTGTAAAATAATGTAGCATCATGTTCAGTCATATTGAACATTCTCTAATGAAAAAAATCATATTACCCAATTCATTATAGCATTATATAATTTTTGGAACACCCACAACATCATAACATTTACATAATCATACAGGACACATATAACAAATAAAAATATTTCAAAAGTAATAATCCATGGAAATGAAATGAGATTCATGAAAATTTCATAAAGAATAATTTGATAAAAAAAATTTTTGTTCAAATAATATAAATGGAATATCATATTTCATATAATATTCATTAATTTAGAGTAAAGAATAAACAAATATAATAGAAGTAAAATGTGTGTTTTTTAAAGAAAATTTAATTTGTAAAACACATTGCATTTGTCAAAAAATTAGATTGAAAACATGAATATCAGAGAAACAAAAATATAAAAACAACGAAATTAAATTTTCTGAATATTAAAATAAAATCCACAAGGAAATTTTACATGAAATAGGAATAACCCATTGAAAATAAATTTGGATTGAGAATCCCCTAACGTTATTTATGAATGATTTATTGAAATTAATATCATGGATAATAATATAATTTTATTAATTAAAAAATATGTAACATGTTTTAAATTTATTTTACTCATTAAATTTTAATTAAGTTTTTTCATGACTATTTTAATAAGTAATAGTGTTCAATTTAATTATTCTATTGTGTTCATTTTCATGTTTTTTCTGATATGTTCACTTGTATATTTGTATGGTACATCTTGTAAACTAGGAATAATTTTTCAAATTTGATATTATATATTATTAAATAACATACATAATTTAAATGGCGATATATATTATTTTTATTCCATGAATGAAGATGACCCATTAGATAAAACATTACATGATAATCGTTTAGTATATTTAAATGGTGTTTCGATCATCACAAAATAGTTTTGTTTTATTATGTTATATTATATATATATATTTATATTTATGTTTAAAAACATAAGAATGTTTATAAAATATATTTTAAATTTTTTTCAAAAATTATATTGGTTTTAGGAGAATCATTAAAATTGAAAAGGTAAAATGAAAACATTAAATCCTTGAAGTCTATAAATCAACACCAAAATGACAATGTTTTCATTTTTAGAACAAAACCTAGTGGAAAAATAGTTTTATGATAGATTATTCAAATAGAATTATAAAAATACATTACATATAATAAAATAGAGTTATCACAAAACGTATGAAATAATATGTGAGTTTGAATAAGAATAGAAAATAAATTGATAAAAAATAAAATAAATAGGATGATGATTTTACCTCTTAAATTATTCTTATTGATAACCTATATAAGGAAATTTGGATTAGAATTTTGTTGATATAAATGGTTCTGTGAAATCTATTATTATAATAGATCTAGAACTGAGTTAGATGTTGGTACCATTGTCCATTAAAGTCCATAAAAAATTCACTAAATATTTAATCAGGTTATAAGTAGTGTACATAGATTTCCTCTGAGATTGACGATGACAATACAAATTTATTTTCAGCTTAGTATTTAGCGAATGTACGATAATTTTCTTGGAAATGGAGATGAATCTGAAATCATGATCTGATATAATATTTTTTCTTACACAATGCAGCGTTACCACTTATCTATTTTATATCTGTGCAAGTTTATCTACTGACAATTTAAACATTCCAATTCATTATTACAAAATAATTCATTATTTATTATATAAAAGTACACATAATACAACATAGAAGATCAGTATGTATAGTGTATTTGTAAATTAGGTACAACATATAAAATTTTGAAAATGGGATACAACGAAATTAATGAAAACATCTTTAACCTGCCTATAAAATTCAGTAGATTTTCAAATGAACGGGATAATATTAGGATATACATAAGAACATGATGAGCTACAAAAATTAAGGGAATATTAATGACATTTGGTAATACGTGTCAGAAAATAGGTATATAAATAATGATTAAAAGGTGTGAGGATCATAAAAATGAAATGTTTTGTTTGATATAGCATGAAAATCATGATATGGGAAAATTAGGAACAAAATAAAACATAGTATCAAAATCATAGATTGAGGATAACTGTTGATAAATTAATATGAAAAATTCTCATAAGGGAATAAGGATCACTCTCTATCCAAACATGACGTATTATGAAAATAAAAACTATCCAATGCATTTGAGAACTATATAAATCTCGACACACCCAACACATTTGTTTCATTCTCATATTAACGTGTTCCACATATATAATAAACTGTCGAGTCATTAATCATAATGTTTTATTCCATGATATTAGAGTGTATAATAAAAACATTCGGGTCCCAAATAAAATAATTATAAGTTTTTAAAGGTAAAGAACATTGATTGAAAGGAGTATGTTATTGAAAACACAAATGTTTTGGAATGGAAAGTCTCAGTGAAATTTCACCAGGATAATAACATCATATAAAAATTCATAAAAATTGTTGATGAATGAAAAATCAGTATATCATAATTTTTAAAAGAAGTATGAACTAATAATGACAGGGAAATTCATATTGTAACATATTAAATTGGAAATATAATGTATTGGATAATAAGGAAAAAAAATAATTGAATGAATGTTAGTATCCCTTACTAAAATTTGGTATGGTAACATGTGGACATAATAGTTAGTGGGAGGAACCAGTGATATTTAATGGGGAAATATAATTATATATAAATAAAATGGAATGTAATTTAGATATGGAATAACATATCGATGAGTGAATAATTTATATTTAGAGACATAACATAAAATGGTTTATTAAATGTAATTGATAAGAGAGAAATCCCTTACTTGAGTGGGTGACCCTGAATTCTTGGGAGGAGCTTCTCGAGAGCATTGATGGAACCTTATTAGGACTGTGTTTATGAGAGACAATATTAAAGAAATTCTCAAATTGTTTTAGTCAAAAAACTGGGTACTTTGGGGGGTTTATATTAGATTTGAGTTTAGATTTATTTAATATTTCTCGAACTAATTGTCTGCACTCTATAATAAAATAATAAAAGCCTCAAACCTTACCATATGTTTTCTCCATGGTTTCATCCTAATATTTGATTTTTTTCATTAATTTATATTTCTATGGGAATAACCTAATTAAATAACACCCTTTCTTATTTGGAGGTGGTCCAAACTCAAAAGAACAATGAAAATCCTAAAAATATATTAATGGTTTTAGAGGATTCGTATAAGATTTAATAAATTAATACAATAAAAATTAAGTCAAATTAATGTAATGAGAAAAACATATATAGACTTTTTTACACATAAAAGAATTTATTAAATCACTTTTGGTTCATTATGTTTTCATAATACACATCATATATTTATACGTTATTTAATATTTACCTAAAATTTTGATTATCTCAGAATATTATGACACATTTGGTTAATTTTTACATTGTGATTAAAAAAATAATATAAATTTTACCAAACCAATTTTTGAAATATATTAATGTTTAAATTTAATATAATAGTCTACAATTATTGAGAAATAATGTTTTTTTTATAATATCAATCTTCGAACCCCTACATAAAGTACATTTTACATCATAAAAATTATATGATCATTTATATTTAAAAAAATATACAATAATAATATTTAATTAATATATAATTTATTTAAAATATCCATTAATTCATTAAAGTAAACTTTTTAATTAAAAATAACTTCTTTAAGTCATTGTAATATTATTAATACATTTAAAAAACTAATTTTCTTTGTTTCCATGGTAATTAAGATTTACATCACATACTATTCATACTGCTAAAAAAATATGTTGACCATATTATATGATATTAATTATAAAGATTCAAAATATCAAAATAATTTTATGAATATAAAATCCTATATATGTAATAATTTAATTCAATATAATAATTCCAATCAAGAGGAAAATATGTTTTAAAAAAATCAACTTTTTTAGGAAAACAAGATTTCAAATATTTCAATAACTAGTAATATTCATTATATTACATTAAAATAATAAATATTTATATTTATCTTAAAAACTTCTTGTTGAAAATTTTTCATTAGGGGTAATTTTAATTAATTCTAATGGAGTAACATTATGTATTTTAAAATATATTTCTTATAATTTTTTTTAATTTGGAAAATAATCATATAATAAATTTTGGTACAAAAAGGATTAAAATTTAATTAATTAAAATAGATATATAATTATAATATCTATATTTCCTTAAAATTACATGAAAATAATCGTGTGATCTTTATATTAATTTTTATCAAATGAAATATTGATTTTACACGAACTGTATTATCTACCATTCATTGTAAAATCTATATTTTCAAAAATACATAACATTTCACCATATATTTATCTTTATTTGATAATCTAAAAATGGGTATCATTATATTAAATTCCTTTTATAGTATTTCGGGGATATAATTATAATATTATTTTATAATATTATGTAAGAAATATTATTGATTGAATTTTTTTTTTGAATAAAAAAAGACATTACCAAAAAGTGATTAATTATTTACTAAGAATTTATCAATTTATATATATGATATATATATATATATACTTAATTGATTAATACTATTAATATAAATTTTTTTAATAGATCACATAAAATTGTAATATTAAATAGTCATGTTTTTAAGGTTGGTGTTGCTTATCACATAAACTACTAATCATTGTTTTATCATTACATAAACCTTGGGAATTAAATTATCCCCTATCTAATAAATTTTTTCCTCACAATTTAAAATTGAACTCAGTATGAAATTTTTTGAAACATTAGAATATATTAATTGGATACCCACATCGTAAAACAGGTTAATGAAGAATCTACATGAATGGAGAGAATGTGATGTATGATGGTCATTAAATAACTAATTTTCCAAGTATTAGAATATTATTGGGAAGTTAAAACATAAGTATAGAAGATGAAACTAAAAATAATGTTAAAATAGATTTTTATTGATAATATGGTCAAAATAAATTCAATTACTAGAAAACCATAAACATTTGATGGTAAAATAGACTATCAACCCATTAGAAATGATCTAAAGAGGATAACATATAAATGATATTTATTCATTACGTTATCAATTATTGGGCTTCAATATATGTTTTCCATTATCTATTTCCTAACATAGAATCTTATGGTAATTAGTGATACATTAATAATGGTTCATAATGAGATTATAAATTTACTAAATCATGTCCTCTAGGAGGGTGAACCCAGGTGTAAAATAAGGCACTTTGTTGTTCCCCTGTTAATATTTGAGTCTAGATTAATGTTGTGTTTTCTGGTTTTGCCCCTATGCACATCTATTCCAGAGCCACATCCAATTTTAGTATCATGATTGGGATGAATTTTCACGAGAAACCAGTTATTAAATACTTACAAAAAATATATATTTATTATTTTGTTTTTTCTTATCCTTTAATCTTTGAGTAATGTTTTATAATCCTAGTCCCATTAATAACTGATCTTTTTTCTAAAACCCAATATAACAACTTTGTTCTCTATTAAATAATTATTCATGATTTATTACATAAAAGAACACATAATAAATCACCTATGATAAATATTTCATTTTAATTTTTGAATTAGGTATATAACATAACATTTGAAATATGGTATATAAAAATATTATTGAAAAAAATACTTAACATGCTTCTAAAATTCAATGGATTTTAAAATTTCATAGGATAACCTAGGGAGATAAATAAGAAATTGATGAGAAAAAATTCCTGTAAAATAATAAGCTTGAAATAAGGTCATACGTGTTAGAAAATAAGTATATTAATAGGGACTAAAAATGGTGACAACAACAAAGATGAAAAATGATGCTTGATATGGTATGATAATCATAACATGAGAAGTGTCGCGACAACATAAAACACTAGAACACAAATATAGGTCAAGGATAAATGAAAAAACATTTGGTTGTAAAATTTCCCCTATTGTAATTGGGATCAATCTCTATCCCAAAATGATGTCTTATGAGACAAATCAATACCCATTCCATTAGAGAACTATAAAATTTATGGAACACTCATCACATTCATTTTATTCTCTTGCTTATATGTGCCAGATTTATCATAAAACATGGTTTTATTCTTCATAATATTTTATTAAATTTTCAATGAATGTGGAATAAATTATTACATTTCCAATATCAATCAAGGAAAAATGTAAAATAATGAACGCCCGTGATACGAAATGGGTTCAATGTTAAATATAAAAATTTTTTCTACATGAAATCATTTTGAAATATTAACTTCATAACGAGATCACATTTAAATTCATAAAATGGATTTAAGAGTGTTAAATGGGCTTATCATAATGTTGGAAAAAATTATTTATTGATTATGACATTTAAATGAATATCCCATCATATGAAATTGGAAATATAAGGCATAACATAAGACATAAACATGAATAAAGAAGAAAAGATGAGGACCCCTTACTAAATTTTGGTTTGGTAACATGCGAACATAAAGGTTTATGGGACATAGAAATGAGAGTTAAATTGGTATATCATCATATATAATGAAACATAGTAGTAAATGGGATATAAAATAAAATTTTCCAAATTTAAAAACATTCAAATTAAGTGACAAAAAATTAAAGATGAACTTGAATTGAAATGAGAAGAGATAAATCCCTTACTTGAGATTGTGACACCAAATTATTGTTAGGAGATTCTTGATAGCATATAGGAAACATGGGAGGAATATATATGTATGATTTCATAGTAAGAATATTCTGAAATAATTTTTATTAACGATAAATTGTATATTTTTTGTTTATATAGAAGAAATGAGTGGGTATTTCATTAATGTTTGTCAAATATAATTTTTTGACTATCTAAAATAAAATAACCCAAACAAAAAATAGTCACATGGGGATTAGACATATTTTATACCAAATTAAAGTTGAATTCATTTTTATATTAGGCCATGGGCCAAACATAAGATAATAATAACCATTCTTATGTGGAAATGAATCATACTCATAAATAAATGATTTTAAAAAAAATAAATATATCAATGGTTTTGGAGGATACATAGTGGAATTATAATATTAATGAAACATAATTAATATAAAATTATATTAAATTTAAACCATATATTTGGTCTTGGATCATATATATAGAATTTATTAATCCACTTTTGTGTCATTATGATGTAATAATAGAAAACATTTATATATATGGTATTTAATTTATATATTGAATAATAGATTGTCTCAAAAAATTCTAAAAAATTCACCATTATATTAATTCAATGTTATGATTCCAAGGATAATATTCATATTACCAAAATAATTCTCTAAATATTTGAATATTATATTTGAAAATCTGAATCGACATATATTTTGATATGGTGGGTTATTTTTTATAATAGCATTTTTCAAACACTAATAATTATTACATTTTACATCATTAAAATTAAAAGATCATTTATATTTAATTAAAATTATTTAATTTTTTTTATTGTAATATATTTTATTTAAAATATCAATTAATTATTCCAAATGAGAATCCTAATTGAAATGGAATGTTAATTAAAAATATAATTTTTTGTATCCAAATATATTTCCATTCAAACCTATTACATTATAATTAATCATTTAAAACCAATAATTAATATATATATATTCCTCATTTTAATTAAAATGAAATATAAATATTTATATTGTTACAATTATATTATTTAATATTTTTTAAACTAATTTTTCCATTAATTATCCTATTTTCCATTTACTATAATAGTTAATTTTTACTATATCTATTATTCATATTGTTCAAAATTAATGATTCTCTTATTAAATAAGATTAATTATATGATTTCAAATATCGAATATATTTTATTAAAATTAATTCAAATAGATTAAAATAATTAATTAATTATCATACATGAAAGCATGATGGAAAGAGTTTTTCCAGAAATATATATTTATAAGAATATATGATTTATAATTAACTAAATATCTAGTAATATTCATTTTGTGAATTTCAATTAATAATGATATATATAGAAAATATAAAAATTCAAATTAGTTTATTAATCATAATAAGATATATTAAATAATTAAAATAGAGAAACATAATTCATTGTCAAATAGTTATGAAATATTTTTTTATAATCTGATGAATAATATTAAAGTAAAATATGGTATAAATATGTTTAAATATAATTAATGTAATTATATTTTACTAAAAATTACATATATTACATTCAAATTGATTTATAAAAATGATGTGAATTTTTATATTACTTAATTATTTATATGAAATGAGTATTTTATATAAAAATAATTTTCATCAAAATTCAATGGAATATATATATTTAAAAAAACCATCCATACATTACTATTGATAATATAAATATTGTATATGATTTAATCAAATACATTTTAAAAAAAATCATGAAAATAATTAAAATATTTTTTCATAAAATGAAATAAGAATCATTTTTTAAGAAATAATAATTTTTATAATAAAAAACATTACCAAAAATTGTTTAATTATTTACTATGAATTTATAAATATATATAATATATATCAGAAATTATTTAATCCTATATATATCCAAATATTAAATTTAATGGATGAAATTGTAATAATCAATTAATAATTTTTTGTTTGGGTTTAATTTTTTCTATCAAATACTCTATTGGACACTGTTTTATCATCAAAAAATGAAGGTAATTACAATAAAGTTCTCACAAATTGAAATAATGTGATATGCCTATATAAGATGATTCGAAAAATTAAACATATCATTATTTCATCGGGATGTATTCAGAAGATTATTGATAATGCCTATAGTGATGTTTTCTAATTTATATTTTGGTATGGGTATTGGTTGAATACCTCGTTACACATGTGAATTTCCTCCATCACATTATACAAAGAACATTGATGTATATTCTGAAATATATTTCTTCATGTTTTCCCACTAATATTTCTCTTAGATATCTCGATACATTATAGTGATCCTTGGGTGAAAAAATAATTTTGAGCTATGTGCATCATTCAAAATCTCTTTCATAATTTCAGAATTAGATTGTACAAATAGTTGTAATAAAAAACACACTAATCATTGTTCATCAATTTTGAACCTAAGGATTTCCCTTTTCTGATAGAGTATTCCATATTTAGAAGATCCACATAATTTCATTTAGAATAAATTATTTTCTCTATAAGGGATGGTTGAACAATAATTTAACAAAGGATTGGTGATGTTCATTTAATAATGATTGTAATTTTGATCCTTTTCTAAATCTATGTTTATTGGATATTTATTGACTCTTATCCTTAATAATATTACACGATTTTTTATACTAAATTAATCTGACACATTATTTTCCTTACCACGATTATAGTTTATTGAGTATTCATAATACTTGATGATAATTGACTGTCATAGTTGGTCTAAAGTTTGATCCTTTTGTGTGAATATATATTTAATGATCGTGTGATTGGTATATATCTCCAAATTCTACCCCAAGAGATAATTGAACAACATTTTCGACCAAATGATAACATTTTCAAATAGTTACTAGTTTGCGGGATTGTATTTTAAATGAAATTTGAACTTATTTGAGGTTTTGGGTATCAATTTATCATTTTTAATTAGTGAGAACCCAATGACCTTTTTTAAATAATCATTTCATACAATAATGTGTTCCCCAATTGTTTTTACTATGACTATTGTGTAGAATTAGGCCTCTATTTTAACAATTTTGTGTTTTCATCACATAAATTAATATTGGAAATCATTACTCCATCCAAATTAATCTTTTTTAGTAGGTATGAAATTCAGGATAAACTTTTAATGATTTGTATATAAAAAACAACTAGACTATGGAATCTAAGGATCTTAATTACATATGTTTTCATTTAAATCTCTTGAATTAGGTTTTTCTTGGAAGGGTCCACAAATATTCCTTTTCTTCGGGAAACATTCTTAAATAATGTTACTTATTACTTATAAATAACATTTACTATACTTGGAATATAGATTCACCCATCACAATGTAATTAATAATTTATTCAAATGATCTTAATGGAACTATTTTCCCTTGGAGTATATCAGAATATCGTCAATAATGACTAATTTTTTTAGGTATTATTTGAAGAACATATTCATTATGTACATAAATATTAATGTATAATTAGTTATTTTGATAAAAATTCACCATGAACATATAATTTATGTACCTCTTTTGATTGTAAGGAATTAATAAATCTTTATTCCCCAACTTAAATTGGCGATATCTTGAATTACGTTCAATCATAACGAAATAATTTTACCCAGCTAGTAGATAACATATTTCATATATCTATGAAATTTGACACATTTTCATTATCATAACTTTTTTGAGTTCACGATATTCAATATTGATGAATAGTGATCCATACTTATTTTTATGATGATTACTAGAACACTACATGGCAATGCACTCAATTGTATGAAATAGTTGTCCAGATTCTCATGTAAAATTTATAATGTTCTTAAAAAAATGGTGTACATTTTATAAGGAGTATTTTATATTAGTATAGATCCAATTATATGTATTATGTCTTATTCATCCTCTCAACTATGTGAATGGCTATGATATTCTTCAATAAACACATCAATGTTGTTTCTCACAATGGGAATATCTTTAATCATGATTTTCTCATTTATCTAAATAACTTTAAATATAGGTTATTGGTTACAAGGAAATAATATAAAAAATTAATATTATTATTATAAAGTATATTAACCATCCTGCATAAACATTTATATAATTAGAGGTTTCGTGTGGATGTGATGAGTGATCACACATTATCAATGATTTATGTTGGATTTTGTATAAATATATCCAATCCACAAAAAATATAGAATCAAACTCCACCTATGGATTTATGAAAATATTTTATTGGAGTTTCATTATACATATATTAATCATGGAGGAGTTATTTAAATTGATTGTAATAATTTACCCATTTATTGTTCTCTCAAATAACTCATCCTCTCTATTTTGATGTTGTGTTTTAATTATTCTGCTAAACATGTGTGATATGAAATAATGCGTACAACCAAAACTAAATAGTGAATTATCTATTATTTGTTGAATAAAAACATCACCTATCACAATTTAATTGTTCGGCTCCACCACATCCATACTAATGGAATAATAATTCCATATTTTATTTGTATTTGGTGGATGCTGACACTGATTACCGTTGAGGACTCACAGATTAGTGTATTGGAATTCATAGTTCCCTTGTTCACAATAATTAAAACAATGAACCATATGTGATTATCTCCCTTCCTTGACCATATTATCCTGCATCCTCATGTATCTTTCATATTCATGATCTCAGTATCCTTCCCTCTCCAAATTTTATAATTTTTATGTCCATTTGTGGAACTTCTAACGATGCTTCTTCCCATATTGTTGACTTGTGAGTGGAGGAGATTTAGTTCCACCTTTATCGTTAGACCCTCTATCTTGAAACTCCATTTTTTATATTATCACCTTATCAATGTGTCCATTACTTAAACATCATATCCACTTTATTATAACATAAAAAATTAATTCAACCTTCTAATGTCATGAATTTAATGAGCACCATGAAGGTGTGGTTTTAAAACACTAAATAATCGATATATTTTTATATAATTAATAATTTTAGAAATTTAGGTGTACCTTTAAGATAATTTTGAAATTTCATTTTATGCCATGAAATATTTAACTTATTTTTTCTTCATTTCGATGAATTCCCCCTCCTTCTTAGTATAAAGAGTATAGGTGAAATACTAGTTAAGAATTATTTTCTTAAATTCATTTCACTCCGTCTATTTTATTTTTTCCTACATATTAGTTTTCTTTATCAAATTATAATATTTATTTTTCTTCTATTGATAAATGATAAATGTATAGATTAACCTTTTCCATCTAATCATGAATAAGTATAGAATAAATCACCTAAATTTATTAAAAAAAATATTCAGTAATTAGTGGATTCGATGACCCACTAAATGTTGGTGTTCGTTAAAAAATAAAATTCATGATATTTAATTATTCCTCATAAATGGTGGAATTCACTCTACATTGTTCAGATTATTTTTCATTTCCTAAGATAGCTGGGTATGATTTTCCATGAGATATTGAACTTAATATCCCATATAATTGGGGATGTTGTTTTAGTAATCACTACATTATCCATTAAATGGTCTTCTTGTCCTGTTTTCTCATACTTCACACTTTTTTCTAAAGTATAAATTGTTTTAGAAAACTATTATTCATTATTTCATGATAAATAATTTATTCCATTGTAAAATTAACAGTAAAGTCATATATTTTTTGATCCATATGTTTAGAATTACTTCTTGTTTGATTACATAGACATATTATCCTAGAAATATTCTTCACTAATGTTATCAAATTATAATTCCCAAATTAACTAAAACATTCTCTAATACCATTTTTCACAACACTAATTTTACCTAAATGACTAATATATTATTTTTATGAAAAATAATATAATTTCATAACAAGGATCGAATAGTTTTATGTCTTCGACAAATTTAGACCATACATAACATTTACATAATAAAAGATAACAATTAGTTAATCAATTATCCTCTATCATATTAGTATCCCTCATATAATCCTTAATATAAGTAATCACCTTAGAAAAAATCAAATAAATTGGTTAGATAAAATACCAATAAGAGGATAGATAATAACACATATCAATAAAACATCATTCCATAGAATTATTAAAATCATAACATAAGAACCAACTGATTATCCTAATAATTATAGGAAACATTATATGAAGTCATGGAATTTTTCAATGCATTATAGTGAAACATCATGTCTTAGTGGTTAAACACAACATATAGTTGGGGAAAAATATAGCATCACGTTCACACAAAAAATATGTGAATAATCCTTAAATAATCATTTTGAACAATTATAACATCATTTTAACACATTAGGCACATTATCTTATCATATATATCACATTACCCAATTCATATGAGATATATTAAATTCTGGGAGCCCCAATCAAATCCAAAAATTTACATAATTAGGTATGGCCCATAGAATATATATCAATCTATTCAATAACATAACCCTTTTAAAGGAATTGGGTTTTCAAGGAATATAATAAATAATACATTCATGAATAAAAAATTTCTGTTCGAAATATAAGAATGAAATAACATATTTGGTATAATAATCCACAGTCTTTAGTGAAGACAAAAAAATCACAAGATAAGTAATAGATGTAATTTATAGAAATAATATTTATTTTGAAAAATTCATCACATTGATAAAAAATATCATATTGAAAATATGCATATCCCAGAAACCAAATGGTAAGAATAAATAAATTATATTTTAGGTATATTACAATTACATCCACACTAAAATTTGGCATGAATGTGTAATAACACAAATATAGGTAATTGGTTTTGAAAATCTCTTTTCCTTAAGTCTGAATTATTTATTCAAACAAATGTCATTGATACAAAAATTATATTCATTGATTACTAAATAAATAAACCTATTTACATGTATTTTTTTTATATTATTAATTTTTAAATCTAGTTTATATCTATTTTATTATGTTATAGATTTCAAATTCATCATGCTGGAGTTTTTGTTTCCTTGGCTTTTAAGATTGTGTCAAATGTATATATATTTTTGGTTGATAATGGAAAAAGAGAATAATTATTAAAAATATATATTATGTATTTTCAATGAACTTTACAAACATTAAATTCTATTATATAGGATAATTTTTTCATATATGAGTGTGAATTATTAATTAAAATGTTAATTATTATCAATTAGATTAATATGGATATTTTTTGATCATCACAAATTTTTTTTGATTTATTATTATGTATTGTATATATATGTTAATTCAAGAACATAAAAAAGGTTATTAAATAAAATTTAAAATATTTTCCATACATTTCAATTTTTTCATGACCAAGTATAATGGCGGTAAAAGAAAATGAAAAAATTTCATCCTTGAAGGCTATAAATCAACATTAAATGGAGGATGATATCATTTTTAAAATAAAAGGGGGAGGAGACTAGTTCAACTGATAGATTAATCCATTAAAATAATAATATTAAATTATTTGAAATATAATAGAGTTATCATTATACTTGGATAAGGATGGGTGAGGATATAATATGATAATGAAATATATTTAAAAAAATTGAAGGATTATACCTATTGAATTATTCTCTTCGAAACACTCCATAGAATTTTTTTGGTATTGTTCAGAGAAAAAAGGATAGTTAATGATGTATAGGTGATCAGTAAAATGATTAGGAAGAATTAGTACATGATTAAAATCTTTTTATGATTGTGGATAATTGGCGGGTGAGGGTTTTATTTATAGGGGATTAAAAGGGTTTTTTTGATTATTTTATTCATTAGTTTTTTATTTTGGAATAAGACTACTAATATATTGAACCATATAACAATATATATTGAATAATAATGGTTATTACTAGATTATGTTATTAAATTTTCCACATATAATATATTACTATATAATTAATTAAATAAAAAAATACAGTATATTATGTTATTTCAATATTGACAAAACATTAACAATTTTAGAAAAATCCACTCAATTACCATATATTTTTTTAAATGTTTAAAATTTCAAAATAAATTCCATTTCATGATAAACTAATTTTAAATATAATAAATTTAATTTTTATGTTAAATCATCATTTATTTGAATAATAACAAATTTAAATATAAACTGATTTAGTGACACTCCTAAAAATTATTTGTGGTCTCATAAAATAAGATTATAAAAACAAGATAGAAATTAATTTGGGAATTTTTATTATGAAAATAAATTTTGTATTAAATTATTATATTCATTATAAATTATAATTAAACATTTAGGATTTATTATCATACCAATACTTAATTTATAATTCTTAAAAAAATTGTTTTTGTGTAATATTATATAGTTATGTACTATTTTTATTTTTAAGGTGGATAAATTTAATTTATCCACTAATAGATGAGAATTAAATTATATTAGCTCGATTGATAATCTTAATGGTCAAATTAAAATTCCAAAGGTGTTGTTACTATTCTATTGGTATATTTTCTTTAATTACCATGATTACCTATTATTTCATTCTGCCTGAATGGCCCGAAGGCCTTCATTTTTTATTGATTCTGATAACCCATCTTTCAAGGGATGAGAGGGAACCCTTACAAGGCCCGTAGGCTAAGATATTACCTGGCCCGTAGGCTTAAGAGATTACATGACCCGAAGGTCTTAAGGGAATTCAACCAGACTATCTACAAGGAACTGCCCCTCCCCAGCATCCGCATCTTGATAGTAGCTCTCCACCTTTACATGACCATCTGGCTAGGATTCCCATGTAAGAACAGGCTGGTACCGATGGCATAGCCATACCCTCTCATTCTGACAATCTATTTGGCTCTGCTCTGGTGAGTGCACCTGCTCTGAATCCTCTTCTGGGACGGCTCCTTTTTTGTAGTGTGTCTGGGTCTGCATTCATGTGGCCCGAAGGCCTTGGGGTGGACCTAAGGCCTTAAGGTGGCCCGAAGGCCTTGAGAATCAACTGGCCCGAAGTCCTTGGGTGGCCCGAAAGCCTTTCATTCATAATTCATGAAATTACTGTTTTTTATTAATCATTATTAAAATAAGGGGAAAATATAATTGATAATTGTTTGGGATGTTACATATAGATTGACCAAAGGCTTCCTAATGATATTCCAGAAATCATTATGAATGTTCTAGAGGATCAATTCCTTCCCAATGATCATCTATATACCTTAATAAGAGATTAGTAAAACCCCCTAAAGAAGTGGTAATCATCATTATCCACTATTTTATGTTTATTCATTGTTCTACTTCATCTTCATGTGTTTTTTTACATTATAATGTTGTAAATATTGAATCATATATATTATTATATTTTATTTTGAATATAGGAAATCAATATTCATCCTTTTATCTTTCTTATAAAAAACGAATGTACTACACATGCGTATATACATCGTACAACATCTATGATGTTGAGTAACGTGTTTATCCTCAACATATTAATTTTATTAGTATAATGTTTGAAATAATTGATATATATAGTAAATATGATATTATATTTATTATATAAAATATTGATTTCCATACACATCCTTACATGTTCACCATTATGGGAATGATACTATCGTTTGTGCGTATATATGGTCTACTTTCATTATGACAAAATGTGATTCATTTTCTATATTATCCATTAATGAATGATTATATGTATTTATATATTGAATAAATATAAAATCTACAAATTTAAAATAATTCCATAGATTATGTAACTATGTCCTCTTTGTGTCATTCATGACTTACAGGAAAAATCAGGAATAGAAAAAATAGTAATCATTCGAAACATGTGTAATAATGAAATATTTTATAAAAAATATATATAATATGATAAAATAGGATTATATATGATATAATAAATATGTATATGTTAATGATATAAATTAAAAACATGATATAAAATATTATATTATAGGTTAGAGCTCGTTCAACAAATGGAATGTGCATAGTAAGATATTTTCATCTAATTTTTTTTGAGGGATACATGCCTTATATGTCACATTTTTATTTTATGTGGTGTATATACTATTCCGTTAATATAAAATCATTATTTAAAATATCATTATTATATTTACTATTTCACTAGATGTTATATGGCATAGGATTCAATATATTACAATTTGGTAGGGGTTTATTTCTCAATATCATCACTATTTGTTATTGTTTGTGTATGAAAATGAATATTTCTCTTCTGTATTTATGTTTTCCAAAAAAAATTAAAAATATTATTAATATTTTCCTAGAATTGGTTAATATAATTTTTACATACGTTTTATTTTTTATAGAATTTCTTGAATAGAATAATAATGTATTTCTTAGAACAATGCATGTTTGTATTTTATGGAAAATGTGAAAAAAAATCATAATTTTTATGGAAGGAATAAAATTTATAAATTAATGACCAATTAAAAATCTCAAATAATCTGATCTTTTTATAAAATGGTTATTTAAAAAAAATATCTTGTAATTTTTTATATTATTTTATTAAATTTCAATGTAAGAAATGATATTATCCTCAAAGAATGTTTTTAAAGATAATATTATTCATCCATGAAATCAAAATATTAATGTACTTATGATCCAATGGGTATATATTTTATTAATATCATCGTTATTTATTGTCTCAATTGTTTATGAATAGTTTATCATTGTATGTCTTATTTTGATAAAATTTTCATTATTACATAAAATGTTTAATAGTCATTTTTTTGGGGAATGCATTCAAAATTAATTTTCTAATTTTTAAATAATTTTTTTAATTGGTTTTTTTACCTTGTTAATGTGTGGAACGAATTAGAAATATTATGTGATGTATGGGGCATGCTATCTCCCATCGATGAATTATTATGTCTGATGAGGCAATGTAAAACTAGTTTTGGCCAAATAAGTACTCATTTATATTGAATTCTTGGTTGATAAAATGAGAGTATGTATTTGATATCAGAAATTATGCATTCCATAATTATGAGTTTAGTAAATGATATTCCATGTGTCTTTTTGAAGAGTATAATATCCATTTATATGTTTCCTTATCATGTAAATATTTATGCAACATTATTTGATTATCTTTTATTCATTACATGTTATGATAATGTTATGGATTAAATATCAGCAGTTTTATTTAATTACCATTCCATATTAATTTGTACTTATATATTATAAATTCATCAATATTTACAACCTTACTAAGAATTTATGCACACCCATGTCTTATGTTTCACTTTTAAGTGGAAGTGTTATTTGATATATATATATATGGTGAATAATGGAAATCATATGGAATTTTTTTTATGGTTAATATTGAAATATGAATTTTATGTATGTATCTATTTTATCAATACCAGTAAACTATATTTCTATTTGATATGGGATTCTTTTTATCTAATAAAAATGTAATAAAATAAATCACCATATTATAGCTACTTGGTTTGGGGTATTTATATTATATCTTGATTTGGAAAGTTTTTCAAATTTCCATTACACCCAAACATAATTAAATGTATTATATGTTGTACATAAAACATATTCCCATTTATATTTGAATTAATATATCGAGGATTGACATATCCATAATAGTTTAAATTCATATTGATATCATATTTATGCATTTGACACATTACCCTTCCATGTAAAAAAATTATCGAATACTTCTTTCTAATATGTGACACACATGGGTAGTTGAAGATTCATCTCCATTCATTCATGGATAAAATATTTTCCAAAATTTTTGGTTCATGTTAATCTTCTCATCATTATGAATAAAGGCCTCTCTAAATCTACATACTCATTTTCCACATTGTGTCCACCCCATTAAATATCATCATAAATCCTAATGACTATGATTTATGAGATGTTATTATATGAATTATTTTTTAATTTAATATTCAATAAATTATCCTAGTAATGTCAATGAAAAAACATGAATCATATCACATGTTATTTTAAATCCAATCTCAAGCACCCTAGAGAATCATTTTCCATTTTTCCTATTTTTTAATACTATTTCCTTTCCGGTTATATGTGTATGAGAGAAATGTTTTTAAAAATACATTTTTTTGAATTATTCACACTCTATATATATACATCATACATATGTTTATCTTTCATTTAAAAATAGAGCACACATAAATTTTTTTTCTATAATATAGATCCAATATTATATGATTAGATGATCATTGGTTTTACTAAAAATAGGAGTTTTTTGATGCATGCAGGATTCAATTTATAGTAGTTCCTATCAATGATAAAAGGAATGATACAAATAGATTAGGTTCTTATTCATGAATCGATATAACGAATTCACTATCATCATAATGATTTCAAATACATATTCAATCATAATAAGAATAAAAATAATTTATTTTCTATTAAATACATAATTCCAATATGTCCTATTATTTTTTCCTTTTTTCTAAAAGAATAAAACTTTTGAAATAAATTTATCAATATTTTAAATATTGTAATTATCATTTAGTTGATTTTTTATTTATAAAACATTCTAAAAAAATTCTTCAATAATGTTATAATACAATCATAAAAAACATTCTATATATACTTGATAATTGATTGAAATGCTAATGGGATTTACTAAATCATATAACACATGAGATTTAAAAAAAATTGTATAACATGGCCTCTTTATAACGAACTAGGTAAATTTTGAGTTCAAACACCTAAAACCCTATTGATATTTTTACCGTATGTATATTTGTGAGAGATCCAAACCGCATTGTATTTTTTAGACATGGAATTCAATGCATGGTATCAACTATCATTATAATTATAAAAAATCCATTGGTTTTCCTATATTTAGACATAATTATAGGGATATTACTAATGTTTTTTGTATTAATTTTATCAAATAACTAAAAATAAAAATTTATATATACTATTGAATTACAATTTTTTAGAAAAACAATTATCCAAATATCATAACAATATATTACATTGATTGAATTAAAGAATATTTTTATTCAATTTTTTTTGAATTTTTATAAATAATATATTAATCAGATTCAGAAATTATAAAAATTAATTATTTATACTCTTGAATGTCTCCATTAATTTTCCATACTAGTTTACCTAACTTTAATTGGATCACTAAGGATATATAAAAATAAAAAATGAAGTGCATAAATCCTAGTAATGAACAGCTTATGAAAATAAAACCAGATCCATTATCATTGATAAAACATGAGCCATAATGTGATAACATAATATTAAATATTTGATATATAACTAAAAAATAAGTCTATAAATAATTATGTCATTAAAATTTATATGAAAAAGGAACTATAAAAATGTTTCAAGAATAATTTTACCATAATTTTTCACTAAGATATCATAAAACATATCATCCCTATATATTAATTCATTACACACTACATTGTGGCACTACTTGGGTGAACCTATCATAAATCATTATTCATGATTTCTATAGATATCATTTATCATAAGAAATAATTTTTTTATCATATGTTGAATAAATATTGAGATTGAAATAAAATAATTTACAAAATGAGTGTTTAAATACATGAAATATTCATCAATTTTAACAGAAAAAATAGAATGTTATTGTTATTCCTAGAAATCAAAAATAATAATTATAATTTCATCTATATGAATACAATTGAATAAATTTTATTTTTGGTACTCAAAACATAAAGAGGGATACATTAAAAAAATAATGATTTTGATAGAAAAACAGGAATGCATAGTATTTTATAGAGTGGTATTATTCTAAGATAATTGACATCTATCATTGAGAGAAAAATATTTTAATAGAAAAATAATGATAACATATTTATGAGCATATAAATATAGTTATTTTAATGTATTAATAAGAAATTATGATTTTGAATTAATAATTAGTGGTTGATATTATATTTTATTCCCATATAACATCATAAAGCTTTATACGATTTCCATGAGACAATATAAAATCCATGGAATGGTTTTAAAGGGTGAAAATGAAGATGATTTCCTATTACATGTATTTTATATTTATAAAATGAGGTGGAGTGGTGGGTATTTATATAAAAATTTGGATAAATCTCTATTAATATTTAAATATAAATTATAGACATTTAGGTTGATTAAAATGGAAAACCAAGATCTAATCATGATTTTAGCTCCTGGTTTTGGAAATTATATGAATTATTTTTCCACTCATCCATTTTATAACTGAAATACTATATTTAATATTACATTAGGCATGATAAATCATTATTTCTAGATAATATATTTTTTATGTTAATTTTCCAGTTAAAACTTATGAAATATATTTATACAATTGTTAAATCATTATAATACATACACATAATAAAAATAATTTTTTTTTATTTTTTTCCTTCTAGTATTCACATATTAGAATTATTTATTAATTCTTTTTTATTTATTTTATTAAAAAACATGACACCAAAAAATGATTGTTTAATTTTTCATGGAAAAGGAATATATTTTATAAAATTTTAAAATCCACACCCTAAATTAACTATTATGTAAAAATATTGATATATAATCTTTCTTAATAAATATAATATATTAATTATTTTAATTTAACCATATATATAAAGTATTTTATTTATTTAATATTAATAGTGTGTTGTCATGATCAATATTTTTAAAATTACCAAAATTACATGGTACATTGTAAATTTATGGAATCGATTATATTTAATTAAATATTTCTTTAGAAAAGTTTTTCATTGAACAAATTTTCTAAAATTATAATTTACATAAAACATTTTCCAAAATTATAATTATGATTTAATTTTGAACCAATATTAATTCATTATACACATATTATATTTATATGAATTTTTTAAGGAGAATAATAATGTATATGAGAATGGATAAAACAATCAATAATTGAAAGAAATTTTTTTCCCTCTATAATACATATTCCTAGACACATAATATGAAATTATTACACTATAATATAACCTAATGGTAATATGTGAGATTGCATAAAATACACGGGGAGGCTCAATAAACATTTATCAAAATGTGACATGCACTAACATGAAAGTATTTCAATTTTGATTCTTCTCAAGCCTTAAATATTGAATCTATTCATGGACATGAAAATGTGTAGACAACGATGATGCTACCTCTCTAATTTTTTTAGAAAATTGCGATTTAAAAGGAATTATACTATTAGTTGGGGGCTATATTTCTCCCTTATTACTCAATTATCTAGTATCACTACCATTTATTGACACAAATTATAATGGTAAAATTATTACCAATGATCATAATTCCCATATTACTTATTGATTGATAGTTATATTTTATAATAGTTATATTGACCAACCATCACATTGGCTAAATTTCTTGAATTAGTCAAATACAAATAGTAACTTTTCCCTTTATTCACTTTATTTACTCCACCATTCACTTATTCCAATGTTAAATTCAATACATCAATTAGCTATCTAATTATAATAATAATATATATCATATTCTTTAATCTAATATTTCGGTTTTTTTATTTTCATATAATGGATTATCTTCATCGAAGAATTCATGCCAATTGACATTACATTTTTGTGTTCATGGAATAATTTTTTAATAATATATGTTATAGTAAATATTTACTAATTTAATTAAATGATATATATTTACTTATTTGTCATTTTATTATAAAATATAATAAAAGAATAATTGTGAAATATTAAATTATTTATTAATAAAAATAATTTTTTTTCTCATGCATGGTTGAATTTCATTGATCTACACTGGAACTCCAAACAAAATTACACAATTAATATATTCCTATAAATTGAATTATTATTCAAAACATGAGACACAACTCATAAAAAAAATAATAAATCAGTCTACATTACCCCACACCAATCTATATTTTAAAACGAAGGTTTCATCAATCGATTAATCATCTATCTTCGATTTCTCCCCCAATAAGCCACAAATAATGATGTATTATTCTAATATGTGGTGAGCCCCAAAATATGGAGGGTATTTAAAATTTAATTTCTTATTCATGAAATGAACCAATTGGTTTTCTAATTTTAACATATCATTATATTTTAGGAAATATATTCAGTTGGGCTTTAAATATCAAATGTTTTTTTATAATATTGGGTCTTACTTAACTATGAATCCTCACATAATTTGATCCCAGTTAAATATACTCTGAATTCTAATATATCATTGTAAAAAACATACATAGTAGTGTTTTTAGATGAATCATTACTATATTTGATGGATATATAGTTTTCCATCATAATTCCACTTCTTTCTTCTCTAATGAGCAATGACGTAACCTTGATCTTAATCAATCTCAGATCCCATTAATATCACCATGTTCATAATTCCAATACATAGACACCGTCTAACATCAGATCCTAAAAAATAACTGTTTACCCCATATAATTAAATAAAATGTTATATCATCCCCCAAACATGAAAATCTAAATTACATTACATAAAACAAATATTTAATTTTGACACATTTTCAAATAAATTTTGGATTACTGTTTAAATAATACTTAAAGTAAATTTAAAAACTCGTGTATTATTCAACTAATGGACTTTTCTTATACTTTATAATAAAATGATTAGACTTCAATAACTCAAAAAAATCATATAATATACTCTTCATGAAAACCCCTATATTTAATATCTTTATTATATAGGTATATGAATCATATTAAAGGTTTGGGATCAAATAATCAGAATGGTTAAAGATAAATTATTATAGTTGAACATAATTACTACGAAGAAGAAGACCATATGATATTATTTATGATACATCATATTTTTATTCCCAAAAAAATATATATAATAAATTAAGGATAAAAAATATTACGTCCTAGAAATTCAACATATAATTGATTCATGTTATTGTTGAGAAATATTCAATAACATCAATCATAGAAACCATACCATAGTTGATCAAGTATCAATAACTATTTCCATAATTGCATAAATCATTAATCAAATATTTCCATTAATGTACTCAGATACACTCACATATTTTCCCTAGAGTATCTATCATCACAATCAATTTCCCAATTTAGATCAAGCATCAAAACATGTTTCGCCATTATCTCAAGAGATTTAAATCATTATTTAATACTTTTGGTATATATTTTGGTCCCCAAAATTAATTATATACTTTCCATACACATGTGTACCATAATGAATTTTTTTTGAAACCACATCATTAATCCCAAGTAAAAATAATGTATTTTATGAAATGAATTAATGAAATCCATTCAACTTATCAATTTCATAATGAATATATAATTTGAAAAATGTCTTTCATTAAACACATTATAAAGAACCCATGGTATGAAAATGGTTTCCCAATATTTTGAAATGGTTTCTAATATGGATATATTTAATAATTTCATTGTAATAATATATTGATGAACCAATATAATATAAAAAGGTTTCATTAATATCATGCATATTTCTAGGTAAAGACATTTCATTCATGAAAATAATGAGTATGCTTTTTAAACTAAATAGACAATGGGTGTAATTTAAAAGCCACAATATAAATAAATAAATTTATGAATACACTCGAGGATAACCCCATTGAATCGATGGAATATATAATATTATAATCATTATGGAAAGGATTTGGAAGGAAAATTATTTTTATACACTAATAACAATTATAAAATATACAGGTAATGATAGATAATTTTTCTATCAAATTAAAAAATTATGTAATCCATCTAGAGAAACATGGTGGACTGATACATTTTAATGTCAATATAGAACAATAATAATATGTGAAAATTGAAAATTAATTATATGTAAAATAATTTTATTATTATTTTGAAAAACACATGTTAAGTAAGAAATTTATATGATATTTTGAACTAAATTTAAAAGATATATTTTATTATCATGGAAAAAATTAAGGTACCCTAAAAACCATAAAAAATTAAAATATTATTGAATAAAATGAAAAAATAGGAGTAATGATTTGTTCCAATGAAAACTATTAATATAAATCATTTTAACATATTCACATAATGATTAAGTTTTAGGTCAAATTTAAATGTTATTTTCATAAGGTTGAATTGAAAAAAATGATAAACCATTTTATTTGAAAATTAAAAAACGATTTTATAAAATTAGTTATGATTATAAATGGGAAGTTTTGGGGGATGATAAAGGACATTATTTTGAATGGATGGAAAATATTTTGATCTACCATTATTCGAAAGAACAAATAATAAAAAATTATTATAATTTCTATTTTATATTTGGGGAAGTATAATTGTTAGAATCATATAAATTACTACATGTTATAAATCCTAAAATGATGGTAAAACATAATTAGAAATAAATACAGGGTCATGAATCAAAGATCCAATTAAAGGACAGAGGATCATTCTTAACAAAATTATATATTTAGTTGAGAAAAAAATAATGTAAGAAAGTATAAATAAAAATATGAATTATCCATATAAATATAAAATTATTAAAACGGGTAATATTAGGAATAAATTTATCAGTGAGTATTTTAGGTTTATATTCAAAAGAAACCATATAATCGATGTAAGATTAATGGAGTTACCAATGTCACTTATGGAAGACATGGTTATAAAATTAATAAATATGTAATGATATATTAATGTGGTGTAAATGAATATATCGAGAAGTAAAATAGATTTAAATTAGTATTATACAAAAATTTTATATTTAAAAAATATATATAAATTTTTTTAGAATAATAATTCCTATTTAACAAATTGGAATTGAGTTAAAAAAATCATACAACATAAGGATTTTCATATCTAATAATATTAAAATATCAAGAATTCAATTCATCATAAATTAGAATAAATGAGTATTATTTCATGAAATAAGAACATAATTTTTAAGAAAATACACAATATAAATGATCTTTGGTGTATAAAATAACAAGTCTTGATATCTGGTATTTGCGATGTAAATCCGCAAGATAAACCAGATTTGTTCTTAAAATTCACCAAACAACATATATAATAAAATATTTTTTTTGAAAACATACCTATGAATCTTATTCATATCTAAAACCATTTATGGGGAATATTCAAAATCATTATATATATATATATTATAATGAACAATTATCAATACATTTTTAGACGCCGAAAATTGTGTAAGTGTTGGAGAACATTCCGAAATGAAAAAGAGAAGGCATATTCATACCCGGAGGCTCGGTCCAGAGGGCCTGGAGGTGTTGCGTAGAAAAAAGGGTGAGGCGCGTGAAAAAATGTTCCCCGTGCGAAAAGTACCGGGATTCATGAAGAGTCCAGGTGCGAGTGTGAATTAATTTCACACCCGTGCCCCACACAGTGAGCCTTTCACTCCGCCACCTCCGCCACATAATTATTGCATGAAACCCTGAATTCTGTGACACCAGATGCCTATAAATATATTGTGACCCCTTCCTTTTCAAGGATGAATAATTTGAACCATCTATCGTGCGTGAAATCCGATTTCCATGTGTGCACAATATGGCCTTCAGGTATGGTTCTTTTTCGCTCCAAGTCCCCCCTGGGACCTCCTTCACTTGTGATCCCCCTGACATAGACTAAACTCTAACCCTGTCGGAGTAGGCCCCTTACGCACAATCCTTCCAAGGGCATGCAAGTCGGCCAATCCGCGTGAAATCCTCCCTTTGTGTACACACCCCTTCCTTTGCATGCAAAACCGTTCTCATGCGCACACATCCTCCAAGATGCACACAATACTTCAGTCCCCCTATTTCATGCATGCAACACTGATTTCACTCCAACCCAAGCATTTTCGCACCGGAACCCTTTATTTCGCGCAAACCCCAACAATTGCGCACAATCCTCAGGTCCCTTCACCTCGGCACTCCCCGAGATCCCTCTTGCGCGAATGCCCGATGCCCTCATTCTGGGTTCCATTCACATGTCTCTCAAGCACTTCAGGCTGCCGCATCATGCATGGTTTTCCCGTGCAACCTTCTAGACTCACACTAAGTAACTTCAAATTCCCTCGGACAATCCTTACTGTTGTGTTGCTTTTACATATGGTTCTTTAAATAGGCACGCTAACGATTATTGCTTCTTAGCATAGCCACGCTAACATGGACCCCTCGATGGTTCTCTTCGTGACTCCCTCTCAGTACGACCTTGCCGATGCCTTCCCGTACAAAAGGGGCAAAGGGAACTAGTCATGTATGTCCTAGGGGTGCAGAGCAATCCCACCTCGTCCGAGCTGCAGGACATTAAACTGCTAAGCATCTCGTTTTCAACACATGACGTTAAACAGTGACCTGACCCCGTGCCTCACACGTAGGGTCTCCCTGCCTCGGACATTCACCATTCCCACTCATCTCCACGAGGATGTGATCATACCTCATGGGTGGTGATTTATTGGAGTGGTGTTAGTCCGCGGGAAAGGGTATCCACCTTGGTGTATTCCCCATGCTATTCTTGTCAGATGCAACACCCCTTCTCCTCCTCACCTCCTCAGTGTCTAGGACAGCAAAGGGAATGATAGGGAATGGTGTCTCTCTTCACTTCCTAGGTGCCAAATCCCTCTCCCTCTGCACTTTTTCTCCCCTGGACCTCCATCATGGAGTATGTATTGGCACCATGGGTGGCTCAACACATAATCCCCTCTTCGCTTCCCACAGGCGCACCCTTCCTGACGTGATCGTCTGGTCTCTACTGACCCTTGTTTTCCACACTAAGCATGACTCCATTGAGCATAGATTAAGCACTGACCATGACACACTTTAGGCTGCCTCAGAGAAAAATCCCCAAACGCCCTCGTTCGCACTGCAGGACGTTAAACTACCAAGCATGCCCATCCGACATGACACTATGTTGTCCATCCTGAACTATGGGGACTTTGATCCATGCTAAGGCATGGTACACAGGAATCCTCCTTGAGGTTCAAGCCCCACCACCTTGGGTCGCCTTAGAGTGTAAGCTCTAAACCATCCAGAACAATGGGGACTTCGATCTCTGCTATGGAATGGTACGTTGGAAGCCTCCACGATGTTCAAGCCCTACCACCTTGGGCCACCTCAGAGCATAAGCCCCAATCCATCTAGACCCCAGGTCCCTCTTTGCATTGGTTCACCGACTCCACCTTGGGTCATTTCAGAGAATAAGACCCAAATTCTCCCGTCCAGCATGATGTTAAAACTCATTACATTTTGAACTATAAATACATTGATTCTCCACCATGGGGATATGTAGGAGGCCTCCACGAGGCTCAATACAATCATCCATGTCTCATATTGATCTCTCCCTCGAGCCCAGGAGTCTCAGGAAGGTCATTCCCTAACTCGGAGGTTCCACTTCCACTGGGTCCCATCCATGCGTTCATTCTCACGGGTCACCTCCTCAGGTGTCCCATCGTTTCATTGAACTACGCAGACTATGATTCCCGACCATGGAGATATGTAGGAAGTATCTTAGACACCCAATCCCAAATCCACCATCCATCCTGATTCATACACAGGCCGCCATATCCCGACAGGATCACGAAACTTCACTCCCCATTCCCCTCCATAGCATTTGAGATGCCACCCATGTGCTGGAACCAACATTGGTGTTCCCTCCTGGGGGTTCTTCAATCTGATCCACTCTAGCTAGTGTACTAATTAGTCAGATCCATCTCCGTTGGATGTAAAACTTGTGGTATACCCTCTGTTAAACATGGGAAGCTAAGGAAAATCTCAGATACATGCCTATGGAATACAATTCCCCGTGTTCTATGTGGTATTCCTTGGGCTTTCGCACCCTCAATAATCCCTATTATACAGGAAAGAATACAAACATGCCAATACCCAGTGTCAAGACATGCCAGTGATGCCCCAACATGACTTCTCTCCATACCAAAGGTTGCTTCCCAGACCAGACTCTTTGGAAGGTCCTAATGGAAGCAGCGTAATTAACTGGTGACCACGATTATATGGCCCTAGGAAGAGATTCACGAACTACGTTTTAATTATATGAGGGATAACCAGACTAGGTGACAAGCTCCGAGGAGGAATCCACGGAAGGAATAACTGACATCCCATAATCCCATTTTGATCAAGGAGCAGACGTCCCTGAATAAGGAAGTGATGCCACTCGCCTTTGGAAAGCAGGAATGTGGGGTAATAGTAGTGCATCCTCTGCGTGACAGATGTGCACGCCCTGGAGAAAGCATAAAAAATTGAAAAATGGTGATCACGATGTGAATGCTTCTATCCTCATCTTGGAGGCTAGTAGTGTTTGGGATGTCAGTGGATAAGAATGTCGTCTGACATCATCAACAGATACCAGGTCCCACTAAACAGTCCTGACATGAAACATTCCAGATGTTTGGACAGTCAGGACGTCAAGAGTTCCATTCTGCGACGTTGTCAGCGTGGATCCTTCTTTCCAACCACAAGAGACGGAATGGTGCTGGGGAACTGGTAGTCAATTACTTTTTCTGATAGTGTTAATGATTTCATATCTCTGCTTCAGGAATAAAGTCATTGAATCCAAAGCTCGATCACTTGCCCACCGATGCAAGGGCTGGGGCAATATCAACACAGCGTCCCCACCCGGTTTTTCCTCTTCCACGACGGTCGCGAATTCCATGACTGCTAGGTGCCCACGCCACCTCTCCCCATCAGAGATTATCCTACGAAGGGAAATCAATGACCTAGTATGCATGTACGAGGATGAGGGGGCCATCCCCACCAGTGGTATGGCCTGCATAGATCATGAGGCTGTTGTACCTCATCTTCCATGCCACCCCCGAGGGACGTGCAGGGAGTCACTTCTCCCCACTCCAATATTAAATCGCTTCAGGAGTTTTTCCGTGGAGCGCCTTGACAACTCCCTCCCTTAAACCAACGACGTGGGGGATATCTGGGTTGTCCCAATCAGACATCCACTTCCCGGGCTCCCGGTGAGGGCCCCCACCAAGCCGTGTCAGCCCCGCCGCCCCGTTCCCCGAGCCGAAGAGCAGGTATGCCACACACTTGCACCACTGGATCCAGTCCATCTGACCTGGTTCCAGCGTCAAGCAAGAGTATAAGAAGACACTCATTGTGGGGGGGTCAATGTCAACAACTAATTTGGCCTAAGCTACCACTGGTTCATATTCCCAAATCCTTTCATACGTTGAGTAGGGGTAGCTATACGCCTGAACCGGAATGAGGCCCCAACCTCACCATGGGTAGGTTTGGTCAAGTCTTTTGGTCTCCGACATAGGTGATGGCTGCCACAGACCAATCCGTAGTAGTGCCGTCTAGCACGGAGGATCACTCCGCATGATCACTACGGAGGGTGTGACCCCTCCCTGCTTCTAACCTCGACTTGGAGGTGTACCCCATGCCACCTTCACCCAGGATAGGGTATTACCCATGATATAAACACTTCATATGGGGGTTTCTCCCCTGATCACTACACCTGGTATGGGATCACTCACCCTGCCACGAACAGCGAGCATGGAAACTTTCCATGTCCGGTTACTCTCCAACATGGATTTCATCCCCATGTCCCCATTCCTAACAGGGAAGGTGCTCCCCACTCTAGAAATCGGAGAGGTGGAAGCCAACCTCACCTCACCAATGCTTATGTTAGAGGTCCTCCCCATGTTCCTTTATACATTTGTCCCAGTGCTCCGCACCCCCAGGATTCCCAGGGTGGAAAAATTTTCCGCCCCAGTAGTGGTACTGCCGGAGGACCCCATGTCGGGAAACCGCCCTGCACTGATGAACCATCCAGAGGATGGAGAGCAGGTCGCCTCCACCGCAAAAGCAATTCTAGGGAAGGCTAGGCAAGAATTAGGCCAGTCCGCTTCTTGGACTCCGAGGCGGAGAACGATTTAACACAAGATCACTCCCCTAAGTCCTTCGAGTCATGGAATGGGGAATGAATGAGGAGAATCGGCCTTTTTCTCCAAGAATGTTAGGTCCAAAGGATCCTCGCTTCCCTTCGAAGGTATTTCTGGGAGGACGAGACCCTGGCATGTTTCCCGGGGCTGACCACGCAGTCACCACCATCATCTCCGGAAGCACCCTCTACCTCGAAGCGATTTTTGGGGTCAACAACGGAAGATTCGGGTCATAACCCACCCCCAATAGATACTTCACTTTCAGGAACCCTATTCTATAGTCCATTCTATCGTGACATGGTGGCCAGGTCGCTGAAATTCTTAGGATATATCCCAAGATTTGGTAAACAATCAGCCCGCTCACCGTATTATCCACCGGCCAGCTTGCCATCCTAGCTGCCCGCCTCAGCGCCGCTTCCAGTCCCCCAGCCACCCTCAGTTGACGAGTGGGGAAATAAGTGGCTAGGATGTTAATCTGAGCCATGTGGCTTCTGGATCATCCTCACAGAGGCCACTTCCCCAGGGAGTTTTGGATGGTTTCTAGATCGAACTTTGATAATCCAGAATCGCTCACCCTGGAAGAGTTTGAATGTTTCCACGAGACCCTCTGCACGACTCACCTCCATATTCTCCACCAGAAGGTGCTTATCTCGGGATGAAAGACCACCTGGAAAACATCGGTGAGAAATTCCCCCTGGTTGACTCGACTACACTCCCTGCGGTGCCACACCCTATGTCACATGGACACCACAAGGCCCTCCAACAACAATACGTTCCGAGTTTCCATGTAATCCATAATGTTTTCAAGGAGGCGACCCCCCACGTTCAAATCTGTGGCTGGTGGTAGTACGCTTCCCTCCTCTTCAGTGCAATTCGCCGGTTGCCTGACTCACATGGCGTAGTGAGGACATTCTCCCAGGAGCAGTGGAGGTCAACATGATTGATCTGACAGTAGAGTCGAATGAGATGGGACTTCTCGATGTGGGAGTTCCCCTGGAAGACGTACCACAACTGGAACCATCAGGGAGGATTACTCGCTAGCAGAGGAACCTCCTAGGTCTTCATTCACCAACCGAGGCATTGGAACTGAGCAGGAAAGTTAGTAAAGTAAAAGATAATGTTGGAGATGTCAAGCACTCAGACCCATCGACTTCAGTGTAGAAGACAGACGAGGACCCCGAGAAGGCCATGTTGTTCTAGTATCTCACAGAGCAGAAGAAGTTGGATGATGATCTTCTAGCTGAACGCATTGCAGAGTAGCGACCCAACTACAGTGATCCTAGGCTGGGGGAGCAGGGGCATGAGAAACTACCCCTCAGCGAGATTCTCCTAGGAAAATCAGATCATTTCGTATTCGATAATAGGTAGGATTCCAGAGATCACAACAAAAGTGCGTGGTATATCTCGCTGAGCCCTCCTAAACGGTGTGACAATCCAAGTAAACCTGCTTAGCCTCCTCCAGCCGCCCCAAGGGATGCTCTTACAGCCTATTTGTGAGTCACCGAGATGGGATACCACATTAAAGATCCTGAAAATGCTCTCGTGGTTAGGGATACGTGGGATCACCCGAAAATCGTGCTTCTGGGTCCAGTTCACCTGGGAGATCGTCTCTCCTACCCCTTATCCTCTGACCCTCACTGGCCTCCTGGCCTGAGGTTCTGCTTCTAGAATTGTGCACGTTGATGGTGTGGACCTCTACCACATTCTCATTGGGTAGGTTTTATCGTGTGATGCAAATTCCTCCACGTTTAAGATATATGAATTTAAACTATGTTTTTTTGTCCTACCACATGACCATAAACTGTGAAGATATCATCCTGACCGCACGGAGAAAAACGGCACTGCATTGTGATAACCTCATCATATAGAACATCACGTGGGGTATTGGTAATTTACCATACCATTTGGAAATGCCCATATGTTGCATGATTATTGTGCCAATGCCAGGAATTTCTACTCTAGGCCGGTCACTCCACAAAAGTATAACCATTCACTTTAAAAGAAAAAACAATATACATCAAATGTCGTTTCTTTTGGTGCGAGGGATAGACCCGCAGGCCCCTTTCATCCTTTGCACAGGTACATTGCCATGTCGTGTCACCCTCTGAGACCTACATATGGATTTATTGTCATCCTAATGAGATAAATTTGAGTGCCTTGGAACTTCCATACAGGCCCAGCCTAACTTTCATGTTTGGTCCCTTGACCAGAACGCTTTCCCAGGGAACACATGGAATATATGGCTTATATCCACATTCACGTCAGGTTTTATAACCAGCCTTCCATGTGTCTTCTACTTTCCTTACCTATTCATGACCTGATTTCTATGAAATTAAACTAAGACCTCTTCCAAAACTATGTACGGCTTGATTCCTATCCTTAGGGGATATGTAGGAATGCACAAACATTTTGTCTCAGGTCCAGCCCCTGGAATCACAAGTCTATCCCACATAAATTTCGGCCTCTTGGCCTGACTTCTCGGGTCATTGTGTAACTACAGCATTTTCCCTGAATATGTTCAAGATGCCCCATAATGATATTGGGATGTGATAGTTCCCTCACTAGAGAGGTCCTGTCCAAAATTAGAAATCATATGTCACTAGATTAATGCACCAACTTGACGTTCTTCCACCATGGTTGTGTAATATTGAGAGAGTTTTATTCTAATTGAACAAACCACCACATCACTTTCCATGTTTTGCGTTCCCCTTTATTCAGATCCCCATCCTCTTTCACGTTTTAAGGGACCACCTAACAGTAAGGATGCTCTACCTATGGTTTTCCTGCTGTACTAGGACAATGTTCCGGAAGACCGATCACATCTGGGGGGACCCATTTACATTATGGATGCCTAACCTATGGTCCACCTCCTATCCTGGGCCATTGTTCTAGAAGAATGATCGGCGATATTTGAGTTAGGCACCATGTTGCGAACATGGTCAGTGGTCTTCCCTCATTTGTTTTCCACATTTTTGGCTAGTGCAATGATGATGTTGTGTTTTGAACATTGTCAACAGTTGCCATTCATTTCCACAACCCTCCCATAGTGTTCAAAATTTGGGTAATGTGATTCACATTTCTCATTCCCATATGTTAGAACTGATTCCAATTCCCCTGGCATTGCCCCGCTTGTGCACTAGAGCACATTGAGTAGACGATACATCGATTGGTCTGAGGTCCTCATCATTTGGATGGGCCTCCATCTTCTTCACGGACATCCGGGTTCGGACTTCTAATACCTGAATCTTGGGTGACACTCCCACACTCAAACGAAGTGATAATGTGAGCCTCCTTTGCTTCTCACGACCCATGTGAGCATAGGGATGGACTGTTATTTATTTGGGGATTATGGTTGAGTATGTTAATCAAAGAGGCAAGTAAGTAAATTTCCCTATACATACAGTTCAAAAGAACAAGAAGTATTAAAGCATGAAAAGTTTATTGGTTTTGACATAACAAGGCCTCTAAGGGTTGGATTCTTGGATAGATATCCCAAATTCCGCCACCCTATCACTGGTGGCCTCCAAGATGGCCTTCCATCCAATGAGGACCCTTTAATCACCAGCGTCCGTGGAGCGCATCTCACTGACCCTAGCCTGTGTTCGTGCATGTTCATCTTGGAGCTCGGTTATCCCATGACTCGCTTCTATGAGCTGTTCTTGGGCATTTTCCAGCTGCACCCTCAACTTCTCCATGATATTAGAGAAGTTTGCGATGAATACATCTTGCCCTTTCTCCTCTTAACTAAGGTGTTGTACCCCCTTATCTGCCCTAAAAATTGATCGGGTACACTCAGACTCCTCCTTGCACCGGATGACATCGATATGCCTGCTGATCTCACGCATCTTCTCGACCATGTAATCATGGACTGTCAGGTGAAGGCGTTGAGAATATTCTCCTCCAGCACACAGTAAGCGCAGCCAGGTGTTGAGAGACCCCATCCTCTTTATCCATTCTACTTGGGGCTAATTAAGGAAACACCATATGCACTTTCATCCCTTGCATCGCGTCATATGACTCTCCTCGACCGCTTCTAAATCTGAACCATCAACTTCTTCGGTATCAGAATGCCAGTAGACAGGGAAGATAGCCAACATGGCGGCAGCGGGGTATTCCTCAGTTATTCCTCCTAGGAGAATAGGCTCCTCAGCATATGGGAGACATCCATCTCTCCCCGCGATCTTTGTGGCACGCACGTCGATTTCTAACCCTGCCCCAATAGAAACACCACAGATTTTCTCCATTCCCTATTCACCAATTTTTGGAGTCAACTTAGTTTGGGAGGATTGTTCAAGAAGGGACATAATATTTTCCATCGGCACGCTAACAGATGGTCCAGGCTCCGCAGCTCGATGAGCCTCCAGCGCCGTGATCACTGTATAGACAAGGAGCACCCTGATCAGTTGAATCCTCTGACAGTGAGTACCAGTTTCTATGTAAGGAATGTACAGGAACCCAAGGAATCAACCTCTAATGCTTTTTCCTCTACAGGAGCTATCGTTTTGGGGGATCCTTCAGCACTTGTCAGCTCGATAACGAGTGTCGGTGCCCCACCTCGCCCTATTGATGCTTCCTCTCCTCCTTCAGCCAGAGAAGCGAGGTCAGCACCAACGTTCTCGTTAGTAGAATGAGAATGGTGTTTTATTGGTTGAAAAGGAATGAAAATATAGGAAAAGAAATATGATGGTCAAAGCATACCTTGAGAAGCCCAGACACATCCCTATCGGAGCCGACCATATCACCTCTCTCTTGGAGACTCCCTTGGCGGGACTCCCCTTTTGACCCATCTCCTTAAGGCTCCCCTTCTCCTTCTCCATCACCTTCCCCTTCACCTTCAAATTCCTCACATATTTCTCTACCATCCAACTCCTTATCGATGCCATCTTCCCTCCTCGACATCCTTTCTAGATCATGATCCTGGACGAGAATCACTTTCACCAAGAGAGGTGGCTCCGCACACCGACCCTGTTGGCATGAGTACGTGTCCATTGCCATTAGATATGCATGTTGTCGATGGAAGTTCACTTTGTATGAAACCTAGACAAGCCTGACTTCTGGCAGCAGGATCATGTCCTGCACTATCTTCTATAAGAGGGATTCAATACTCATTGACAGCCGTGGGGTTATCCAAGCCGACCATAGTATAGGGAAAATGAAATCCTGGGAAGGATGAAGCTAGTATCTTATTTTCTTCCCAGGAATTTCTCTAGCATCTCTATGGGACCCTCCTCCTCCAGGAAATGAGGGCGTGACCACGCCATGCGACGCCCCCGCTGTAGAGGTCTCGGCCTATGTCGGCCCTGTTCCCTGAGGCATTTCGTGCCCTCATCATCTAGTGGCGCCCTGCCTGATCTCTCACCGCCGAGGTTCCATAATGGAAACCTCGAGCTTCCAGAATCGCTTTCGCAGAAGCCCCTTAGGGTATGATGTGGTCCGATGTTCATCATACTCGGTCGAGAGGCCTGCGTTGACTCCAGTGGGGGGAAAAGTAATGATGTCGCCAGAGCCGTAGGTTGTGAACATCATCCACAGCTGATGAAGAACATAGGGATGCATTTCCTCTCGGAAATATGTGTATACTCTCTTCAGAATTCTCTAGAGGAATCTAAACTATTGAGCGAACCTGGATGGCACATAGGGCTCATAAAAAATCTTCCCATCAATCCGGGCCATTATCACCCCACCTCTGATGCTATGGAAGTACTCCTTCTGCTCCTACAAGCCTTTCCCATCATCTATCAGGTGACCAGTTAGGGGAGGGAATGGGGTGAAGGTGAAGTTGGCATGGTTACCAATCCTTATCTGTACCCCCTCCTCATTGAGTGTCAATGGAATGTCTTTGACAATATTCGATAGAGAGGGTCGTAGGGCATCGCCCGGAGGATGAATGGCATTTGGGAAGGTATAGCTTCCACAGTGAGCCGAAACCTAGCCGTGGAAGATCTGGAATAGGCCACACACTCTTCTAGGAAATCCCCCTCCCATGATGCATCCCATGATGGCGTACAACTGATCCAGCATGGGGACCACCAGGTTTAATCTATTGTTGGAATACATGATTCCCTTCATCACCAGAGTCGCTGGATGGACGCCCATCCTTGTGTCCCGTACCAGTAAGAGACACTTGCATAAAAAAGTTTCAAGGAATCATGCGTACCAGAAATTTGGGTCTCGGCCCTCATTGATGTTGTGTCCCCATGATTAGTATTGGACCGCCTCCAGGATCCTCCAGCAGGATCCACTCTTGCTCCTCTAAATCGCAGTTGGACAACATTTTGGCATTCTAACCTCTGGATCCTAAGATCATGATATTATTATGTGAGAGTCATGCCATAAAACATACCTCAATCAGTTTTCCAAATAAGTTATGGACTACACGAGTACCTCATTATACAGTTCAGTCTTACAAATGACCCTTCAATTTTAAAGGATATACGGAATATGATTTTCCATCCATATTTAGATTATTTTTTTCATTTAATTTTTGGAAAATATCTTGGTGTATTCTCACCCTTGTAGAGACCATGGCAATCATCTTTACATCATTTTTATTACAATGATAGAAAATCATCTCTATGCTAAGCATACTAAGTGCTAGATCTAGAAGGAGAGAGATCACATCAACGGTCATACTGTATTAGAATTAGGTGTATCTATTGACCTATAAATGGATAGTGTTGTTGTTTCCTAGGATTATCTCTAGAATGTGTTTGATATACAAAATTTCATGGAGATGGATATATATATTTATGGAGATTCATATAGGACCTATCACATCATTCATCACCTCTCATTGGTCATACCAATATGGGTGTCAAGTTCCTATAGTCAGAAGTTTATGAGAAATCCTTTGTGGAGATGAAAGGGTGGCTTTCCTTATAATCATTTCCTACTCTTATAGATCTAAGCATTGGTTGTAGAGTCTTTTGTGATTCTTCATTAATCTTCCTATGAGAAGTGATGATGTTGGATGAAAAAGTCATTGCTTAAAGATATCAACAATTGTGGTCTAATGAGATAAATTACCCAACACATGACCTTGATCTAGAATCATTGGTCCATGCCTTACAATACTAGAGACAATATCTATTGGGTGAGTGATTTGAGGTGTAAATGGACAACAATATCATCAAATATATCATTACTTATCTTTCATAGAACTATATACAAGAGATATGGATTGAATATATAAAATCCTAACATGTTGAGCTAGACAATATGCCAGTGAAGAGAAATATGGTTTTAGATGCACTGGGTTAGAAAACTAATACACAGACCATATGTGAAACCAATGATTAATAATTGTTAATTGAACTCTTTTCTATTCTACATCTTGAGTATCATGATAGTCACAAGATGTCTTGGTATTCATTTTTGATAGGTATCTTTTCCCTCCTTGAGAATGTGAAGGGTAAGTGATTTTTAGATCCTGAAGGCATGGTTCTCCATGATGGTATATCAAGAGATAATCCACCTATGGATTGGTCTAGAGATAGAGACGACATCCTACATTTTCAAAAATGTTTCTGGGTCCCTGTATAAATGAGAGAGGTGTTGATGGAGGATTACCATGCTTACCATTGGGATATTCATCCAAGAATCTTTGATATGTATCAAGACATGTGGCACCATTACCAGTGGATTGCGATGAAGTGTTAGATAATAGGATTTCTCATTTGTGTTACACCTATTAGCATGTGAATTCCAAGCACTAGAGACCTTTACTATACCTGCTTCAAGTACAGGAATGGAAATATTAATATGTTTGTGTGGAAATTATAGTTAGTTTACCTATGCACCCTGGAGGTATATATGTTATATGTGTATTCATTTAAATATTGATCAATGTATTCGTCTTCATTTATATCTGATATACTTTCTCAGTTGATGCTCTAGGAATATTGTTTGTCTGTGAGGTCATTCAACTACGTGGGGTTTAACATACTATAATTTCAAATTGTAACACTTGGTTCACCTCATGGTACTTTTAGGAAATGATGAAGAATATGGGAAAAAGGTTCTTCTATGCATGTACTATATCCCACAAAAAAATGGAAAATCATATTGGAATATACATGTTCTTGAGGATATACTGTGAGAATGTGTAAATCTTTCTGGGGTTCATGGATAAATAATATCCCCATTAATGTGTTCTCTTATAATAAAATCTTCTGATTGAAAATTCATAAGGCTCTTTTTGAGGCCATATATACTAGTTTTTTTCCTTCACACCTATGATAGCTAGATGTAGGTGATTCATCACTACTATTTAATCATCTCGTTCAAGGGGCATCAAAGCAGGTTCTTGTTATCAGAAAGTGTATGGATACTACTGAATCTAGATAGAATTCTTATGATAATCACTGTCAATGACCTCACGAATTTTAGGTTAGGGTGAGTTTTTTTACTTTGGGTATCACCCATGTTAGGGAATAAAATATTACAGAAAAAAGAGAAGTTGTCTTCTAATTAAATAGGGACATTTAGGATTATAGAGGGATTTTAGTAGGTTTCCAATCTGATTCTACTACCCTATAGGTACCATTCCATGCACAACATCTTCCATGTTTCATAGCTTTTCTAATTTCATATTGACCTATCACATAACTTTGATCACGAGGATGTTGATATAGGTGACGATGCAATATTTGAGGACTATCTAGTACACCTCAATGACTGGATCATGATGTCTCTTCAAGGACAAAATGTCTCTAGATTATGGGTGTTATGGAAGCATAACCACATGGTGGATGTGACATGGGAGTGGGATTCCGAAAGACATGAATAGTAGTCTATGTTCTTATCATATTTTTTTTCACTACCCTTTGAAGGAGAAGATATGGAATATTTCTTTTAAGGGGGGAAGACTGTAAGAACCCAATTTTTCACTCAGGTATGGATCCTTTTAATTTTTTTCTAATACTTTATTTTGGATATAATATGGATGCATAATGAGTTAGAAAATGACTTAGGTAGGGAAGCTATGTTTTATTTGAAAAATTTCCATGTTTTACAATTTTATTAAACTGTTTGGGTAGGGAACATGATTAGATTTATCCATGGGAATGGTCAACATTTTTTGGAAGATCCATTCTGAATGGATGGCACACAATTTAACATACTCTGAGGCCTCATTGTGTGAGTGCCCTATCTGTCTAGGTACTGACGCTTGGTTTTCTCATGGTTTGGAAAACCATGAAGAAAAAAACAACACATGATAATTTTTTAGGTAAAATGACCATTTTTCCTTAATGGTCTATTTAATATAATCATCCATAATCCATTTTATAGTATTATCATCCTCTATTCCTTTCATTTTGGGTTTTTAAAGGGAAACGGTATGGATCAAGAGGTCAACATCATCCGAGATATGTTCGACCTACCATTCATCACATTGGATGCACAACATTTTATATTTGAGTCCTTTATTTATTCATCACATATCATTCTCCCTGCCGAGTTATCATGGTGTGAGTGTTTTTCCAATTTTCATATATCTAATATATTCTAATAAAATCAAGGAATGATACTAGAGGTGGAGTGTTGTGCAATCTTATGGTGGGTGGTCTTTAAATCAAACCTCAAGTTTATTTATTTTTGAATTTTCTTATGGGACCATCAAATTTCAACGGGAGATGTTTATAGAATTTTTATTACATTCTTATAATAATTAGTACAATATAATTCTGATTATTGAAAATATGTGAGTTCATGTTGGTGTTTACGCTCAAAAAACCTGACATCCAATGTAGATTTTTATTCGGTAGTTGAGTTTTTATCTTTTTAAAACCGTTGATCCATCATTCATGTGTACTTGAGCATAGCCACAGTGATAGTAATCCTATTTATAGTAAATTATCATGTGAATCATGTAATGGTGAATGGAAAGTTCCATGTCACTTACACATTACCTACCTAAGGTATGTGCTTCCAATATTATAATTAAATGTGAATGGGAAATAAGAAAGTATTCTAGGTATATGGCTTGACTAGATTAAACATGAATGAATAATTGGTTTCACATATGTATCACCCCAAACCATGTTGATTGAAGGTTGTGGAGTGTATCATAATAATTAAATAATATATAAATGAATTGATTATAGTGTTTCACAATACATGGAATTGTCACACTAATGAATGGAAAGGCATGAACCAAAAGGAATTATTGTTAAATTATGAATTGATTAATGTGTTGCGTGATTGTTTTCCTTATAAAACATATCAATGTAAAGGATTGAATCAAATGAAATATTATATTACTCTATAATAAAATATGAGTGTCCTATGTTTATCACATCTTGGATTCTTATATGGGAATGCTTTGAGAACATGAATACATAATTCTGATTCAATGATGAGTCATGTGTATGTTTAGACCCATCTAGATTCTGGTCCTTTTCTATTCATGGATGACCGCTTTTATGTTGTATTATCCTAGATATTATTTTAAAAGATTCCATTGACACAATCCATTGATCCGAATTTGACATGTGGGTTCCCTAGTTATAGCCCACTGGTTCGAGACAGTACATAGCCATGTTTTACCATGGATGATCACCATAGAGTCTTAGGATTATTATTGTTGATTTCCTTCTACTATACTCTTTTGATTACACTCTTGCCCTTATCTAGGGTACAATTATTATTGAGTGGGAGACCGTTTTGATATAATTTACCTATGTTATTATAATGAATCTTCAATTTTAAATATAATTATCAGTTTCCTTATTACATCTTGGAACCTTCACAAATGTGAAAATTGACTTATATATCAACATGTTACATGTTCAGACATTGGAAAAGGGATTAAAAATGTACATTATAATTTAATTACATTTAACAACATTATGTTATATATTCATGCTTTCAAACTATTAAAAATCAATTACACAGGACAAATAATAGACACTATTGGTGGTGGCCCACAATTATTTATCTCACACCCTCTCAGGGTGTTTTTCTATAAATAGAGTAGATTACATGAATAAATGTGTTGATAAAGGGATATGTATAGCTTTGAACACATGATTAAATTTTTTATGGTAGATCATGAAAGAATATGATCGATCTAGAAATTGGGATGTTTGGTAAATTTATTTTGATTTCCTTTATAATTTTTTGGAAATTTTAATACTTTGTTTCTAGTATCCTTGTTTTCCAGTTTTTTAGTGACCTAAAAAATCAAAATACTTTTTGTTTTCTTGTATGATATTGATATTATTTCATTTCTTGTTGATATTGACTCTTATTTCAATTATTAATTCTATTCACTTATACTTCTTTTAATTTTCACCTCTTTTTATATTTATCAAATGTGCCACAGTCTAGTAATAAGGGAAAAATATCCCCATAAACACACCATAGGCCCTTCTTACTAGTAGGTAGCCTCTGTAATTTTTGGGAGATGTTCTTGTGGTCATGTGAACCAATGGGATTGGGGCACTTATTATGTGTCACCCATGTCTCGTACATCATAAAACATTTATACAATATTAGGCCATTACATTCATTCCCCTCATAAATAAATTATTTCCCCACAATTTTAATAATTACACTGCAATGAATATTGGTAACATAAATCTCAACATATGTATCAATTGGCATATATCTTCTAATATGATATGTATCTTTTTCATTTATTAAATATCTTTTTACTTATATTTTATCAAACTAAATTTATGATTCAAACAATCAAATACAACATTATATATATATATATATATCATTATCATAATTTATCCATTACATACCTTTACCAAAAAATAATATGAACTTCCTAGACAATAATATCATTAGAAAGTATATATTCCCTTAATATTTAACTATGATATTCATCAACTAGTTCCTAATTTCAGACACTAGTTTATGTATATTATGATATATAAATAAATAAAATTCAGATTACATGTTATAGATCACATTTTAATTGAATCAAAAGTAATTCCAATGATATTAATAAATTCAAACCAACACTTTTAAAAATAAATCAAATAATTAATACATAAAAACTATAATATATTAATTATAAGAGTTTTTTATACCCCAATCATTCATTATCTAATAGTTATCCTATAATGATATGCCATTTTTTTAATTCAGGGTTCATGGTTGTTGACAACTTTAATATTGGTTTCTAGATATTTATAGAAAAAAAGTAAATATAAATCCTTATATAGATCGTATAATATTAATGAATTTTAGAAGGCACAACAATATCTTTTATATATATTAATAAATTTTGAATGTAAATCATAATATAATGATTAATGTTTTTTATGAAATTAACATCATAGGCTTATGTAAGATAAATAAAATATAATTATTTCTTCTTATATATAATATAATAATATTAAAAACCATTTATTTATTCTTACTTATTCATTTACAATACATAATATTTTCTAACAAAATTCATTTAAAAACAACATTATTCAAGTACTATATTATCCAAAAACAAAAACCGAACAAGGTTATCAATAATTACTTGGTAAAACTTCATATAAATTTAAACGATCAGTCCAAACATTTATTATATGATAGAACCTTAATTTTATCCCTTGATACATTATGTTTAATCTTATTTACATTATGTTTGTATCTATATTATATCATAACCATATATTAAAATTAAATAGGAAATAAATACATCATAATGGTTTATAAAGATAATTTTATAATCCAAATAATGACCCACTAAAGCCTATAAAAATATGTGTAGACTTTTTCCCACTCAAATTTAACTTGAGTAATTATGCCTAGGTGAATTTATAATAGAAACACATCTAAATTATTGTATATAAACAGAGATATAAATTATAGGATAATCAACCAATCTCTAACTTTATAATAAATCATGATTTTTCATAACATAATCTATTCTGTTAAGTTATTCTAATGTTATCTTACTATAATCCCAAAATAATTTCCACAACCAAACTAAAGGGTTATATATACCATTAAAATTATTATAAAAAAGAAAATATCATCAAATGATTCCATTTATGACTATCTAATTATGCTCACCTGTTATCATATTAATCTAAAAACATATCTAAAATAAGATTTGATACCAACTATGTCTTCCATAGAAATTTCCATCCAAATTAAATATCATAAATTCTATATTTCACTTAAATACATTCTGTTTAAATTTTTCTTAGATATGTAAAAAAGTTGAAAATAAAATTAACTAAAAATATCATTTATTTTTCAACTAATAACGAATTTTCTAATTAGAAATCACTACGTAGAAATTACATATCTAAAAAATTCATAATATAAAATACCATTGTATAAAGTCCATTGATTATTAACTTAATATCTCTATAAAATTGAACAATAATAAATGGGTGATCTTTCATTCTCTATAAAGTTAAAAATATGTAAGGAAAATGAATGATCAATAGGGAGTGTAAAATGAGAATTTAATATTAATTTATTAAACATAAAATTGTTATAAAAAATAAATACGAGATCATAAAAATTTTAATAACCGAGTTTTACATATTCCAAATGATGAATTTTATAAAAACAACACATAATTAGGATGTTTAGAACATCCATTGAAATAAAAATATTAATATAGTGGGTGAATTATCCTAATATGTTTAAATTATATGACTAGTCTTAATTAACCACTTCCACATGGTGGTTATAGCTTCACTCACTTCTTTGCAACATAAGATAATGCATCCCAATAGTTTTCACATTTTTGATCTAGAATCACTATCTTTTTAACCATTATCACAAGAGATGTAATTATTTATCATATTCATTTCATTAAAATATAAGGAACACTATTAAAAAAATTTCATAAAAATGTCTTCCATATGAATCATATATCCATTATATCATTGGATCCAATTATTTAGAATGGTTTTTCTAAAAATTTCATATAATTTTTTATCATTTTACTTATCATGTAAAGATCTCATAGAGAAAAAACTGGCTGCAATTAATAAAATTTTAATAACACATTGAAAGAAAATGTGTATCATATCTAGTTTAAATAGAGTTTCATTAAGAAATAATTTTTAATTTTATTAATAATCATAAAAGGATAAACACATGGAACATAAATTTTTATCTGATGACATCATGTAATATTCTAGATAAATACACTTCAAACCTAAAAATAAATAATATGTTATATAATAAGTATGAATTATTTGTATATGGTCGAGAAATGTTTTTTCAAACCTAATATATTCTTGGAATCTTGTTGAATTTCCTACAATAAATGAAATCCAAAATTCAAAATTCACATATGAAATGAATTTATAGAATGAATATAGTTAAACTCTAAAAATTATTAAGCAGGAAAATTTAATATATTTCTAAATTTTAATAAATATATGTATGTTACAGAAGAATTATTAAGGAATAATTTGTATTATTATATTTTAAAATATCCTCATTCAATCATATGATATATCAATGGATAGTGACCAAAATTAAAATTTTGTTTATGATTTTTCGAAATTTCACTTTGGAAATAAGAAATACCATTAATCATCTAAAATAATTTAAATAAATAAATATATATATATATATAATATTAATATAGGAGAAACAATTAGTTTATAATAATTAAAAACATATATTTAATGTTTATATTAAAATTTTTGTGGTTGTAGAATGATGGGTTCCCATCGAAAATGTTCTAATATATTATTTTAAAAAAAATTTAAATAATTAAAAAGCTACATGAAACTATCAAAATTAATATTCATAATGAAAAAATGAAAAAATTGAAACAAAAATAACTTTTAAAAAGAATATATAATAAAATAATACTTGAAAATTAGGAAGTACAGTCAACTGAAATTTCTGGGGAAAGATAAAACATTTCAGTTTAAAGGATGATAAATATTATGGAAATAAATTTTTTTAGAAACCCACATAATTAAAAGGGAACTATATTATTTATTTGAAAAGGGTTAAATATAATTTATATAATCATTTAATATAATACATTTTATATCTCCCCAAAATAATGGCTGCCATTATTGGGATGTAAAATATGATATTTAATTAAAGAGGTATATTGTATATGTAAATTAATTCATGATATAATTATATTTTTAAATGAAAAAACAATAACATAGAATGATTTTATTCTGAATAGATATTTTAAAACAAAAAAAATATTTTTGGTAATCTTGAAAAAATATAAATATATATATAAATAGAATATTAAATGTCAAAATTTAAAGGCAAATATATAACTCAATGAAAGTGATTTCATTTCCAATATTCCCTTTTAGAAATCATAGTTCATTATATAAGAAACACATTAAATGAAATTTATTTATATATAAAATTAAATCTAAACATAAAAAATAGAAAATTACATTTAATAAAATCTTTGAGTGATATTTTTGTAACATATATTAACTAAGGTAGAATAGAATAGTTATAACTCAGTGAATGAGAATTATGTTGACATAAGACTATACGAAATGATGAGAATTTAAAAAAACCAATGAAGGTATATAGAACTGAATTGATCATAAATTATCATTAAAAAATTTATTTCTTGATAAAATACCCAAATTATTCATCATATACACTAAAAAAATAAAATTAGGTGCATAATAAAAATCATATCTCAAATAGAAGAATTTTAGATGAAAACCCTTACATTGGTCCTCGTTTAATTTCCCAATCATTAGAAATACTTAATAGTTAACATAATTCTGTTACATGGATACCAAATTACTGTATTCTATTCTATATCCACTTTTAGTTACCCTTTATAATAATTCAATACTTCTATATTGTTATTTTTTTGTATTTTCAGTATTTTATGTATGTTATATTGAACATTTCAGACATGTTTTAATAATGATATATCTTCATTAAATATGAATAAAACATTTATAAAAAATATATCATTATATTTATAGATTTTGGTGATTTATAATTATTTATTATGATTTATCTTCCTTGAATTTGGGGTATGATTCTTCATCGCTGAAGATGAAATCGATATGAGGCAAATATATATGTTTCATAACTGAAAAATGTTTTTTATTAAATATTTTGTTTAATAATAATATAAAACATTAATAAATTATATAAATTATTTAAATATTCATTCAAATTTTATAATATATTTTTTTTCCATATCCATCTCTGATATAAATTTATTATGTTGTTCATGTTGGTGGCTAAAACAATCAAATCATAAATACAAAATAAATAATTTTTTATTATGAAATGTTAATGTTTGAATATAATTATAACACTACCATAATGTCCCTTTTTAGTTTCTATTAGTGAGATTAATTAGAATTATAAATATTCTTGGGAATAAGTGATAGATATGAAACAATTACATATTATGAATATCATTTTTTTACCATCATAGTTTTCTTCATCATGTTCTTAAATTTCATAATTATTATTTATCATTATTAAAATTAATACTATATTCAATTACTGTTAATAGAATAATATTCAATTAATAAATATCATTTTCCCCAACAATTTTCATTTAGATATGATAGGAATGTGGACAGGAAAAATATAACACATACTTCCATAAATGTTATAGTCTACAAATTCACATGGAAGATTGATTCATTTTACAGAGAACATGATAGATCGATAACATTTAATATCATAATTGAAGATTAAATAAGATATATATATATATATCATAAATATATTTTAAATTAAATTTTTACACAATCCATGTTAGTAGTTGAATATATTTTAATATGTCATATCACGGAGGCAGTAGTCCGCATATATATAAAATACATTTTTTTTTATTTTTCTTAATAAAAAATGGATGTAGAAAATAGATGTAAATTAATCATCAGAACTTATTATTACACTAAGGATAAATACATTACCAATTTATCCTAGTTTAGGGAAATTTTATGAAGAATATGGAATGCTTAAAAAATATAAATGTTGATGAATGGATATGAATTTATGCATCACTTTATAGACTATCTATGTTGTGATGGTTGTTAGGAAATTTTGGGATGGTAATTTTAAAAATAATTGAAATAATTTTTATAGGATGAAAAATTTTAGATATGTTTGTGTTGTGTTTGGGCCTAACATAAGGTATTTTTTTGTAATGGGATTTGAGTATAGGAGTGTCCCATTAGTATTTGGAAAGTGACTATATTTTGGAAAATACACAAAACCATTCTATAATGTGAATAAGTCCACATCAAATGTGGTTAAAAAAAATTGGGAAATTAATGAGTGTGAAATAGATAAGTTTGATAGAAGAATTAAGTAATCATTCCATGGAAATTTTAAAACAATATTTTAACTCCATATAATTTTATTTTATCAATAAACTATTAAACTATTTAATATGGTAAATTATTTCTACCAGTGGTAAATTTTTCAATATGAAATCAAATAAAAGTTTCTTCATATCATAACATACATGTAATGATTCCATAATCTATATCCATCTTATTATATAATTTTTCTAGTAGTCATGAATTAAAATTTTAAAATACAAAATGATAAATATATTTAGAATTTTTTTTATAAAAATATAAATTTGTTGTAAAATTATAATTATATGTTTTTATGATTAAATAAATATGTTTTAATTTATAATTTAACATATAATGTAAATTTTTTTGACTAATTATTTTTTTGTAAATCTAAAATTTAAATCTGAATGAATAATAATTCTTTATAAGGAATTGTATTTTAAAAAATTTTATGTTCTAAAATGTATCATAAAATAATTTTTTTTATAAATACCAAATATTTATCTAAAAAAATATTTAAATTTTTATTTTAGAATAATGTTACTTCTTTAAATATCAGAATTCTAGGATTCATTATTGATTTTTTAATGAAAATATAATTTATTAATAAATAATATATTTAAAAATACTAAATTAATCACTTTTTAATCAAATTTCATATTTATTTAAATGAAAATAAAAATTGATATATTAGTTTATAAATATAACTATTACAAAATATAATAATATTTTATATATTGTTTATCTAATTCATTTAGGTAAAATACAATACCCCTTTTTAATTTCACATAAAAAATCATAATTTTAAAATATTAATTAATCGGAATAATAAATTTTATATGATTAAATTGATTATTATATTTTTGTCTCATAATAATTATATTTTTCAAAAACATGAAAAAGGTTTCTCATTTATTATTTGGGATTTTCCTTATATTGAGGTTGTATGTGACATAATCTATTAATGATATCATTGATTAATATGTTCCAAAATCATAGGTGGTTACATGTCTTATTTACCTACATGTTTGGAATCATATTAGACCCGTTAATATAATAAAAAATTCCATCATTCGTGTTACCATAACAACATTGATTCCTTTCGCCATCGATCATGATTGATCTATTACTACACAAAATTACTGGACAATACCACCATACACACACTAAAAAACTATAATGAAACACAGACTACACATGATTTCTACTTAATGGGAACCTAATCCTCCACATCCACTTATATATATAAATAAAAATGGTTACCTGCTCCAACGCCCATTCCGAAAATCAAATATCTGGGAATTTTTTTATAATACTCTATCTGTGTCACATTAATAGGCTTCATCATCACATGTGTATTACTCCTCCCAAGAAATCAAATTTATCACCTCTTCTATCCACTCCATTAACATAATCATTGTGATAACATAAGAATCACATATCATGTAAATCAATATTATGTTTAACCAATATCTTATGAATTCCATCATTATATCATCATAAAATATTAGGCCACCAAAAACCCATGGTTTGAATGGATCAGGGAACCCAAATTGAGCTCAATCATCAGATATCTCCATTAAAATAAATTTTAAAATTTACTAAAATAATATAGATAACATTATCAAAATGTGTAATCATGTTTATCCGTATGAGATTAACCAAATCTAACATCTCTGACCCATACAAATCATGGATAAGAATAACCAACCAATATACTATACCGGTATCATCTAAATCAAACATGTGTATGCTTTAAAACAAACCCATCACATAACCCAACATTTTATCACATGAATAATATTTCCTTCAACCTTTTGACAATCAAACATATCAATTATAATTCTCTAATATCATTTAATTTTAATAATATTATAATAACCCTCAATGGCCCTTTTCAAAAAGGCGAATTTCACATATTCTATTCTATACCTTATAATCCCCACCAACTAGTGTTAATTGAAAACATAATGAATCATTTATTGATATAACAATCTTAGATAGGGAATCTAGGATCATAATAGAATATTTAATTAGAAATTTTACTCGATGTCACCAGTGATAGGAATTCTGTTAATCATTCCCTCCGAATCATTCATTGATTAAAAAATATTATCACTTATCATGAATTTCCTCATGCGTCAATGGAATCACACAAGACTATACCATATAGATAGTAACACCTATAACATATAAATATAAAAATATGAAACATTGACCCATTATTATCATTAGTTAGGTTATATTTATCAGGATCTAATAGCTATGTCAAGTTACCACACCTCATTATAAAAATAGAATCCAACTCATCATAATTATATATCGTATCTAAATTGACAGGATCCCCAATTATCGTGACGTTCATTTCATATATATGTCACAACTCACCCCAAAATATCTCTATTTGCATTACCATTACCATAAGGAAATTTAATCATTTAAATACCCGCACTAGGGTTTCCCATATACATATTAAGAACTAAATACACACTCATCACCATATTAGGGAATACATCCTCCGTCAAAATCCATAAACGTGACAACCCTGTCATCATATTAGGGAATACAACCTCTTTAAAAATACATAAAAGTGACAAAACCGTTGAGATTCACAGTCTCAACTATAATTATATATATATATAATTAAATGGTAACTCAATGATCCACATTGTGTATATGAAATTCACATGGTTTGGTTATGTTTAATTATATCTGAAATCAATAGAATAAACTACAATAGAGGTTCTATTGGCTCATTAAAAAAATAGAATATTTTTCTACCTCTAATATTTTATAACAGTACCCCATAATTGGTTTATGGAGAAGGAATAAAATGAATGTACTTTCCTGTACTAGTTTCTATTAAAATATTATTAGTTCAATTTTATAGTCGTTATCGATCATATAATAAATCTATAACTAAATGAATAATAATAATAAAATAAAAATATACCACAATCCATCAATGTATAATTACTATACTATGTTATTAATGAAACAAATATATATTTATTTATTGGTAAATTAAAATAATAAAAAACAATCATCTGTGATATTAATCAACCATTTTATATAATATTACTAATGAATCCTTTGTTCTAATAATGAGGTATGAAGATGGATCTTTCTATTATACGATATGAACTATAACAAAATAATTTATAAATCTAAAAATAAAAGTGTTTCACATGATGTAAAATCATATAACCATAAAATAACAAACTATGAAATCAATAACATATCATTGGTAAGATAGAAATCATGATACAAATGGAATATATAGAAAACCAAACCTATATAATTAATTGTCTTTGATAAATTCCAATATCATCTTCGTACAATAATCCAAAATAGTAATATGTATAAAAACTATAGTATATTCAATGATATTTTTCACATAAGAGATATGCTTCAACTTTGTATGCCAAAAACTCGAAATACTCATTTGGTTATTAGATTGGTGATTAGAAATATCACAATAATGAATAACCATAATCCATTTGTTGTCGAAAAATATCCCATTTATCGAATGTTATCAGGGGGAGAAAATTCCCTATATTAGATCCACAAAACTGATTAATCACCCATAAAAAATAACAAATCATATGAATTGATGGAAAAATTGTAAAAATCCTACAATAATAAAAAAATATCATCATAAAAACCTAAATTCATACCTAAATTATATAATAACCACATAATTTTCCAATAATAAATATATATTGATTAATCATAAGACATAAAATACAAAATTAGGTCTACTTCCATCCCTGCACCCCATCACATACATATATATTATTCATTCTATGATTCTAATTCTAATCACATGCCTATATCCAACTAGAAATAATTAAAAATATTGGTTTATATTATAACCAAGTGACATTTCTTATAATATACAAGGAAATTATATTAATTCTATACATGATAGCATATACAACACAATATAATTCATAAGTGAACAATTGAAAATTATATTTTTTAATATGATTATTATGAAAAATTTGTTTAATTAGTTGGTATGAATAGGTATAAAAATGTTTCAAAATTTATATTAATTTCATAAAAATTCATATTTATGGATTAATTCATAGGAAATAAATTATTAAATTCATTATATTTACCGTTTTTTCAGATATGTTTTTATAAATTTCGATGAGAAAATAATATAATTAATTTAATTAAGATATATTATATTTATATAACAGAAATAATATAATATTTGAAATTATTTTACCATAATTTACATAGGGTGCATTATTTCTAATTTTTTGTTATAATTTATTTTTTTTGTGAATTGTGAAAATTAATGATTTTATTGGAAAATGTATTTTTTCAAGAATATAAAAAAGAAAAATCTTATTTCAAAATATTTAATTGTAAAATTATATATATTAATTCATAAATAATCTAAATCTTTTATTGTAATAAATTATATTTTGGATTTGGTATAATCATATATTATATTTGAAATGATATTTTTATGGAAAATTGTTTTTTTCATTTTTCACATTAATTTTTGAATAATTTCAATGAATTAATGAAATAGAATATTAAAAAATATAAACCATATTTCAAATGATAAGGTAAAAATTTGGTAAATATAGACATTTATTTTTCAAAATTGTCAATAGTAACCATAATATTATTTGTTAACATGGTTTAAGGGTAAATCATGTAATTAAATATAAAAATAATATTATCAAAAAATAATTAACCCGAAATAGTGTATTATATTTATTGGATGAATATATATAATTCATTTTCACATAAATTTTTAATAAATGCCCTTTTGATCAATTTTCCATTATTTTTAACATTATAATACTGAACTAAAATATATTAAAAATTATTATTTTTATGCTATAAATATCAATTATATTTCTTAATAGGGAAAAATAATGTTCAGTTTTAATTTTCTTTTAATAGATAAATGATTTTTTTTCATTTATATAAATTTTTTTTATGATTCAATTATATAAAATCATCATACAAGAGTAGAACATTTTTTATTTTACTAATTGTAACATTAAATTATTTTTAAAATTATAATATTAATATAATTTGAATGAATTATTATATTACATGAATATAAAAGATGAGTATATAATTATATATATTTTTAAATGGAATATATTTTAGTTTAATAAATTTCTTTATGTATTTATTTACAAAATAAATAAATAGTGATAAAAATAAAACGAAATTTATTTTATAATAAATAATATTTCAATCAATGATTTAAATTTCACGAAAAAAATTTGATTTATTAAAATAAAAGGGTTTTTTTCAAAATTTATCCATGGAGCATTTATAAGCTTATGTTCATTGTTTGTAATATTATAATCTCTTAATTTTTAGAAAAAATTAATATTTTTTTTATTGCCAAAATAGTTTGTGGGGGCCAAAAATAAATGATGACGGTGAAACGGTACCCAAAAAATTCCATAATTTAATTTTATAAGATTATTTATACATTCCAAAATAATTTTAATAAAATATACATATTTCAATAAATTGTGAATGCCAAAAAAATTATATTAAATTGATACTTTAAGAAATTATAATAACCCACCTCCCCTAAATTATAAAAGGAATCCTACGGTATATCATATTTACACTACATTGAGTTGTATTACTCTAATAACCCCTAATCATTCATCCTAAAAACAAAATTATCTATGTTATATAGGTCTTGTATCTTCATAATGTCCAACCCTTGGTCCCATAAGATGATATATATTGGATTTATAGAAAAGAAGACATGATTTTCATTACGAACCATATCATGTTTATATCTAATTCTACATCCACATACATTTTTTTAATGGTTGGGGATGAAGCCTCAATTTATTATTAAAGCAAAGACCTCTTTATACTGGGTAGAGGGTGACCAATTACATAGCCTGAAGGCCCATGGCCAAGTGTCCTGCATACATGGCTAGAAATCCCATATTTTGGCCTAAATGAACCCTCAATGAATAGTACTGCTACAGTACCCGCACATCTACAGTACCTGCTGCAGTACCGCTGCCGCTATAGTTCCCTGTTACAGTCTCTCCGCCGCTAAAGTGATGTCGCTGCAATAGTCCACCAGTGCAACAGTACTTCTACAGTGACCTACTACAGTGCTTCTACAGTTGCTCTCAATAGTATTTGAGAATTCTCCCCTACCCGGATATGATCCTGGGTCTTTTGGATGGCAAGCAGGAGCCTCAACCACTAGTGTACAGGCTCGTTGGCAGGTGAATCTACATCCACATATATTGTTATAATCATGGTAAATTTTTATCTATTTTATTGGTAATATAATTAAATTTTATTATGATTATATTATAACCATATTTACTGACTTTTCCAACCTTTGAATATTAAATTCAACCCCCATATGTATGTTTGGCATACGATCTTCACCATGTCGTGTAACTCGTTTTTCATGAAAACTATTATAAGGTGGTTATAAATTTTGAAAAAAAAAATTATATGATCATTTTGAAATAAATTTTATTAAATAACTAAAATATTATATATATACCTTATTACATTCCAATATTTTGAAATATGATGACATCACTCATTCATACGAGTAGACTGCCACCTCTATGAAGTAATAATTTTTTTTTCATTTACAAATTAGGTGGATGGTAAAATAGATATATTTAATAACTATAAATATATATGATATACATGAAATTAGAAGTATTTTTAGGGATTTTTTTATTCAACATTCCTTTTTTATGTCTATTGAAAAGTGAAAATAACAATCACGCGTACGTATGACATAGGTTTTCAATGAATAGTGTAAATCATTTTTATATCACTATATTTTATGAATGACTATAAATGTATATTTATAAAATATATATGATATTTATATATTTAATATAAATATATATATGATGTAACAATAATAAGTGTATAGAAACTAGAACTACCAAATCAAGAAATTGATGAAAATATATGTTGTTATGACTTGAAGTAATGATAATAACAAATGATTATTATCAAATGTGCACTGAAATGTTATAAACGAATAATAAATGATTTCATAGATTTGTAAATGTGTTTTAATTTTGTTATATTTAATATAATGTTATTATATATGAGGTCAAAACATGTTAAACTTGTGCGAATCATGGTGTTAGTGATTTCTTCTCAATTCCATCTCCATTGAGGCATATTGAGTACTATGAAGAGTTTTAATATTATGTGTTTTATATATATACCATTTTAGGGATTTAACAGGAATATATTTTTATTAATTATAATTAAGAAATCAATTCATGTTTCTCATTCATGAGTAATTTTGACTGAAAAGCAGATCATACTTCTGTTTTTGGTTGGGTTTATTTTTCTGAAGAATTTTTTAATTTTTTTTATAAATTTAATTTTTATATATCCGATGATTTATTTAGAATATTTTATGTTATTCTATATTTTTTTTTTGTTTTTGTTGAATCATTCTATTTTTTTATAAAACTTTCACTTATGAAGTTATCTATAAAATTATCAATAAAAAGTTTATCTGAACATATACAACATGAAAAATATCAATCAATCCTGACCACTCAAATATTTGAATATTAATTTTTAAAATTGTTGTAATTTTACAAGAACTTATATCCTAGAAATATTTTAATGGTTTTTCAACATAAAAATAATATTTTCACAAACAATGTCTTAATCGTCATTTTATGGGTTTTTCATTAATCAATGAAAATAAACTATTAGTTTACATAAATCCACTAGAGATATATTGTATAAATAAAATTCATATTCTTTTTTATGCTTTATGATATGTCTGAAAAGGGAAAGTGAGGATATTGAAAATGTTGATAAATTTTCTGATTATAATATTTCACTTGTAATAATCACATTATTTTTTATCATTGAACATTTAATTTATTTTAGATATCGATCTTATTTTGTGGATATGATTATTTCATAAAATATATTAAATTTTTAAATAAACTATTTTTTAATGAATTTTATTTGAATAAATGATGTCAATCCTGATAAATTTTTATCCATTACCCAATATAGATATTTATCTATATGGATTATTTATTATATATTGAATTTAACATTCAATATATAAGTAATTTATTGGACATATTATTGCGAGTGGGGCCATATCTTATATTTCCACTAAAGGAATCAAATGATATCATGATTCAAATCAGTAATCTAGTTTAAAAAAAGTTTTTAGTGTATACATAAGACATAGGTTAAAATTACTTGCAATAATGAATTAACAATATAGATAACATGATTTCAAAAATCACTTTGTTCAATATTAATCATATCTTTAATTGATAATTTCGTTCTCATTTTACATGATATTACAATATTGATATTAATGATCTATGCATTTCATGTTTACGTGATTTATTAAAAAGAATTAGTTTTTAGTTATTTACCTTGAAATATTGATTATGTATCAATACATCATGATAAATTATAATATTTTTAACTCTTACTGAAAATCTAATCACACCCTTTACTAGTTATCTTTCCCTTAGAAAATTAATAAAGATATTATGAATAATATCAATTATTCAATAGTGATTATATGATATGTAATTTAAATTTCCAATATAACGTGGGAATAAAATATGATTTTTTTCTTCATGAATACTAAAATAACTAGTCCTTTATAATTATATCATTTTTTATATTATAACTATGTAAAAAATAAAGCACCAGCTCTATTTTACCGTATTTATATTTGTATCCTGTATATGAGATGATGTTATGTAGAATTTTTGAGAACTAAATTATAAATAAGCTTTTAAAACATGGTAATTATAGTAATCTATTATACTATTTAAGTAATTTTACCATTATATAGATTTTAAATTATAGATTGAAATTCATTATTACATGGAGTAAACATAGTGTGTTCTATTATTCATTGATATTTCCTTATACATGAAAGGTATCAATTCTTTTAAAATGTATAAATTTATCTGATGAGAAAAAAAATGTAGTTGGTATTGGAAATCAGTAGATCAGTATCAAATTTGGATAATATAATATATTTATAGTAGAAGACCTTATCCAATAGAGTAACATATTTTTCTACAAACTTAATTTCCAATAATGGATTGCATCATGGGATATAATCTTTCATTTTTCATGGAACTACTAATACATTGTTATTTGGAGAAAATATTTAGTCTCTTGAAAAAAATATTTATATGTATTGATGTGATAAAAGTGAAACATTTAATGTAATCACGTATAGATTAAATGGATACATGGAATGCTAGTTCTCATTGATATAAAACACTAATGTGGTTGAAGAATGAGAAATAACTATGTGGAGAGTTTATAATGTGATTATATTTTAGAAATAATTCTCTTAATAATAAAGGTAAAAATGGAGAATTTGTTCTTCACATTAAAGTGTAATAGAGAATAATGTGTGGCAGTGTATAAGGATAAATTCATGATATTATATAGGAATAATTCTAACTATATATATGATATAGAAATAATGATTAACAGTTTCATTTATGGGATTAGGTTGACTTTTCAAATGTCACTAGTTACAAAAAAATCATAATATGATTATGTATTTTAGAGTTTCGTTATGATAGAACATAATTTTAAATTATCATATATATTCAACTAAAATAAAAAACACATATTATGACAAAACTCAATGAAAAAATAGATGGGTTCAAAGAAGAAGAATACAAATAAAAAATTCCAATCATGTTAAGTTCGTGAAAAGTAAAATCATAGATTTATAACGTATAGTAAGAAATTTTTATATGAGTGTATAAATAAGAGATATTTGGATTATGAATTTATTTTTAAGAAATATAACACTATTACATAGAGCTACAATTATAAATAAAAGGGGAATTATTCAAACTAATGTCCAAATACTCAGGGGAATTTTCTAAAGAAGTGGCCAAAGGGTAGAAGGCTAAAATATTTTGATAATTAAAACTGAGGATGATGTTACTAATGATGTATATGAAGGTACATTAATCATAGCCTAATGTTTATACAATTTATTATTTCATTTTCCATCATCAAAATCTCTTAAATCTACCTTTTTTTAAGAATATATTATATTACCAAAACACTTTAAGAAGGTAGTAGTCAGTGAAATCAACATTTGGGAATTTAAATTCAATATGTAAGTACTAATTAGTTAAAATTATAAAACATAATCATTAACAGTTTTTATACATGATTATTTTATATATGGCTAATTTTCTTGTAATCATTAATATTGATTGGATTTAAAAATAAAATTTTATAATTTATTTCAAATATAATAAAATTCATAATCATGATAATGATCTATAATTCATTTCCTTTAGAGAGAATAATTCACCATCTGAGTCTATTCTAGATCTCTATCCAATATATCTTAAGAATGAGATTCATTAAAAATTAGAGATTGACCAATCTAAAAAGGAAATAGTGATCTTGAAATTAAAATTGTACATAATTTACAATAATAAATTGATGTAATCCTTATGAAATTATATGGACATACACTATAGCATATTTTAGAGTTATCCATTTATTTAATCCAATTAGGGGGACTTATTAAAATAAATCCCTAAAGAATTTAGACTATGGAATTAACGAAGTTAATGAACAAATAAGAGGGGTTTTGTTCTTAGTGATTTATATACCACAGTGTTTCACTATGGGGATCCTAAATTCAATTTATTAAAAGGAATCATATATCAAGGAGGATTTTCAATGATTATAAGTAAATAATATATATTAAGAAAAAGGATACATATCTAATGTCTTCTATTGATTGCTTATTTGATAAATATGGATAATTATAATATATTTTAAATAATTTCCATCATTATAGGTATCATTAGTTATGGTTAATGAAAAATGTTATTCTGAACAAAATATTTTGAACTAGTTATGGAAATTTTGAGTTCACCTAAATTCCATTCGGAAATAATAACAAACTCTATAGTTTTATTATTCTAATGAACATATTTTTCATAGAATAGTTTAATATTTTATTTGTATTCGTAAAAGACATATTAGTGAGAAATACATTCCATAATGATAATAAGACTCAAACACATTTCATTTTTAGGAATATTTTAAGAAATTAGTTATATATGAAATAGAAAATGTGTGAATTTTTTATTCAGAAATTTCATTTTCATGTAAGTATTATCATCATGGAAGGAATCACAGTTTATACTAAAAAGGGAAAGGAATTCAGTGAATTGTATACAATAATGAACCTAACCAATGTATGCAGTTTTATTTTTATTGTAGCATAATATATATGATTTCATAAACATTTATACTTATTGGATAATCCATTAACAAAGATTATTTGTTAAGGGGTTATTTTTACATGGAATAAAGAATTTCAAGACTAGTTTTATGAATTATAGAGGTGGCTTCCAATGTATCTATTTGGAATCTAGAATTTTGAAATTATGGATCAATTGTATATATTGATTCATCGAAGAAGGTGCATGGTTAGGTGAATATGAAATATGATAATGAATGTTCATATGTATCAATGATTCCACGAACTCATTAACATAACTATCCAACTCATTAGATTGATTTTTAAGAGATAAAAAATTTATGAAAAATATTGATAGATTTTCTCTATAGATAAAGATGTGTGATGTAGAAAAAATATTTAACCAACAAAATAAACCCTTCATAGAAATAGATCAACATGATGACAAAATAATATCATAATATTCTCCAGGATTATGATTTATCAATACAATAATAGTCCAAGGAAGGATGATATTGTAGAAGATTCATTGTGAAGGAATGAATAAGTAGTCGAGATTAAATGTGGATTGAGATTGATAAAATGGTCAGGGAATTATAAATTATAGATATCAGAATTATTATGGATTTTAAAAAATACATCAATTATTCAAATAATTTAAAAAACAATAATTATTGGGATGGATGAAAAGTTATAATCCTACTTATGGGATTGTCCAGAATAAAATTTAAGTAGTGAATGACGAGACATTTGAAAACAACATGAATGAATATTATCTCCTAAAATTCTGAAAGAGGTTATGAGTTCCATATACACCAGATATGAAAATGGAATTATTAGATGTTTCCCATAGTTCAAATTTCGTTATACACTTTATAAGTTTCTAGATGCATAATAATATAAAATAATTTTTTTGGATACATTAATTTATTGAATTATATATTATTACTCAATATTTTTTATCTTTCTATAAATAAAGTCTGAGTGATATCATCCTTGGGTAGTCCTAAAACACCTTCCCATTCGTTTTTTTAAATGCGATGTACTTACTACCTACATTGTAAATGGATTACCAAATACTCATAGATGTAATTATACACTATTTGTTATTTTGAAAAACCTTTATAAATAATCCAATTAAATTTAAATATTATTTGACGAAGATATAAAAACCATTAACATATATAAACTAATGATTTATTAAGACTTCTGGGAAAAACTCTTACAACAATCATAGATCAAGATCAATGATTTACATCAACAATCTAAAAATTTAATCGTAATTATATGGATACAGTGAATCTATTGAGTTCTTCTTATCCCCATAAACTTTATGGGAAGTCTAAAATAATTATTCATACATTTGTAGACATGTTATTTTCCATCCCAATTTACATTTAAGGACTATGAGATAACTATATACATTTGGAAAAGTTTTCCTAAATTAATATAATCCATTCAAGTATTCAAATAGATCGATATTTTTTATTATATGCAAAGATATTTCAAAGTAAATAATATTGGGATGATTTAAGAGAAATAAATATTTATTCCCATGACTTGTTAAGGTGATAATTACCAAGGAAGAGAATATTCAAACTAATATTTAAGCATGTCAATGCATGAAAATTTTTTATTCCAATAAATGATGTGATTTTTTTATTTTCAAATGAGAGATAATGTTTTCTTGAAATTATCTCTATGTATGGGGATATATGATTTCATAAAAATGGAAAATTGGGCTCCAGATAACATATACATTATTAAATTATGGAATGAATTGGATATGTGCCTTTTTAATTGGAAACACTACCAATACCCTATAATGTATATAATGTGTTCCATACATATTAATTAAGAAAGATTATTCCCAGCGTAGTACATGTAATCACATCTTTGGAAATAGAAAGATATGTTTATATATATTAATTTTAGATGGTTGTTAATATTCATTTGACTAGATGGAATATTTTGGGAAATCAGATGACTAGACTATAAGGATCCTCAGGAGATACCGTAAAATAGAAGAAGACATGTTGTAACCTCAATGTATTATTATGAAATGAAAAAATAATTTCAATTAAGGTAATATCAAAAAAAAAATTAATAGGATAAAATTTTAGATGAATTAAAGAATATAACAAATTTAGACATTAAAATAATATAACATTGGATATAGTATAAAACATAGAAGAGAATTAAATTATAAAAAATGAAAAATTATTATTTTAGTGTGATCATTATAAAATAAATATTATATTATAGGGTATTAATAAGAATAACGAACTTTAGGAGATATATAAATATTTTTAATGTAATTCTTAATATAAATTTATTGATTAATTCGAAAAAAATCCATTTATTGTGATGTTATTTTTATAACAACCCCAACTAAAGAAAAATGGATCAAGTTTCCATATTATTGAAATATAATAAATACATAATAACAAACTATTTAATATATTTTTTAATACAATATAAATTAAAAAAATTTATATTAAATTTCAAAATGAATATATCATCTAAATACATGATGCATTATTATTATATTTATCACAGGTTTATAACACATAGTACTATACATGATTTATATGGTAAAATGAAAAAATTATAAAGGGATGATATATGAGATATAGTATGGGGTAAAATACAAATAAATATATTATAAATAATTTTTTTTTTTGTATAAGTAAAAAAAATTCATATCCAAGTGAACTGAATACGTAAATAAATACATGGCCAATGTATCAATTAAAATATTCATAGATAATATTTTTTGACAAAATTATTATGGGATAGAAAAAATGTTTTAACATGAATAAATAAATTTATTCATTCTATAATAATTTAATAAATATAATAAATAAATACATAAAAAACATAAAAGATGGAATATTTCATGATATCAATAACTTTCCAAAAGTGATTGGATTTCAAAAACCTTATGAAGTAAATAAATAAAATAAGAGGTATATTAATAATGTAACTAAAAATATATTTAAATAAATGTAAAAAATAATAGTTTCTAGATTTCTAGATATCAATAACATGTGAAATAGTGATAGGATTTCATAAATAATATAATACGACTTCAAGAATATGGGTTTTTATATAATAATGTAAATTAGATAATAAATATATTTTTATCTCACATAACAATGAATAAACTATGGGATATTAATATCTGGTCGACTAATGATGGGAGTGTATAATATTCAATCACATAAACATACCATCAATGTCTTTTTCTATGATATTATATATAATGGGAAATGACTCTATCATTACTCTTTCTTAGATCCATAAATTCCATGTTTCAAGACACATTGATTCAATTTTAATTAAACTCTTCTTACATTATCATAGCTGTCTCATGAGATATACTAGTGAATTGACATGATTTTTAATTTTTGAGCCCCACCCATCACACTAAACTCATATTAATTCCATAACATAACAAAATAATACATTTATTATTGTTCAATTAATGAAAAACATAAATATATTTTATAATATATCAATGTTCTAGACATTATAATATATTCCATTATAGATAAAATCCATATATTATGAAAATATATTTTTCCCTAATTAATTAATGAAAAGTGATTTTAAATTTTACATTTAATGTGTCTAATAAAATAATACATAAATCCTTTATAATATATTGTATGTATCTTGTAGATTAATTAATGAATTTCCCTTAGGAGTTTCAAAACTAGTGTGTATGAATGACCCATTCATCGAGAACAGCAATAATGAAAAATATATACTTGACCAACTATTTTTTATTGATATTACACCTTGATTCACCTATATAAAAATTAAATAGACTCGTAGTTTCCATGAATGTATTCATTTTTCTTTTAAAGTCATACTAATTAAATCCCCAAAAATCAAAATGGTTTTATTATTATAGCCTAGTAAGGTCATTTTAATATTTCAAACAATTAATATAATGAGGTGACTGAATAATCTCTCATTTATAATAATTCAAATTGATGATAATAAAAGAGAGTTGAATTGTTTTCTGAACATGGTGAAGCAACATTAATGATAATACAACATTGAAATTTCAACTGATAATTACTATGGTGGATTAGTGAATCTATTACAATAATAAAATAAATAAATTGAGAATTATTCTCTTGAGAGATTATGTGTTTTAAATATATATCCAAAAAACATGTGGAAATATATAATAAATCAATTTATATTTCAATTCACACTTATTCGTTGTATAAAAAGATCAATTAAGAATATTTATAACCAAATAAAAGGAAATTGATTTATGTTACCCATAATTACATTGTATGTAATAGACCATGTATATATAAAACAATTTAATTGTCGTTTGTTAATAAATTTGTAAAATCCATTATAAATATATAATGAAAAAGATGGTATTTATAAAAATCAAAAAATATATATTGATGGAATATTAACTTGAAAAAAGAAATAATAATCGAGATAATATAATATTAACATCAACTCTGGATTTATAAATAATATTCACCTATCTTAAAAGTGAAAATATGATATATTAATATCATTGTATAAATAAATAAATGTTTTGAAAAAGATAAATTAGGTGTCAGTATTTTTTTGAAATATAAATGTATCTTTATAATTATACAATTAATCTAATGATTTAAATTTTTTTTATATTATTAAAATATATTCCTAAATTAAAATTTTATTTTCTTATTATTATAAGATAATTTTATGAGTCCTCACTAAAATTTTCAAAGTAATAAAAATTCAGTTATTATATAAAAATTGTTATTTTTCAAATAAATGTTGATTGTAATTAAAAAATAACCTTCTCATTTTTAGAAATCTAATTTCATATAATGGAGTTAAATTTTATATTATACACATAAATTTTTTTTTAGTTTGATGTTTTGTGATTTTTCAAAAATACTTGAAATTATTTAAATAGTGTAATACAGTAATTAGCATCATTTTAAAAATTCAAGATTTTTTGTGTCCCAAATGATGAAAGGGTGATTAATGCCTAAAATAATTAACTATAATTAAATATATTAATAAATTTAATTATAATTCCTAAACTATTTAATTTATTGTTGCATAATAATAAACAAATGAATATATTAATAAGAAAACACCCCTCTCCTCCACTATAAATATATTCCCTCACCACCTCTCCTACTCACACCTCAAAGAAGTTATGTTTATTATATTTTTCCCCAATTCCATTCCAAATCCTATTCCCATATTCCATGACTTCCATGTATCACCAAAAGACCAAAATCAAGGGCCTAAAATAGATTCTCGAGGAGGATAAATCATGTGGTAAAATATTCTTCCTTTTTATTATATAATCTTTTCAATATTTTTTTCTCTTATAATCACTTAATATCCCAGTATCAAAGTTCAATTAAACTCCATTCTCTTATATATATAGTAATATTATGATTTTTATTGAAAAATTATCATCAAACATCTTATCATATCACTTTAATTATATAAATTGGAACATTTCATGTGATGTGTTGATTTACTAATATCATGGATAATACTATTTAAGTATTCATTTGAAAAATCAATACTTGTGATATACAACTGTTAATGTTAATTAATTATTTATTATACTTATTATAAGTTATATAATGTTCTATAACAAATATATATATGATTTTGAGTAATATGATATATGTACATGATGATCTTACAAACTGCCAAAATTAATTAAATCATTCTCATTAATATATTTTAAAATGATTCATCCATAGGCCATAAAACACAATGGTATATTCAATCATTTGAAATTATGAAAAAAATTAACACCATTTGATTCTACTTATATTTTTTCTGCCATTCGACCAAAAAAATCCATAATGATCCAACTTTGGAAGTAATGAAATAAATGTACCCAAAACATTTAAAATTATATATTACTATTAATAAATACGTGTAAATATATTATAATAATATAATATCAATAAATATAAATATTAATGTGGTCAATTAATATATTAATATCACTCATTATACCATAATACATGAGGTTTGATCACGATTTAATTAAAACATACAATAGGTAAGGGAATTTATAACCCAATTTCCATTTTTTGGTCAAACTTCTATTTCATTGAATATGTGGTACTATGATTATTTGTGAAATAATTTTTTATATTTTTTATTATTACGAGGAATTACATTTTATACACAAAATCCATTCATTTTAGTAATTCTCATTTGTATTATATGATATTTGAAAGGTACTTTTCTATATAAAATCCTCTTTTAAATTATAATTATTTGAAAATTAAAAAGAAAATTTTTTATGGAAGTGTCATATTTTATTATTTTGTTAAGGGTATTGGTAACTATATATCATGAAGGGTGTGACATATCTCTCCCTCCAATTGGGTATGTGTATGATGGAGGTCAATCTAATGGTTACTCGATGTGTAATTGAGATGGTTACACCATATGGTAGATGTGAGGGATAAAAATCATTTGGTATCCATGAGAGTATCAATATTAAGTAAGAAATGAACAAAGATACCTATATGGATTTATTTACATTTTAAATGTTCTATAGAAATATCATGTTTTTGGAAAGTAACTATATGATTATTTATGTGTTAGATATATGTATTGGTCAATATGTTATACTATATATATATGTATGTATTAATGGACTAATGTTTTCAGTCATTATTTTTATAAACTATTTTGAACCTGTTGTGATCATCCTATGATTTAATATTTTATCATATGTTTTAAGGATGGTTATGAGAAATGGAGATTCTATGATGAATGGTTTGGGGATTTTTTTAAAAGATTTCATATTTATACTAAAAAAATTGTTTTTAAAAGAAATGGATAATGTTTTAGGAGTATCCAGTTTTTTTCTTATGGAAATATATTTTTTAATAATGAACTAATTTTAAAAAACTATATACCCAAAATATATATGGGAAATTTAAAAACTTATTTCTAAATGAATTTACTATATTATTTAATGTTTATGGTTTAATCATTATAGTTGGTATCAGCGCATGTTATATATAAAATTATGGGATATGACTATGTTCAAAAACTATACATGCTTTTTACATTATTTTTATGTGGAAATGATATAGAATTTATTTATTACACTGTTATATTATCTATGAGATGTATTCTCTCAATGGTTTTACATAGAAAATTAGGAAGGCTATTTTAGGAAGGCTCATAGATGATGATATCCTTATGAATCTATAACCTATAATGATGGGAATTGTAACTGAACAGTTTTTGACATTAATGGCTTTGTTGAAACTGGATCTAAAAAGTCCTAGCCAATAACAAAAATATTAGGGATTGTTAGGATATTTTTTCCATGTAATGGGATGAATTTAGAAGTGTTTTAAATGAAAAATATCTTCATATGGTTTTTCAACATAGGAATGAAAGAAATCCCATTAATTGAAACCAAAGGAGGGGGATTTAGTTGTCATGTATAAATAAAAAATCATATTATTATAATGGTACGGTTAAAATATTATTCAGGATATCAATAAAAGATAAATAGTTTTTACTCATGATTAAAGAAATGATATTGAAGGGAATTGTCCTCCCATAAATCCAAATGTTATGCTTAAATTTTATGTTTTTATGAGTGGTTATAAATGGAGTTTATGGATGATAATGTTAACTTTCAAAACATATCGATTAATAGTTTTATATGGAATGTAATGGGTAGAAATCAATTAATGAAATATATATGTATGAATGCCTAGTTTACATTTTATGAATCGTTTGGTAAAATGTACCCTATGAAATTGCTTAATAGATTTTTGAATTTTATTCGATGAGGTATATTTGGACATATGGATCGAGATTGTAATTAAAATGATCATAAGATCAATTATGATACGAATACAATAATTTTGATTAAATGTAGTTAGATGGGAAATTATGATAATTCATTCCCAGAGAATGATAAAAATGATTGAAAACAATGAAATTATATGTTGATGTTTTAGTGAAATACTAAGGGACTAATACAATAGAATTTGGTCCATCCAATGATGTGGTATCCATCACATTATTTAATCAGATTTTACTATTGTATGGTTTCATATGGTGTCCACACGTTCTCTAATTTTTGATAAATTTTCAATTAAATTTGAAATTTTACCTCAAGAAATAAGACACGAACATATGGATAAAATTTTATGGGGAAATATTACATAAAAATGGAATAATAAATATATTTATATAGATGTTTCTGGAATGAAATTACCCAAAAACCTTACTGTTTCCCCATGGTTGAGTTTGATATTTTTTTGGGTATGGATTAACTTTTTATTTTCCGTTTTATAATTTATTGTAGAGCCAAAGAAGTTGTTTTTCAGAAATATTTCCACTTATTATACATGAAAGATACCATACAATTTTAAACATATTATGGTGATAAGAAAGAATTAAAATATATAAATGGAACTTTTCTTGATCATATTCTGGAAAAAAAGGGAACTATTCATATTAGTGATATACCAATGGTAAATGACTACGTAGATATTTTTATTAATGAGTTTATTATTGTTATACCTGATCGTGGAGATAAATTTACTATTGAATTTGTTTAGAACTCTTAGTGAATTTCAAAACTCCTTTATAGAATTCCTTACTTATATCATAATGAATTAAAAATTCAGGTAAAATAGATTCTTGATAAAGGCATAAATCATTCTAGTTCCACACCATTGGGTCCTCCTAATATGTTAATTACGAAAAGATAGTTCTGGGAAAAAATTATTTGATTATTTAGGGTTAAAAAATATTACTCTTAAGAGTTAGTATTATTTTCCACATATAAACATATTCTTAAATTATCTCTAGTGTCCTCAGTATTTTAAATATTTTATTGAGATATGTGTACCAAATAATAACGGTGAAGGAGGATTACATCCTAAAAAAATATTCTCATACTAGATATGGACATTATGATTTTTAATTCCATATGGAATTAAACGCCCATCTATATTAATGGATCTTATTAATAGAATATTCCATTATTATTTGAATACATTTTATATTGTTTTTATTTATAAAATGTTGGTCTTTTCAACATGTTATGAAAATCATAAAAAAGATTAAAGGGTTTTCATAAAAACCCACAATGAAAATAAGTTAATCATATAATTTAGAAAATGTGATTTTTGGTTGCAATATATTAATTTTTAGTGGAACGTTGTAAATAAGGATGGAATAAAAGTTTATTCGACAAAAAAATTGGATGATGAATTGATATGTCTGAAAAATGTTACATAGATCCATAGTATTGTATGATTAGCCATTTATAACTAACAGTTTGTTAAAAACATTTCATGTTTATCTAACCCACTATCTAAGTTAACAGAAAATGAGGGTTGAACAAATTTTGATATAAAATGGTGATTTTTATTTTTAGTAATTGATGATGAGATTATTGAATGCTTTAGTTATGTCCATACCTTCTGGAAATGGTGAATTTTTCCGAAATTATGATGCTTAATTAATGGTACATGGTTGTTTTCTGATGCAGAATGATAAGTTAATTTCTTATTATTTGGTTAAATATAATCCTCATGTTTTAAATTATCAAATCCATTATTAGGAATTAGTAGTTCTAGATTTATCATTGAAAATTTAGAGCCATAATTTATGCCTATCCAAATGAGAAATATATAAAAAACATAAATGTAATAAGTATATTTTTAATCACAAGGAATTAAACATATTTTATAGAATATGGATGTAGTTGATAATGTATTTTATTGAATGATAAATTATCTCCATTGAAATGAAAACAAATTAGAGGATGGATTTAGTAGAAAACATTATAAAGAATTACCCGAGATATATTTATATCATGCCCGCATGATTAATGATTTGATGAATTTTATCTTGGTACTTGTTGGTATAGAAAATTACCCTATTTTGTTTTATATTTTAGAGTATTCGTCTTTATTGTATAGAATTATTAAAGAACATAAGGAAGATTTTGAGTTACATAAAATGATGGGTTGGTAAAAATTTAAAATTTTCTAGAATTTAATATTTGTAATGATTATATTTTGATATAGAGAATTGTTATTATTTTTAAAAAATACATGATTTTTGGTGAATAATGAAGTACAATAATTTACAGTACATAAAATATTCATGAATTATTGAGTCACAAATGATGTAAGGATGATTTTAGTCAAAAATATAGAACTCATCATCAATATTTTAATATATTTACAGATTATTCTGAAACTAATAATTTTCATGAACCAAATAATAAACAAATGAATATAATAATGTGAAAACATCCATCCCCTCCATTATAAATACCTCATATCACCGCTTCTTCTACTCAAACTTATAGCCCTTGTATCCTGTTTAAATTGTTCCCAATTTCATTTATAAACATATTCACCAAGTACAAGTCCTTCTGGTCTCACAAAAGGGAAAATCCATGGTCCGTATGGTGGTTCTCAAGGATGACAATTCAAGAGGTAAAATAGTCTTCAATTTTCTATTAAATTCTCTTTCATTTCTTAAAATGTAATGAGGGTCTAAAAAAATAATACTAGGATTGTCATATAAACTATAAACAATACTATATTTGAAAATTTATAAAATGTTAATTTTGGTTGGAATAAATTAATTTTCATTGTAACATTGTAAAACATGATGGAATAACAATTTATTCTTCCAAAAAAAGTGTTTTTTGAATGACCGAGACCTACAAATGTTATTGAGATCTATTATTTTCATTTATTAGCAAGTTACCACTGACTATTTGTTAAAATCATTGCACAGTTATCAAGCACTATATGTATGTTAACATGAAATGGTGTTAAATTTTTTTGAACAAAAGAATAAGATGTTTTTTGAAACTGAAGAAGTGATGGTGAATTCTCTCTTTTTGGACTTGGTTTCCCGAGTTGTTGATTTTTTCATCTGTACTGATGCTCTATTAAAGGGAATTAGTTGTTTTCTAAAATAGAATGATCAGGTAATTTCATATTCTTATGACAATTGAATCTTCATGAGTTAACTTACTTCAAAAATGATTTCAAATTAAAATATATGGTTTTCACATTTAATATTTGGAGGCATCATTTATACTGATCCAAATGTAAAATATATACTCACTATAATATTTTGATGTATATACTCATTGAAAATGAATTAAATATGATGATGAGAAGTTGGATTTATGTGGTAAAGGATTATGATTTAATTATCATTTACCATCCTATAAAATGAAATGACATAGAATATTCCATGAGTGAAAAACATCATGGAGCGTTAAATATTTTACATTTAGAACTACACACCTTGATTATTGATTTTTTGAATTTTGTGTTGGATCTTGTTAGTGTAGGAAATATCTCTATTTTAATTCTGGTTTTAGTGTAGCTGTATCTATCAGAAAAAACTAATCATGCATATATTGAATATTTAGAGTTTCATAAAAATATAGTATTGATGAAAATGATAAGTTTCTATAATTTAATGTTGAAAAAATTGTGTTTTGAGATTTGGGAATATGTTATGTTCTCTTTACAAGATACTATTCTTTTTCAAAAACATTTTCATATAAAAATTCCATTTCTATTTAAAAAAATTAACCCAATAACCGATGTTAAAAATAATATTTTTTTGAAATTATATATTAAAAAATTAATTTAGGATCAATATTTTTATATATAAAAAAGATCATTAAAAAATTAGGACTATTTCAAATTTATTCATCAGAAATGTGTTTTCTTAAAAAATGAATTTAATTTATTCTTGTGAGAATAAATTATAATTTATTATTTTAATATTTTTGAAAATTAATATAATAAGTGAATATAATTTTTTAAATTTAATTATAAAAATAAACCAATGGTGATTTTTTTTAATTATCTATCAGTATTAATTTTCCAGTCATCGGCGAATAATATCACTCCAGTTGAAAGATATATACTATTTTCATGCATCTGGAATATTAATTTTTTATAAATTTTTTCAATAGAAATTATGTTCAAATATATTTTATATAATCCAAATTACATTAATTAATACCAATTATTAGTATTCAATTTTTATATTAACATTTGAATGCATAAATGTTACTTTTATAAAAAAAATATTTTAATTTTGTCTTTTCATTTTATTATTATATTTATTTCTAACAATTATTGAAATTAAATCACAAAATTATTATTTGATATTTTTAATCATAAGGTAAAAAATTATAAATTCCATCAAAATAATTTTTTATCATTATGAATAATGAGAATATAAATATTTTTACCATAATAATGGTCATTTCATGCAATGAAAATTAATAATAATTTGATATGGACAATAAGATGACACTAAATATTTATTTCATGTAATTAATTAAATATATTTCATCGATTATTAACAATTATTTGTATGTATATTCTTTTTTCTATTGAGTCATGATTTCATACATTAGAGTATTTAAGTGAGAGATAATGATTAAAATGACATTATTCTTCTTTAAATATATTTAATTACTTAGGATAGTGATAAACACATAATATGTTATATTATAAATATCAATTCAAAATATTGGTGATTTTTTTAATTTTGTTTTTATAAAAATTCTAATAATGATTTATTTTCATTAAATTTATGTCCAACACTTAAGAAAATGTATTTAATTTATATTAAATTAGACTGAATTAATTTAAAAATACCAACACTATTATAATTTTATGTTTTTTTTGTTTTAAAAAATTTTAACATATATATTACATATTAATATTATGGTAATGGATTATAGTCAAACTCATTATTTTCCTAGATTTATTTAATATCAAAATAATTTAATAGTATTAAAACTAACATTAATGATATTTAATAATATAAAATATTTATTAAATTAAATATAATTCATAAAAATAACATATTTCTCCAAAATAATGTAATATGATATTTAAAATATCGCATATTCTATTTTTGGACCATTATTAAATTCATCATAACATTATTTACCTTTAAATATTTATTAAAATATATTATTGTTATTAGTGTTTATAGATTAAAAAATTGTTAAAACTAAAAGATAACTGTGGTGGAGTTGGTGGCCTAGAACCAATTACTTTGTACTTTATTAATTAATAAAAGCCTTATCACATCTTGATTGTTCTTCTGCATGACAATGCATGTTATAATGTTCTAAGGATAACCATTGAATTAAAGGGTCATAGCTGATCCCTACTATTATTAGAACCCAAAAGTTCCATAACATTGTCCTTGAATATATATTCTATGGCTCGATGATATTATTTGAGGGAAAAAAACAATACCGGCCATTAGGGATGAGGACCCATAATGCTTTGAGGAACCATCTCATGGTGTGTTCCCTTGGTAATATCCAGGAGGATATTATGAGAACTAGACCCACTAGTAGGAAATCCACATTTCACAATGTCATTGGATGTTCCTATCGGTGGACGTGTGTATTGATCCGTAGACATTAATATTATTATTAATGGGTATTATAACTCACACACTTATATGTATTGATGAAAACTACGATGAAACACTGTTTGCAGCGAGGTAGGCTATGTTGGGTGCATCACAAGTAATACTACATTAATAGATAATGCGGGAAACAATTTGTCCCTTCTGTTCCGTAATGGAAGTAGATATCTCATGCCCTTTGATTGAATTGATATAGCATAAATAAATCCATGGCCATGGTAAATTATGGGGGAGTTCAATTTCGGAAAGTCAAAAAAAGAATAATCGAGCACATGGGTTGGTGGCACTAGCATGCAACCCGCATGATTAGAGATATCAAGACAAAGGGATTATATTACACCATAAGAGTTCATATGAGGTGACACGTCATTGTGGTGTTAACTTCTTTCTCTATGGGTGCCATGGAGCATTGCTAGATGCTGACCTTGGGCTTTAGGAAGGCTCCCCATAATTCCACTGAGAAAGAGGCCTAGAGGGTCACACCCAAAGTGTGCCCATGTATCTCAGTTAAATATTAATTTTAAATGATATAAAAATATTATTCCTGACCGTGGTTTAATAATTATTTAATGATTCCTGATAGAATTTATTTCGACACTAGTTATTTGAGAGAATATATTTTGGATGAAATAATATTTATTAGCGAGTGTTGCAGTTATATTTATTTAAGAAATAAATATCCATTACTCAAGGTCTATTTAATGTGGAGGAACTAAAGAAATGTGTAAAATAAAAGTACACGCCATGTATATTTAATATAAACGACATGTATTTTTTTTGAAAACAAGTACACTCCATGTATTAATTATTACATGGCATGTGGTTTTTCATGACGGGATTTTGAGGAAATAATACCAATGTTGTGGTATTTATTATAAGCAGCATTGGTGCATGTCAAGGAATTAATCATTCAACATAGGGGTTTTCAATAAGAGTTAATGAAATAAATGAAACCCGTAATGCGTTTATTTATTATCATAACCCTATAACCTCAAACCCAACTATAAATATCCTCACAACCCCAACACTTTTCCACAAAAAAATCATTGTGCAGAACCACTATGGAGAATTATTTCAATGCCTAGAAAAATCCTTCCTCCAAGAACTCTCTCAAGACTGAGAGACCAAGGCGGTCGAAGGCGGACATCGCAAGCGAAGGTTCCACTACTGTAGCACCCGACGATCTATTCCACAATGTCCAGAGATATGTGGAACATGTGTGGATCACCACTAGAGGAATACTACACTTGGATTCTAAAACACAAATACGGTTCACAAGATCTTGACTGAAGACATCAACGAAGAAATAATTATACCAATGTAATTCATGTGAATTAATTAAATTAATTATAACCAACATATGATGATCCTATATCTATGTTTCTGGGATTCCCTCTTATGTTTTTCATTCCTCATTCTATTCTGAAGATTCAGTGCTTTACATCATGACAGATCTCGGATTTAATGATGTTTAATGTTAAAATTAAAGTTGGGCAAACCCAATGACACGCTTCTACTATGATCTGAACCTACAAGTGGTATCATAGGGGTCATATTGATGATTATAATTATTTAGTTTTTTTGTTGATGTTTTCACTCATTCAATAATTTAGTTGTTTCAATTCATGTTTAATCATTCAGGAAATATGAATCTTGATATCTGTTCCTCCACCCTCGTTTCTCATTCACCTCACAGAAACAAATTTTTTCTTTTAATTTTGATTAAAATTAAATAGAGGAACTCATCCAGAGCAGCCAAACATTTCTGGCCATACAACACTAGAATACACGACGTGTATTCAGAAGTTCATGCCATGTAGTCTTGGTTCAATGCATTTACTAATCTATTAAATCAGTCCGTGTATTGGAGTATACCTATGTCATTTATGACACCGTGTGTTGACCAGGAAAAAGTTGCACACGATTTATGGATTTAATGTCATGTGGTCCAACTGAACACGATGTATAGTCCCTTCGGGTTCGGGTTGGACCGTGTACCCCATACATGGCTTTACCGGCTGGAAACTGTGTAACACGAAAACTACACGTTGTGTGTCTCACTGTACATGCCGTGTACTCTGAATATTTCTAATGTACATTAACACGCCATGTCCCAGAGAGTGTACTTCACATGGACGGTGAAGAAAATTACACATCGTGTAGTCATACCTACATGCCTTTTACTCACCCAAATTACGCTAATTTATTAATATTTATTATTATATTATACAAATCCTTGAGATGTGTACCATAGTGTAGGCGTAAAGCTGAGGCACAACACCTGATAGTTGTTTTATATATATGTGTTTAATTTAACTTCTGCGTAATAAATGAGAATTCATCGACTTGCATCTAATGTACATGTTTCGTACAGGATAATGTTAGATAAATTTATTTGATTAAAGTTATAATGGATGAGAATCTCAAAGAAGTTTAGAAAAGTGTTGAAGATAAAAAGATTGATTAATCAAACATAAGTAATTGGTTCGAATGCGATTTGTCTTAAACAATAACGATTAAATAATTGAATGCGAGTTTTATTTATGCGTAAATGTCGTTGCATGCATGGATGATCATGAGCTTGACCGAGACCTTTTTTTTGAGAATTGTTTCTTTTAATTGATTGATTTAAATAAATTTGTTGGCCTGTGAGCCATCTGCTCATTAATATGTAGGGCATGTGCGCCCAAGTAATATTTTATGTAAAAAACCCATTTTCCCCTCACCTGCATGTGAGATAAATGCATATGTAAGGGATAGAGCTCCCAATCTAGTGGAGGCAGCTCAAGTCAGGATCCAAGGTGAAACCAATCCAAGTAGATACAAAGTTGGACAAGTGGAAAGCTGCAAACAGGACCCGAATGGTTCAAGGTGTTTCTCCCCTAGGTCTTGGGATAGATTATCAACCGCTAGATAAACTAAGAAATAGAAAAAGCTCATGATCATACCATTTGTTTTTTTTATCAGTTGCGTGGTTTATTTTTTGTTGGTGGGTTGTCATGATCACACAATTAGTGAATTAAACAAGAATGCAATATGGATCTAAAATAAAACCAGCATATACATAAATATTATCTTGACATGGTTAATCACTTATTTATATCCAACTTAATATTATCAATCTTGTAATAAAAGATAATTAATTTGTAATTTACGTATAATTATAAAATCCCACAAAAGGAATATTAAGTCAGTATAGCCTTCCATAATCTTGGATAGAATCCAACCATAGTTCAATGTTCTTGACCAACCCTAGTTGGGGTGCTTTCAATTATTGGGGAATTATAATTAAAGGTTTTTGGTTGAATGGACTTTGTTCGCATCAGGGGTTGACTACCACATTAGGAATTGGTGTGACCAAGAGGCAAAGGTTGAGGAAATCCAAAATAAAAGGATTTCAGGATTGTGGAGTCCACTCAGAAGATCAAGGAGTTGCAAGTTAATGCAGTTGGAATTTTGAATGCCTACCTAAACCCCTTCAAGTTGCTTGACCAACCCTAGTTGGGGTAATCTGAAGAGAAATATGTATCCTTTCCACTAGAATATGAAGGCAACAGAATATTCCGAAGTCAATGGTGAGGGATATTGGATTTCGATAAAATATTGTGAGACTAATATGTATTAATTAATTTATTTCTCTCAGTATTGTAATAAATTACTAAACCATTTCTCATCATAATTTTTATAAATTAAAATTAAATGACTTCAAACATATCATTGCGAACCATACTTGAGAAGGAAAACCTTCTCACCGGCACCAATTTCCAAGAGTGGTAGAGGCGTTTACGAGTCATCCTTCACCATGAATGGAAATTGTATGTACTGGAAGAGACTATTTCAGTTGCTACTGGGAAATAGGCCAGTGATGAGGAATTACCTCCCTATATCAAACACATGGATGATGCCACATATTTCTAGTGTTTCATGCTATCGTCCATGTCCAATGAGCTCTTGAAGCAACATGAAAACATGGACGCGTATAGCATGATGTCTAACAGTAAGGATATCTTCCTAGAGAAGGTCAGACCGGAGAGGTATGAGATCTCCAATGCTTTGTTTACAAGTAATCTTAGAAATTCTGCGCTAGATGGGCCTCATGTTGTCAGCTTATTGGCTACATTGAATGCCTGGACATCTTAGGGATGAAATTCGTGGATGTGTTGTGTACATATCTCATCCTATCATCACTGCCCAAGACCATCTCTAATTCATTTTCAATTACAACATGAGAGGCTATGAGAAGAGACTATTAGAGCATCTGACCTTGATTCTCCAGGTTGACAAGGACATTGGGTGTGACAAACCCATAGTCCTTATGGTGAACAAAAAAATGAATGACAAGGCAAAGGGGCCAAAGAATTATAAATGGTATGAACACCTTGAGGACCATCCCTCCAATAAGGGGAAGATCTAGAGGAAGGGCATGGAATGGGAGGTGGGGTGTTTTATATGTGGAAAGTAGGGCCACTATAAGAGTAACTGCACCTAGAAGAGTGGGAACTCTAAAGGTGTGTTCATTGTCGAGTGTAATCTTTCTATTTCTACACATTGGGTATTGGATACAACTTGTGGGGTTCACATCTGTATTGAAATGCAAGATCCATCTAGATTTAAAAAGATTTCTAGATGAGAGGTGGATCTTAGAGAAGCCAATGGCACAAGTCTGGAGGCATTAGCTATTGGCTATTACCACCTCTCACAACCGACTGGGATTATTTTGGTTTTACATGACTTATATTATGTTCCCAGTGTTACCAAGAACATAATTTCTGTATGTTGTTTGATTATGGAATGATTTTTTTTCAAATTTAGAAATAAGGGTTTTATATTTTATAAGAACAACGTATGTTATGTTATGGCACATTTAATTAATGGTTTGTATGTATTATATTATGAAAACCAACTTTTGGAAATCGATAATGAAACAAACTAACATAACTCACACATCACCCAATTGTGGAATCACCGTCTCGGTCATGTGAACGAGAAGCACTTGAAAACGCTCTGCCAAGATGGATATTTAGACTCTGCTGAGATAAATCTACTTTATATATGTCATGCTTGTTTACAAGGAAAAATGACCAAGCTTCCATTTGGTGTACATGGTCAAAGGTCCACAAAGCTTCTCAGAGTGGTACACACAGATGTGTGTGAACCATTTCCAGTAGAAGCTAGAGTTGGATATTCTTACTTCCTTACTATTACTGATGATTTGAGTAGATATTTCTATGTTTCATTAATGAGGTATAAGTCAGAGGCCTTATAGAAATTTAAGGAATTCAAGTATGAAGTAGAGAATCAGATTGGTAAGAAGATAAAGAAACGTCGATCAGATCGAGGTGGAGAATATCTGAACCAAGAGTTCATCGATCTTCTATGGGTGTCTAGGATTCTATATCGGCTCAATCAACCTTATACACCATAGTTTCATGGTTGTAGTGAATGGAAAAACCACACCTTGTTGGACATGGTGAGGCTGATAATGATTCATATAGATCATCCATTATCCTTTTGCGGATATGAATTACAAACTGCAGCATACACATTAAACCGAGTACCTACTAAGGCGGAGAATGGAAGTCCTTCCCAGCAATGGAATGGAAAAAGACCCATTTTTTCACACAAATGTGTATGGGGATGCGAGGCGTTTGTTATGTCCTCCTCAGGTACCATACTAGAACTCCGGGGTACAATGTGTATCTTTATAGTATATCCCAAGGAAACGAAAGGATATTACATATATAACCCTTCGGATAAGAAAGTGATTGTAGATAGACAAGCCGTCTTTATTGAGAGGGGGAACATCCTCATGAGGTATAATGGGAGAAAGATTGAATTCAATGAAGTTGATGCTCACGATACACAAGATTTGGTACAGGAAAAAGTTCCACAGGTCTCCATGGAAGAGGTTCCAGAAAAACAAGTTCTGCGTAGGAGCTCAAGAGAGGTATGCTAAACAGAGATATTTGGATTCCTAGTCACTGAGGATGATGAATCATTATTTTTGGAAAATGATGAACCTCTATCCTAAAAGAAATCAGTAGAAATCTCATAAGAATCAAGATGTCTAGATGCTATGAATTCTGAGATGGATTCCATGTATGAGAACCAAGTCTGGGTTCTGGTAGATGAGCCAGTTGATGTAAAGGATGTTGGATGCAAATGGGTATTCATGAGAAAGATAGACATGGAAGGACATGTTATCATGTATAAAGAAATGCTAGTGGCTAAAGGGTTTAGACACTGTCAAGGAATTGACTATGATGAAACCATCTCACAAGTTGCCATCTTTAAATCCATAAGAATCATACTCACCATAGCAGCTTACCATGACTACGAGGTTCTGTAGATGGATGTAATAATAGAATTCATTAATGGGAACCTTCAGGAATATGTCTATATGACACAAATAGAATGCTTTGTGACACCAGGTGAAGCCAAACAGGTTTGAAAGTCTCAGAAATCCATTTATGGATTTAAACAACCATCCAGTTCATGGAATATTTGATCTGATGAATCCATAATGGAATATGGGTTCATTAATAATGAATGTGCACTATGTGTTTATAAAGGGTTTAATGGGAATGAGAACGTTATCCTAGTAGTATATGTTGATGACATATTGCTTATTGGAAACAATGTACTAGTCATACAGTCAATTAAGGAGTTGTTGAAAAAGTGTTTCTCCATGACGTACTTGGGTGAAGAAGCCTACATTCTATGGATCTAGATCATTAGTGATAGATCCAAGAGGATGATTGGACTATGTCAGAGTACATACATTGACTAGAAACTAAAGATATTTAGTATGGAACAATACAAGAGGGGATTGGTTCCAATGTCCCATGGAATACATCTTTCTAAGAAAATGTGTCCTCCGACACAACAAGAGAATGATAGAATGAGTAAGTTACCATATGATTTGTCTATAGGATCCATCATGTATGCCATGTTATGTACCAGGATTGATGTTTCCTATGCACATAGCATGGTAGGAATATATCAAGCAGATCCAGGAGAACCACATTGGACAGCTGTTAAGAATATCATTAAGTATCTGAGAAGAACTAAGGATATTTTCCAAGTGTATGGAGGAGATGAGGAGTTTGTCATGAGAGGGTATGATGTTTCTGGTATTTAGACATATCAGAATTATCTAAAGTCACAATCTGGATATGTTTTCTATCTCAATGTAGGAGTTGTGAGCTTGAGGAGTTCAATGTAGCCAGTTGTCGCCAATTCTACAGTGGAGTCCGAAAATATAACAGCTTCTGATGCAGCCAAGGAAGCTGTCTAGATTCAGAACTTTGTCCCAGAGATTTATTTGGTGCCTAGAAGCAATGATCCAATTACATTTTATTGTGATAATAATGTAGCTCTGGATCTTGCAAAAGAATTAATGTCACATCAATAGACAAAGAACATAATCTGGAAGTATCATCTCTTGAGGGATTTCTATCAATGGGGTGAAGTTGAAGTGAGCATAGTGTCCACAGAAGAGAACATGGTGAACCCCATTACAAAAGTCCTATCTCAGCAGAATCATGAACATCATGTGAGAGTTAACTGGTTAAAGTTTGTTAGCAATTGGCTCTAGTCTAAGTGGGAGACAGTTGGAGTTGGTGGAATATAACCAACTAAATTGTACTTTATTAATTAATAAAATCCTTATCAAATTTTGATTGTTCTTCTGCATGACAATCCATGTGATAATGTCCTAAGGATAGCTGTTTCATTAAAGGGTCATAGTGGATCCCTGCTATAATGAGAACCCGGATGTGCCATAACACTGTCCTTGAATATATGTTCTACGGTCAGATGATATTATTTGAGGGATACAAATAATATAGGCCATTAGGGGTGAGGACTCATAAAACATTGAGTAACCATCTCATGGTGTGTACCCATGGTAATATCCAAGAGGATATTATGAGAATGAGACCCGCCAGTAGGAAATCCACATATCATAGCGTAATTGGATATTCCTATCTATAGACGTGTGTATTGATCCTTAGAGTTTGATATTATTATTAATGTGTATTACAACTTTCTCACTTAGATGTATTGATCAAAACTATGATGACACACTGTTCACAGTGAGGTAGGATACGTTGGGTGCGTGACGAGTAATACTACACTAATATATAATGCGAGAATGGTTTTTTACTTCTGTTACATATCATAAATAGATATATCAGGCACATTGATGGAATTGATATAACTAAAATAAATCCATGGCCATGGTAAATTATGGGTGAGTTCAATTCCGGAAAGTCAAAGATAGAATAATCGAGAATATGGGTTGATGGAACTAGAATGCAACCCTCTAGATTAGAGATATCAAGTTAAATGGATTATATTACATGGTAAGCATTTATATGAGGTGACACATCATTGGAGCTTTAACTTCTTTATCTATGGGTGCCTTGGCGTGTTTCTAGACTCTAACCTTGGACTTTAGGCAGGATCCACATAATGACACTGAGAAAGAGGCCTAGAGGGTCACACACTAAGTGTGTCCATGTATCTCAGTTAAATATTAATTTAACAAGTTAAATAAATATTATTCCTTACTGTGGTTTAATCATTATTTAAGGATGCCTGATTTCATTTATTTCGACAATAGTTATTCTAGAGAATATATTGTGGACGAAATAGTATTTATTAGTGAGTGATGGAGTTATATTTATTTAATATATAATTACCATTACTCAAGGTCTAATAAATGTGATGGAGGAAATAAAGAAAAGTGGAAAATAAAATTACATGCCTTGTATATTTAATATACATGCCGTGTAGTTTTATGGAAAACATGTACACGCCATGTATTAATTATTACACGGATTGTGGTTTTTCAAGTCGGGAATTTGAGGAATTAATATCATAATTGTTATATTTATTATAATCAGCATTTCCGCATGTCAAGGAATTAATCATTCGACATGGGGGTATTCAATCAGAGTTAATGAAATAAATAAAACACATAACACATTTATTTATTTTCATAACTCAATAACCTCAAACTTGTTTATAAATATCCTCACAACCACAACACTTTTCCACAAGAAAATCGTTGTGCAAAACAATTTTGGATAATTTTTTCAAGGCCGAAAGAACTCCTTCCTCCAAGAACACTCTCAAGACTGAGAGACCAAGGTGATCAAAGGCAGACATATCAAGCAAAGTTATTTCGTGCTTGCAACCAGAGATCCCTTCGACGATGTTCAGAGATACGTGGCACACATGTGGATCACTGCTAGAGGAATCCTACACTAGGATTCTACGACGCAATTAAGGATCACATGATTGTGAAAGGAGACATCAATGAAAAAAGAATTCCTCCAAGGTAATTCATGTGAATTAATTAAATTAATTATAAAAAACATATGATGATCCCATCTCTATGTTTCTGGGAATCCTTATTAATTTTTTCATTCCTCGTTCTATTCCAAAGATTTGGCATTTTACATCGTGACTGATCTCAGATTCAATGTTTTTTAACGTTAAAATTATTGTATGGAAAACCCACCAACGTGCTTCCGTTATGCTCGGAACCTACAAACAGTTATAACAAATTGTAAACAATTCAATGATTGATATAATGAGTGGATTAAAACATATATTCATATTATATAATATTTATTTTTATTTTTATCCATTTTTGGATTAATAATTTTTTTATCAACATGATACTTTAAAAAATTAAATTAATCCCCCCACACAATTATAAATGGAAAAATATTATTTTTCTTATTTACAACACATTTTGAAATATAATTCATAAAAAACCATCCCATTACCCTTCTAAAAATCCATTTTAATTTTCTAGTAGTTCTTTACCATACAAACAACCAATTCTAAGACTAATAAGAAGAGATCTAATGCAATACCACATAAAATAGTAAAATCATATTTATCGACACTTTCATGATTATATATTCTTATAATCAAATTAATTCATTATAGTATTAATAAAAAATAACTAATGTACCACAAATATATTTTTAATTTATTATGACTAATTGAAAACCATTTTCTTTCAATTTTCCATTGTATGAAATTTGAACACATCTATCATGCAGACATATGGCGTACTATCTCCATATAGTGGGGTAACTAGTTATTCAACACCATATTACTTGTATGATTATAATTATTGAAATAAATAGTATATATTATATTAATAAGAAAACAATGATTATTTAATAATAAAATATTATACTCCATATCATATTTAACATCCTCTTATGATAATGTGTTAAATTAATAAATGATATTACTCGTGTCAAAAGGGTAAAACTTTCTTATTGGTACAATACAAGATTAAAACTCCACAATTAATTGGGATTTTTACTAGAGTGGTGATTAGTATGGTGGATATTATAGGAATTTTCTTAGGGTATATATAAGTGAGGAAAAATAACCCTAGAAATAACATGTGTTGTCCTATAGGGATTTACCTCTTTCCTATTACTCTTTTGTGCTTATGGGTAGGCCCCATGTTGGGGAACTTGTTTCTACGGAGCAAAAGGATGTACCTAGCATTCCATGATCCCATTAAAAGGTTAAGGTAGGGTGTATATTAAATAATTTGATCCCATTTTATAAATTGGTATCCGAGTATGAACCCAACCATATATGCAGTGGAACCACCTTGGATGATATGTAGGGTCCACAATGAGGAAATTTTTCATTATGTGGGTGGGTGAATTTAACATCGCAAGATTATAAATGGTAAAATGAATTAATTATATGAAAAAGGTCATAATGTTGAACCTTTTTATTAGATCCTACATGATTGTAAATCAATAGGTAAGGGTGATTGCCTTGGAGTATATATCAGGATGGGTGACCTCGAGTGAAGTGTCATAGGGTGCATGTGTGAGTGAGGAAAAATCACGACGGAATGAACATTTAATGGTATGCGGGGATAACCATTTGTGTTATGAAAAGTATAGGAACATTGGTTATCCCCAATAAGTAAAATAGGTGTCTTTGGGGAAACTGTTGGTACTTTGAAGGCCTAGAAATGATGACAATATTGAGGTGAGGTGTTTCTGTTATCATAAACAACAAAGGCTTGCCTAGTTGGAATGTTTCACAACCATTATTCATTTAACCCCTTATCATTTTGGGGGTTATACATTAACCATCATCTACTCTGTACCAGAATATCCTCTTTGAGTATGACTCATCACAACCAAGGATGTCCCAGAAAAATTCAGACTAGGTTTCAACTTTGATACTAATTTTTCAATTGGGCCATACTACCTGCACAACCACCATCTTGTAATAATGAAATTTGGTCATTTACCACATTGTTGGACTACTTTACCTATAAAAATAAATTTACCTACATGGGGAACTCCCATGATCCATAATAGGTCATAAAACTAATGATTATTCCCATATTTCAACACTTCTGTATTTAATGTACTTATTCATCACTCAAACAAACCCTATGAAACATCCCAAGAGGCCCCCATCATGATAACTACTACATGCTATGAAAATTTAACTATGAAATTATAATATATTAAGATCCAAAAAATTATGTTATTCCCTATTTTCAGGAGTCATATATATATTTTTCGTTAACCCCTTATTATTTTGGGGTGTTTATATAAACACCAATCCATTGGAAAATGATAACATTGTTCATCCATATATGAGGAATATCACCAACATAAATCCATGTGATCCATAAAAGATTAAAAAAATATGTGGATGGTAGTACAAATTGATTTACTTAATATATTAAATAAATATAATATAATTATAATTATGTAAATATATTTTTTAAAAAAATTTTTTTTCTCAATATGTGGAAAAGTAAAAACGTTACTCATGTGTTTGTAAGGCCTTCAATATCCATGAACATTTTAATTAATATTAATATATCTATAATTTATGGATGAATATTATTAACTATATATTAAATATATAATATATATATACTTTGAATAACATTATGGATGATATTGAGTAATAATAAAAGTATAAGGACTAGAATAACCAGATTAGAACTAAAATGAAAAACGATGAAGTTTAAACCTGAAATAATTATATTAATATATGATTGTTAACTTATGGGTGATGAAATTTTATAATTGGATGATATATTAAACTATAGACATTAATATGGGTTTTTATGTAATTATATTAAATATAAATTTATTATACATGAGTTTAATGCATGTTATGTTAATGGGAAATGTGAGCTAAGAGATTTCAACTCAATTTCCACTCCATTCATATTTTTTTTAATTTATGAACCTATTTAAATTTATATATTTTTTATAAATAAAATATTTCTTGGTAAATGATAATATAAATTAATTCATGATTATTAATTATTCAATTTAATTTTAAATTTAAAAATATTTTTTAAGGGAATGTTGATATTATTTCTCTTTTTAAATGGATATATAGTTCTTCAATTTCCATATATCCATTTTAATTTTTCAAAAGAACATGATATTATTCATATTATATTTTTAGGTCATATTTTGTTTTCTTGTATTTTCAATATTTTGAAAGTAATCAGTATGATGTTTTATAGAAAATCCATTATGAAGATTCATTATAAAAAATAAAAGTAAATGTTTATTTTATCATATATATCATGAATATAATTTCATTGTGTCATTACATCACAATTTTTGGTATTTTTTTATTAACATATTTTTTCTTAATAAAATCATTATTATTATGAATATAATATTCATTTAGTCATGGTTTTCAATGTTGAATGAATATTTTCTTGAAGATAGTTTTATTGATATTTTATTGGTATTTATATTCATCAATGAAAATAAACAATTATTATATTATAAGTATCATCCACTTGGGATATTTTTTTATTATAGACTCCATCTTATTTATATAGATGTTTTATAATATGTATGACTAGAGAAATTTTTAAAGTTCAATTTCATGATAATTATTTCACTGATAACATTCTCTTGATATATTCACATTAGTGCATTCAATGAAAATTATATTTCTCTTAAATTTTAATTTATTTTATTATCAATATGATTGTTTTTAAAAATTTATTTCATTTATACAGATTGTATTTTTCGGTGAATATTATCTGAATGACTATGGAAAACAAAGAAAAATGTATAACCTTTACTCAATAAATATTTTATATTAATATATATTCCTGTTTATAATATTAAATGATCATCCAAAAAATTTGGAATGCAAGGGACATGTAGTATTGTGTGTGGCTATAGAATTTATAGACCCCTGATGCTTCAATTGTTCTCAATATATATATTAATATTCTTTAATTATATGGATTTTTGGTTTCTACCTACCAATCTGTTAATCATTCTCAGCACAATGGATTGAGGTTTATAAATATTGTGATATCTAAATATTATGGCGTTAAATTTTAAAAAATCCATTCCTTGTGAATTTAGTTATTATTATCCATGGGACAAACACATTGATATTATTCTAAGATGTATTTATTTTTCATGTTAATTGTTAAATGGAATTTGATTTCATTTTATAATGATTCTATTTTTATTATTCTTTACATATTCATGATATATTTGGTTAATAAAAAACATTAGAAAGAATAAAAGGATACCATTTATTTTTTATCCATTCCCAAGGATATTAATAATAATATTTTGAAGAAATAATAAGATGAAATAATTATTTTGTGTGTATTTTATATTTCCAATATAATATTGGGAGATATTAAGAATCTAGTTTTTCAAGACTTAAAAGCTAATTTTTTCTTTTTTTGTGAGATTATTTGTGTTGTATACCAGTGTAATAATGAATAAAATGGATCTAAGATACTAATGTTAGACATGATACATTTTCACAAAAGTAGTTTTTTAGTAAAAATGAGTATGCAAATACCAATATGATCACTAACATTAATTTTAAAAAAGGTTATACTAATGTGGTATAATATTAATACAATAATAAATACTAATGATGTTCAAATTAAATATTCACTATTGAACCGTGAGTTTTATTATAAAACAAATTATCTACCAAAAAATTATCAACCAGTGTTGGGGTGCCACTGTGCTTTTCATTAAACCATTCTAACTAATATCGGGCTATGTGAGGATTCATTGGAACATCTATTTAGATGTGTAGTTGAAATTGGTGAAACTCGATTTTATAAGAGGTTACCACTAGAAATTGATATTCATTGTGTTTCATTGGTGATAACAAAGAAGTAATTCTAGGTTATCGATATTCATTAGGAATCATCTTCTATCCCAATGAGGTAATCCTATGTAATCCTTATTCATTGAGTATTATCAAGGATAACTAATAAGTAATCCTAGGATAAATTTAATCATGACGATTCATGAATGATACCAATGAATTTACTAAATGTAATAAATATTTTTCATGAATCATCATTGATCTATAAAATGTAATCATAGTCCATCTATAATTAAAATATTTTATCACTGATCCCTAGTATTTAATCCAAGGAGATCCCAAAATCATACGACATCATCACACATCCCATGTAGGTAATAAAATAATATCCAATCATAATAATCTATTATAGATGATCCCTAAAAGTTAATAACATGGTATGTGATAGGGAAAATATTTTCAATTAATTTATATTGAATATCATTTTTTTAACCCACAAAAGTGTTCCTCTAAGATGAATTGTTTCATTTTTATGATAATGGTGTTATTTTGATCTGAATAGTAAAAATTGGCCATTTTGGATTTTTAACAATTTTAAATATTCTGTTGTTTAGCCATAACATTATCTACACAGATCCAAATTGAAAAATTATTTCTTTTCCAGATGACACACATCCAGGGATTCATTTACTATTTTTGGTCTAAATGCAGAATCAGCCCTATGGAAGCTCAAAAGAAGATCACAATTAGGAGAAAGAAAATTGTTTTCAGTTCTGCTTAGTTTTGGTGTGGGATCCATAACTCATCCATGGTGGGCCTAAAGTGTGTGAAATTCGGTGGGTGGACATGCAAGGAGTTTTGAAGAATCTTTTATAAAGGAATCATCGAGTTCATTGGCCGTTTATGGGGTCATTAAATCACCTTATATCCGGAGGATTTCGTTTTGGAGAGTCTGACTAGACAGAATAAATACTCAGAGTAAAATAGCAATAACCTTTGAAATACATGTCCAAATCCGCCGTGATTTGAGGGGACACGGCCAAGGGAATTAAGAACAACATTCAAGAAGGGCTCAATGCGTGAAGATGTCAATTAATGGGGATAAAACGCGTCAACATCCAGGGGACAAATTTTGGCTATAAAAGGAGGAGAGCTCCACCCTCTCAAAGCATCCCATTCTCCATCCCATTCCTTCTGGGACACCAAGAAGAAGATATTTTCAGCTTTATTTTTTTATATCTTTTATTTTTAAAAGTTTTATAATGCCTTGTTTTCCCCATTCATCTCGATTACCCTTACCATGGTTAGATAAACTTTTGGAGTGATTGGGGATGGGTTGGTTTTCTACATTGTAATTCTTGAGTTCTTGGACGCAATTGAATAAATTTCTTTCTTCTTCAAAGTTGTTTTCAATTTATTATTGTGGATTTTATTATCAAGTGCAACTGTTCTTGAATATTAATTCCGTTATTGATTTTTCCTTGGTAAAATAATCATAATCTCCCTCCACTAATTTCTTGTTTATATGCGATGGAATGAACTAGGAATTAGTGGTGAAGTACTCGACGATCGTCAGTACGTATAAAAGGTGTAGTGAATGTTCATGATTGTTTGGTATAAAAAAACCCGATTGAGTATTTCCTATTTCAATTATGGATATTCAATAAATCTATTTTACACATGGAAAGAGAGTTTACAAAACCAAGATCTTGGTATGTTTTTCATTCACAATAATAATTTCACTAAGGAAGTGGGAGGAAACGATTGTGGAAACTCACTTTAATAAACTATGAAGAAGATGTTTGAATTAAATTGAACATGGATAAAATTTCAATTAGAAAACTGACCCCAACCTAATCAACCTTTTTA